>JAQJVK010000001.1:139848488-141155988 GCA_035578135.1 Flexamia atlantica | reverse complement strand
AAAAATTCATATTTTTCAAGTTTCACAAAATCTGTAACTTCTAAAGAAAATATACTTGCAACCATTAAATTTGACTTGAAAATATATTTGAGGAAGAAGGTGAGATAGGTTTATAAAGTTGGTATACTACAGAAACTATCTCGTTTGATATCATCGTGAAAACAACTCCAGCGTGATTACTGTCTATACTTAGGTTAGGTTTTTATGACTGTACTCAAAAGGAAAAAAGAGAAACCATCTTGTTCAAGCCAGGTCAGTTGGGACTGTTGCGGTCAAGTAACCAATACACATAATGATGTAAACTCCGTCTCTGGGAATTTAAAGAAATCGTTTAATTCCGACCTGTTACGTTTAACTTACAAACATGATCCAGATATGTCAATACTTGTATAGCAGACTTTTGCCTGATAACAATAACGTGGGTGACTAACCAGAACACCACACACCGTCACTGTAGACGGCGCTCAGCGTTGCTAATTGTGTCAGGTTTACATTATAAGAGCAGAGGACCGCTCGAATACTGAGCTCATCCTTCGCATTTATGACATTAACAAAAATTGATAATACGTATCGCTCATTAATGCAACTAAACCATTAGGTCAATGCAATGTATGAACACCACATTCTGCAATATCCCCGTATTACAATTAACAACTGTATACGATAAAGGTGGTGAAAAACTTCTAACAGCTCTTAGTCACTGGGTGGTTTTAAAAAAGTATTGAAATTGCCTTCTTTATAACGTTGAATTCTCTGAACGTAAGATTCGTCCATCTACAATAAATCATTTTGTTTAACACACTACAGGTATAAACTATTATGTCTGTAAGTTAAGTGTGTAAGGTGAAACGTATATTGCTTATACTGTTATATTTCGGATGACTAGCAGATGAACACCAGTGAGAGCTCAACCACTGAACAAGATGGATGTCTGTGGCTGTCGTAATCCTATCTCCTATCGACAGCGTAGATCATCAAGGGTGGTCTTAGACTTTCAATCATTCAAGGACAATAATAATGAGTACATTTTAAAGGAAGTCTGTGTGATTGAGATTTCAACTGGGTCAATTCTCTTTCATTGTATAGCGAACCCGCCATATGTTCGATCTCAGCTGAATCAAGACAAACAACGAGAAGTTCGATGGCTGTATAAACGTTACCATGGTATAGAATGGGAAACTGGTGACAAAGACTATGAGGATATTATAGCAAAGTTAAGATCACTTCTCGCCTATCGACAAAGTGTCTACATTAAAGGATTGGAGAAGAAACTGTTTGTTCAGTCCAAGCTAATCACAACTTCAACCAATGTCATTGATGCATTTGACTTGGGATGTGAATCGCTCTCTGTACTAAACTACAGTTCAAGCACTCTGAGATGTGATCGTCATAAGAGTACTAAACATCTCTGTGCTCTCGCCAACTCTACCTCTCTACGTAATTGGCTTCTACGTACAGTTTTGGACAATGAAGACGAGATTCTACTACCATAAAGTGAAATAATTAGGTCTACCATACTATAGTGTATATGTGGTAATTTGTTATCGATCAACCATTGACTCACTGCTTGTCGTTTGCATAATGAAAATACCAACATCTTCATCAATGTTTATGAGCTATAACTCAGCAGAGAGTCTACTATTGCCAGGGTTATTTGTGTTGCAAATCCACTATACAGTGGGGTAAAACCGGTTTGTCTGTCTACTTAACAGAAACTGTTCAATAAGCTCCGATATTGTAGTCCAGACACGAGCTATTTCACCGAGATTTGTACTTGAAAGGTTTTTAGTGATATCAACACGTGTGTTAGTCTTAAGTTTCAAAATAAAGGCTTTTCTATCTTTAAAACATAAATTTATTTGTTAACCTTGTTTCTTATAATGAATACCTCACTTGAAACAATCATGGTTTTTGTGATAAAGTGACACACAGGATAATAACAACTGAGTTCGCTTTTGGTTAATAAATTCATCTTTATTATCATTATAAATACTATTTACAAATATGTACAGTATAGTTTATGTATACATCATAACCATTTTATTAAAACCTAAAGGTTGGTTGTAGTTGCTTGAGTTTGTGTGTTAATACCACGAGGCTAAGCAAGATTCATCCTTACAATGATTCATCACGTGACTAATTACGTTTAAAAATTGTAAGACGTATATATTGTGTTGTATGTCGACTCAAAGGGAATATCATAGTAAATCATGACTTCTTTAGCCCTGTTTAGTATGTTTACTCCATTTGGAACGTCTTCTTTGTAAAAGATCAACTCAAATCCTTCTTCTTTAGCTTTTCTTAAGGCAGATTTCAGACTTCTCTTTTCTACACGGATACATTTATACCCGCAAAGTTCACCAAGCATATTCTCTTTGAATACAATGCAAAAGACATGTTTTAAATATGGGTCTTTTGTAAACACTGCAACTTTCAGTTTCTGCTCAGTCAGAATTTGATCTAGAGATTCGATTTTTGATTTGAGCTCTAATTTAACGGTTTCAAGTTGGTGATTAGTCTCCAACGAATGATTAATAGACTGTACCAACTGCTGGTTTTCAGATATCAGTTTATATTCTTTTTGCCTTCTAATTGCAGGTAAAACCTGATCATACACCCAGTCTTGAAACTTCTCCGAAACAGGGTTCTTGGACATAGTAATAAACCCATATAATCCAGGTTCATTAATAAACACAGAGCCAGATTCACTATTCAAAGAGGTTTGGAAATCATTGTCCCATATATCCGCACCAGTTTTATAGTTTTTGGATTTAACATAGGTTGAAATGGACTCGTTTGTGTTATTACAACCCAGGATCTTGAAAACTTGATCACCTTTAAACCAAGGGTTATTATCATCATCAATCAATATAGTCACTTGGTGGTTTTCAAAAGCAAAAGTAGTGATGTTAGACGGTTCTGATGTAAATTGGACTTGTGAATTCTCCAAGCCTTCTTGAAGTGACTCATTGTACCCTGCTAAAACATCTTCAGATTGTTGACACATGTAACCTGCAACACAACACAATATTCTATAGCTTTTTTATAAAGACAAATAATCAATCCAAACAAGCTTAGACTTTAGTCAGACTAAATAACATGCATTATCTACAGGTTTTTCCAATTTCTGAACTATTCCTACATTATAATGCATGAGCTGTTGTTGTAATTGATATTAATTTTTAGTATGATATGAATCAGACGTCATGTATTTAAATCAAACGTATAGACAAAAAATCAATCTATAGGTTTTTAAACTATGTATTGAAAAATACATTAAAGAGTTATTCATTTTTCCTTACCTAGCTTTCGGGTAGTATCATTAAATGCAGTTGCATTGTGGGCAGTTCGTTCGTGATGTAGAAGTTTGTCACGGCGGTTACTCATCATCCCACATTTTGAACATAGAAAAGTCGTACCAATGTGGATTGATTGAATGTGACGACTTAAATGTTTCTTTTGCTTGAAGGTAGTGGAACAAGTCCCACAAACAAAACGCCTCTCACAACTCATGATATAGACCAAAAGTAGTATAAGGCCTCCGTTAAAACAGCACAACCGCTCGGCACAGCGTCTCGGAAGCAAGTAACGCAGTGCTTTTGGGAGTGTAGGCTTATCACTGTCAGACTTTCCCTATTGTAAAATGTCTCTCAGAGTTCTAGAACATTCCATTGTTTAACTCATTTCCTACACGTGTGCACGTTTTCCGATCTATTTAGTACCAGGTCAGTATATTGTAGTCTTCCAGTAAATGATAAAAAAAGCAATTGACAACGGTTTAGCAGCGCTCTGTCTAACACAAAACAAACTAAGAACATTTCAAAAGCTTCTACAGGGTCTGGTCTAATCGATTCACAAAGCAGATGCAATGACAGAGATTAAATATTACCAATAATACCAGGTCAGTATATTGTGGTCTTCCTGTAAATGATAAAAAATACAAATGTACAGCAGACCACTCATAGTCAAGCCACTTACACACCGCACTTAATATACTCAAACGTCGCACAATCACCAATCCTCAGTAAAGTGATGTTAAACGAATCCCTCCGTAAACACTGATTATGTAATTGGATAAACAATCATGGCTAAAGTCTAAATACCGAGTTTCATAATAACCTATCAATAAACCGATTTTAACGAAATATCTATATTTTGAGTCTTTCCAGTAAAGTAGTATTTTTCGGTTATTCCCCTAAACATTGGTTATGTCAAAAGGTAGTGCACGATTTATAGTGGCTAAATACCGAGTTTCATCGAAAAAGTCCGAGTAGTTTTAATGCTACGATTTTTCAAAAATTATAGCGCCTTCAATTCTCCAGATAGGCAACCCGCAATACACAGGTGCCCCATATGGTCATGGAGGGTAGGCGAAGTTTCAGCACGATTGGACCATAAATAAAAGAGATCCAGCTATTTACATGTTAACTATACAGGGTATTTTACAGGGGGTGATAGCGTGACGTAACATGGACGGTGGTGTTACGATCAATAGTCACAGTATGCATTTTTATATAAAGGGATCAGTATGTTATAGATGCAAAGCAATATCTTTGACACAAGGAAAGTCTAACCAATCCCTCTGATTACTCAATACTTTCGGCGTAGACTCATCCTGCCTCGAGCTATAAGATGTTTATCTTTAGTCACTTTCTCTCTCACCAACAGTTATGTGTTGACTCACTAGTTTTCCTTTTGGGAACCCTTCTCTCAGAATCAATCAACACTCTGCCGGTTGTTTCCCGAGTTGTAGGCAGTGTTCGCACCGCATGTATTTTTGATTTTTTAATTTTAATTTTAATTTTTTTAATTTAATTATGTTAATGTCCAAGCGAGAAGGAGTTAGTGTCCTCGTCATACAGGCGTATGTCCGCGATTAATATATAATGCGAGTGAATTGTGCGAGTGAGTGTAGGTAAGTACTGATATCTCAGTAATAAATTTCCGGGTATGACATCATGAGCCACCTACCTTAAGTACTCTTCGTGGGTGGCCGGCTTCTTGGGGTTTTCCGGGTATGACGTCATGAGCCTCCTCCTTAAGTACTATGACGCCATCAGCGACCTACCTTAAGTACGTATGACGTTATGAGCCACCTACCTTAAGTACTATGACGTCACGAGCCACCAACCTGAACTAAAAAAATGGAAATTCCAAAAATGGAAATCTCAAAAATAATCCAGGGGGAAGGGGGAAGGGGGGGCTGTAACGTCACCAGCCACCAACCTGGCCTAAGAACAACTATTTTCAACTACTAAGATATAATCAAGATATACTAAAATAAAACATTTTCCCTCCATATTCCTAATTAACGTTTCCTGTAAAAACGAAAACTTGTTCATCGTTTTTCTTAAATTTCCTTTAAATTGTATGATCTTTGGAGAATCATAACTCTTCTTCTCACAGTCGGATTATGATGATCAATGAAATGAAAGGCAATGATTATTTGAGTGTTTTAAGACCAGAACTAATATCGGGACGAATTTAGGACCCTTCAAGTAAAAATAAAGGTTGAAAAATTATTTTTATCGAACGCGGCTTTATAGCTCATGACTGACTTGTCGAATTTTAACAATATACAGCTCAAATCAAAGCCATTAAAGTATTGACTCTTTAAAGATCAAAACAAAATGTATGCTGTGATTAGAACCGGAGATATAAGAAGAATAAAAAAACTCGAAGATAAGCTTCCGCAGGCTATTAAATCACTCCCGAGATCTTCTGGGTTTCCCCGCGTAAAGTTGTTATTTCGATGTAACACCGACGTTTCGGACTCGTTACAGAAGTCCATCTTCAGGGCAAGCACGTAGTGGAAATTGTGCTTGCCCTGAAGATGGACTTCTGTAACGAGTCCGAACGTCGGTGTTATATCGAAATAACAACTTTACGCGGGGAAACCCAGAAGATCTCGGGAGTGAAGAATAAAAGAGTTTTATTTATAAACGCCAAAAAAATGGTAAAGGGAAGAATTTTTATTTGAGTATATCTTGTGAGAAAGAAACAATATTTTTTTAAACTGATTGCGGTATTGTATTCGGCGTGAAAATCTAGTTCGCAACGATGTGTCACAACACTATCCAAATTTGAAGAAATCCTTGAATCCAAAATGGTGGATCCAAGATAGCAGTTAGAAATTAATACCTTCGATATCCAAAGTTGCTCAAGGGCACCCCTCATACTCTGTTTCAGTACAACAAATACTACTAGAATCAATCATCAAACATGAGTCAGACCTTAATTCAAGTTAAAGCCTAATTTCTTACTTAGCGACCGGACTACTTGGAGAATACGAACAAGGATGTTTTTGGTTATTACCAACATATATATTTGTTATGATCAAACAATCAATAAAATATATAAAATAAATTACTATGACCAAATAAAATTAACTGTCATCGAAATAAAAATCTGTTGTCCACATGTTAGAAAAAGAAAACAGACGCCCCACTGATAAAATTTGTAAGTGAATGCGTATTTTTACTAAATCCATTCGTTTTTTAGCATTACAAAAAGAGATGTTACTAAATAGCTGATATGCCTTTCAAACACGTAACTATGTATACGAAGACCCACTATCCTAATAGTGAATAAACTAAATTCAGTATAACAGAAAAATATCAATGCAGTTTCCTTCTTTTTATCCTCTTGTGCTTGCATCTAATTTAAATATCGTAAACACCAGCGGCTTACACGAGTCCAAATACATATGGAACAGCCAGGCTTGGTGACAATCCTTTCGCGAGTTTTACTTTGATCAGTTTCACCTTACCAGTTATTTTTGCCGTTCAAGTGTTTATGATAAAAATGTTCGCTGTCAAAGCAAAACATTTCGCCCTTCGTTTGTCATTGCAATAAATAATTAACATTTTTTGCTGGTAGTGTTTTGCTCCCAAAAATATACATGCATAGATAAAGTAAATATCTTATCGCACGCTATTTAAATTATTTAAAATCCCACATAAATAATATAAATGATAACAAATTTCAATATAGCTTGATTACATAAATACCCCCGTCGCAGCAGACCTGCGTACTCAGCGAATTTCCATAGGATTTATTTTGTATATGTGAGCATTCAACTGTTTGAAGCAAAGTATCATTTTAATACGTTAAGTAAATAATATACTAAAAACGCATATTTAATCATTCATGAGCTTTAAACATGAGGAAAATTAACAAAGAGACCATTTTGGTTTTCATTAGTAATACATACACTTTTGTATTTTATATAATTCTTAGTCTTTTAATTTTTAATAATTGTAATCTTGTTATAGAATATAAATGTCAACAAACATATAACCAATGAACTCAAAACACTCAAAACAAACAAATAATTTAATCTCATGAAAAAATTAAATTCAATCATATGGTCAGTTTTATAGTAATTAAAACATCCCTGTTGCAACAGACCTACATCTCCAGCCAATTTCAATAAAACATATTATCAATCCTCATAATTGTAAACATATCGTATATTATGCTACATTTTCAGGCAGTTTAGACCATGACATCCCCGCCTCCTAATGCTCTTACTTTCTTTATTAAAAGTTAAAAATAATTTGTATTTTTTGATATAGTATAATTTTCTGCAAAATCTTGATCAATGAACTCTAACAGTGTTATTTTCTTTTTTTCCAAAATAAACACAAATAAAATATTCAACATCTGCAAATTTAATCATATGTTCAGAATTGTATTTTTTAAAAACATCTCAAATCAGGGTGACTATACTTTTTGGAGGGAAAAATTAAAAACAATATTGGACAACGTACTGTGTTTAGCACATCCAATATTATCCAATATCTAAGCAACGGATTGACGTAGAATAATAATTCAAAAAGCTAAATTGTTTGTTTTTTTAAGCTGAATTCAATTTTGACAAATAAGTTTAAAAATAATTAGTAAAAAGGTGTTAAATCTTGAAAATAAATTTTATTTTGTGAAAAAAACCTTCTTAGAGTAAATCAATCTTGCTGGTTTTCGAACTCAAAGTCATGAATGACGCTTTACACGTTTGTTCCAAATTTCATCAAGATCGGACCTTTTTTACAAAAGTTATCGTGCCTACGGACAGGTATATATATATATATATATATATATATATATATATATATATACATATATATGAAAATGAACGAACGGTGTTTTTGGGGTGTAGGGACCTCAAAATGAAAAAATAACATGGTCCTGGGCTTAAGTCTCATCGTGCCGCCTACGGTAATAGCTACTTCCCTAAAGGGGAAATTCGCTAAAATAGATACAAATTGTTATTTTTAACCTATCACATTTAAAAACTATTGTATACATGAAGTAAAGAAATCCTGTAAAACTTTCACTTATTTGTTTGTGTTTAACATAGTCCCATTTACGAATCTCTCAACATGTATATAAAATGTGGAATATTGTAGATAAAGGCAACAGAAGGGCTATCTATAGGTAAGTTTACGATGAATGTGCCGGGGATTTACTGAGGCCTACACACGTGCTTGCAATGTTCAACTGCAGCTTTGGTATTGGAACAGACAAGACACTGTACATTTTAGATGACATTCAATTTTTCGGATGTGAGAATAAAAACCAACCATATTTTCATTTTCTCCATCTTTTTTATCTCTTTTGATGGTTTTTGTTCCTGATTTATTTTTTTTCATCACGTTTTTAGACCTAGTCCCTCAGAAACACGATGCTCGCTTCCACTTTATCTGAGGAGAGAAAAAAAAACTCAAAATCTTATTCAGTTTATTTTTTTGTTAATTCTGATTATCGTAAAGCTTATGCACTAAAACCTTTTGTAGTAAGTTCTATTGGGCTTGCTTTGTTTGTTTGGGCTTGCTTCATATGCACACAGTATATATGCATATACAGTACATATATACCCACTATATACAGTATAACCATTTTAAATTTGCTGAGTACAGAGTATCACTGTGAGCGTGCGTTTTGTAATTTCAAATTGGCAAAGCATTGCCATTATACTATAATAGATAATGTTATTTTTAAGTAGAGCCAAAATTTGCACTTAGATTTCTGTCTGTGACACGTTATTGTTTTTATAATGAATAAACCTGTTTAGACATTTTCACGTCCAGTTTTGAATAATATTTTTATTACTTTGATAGTACTAACTGAACATGAGGGTATTCCTTCTTTAAGGGGATGGGTTATATTAGTCTAATGCAAAAATATTTAAGAAAACGTGTTTTCTGAGGTCGCCTGATGGGAATATAAATATTGATTTTGTAGTGATAGAAAATTAAATGTAATAAGGACAGAGGCATCGGTCGGCGAAGTATTCGCGGAAGCGAAAATCATTCCACCGTAAATTAGTTGAGTGAATTCTATTTATATGCTAAACTGGTTACAAGATGAATTCAAAGTGGATCTAAACATTTTAATATCTTTCTGGCTTACAGGAATTCAGAAATTGGTCCTTCTGGAAGTAAACTACCAAAAACAACATTTCTTCATTACAATTAATAAATCACGTAAATTCAAGCATGCTAGGCCTCCGGTGTTTGAACCCATTTAAGTATTATATATCTAAATCATAGAAAACGTACCGCCTCCAAATAGAGCCATTATTCAATATTATTCATAAAACTTGTAAGAGACGTCAAAAAGCAACAACATTAAAACAATAACATTTCCTTAAAAAAGGTCACAGCCTAAAAATTTGAAGGCAAAAATATTAAATATCCTATTAATTTAAATGACCAATGAACTCACACACACATTTATATATATATATATATATATATATATATATATATATATATATATATATATATCGCGCGAAAACAGCTAAAAAAATTGTTAAAATAAAAATAAAAGATTGCAAGTAGATGTAGTTTTTTTAGTCCATCTACGTCGTTGGATAATTCATATACTTCCTTGATTTCCACGTACTCGAAATAGTAAAGCACCACCTGGATTTGCCTCACCGTATTCAAAATTTTGGTATACAAAGCCTCTGTTCCGACCCATAATTTCAAACTACATTTGTATGCTGATCTCAACGCCGCCAAAGTTAAAAAAATATCGATTCGTTCATATGATATTATGCTTTTCATAACTTGCTATGACTTGGCGTACTACGATATGAAGACCTCTAGTTTGCGGTTTTTATCAAGTTATTTGAAAAAATCTTAATTTCATACGGGGTTTTATTGTAGAAAAAACTACTCCTAAAACAACTAAATTGTAGTACCTCGAAGAGCTTTAATTGTTTCATTCATTTCGGTCGTCGATTCCAATTATTTAAGCCGTTTATATCATAACTGTTACTGATTAGATATTTAGATTTTTTTAATGTGTGATCCATCAACAATTGTCAGATTAATTAATCCAATCTATTCGATTGAGTAAAACATAAATAATTAACGAAAGTAAAAGGCAACAGTTACTTATACAAGTAATTTTGTTTTCACCTCACTACGACGTAGTCACCTGTTTTACAAACGTCATTTGGTGGCCGAAACCAGCTCTTTTCCGCCAGAGGGCTTGTTTCAACTGATCGTTTATTTGCTTGAAACAACGTGAGAACATCACATAATTACGGCATTCAATAGGTTTTAAAAACAGGGTAGTTCCATCATGCTTTTTTCATAGCTGTGTTTGTTTAAATTATGACAAAGACGTTGTATTGTCGCTCTTAACCTCAAAGTTTTGTTTTAAAGTGTGTCATATAAAATATCAGATTTTTATTGTTGTACTTAGGGTACATTTTATTGTGTAGTGTGGTGAAAATTAGCGGTCTCGACTTCCTTTCGAATTTGAAACACGATCTCGAGCCTGCAAAACCTCATTTTCGGCTCATGTTGCGAAATATACTATTACAGTCAAGAAAATTAATAAAGTTACTTTATTAACACAATTCATTGCATATTACGTCTATTACATAAAGAACAGTTGATTCTGTGGGCTGGAAAATTCATCAATTTAAGCTTTCGGCCCTGGAAGGAAAAGATCATCAAAATTGTCCTTAAAGGCTAGAGAAAAAAAGAATAACCTTGGTACCTCAATGCATTTATGAACATCAGTTTTCGGCGCAGTATAAAGAATAAATATAATAAATAACCAAACTATAGAATATTATATAACCAAGGCCCAAGCGCTTCGGAACGTGAAACGCAACCACAAAGTTAGAATTATCAAATACCTCCGTTGCAGCAGACCTGCATAATTAACGAATTTCTGATACATAGAATCACATTTCAACACAACATAAGTGATACGTGACAATTTCTATTTACGCCATAATAATTCAGAATAATAATAATAATAATAAATATTTTTTAATTGCAGTCAGACAATTAATAAATTGTATTGCAAAAGTCAAACATATTGCACCTAACGCAATATGACTAGAAAGTTCCATTCACACTCACCTTTTATACATACATATTAACATTCACTCAGCCTTTCAATCGCCAATTGGTTGGAGGCCCACTCTCTAGAAGCTTTGGTTGCCCCATTGATGATTTAAAAATTCGTCTGAACTGTAAAATTCTTCAGAAATAAGAATTTTTTCAGACGAGACTTGACTGTTTTTAAGGATGGAGCATTTTTTATTGATGGTGGCAATTTATCAAAGAAATGAACACCTCTCTGAGAAGGGAGGTGCTCAAAAGCCACCGTTCTGTGCGATTCTGAAGTTGCTCCTGCCTCGAGTGTTGTGTTAGTGTATATCTCTGCCTTGCGTTAAGGCTCATTTTGACATTTACAATAAATTGTTGTTTACAGAATGGAGAACGTCATGGGAGAATGTCATGGGAATGAGTATGCACGTCTGTTGCAACAGGTATGCAAAAGGTTGGCAGTTTCATACCAATACCCAATGTATCTGATCTGTAAGAAGCTATATACCAAATTGTATAAAAATATGTTGAGGAATAATTGAGCTGCAAACAAAAATTTGATTATTTTTATTTTTCCATGGATGTTTTTAAGGATGTAAAATCCTTAAAAACCCCATTTTTGGGGGTTTATTCCCCTTGACCCCATTTTTCTGTGATCCGTTCTGGCTGGTTTACGAACCGTCCGAGTGATTACCACTTTTTTACACGTCTGTATCTAATTTCGTTCAAATTGGACCATATTTACGCGGCCGCTATCGTGTTAACAGACATATATATATTAGTAGATATATATATACTAATGGCTTGAAGGGGCTATAAGCCCCTATTGAGGGAAAATTCAAACAATCCTTATTTATTATAGTACAAAATACCTTCATAGCAAACTGAATCTACCTTATGGTATAGATATCTAGTCTACCACATGGTTTTCAAAGTAACAGCATCACATGTTTTATGTAAACAAAGCAGACGTTTTTAGATCTCAATGCTTTTTAAATGGCAGATATTTTACGTTATATCTAATTTTCTGGTGAATTTCAAGCAAGTTTAGTATTTTTCCCGCCATCACAGAATACAGACCTTTAATTTGAGCCCTCTCCCATATTTCTACGACTTGCCAGACGACCACAATTTTGACTCAAATAATCGCCTTACGAAATTAAATATATGAAATATATATATATCTATATGTATATATATATATATATCTATATGTATATATATATATATATATATATATATGTATGTATGTATATATAATTAACATGAGTACCCTTTTGTTTTAAAATAATTTTATTTTACTGATGCGTTTCGAGTATATTAGCCCTTTTCAAAGTGCGACATAAAAATGGCTATTATGGTCGGAACGCGTCAGTCAAATAAAATTATTTTAAAAAAGGGTACTCATGTAAAGTTTAAATATTTATTTAATAGTAGCCCTTATCAGTGTTCTTTATTTAACAATATATATGTGTGTGTAATTTTTCATTTTATTTTCATTTTTCATTTCATCTTTATTTACAATCTTCAAGATTAGAAATAGTGTTATATGAACTTAATCTAAATACAATTCAGTTTTATTCTCCGTTTCTTCTAGGCATGTTGTTGTCTCCAGTGGAAGAATTCTGCTACTGGGTAGAACGGCCGGACTTGAAGCCAAGTTTTTAGTTTTTGGGTGAACTGTTGTTTGTCGGTTCTTTTCAGGTTTTCTGGCAAGGTGTTCCACATCTTGGCCCCCATGTACCTCGTACTGTTTTCAGTTGCGCTCATACTGTGCACAGGGAGACAGTAGTCGGTTGCATGCCTTGTATTGTAGTCATCTATCTGTGCACTTGTCCTCATTTCGTCAGGTGCCTTGACATGGATGTAAACGATGACCTCGAGAATGTACAGGTTTATAACAGTTAACATTTTTAGCTGTTTGTGAGTGTCCGTGCATGATTATCTGGGCCGAAAATTTCCAAGAAGTCTTATGGCTCTTTTTTGGGAACCAAAACTCTTTGTATGTTCCCAGCGGTAGTCCCCCTCCATACCAAAATTCCATAACGAAGGCGCGTCTCAAAAAGAGCATAATATGCGATCTTGGCTGTTGCTATGTCACTTATGCTCTTCATTCTTCTTATTACATCAGTCCTGAGCTGAGCTGGCCGCATAAGGAGTCAATGTGGGGTGTCCAGGTGAGGCCTTCATCAACTATTATGCCGAGGTATTAGGCTCAGGTAACATCTTCTAGGTCAGGTAGTCTTCCAGTGGCTTCTCTGTTTCTCCCAAGTACTAACTGTTTTGTCTTTTTCTCATTTACTACCGGGTCAGAGGCATGGCAGTTTTGGATAGCAATATTCAGAGCTGTGTATGAAGCAAATTCTAGTTGTTTAGGGTCTTTACTGGCAAGTAGCAGAGCGGTGTCATCTGCAAACACGACAGTGTAATCATCCATATACTGTGGAAAGTAATTTGTGAGAAGGATAAAAAGCACGGGTCCTAGTAAAGATCATTGGGGTACTTCTCGATTAATAGGTCTGATTTTTGAGTTTATTTGTTTGGTTTATAAACAGCTTGTATGCTTAATTTCTACTATTTTCCTTCTGCCTGTTATATAGCTTTCGAACCAGTCCCTTGTTATGCCCCGTATCCCCAACAATGTTAATTTTTCCAACAGCTGATGGTGGTCAATACAATGGAAAGCTTTACTGCAGTCGAGCAGTATTGCAGTGGTGGTGCTTCCATCTTCTTGTTGGTTTATCAAGAAGTCGACTAACTCTATTATATTAGGGCTGTAATTGTGGACTTTCCACTGCGAAAGCCATTTTGATGTGGTGTTAGCAGATGGCTTAGAGGATGGGGTTCAAGTAGCCTTACTAGTACTAGCTTTTCTATCAAATTTGAGAAAGTTGGAATAAGAGAGATGGGCCTGCAGTTTGATGGATCAGTACTTGAACCTTGTTTGAATTTAAGGTAAATTTTTGCTACTTTTAGTGCTGATGGAAAAATTCCTCTTTGAAATGACTTGTTTGTAATATAAACTAGAGGGCCAATCAATTCTTCTTTGCAGAATTTCAATAATTTAGAGGAAATCTCATCATACCCAGCAGATGTCTTTGTTTCAAGGGAGATAATAGTTTTGCACATCTCCACTTCAGTTGTAGGTTTAGGTGTAAGACTTGGGGTGTCTCTGTTCACAGCTGGGGGATTTATTGGTTGTTGCGGTTTTGAGGCCAGTCCATTTTTCCCTTGATGGACTCTTCGGCTATGTTAGCAAAATAAATTTTTAAGTAATCTTCAACTTCCTCTGGATCGCATATTTCACCTTGTTGTGTGTCAAGCTTTGAGAGTAAGCTCGTGTAATCTTTTTGTTTTCTTTCAGAGTTGATAATATTCCAGAGGGCTTTAGGTTTGTTATCTGCCTCTGCAATCCTCAGTCCGGTTTCTTGCCTTCTCAGGTGTCTGAGGTGTAGGTCATACTCTTTTTTCATCAGTGCGGCTCTCCTTTTATGCTCTTCCACACCTGTTTTGTTGTACAAATTGAAAGCTGAAACAAACCTATTCCTCAGCTCAACTGCTGTAGGGTGGCTTAAAATGTATATTTGTTTTCTTTTTATATTATTAGATTTGGTTATTCGGCAGGTTTGATTTATTGCGTGAGAAAGAATGCTACTAAACTTATCATATGTTTGTTCTATATCAGTACTACTGTAGACCTCATTCCAATTTTGCTCTCTGAGAAATGTTTTTAAGTCTGAAGTTTCTTCTCTCTGTCTTAGTTGCTGAAGATGGTTTTATTTTCTAGTTCACAGTACACAGTTGGCCTGTGTGGTAAGAGATTCCAGTATTCATTACTTTAATAGTATTATCCTCTTGATCTAAGTTGGAGAAGTTGGAGCAACATACACAGTCAATTGATGTTTGGTAGGTTGGCGTTATTCTTGTTGGAGGAAGATCTACTCTGTACATATTATGACTTGCTAGTGTGTCTTTTATTTGTGTGTGATCATGTTTTTTCTCAAGACAATCAATATTCACATCTCCCATGAGGAAAACTGGGTTATTTCCAGTTTACATACTTTCAAGGGAGTCTGAAATAGCCTCCAGTCTAGTCTGTGGATTGCCTTGTGTTCTGTATACTCCCATGATAAAGGGGTGGTCTTGCAATAGTTTAACTTTATAGCAGCCAGTTTACAAGTAAGTTCAATACTTGCGTGACTGACGTCAGCAATTTCCACTTTGTCTTTCAATATATCTTTGATGTAGATTGCTACACCACCTTTTATGTGTTGTTTTCTGCAGTACTCTGCTATTAATGAGTACCCTACAAGTCTTGTGTTCTTAAGTATTTCTTTTTCAGCCCATGTTCTATGAGTATTACAAAATTTAGTGTGAATAAGAGTGTGTTCAACCTTTCGATTTTATTGGAATCTCTGTCAACATTTTGGTGTAGGATTGTGAGTGGTGTTTGTTCTATTTTTTTAGGTAGTCCGTTATGTTTGTTTTGACTATGCTATGTTTTCTTTTATTTTGGCTTAAATCAGCTTGTTGTGGCCTAAAAAAAGTTTTGGGTGATGTATAACTGGAAGGGAATCATTATCTATGTTTATCGGAGACAGGGGTGACGACGGTGAGGAGAGCTCTCCGTCGTCAGCCGGGGGAGCAGTCAGCAGCGAGCTTCCCCTGGTCTCATCATAGCTATAATTCTGCTTCATTTCTAGAAAAGAGTCAGAAGTTTTAGCTTCTCCTTGATACGTACCTCCTTCAGCCAGGCTATATTTTATTTCAGTATTGTAATATTTCTTCCTGCGTTCTTTGTGAAACTCGATATTTTGTTCAAAGAAATCATCCACTTTTTCATCAATTCCCCTTACTTTAGCATTCAGAGGGGATGATTTGACGGCATTTCCCTTCATTTTAGGCACAGCAAGATTAAGGTTCTGTAGCAGGTAACTTTCACCTTTGGGCTTTTTGTTTTGTATTCATTGGTGGGCCACCACTAAGTTTCATTTTCCCTAAGTATTTTGCGTTCTTTGTAATGGTTTCTGATGTCTTGGCCTTTTCTTGAGCTTTGGCGACTTGTAGGGAGACACTAGGTTTGGCTGTTTCCTGCCGTCACTGTGTTTCTTTGATTCGTCCGGTTATTTGTCGGAAGAGTTCTCAGTTTTTTGGTACAGGTTTGCCTTTTTCCTGCCGTTAATATTTTCTTTTGTTCGTCTCGTTATTTGTCGGAGTTTTCAGTTTTTTAGTACAGGTTTGTCTGTTTCCTGCTGTTTCTGTATTTCTTTGATCTGTATTGTTATGTGTCAGAGGGGTGTTCAGTTTTTCAATCCAGGTTTGATTGCTTCCTGTAGTCTGGACTTCATCTGTGTTGGTCAAGTCTTTTTGTTACAGTCATCTAGCTGGTTGCTGTTAGTGAACGTGGTGTGGGCCGAGTAGTTAATGATTTAATTGTTGTTTCAATGTGTTCCTGGTTGGTTTTTAGTCTTGAGATTTCAATAAAAAGTGATGGTAATTTAAAGATTTGAGAGTGTTGCTGGTTATCAGTGGGCTCTGTGGTTTGTGTCGGGACCTCAACAGAGTCATTATAAGGTCTGCCCATTTCTTCTTTATTTCTTGCTTGACTTTTTAAGAGCTTTATCTCTTTTTCCAGAGAATAGATTTTGTTAATCTGTTCATTAATCACTTGGCAAAGTTTCTCATCATTTTCCTCAAAGATGATCTGTGATTCTAATTTATATTGTTTTTCCTTATCAAGTTGACCTTGAGTTTCTGCCAGTTTCTGAAGCAAGTTCTCAAGCTTAACAATATGCTTCTCTTCATTGCTCGCTAGGTCCTCTATTTTAGCTTCATAGCTTGCTATCTTAGCACTTAGTTTTATATTTTGTTCCTTAAAAAAATTATTTTCTTCTAGTAGTGCTGATCCTATTGTAGCAGCTATCTCGAGTTTGTCACTTTCATTTTCTGAGTCCACAAAGAGATTATTTTCAGTCAAACTGTTTTCCAGCTCTTGAATTGATCCATTAATTGAATCTGCCAAGCTGTGTGATTTCGTACTCTTGTTGAGATTAGGCCGAGTGCTAGTTATGCTGTTTGTGTAAAAAGCTTCAGCCTTTTGTAAGGCATCATGAAAAATTTTTATTTCTGAAATTACTTGATTTTCGGTTTGCCGAAGGTTTGTTTATTTTCACGATATGAACATACATTGTAGGTCACGTTGTTTCACTGTAGCTGTTTGCTCATTACCGAAGAAAGTGACAGTGTACTTGAAAGGTTTGCCACTTTCATCTGTGATCACTTCTTTAATTTCAGCTGGCCAATATGGATAGCCTTTTAGTTTTGCAAAGACCATATCTCCTGTATTGAATATGGTTGGGTGTAGTCAAATTTGAGCTGTATATACAATAATATACTGTATATGGAAAAATCTTCTGGAATTGAAACACCAATTTAAATAAATCCACCCCATTATGATTTGGTGGTGTAAAGTTCAAATGGAAGCAGTTGAGCGAGGTCAGGAGTTGCTGCTGACGGGTGGCTAAAGGAGGTGACACACTATCACACATTTTCCCGAACAAGACATTACACCACACATCACACCGCGCAGGGAGATAAATTTTTCGCTCCACACATTTCCCCGAACAAGACATCGGATCACACATTCCTCCATGCGCGGTAACGCGACGGCGTACGGAAAGACGTTCGGGGCAGAATAGACCCTGACACACTATCACACATCATACAAGACACCGTACCAGACATTCTTTGATCTTTCGTCAAAAAACCGCCTCCAGAGCGCTCGCGACGATGTGTGGTGTGATGTCTTGTGTGATGCGCGGACCCCTGACACACCATCACACATCCTAGTCTTAAGGACGGCGACACACTATCACACATTTCATCATACAAGACATCACACCACACATTGTCGTGAGCGCTCTGGAGGCGATTTTTTGGCGAAAGACCAAAGAAAAGTCTGATACGGTGTCTTGTATGATGTGTGATTGTGTGTCAGGGAGTATTCTGCCCCGAACGTCGCTCCGTACGCCGTCACGTTACCGCGCTCGGAGATTTGTGTGATCCGATGTCTTGTTCGGGGAAATGTGTGGAGCAAAAAATTTATCTCCCTGCGCGGTGTGATGTGTGGTGTGATGTCTTGTATGATGAAATGTGTGATAGTGTGTCACCGCCTTAAGGCGTCGTGTTGCTTGCTGAGTTGGAGATTGCAAGTAGGTCACCATATGGAAGTGAGCAATGCTATCTATTTGATTTTGTTGTATCTTAGCTTAGTATTCAATTTCAGTTTTCTCTTAGTTGATCATATTTTTTTTAGTTAAAAAGTGTCATTATCGGTCAAGGATTTTTGTCAGTTTTCAAAGCCGATAACACTATGGTGGAAAGTTTGCAGTTGAAAATTAATATTTCATGCATGAAAATGGATTTTTTATGTCAATAGAATTGTCCTTTGTTTTTATAATTTCTATTAAAAACTCACACTTGAGAGCCCTGTTTGGATAAGTCCTGTTTAGATTTTTCTTCCACTTCAGTAGTTGGAGAATCAGTTGAGTTGGCTTGCTGGAGTAGCACTACTCACCTCAAAGTCTTGAATTTATAATCTAAACTTAAAAAAGGTAAAGTTGTTCAGTTCCGTGAGTAATTCTAAGTAAGTAGCACTCTTCTGTGAGCATTCCAGTTGTATTCTGTTGGTTTTCCCACTAAAAAAAAACACAAAAAGTAGCACTGATCTTAATAGATGTGTTGGCTGTCAGCCATCTTGGGTGTCTGTATATATACATAATTTTTATTGAAAAGGGTTACTATTTACATATTATATATTACAGGCTGTACTAAAACATGTTGGGTTTTGAAAATAAATAAACGGTATCAGGAAACTGACACATACTTTCTCCCTCCAAGTCATTTAAAACCAGAAAATATATTTAGTGAAATAAAACAAATTAACAATTAATTATCACATAAATATATGCATTCAAAATACTAGATTATTTAGTTTTTCAAGTCTAATTTAATGGTTGCAAGTATATTTTCTTTAGAGGTCACAGATTTTGTTAAATTTGAAAAATATGAATTTTTAATACTTAAACCCCCATAACTTCTGAACCTGAATTTTTACAGACATGAGGGGGGTGTCATTTTGTTTGTCATCCTAAGCACTAAGAACCATGAAATTCTTATCAAAATCGTTAAAGCCGTTTTTGAGAAATTTGGATTTTGGTCATTTTTTATGGGTTTTTATGGGGTAAATACCCCTAAAAATAAAAAATTCTAAAAAATGAAAAATACGCCTGGAGATACCATGGCTTTACACCTACATGCCAAACACGCACACACGCACACACACACGCGCATACACAGACTGACAGACACCACGCCACAAACCACTTTTTTGGATTCAGGGAGCACTAAAACGAATATGTCCACTAACAACTCAAATTCGAAAATTTTGACGAAAACAATACTTTCTCCATATACTATGTATAGGGGGGAGAAAGTAAAAACGATACTAAGGGTACTAAGTTAAAATGGTTTTATTATATATAATAATACTATTAATACTAATTTTAACTAACTACCCCTAGTATCATTTTTTATTTTCAAAACCCAAAATGTTTATATATATATATATATATATATATATATATATATATATATATATATATATATTCGAACGATTGGTGTTTCTTTTGCTTCTGGGAGCAGGGAATTCCCAAAACGAAAAGTTGTCTTGGTCTTGGGCTTAGGTATTACCATGAGATCTACGGTAACAGCTACTTCCCTGTAGGGAAAATTCGCTAAAATTAACGAAGGAGTTCAAGGGATTTGAACCGTATCATAAAACCATTAATTTCCTAAATTATAAAAGGAATTTACTAATATGAACAGTCGAATCTTTTCTGGATATGTCTAACCTTTTATCTCCGAAAAAAAGTTGCGTTTGGAGCCTCAGGGAAATCAACATCCCCGAACAGCTGCAGAGCCTGATTGATGCTTCATGTCTGGGGGCTGCAGATTTGTTAATGCAGTTTTTATTTTTGAGATCAAAACTCCTAAAAGTTTACTCCTTGTGCTGGAAATGCTATGAATAGTATTTTTTGAGCTTAGAAAGAATCAAAACAAACCTCCCCATTGCAAGAAACCTCAGTAATAATCAGTAAATTTTGTAAAATATCTTGCTTTACATCTTAATATAGGATTTGTTTAGTGGTGTTCTTGATTTTAATAAAAAATATAACAGTATTTCTATGTTTTATAAGGCAATTCCAGTTATATCCATAAAAAAAATCTTAAAAGGGTTAATTTACATCGAACGGTATAATTCAGTAGACTAAGCGTTTACGTATTTACACATACGTACCCGTTCTACAAGAACCCGTTCTATAAGTATGATGAATTCTGCTGGCCTCAAGCTGATTATATTCAATGCGCTTATTTGAATTAATAAAATTCAAGTACTTCCTGTACGTAGAGTTGCGGATCGGAGTAAATTCGACAATCATTGTCCAGTTAAAAAACATAAGTTAAATTAGGTCGGAACGAACTCCCAGTAGTATATTCTCTACTACAGGGGGAATTCGCTAAAAGCAAAGTAATTACTGTGCTCACTTAATGAAGCTAATGATTACTTATTCGTGCTATTCCAAAAGAGGCCTTTTACATCCCCACTACAAAGCCAACCCGGCCATGCGGATATGGGCCACAGTCTACAATGCATGCGTAACAATGTAACTGATAGGCTCATTGATTTACATTTCCAAACGGATCGTGAGGTAATGTATTGAATATTGATTATACATATAAAATCAGAAACAAATCAATACAATTAAATCATGATTCCTTATTTATGATTGATAATTCAAAGAAGCAGGGAATTCCTATTCCCATCGCTTCACAAAATTGTAAAAATTGCTTAGAACTAAACAAATTTGAAAAACAGTGTAATAACAGGATGTTTTCATGTAATGAGATTCTGAGTAGGATAACTTAATGTAACTATAAATATCATACTTTCTTCTTTAGCACTTGAAAAGTTGAGTCAAGAGGTAAAAATGATTCATCAGCTCCTTGTAGAAATAGAGCGAAAACATGAGATAAATTAATTGAGCTCGCCCAAACATAAAGAAAAACAAAGTAAAACTTTATTTGGAGACAAAGGCTAAAATCTGTTCTCTGTATAGTTTTCCCTAGGGCGTAAGTGTTTGTCCCCTTAAACTAATTGTCTTTTGTCCGATGTAAACTCCAACAAAGCTTTTAAATCGTTTGCATCATCAATCCAACCGATGTTTTATTCCGTAATGACTCTATAGATCTAAACTAAGTGCAAGCAGAATATCTAGTGGTGTTCTTTTCTCGTGTTTTATTCCCAGTTAACTTATGGTTTAATACGTTTGTAAGTTTTAGAAAAACATTATTTGGTGATAATTTCAAGAGCCTTGACTTATTTATTGAGATCAAGCCATAAAACTATTGAACTATGATAAAACAAATAAATAAACTATTTCAATCTAATATGCATGATCACACACTATCCTCAGGTTAATTAGATCGGATATAGCACATATTTAATAGATAAAATCAAATGAGATGGTCCTGTACGCCCATAGCATTGGGCATTGGGGTTTCGGAGCGGACGGCCTGGGCCAAGAAATTTGATGGGACCTATAAAATAATATTTCTTTAACCAAAAGTTTTTTCAAAAGCTAGGCATTTGTCACACATGTTCAAAAGATCAACCTAATGTAGAAAAATGTTATTTATTAAAGTTTAGGCCTACTCAGTAGCTATTTCTTTAATAAATATTTAAGTAATTGCTAGTAAAATTTAGAATGTTTTTTTTATATTATTGCAAATTACTAAATACATGAAGCGTATCAGGAAATCCCTTCAGGATTTAAGGATCTGAATAAACTAAGACATTGTGTACAGAAGGAAACAGATTGAATACTGAGGGTTTGTTCCTGTTTCCCGTCTGTGTGTTAGCTTACTACTTGGGCGGTGTATAAAAATGACTTCTAATATGGACTTCTATAACGAAAACAAATTTCCACTATCAGTTAACACAAAAGTGCAATATTTGATTCTTAAATATAAATCTTAAACTATAAGTAAATATAAACTTTTCTCAAAATCGACTTCACCTAACAGATGATATTGAATATAATACGATCTTCTTAAAAAATTAACCCTAACTAAACCTTTTATTACTGATATACATTTATCAATCCTTTTATGATTTAACTTAATGACTAAACATTATCTTGAAAGATTGTATAGGACAATGAAATTCTAGGAATTATCTTTTTAATTTATTTATCGTTTATCTTTATTTAACTCCAGTAAATCTTTTGTCTTGATATTTTTCGTAAAACTGCCAAGGTTATACATTGCTCAGCCTTCGCGACTTACAGTTTCCCTTAAAATCCATCAGTAAAAATTAAACCGAATAATTTTGATGATTAAAAAAGAAAATACCCCCGTCGCAGCAGACCTGCGTACTCAGCGAATTTCCATAGGATTTATTTTGTATATGTGAGCATTCAACTTGTTTGACGGAAGTATCATTTGAATACATTAAGTAAATAATATACTAAAAACGCATATTTAATCATTCATGAGCTTTTAACATGAGGAAAATTAACAAAGAGACCATATTGGTTTTCATTAGTAATACATACACTTTTGTATTTTATATAATTCTTAGTCTTTTAATTTTTAATAACTGTAATCTTGTTATAGAATATAAATGTCAACAAACATATAACCAATGAACTCAAAACACTCAAAACAAACAAATAATTTAATCTTATGAAAAAATTAAATTCAATCATATGGGCAGTTTTACAGTAATCAAAACATCCCTGTTGCAACAGACCTACATCTGCAGCCAATTTCAATAAAACATATTATCAATCCTCATAATTGTAAACATACCATATATTAAGCTACATTTTCAGCCAGTTTACACCAAGACATCCCCCCTCCAAATGCTCTTACTTTCTTTATTAAATTTAAAAATAATTTGTATTTTTTTATATAGTATATATTTTCTGCAAAATCTTGATCAATGAACTCTCAACTATTCAAAATAAACACAAATAAAATATTCAACTCCTGCAAATTCAATCATATGTTCAGAATTGTATTTTTTTTAAATCTCAAATCAGGGTGACTATACTTTTTGGAGGGAAAAATTAAAAACAATATTGGACAACGTACTGTGTTTAGCACATCCAATATTATGCAAAATCTAAGCAACGGATTGACATTGAATAATAATTCAAAATGCTAAATTGTTTGTTTTTTTAAGCTGAATTCAATTTTGACAATTAATTTTAAAAATAATTAGTAAAAAGTTGTTAAATCTTGAAAATAAATTTTATTTTGTGAAAAAAACCTTCTTAAAGTAAATCAATCTTGCTGGTTTTCGAACTTGAAGTCATGAATGATGTTGTTGTTTGTTACGTTTGTACGAAAGATGATACGTTTGTTCCAAATTTCATCAAGATCGGACCTTTTTTACAAAAGTTATCGCGCCTACGGACAGGTATATATATATACATATATATGAAAATGAACGAACGGTGTTTTTGGGGTCTGGGGACCTCAAAATGAAAAAATAACATGGTCCCGGGCTTAAGTCTCACCGTGCTGCCTACGGTAATAGCTACTTCCCTATAGGGGAAATTCGCTAAAACCTAATTTTTGTTGAGCCTTTTCAATCAAATTCATATCTTTATAAATTAACGTTGATAAAGTATACACAGTTACATACAGAAGGATAATATTTCTTTACGAACCGTATCGAATATTTAATTATTCAAAAGCATTTTTACTTTCCTGTACAGATTCTTGAAGCTTGCCCAATAATTTTAGCTACGTAGTTAGTTCATTTATGATAACCTGTTATTCCTAATGAAATCCATATTTCATAAATTTACTGGAGTTACTTTTTGTAGTTTTTTTATTGAGAATCTAAACCTGCGTCAGTAGCATGAGGCGGCCTATTCAGTGGATATATGATTCACTTTTGGATAAAGCTTCCCTATTTGTTACCTGGAAATGCAGAATTTCACTCGAGGTTGTGTCTCAAGTCCTTTGTATCCTTGGCACATGCGTCGTAAAGTAAGGAATATGTTGAACCATCCGTTCTATGGCTTTAAGGGTGGTATACGTTCATAAAGTTTTATCGTTTTATTACTAAATAATACGGCTCCTCAGAGCGAGAATAATTAGCTAAAGTTGAAAAAATGGCAGATTTATATATATTATATTTATGAAACATTATATGGTTAAATTATCAAACCATTAAAATCATATTCGATTTAAACATCATTCTATTTGAACGATCAACAAACATCAACGGACATCAAATAACATTTCGTCGTTCATTTTCTGATCTTAGGTACAATGAAAATCATAATAGTCAGCTCATTTTTAATTACAAGATAATGTTCAGAGATTAAAGACACCTACTTTAAGAATAAAATAAAAATAAAAGTACCCCCGTCGCGCAGACCTGCGTACTCAGCGAATTTCTATAGGATTTATTTCGTATATATGAGCGTTCAGCTTATTTGAAGGAAAGTATTGTTTGAACACGTTAAGTAAGTAATATACTAGAAAAGTATATTTAATCATTCATGCTTTTATGAGCTTTAGACATGAAGAAAATTAACAAGGAGACCACGTTGGTTTTCAATAGTAATACATACACTTTTGTATTTGATATAGTTCTTAGTCTTTTAATTTTTAATAACTGTAATCTTGTTATAGTACATAAATCTCAATAAACATAAAATCAATTAATTCAAAACACTCAAACAAATAATTCAATCTCATGAAAAAATTAAATTCAATCATATGGTCAGCTCTATTTACATACCTGGTCCTAAACATCCCTGTTGCAGCAGACCAACATCTCCAGCCAATTTCAATAGAACATATTATCAATCCTCATCATTGGAAACATACCATAATATTATGCTACATTTTCAGGCAGTTTAGACCAAAATATACCCCCTTTCAAAATACTCATACTTTCGTTATCAAATTAAAAAAAATTGTGTTTTTTGATAACTCTAACTATTCAAAATTAACACAAATAAACTATTCATCACCAAAAATATAATCATAAGTTCAGAATTGTATCTTTTTAATATCTTAAATCAGGGTAACTATACTTTTTGGAGGGAAAAATTAAAAATAATATTGGACAATACACTGTGTTTAGCACATCCAATATCATCCAATATTTAAGCAACGGATTGACGTAGAATAATAAATCAAAATGCTAAATTGTTTGTTTTTTAAGCTGAATTCAATTTTGACAATTACATTTAAAAATAATAAGTGAAAAGGTATTAAATCTTGAAAATAAATTTTATTTTGTCAAAAAAATCTTCTTAGAGTAAACCAATCTTGCTGGTTTTCGAACTCGAAGTCATGAATGACGCTTTATACGTTTGTTCCAAATTTCATTAAGATCGGACCTTTTTTACAAAAGTTATCGCGCCTACGGACAGGTGTATATCTTCTATATATATAAAGGAGAAGGGGTTTTCTATCGGACAGCAAATCTCGAAAACTATAGGACCTAAAGAGTTGAAATTTGGCACATGTGCTCCCCTTGGGTCTTAGATGCACACTAAGAAACGGTTTTACAAAATTCCCAAAGGGTTTCGCCCTATGGTACTTCAAAGTTTTAATGTTAAATTATAGGGAAGAATATAAGGTTGTCATGGCAACCTTAAAAAGTATGACAGATTAGATCCTAAAAAAAGACAAGAGGACGTTTTTATGTTTTTCCACGGGTAAAACCGTATTCATCAGCTAGTATATATATATATATATATATATATATATATATATATATATATATATATATGAAAATGAACGAACAGTGTTTTTGGGGTCTAGGGACCTCAAAGTGAAAAAAATAACATGGTCTCGGGCTTAAGTCTCACCGTGCCGCCTACGGTAATAGCTACTTCCCTATAGGGGAAATTCGCTATAATGATAGATTTGGTATCTCGAAAACGGACAATTTTCTATAATATACTAATTTTAAGTTGTTAGTATGGTATGCAAACATTACATCAAAGTTTGCTTTCTTTATATTCCCCCAAAAATATTGGTACCTCACAACTCGCAAGGATGTTCTGCTTCTATAAATAGTTATCTGTGCATCTAGGGAGTAAAGTGTACTACACGAGGGAAACTGTTGTCGCCCGATGGCGACGCCGAGGGCGACAATTTTCCCGAGGGAGTAAAAGCACTTTAGACCCATGATGCACACAACAATTTTCCTCCACCTACACCATTAAAATAATTGTGAAAATATAACTTTACCTTCATATGATCTTTTTCTCCTTTAAACTAGGCTAGATTAGAATCGCATATAAATATATAGCATAATCAGTTAAAAACAATTATAACTAAGCAATTTAAACAACCATTTATTCAAACTTTCAACGATTTTTAACGCAATTTTTTCTAAAGTATTAATTTTTTTAAATACCTCCCAAAATCTGAAGGTAAGAAACGATCGTTTATGAAACGTTCGGCCGTTCGGCATATTGGTAACAACTAGCTCTAAATTAGGTGTTTTTATATTCAGTATTGCCAACTTAATTCATACAAAAAAAATTATTAACTGGCTATTAAAATGCATACGGTTTTGTTTTCTTAACTTAAAACACTGAAGTTCTTGAAATAAATTTAGAGTAAGCAAATGAAAATCGTCAATGTTGCCACATTTTCTTATCGTCCATCGCGGCCTTGCCGGATTTCTCCCCATGTACTTCTTATGAGATTACTTTTAGTCCCATGGGAGAAAATGTAGATTACTTTTAGTCCCGTGGGAGAAAAGGTAAGTAAGTGAATCCCATAGAGTATAAACTAGTACTTTAGTATTCTATTCCAGGGACTAAAAGACGACTTTAGATAGTAGGTGGAGGAAAACTATTTTTTAATGTAAAGAACTAGATTTCTCATTCCTGGAACAATATAAGAATGAAATGCGCTTAATAAAAATTATTGGTTTATAATTTTTTTATTCAAGAGAATAGGAATGTCGTAGAAGGCATCATATGTATTGAAAAAAAATGATTTAGTTAGTGTTGCATGTCTTTGAGATTTATTTATGTTGTATATTCAATCATGTGTTTGGATTTGTTATTGTTTTGTCTTTTTAGAAAAACAATTATAATTATCTTATCTGGAATAAAAATTATTCTTTCTTGGTTTAATTTAATTAATTTGTGCCTCACACAACATGGTGGCAGTTCGGTGGTAAATATTTAAATGTTTTTAAACTTTTTTTAGATAAATTTGAGTGTTATTTGATTATGTTTGGCAATTTTTGAGTATTTTGAGAAGTTTTATGATGGCAGTATTTACTGGAATTTTGGCTCCTATGTGCTTAGAGGGTAATAGGACATTGAACTGGAAAAGGTACAAGCGTAATTTTGAGATTTTTATACAAGCGTACCATGAAAATAAATCTGATGAAAACAAGATCGCTATGTTGTTACATTCTGGGGGGGGGGAAGAATTATTAGACATTTTTGATTCATTTGACCTAACAGATAGAGAGAGACAAGACTTGGGCTTAGTTCTTAGAAAGTTTGATGAGTTTTTTGTCCTAACTACTAATGTAACATATGAACGCTTTGCATTCTTCACTAGGCGTCAATTAGAAGATGAAACTTTTGAGCAGTTTATGGTTTCGTTGCAGAACTTGAGCAAAACCCGTGACTTTGGGACTTTATGTGATAGTTTAGTTCGAGATATTTTTGTAGTTGGTATTAAAGATAAGTCTCTACAAGAGAAACTGTTAAATATTCAGGGTTTGACAAAGAATTCTGCTCTTGAGGCCTGCAGATCAAGGGTTGTTGTGTCTCACCAAGTTGAACAAATTCAACAGTCTAGAAATACACTTGAGCCTAGTATTGATATTATTAGTAGCAACAGGCAACAAATTAAGTCTAAAGAGCAATATAGTATTAGTAATAACCGTGGTATTTCTAGAGAATTTAATTGTAAATTCTGCGGCTTCGAACATGTTTATGGTCGGTGCTCTGCCTTTGGAAAAGTTTGCGCCAAGTGCAAAGAACAAAACCATTTTGCAAAAGTTTGTAGTAGGATTAAGAACAATGTTAATGTTGTTGAAAAGCAGCATATTGATCACAATGATATTATTGATGCTGTTTTAATTGACTCGGTTGAGAGTTCAAAAGAAATTCTAGGAATCGAAGCTCGTTTGAAATTGGTCAGGATGTAATGTTCCAAAAGAAACCAAATTCTACCTGGTGTCCTGGGAAAATAGTTGGCTATAGCAACACCCCAAGGTCTTATTTGGTTGAAGAGGAAGAAGGAGGCAGATATCGTCGAAATGAAATACACGTTTCTTCAAGACCTGCAAGATCTGCAAAATCTCCTAGACCCGTGTCTCCACCTCCTGCTGATGCAAGAGACAATCCTCGAAGTCCACAACAAAATAACAACCTCGAAACTGGTTATCGAACAAGATCTGGACGATTGATCAAAACACCACATAAGCTAAACAACTACATTCGTTGAGGGGAAGATGTTGTATGTCTTTGAGATTTATTTATGTTGTATATTCAATCATGTGCTTGGATTTGTTATTGTTTTGTCTTTTTAGAAAAACAATTATAATTATCTTATCTGGAAAAAAATGATTCTTTCTTGGTTTAATTTAATTAATTTGTGCCTCACACAACAGTTAGTTTAAGCTAACCTTATAATTCCGCACCCTGTCCGAAGGATATTTTCCAATAAATGAATCTTTAATTGAAAAGTTGGAAGGTTTCCGTAATTGATTAATGAGTACTAATCAATCAGACTGAAACAATTATGATTGATATTAACATCTGATATCGCAATCAATCATCAAGCTTAACAGGAAAAGTGATTGTAATGTTAAGTTCAGTCCTAACACTTTTGCTGTTATTTTTTTGATTATGGCTTGATCATAAATTCTTACTCAAGAAATATTTTGTAAGAAAAATACCTCTTTCATTCAGAACTCTAGAGATTATGCGAAAAAGTTTTTAGTTTTTGTTTTGAATCTCACAAATTTATATAAATGAATTAATATTTTCTCATCACTTGATAACAAAATATTAATCAACTATAGCTTTATTTTGGCTACAATCAAATCCGCCCGTTTGTCCGTTGTAGCTGTTTACATTACAACCCATAAGGATAGGCCTATTCAAATTTAAATTGATACCTGGCGTTAGGATACAAAGTTACTAAACATTGAGAGAGGAAGTATTAATGAAATTAAACAAAAATATCTACTGAATTTACTTTGCAAATTTTAGATCTTGTTTGAATCAAATTATGGATAAATACATATATCGCAACAAATTTATTAGCAAAATAGCCAATTTTTACAATTTAAGGATGCACATGTAAAATACGTCTCCATGACAATTTTACAATGTTCAATGAATCACTGTTCTACGGCAACTGAAACTGCATCAAACGACATTGAGTACACCATGTTCCCGTCACTCTCCTCTAACTTTGCACGAACGAAAATCGTCAGGTATTTCTGGCGCTCCCTGTACATTGCTATTCACTTAAGTTAAATTCAACCTTCTAACAGCATTTCTTCACAACAAAGGCATCATCTCGATTTCAAGTCACGTAGATGCCACTTGTTATTTCAATTAAACCACACAACAGGTTTCACCTAACCGTCAGCTTCTTATTTCTTCTATACCGGGTGTCCCATAAAAGTCCCCCCCCCCAAATTTTTCCCATGTTTTTTTTCAAATATCAATTCCACACCACCCCAAACATTGTTGGGTGGTTGATACTTCATTTTTAGTGGGTACTCAATTTTGGCCGCCATCTTGGATCCGTCATATTGGATTCAAAATATTTTTTTTCAAATGTAAAAGGGGTGTTGTAACCCATCATCTCAAGCTAGATTTTTCCACTGATTACAATGCCACAATCAGTTTTTTTAATATCTCGATTGGTTCTCAAGATATGAGTACTTTTAATTTATTTATTTTCAACCAATTTAAACTGTGCAAATTGATAAAATATGCCCATAACCACAAAATAATGCTAGATAGTGACGATTAACCACCATAAGTAATTGTTGAGTTATTTACACTTAATTTTCACCAATGCAAATTTTTTGGCCGCCATATTAGATCCGCCATTTTGAAATGAGGTAAGTTATTTCAAATATGAAGATGGTATTGTGACCCATCATTTCAAACTAGCTTTTTATGCCGAATTCAATACTGCAACCCTTTTTTAATTATTTTGTTTAGTTTTCAAGATATCGACAAATTTCTAATTCAAACGTAAAAATATGAATTTTTGAAAAACGAAGTTTCATAGCTAAAAACTGGTTGCGGCATTGAATTCAGCGTAGAGAGTTAGTTTGAAATTATGTGTCAATACCATCTCCATATTTGAAATAACTTACCTCATTTCAAAATGGCGGATCCAAAATAGGGACAGAAAAATTTACATGGGTGAAAGTTAAGTAAGCACATAGCTAAAAATGACTGATGGTGGTTATTCGTCACTATCTAGCATTATTTTGTGGTTATGGGCTTATTTGATCAATTTCTAATGTTAATATTGGTTGAAAATAAATAAATTAAAATTACTTGAGAACCATTGAAGATATTAAAAAACGGATTGCGGCTATGTAATCAGTGAAAAAAATCTAGCTTGAAATGATGGGTCACAACACCAATTTTCCATTTAAAAAAATATTTTGGATTCAATATGACGGATCAAAGATGGCTGCCAAAATTGGATACCCACTCAAAATGAAGTATTAACTACCCAACAATTTTCGGGGGTGGTGTGGGATTGATATTTGAAAAAATATAGGAGAAAGTTGGGGGGGGGGGGGCTAATACTATTATGGGACACCCGGTATATATCTTGTATGAAATTCAATATGTGTCCCTTATACATTACAAAACCGTCCATCCGGTCGCCTTGAATTTGAAGATAGTTATTCTAATATAGCCTACAGATGCGTGGATGAACAAGGTAAGGCTGAAATTAATTGTTTTTATTGTAAAATGATACAGATAGAGCCTACTATACTAGAATTAATACAACAATGAACGCGAGAGGGAGTGTAATCTATACACTTATCATTCGCCAACGACAGGCATCACACGACGGCATAGACAGCATCACACGAAGAATTCCGAAATCTCCGAAAATTCATTACTTTCAGTGTCACTATCTAGCGGACAGTCAGCAAGCTTTTAGAACAAGATAACAACAACAAAAAACCAGTTGATTCACCCAATGGGAAACGACGGACGTCGCGACAAAAAAAAGGCTTCAGCCCATGACATAGGCTACTTTGCGGGACCTTGCGAACTATACTCAATGTATACAGACCCCTCTAAGTAGGGACACCTTATGGAAGAATGAGTAGTTCCCGCCCCCGAAAAAGAGATGGTAGGCCTACCACTTCCGTTTTTCAGTCCGATTGAAATTGTTATAGCAGTTTACGGTTCAAGCTGACTTTCCGAATTCAAGCAGCTGGTTGTAATATTTTGACAGTTATATGTTATTGTTTTGTATTGTTGTATCTTTTACCATAACGTTTAATCTTTTTTTGTTTACAAACATTCTCATTATGACATTTTGGATAGTGAAAGTAGAAGCACGGACGACGGAGCCAGCTTGAACTATTCCATGCATCAGCGCTAATTTCTCCTCTGTTTTTCGGTGGCGGAACTAAAAAAATTAACATTGGATGTTCCTACTTAGAGGGTTCTGCATACATTGCTATACTCCGTGGTTTTCGTTTGTTTACGTGATGGTCATGTCTGTTGCTGGTGAAAGATAATTGAAATTTCCCTTCCTCTCACGATTCATAGCTGTATTAATTCTACTATATTTGTTGTATTGGATTTGGACACCTCTTTAGTACAAGTATATTGAGTGGTGTAACGAAAAACATAGCTCGTTATAAGGACCTAGAGTAGCTTTTCGTTTCTCGGTAATTTTCGACTTGGGCTTAACATCTTGTTTGAAAAACTTGACCTTGGACCAAGAGTGTAACTTACCACAATTTCGCCTCGGTTTGCAATTTACGAACTGGTCTAATTATGAGGATGGCCCCATGAACGAATACTCAATAGTGCGGACGTTAATGGCCACCATGGAACACCGTGTCCACAAGCCATCGCTCATAACTATCCACAATTCGTGTCCCAAAGTAGCTGGATTACAAATCAAAACACAACTCACCATCACCAAAAATGAATTCCAAACAAATTATTGGACGTGTTTGAAACGTTTAAGGCAATTTTTATAAGCTACTTCACTGTATAAGCAAAACGATAACACTAATATGTGAATTTTAAGTGGTTCAATAATTCAGAAAGTAAAGTTTAACAAAATTTAATTTGTATTATGGTTCAACTCATAGAAGAGGAATGTGTGTTTTAACGTAAAAAATGAACAGACCAGGACCTTAGGGAACCTCAGTTAATAGTTAATAGTCCCAGTGTTCGTATACAGAGTGTCCCCGTGGACTGCGACACTGTACCACGCCTGATGTTACGTTACATGGGGCATGCAAACGTATTAAACCTTACTTATTATTAAATAAAAACTGGTTTACCACACTAGGTCTTAATTCCCTCTTACTGTTGTAATTACCAAAGAATAAAAATTTTATTACGGAAAAGTCAAGAATTGTTCTTTTGCGGTATGCTTATGATGGGGCGACCAAAATAGTATATTTTGCAACTAGGGCCGAAAATGAGGTTTTGCGGACTCGAGATCAAGTTTAAAATTCTAGACGAAGTCGGTACCTGCAAAACCCTTTCGGCAGAGGTGCGAACACTATTTTTCACCACACTACACAATGAAATAAACACTATATTATATAACATTGAAAATCTGATTATTATTTGTTTGACTCACTTGAAAACGACACTGAAATTATGAGCGATATAGTTTCTTTTCATGGTTGCTAGGCAACAACAGCAATGAAAATGATAAGATGGCCACTATCCTGTTGTTGGAACCTAATCAATGCCGTGTAGTTACTGTATGTGATGTCCACACGCTGTTTCTTATAAATAAACGATTCGCTCACTTTCGGCCTAGGGCCGAATATTTTCGGCCGTCTGACGAAAAAAAATCGTTTTCGGCCTCCGTATGACGTATGTAGGTGATTTCGTCGTAGTGTGGTGAAACATATTATTTCGGCTTTCCAAAATGAGTGAAAACATAGAATCACAATATTACAATAGATTTTTCTCGGTTCTTATTTATTTGTTTTTAATTTCATTTTGGTTTAACCAAAATTATAGTTTGTTTAATCCATGAAATAGCGGAAAAACTAGCCAAAGTCTGAAAACGGCCTGTGTGTATTTCTTTTTCAGGCCACTATTTTGATAATACTTGACAGATTGGAATACAATTTTTTTCGTATGGGTATTCAACCTAGAGAACATGTAATTTTTAGCTATAGCCTTATGAAGCCCCTCAAAACGCACTTTATTGAGGAATGAAGACTTCCTCATGGAATAAAATGGGAAATTTCGTTTTTTCAAAAATGCAACAAACCTCAATAAAGAAATGTTAAATGCAAAAAATATTTAACAATACCTCCCAAACGAAAATGGTTATCAAGATCGGAATACTATTTCCAGAGTTAAAGAACAATTTACGAATGTAATGGTGGCCATCTTTCATCGCCGGTACGGAGTGTTCTACACGAATTTTAGTTTGGTTCTTTGGACAAGAATACTTCTACTGGTACCATCTATGTACACCGAAGCAGCTAAGCTGTATCAGAGAGTTCAAGGTTTTGTGAAAAGTAACACTAACCACACTTACTGTATACTGTAGAAAACACTTTATTTACTAACAACGAACGAAGTTCGCAAAACAGCTGATTGATAAATTTAACCTGAGTAAACATTCACTAAAATAATCCTGTTTTTTAGCAGGGTTAACCGAGAACGTAGTTATAATGAGCGAGTTCACCGACTGTAACTACTTACTTCGTTAGAAGGAAATAATACTGTATAAAAGTTAAAAGTTGTTTTGTGAACGGGAGCAGTTGGTTGTTATCTCTTGCTTATTTGAAGTTACGTATTACTTTTTATAGTTAATTACTTTCAATCATGTATTCTTTGGTGAAATTATACTCGGTTGCTTACTCAGATAATGTTTTAATCGTTATTATATTTCACAATTATATTAATATTATTAAAATCAATGCCCAATCAACTTTATGCCATTAGTAATGGCACAAAACTAATGTCATAAAACTGCAAACAAGGTGCATATTGTAAACCTAGAAGCTGGCATTTAACACAACCCAAGTCCCTGCTTGACTGGTTCGCTACATTACATTTACACCAAACAATGGGAAGGGTGCACGGAACTGTACATAAAAGATGGCGCTTTATATAGCAAGGGCTACTGCCAGACATAAACGCGTTATATTAATTGCAACCAGTAGAGAGAAAATAGTAGATATTGTAACGTGTATAAAGGGTGTCCCGCAAATAAATAAAATACACTTATCTTCAAAACAAGCAAACAAACATTGTTTGTTAAATGATTGAAATATTGAGTTGAGACAGTGTATTATTTCTTTTAAATTATTGTAGTCTATTAGTAATCTTAAAATAAAAGGCATTTTTGAAGCACTTTTAATTTATCCTTTCAGTGTTGTTTGATATTCGCAAATGTTTCAAAACGTTGCAATACTTACATAAAGCAGCCAAATGTATAATTAATTTAGAAAAGAGAGGTAGAAAAAGTTTGATGTAAAAGTAAGCGGCTCAAGCGTGGAGGGAATGTTCTTTGTTCAATCGCTTTTGCGAATTGATTTACGGAACTGGGGCTTTAAACGTTATACCAATTTCCGATTTGCGAACAATAATCCGTCGTAAACTTTTGTTACTGGTTGTACATAATAAACCTTGTATTCTGCTATTTCTTATAAAGTCAGGTAACTAGATTGAAAATACCCCTGTTGCAGCAGACCTGCAAACTCAGCGAACTTCAAATGTGTAAACAAATTATTCAGTTAAAGTCTTATACCAAGTAATATCAAGTTTCATTGTTGTTGAGAATTAAGCGAGATATACAATTTTATTTACTCCCCATACGGTTAATATTGGTACAACATACTACCACTGATTTCTCAGTAACTAATGGACACAGAGCATTGATACAAGATACTTAATGTATTTTTAACCTGAATTCAATGAAGAAAACATCAATTTATCATTTTATATTTTTTATGTAACAAGTTCTAAAACGAATTTTTTGGGGCCTAATCGCACCTTACTCCATGGGGTTGTTTCCCCCTCCCATGGTCCGATCGGACTGTTTTCGAAGTCCGAATCATTACTACTTTACTCGTTTATAACAAATTGAATTCAGATTGGACCATTTTCACGCGTATTATCGTCCTTAAGGATTATTTATATATACACACATTTATATGTATTTATCGAAAAGAAATTTAAAAGAGAATAGTGGCCTCTTTTCACCTTGCATTTGCACCCCACATGGGCCTCAGGCCTGTGAGTGGAAGTTATAAATTAAAGCAAGGACTGAGCCGGTGCATTACAGGGTGGACATTACCGCCAAAAGTATGCGACAACGTCGATACTGGATCCTTCGACATCGCTGGGAGCAGTTCCGTGGCCCAGTACACTACAAACTGCGCCACCGATTCTCTAATAAATATGTCTATGAATAAATAGATGAATATCTGTATATGTTTGTACACACCGTGCTTGAGTACACATACATACACACACACACACACACACACACACACACACACACACACACACACACACACACACACACACACACACACGCGACACACACACACACGCACGCGACACACACACACACACACACACACACACACACACACACACACACACACACACACGCACACGCACACACACACACACACGCACACACACACACACACGCGCACGCACGCACGCATATATATATATATATATATATATATATATATGCATACATTTATTTATTTATGAAAATAAAGGAATGGTGTTTTTGGCATCTGGAGATCTTAAAATTTAAATTCATGATGGTTATTGTGCTTAGGTATTACCACGATACCTACGGTAACCGCTTCTTCCCTATAGGGAAAATTTGCTAAAATCCCACCAAAATACTTGCATACAGTATAATATGACTACTTTATTTCAAAATTTAAAAATCACTATAACTTGGGTAACATGATTTACTTAAACTGCTTTATTCAGCTGCTTTTACTTAGCTGCTTTATTCAGTTAAGTAAAATTTTACGTTGAATATCAAAATTTATTCACTGTATTATGGGAAAATCTTTTTGGATTATCTCCGTCTCTAGATAATCTCTCTATAAGGAAGAAGCTGTTACATTGTACTGTAGGGCTCACGGTAAAATCTGAGCCATAGACCATGGTAATTTTATTTGGGAACCTCAGAGCCATAATACCATAAACATAATCATAACCATTTCTGGTCATAAAACAAAATTTTAATAGAATTATCTCTCTCTTTGAATTCTTACGCGTAAAGAATGAATAACTGTAAAATACAATACAAAAACAATTACAAATCTTTATTTAATACATAGAGCAATAGATTTCATTGACTCTCCTACTGATTGTATTTTATTATTTAGGATAAGACAGCAAACCAAACAATAACTTATTTCCGCAACAGCACTTTACTTAATGAGTCAAATCGCTTTGTTAAGCAACTTGAAACAAATATTTAGTATTCGCTCATGACATGTTGGTTTCATGCAAAAAAGTCAAAAGTGAAGTTGGAAAAATGTATCACATTCTCAGCCCATGATAGTTCCCACGCGAGCCGGAGCCGAGAGTGTGTGATTTTCATGCGATTTCGGTAAACCTTACGCACGATATTTTACATCATACTACGTAAACAATATCAATACATATTTTTTGCGTAAACCAATAGGTTTTTTAACTCTCCAAACCTGACATAGAGTAAAAACATTTGGTGTTGCATTGTTGCAATCATATATTTACTTAATTATTTTCTGTCGACTACTTTGCGCCCCAGTTCCTTTCGGGTCATGGGCACTTCCGAGCTTATTTGCAAAGGATGGGAAAAGTCGCCAGCTCGGACTGCCTGTATTGCCCTGGCATTCCAGACAAGGCCGACCATACATTCTTTGAGTGCGACCAATGGCACGCTCATCGAGCTTTGCTCATTGGTGAGATCGGCGCCGTCGCAACTCCACAGAACATTGTTGGAGCAATGCTCCAGGGAGAGAGCAACTGGAACTGCGTTAGGCAGTTTGTCCAGGACACTCTTCGGGCGAAAAGGGTCGATCTTGACCGGCCTTGATCCCTCTTCTATCCTCACAAAGGAAAGCCCCAGAGGCATAAACACAAGCCTAGCCCGAAGAAATGTGCTAAACAGTCCCAGTCTAGTGTCTTCGGGAGGTGGTTTAGTCGGTAGAGCTCGTGGGAGTCCGACACTATTGAGGGGACATAACGAGCCCCTCGGTGTGCGTAAATGCATTCCAACTTCTAAAAAAAATTATAAGGATTTTTTTTATTAGAAGTGCACGGTAAATTTACTTGGCGGTTATTACCAAAGAGTATAACTTCCTGCTGACAAGAGGGCACAGAAAAGGCTTCTGTGGAGTATGATGTAAATGTATTTACATCACTATACACGACAACCGCTATTTTCTGTGCCTTACAACAAGAGAATTACTGCTGTACGGTATATTTACCCTGCAGTGCTCGATAAATCTTACTGTGTGATTCTGATTATAAACGCATGTAAGTAAACAGCTGACAGCAACAGTACCGGTAACAATGTTTGTTTAGTATACATTGGGTATAATGAAGTGAGAAAAGTAGTGGTGGTAAAAGAATATGTTATTTTCTGACGTGCCCGATACCTTTTAACGCGCATGAAAGTCTCGCATTGACCTCCAGCTCGCCCGGTGAACCAGTACTTTCCTGGCTAGTAACGTAAGATAGGCATGGCTTCAATAAGGGTGGGGCTAATGCAACTCTGGTCACAGGGCCCGGGCCCCCCTATTTTAATTTCTTTCATGTTTACTGCAGAATATTTTACAGCAGATCATGATCAAAAATTCAAAAATATAAAATTTTATTAAGTTTAGTAAAATAATTTTAATTCTAAACTTGTGGTTAGTTACTATTTTAATTAGGTGCATTCGTGCCACTTACTGTTGTTTGCAAATCAGTATATTGTTCGTGCATTATATCTCCGGCTTTGGCTACTATGCTACTAATCGTTTCATATAATATTATCTTCTTATGATATTAGTACCTAAACACAATGATTGACAAACAGTGGGGCCGTAGAACAGTGTTTTTAGAGAAGTACCCCCTCTCCCCCCTCGTCTTGCAATCAGCTGACTCTGTCATAGCCAGAGATATAATTCTCAAACTCCAACAGCGTGCTCGGGCCCCAACTAAATTTCAATCTTGGCCAGTAAGGGATATCAATCTCAAAATGGGTGTATTATCAATAAAATAAAAGTGAATGAATTATTTATTTAAATTTATGCTAGCAATAATTTTCCCAATAAGTTTGTTTTCAGATTGAACTAATAGCCTTAATTATTTATAATTATCAATTATTAGTCAAAATAAAATTTGCAAAGGGTTAAAACATTACCAACGTAGCATAGCACACGAACGAGACCAATAGACAAAGAGCAATGATTCAAAATACTAAATTGTTTATTTTTCGAGCGGACTTCAATAGTGCTATCAACAATTGGATTATTTGTTTTTTTTATTTTTCCATTTAAAAAACTCAAAAACCCCATTTTTGAGGGCTTATTCCCCTTTACCCTCCCTCCCTTCCGGTGGTCCGGTCGGGCTGCTTTACGAACTCGTCTGAATAATGACGACTTTACACGTCTGAGTGAAATTAAATTTCGATTGAAACATTTATACGAGTGTTATCGTGCTTACACGCGCGCACGCACGCACACACACACACACACACACACACACACACACACACACACACACACACACACACACACTCGCGCGCGCGGATATTTACATACACACTCACAGCTTCTTCCCTATAGGGGAAATTCGCGAAATTCGCTCAAAGTAAGATCAAACTAAAATATTAAGAACCTGTAAAAACATTACAATAATTTGTGTTATGGCTATGGGCATATGTGTATACAATATAAATTTCTCTTTTGCTAGCCAACGTACTTAAAATAAGGAATTCTATTTTCGTTCTAAGTTGTCCTGATAAATTATTATCAATTAAGCACATCTTGCAACCACTTAGTAATAGATTATTTTTCAATTAGTGCAGTAATTATTCTGTCCAGAATAAAATAGAAGGAAAAATGATTCCTAAACTTAAATTTATCTTCATATTACACGTTAGCCATGAAATATTGTAAAAATTAATATGCAGAAAAAATAAAGCTTAAGCCTACTTTAAATACAAATTGAATGCTTTGACAAATAATTTTAATGAGGGTTAAAATGGAGAAGGTAATACAAATTCGTAAATATTTCGTAAATTAAATTTTTTTAGGTACTTGAGATACTGTGAAAATAATAAGAAGCTAATAAAAACTATTTTCTTGGTAGGGAAGTAAAGGTGTTGAAAGTTAATTTGTGAAGCGTTCCGAGGTGCGGCACCTCAGTGGGTATTTTATCTTGTTTAAACTTATTTTCAACTTCCCAAATAAGTTCATAATGAAACGGAGCCCCTGCGGGAAAATTCTATCTAGCGGTCTTGTGTAATTTGGTTTACTCTTCTGATTATCAAATAAAAACTTCAACGTACAGAATATGATGTAATCTCGTTGTGTTGGTTTAGTCAACTGAGTAAAAACAAACGTTGTCAGAAATTTGACACATACTTACTCATTTTTTTCTGTAGTCCAGTTATTTATTTTATGACTTATAGTTATTAACCTGAATATTTAATCATTGGTTGATTTAATAAGGTGTCCAAACTTTTTCAAAGTTACAAATTTTAATTAAACTAGTGGCTTGTAGGGGCATAAGCCCCTAATAAGGGAAAATTTAAATTAAAACAATTCTTATTTCATATAGCAAGATCTACCTTTGTAAAATGGCTTTTAGATCTACCACATGATAATATCTAGAACATGGTTTAAAATAAAATAGCAATATCACATGTTTTATGTAAACAAAGCAGCTCCCAATGCTTTTTAAATGGAAGATATTTTACGTTATTTCTCATTTTCTAGCAAGCTTCAAGCAAATTCAGTATTTTTCCCGCCATCACGGAATAGAGCTTTAATTTGAGCCCTCTCCCACCTTTCTACGACTTGCCAAGCGCCCACAATTTTGACGTAAAGAATCGCTTTACGAAATTAAATATATGATTTAAAGAGCATTTTTGATAAATTAGGTTTTTTTTAAATTTTGAGTTTATCTCTGGGAATAATGGGATGATGGGACTACCCTTACATTTTTAAATTAAATCAAATACAAAAATTAATATATTGGTATTTAGATGGTACCTATATACCAAGTTTCAACTAAATCGGTAAGTAAATTATAAATATATTGATTTAGCAGTATTTTCCATAAGAATGACTTTAATACATACCAGGCCCATACCAATGCCAACATGACATGTTTACCGCCAAACAAAAAATCAATTATCGGCGTAGTCAATTGACTTAGACAAACCATTCAAAATAGTTGATAGTGGAAGTGTTGCATGTCTTTGAAATTCGGTTTCAAAAGTTATAAGGATTATAGTGTTAAATATAATCTTTTTCCGTCTCTGTAAAATTATTATTTTAAATAAACTTTTACCTGCAACTGATTAGGCTTGAAAGATATTTACAATGTAGCACTTTGAATTATTATTTAACGACAAATGGTTGCGGAGCTAAGTGAGTTTTTTGATTAGTGGTAAATGTAGTACAATGTCCCGTTTTTATTCTTATGGGTAATAGGTAACATTATATCTCGCTTAATTCTCAAAAATATTGACAAAACTTGATGTCGCTTCATATAGTTGAGATCTATTGAATATTAGTCTTAAATCCTCATTTTTACATTTCCATGGCAGCAAAACTGTACTCATTTCCTATGTTATCCTCATAAGAAATAAATGAAATTCTATGCCATCTTTTTTTAATATCTTGACAATACTCGGTATATATGGCTTCTTATACGTAAGTTGTATTAGGTTTTGATTTAAAAACAACCAATTTTCATTTGCCTTTATGTGCAGCAGCAAACCTGCAAACTCATTCCCTATATGATTCTTGTGGAAAGAATGAAAAAAAATATTGAAGCCCAACACTACACTGCACATTATGAGTTTCCAGCTTTAATTTGACACCAAGATCATCGCTCTACGACATGTAGCATTAGCTCTAGTTTCTACTAAACCAACACAAAACAACTCTCTTTATATATTTGATTGTTTAATCCTTCTTCAAGTACATATACGATTAAAAACATATAGTTCATTTTATGAAACTTAGTTGATTGAACTAAATTACATTTTTAACTTTGATATGAGTAGGTTAACTTTAAACTTTAACCCTACATCGTAACCTTTTTTAAATGTACTGATGGTTTCATAACTCACCTCTCTTAGAATAAAATAAGTATAATTAATTACAATTAAACATATGTTTACATTTAAAATTTTGATTAAGTTACTGTTATTATCAAGCTTATTAAGTCACAGAATTAAGAATTTACGACTTGTTTACTTTAAGAGTTTGTTTTTATCATCGTGGGTTATCCTTGTTCTTTCTGTTCGAAGCAAACAGCTGTAATATATACTTAATTTCTGACGTGTAAGGTTAGGTTAACGATGCATTTAAATTGTATACTATTGATTATTGAAATAACAACAATGCCAAATAAGTTCCGATCGATTACTACTTACGATACTATAGATTTTTGCCATCACTTGTTCCATTGTTATGTCTCCTTTTTACGATCACCATGTCCTTTGCATCAGCCAATTGTTTCTCTCCCTAAGGCGGAAAGAACTTCTTTTCGCTTCGCAACACTTGTATATTGTTAACTGCGGTTTTCGTAGCGTTATGACCTAAATTATTGTTTCCCCACCTGTTATATTTAGTCGCTGTTTACTTCTTGTAATGACTGAGTAAAATAATACCTTGTCTCCCAAAGGAAAGAAAAATATTACTCTGCGTATAAGAATAATACCGACATTTAAACTTTTAAAGTATAATGCCATCAAATTTTCACTCAGACATTCAATACAAGTCAAGCTTTGAGAGATCAAACCGTTGACGTAATAAATGAAAACGAAAAAGTTTTAGGATAGCAGCTTTTTAAAATATAAGTGAAACTAAATAGCTAAGTAATTCGTTGCCACCAATAAATTACTTAGCTTAAAGAGTGCTCATGAGCCAGTGTCAATCATGTTGGACAGTTTCAATCACGCCCTCCAGTCTCACTGATTGATTGACCGTTTATCATGTGTAATCTAATAAATTAACTAGTAATATCCACGCCATGAAACTGCTTTTAAATAAAACATTAATATACAACGACAAGGCGTCTCACATTAATGGCCAAGGTCGCAACTTTAAACATGAAAACGTTCTCGATTGCTTCGTACTCGCGATGATTTAAAATTATATAATTAACACAACACTCTTTTTATACCTATACATATACTAATTCATATGGATATCCCCGAGTCAGCAAACCTGTGTACTCAGTGAATTTCTTATATATTGTTTTTTAACATGGATATCCAAATGACAGAATGAAATAATCTTTTCATCATACTAACACAGAAACATCTGTTTTCAGTTCCTTTTTGATGGATCGAAAGTTACCCATTGCCGGCCTAGGCCGGATAAAACGGAAGTAAAAAATCAGCTGATTTGCAGCAAACCGCAAAACGACACCAAGACACCAAGATCATCGCAAAAAAAACAAAAAAAAACAAGCTAACCCCCCCAGAAAACCTTAATCCTGATCTGCATATATTGTTGTTGGTGGTCTTCAATTTGGCTTTAGCGCTATGCTTTAATGCTTGTTTATTGGTGGCTTATTTTTAGAGGAATGTAGTAGCAGCTTTGCATCCGTAGAAAATGTTGGTTTTGTTAATGTTATAGGTTAGGTTTGGAGGTTTCAGAAGGATGTTTATGCAAGGACTAAGTTATGATTGAAAATATGTTTTTTTCTGCATAGTGCGATGAAAAATATCGTACGTTACACGGCCGGGAAGTTTTGCCGTACTCGCATGAAAATCCCGCACTCCCTTTCGCTCGCGCGGGAACTATCATGCTCGTTCGGCAAAACAGTACTTCCCGGCCTAGTAACGTAATATACTAACTATTCTACTATTTTATGTAAATGAAACGCTAAAAAATGACATTTATTTTCATCATTCATAAGCTTTTAACCCTTTTTAGCGAATTTCCCCTATAGGGAAGAAGCTGTTACCGTAGTCAAGGCCACACTACACTACAGGCCGGAGTCCTTTTTTGGTGACGTAGACGGAATCGCAGACGCTTTTATAATGCACTCTAATGGCGATTCACTGTCGCACTCTTAAAACTATCGTGCCCTAAGTAATTCGTTTCGAAACCATTATTTTTTCGAATCTGCATTAATTAATGAATAACCAATTGCGGTCGAAAATATTTTAAAAGAAAAGATGACTTTATTTCATAATCTTAAAACTGGTAAACATTACAGGCAAGTAATTTGTTTACTTTTCATCAGATGATTTATTGGAAATTTGACAGTTTTGTTTCTTATTGTTTACATTTCAATGTTCTAATGTCATAATTTTTTGGTAAATGTTTACGTTTTTCGTATGATTTTAGTTGTTATTTCCAACACAGCGCTAGTAGTTCGGCCGGTGTTGTGACGTGGCATCAGGGAGGAGGGGGGGAGACTCCGGCCTGTAGTGTAGTGTGGCCTTGCCGTAGTACTCATGGTAAGACCTAAGCCTGAGACCATGATAACTTTTTGTTTAGGGGCCCCCAGAAGCAAAAAAACACTATTCGTTCATTTTCATACATACATACATACATACATACATATATATAATATATATATATATCTTTATATATATATATATATATATATATATATATATCTTAATATATATAACTATATATATCTATGTGTCCTTAAGCACGATAACTCGCGTAAAAATGTCCATACTGATCCTAATGAAATTTGGCATGGATGTGTAAAGTAGTAATTATTCAGACGTGTTTGTAAACCAGCTCGATCCGACTACTGGAAGGGGGGGGGGTAAAGGGGGGTAAACCCCCCAAAAATGGGTTTTTGAGATTTTTACATAGAAAAATAAAAATAATCCAACTATCGCTACCAGTATTAAATTCACCTCAAAAAACAAACAATTTAGTGTCTTGAATCACTGCTCTATGTCCATTGGTTACCGAGATATTGAAAGTGGTAAACACAGTACGTTGTCTCAATGTTAACCTTATGGGAAATAAGTAAAATTCTATATCTCGCTTATTTCTCAACATATCTTGATAAAACTTAGTAAATGGCTTCTTCTAGCTCAGATCTACTAAATATTGAATTAAAGCCGTCCAGTTTTAATATACCCGTAGCAGCAAACCTGCATACTCATTCCCCACTTTATTCTTATGGAGCTTACAAAAACATGTCAAATCTCGCTATGTAGGATTGAAATATGTTGTTTTGCATTTGAAATTCACTGAGTTTGCAGGTCTACTGCAACGGGGGTATTAAATCTTTATCTAGTCGACCGTTACCGTTACACTGTTACCAGTGTCCATGTCATTCATAGGATCACAAAAACATTACTAAGCAGACATCATTAAATTCAAATTTTAAGTAAGGCATTTCCAAAACAAATTCCAAATAATGAGAATAACTTTAAAATTTCACTCGCATATGATAAATAGCGTATAAAACTTCATGACTTTGCCTTGCATTGAAGGACATTATATTTAGCGGTTCGCTTCGAAAGTTTCTATACACAATTCCACATTCACCTTTCAGTACAGGCCGTATGGGAAATAACTATTATATTACCTTTGCTGGGTTTATTTGTTCACAAATATCAATATCAATATGTTATAGAATCATCAGCTGATTATAACACAATTTGGCTAGTACAACTTGAAATGCCATATGAAATACACAGCTTATGGAAATTCCATACTGAAAGGTGAACGTGGAACCGAGTATAAAACACCTTTTCATTAAACCGCATCAAAAATGGCAGTTTTCATTATTCGAGGTTTTTTGTTAAACCTTACAGAAGTATATGAGTAAAGCAATTTAAGAAAAATAATAAAAAACATGGATCCATGGATTAGAGTATTTAATGCAATACATGAAAATGGTGTTGGGATCATGTTAAAATCGTGCCTGGGAAAACGAAGATCCTTTGTGAAGGAAAATATCAGCTGAGTCAAGATTTTGAATTTTATCGAAGAATCAAAAGTATTGTCAAATTTCAAATATATTCTTATAAATATTAATAATACGTGCTAGACAAAATTTATCTTTAAAACTGTAGTTTTTAATATTTTTTTCAGATTATTTATTTATTTGTATAACGTATTTTTATAACTCCTTTACGTATTCCAGCAAATTTCTCAAAAAATATTATTATAATTATATATTTATTTATACACACCCACAAATGTATGTAAACACACACACTGATACACACTGGACACTGTACACCGGACACTGATATGTATGTAAAAATTTATTCCACTATTGTATCCATACTATTTTGTTATTGTTATGATAATTGTAATACAATATAATCCACTCCTCCCGCAAATGTATATTTTATTATAAAGTGATTGTCTTAGAGTTCACCGCGTTTTAAGGCGAACCAAACGGAAGTTATAAATATTCATGGGATGTTGTTATAAGTCCCCGGGAAAATAAAATCATAGAACACGGCAAAACTGGGTTTTATCGAGCATTATCTCAAAGAGCTAACCATTTGAGCCTTTTAAGTTCGATTATTGCCAATGTATATGTATACTGCAAGTAATACAAATTTCATACTTGTATTGGAGGTGGGAGTTCAATTTCGCAAATCTAAAAAGTTTAATAATTAATTCATGTTGAATAAGTATGCAAAATCTACTGAGCATAAACAAGAATTCATAAACTATCACTAAGTATCTTTTTTAAATTTTATAAGTATTAATAAACTTAAAGATCGATTCAAACGTTTCGATGAACCACATGATATCTAAAAACAGCCAGATTGAGCGATTACAGTACGCACATTTTATAGATTAACATTGATTCTAATAAATAAAAGCGACCAATTTGTTATAGCCAACCTAAACCAGGACGTTTTACAGTGGAAAAAGCTTGGTAAAAATGAATGAGACCAAGAAACTTTCTGTTTTAAATAATGTTGTTTATGCCTCATGAAATCTCATTTACCACCCTTATACAATTAACGACGTTCATTGATTATTTTAAGACACGCTCGAACAAATGTATTTTTATGTTTTAATTGCAGCTTTATCGAAGAGGTGGTTTCCAAAGTGAAACGCTTCGACCAATTTCCTTTCATGTTTGTCAGCTATCAACACCAATAATTGTACGAATTAAACCTTCATTATAAAACGCCTGATCTGAGATCACCTATGCAAGTAAAACATCTCGTCCTGATCTGTGTATCTTGGTAGGCCCTGATCTGTAGTTAAACTTGTAATGCATATTTTAAGAAAACATAACAAAATTTAAAAGTCCATAATGCAATATCAAAATCTAGAATTTTTCACAAACTGGTAATGTAAGTATTTCATAATATATGAAAAGGTAGAGTTCCAAATATTTGTTTACATCTGCAATATAAGTCTCTTTTGTCTAAAATAATTAACATTGTAATCCTTTGAAATGTACGGGTTTGTCAATGTTGTATTACTTTTGACCCTTTTGTAAACATCCGGTATTCGAATATCACCAAGTATAAAGGATCTTAAAGAATCAATTTATCTATATAAATAAAATTAGAGTTTTGTCTGTACATTGCTTAGAATTATGAAATTTTTGGTTATTTTTGCGTTCTGAAGGTCAGAGAATCCGAATCAAGCCTTAACTCAATTTATGTCACGATGTGTGTTGGTAACGCTCAACATCACACTTTAGACCGCTTTTCACGCAAAAACTAGAGTAATGTTATGGCGGAAACTTTTTTCCTGTGTAGTATGCACATATGAGAAGGTTTCAGACAACTTAAAACTAGCGTACGTCTTTTTGAAATTAAATAGCAAGCTTCTAAAACCCGAGTTTTGCTTGATTTCGACCAAGTTTGCTTTGAATTTCCCCGTAATCAAAGGGGATGACGTTTTGTTTACATTTTCAGTGTTCCAAGCATATGGTGGATTCGTCGGTGGAGCATATGGTGGAACCTTCACTGATGTATTCGTCGTTACAGATGTTTTATGATTTCATTCAGTTTTATGTTTTGGTTTATAATATTTCTTTTTAATTGACTTGTACTATATAAAATTAATATTTTCCCATTCATTATACATTTATCAGGATTTTCATCCTGATCTGACTCTCGGACTCCACCACAGACCAAGGCCGCGCACATACCTTCTCAAAGATCACATATTAATATCCTTATGCCAGAATTATCCTTATGCCAGTGATGACATGTTTATATTCAAACAGATGTTAAAAGCAAGACATTTAAATGTAAAACCAGCTGTCTGTAAAAAATAAAATAAATCACTGACTAGAGATACTTAAAAGTCCTTCCAACAGCTGTTAAAAAAAGAGATAATGTAAACCACTTTTAAAAAATTGCGGGGCGGCTCTGTTATTTTGTTGTTGTTCAAAATATACCCTAAAACATTAGAAAATACTTTGGTGGCATTTAATCAAGGCATTTTCAACTCTACGTACATAAAATTTCATGAAACAGGAAACTGCTTAAGATTCACTAAGTACGCACAGTCTGCTGCGAAGAGGGTATTTCCTGCCTCAGGGTCACTCTGTACTATAGCACAGATTCAACGATAGGCCTACTGAGTATAAGCCTTCCCAGGCAGCGGCACCCTTAAGAGTTTTGTAGGCGGGGGCGCTGGAATGTGCTGGCACGTGTAGTATAGAGAGGTCAAATAAAAATGCCTCGTGCGGCGGGACAGCAATATTTCTACGTACTCCCGTCGGCAGCGACACCCTTAACGGATTCCTAAAACGTCTTTCTGGCTGATGAAAGTATATCTACTTTTAATTTTCAAATACCACCGACCCATCATCGCACAGTCCAAACTACTTGAACTTGACTTATAACCTTGAAACTTTTCTTGGACGTTCCTATAGGGCGTGAGCATCCGCTGAGAACGGGTTTTTCAAAATTCAAAGTTTTCAGGGTTTTTCGGTGGGGTCAACAGTCTAAAATTTTTCTGTATAATTTAATGGATGATCTTTCGATTACATTGTCAGTTTTCATTTTATCAAGAAGGCGGTTTACGCTTCACATACAGAGAGGTCTCTACAGCTGATTTATAGTTTGGTTCTTTTTATCTTAGTTGTTTTTTCCTTTTTAGGTGATATGAACTATATTAAAGTCACAAATAGTTTTTGTACCTTATCTATTTAATCATAAACTCAGTATGTGGCACCGGGTGTTCATTTAGGCAGCGGGTGTTAAAATTGTTATCGTGAGCGAAGCCACGGGCAACTGCTAGTTAAATAATATAGTTGTATAATATGTTACGCTCAAACGCCGAATTCGGACACCGCGGAGTTAGCATTTTACCCAAACATTGTCCGACGCGGAATACCTAGACCGCGGAGACTGTAAACTCAATTGCTCAATCGCCGCAGTAATAGCGCTCTTCGGGGTTTGAGTAAAATCTGAATACCCTCAAAAACATATTGCCCTCTACGCGACGTGAGTATTTTCTATTTGCGCAAACACCGAAGCCTATGCCATGTGTTTCAGAAGACCCACCTCAAAATAAATATTGATATTATTAGATATTGTTAGCTTTAAAAAGCATATACTTTTGACTATATTGAATATATAGTTTTTTGACAATATTGACTGTATATCAATATAAAAACTGATTATGTGACCAAAGGAGTGTTTTTGTTATGTAAATAATTCCACCTTGAGTAGACTAGTTTAAGGATAGGTAAAAAATGTCCTGGAACTTAATTTTTAACTTATTTAATGGAAAATGCGGGAGGTAATTATTTTTAGAAACACCATGTACACACTATAAGACGTTAGGTGCTACATTTATTCTATGATAATTAAGTAAAATGGAATACATTTTCCTTTTAAATTGGATCATTATATTGAAAGGGAATGAAAAGCAGTAACATTCATGGCCTATTGAAAAAATCCTCAGTAGGCCTATAGTAAAAGATTATTAAATAGCGACCAAAGTATAATACTTTCCCTATGCCCAATACACATTGGTCCTTGAAGCCACTTCTTCGCTTATACAGGGTGTATCCGAAATACACCGAAAAACTTTGGGATATTGTTCCTGAGGTGAAAACAAATAAGAAATTTCATATAAGTATATATCCTATCTCCCTCCGTTTTCCGTCTGTTGGTCTGAACGTCTTTTTCACATGATTAATCATAACTTTTGAACTACTAGAGGTACCAACTTCAAACTTAGTACACATATGTTGGCTAATAGGTCCTATCTTTGTGCTGAGTATCAAGGTTCTGCTCCATACCATTTTAAAATGGCGGCCGTTTTAATTTTTCAAACCTTAATATCTCAGGAATTTAACAATTTCATGAAAAATAACAAGAGACAAAAAAGGTGCAAAATTTAATTTCCTTTCAGAAAATGTACAATTTTAATAGAGTCATAACACAAATAACAGAGAAAAATAAATTTTTCTGAAGTTTTAACCGTAAATTTGGGCAAATGTGATAATTTAGGAAGTTGTAACTTTATAAAAATTGAACTTCCTCCGTTATAAGTGTTATGACCCTATTAAAATTGTACATTTTATTAAAGGAAATTAAATTTTGCACCTTTTTTGTCTCGTGTTATTTTCTATAAAAGTTTATAGTTTCTGATTTATTAAGGTTTGAAAAATTAAAACGGCCGCCATTTTGAAATGGTACAAAGTAGAAACTTGATACTCAGCACAAAGAAAGGTCCTATTAGCTAGCATATGTGTACCAAGTTTGAAGTTGGTACCTTTCGTAGTTCAAAACTTATGAGTAATCATGTAAAAAACACGTTCAGACCGACTGACGGAAAACGGAGCGAGATAGGATATATACTTATATGACATTTTTGGTTTGTTTTGACCTCAGGAACAATATCCTAAGGTTTTTCGGTGTATTTCGGATACACCCTGTATGACATTAGTCCTTACCGGAAAGGCCGCCGAGCGTAGCCTGCGCGAAATTTAATTTACAGCGTTTCAATAACACCGTCTGAATAAATAGTGAAGATTAAATCCTAAAACTTTGTGGTAATGAACTAAACAACATTACCTCGCTAACAATTTCCAAACTTGATAAAAAAATAAATAATTTTAAGTAGATTAAAATATTAAAACGAAGCATATCAAATTATTGCCTTTTTATTTGACATAAAAAGGTTGACCTGTGAGGAAATTTTTGTTATTTGGTCAGGCAGTTAATGTTGAAAAGTTGTCTGCAAGGACAAAAAAACTTTCGTACGTTTGGATTTTTTCATAAAATGCGGTAATTAGCCTACAGGCAGCCACAAAAGTGAGCAGTTAGATTTTTAATTTCCGCCCGCCCACTGATCAAGCCGACGCGGAATTATTTACGCTTTAGCTCAATTATTTGATAATAATTAACTATCTATTATTTTATTATTTCGTTCTCACTAATTTTTGTTTACTTTCGTCCTTACAGTGTGCTAGAAGAATTAATTAATTATTTTAAAACATACAGTTTAGCTATAATTATAACACGTTTGAACCAAATTAAAATGTGTATGATTTGTTTTTGCCGATTCTGCTCTAGGTAATGAATACATTTTTAGCTTAAATGTTAATTTAAAAAACAACCTTAGATAATACCATTAATTAAATTAATAAAACTATATTGCAAAATATACATTCACATTAAAATTTACATTTCAATTATAAAAATAAAACCGCTTTTGCTATTGTTTTGCCTTCAAATTATCATTATATCCTTATTATTAAATTCTCGATTGTAATAATTATTTTTCTTTAACTACTAATTAATTACACATCGAATATTGTGATCGTTATTGGCAATGTGATGTTCAATGCGGCTGGCTGAAATGACCTGTCGCTGTTATTGTAACCCACTGACATATTGTACCATGTTTAATTTTTTTAACGGTTTTAGGTAGCTTATATAACATGTAAATTATTATTGGATCTAAACAACTGAATTTTGTATAAAAAAGATTCTAGTTGTCGATATTATCTATAAGTATAAAAGACGATGTTGGTGTATATATATATATATATGACATTGATAAACTCAGACACCGCTGGACCGATGGCCACATAACTTAGTAGATACATGTAGAATTTCATGGAGTACGTTTATACACCATCAATTTCGTGATAACTTTCAGGGCTTAGCCCTGGGACCGTCTTAAAGGTACCCATGTCAGGGATTTTGAAAGAATTTGAGTTAGATTTGCTTACTAACAAAACATATGAAAGTAAAATTTAAAACAGGTGATGAAAATTAATGTTATTTCTTTCTGCTATTTAATTGTATTTGTTTACATGAAGATTTGTTACTTGGTGCCAGGTGGTTAATGAATTAGACATTTGCATTTTTTCAAAGTGCAATACACTATATAAAATGCTGGTATGTAGTATAACATCAAATAAATAACTGAAGGGCTCCAGTGTTCAATGATCACTAATACTTGAAGGAATTATTTTTTATGACAACTAACTGCTATTTAAAGAGGAAGAGTGGGCTACGGTAAAGAATTAATTTTATCAACAGCACTTTAAAAATTGCCGGGACGGCTCATTCAATCTTTTTGTTCAATATAGAGTCTAAAAACGTAAGAAAGCACTTTTTAATAATTGCTGGAGTGGCATTGTAATTTTTTGTTCAAGGTACGCCCTAAAACCTTAAGAAAATGATCTTTTACAGTGAATAAAATTTCAAGCCGTGTTCTATGGTTCCTCTAACAAGTATGCCTTCATAAGAAATAGGATTTCTGATTTCTAATACGCAGGTCTGATGCGACGGGGGTGCATAATAAAGTTCTAATTAAGGGTAACATATGCGAGCAGATTCAAAGTGCCGTCGAAAAAGGCAAGGGTGCCGTTCCTTATATTGTGCCCCATGATCATCATCAGGGCAAGCTCAGGTTAATCAGAAACGACCATAAATGCTTCTCGGCGATCGTCTCTGTAAATTGGCCTCTTGAGTGTGTGGGCGCAATCCTCTTCACCTGATAGTAAGACTGGACAGCCGGTACAAGCAAAAAGCACTTGCGGAAGAACCGCCGATATTAGGCATGAGCCTACCCAGGACAGCAACACCATTTGGGGCTTTGTTGGTGGGGCGTTAGATATGGTCACATTTTTTATATAGACAGGCACTTTATGCAGGAATAGAATACCCCCGCCGTAGCAGACCTGCGTACTAAGAGCGAATTTCTAAAAACTTTTTTTGCTTTATGGAAGTACATTTGATATGTTCAAAGAAGTAGATTTCACAACAAGATAAATAAATGGGAAAGCAAAACTATATAATTGATGGGTGATTAGGGTATGTTTAATTTAAATCGTGAGCGAAGCCTCGGGTTCTTCTAGTCATTTATAAGAGGATAGCCTATAGGTACAAGAAAATAAGGCACGTGCAATGACTCAGACATAATATGTATAATCGGGCACATAAAACCAGTAAAATCATGATTTACAGCAAAATAAGTTATATAACAGGCGTGGGGGTAGGTACCGTTTGTCTCGGGGAGTAAATGATTGATTATTAGCCAACGAAGCGTCGGGGACGTCGCGCCGCACCTGGGGGACAGCCCGGAAGCAGATACTCGACATGCTCTTTCTCTGGAGGTACTGTAAAATGTATTAATATCTTTCATAATTCCAGCCTTGATGTTAATATTTCCAGCCTTTTATTCAGAAAGAAATAGTAAATCTTAAACAAGTTTGTAATTTTCCAAGTAAAGAAAATATATTGAAATTTTAATGAAAGTAAGAAAATTTGAAATGTATAAAGATTTTTATGTATGTTTTACAGGATAAAAATGTGATAATATAGTTAAGTACAGAAGTTTTGGGTTCATTTGCTACAGGGGAAAAGTTTAGAACTACGCTTGGGGCAGCCTACAAAAAACTCCCAAAAATATTCCCAATTACCCTAATTAATTATAATACTTTGGGGGAAAGGTCATAAATAAATAATTAGTGAACATTTAAATTATTAGTAAGCTAGCATATACATGTTGAGAGAATTATCAGAATTTACTGTACACCAGGTCTAATTATTGTAGAGAAAATTGATTGTTTAATTAAACACGAATAACACAGGAATATTGTTCATAGTTTACAGTAATGCATTAAAATATCGTATTCATAATGTCTTCGAATTATTTTAAATTAAATTTCCCAAACGCCTCCTTGTACCATGCGGGACTCTAAAATTATGTAAGATTAAAAAGGTGTCTACGACCATTGCAATAAGCACCAATTATGGTATTACAATAAACATTATAATGATATACATTAAAACACCAAAAACCAAGCAGTACTCTAATGAGCACTTTAGAGTACTGGAGTCACTTTAGAGTACTGGTTCTAGACCAATGAGAGCTCGGCATTTGACGGAAGTAGTGTCATAATAACAATTACGCAATTCGCACATCAGCTGATTGTTGCATTACGATTCATGTTTGAGTTTACTTATCCCATCAGCTGATTGTTCCACAACGATTCATGGTTCAGTCTGCTTATTTGCCTAACCTCAAATTTTAGTTGACCTACCCATCATTAGTAAAAGTCATAAGTTTTGTTTAACTTCGGGGGAAATTTTGTCGTATATTGTTGGTCGTAGCTAAAATAGTGTATGCAACTATTGTATTATGCCTTTAAGCCACTCGTGAGATATTTAGAACACTCGCTTCGCTCGTGTTCTAACTTACATCTCACTCGTGGCTTAATAGTAGTTTATGCAACGATTGTATAATGAATGCCTTTAAGCCACGAGTGAGATGTAAGTTAGAACACGAGCGAAGCGAGTGTTCTAAATATCTCACGAGTGGCTTAAAGGCATAATACAATCGTTGCATACACTATTTTATCTACGACCAACAATTTACGACAACATTTCCCCCGAAGTTAAACAAAACTCATGACTTTTACTAATGATGGAATAGGTCAACTAAAATTTGAGGTTAGGCAAATTAGCAGACTGAACCATGAATCGTTGTGGAACAATCAGCTGATGGAATAAGTAAACTCAAACATGAATCGTAATACAACAATCAGCTGATGTGCGAATTGCGTAATTGTTATTATGACACTACTTCCGTCAAATGCCGAGCTCTCATTGGTTTAGAACCAGTACTCTAAAGTGACTCCAGTACTCTAAAGTCGTCATTAGAGTACTGCTTGGTTTTTGGTGTTTTAATGTATATCATTATAATGTTTATTGTAATACCATAATTGATGCTTATTGTAATGGTCGTAGATAAAGGCATTCATTATACAATCGCTGCATAAACTACTATAATATCGTACGGGTCCCGAAGTAAGTTACTCTGTCTGTTAAGTACAGTACAGTTATGGTACAGGAATTGCGCCACTCTGCTAGATAAATTACAATTTAAATGAAAATTTGTAGTCGTGGGCAAAGTTGTAGTGTTATAATAAAATTAAAAATGTCGGAAAACCCTAAGGTAGATGTTTTGTCTAAAGATGAGTTAGTGTATGAGCTAAAATTAAGAGGTATATCTGTGGATGATAAATCAACCGTACATGATTTGCGAAAATTGTTGCGTAGAACTATTGATTCAAATGTTCAACCTGATAAGGCTAACTTAGGAGATAAAATAAATGTTAATGAGGAAATCAATCTATTATGATGTAAAATCATACAGTGTGAGGAACGAGAGACTGAGCTTACAAAAGACAGTCGGCCAATAGACATAGGGAGACAAAAATATAAACTAATCCATTGTAGAGATCGTTTAAGTAACCTAGTCCACTTTAACATGGAACAAAGTGAGAAAGATATTGTTTTACAACAGGTTAGGAAGGTTCAGGAACTGATAGAGCAGTTTAACAAACTTGAATTTGATTCTGAGATTGTTGCACAATCTTTACGTAAATTAAGCGAAAGAAACATAGAAGATGAGAATTTTTCCGAGGTATTTTTAGATTCCGATAAGAAACCCACCCAAATCTCCCCTCCAGATCCGAATGTGTCAGGCGGACAGAGTAGTTTGCCACCTTCACTTCCCGCAACAGACTCGCATGCTGCGTGTTCTGTTTCCTTCAATCCCATGTTGTACCAGAAATTACCTAATCCGATGTTCAATTACATATCAAGTGTCAAAATATGTAATGGTCTAGCAGTAAATGATTTAATTGACTTTTTAAGATCTATGTATAAAGTTAAGCGTGAAACCAAAGTGGCTGATCGTGACTTGATAGCTGTATTTTTGAGCAAAAATAGTGGACCACTTAATGAATTGATGTTAGCATGTACTGAATGCACATTAGACGGCTTTAAGCAGGAAGTTTTTATAGTTTTGTAATCTTAGACATTGTTTCTTAGACCCAATGGTTAAGGAGAAATGAGCAGTTAAAATTTCATCATTTTAAATGCAATTTCATAATCTGAAATGCATTGTGTCTATTTTAACTGTGCCATCCCATGCATTCCTTATGAAGTAAATGAGTATTCAAAATAGTACATTTTCACAGTGAATGTAGACTAAACATATCTTTATGATTGAATCTCAACTAAAATAATATTTTAAGTCACTTTTATTCCTTGGTATGTTTAATTTAACCCACTCGTTTTCGATATACATGTTACGCTCAAACCCTGGATTCGGACAATGTCCGTAATTTCTACCCACTCCACGACGTGGACACTTTAAAATACTCACATCGTATAGTGAGCATTTCGGACATTGTCCGACTCAAATTGCCAGACCGCGGAGTGAATAAACTCATTTGCTCAATCACCGAAGATATAGCGCTCCTAGGGGTTTGAGTAAAATCTTAATAGCCACGCCGGGACGTGCGCAAAACAGATTCCCACTTCGTGACGTGAGTGGTTCAGCCAAATCCCATATTAGTATCAATATTATTGGAGTTAAAACGTATTATCTTTTGGGAATGATTATGTGATCAAAGGATGGTGGTGTATTTGTTGTATATGAAATTCCACCTATGGAGTAAGCTTGTTTAAGGAAAAGGGATCTTTTCCGTTATACGTATACCATCATTCCAAATTTTCCCTTCAAGCTTGATTTTTGACCGAGCACCATAAACTAGGCCAGATAATTGTTATTAATCGTTTTCAAATGGAAATTCCTTGTAAGAATATTTTACCTGCGGTTTCGTTATCTTATCTTCCGTCATCTCGGTATAGATGCGATAAGCCAGCGCCTGGCCGTCTAGCGGTCCCACTTCTAGTTGGTTAGGTTAGGTTAGGTTGGGTTAGGTTAAGTTAGGTTAGGTTAGGTAATCTTGATTTTAGTAAGTTAGGTTAGGCCTAACCTAACCTTGCCTAACCTAACCTACTAAAATCAAGATTGAATTGATTTTTGACCGATCATCATAAACTAGATGAAATAATTGTTATTAATGATTTTAAAGTGGAAATTCCTTGTAAGAATATTTTACCTGCGGTTTCGTTATCTCATCAACCTAATTTGTTAACTTAACTTTAAAAAATCAAGCTTAAAACCAACCCGAATCAGTGGTATACGTATAACGGAAAAGATCCAGGAAAAGTTTAAAATCTTCCGAAACTTAAATTTTAACTTATTTAGTAGAAAATGTGGGAGGTAAACATTGTAAGAAACACCAAGTACAACAGACAATATGCGCTATGCGCTACATTTACTCTATATTTTGATAAAATAAAATACTTATTTCTCATTAAATTGGATTATTTTAATGAAGAGGAATGGCAATAAAAAAACTCATGGCTTAATGTAAACAAAACCTTAGTATAGTAAAAGAGTATTAAATAGCGACCAAAGTATAATACATTCTGGTCTTCCCTATCCTTTGGTCCTTGAAGCCACTTCATTCGCTCAACATTTGTCCCACCGGCCAGACCACCGCGCACGCCGAGCGTAACCAACGCGAAATCAAATTCGCAGCGTTTCAGTAACACCGTCTGAATAAATATAGATAGAGTTAAGATAAAATTCTGAAACTTTGTAGTAATGAACTAAACAATATAAAGTTGCCAATAATTTCTAACTTGAGTAAAAATGTCAATTATAAGTAGATAAAAAAATTGAAATCTACGCTTAACGAATTCTTGTTTTTTTATTTGACATGAAAAAGTTGACTTGAGTTAAATTGTTTGTTATTAAGTCACGCAATTTTTGGCTGTGAGAGAGCTGTCAGCAAGGACATAAATAAAATATTGTACATATGGAAGATTTCATAAAACCGTTGTTTAGCCTACAGGCAGCCTCAAAAGTGAGCGGTTTTTAATCCCCGCCGACCACAGTCTAAGCCGACGACGCGGAATTATTCCTGCTGTTGCACAACTATTTGATAAAAGTTAATGATTTATTAATTTTATTATTTCTTTCTTACTAATTGTTGTTTACTTTAGTCTTTGCTGTATACTAGTATGATGATTTAATTTTTACAAACAATTCTAGTTTAGCTCCTATGATAACAATTTTGAACTAAATTAAAATGTTGTACGATTTGTTTTCGCCGTTCCCGCCCTAATTAAGAAACACATGTTTAGCTAATATGGAAATGTTCTTCTTTATAACCAACCCTAGATAATACCATTAATTAAATAAATAAAACTATATTGCAAAACATACATTTACATATCATTTTACATTTTAAATACAGCAATATGTTCACTTTTACTGTTGACTTGCCTACAAAATACCGTTCTCTCCTTATATTCTTGATTGCTTTTGATTATTTTTCTTTAACTAAAAAAGTAAAAAGTCTACATTGTGATTGTTATTGACAGTGCGATGTTCAGTGCAGCCGCCGATTTCAACAGTTGCTGTTATTGAAATCCACTAACAGAACACACAATCCACGAACACTAATCAGTCAAGGTAGTGCTCAGTACGAGACGCAGATAACAAGAGAAAACTAAACTAAGCTTTAGGTCAGCGCACTGACAGGAATGACTGGTAGGTTGGTATGCCTAGATAGTAACTCCCTTCGGTGTTTGCAGAAATAAGAAATACCCAAGTTGCGACAAACAAACATATGTGTTGTACTGTATATATCTGTTAAACAACTTGCTTGAAAAAATAACAAGGATAGTGCATAATCCAAAAGAATTTTAGACCTCATTAGATTAATTTATTTGTTTTAATTGCTTAAAAAATCACAGTCATAATAGTTACATGTATTCATGAGGAAAACCCTTAAACTGCCTTTAAAATTTAACTCGAGTCTTTTAAATACAATAGTTGCAAATTATTATAAAAAACTATTGTTGCTGTGAGACATGTAAATAATGCATTTTACGAGTCTATATTTTTATTGCAGTTTTATGGAAAATATTATAATTTCTTCGTTAAAAAGTTTTAATTAGTTCGATTTTATGTATTGGTCTACTAAAAAAATTAATACTTCTAAAAATCAGTATTTGCTTCTTTTTTCTTCGTGATTTTAATTGTCTGAAGACTACATCGTTTCTTAGAAATATATGGTTAGTTTTATTCAAATGCATTTCCAAACCATTTACAATTGTCCACTATAGGAGAAGAAAAACGTGACATCAATAAGCAATAATTGTATGTAATAGTTGTGAATATATAATTGGAAGAAATTAGGGGCTATGTAATATTTTTTATGAGGCATTAAACTGAAATATCATAGTTTTCTCAAAAGAATTATTCTACGGCGAGTTTGTTGTCGAAGCAGACAATGCTGGCTGGTCAGGCGCACGGTAAACCTTGTACATTACAACTCCCTGCAGACAACAACTCTTCTGTGGACTGCTTGAGTGTTCCTACCGTTAGTACATTTACTACTTACACTTCAACAAAAAGACACTTTCTTTTCAAATCTGATGAAAAACATTATGTAAATTCTAACAGATTTTTTATCGCAATTAACTATTCTATTGAATTAAAGCTGAAAGCCATAAACATAATACCTAAAGTTGTATATAAAGAATAACTTTTCACCAGTTCCATAAAACTGTTAATAAATTGTTCCAAATTAAAGGTTTGTAAAAATTAAAAAGTTATGGTAGCAAACCTGACTCTCACAATAAAGGATAGAAAGGGTCGTTGAATTCGAACAGTTCAAAGCCAATTTAATAATTTCCTTTCCATTTTGCTTTTACGAAATCTTCTATTGGTTAATTAATTAACACAATAGAAAAACCTTTTTAGTGCTATTGTTGAAATAATGTTTTTATAACTTATCAGGGTCCGTTAAACATAGTTCACCCACATTTAATTTATGTCATAACGAACGAGAATGAAGATTGTGAGGTTACTTCAGACTTAATGTACATTACTGACATAGCCTAATCTATAATCAGTAATGTCCATCGTGATTTTTACTAAGGTTTTTTACATAAAGTATTAAGGAAATAGTTGCACATGGTTTTTGTAAACGATAAATTTATTTTTCAAGTTAATTGATGTTAAGTAGATATGTTTCCATTCATGAAATAAATTGTTTTAACTCCTCTGATTTAGCTTTATTATATTTGCTTACACTGCCATAATCTAATTATACTGCAGTTGAATAATGAGAGGAAACCTAATGCGGAAAAATCAATTTGCCGTAAGGTAGCATATTGTATGACGTGAATCTAATAACAAAAAATTTCTTTCGCCGTGGAAAAACTTTTGAAATATGTTATCTCCATAAATAGTTATCTAACTTAGGCGATATTTGTACACAAGGTTCCTTGTGCTGCTAGCTCTCATAGAGGGCTTGTTCAACGTAACACAAAGCACAATCTAGACATTGTTCATTTACGATAGCCTTGGCTCTTGATAATTAATTCATTAGCATTGTTCCGCGGTGAACACTATATCCAACGTAAGCAAATGGACATGTCCGTGGCGGCTTTGCTTTGTACAATGATGAGTAGCCCTGCTGGGAAATCAACACCTAGCTTTCCGGGTCGGATTTTTATATCAGTAGGACCATAACATATTAGAAAAGGGACTCCTGACATCAAAATCCCTGGCTTGCAATATAATAGACATATTTCTATAAATAACATAACAGATTAGGTATAAACTCAAAAAGCATTTGTAAAAAGTCACAGTTTTTGTATACTCAACACAAAACGAAAACAATACAATTCCAAAGCACAATTCCCTAAAAAATCATATCTCTTCATCCATAAACACTACATTCCTGAAAAATACACTCATACAAAACAAACATGATTTCCAAAAATATTTGGAGTGTTTTCTGTACTTATAGTTTCCACTATATCTGTGAAATACCCCCGTTGCAGCAGACCTGCATACTCAGCGAATTTCAAATGCAAAAGAACATAACTCAATTCAACATAGCAAAATATGACATGTTTTTGTAATCTCCTTAAGAATAACATGGGGAATGAGTATGCAGGTTTGCTGCAACAGTTATGTTAAAACTGGTTGGGTTCAATTCATTATTTAGTAGATCTTGACTAGCCATATATCAAGTTTTATCAAGAAATGTTAATAAATAAGGAAGATATAGAATTTGTTTATTTCCCATAAGGATATTGTTACCGATGTTTTTTACAAAAATTCTGCCAAGCTTTTCTGATTTATTTGGTAAATGTGTGATAACTATGTAAACAAAAAAATTTTAATATGTTAACAGATTTAAATATCGCGTAAACAGTGTGTTAACATGTACAACAAATTGTCTTAATTGCGCTCAGTATGGGAGGTTGTTGCGATGTAGAGAAATGTTTCGAATAAAACGAATAAAATATAAATTAAATAATTTTTAGATATTTTTTACTAGAAATTATGTATTAGTTTAATAATTAGTAGTATTAAAGAAGTTTTTCTGCGCTGTAGGGAAATGATTAGCAATAAAGTACAAGTACAATGTATTTTTCAATAGTTATATGATGGGTAATGACATTTGTTATTACGTTCCTTGATGTAATAAAAATTGTTAAAATCAATTAGATTAAAAAATACCTTTAGAGTTCGCATATTGAATATATCTGTTAGGAACAAATCAGTTTGATAATTGACGACAGTAATTTGCTTGTATTATCCAAAGTTTGAATAAATGTTCATCTCGGAAGGTTTTCTCTAGTAATTCTCAAATGCCTCTTCTGACGTGGAATTAAAATAAAAACATAAATACTACCTTATACTTTTTTCCAAAATATGTATTTTTACATTATAACATCATTGTTAAAGAGAGAATTAAAAATTAATTTTAGGTTACCGATATATTAACCGATAGTAACAGGCTCTGTACTGTGTACTGTGCTTCTTTGTTATGACGAGTGACTTGGGCTCCGGAGTGAGTAAACAAACAAGACGCCACTTAACGTTTTCCTTATAAATCAAGCAACTAGTACAGTCCAGATTTAAATTAAGTAAAATGTATCATTTGTTTTGTTACCTATTTTTCGAAAGTCTATATTTTATTTGTACCGTAAAATATGGTAAATGCAATTGATAGCAATTTCGAAACATTTGGAAGTAAAACTTAAAATCCTGTTTCAATTAATACTTATGGTCCCTCATTGTTTTAATAGTAAAAACTGTCTAGAAATTATTTTAATTTATGTTTTATTCGTATTCATTCGAAACATTTCTCTACATCGCAACAACCTCCCACACTGGGCGCAATTAAGATAACTTGTTGTACATGTTAACACACTGTTTACGTAATATTTAAATCTGTTAACATATTAAAATTTATTTTGTTTACATGGCTATCACGCATTCACCAAATAAAGCAAAAAAGCTTGGCAGAATTTTTGTAAAAAACATCGGTAACAATACTAATTTTTAAATGTTTAATTTTTATAAGTCGTTTATTATATAAGATACGACCTTGGACCTTTTTCATTTAAATAATTTTTGTGATTAAAATGACATTTTCCCGCTATTCTTTCTCATCCCGATTTCGATACAGTATACAGTAGTTTTATGCATAGCGCTTTCCGCCATGTTTGCCCCCCTCTCATTATGTCGTCGACCACCTGGAAAAGTGACAACATGCACTAACGGTACCACAACACTCCATGCATCAACAGTAATGTGACATTTATAAATGTGGAAAGACATTTGTATTAGTTTTGACTGCTTTAATGTAATTGGGATTTGTAACCTGCTATAAAGCGAGGAAATAAAATATAATAAATAAAAATATTTATTCAGACTTGTATACAAAACTCACAAAATCAGCCTATTTTCGTAAAAAAATAAACCGAAATATCCATATTTTCGTGTTTTATTTAATATATCTTTTATCAATCGAGATACGACCTCGGACCTAATAGCCTTTCTTGAAGGCCATGATTTCACAAACAAAACTACGTTTTAACTTACGTTCTATCTTTAACCATTTCGAGATATCCGCGTTTTAACACTTAGCGCCCCCGCCATCTTTGCCCCCCTCCCCCCAAGTTATCACCAAGGCCCTATTACAACAATCTGCTAAAACATTGCGTCAGACTTTTATGCATGCTCACTCTCCTCTGTAGATCCTGGACAATGAAGATCACGCGGCACGCAGCGCCGGCGGCGTCATCGTACAGTCACCTAGTAAACCTAATAATAACTTTTTCATATTTTAAAATAAGTGCTATGTCATGTGGATTTAGAGTATAAAACACACAATATACAATAACAAACATTACTATTCGTTGTTTGAAGGTTTTTATTAACAATTAAACGTTATTGTGTGTTTAATTTCAATAGATTAAAATAAAATGTTAAATAGCTCAATTTATATAGCAGATACGGGGGTTTTCGTAATAACTATTTTTTTATAGGATAAAGTGTGTACGGTAATCGAATGCCGCTTATAGCATGTTTCTCTCGCGTCTAGTTCGCTAGATATGAGCGCTTCCTTAGACCACGTCCTCCCCCTACTTCCTCCTTCCCCACTAAGTTGTGCACCTGCTAAGAGGGCGACAACATCGGTTTTGGTCATCTCCAATGTGCCCACAACAACAAGCAAAAGTCAAAAGGCGTTACACTTTCAGTGCATACTCAACCACCTATAGGTGCTAGACTGTTTCATCATACTACGCAGAAAAAAACATACTTAAAATCATAACGTAGTCCTTGCATAAGCATACGTTTCTCAAACCTTCAAACCTAACCCATAACAAACAGAACAAACATTTGCTACGGATGCAGTGCTGCCACTACATTCCCCTAAAAATAAACCAATAAACCACCAATAAACAAGCATTAAACGTCAGTTTGCTGCAAATCAGCTGATTGTTTACTTCCGTTCTTTCCGGCCTAGGCCTGATGGGCCTAGTTACCGGCAATGGGTAACTTTCGTGCCAATAAAAAGGAACTGAAAACAAATGTTTCTGTGATAGTATGATGAAAAGGAGCATATTTTTCCGATTCCTTGTATTAAGTGGATCATTTTACCCGTACACGATGTGTTTAAATGTGCAAAGGCGCGCGCGGAGCCTCAGGGAAATCAGCACCTTGCCAGCAACGTGCGGCGCCTGATTGATGCGGGATGTCTGAAGGCTGAAGCTCCATTAAATGCCGTACATCTGAAAATAAAATGTTTTAACGTTTAAAAGGTAACGTTAATACATGTTAAAAGTATTTGTGATGCACAATAAAGGAAACGCCACAGTTATTGACATTAGTTTTAGTTTTAAGTGTGTTTAAAACGGTCGAATCACGCGCGTAAGAGTTGTTGTATACATGCGTTTTTGTACAGACAGTAAAAATGGACCACACAATATTTTTCGTCCGTTTTGAATTTTAGACGTAAAGCGAGGGTCGGAATGATGGATTCCGCATGATGACTCATAAATACATTTTAATGTCGTCTTCTCTACAAAAAACTATACTGCATTAAAAAAGTACGTTTTTAGTTGTTTTGTCATAAACCTAGGTTTTGGCCCTGAAATAAATCCCTAGAACCTTTTTTCGTGTACCGTGTGTAATTGTGACCGAATAAATCTTCAATAGTAATGTAGCCATCATAATAGATAACAACATAACTTCAACTGACAATCCCGACCTGAAGACGTGCATATAAAATAGCTCGAAACAAGTTAAAAAGGATCACCTGATACTTTGCTCCTTTGACTTCATTGTGTTAAAAGGAGCAATTGGCAATAACAAATAAGATTCTCAACATAATAAAGTTGTAAAAAAATGTATTTTACGTTACTTTCTTATTATTAAAGTTTTATTAGCTATTCATACCTAATGAACAAAAGAACTTTTAGCGAATTTCTCCCTATCGGGAAGTAGCTATTATCGTAGGCGGCTTGGTAAGTTTTAAGCTCGGGACCACCATAACTTTTCATTTTGATGCCCCTGGACCCCAAAACGTTCGTTCATTTTCATATATATATAAAAGGATATATATATATATATATATATATATATATATATATATATATATATATATATATATATATATATATACCTGTCCATAGGCACGATAACACTCGTAAAAAATGTCCGATTGCGATGAAATTTGGCACATCCGCTCAGAGTGACATTTATTACTTCGAGTTCGAAAACCAGCACGATTGGCTAACTCTAAGGAGGGTTTTTTGACAAAATAAAGTTTATTTTAGCGAATTTCCCCTATAGGGAAGAAGCTATTACCGTAGGTCTCATGGTAAGACCTAAGCTCGGGACCACTATAACTTTTCGTTTTGGGGCCCCCAGAAGCAAAAAACACTATTCGTTCGAATTTTTATATATATATATATATCTATATATATATATCTATATATATATATATATCTATATATATATATCTATATATATATATATCTATGTGTCTGTTAGCACGATAGCGGCCGCAAAAATGGTCCGATCTTTATGAAATTTGGTACGGACATGTAAAGTGGTAATCAATTGGACGAGTTCGTGAACCAGCCCGATCGGACCACCGGAAGGGGGGGTAAAGGGGGATAAACCCCCCCAAAAATGGGTTTTTTGAGTTTTTTACATAGAAAAATAAAATTTATCAAATTTTTGTGGGCACCATTGAATTCAGCTCAAAAAAACAAATAATTTAGTATTTTGAATCACTGCTCTATGCCCATTGGTTACCGAGATATTGAAAGTGGTAAACACAGTACGTTGTCCCAATGTTAACCTTATGGGAAATAAGTAAAATTCTATATCTCGCTTATTTCTCAACATATCTTGATAAAACTTGGTAAATGGCTTCTTCTAGTTCAGATCTACTAAATATTGAATTAAAACCATCCAGTTTTAATATACCTGTAGCAGCAAACCTGCATACTCATTTCCCATGTTATTCTTATGGAGCTTAACAAAACATGTCAAATCTTGCTATGTTTGCTTGAAATACGTTGTTTTGCATTTGAAATTCGCTGAGTATGCAGGTCTGCTGCAACGGGGGTATTTAGCATTTCATACCTTTTTATTAGTTTTATGTAAATTTCCTTGTCAAAATTGAATTCAGCTTAAAAAAATAAACAATTTAGCCCCTTGAATTATTATTCTACTAGCCCAAGCAAATTAGACCAAAAAAGACCTGTAGCACCCAAAATTAGGAACAGTCCTGGAAATCGTTTTAATCTGTTTAGGGCGTCCCAAATAAGGTAAAAATAAGTTTGCGACGGATTCTGACTGGTGCTTAACTTTTGAGAGGCCAAAAACTACAAAAATTGTGTACTTTTTATAGGTTTATACTTATAACTCGAAAAAAGTGCATCCTAGAGAAAACTTTGAAATTACACTTTTGAAGAATATGAAATTTCGCGTCAAATGACGTTCAAAACATTAAGATCGACCCCGCCGTTTAGCCACAATCGATCGTCAAAGTTATCTTATTTTAAAGAAAAATCGAACATATGCTGCTCTCTGGCGGGGAATTTGGAAATACGTAAGGATTAGACGAGAGGAGAACATTATCGCTGTATTTTTTACATTTTGGTTCTATTTTTTCGTGAGTAATAATCATATTTTCTTTTATAAATTACGTTTGAAACGTTTATTAGATGGCTGATTGCGTAGTTTTTATAAAAAATATTCTATTCATATTTTTTATTTGAGTTTTGTTGTATATTTGAAACTATCAATAAATTGTATCCCGTTGTTTAGTAAAGGTATTTTGTTTCGGCACTAACCCAATAGATTTTCTTATTAAATTAAAAAACTAAATTATTGAAACGCGGTTATTTGGGATCATTTAATATTCTCGCTTAGCTAATAAGAATGTGTACACACTTTTAAAGAGTTCCAGAAATTTGTATGTCTTGGTGTACTGAACCAGTTCTTAATATGTAATGCTTAGAAAGATCATGGACTTCAAAATCCAACTGCTAATACTCTTTTTAAAAAACAACAAAAATAGGTTTTTGTGCTTGACTAGTGTAAATAATTCTATAAGCCCCATTTTTTACCGAAGATTCAAGGCCGGGCGTCAAAAGCTTCCAGGCTAGCGTTACGTATAGGTGACACACCGTAATTAACTTACAATCAAACATTGCGTACCTTAAGTAATTGGCATAACTTAAAACAATAAGCAGTATAACAACAAAAAAATATATAAAACCAATCCTTTATTTTAAATTTATTGCGTCGAGTAACCTATATGTAATGCCAGCCAGGAAGCCTCGAACGCCCGGCCTTTAAGTTTCGGCCAAAATTAAAAATAAACTCATTGAATTAATAATCACAGAGAAGTCAAGCAAAAAACCCAATATTTGTTGGTTTTATTACTGAGAGTAGTAGCACTTGAATTTTGAAATCCATATTGTTTTTAAACATAACTTACTAAGAACTAATGGTTCGGTATACCAAGACATAAAATGTTGGAACTCTTAAACAGTTTGCACAAATACTCATTAGGCATTAAGAACATTAAAAAAACCCAAATAACCGTATTTATATCTTTAATTTAAATCTTTATTTGATTAAAAAAATTAAGAAATATCTGTTGGGTTGATGCGGAAACAGAATACTTTTACCAAACTACGGGATGCAAATTTTGATAGTTTCAAATGTTAACAATACTAAACATCAAAAATCTAATTAATATATTTTTTATTAAAAATATGTAATTCGCCACCTAATAGACGTTTCAAATGTGATTTAATAAAGTAAATATGATCATTACTCACGAAAAAATAAAAACTAAATGTAACAAATACAGGGACAACGTTCTCCTCTCGTCTAATTCTTACGCATTTCCAAGTTCCCCGCCAGAGAGCAGGATATGCTAGTTCTTTCGATAAAATGAGAGAACTTTGACGATCGTATGTGGCTAAACGGTGGGGTCGATCTTGATGATTTATACGTCAATCGACGCGGAGTTTCATGTTCTTCAAAAGTGCAATTTAAAAGTTTTCTCTAGGATGCACTGTTTTCGAGATATAAGTAAAAACCTATAAAAAGCACACCATTTTGGTGGTTTTTGGCCTCTAAAAAGTTAAGTACCGCTCAGAATCCGTCGCAAACTTATTTTTACCTTATTTGAGACGCCCTAAACAGATTAAAACGATTTCCCGGACTGTTCCTAATTTTGGGTGCTACAAGTCTAATTTGCTTGGCCTATACGTCAAACCGTTGCTTAGATATTATTGAAAGTGCTAAACACAATACGTTGTCTTGTACTATTTTTGGTTTTACCCTTAAAAAATTAATAATACCCTGTTTTCATTGAGAAATCCCCAAAGGTTGCTTAATAATTACCTTAAATCCCTACATTTACCCTAATGCAGGGTATTTTTAAAACAAAACTCTGAATATATGAATATAATATTAAAATTTTTAGGTGAATATTTTATTTGTCTTTATATTAAATAGTTAAGAGTTATCGATCATGAGTTTGCATCAAATGTATACAAATACAATCTATTTTAAATTCTATGAAGAAACTATGTGCATTTGGGTTGGGGGGTGTCTTGGTCTAAATTTCCTGAAAATGTAGCATAATTTAGTATGTTTACAATTCTGAGAAATGATAACATATCTTCTTTTTTTAAATTGGCTGGAGATGCAGGTCTGCTGCAACTTATAGGGGTGTTTTAATTATAAAACTAACCATAAGATTGAATTTAATTTGTTCAAGATTATTATTATTTGTTTGTTACAGTGTTTTGAAATCATTTATTATATGCTTGCTGACATTTATATATTATAAAAAGATTACATTTATTGAAAACTAAAAGACTAAGAACTAAATAAAATACAAAAAGTGTATATATTACTAATATAAACCAATGTGACCCCCTTGTAAATTTGCCTCATGTTTAAAGCTCATAAATGATTAAATATACATTTTTAATATATTATTTACAAAACACATTCAATTAATATTTTCCTTTAAGTATGTTAAATGCTCACATATATAAAATAAATCCGATGGAAATTCGCTGAGCACGCAGGTCTGCTGCTACGGGGGGTATTTACTTTACATCAGGTATGACTTAGCAGGTATGGAATTCGCTAATGCATTAGTATGACATTTTCCAAGAATTAAGGACAAGAAAGTAAACAATATTAGGCGAGTTACGGGCTAAAATCTGTTCTCTGTTCAGCAGTCCCTGGAGCCCTGAGTGTTTGACCCTTTATACTAATTGTGTTTGGTCTGTTGTAAACTCTAACAAAGCTTTTAAAGTGTTTGTCCGTATCAATTCAACCCATTTTTTCTGCGACGACCGCGGAGACCAAACAAAATTCAAGCTAAAAGGGTTGTTTGTTTTCTCCATACGATTGGTTCTCGCACATGCTGAAGACTGATCAGTTGCTTGAACACCGAAGTCCTCTGAACCATGAAACTTGGCAAAAATATTTTTTTATGAGTTTTAGATGCATACTAAGAAATTATTTATAAAATATTCCAACTCAAATAGCTTAAATAAAAAAATACGCTCCGATACTCAAGATAGTGAATTGAAATGGGTTTCCACAAAAAATGAATAACTGACACACTGTGAGGTAGGTCCGGATTTAGTATTTGAACGAACGAATGAAGAAATATATCAGAGGGTATATAACATTTGTTTATGTATCACTTTGTTAAAATAAAGAATCAACAATATTTAATGCCCGAACTTTTATAGAGCATGGACAATCGTCAACCTTATTCCTAAACACCCCCGGGTTTAGAGAAAATGTTTTTATTTTCACAGCGCATTACTAAAGAATTTATTTTTTACATTTGAGCATATTCACCATATGTAAGAGAAAATATTGTTTGAATATTTTGTTTAAATGATTCAATAAAAAGTACATTATTTAATGAGTCATGAGCTTTAAACATGGGGAAAATGAACTAGGAGATCATTTTTAAGTTATAAACACTTTTTGTATCTTATATAACTTTCAATAAAAATGTATTCTTGTATATTTATATAAATGTTAGCAAGCAAATAATCAATGAACTCAGTCAAAATAAAAACAAAAATATAATAATACGAACGAATTAAATTCAATCTCATGGTTTGAATTATTACTTAAAATCTCCAATTTTTAGCGAAATTAGATGAATAATTTGAGGATTCATCCCAGATTTTAACCAGTTCTGCTCCCACGAGGGAGATTTAATCAACAATATATAACTGATGCCAAATCTTAAGGCCCAGTGCAGTGGATGCGCGGCAGCAAAGAAGGCTAGTGCGCATGCGCGGCAACGCGTCGCTAGAGCGCAGCACTGTCATTCTGCCCTCAGCTGTCAACAATCGCGTATCTATATATTACGTAGATGCTAATGTCTCTATGTGTTTTGTATCTACATATTATGACGACATGCTATAACATGTCGTCCTAAAAATATTATCAACAAAAAGAATATTTTAAAGTAAAATACCGTATAAGATTTAAAAATACCCCCGTTGCAGCAGACCTGCATACTCAGCGAATTTCAAGTGCAAAACAACATATTTCGATCCAACATAGCGAGATTTGACATGTTTTTGTAAGCTCCATAAGAATAACATGGGGAATGAGTATGCAGGTTTGCTGCTACAGGTATATTAAAACTAGGTGGTTTTAATTCATTTTTTAGTAGATCTGAACTAGAAGAAGCCATTTACCAAGTTTTATCAAGATATGTTGAGAAATAAGCGAGATATAGAATTTTATTTATTTCCCATAAGGTTAACATTGGGACAACGTACTGCGTTTACCACTTTCAATATCTCGGCAACCAATGGACATAGAGCCATGATTCAAAATACTAAATTGTTTGTTTTTTTGGGCTGAATTCAATGGTGCCAATAAAAATTTGAAAAATTTTATTTTTCTATGTAAAAATCTCAAAAAACCCATTTTTGGGGGGGTTTACCCCCCTTTACCCCCCCTTCCGGTGGTCCGATCGGGCTGGTTTACGAACTCGTCCGAATAATTACTACTTTACACGTCTATGCCAAATTTCATTCCAATTGGACCATTTTTGCGCAAGTTATCGTGCTTAAAGACACATATATATATATATAGATATATAGATATATAGATATATAGATATATATATATATATTTATGAAAGTGAACGAATAGTGTTTTTGGCTTCTGAGGACCTCAAAAAGAAAAGTTATGATGGTTTTAGGCTTAGGTCTTACCATGAGACCTACGGTAACAGCTTCTTTCCTATAGGGGAAATTCGCTAATAATATTTCATTAGTATTTATTAAAGCGTCTTTTTACTCTGAACAACGATTGACAGATAAGCAGTAACTACGTGCGAGCTGCCAAATGTACGCAGTCAGGCTAGTATACAGTTGACTGCCGTACCCGCTCCTACTCCCCTCTCCTACCGGCCTAACCACTCCCCGCCCCATGCGCAGACTGGGCCTTAAGATTTGGCGTCAGTTATACTGCATTTAGCATACGCAATATCCCAATGACCGATTGATGAAGAGGAGTTATTTAAAATGCAAAAACATTTTTGCTTATTCTCAAGTTTAAACTAAAAGTTAGTTTTACAGATACAGTTTAAACCAAATTTTAACATTAACTCAATCAGCTGACTTAATCTAGATTACCTTAAACCTAGTTTAAACTAGAATTGTGCAAACGGCCCTAAGACGGACTTCAATATAGCCATTAAATTTGCTTAAAATTAATAAAAAAGTGTAAAATCTTCAAAGTGCATTTTAGCGAATTTCCCCGCTAGGGAAATTAGGGTAGTTGTAGGAGTGTAGTTTAAGGATGAAACTACAGTATTACTGTCTAGTCTCATGTAGGACCTAAGCTCGTGACCATGATAACCTTTCGTTTTGGGGCCACCAGAAGCAAAAATCACCATTTGTTCAAATTTATATATATATATATATATATATATATTATTAAATTATAAAATATATATATATATATATTATTAAATTATAAAAAATATTTTAATTATAATATTATAATTTTTGTGGTTGATAAGTCACAGCTTACAGAACTTTAAATAATGCTAAAATTCAGCACGTTGGTATAACGAAATTACACAACTTATTAAACACTTAACTTATTAAACAACTTTCGTGATAAAATACAAATTGTAATAACAATAATCGGTTTAAATCCTGACAATAATCGTTTAAATTTCATGAGAGACAATATGACAGTGCATTAATAGATTATTTCATATTTTTTAAATATTATAAATGATGTATCGATATTGTAGGTTTGTATAATTTTAAAACACAGTGTTTTAGGGGTTTTAGTTTTTGGGGAGTTCTGTCGACAATTCAAATGGGTATCCATTAAAGGGTTGCCTTCTTTCGGGATGGTTACGTTTGCAAAACTTTTATAAGTTAACTTACTTTCTGCCTTATATCTTTGAATCTAATTTCTACTAAGCTGTCAAATCATTTATTTTCTAAAACATTTTATGCCCTTGTTCATTACTAGCAGGTAAATGAAATGGCATTATAATGAAGAGGAGCAGTGACCATGGTAATATAAATTAAATACAACTAACTAGAAGGCTAACGTACTCGAGGCTGCTTCTTGCACTAACCTGCTTATTGCTAGTAACTATACTAGAAATGAATCATAACAGTCGCCCTGAGGCAATTAAGGATTCAACTGACCTAAGCCGACATTTTTTAGGGTGTAATGAGTCAAATGTAACAACAAATCAAATAAGTTATTTGGAACATTAGATAATTATGCAATATGAGAAACCCTATGCATAACGTATGTACAAATATCGCTTTTAAATTCAACCTTTTAATTAAATCTCTTGGCACTAATTAATGAATGTAATTTATTTCTATATAACATATATAAATATATATATATATATATATATATATATATATATATTTACATATATTAGATTAAACATTCGTTAATCATTTAATTAAGATGTAATAAGTTCAGTTTAACATATTTATCTAAGCAACGTAATAACACGACAGGAGTAGTAAAGTGTCGCAGCCCCTAGGGATACCCTGTATACAAACAGTGGGGCTATTCACTATTAACAGGAAATCTCTAAGGAAGACCTGGCCTATACATTTTTAAGTTAATTTAAGCTTTGTAATTTTTGCTGAAAGATTTTTTACTCAAACCAGATCTGATATAAGATGTGATCGAAATTTAATTTACCATTGAGCGAGCCAATGTTTATCCTCTAGCTTTGATTTTGCAGGAAACAAGTGTAAGTATGTCTGAGATATAAACTATTTTGAACTTATTATAACTTAGTTCACATGTTGATCCTAAACTAAACAGACTTGGCTATGAAGTATCCCAGTATATTTGTCCCAGTATATTGGCCGCTTCCAATAAAATGGCACTTATTGACGTCACTACTTTTATAGAATCAGTTTAATATTTTTTTAATAATGTATTTCTTACTCACCCTGCTTGCACTAAGTCAGATATGAAACCTATATTGTCCTAAGCAATCTAATCATTCTAAAATATTCTACATTACGAGTATTATCTTTCCCAACACAAAAACTGAATGAGTATATTTGCTCGTACACGTAAATTGACATTTAAATTTCAACTTCGCCCACGATTAAAATGACAGCAAGATATTAGAGGTGAATACATCATGCCTCTAGGTGATATAAAATCCATAGAACAAAACCAACAGAGACAGTCCCGTGTTCAATTAGTTTGCTAATAAGCAATAAACATTCAGACCTCCTTATGTTTCTTAGAAGTATTTCCAATAATTACTTTACATTGGAATTTCCCCCCATAGGGATGTAGCTGATCAATTTTATTATGTTGAGAATCTTATCTGTCATTGCCAATTGCTCCTTTTAACACAACGAAGTTAAAGGAGCTAAGTGTTAAGTGATCCTTTTATAGTATGAAAGGCTACACTTGTTTCGAGCTATGTTATCAGCAAAAGGAGGTACAGAACATTTATTTTGTATTTGAAGGGTTCACAAGTTAAATAAGACAGAAGTCAGAATTAACTTTAAATTGTCTTTGTCCAATTTCAATTGCTTGATGTAGAGTAGTGTTTAAATTATTTGTACTTCATGATGCAATTGTTTACAAATTACACTCAGAAATCAACTACCTTCCTATTACCTATTATTTATGCATTTATTACTTTCAGTCATAAATGTGCCCTCTACATTTTCAAGCATTCAAATTCACGCCAAAGATATCATCTTTAAGTTCTACCTTCAGTTGAAATGCGCCAGTACCTGTCTATTTGCCACAATTTGCCTAATTCTTTGGCCACTTAGTCATCAAAATACAGAAATTTCTTAATGAGGGGGTAAAATACATATTGCGATTTGTTTCGTTTTGAATGGAAAAATATTAGTGTTCTTGAAAGGTTTGACCTAAGAACTTCAGTACGTGCGATAGTTTAACCATCCCACAACATTACACTTTTTGTTAAAAGGCATATTGCAATATAATTTGACTTTGCAACCGTCTTCTTTTTCATTAATATGTGGATGAAAAAAATCATGTTTAAAAGGAGGCTGCGATATTTTTATTTGGAACAAAGGAGTTTTACAGTATCACAAAAAATATTAGTGATGACGGTAAAAAAATTTAGAAAATCTAAGGATTTAATGCATTAAAGTGCACTACATTTGTTGTTTCATTATAGTGAGTCTCCCCCTATAGGGATGTAGCTGTTATTGTATGCGGTATAGTAAGACCTAAGCGCGGGACCACCGTACCTTTCATTTTGAGGTCCCTAGACTTCACACCGGTCAGGCGGGTTAACTTTCGCAAAAAAGATCCGATCTCGATCAATTTGGTATATATATATATATATATATATATATATATATATATATATATATACACACACACACACACACACACTTAAATTAAATTAAACCTAAGATCAGACCTAAGGTTCTGACCTTAGGTCTCTGCTTCTCATCTACTAATGTTACTTGTCGGGTGGATGACAGTTTCAGATTATAATACTAGACACGAGTATAATGTATTACCCAAGTCAGCAGATGGAAGATGAGTCCGTTTTCGATCCATATTTTGGCACATAAAATTCGTAATAGATTATCAGCTTAAGTAGCTTTGCTAACAAAGATTTTATAATTTACTGTTTTATACTTATGAGTTTTGCTTTGAAATAAACAGAGGGAGCAGTAAATTGAACTATTATAAAAACTGTACCATTGAATATTGGACAGTAGGAAATTCGCGTAATTTGTTAATTACAAATTCACTAGATTAATCTTACATGGAAATATCCTGTCGAATTCCGGATACGGAAAGGACATGAAAAATAAACATGTACATCTAATTATGATCGTGAAGTAGATTATCAAGCATAAGAAAGCCTAAAGTTCCTTAAAATAAAATAAGTCTAAAATAAAAACATTTTCAATACGTTTAAAAAATTACGTATTATTGAACGCAAAGCCGATTCTGCATGAAACTCATGTAAAATTGTTGTAGAAGTTCATTGTTCCGCTTTTAAAACAAAGACATGGTTGAGCTTTCGATGAAACCTCACCTTAATTTACGAAGTTTAAAAGTAAACATTGGAATGAGACGCGAAAATCTAGTCGTTGCAAGGAGACACGTTTTGACATTTCAGTTAAAAACAAACAAACAGTGACATACATTTACTATTACTAAAAACCTAGATGGGCGGTAGGTGTAACTGGAAATTATTTATATAGTCTCTCGGCCAGGAAAACACATAAAATTAGTGTATATTAATTATAGGCCTAATTTTGTCTTTTTGCAACTTAAATGTTTGCAGTTAACCTAAATACCCCCGTTGCAGCAGACCTGCATACTCAGCGAATTTAAAATGCAAAAGAACACATTTCAATCCATCATAGCAAGATATGACGTGTTTTTGTAAATTCCATAACAATAACATGGGGAATGAGTATGCAGGTTTGCTGCAACAGGTACTTTAAAAATAGGTGGTTTAATTCAAAATTTAGGAGATCTTAACTAGAAGAAGCCATATACCAAGCTTTATCAAGATATGTTAAGAAATAAGGAACATATGGCTTTTTTATTTCCCCATAAGGATAACATGGGGAATGATTATGCAGGTTTGCTGCCACAAAAAAGGACATATTGGGGATTTTAGACTGATATACATTAGATGTCATCTAGATGGAGCCACAAATCAAGTTTTATTAAGAAATGTTGAGAAATAAGCGAGATATAGAATTTTACTTATTTCCCAAAAGGATAACATTGAGACAACGTATAGTCAGGGCGCCAGCAAGGAGGACCTGGAAATTTGGGTGGACAAAGGGTTTTTAACTGATTCTGACTCAGTTTTTTGCGCTGATTACGAATCTGCCGGGTGCAACTTTGGCACCCTTGGGCAAATGCCGCCATATTGGAAAAATGGCGGCAAAGAGGTTTTTCAATGTTAACACGATAGAATCCGTAAAAATGGTCTGATCTCAACGAAAATTAGTACAGACGTGTAAAATGGTAATCGCCTTATCGATTTCAAAAACCAGCTCGATAAGACCACCGGAAGTGGGGGTTATGGGGAATAAACCCCCTTAAAAAGGGTTTTTTGTTTTTTCACATGGTAAAATTAAAATAATCAAAATATCGTTTCCACCATTGAATTTAGTTTAAAAAAACTAACAATTTGGTATGTTTAATCATTGGTCTATGTCCATTGGTTGCCGAGATATTGAAAGCGGAAAAACCGTACACCGTCCCTATGTTATCCTTATGGGGAAAAAATTAAAATTCTATATCTCGCTTATTTCTCAATATATCTGAATAACACTTGGTGTGTTGCTTCATCTAGTTGAGATATACTGGATTATGGCCTTAAGTACTCCATTTTTACATTCACGCTGCAGCAAACCTACGTACTCATTCCCCATGCTATCCTTATGGGAAATAAATAAAATACTACCCAACCTCCATGTTTTTCGACATATCTCGATCAAACTTAGAATAAGCCTCTTCTATTTGAGTTATACTGGGATAATGACTGAAAAACACCAAATATTTACAAACATGCAGTAGCAGACCTGCATACTCATTCCCCATGTTATTCTTATGAAGAAAATAAAAATATGTCATATACCGTTTATGTTGCGTTTAAATATTATTTTAAGTGTTTTAAATTCCCTAGATATGTAGATCTGCTGCAATGGGGTTATTTAAGATGTCTAACAATTTCATTAATTTCCATAGCTTTTGAGTAAAAATATAATTGTTAACTCCGAAAACATTTATTTCAGCCAGAAGCTGTTCCCAAAATTTAACTTAAATTCCGGGACCGCCGAGCCTGACCTTATTTTTTTAAAAGCTCGGTCCTCAAACACAACATTTATTCCTTTGATTAGCAGTACTTACCAAACACAACATAATTGAAGTTAACACTCACTAAGCCTGGCCCCCCATGTGAATAAAACCATTTTGTTTACCTTCCCTTCACTTTAAAACCTACATAAAAATCTATATCTCGCTCTTTTATTAGCATATTGAACATATCAGAATACAATTTGGATTGTGGCTTGAACTAGTCGAGATATATTTTATATTAGCCACACTGAGTTGCCTCATCGCGATTGAGGCAGCGACAATCTACCAGTTTAATTGATGCAACTGTTATAGTACATATACCTTGTATGCTATTCACGTAATATAAAGAAATAAAAGGTGCACTTACAGATATAAATATTACTTATTTATTAAAGTTACTTAGAAAAAAGGAGTTGTTATGTACAATGGAATGATCATCTGCTATTCTGTTTGACTCAGATTTTATTAAAAGGAAAATCTTCTTCCTGAAGTAGTTCATCTCTCAAATTTAATTCCAATCGGACCACTTTTGTGGACGCTATCGTGCTCACAGACACACACACACACACACACACACACACACACACACACACACACACACACACACACACACATATAAATTTGAACGATGGTGCTGATGGTGTTTTTGGCTTCTGGGGGCCCCAAAACGAAAAGTTATAATGGTCTCGGGCTTAGGTCTTACCATGAGACCTAATTGCTTCTTCCCTTCCCTACAGGGGAAATTCGCTAAAGTTAAATTATTGATGCAAATGTACCCGGTTATGGTACTGACACTACTATATATCATATCAAAGCATATTTAAGAAGTATTTAGAACTTTTAATTAGAGTGAAAACGAGGTAGGCATGTAAAAGAAATGGAGTAGTCTTCAAATAATTACAAACCAAAAAATATAAAATTGTTCGTTGACCTAAACGAAATCACTCGTCAAGCTTAGAGTTTTATCCACCTTATAATTGAGTCCTACTTTGAACTATGGATTTTCCTTCTCGTATAAGTTAAGTTATGGTCACCTTCATGATTGTTTGAAAGACCTATTATTTACACCTGTGTGTGGCCAAAGTATTATACTAAGTCTGTAAACTGTCTACAATAGTTATTTGTGTGTTGAGTAAGTAAAGTACAATACTGTCTCACGTCTCACATGTTGTGAATATGCTGGCAATTTTCACGAGGGAGACAAGACAATGTGCTTTGCTCTCGAAATACACACAGCATTCCCCTCCCCCATCTGCGGTAATAAATTCCCAATCTTTAAACATCTATTTCATTAACTTACTTTGTACAGGAAACCATATATTTCGTTTAAAATTAAAACACCTCATCAATAGGCTAATAAGCAATAAACATGCAGTCCTCCTTATGTATCTTAGAAGTAACCTTAAGATTGCACTAGATGGAGACGATAGCTGTCCAGACGCTCAATAAACCTAGTAAATTACTTTCAAGTAAACCTGGCCATTAATACTTTGTACTTTGTAACTAGCAAACAATATATATTTTGTTTCGATCTGCAACTAGCACCTGCATCTGAGTCACCGTAACCATTCATACACCAGCGATCAGCTGATTGTTGCAACGTTTTTACATACTTGATTCAACTTGACGTTCTCACAACTAATTGACGTTGATGTTATTCATATTTAATTTTTCCTAGCACTAGACTTCTGATAGCGCCTGTATTCCTTAAGCTGCAACAAATTTGCACGCGTGCGGGAAAATTTGAAGGTGCTCTATTTTTGAACTATTGATTTTAATATTATTCTTAAGGGTTTACTTGATGCTATTTCTTATGGGGAGGCAAAGTAATCTCTTTACTCCCGCTGGGAGACAAAATATTATTTTAATCTCGCATTACAAGGAGTAAAAAGGAGTCTAAACATAGCAGGTGGGGGAAAAGTAGTTTTGAAGTTTTAAAATAGATTTGCAAGCATAATGAAGTACTTCTAGTAGACACACTCAAGCAGTCCACTGAGGGGTTTCCTGTATGGAGTTGTAATGTACAAGGTTTACTTGAAAGTAATTTACTAGGTTTATTGAGCGTCTGGACAGCTATCGCCTCCATCTAGTGCAATCTTAAGGTAGAAATACTTCTAAGAAACATAAGGAGGACTGCATGTTTATTGCTTATTAGCCTATTGATGAGGTATTTTAAGTTTAAACTAAATATATGTCTTGCAATTCCTTCTACACAACCGTAATAAACAGCCTAACATTAGGGTTATAAAGTGGGTAACTCCGATATAACACCATGCAGTACAGCGAAACACAAAAATTCATTTTAAAATTATATTCATGATGAATTATTTAGGAAAAGTATTTTTTTTAAGTTTTTACTTTATAATATGTTTGAGATTATTATAAATAGGTTTCACTTTATAAGGCGCCTGAATTTTTTGTTTTTCTTATTCCATCGCGAGTGTTTGATAACATTTTTGCGTTTTAATTAGATATAGTTTTTTTAATAACGTTTTTTTCTCTTGCTGATATGTAACTTAGACAGTCATTTGAAATAGTTAACACGAATCCAAACTGTAAATTAGTAATGATATAGGGGATAAAGTGCGTTTCTTTGATGCAACGCCATGCAGTACACAACACGAATCACGATACAAATCACATTATAACCTTGACATAGCTAATCTAAAGAGATTAAGGTAAAAATATCTTATAACAAGGAAAATTACAAATCAAGGTGTGTTTGTTGTGGAGCCATGGCTTCTTAATGTGTTATATCAAGGGATTTGTTGTATTTGGATACCTTATAACAAAGGTTTAACACCTTTTACTTGGATCAAGAGTCGCTTTTTTATAAAATAGCAAAAGGGTAGAATAACTTGCTAATTTACAGCATAAATTAGCAAACGTTGTGGAGTAGTGTTGTAACATTATTATAGTTTGTATTTATTCGAGTAATCATTTACACTCTCGCACAAGTATTAACTAAATTTGCAGATTCTCCAAATTATTTCCAATTACATTTCTGCAATGAAATCACATCTTTAATTATAGTTTTTTAACCTCTTACATTTTATATAAATGACCATAAATGGCTCCAAGAAGGTTACCTTCCCTACTCATCTAAACATAAAAATATCTAATATTCAATCTATGCTCAATTTTACTATCTATTGTGCACAACCCTTTTCTTTATTAATTCTGTTCCATGAAGGTATATTAAGAATTAGCTGCCCTTGAAAAAAATAATTCTTTTATTTTCAAAATTAGTCACGAATGTTCTCACCGTTTTAGTCATATATTTCCTATCGGTTACCCTGTGAGAACCGATTATCAAAATTAAATCATAACCAACATTCTGGGATTTTTATGATTTAGTTTTTTTATAGAATACTATAGCACAATCTGTTGGTGAGTAAAAAACTACCATGCCCTCTCTCTTTCAATCTTCCCGGGATTTAGTCTCAAGAATCAATCACAGAAGTCAGCGTGTGTTCTACTATATGCTTTAGCGTTAGACCATATACGTTGAGTCGGTTGTTATAAGGAATTAGCAAAATTACTGTAACAGGTATAAATCTCGTAATAATAAAAGAATTACGGACACTTTCAGGAAAAACTGTAACTCCTGCAGCCGAATTTAAGATGGTGCCAAATTAGGATGAGCTTATGATTAAACACATACTGCACAACTAATGCATAGCTAATAATTAAGTCTACACTAAAAATAAATTTTTCCTCCACCTACTGTCTATAGTCGTCTTTTAGTCCCTGGAATAGAATTCTAAAGTACTCGTTTATACTCCATGGGATTTACTTACTTACGTTTAGTCCCATGGGACTAAAAGTAATCTCATAAGAAATAAATGGGAAGAAATCCGGCAACGCCACGATGGACAGTGAGAAAATATGGCAACACTGTCGATTTTAATTTGTTTCTCTATGTTGAAGAGAGTGTCATAGCATCAGAGCGTCCAGTCCGTTTCCGTTGTCTACAGGACAGCGTATACATTTTGAGTTTGCTGTAGTTTAGGCTATATTTCTGCATATTTGTGAACAAATAAGTTAGGCCTAGAGTATTTTTAAAGAAGAGTGTGAATAAAATAGTTAAAATTAAAGCCTAAATACCTTGCATTATTCATTTTAAATAGGCTATGTGATTGTAATGCAGTTTGTTGAAGCAAAGGATCATCTGAAGGTAAAGTTAGTGCTATACCTAGTTATTGTTAATGGTGTAGGTGGAGGAAAAATTTTGTGTGCATCACGGGACTAAAGTAATTTTTCTCTCTCGGGAAATTGTCGCCCGATGGCGGAGCCGAGGGCGACAACAGTTTCCCTCAGGGAGAAAAAGTTGCACTTTAGTCCCTAGATGCACAAATAACTATTTTACAGTGCAGTTTATTAGAAACAACTATAAAACGATAATAAAAGGAATCAAATCTATAAATCAGCTTTAACAACGTATCCATTATAGCGAAGCAACACGAATAACAAAGGTAAAATATGTTACCTTACATATTTTACGTTAATATGATACTGTCATGTACCATTTGTGTCATTTGCTTAGTACATGAACATAGAGAATGTAAACAAAAGGTCGTAAATCATATTTAATATGGGAAAATTTCAAAAGTTTACCCTCGTCAAAAACTCTTCAAGCATCGAATTTTGACAAAACGTTCTGAGGAGATGCCAACGCCAAAAAAAGGAATTTTCATGCAAAGTTTCAAGATTCTATACGAAATTACACTTTCACCTTTCAGTACGAATGCCGGATAAAACTACAAACGGACAAAACTACAAATCTAAAAGAATGCGGACAAAACTTCAAATATCCTGGGTCTGCTACCTGGGGAGGGTCAGTAGGTAATCCAAACAAAAATGTAGCGGACAAAACTACAAAGATTCCCTCAACCGATTTTGATGACTTTAGCGATTCTTAAAGTAGCACAGTTATAGCTCATATAGGTAGCTGTCTTGGAGCTCTACATTAAGTGAAGCGAAACAAAATTCTGATTTCCAATACCCTTTATCCAGGCTTTGGACCACAGACCATATAAAAAGTTTTTTTCATCACCCTATATGCGAAAATTGCCCGTTACCGTACAGCTGAAATCTACGAAAACTCTCGATTTCCTTACGTTAAAACAAATAAATAATGAGCAGCTGCTTTTTCGGTACCCAAAAATTTCATTCCCGTACCCAATCAAACCATTTCCGTACCAAAACAAAATTTTGCAGTACCCAAACAAACGGTTTTCCTATTTTGACAGTTCAACCAGCTGACTCTAAACAAAAATAGACAGTTCAGCCGTATTGTGTTTGCTTATAGAAAATTGATTGAATTATGAAATGTTGGATGATTTTTTTATAGGTTTGGTTACTTATTTGCATCGTGATGGAAAGTATTGTTCACAACTCGTCACATAAGTCCCATTTCGGGGCAAGATAGTGTTTTACATGCGAGGCGTAAGCCGAGGGGTTCACTATCTTGCCCCGAAATGGGCTACTTTCGTGACTTGTAGTAAAATTGCTATAACTGTGCTACTTTAAGAATCACTAAGGTCATCAAAATCGGTTGACCGAATCTTTGTAGTTTTGTCCGCTACATTTTGTTTGGATTACCTACTGACCCTAACCAGGTAGCAGACCCAGGATATTTGTAGTTTTGTCCGCATTCTTTTGATTTGTAGTTTTGTCCGTTTGTAGTTTTATCCGGACACCTTCAGTACAGGCCTTGTGAGACAATGCAACTCTGTTAACTAGGTTGGGTATATTTTGTTTACTAATATTCATAGAATATTATTAAAAAATGATCAGCTGATTATAACTAAATTTGGCTAGTACAACTTAAATTGGCATTTGGATCACATGGCTTATGGAAATTCCATTTGGAAAGATAAACGTGGAATTGGGTGTAGATCAAGAGGTTTTGGCTGTGTAATGATAGGTTAGTGGCATTTGACAAATATATTGTAGATTATAACATTATCTCACAAGCTTCAATGCCCGTTGTGGCTATATAAAACGGTCTCTAGAATATTAGTACAAAGTAAATTTGGTTTCCTTGTGAAATGCCAGAAAGATAATTTGATAAAAAAAATTGTTTTGATAAAAACAAGACCAGATAATCAGCTGATAATGTATTTCCTATATAAAACATGTTTTTTAAACTTTTCCACCATAAATCTTATAAAAGTTAAATTATCACAATTATTTGTAAATCTTCAGGAAGAAAGCTTTCCAATGACCGCTTATTGAAATCTCTCTGGTAGAACAGTAGATTTAGTTGTACAAAGTTTGGCAAAAAATCCCAAACTCAGTATTTTTTTAACACTATAAATTCGGAGGTTGCTTACCTTTTTTGCAAATAACTTTAAAATGCTGAAGAAATCGACTAAAGGGGAAGGTGATATTTTGAAAGGGAATACGATTTCCCGAAATATATTGAATTCCTTTAAAAAAAAAAATTAGAAAACAGGCAGCCAAAACCTGGGTACAAAGAAATTTAAACCTTCTTTATTTAGGTATTTTTTTCATAGGAATCATGTGGGTATTTACAATCTTTCTCCATAAATCTTGAAAGAATCATGCTTATTTTATTATTTGCAAATCTAGAAGGAGAAAGTTTCCTAGGACTTATTAATTAATAAATAGGTCCTGTATAGAACTGTAGATTTAGTTGTACAAAGTAAAAAAATATCTCTAACTCAATATTTTCTCACCACCTATTAATTCTAAGGTTGCTTAGCTTTTTGGCAAATAACTTTTAAATGGTGCAGAAATCGGCTAAAGTGGAAGGTAATATTTTGAAAGAGAATCAAATTTCCTACAATTTGGTACTATGCATTTTTTTAAAAATATTGATAATAGGCTGCTAAAACCTGGCTATAAACAGACACTTTAAAAAGCTGTTTTTTAAATAAATTTCTTATAGAAAATTTGTGTTGTTATGTTTCCACCATAAATCTTAAAAAATCAAACTTTCATAATTATTTGCAAATCTACATGCATGGAGCTTTCCAGCGACCTGTTAATTATTAAAATCTGTCCGGTAGAACTCTAGATTTAGTTGTACAAAGTTTAACTATAATATATATAATTCAGTATTTTTTCACCTCTATAAATTCGGAGGTTGCTTAGCTTTTTTGCAAATAACTTTTAAATGGTAAGGAAATCAACCAAAATGAAAGATGATATTCTGAAAGAGAATAGAATTTCCTACAATTTGGTACTTTGCATTTCTTGAAAATACTGATAATAGGCCGCCAAAACCTGGCTACAAAAAGAAACTTTAAAAAGCTGTTTTTAAACCTATTTCTTATAGAAAATTTGTGTTGTTACGTTTCCACCATAAATCATAACAAAATCAAACTTTCATAATTATTTACAAACCTACATGGATGGAGCTTTCCAACGACCTGTTATTTATTAAAATCTGTCTGGTAGAACTCAAGACTTAGTTGTACAAATTTTAACAAAAATATCTCTTATTCAGTATTTTCTCGCCATTATGGAAATATTTTTTCTTTTCGGTAAAGTCATGTATGAGCTATTTTTTGTTTTGCTCTATGCTCTATATTGTGCCTGAATCAGTTGGCAGTGCATTTAGGTTTATTTAGGGTTTAAAATCGCTTTAATGCCTTGTTACACTATACAGCACAAAGAAACAAACAAATATATATATATATATATATATATATATATATATATATATATATAAGTGGTTGCAGATTATTATACCGCGACGGGATCAGAGCACACAGACATCACACGCCCGACGCGACGCCCGGTCAAGATATGTCTGCATCCTCTGGTCCGATGTATGTATATCGGGACCAACGCAAGCAGACTTAACACGACCGAATTTCATTGACACCAACTGTTGCAGATTATCTCAGTTAGTCCAGACATATAACGACCGGTTGGCATTTTAGTCATGGTCTGTTAAGTGGACTTGACTGAAATGTCATGCAATTTTAAAAATGTAAGATCATTTGTGGTACAAACAATACCTAGTACTTCATTCAAACCATTGGAAGTTTTTCTGTACTTATCTTATTATTACGTATCCATTTCCAAAGTTTTTTATTGAAATATTTTTTGACTTAAGGATGTTTTTTTTTTTTTTTTTTTTTTTTTTTTTGGTAGGAGGTGGAATGCGTTTACGCACACTGAGGGGCTCGTTGTCCCCTCAGTAGTGTCGGACTCCCACGAGCTCGATGTCCCGTGAACTACCGACTAAACCACCTCCCTCGGCACCGAGGACACTAGCCTGGAACTGTTTCACACATTACTTCGGGCTAGGCCTTTGATATTACGCCGCTAGGGCAACCTCCTTGGGGAAATGCTGAGGATTAAGGCCGATCGAGGTCGACCTTTTTCGCCCGAAGAATGGCCTGGACGTAGTGCTGGACACAGTTCCAGTTGCCCTCTCCCTGGAGCATAGCTCCGACGATGTTGTTTGGGCTGACGGTCACGCCGATCTCAGATGAAAGTGAGGCTCGGCGGACGTGCCAACGGTCGCACTGAAAGAAGGTGTGCTCGGACGTATCTGGGATGCCGGGGCAATACAGACAGTCCGGGCTGGCGACTTTGCCCATCCGGTGCAGATAGGCTCGGAAGTACCCGTGTCCAGAAAGAAACTGGGTCACGTAGTAATCGACCTCGCCGTGCTGCCGCTCCAGCCATGGTCGGACGGAAGGTATGAGCTGGAAGGTCCAACGTCCCCTCGGCTCGGCTTCCCAGTCGCGCTGCCAAGAGTCGAAGCTGCGATCGCGCTCTTCCCTGGCAGCTGTTTCCCGGCCCACTTCAGGCCTCCTCCGGTAAATCGCCTGCCTCTCCCTCGCGAGGAAGAGGACGGGAATGACTCCGGCGATCACCATCACAGCAGGCTCGGAGACTGTGCGGTAGGCCGAAGCGACCCGCAGAGCTCCTCGACGCTGGACTCGGGCAAGCCGGTCTCGGAAGACTCGCTTCTCGAGTGCGTGAGCCCATACCTCCGCCCCGTACAGCAAGACTGACTGGACGGCAGTCATGAGCAGACGGCGCTTGCAGGAACGAGGACCGCCGACATTGGGCATAAGCCTACCAAGGGCAGCGACACCCTTAGCGGCTTTGTCGGCAGCGCGCTGGATCTGCTCGCCGAAAGACAGTCTGCTGTCGACCATGACTCCCAGGTACTTTGCAGCAGGCTTAGTCTCGAGTGTGACGTCACCTATCTGCACCGGGAACACGGTGTTAATCCTCTTTTTGGTGAGGACGACGATCTCCGTCTTACTGATAGCCAGGGACAAGCCGTGATCTCGCATCCACCCGTTGACCTTGGCCATCACTACGCTGAGCCTCAGTTTTGCCTGCTCGACGTTCCTCGCAGCGATCAAGGCAGCGACATCGTCAGCATAGCCAACGAGGCGGGTCTCATCGGGCATGTCTAGCCTCAGCAAGCTGTCGTAGGACACGTTCCAGAGATCTGGTCCGAGAATGGACCCCTGCGCAGCCCCGGAAGTGATGGGAATGCGCCGCTGACCTTCGGTCGTGTCGTACAACAGAAAGCGGTCTGACAAATACGCTTCTATCATACGCAGGAGGTAGGAGGGAACTTGGAACGTATGCTCAAGCGCCCACAGCATATCGCTCCACCTGGCGGAGTTAAAAGCGTTCTTCACGTCGAGCGTGACGAGAAGGACCACGCGGCGCGACCAATGGTTGTGATCCTCCGCCCTCCTGACTTAAGGATGTGATCACTTAATGTTTTCCAGTAATTTTATACGACGACTGGCAAAGTGGAAAGCAGAATCCACGGGTGGAATTTTTTGCATTCAGTAGCGTTTTTTTACACTTCACAGTCATTACACGTCATCCAGTCTGTCTGATTTTAATAAGGTTTCATTTTGAGAAGTTGAAAGAAAGGGTACCATTTAAATACAATTAATGGAGTCTATAAAAGAACTCCGGTATTTTAAAAATTCATATATTAATAACTATAGAAGATAGCAAAATGTAGTTAATTTCTTCGAAATGCTCGTCAAGTTTTACTCATACAAATTGGGAATGTTTTCGTTCAGAGGGGGCAGCGCTGCGGAGCATTACCTTAACCTTGAAACAACATATCCAGGGCCGGATTTAGCATTTTGGCGCCCATAGGCCCAATAATTTTTTCCGCCCCCTAGTCTGGTTAAAGTTACTTTCTTAAAAACCTTCATTATAAAGTTATATCAGGTGCTACTAGTTATATCAGTATTACTAGTGTAAACAAAAGAAGTAAATATTTCCCATTATTTTAATCAAATAAGCACTCCCACACATGTTCTTATTCTACGATATAAACTGAAACTATGAAAATTTGAAACCCTTATTAATATTATGCATCGAGTAACTTATATAAATAATTGAATTTATAAGTTTAGTCTAATACTAGCGCAAACAGAAGTAAATAGTTCCCATTATAATCATATAAACATTCCTACGCATGCTTTTATTCTTGCAGGGCCTTCCTTCTTGCTTTTTGCCGGGCGAATGTCTCTATTATTTGCTTTTAAATAAATTTAAAAAAATATGTTCAGTTATGACTATTTATTTTTATTTTTTATATTTTTATATATTTTTTCTCTCGGCCATGCGCCCCCTGTAAGCTTGCGCCCATAGGCCCGGGCCTACTGGGCCTATTGGGAAATCCGACCCTGAACATATCGCGGCTGTCAGTGCTGTCTGGATTGCCGCGATACGACGACGCCTCAAGAAAAGGCTAGTGCGTTACTGTACTTGGCTGATATTTGGCTGTATTGGTGCTACTAGTTATATCAGTATTACTAGTGTAAACAAAAGAAGTAAATATTTCCCATTATTTTAATCAAATAAGCACTCCCATACATGTTCTTATTCTGCGATATAAACTGAAACTATGACAATTTGAAACCCTTATTAATATTATGCATCGAGTAACTTATATAAATAATTGTCTTTATAAGTTTAGTCTATTACTAGCGCAAACAGAAGTAAATAGTTCCCATTATAATCATATAAACACTCCTACGCATGCTTTTATTCTTGCAGGGCCTTCCTTCTTGCTTTTTGCCGGGCGAATGTATCTATTATTTGCTTTTAAATAAATTTAAAAAATATGTTCAGTTATGACTATTTATTTTTATTTTTTATATTTTTATATATTTTTTCTCTCGGCCATGCGCCCCCTGTAAGCTTGCGCCTATAGGCCCGGGCCTACTGGGCCTATTGGGAAATCCGACCCTGAACATATCTCGGCTGTCAGTGCTGCCTGGAATGCCGCGATACGACGACGCCTCAAGAAAAGGCTAGTGCGTTACTGTATTTGGCTGATAGAAACTAAATTTGTTGTTACGGTACAGGACAACTTTCGAAAATTCGTTATATTAACCATCTTAGGCAACGAATGACCTATTGTGTGGCAACCGTCCCCCTACCGTCCATCACCCAGCGCCAATGTCGTCACGATGGTGTGAGGGGCGGATACGGACTGCTCCCCCTTAGCAGTCAAAACAGTGGCATACGGATTGCTCCACCTGTGAAACCGGTCAGATTTTATTTAGCGCCGACATACGGATTGCTCCCCCTTGCCGTTTTGGAATGCTTCTAGATATGACTGTACCAATATTAGTACGAATAATAATTGTTATGACGTTTTTTGCAAGATGGGGTGCACTGTAAAATGAGCTATTTCCACACATATCAGCGTGGAAAAACAATCTGTAACCACGCCCCGTCCATGCATCTTTTTAAAAACAAACAAAAATCAGTAACGAAAAATGCGTCCGAGTCATTCCACGCTAATTTTAGTAGTAAATTTTATCACTCTCTCCCATATGTGTATGTATTTATGCAAATTTTCGTCCATACTAAGATCAATAGTGTGCTGGAGAAGCCAAGGGAGACTGGCGGGAGAGTCAACAAGAAAGCCAAAGAGGAGCTAAAATGCTTCGTTTTCCGTCGGTGTGTCTGTTTGTGATTTTTACATATTTAATCATATCTCACGAATCTCTTAACTTATAAACTTCAAACTCGGTATGGATGACCACTATTAAGAACTATCAAAGAAGAAGTATCAAATTTCTACTTTGTACCATTTCAAAATGGCGATTGTTTTTGTTTTCATAGATAAATGTCTTAAAAACTGAAAATTTCAGAAAAATCTTACAAGCGACAAAAAGGTGCGAAATTTAATCCAATTTACGCTGATATTATAATGATTGGACAACTAGTAGTGGAGAAATTTCTAATTTTACGAATAAAAACATGCAAATTTCAGATCGTATGTTCTAAAGAACCATGTTTTTACTCAGTAAAATTAAAATTTCTCCGTTATTAGTAATCTGATCATTATAATCTTAATATTAGCGTTAATTTGATTAAACTTCGCAACGTTTGTGGCTCTTGTAAAATTTTTCTAAAATTTACGGTTCTTATGATATTTAGCATTGAAAACAAAAAACAGTCGCCATTTTGAAATGGTACAAAGTAAAAATTTGATGCTTCTTAATAAAAAGTTCTTAATAGTGGTCATCTACGTACCAAGTTTGAAGATTATACGCTAAGATGTTCTTGAGATATGATTAAATATGTAAACATCACAAACAGACACACAGACGGAAAACGAAGCACTTTAAGACCTATATTTATATGAACATTTTTTCTTATTTTTACCTCTACTATCATGTACTAAAATATTTTACCATAATTTCCGGACACACTGTATTTACTGATTGAAAACCTTGATTTATTTTCCTAAAACATCACTTTAATCTAGTTATATTTCATTTCCAACATAATTATTATAACTGGATTACAAATGTTTGCACTGTGTCCAAAACTTTGAGTTTCAACGAAAACTAAAGTTGATAATGATGTAGGTACTGTAATATGACTGAATTTAGATTTTAAATGGTTGTTACACATATATCTTAAAACACATTAGTTACATACAGTATATCAAGCGATTTATAGATTAGGTATAAATCTCTTATTACGTGAATATTCATCAAATTTGTGCGACATACCTCACTTACTAATCAAGCCAGGTAAGTGAAAGAGTACGGTGTCGTTTTGATATATTGACAAGCATTCTAACACGGCAAAAGTGAGCAATCCGTATGTCGACGCTATGTAAAATCTGACCGGTTTCGCAGGGGGAGCAATCCATATGTCTCTGATTCTACCTGCTAAGGGGGAGCAGTCCGTATTCAGCCAGTGTGAGACCTTTGAAAATGGGCTCGATATAAGGTGTATATATTTTAATTCGATATGAAACAGTACATATTCCCGATACATATTCCCGACATTGTGATTTTTGTGTATTTGTGGCTAAAATTGCCTGACATATACCCTAGCCGATTAAAGTTTTTTAAAATATTGAAACATGATTTCGGCTATTTGTGGCGAAATAGTATGTCAAACCTTGTTGAAAACACTTTTATGCCAAAACGTAGATGTAAAGTAACAGAAATAGAGAGTAAGCAATGCTTTATTGGTAATAGTTTACCTATAAGTTTACAAACAAAGTCAGATTTAAAGTACATTTTTGCAAATTTCCTCAATAAAACCCAAAATTGAATTAAACTATTAGCTTTTACGTAATTAAATTGGATAAAATGTAATTTTGATACCTAGCTTTATGGTTTAAAGCAAAAATAATTATATAAAGTCTTTGATTATATAGACAAATAAGCATTTAAATAGTAGTTGGTACTTGAATAACGGAGGAATCGTTCCAAAAATGGCAATTAATTACAAATATTTCCCAACAATGATACATTTGTAAGTATTTTACGGAATTAAACAAGTGTTTTTAATCTAAATGTATACTTTTAAACCATATTTGTGCTTAATATTTAGCCAGACTGATGTAGTCTGTTTTACTCGCAAATTTACTCGCAAAAACACATACTGTTATACTATTTTTACTGTTTTTTACTGTTTTACTCGCAAAAACACATAATGATGTGTTTTCTTTGCAAATGTCGATAGTTTTAAGGAGTTTTGTACTTTATTAACAAGTACAAAGACTTTTGAATGAATAGTCACTGTAATATTATATATAAAAAGTTAGAGATTGTATAGAAAACATCATTCATTGCTCAAAAAGCGGATTTCAATTGTGTCATAGCTTTAATTTATTACATTTTGGCTGTGTTTGTTTTGAAAAGAACAAGGATTCAAACGCTGAAATCTGGTTCAGCATGCAGTGAACGAGCTGATGTGATTGTAAACATTGAAAACAATTTGCTGACAACGTTCCTATTGTCCGACCGTCTTCTTTAGTCGAGGCGACTTGATGCGAAGGCATCTAGTATGGATTATTTCACATGGGGTTTTGTAATTTCTTAACATTACTGTCTAAATAGTCTACATTAGTAGAAAACCCATCTGTTTCACATTGACACTTTATTTAATGGCCTAAACTTGCAGATATAGGCTCTCAACGTAGTACATTCGATTGAAAAGTCTTATTAACTTGGTAATATTTGTCAAATCATAAAAGCATCACGTTACCAGAGAGCCAAAAATGCCTGGATAGTAGTCTAAATGCCTGGAAACGGGCTAAAAACTGATTTAAAAGGCTGGACAAAGGGGGGAAATCATCCAGTCCTTGTAGTGATGTGCTGTGTTCCTCGTGCATTATCTATATATATTTATCTATACACGGACAGTACAGCACATTACTACAAAGCACAGGGTATTTTTAGTCGATTGACATGGGTTTAGTGAGTCGGTGGCGCAGTTGGTAGCGCACTCGGCCCCGGTTCTGTGGCGGCAGCGTCGCAGGATCGAGTCCCGATGTTGCCGCATACTTTTATCCTTGTACTGTACCGGTTCACTCCTTGGGTTTGCTTGATAACTTCCACGCACAGGCCTGAGGCCTATGTGGAGGGGGCAAATGCAAGGTAAAAAGAGGCCGCCACCCTTTAAAAAAAAAAAGAATAAACACTTTTAGCTTTGCCGATATCATAAAAAAGTCGGGATACCAAAAAAATTCTATTCCTTAGTTATTTTTCGACGCAGATTACATATTGTTATCGAAATAAATTAGAAAATATATGCCGAATAAAATCGGTTCAGTGACATTTTGTTATAACAACCACCATTGTGTACATTTCTAACAGTTAATCGGTATCAGACTAACACGTTTGATATTATAAGAACAGACGTTCGTATTTGATTATTTGATGACTCAAATTGTATGTTTTCATATATTTATAATTGAATGGCTTGGGTTTTTAACATACTCAAATATTTTTACCTTAGCCAATAACATAAAAAAGTCAGGAAACCCAAAAATTATAGTTTTTAATTGTTTTTGTCGCAAGATTACACATAGTCGCACAGTAGTTTTCAACTTCAGACAAAAGACAAATTGCTGTAGGTTTACATTAAAAATTTTTTGAGATCGAACCCGTGACCTCAATTTCTAGAACGCCCGAAAGTAAACTGCGATGGATATTTTGTGATTGAATTTTTCATATGAGAATTAGCGGCGAAGAATTTTATTTGGCGTTTCTAGGTTAAACCGCATCTGGAGGTCTGCTTACCCTGTATAACTAGTTTAAGAGTTCGTTTTTAGCTCAAAAAGGATTAATTACTTTGAAATAGTCACAATTTGACCGATTAATGCTTAATCTGCTGACAAAACTCTTATGGGTGTTAGTTTTGATGTTGCTTACAATCTAGCTCAAACTTTAGATTTTTTAATGGCTCCTTAAAATTTCTGGGGCATAAAAAATATTTGAAAAACATTTTTAGAAATACTCTTGTAGTGCAGAGGTAATCTTTACGTATATATATACAGTGCTTGATTTGTAAAAATTGAGGTAACGGAACCGTAATTTGACAATTTGTACAAACCCCCCCCCCCTTTACCATTTTCCCCCTGGAAAAATATTGGATTGGCTATGTGATTAGGTCGATTTAAAAAGTCACATTTTATCCGACTCAATTTTTTTGATAAGTAAATTAAAAACTAACATAGCATTATTTTCCTAAAAAATAAATTGTCTAAAAAAATTCTAGGCCTAGCTTTTTATGACGCTTTGTGAGAGTATTCAGGTCTTTTTGGCGTTTTCAAGATTCAGCTTAGCTCAAGAAAAAAGAGCATTAATTTCAGAGAGAGCGCTAATTTCAGGCCAAAATTCCGCGCGTAATTTCCGTACATTTCAAGCGATCGTTATTTTCGGCACTCCGGCCGGTTACACTTAATCCTCTCTTATAGCGAATTCTCCGACCGATCATCCGCGATCGTCTTTTGCGGCAAATTCTCCGGCCGGTTACTCGTTATTGTCTAGTGCGGCAAAGTGTCCGTCCGATTACACGCGATTGTCTCTCGTGGCAAATTCTCTGGGCGATTACACGCGATCGTCTCTTGGGAAAAATACTCCGGCCAATTACACACGATCGACTCTTGCGGCAGAAAGAGGTCCCGGAATGCGTTCCGCCGCAAATCAAGCACTGTATATATATATATATATATATATATATATATATATATATATAGAGAGAGAGAGAGAGAGAGAGAGAGAATCAACAAATGTATATATACTGTATATATATTTATATCAACAAATTTATTTTAATAGCTTTCACACCTCTTTTGTATTTTACTTTACAATAAAGTTATATTCTGTTTGCCTGCACCCTGTAATACGCCTATTTCCCTCTTATCAGTGTCTAATATCAAAAACTGTAAACACTTTTTTCGAATAATTCTTTGGCTTCTAACCACTTATAATAACAAATAAAAAAACATTTTAAAAATCTTTTCCGTGCATGTTGGAGTTCCAAGACACGTATTAGTCATATTGATTTAGTTAATCAAAAATATACTTAAACTTTTTACCGTGCTGAAAAAAAGGTCAAGTATTTTTTAGGTAAATAATTTAGTTTTTGGTTTTAGAAATTGAGTGAAGTGAGTCATAAATTATCTTAAAACAATTCATGCATCAATAAATATGATACTTTGTTTCTAAAGGCCGAAAACCAAGAAAGATGTTCCACATTTTTAGTGTCATCCTAATGGAGAACTCGTGTCTTCGCTAATGGATGTCTCATCTTTTGTCCGTTATGACACTGATTTACAATACATATACCTACATATTTGAACATTTTACTAACAAACTCTTGCTATCATCCGGTTGTTGAATTAATTTGTACTGTGGATTTTTTATAATTTTACTATACAGTCATACAATGCAGTTTCAAAAAATATATACCCCCGTCGCAGCAAACCTGCGTACTCAGCGAATTCCTAAAGAATTAATTTTTGTATTTGAGCTTATTTACTTATGTACAGGAAAATGTTTCAAACATTTTATGTAATTAATGCAAAAAGTATATTACATATCAATTCAAGAGCTTTAGATATAAGGGAAATGATCATGGGAATCACATCAGTATCCATTCCAACAATATTCTTTTTGTTATTTTCTTATAATTATAGGTCTAATATTTTTTTATAAGTGTATCCTTGTTATAGTATAGTTAAAATTTAAGCAAACATACAATCAATGATTTAAAATCAGTCAAAATAAAAACAAATAAAATAGCCACATGAAAAAATTGAATCCAAACATATGATTTATCTTAAAACTTAAATAAACTTGTTGCAGCAAACTTGCATGCTTAGTTAATTTCTAAAGGATTTATTTTTTATATGTGGGTATATTCTACATAAGTTAGGGAAGTTGTTGTTTTGAATATTTTGTGTACATATTAATATAAATTAAGTAAATTTTATCATTCATGATATTATTTCTCAATAATTATTCATATTATGATAATTTTTAATAAATTTACTTGTTATAGTATATAAATGTCAGCAAACATATTATCAATCTTCTCAGATCCAAGAAATAAAAACAAATAAAACCATCACATGAACAAATTAAATTCAATCATGTGGATTGTTTTATTATTTTTTAAATCCCATTTTAGGGAAATTGAATGAAAAATTTGGGTATTTCATACCAGAATTTGGTCAATTTATGTCCCTCCAGGGAAAAACAAAAGACAATGTACTGCATTTTGCAGATCCGATATCTCAGTAGCCGATTGATGTAGAGTAATAGTTTAAAATGCTATATTGTTTATTTTTTAAGCTGAATTCATTTCTGACCATTAAATTTACATCAAATTAATATAAATATGTTAAATCTTGAAAATAAATTTTATTTAGTCAAAAAAACCGCCTTAGAGTGTACCGATCTTGCTGGTTTTCGAATTTAAAGTTATGAATATCGCTATAAATGTTTGTTCCAAATTTCATCAAGATCGGAACGTTTGGGACCTAAACGTTATTTTTTTCGTTTTTAGGTCTCACCATGCCGTTTTTAGGGCGGGCTTAAGTCTCACCATGCCGCCTACGGTAATAGCTACTTCCCTATAGGGGGAAATTCGCTAACACTTCCCTATAGGGGGAAATTCGCTAAAAATTTGTAAAATATGTTCAATATTAATTATTTACAAACATTTAATCATTATACTATTTACTGGTGAATTTTATAGCTACCTCTCACGATATTTCAATTCCCTACGATATATTGTTTTTATGAAAATCCAATTCTATAAATTAAAAACATAAATAGCGGACAACATGGTTTTTAAAATTTTCTTACAAATTAATAATTGTCAATTATTGCCACTTAGTAAAAATTAGGTTATTAGGAGAAAGCTTAAATGGTGATTAGTTTTTAATTCAAGTTTAACTAAACACGAATAAACACACACAACCAATACAGAAGAAATGTAAACTTTTAATTGTTGCTAACGATGATTATCCTCATTTGCTTACTTGTCCATTAAAACAGAGCATAAACTGTCAACTGGCACATTAAAAAAACAACTGTTTGTCCTACATTATACCAGATATGATGTACTTTCACATTTTTTCCCAACCCAATAATTTACAGAAGATTTAAGAAAGGGCTCTGTCGTAAATGTCACGCTCAGATAGAAAATTTGGCAAAAATTGCTTATCACAGAATCTTAAACTTATAACTTTTAATAAATAAATCTTAATCTTTTACCCTGGAATAGCTTAACTTTGTTAATTCCATATATGACCAAGAAAATACCAGTAAGGACTTAAACTTTTTTTTATTAATGCAGTGATAATATATATATATATAGTTTCAAGTCTTGTTCACCTTATAGGGCTACTATTAATAATATTATTAAAATATAAAAAACCAAGTACCCTGTTTTTGTAACATTTTCTTATTTCTGACACATGTTTCGACCTAAGGCCATGATCACAGTGTACATAATAACCTAATTTACACAATCAAAATAAGAAAATTTTTTTGTTTATCTTGTCATCTTGAGTTTAAACATATACGTGTATAATTAAATAGTGTTTTTTACTCTAGGGGTTAAGATGGTTTCTTTTTATGTTTTTTTTATTTTTCATGTATTTTATTTTTTTAAAGATCGGGTTTATTTTTGCACTTGCATTTTATTTAAAACGTTGGTGTTTCCTTTCGAGTTTCAAGTTCTTCTTTGACATTCATTTTGTCTCCTTTCAATTCGTAATCGAGTGCTTTCGTAAAGTAGAGGCTTTCCTCTATTTTGCCGTATTGGTGGTCTGTTTGTAGAAAATGTCCAGCGAACATGGATTTCTGTGTTGTTTTGTTGTTTTGATTGCTTGAACATGTTCTTTTATCTACATGAAAAGTTTTGACCAGTTTGTCCTATATAATAACTTGGACATTCTTTACATTTTATTTTATATATACCAGTTCTTTTAAATTTATTTTCTTGTTGGTTTTCATTAATATGGAAACAACAAAAATATTAAATGAATGTAATCCACATAAAAATGACATAATATACTGGCATCGATATGTCGATGACAAAATTTGCCTTTTCAAAAATAACGATGAAAATACATATACTTCTTTCTTAGAATACCTAAACCAAACTTCAGAAAAAATCAAGTTTACAATGGAAACCCAAAAAGAAGAAATAAATTTCCTTGACTTAACAATCAGTAAAGATAATAATAAACATAAATTTAAAATATATAGAAAGAAGACTCATACTGATCTCATCATTCCAAATAACTCAAATAACCCATGGCAACATAAAATGGCTAATTTCCATTCCATGATAAATAGATTAATTGACGTTCCAATGAACAAAGAAGATTTTGAAAATGAAAGAAAAATCATAAAAGAATTAGCAAGAAGAAATGGATACAAACATAACTTGATAGATAAGTTAATAAATAAAATTCAAAATAAAAAGAGACTAAAGAACACATCAAATGACAAAGAAAAGCAAGAATATTTTTGTGTTCCCTATAGCTCAATACTGAATAAACCAATAAGAAAAACCTTCGAAAAATCATATTATAAAATGAGTTACAAAACTAGAAATAATTCATTCAAACTGATCCAAAAAATGACCAAAAACGTTATTTTCACGTGAAAAAGTAAAAAAAACATAAAAGTGAAAAGTGAAAAAATTTTTCACGTGAAAATGATGAAAATATGTAAAGTGAAAATGTAGTGAAACTAAAAACGTTATTTTCACGTGAAAAATATGCATCAAAAGTATATATTAAATCAAATTAAATAAAAAATGTAGCATTTTAGTATTCATTAATTTTTGGTTATTTCGTATGTTTATTCATTTCTATGTTTATGTTTTGATTGACAAGTCTTGTGCACTTTTATGACAGATGTATAAAAGTTTCAGATTGATAGCCTATTTCCAATGAAATGTAGACCGCGTACGAAACTGCACCCGCCTATTCGGAAACGTCGGTAATGAGTAAGCCTTAGCCAACTTAACTTTTTAAATCGAAGTAGCCTTCAAGCACTTTACATTTATTTATCTGCAATTTGATAATGTTTGTTTATTTTGTAATTTATTGTATTTTTTGTTTCTTTTAGGAAGGAGCTTACTCTAAATTTTTTTTTAGCTTGAAAATATTACAAGATTCTAGTCTTATTGGAGAAATTGTGAGGATCGATTCAGTCTATGGATTGACTTCAGACCACAACTTAAGGAGAAAAAAATTCAGGGTTTTTATTTATTTCTGTGGGTGTCTCATGATTCCTTTTTGTCTTATGATTTCTTATGATCAGCGCACGGACAACTCCACAACATTCTTCAGATTCCTTACTAGCCCATCATTTTTTTATCTATGTTACACTAAAGATTATTTTAATTTGGATGTTCCATCGATCTGCGGAAATCCTCATTTGGAGTGAAAGGGATTTTCAAAAACTGGTATAATGATCCAAAGTGTTGTTTTCTCTTGGACGATATGATGTTGTTCCGAGGTTGACAAATAATGTCTGGTAGCAAATATTCTTGATATGTAGACTTTTTAACTAATTTTCATTTAATGTAGGTGAGTAAGTGTGTAACTACAAGTAACTACAAGCTTTCTTCCTGGAGTGAAAAACTATAAATGTGAATTAGATATAAATAGGCAACGATAACTTGCAAACCCAGTGTTAACTAACACAGGTAACCTTCCATGAAGTCTACTTACTACAACAGCAATTCAAAATAAATTCAGGTGAAACTTGAAGTACCTTATAGCATTATTTGACTGCAATTCAGTTAAAACTGATTTAACATATTTATGACCTCAGATAGCATTTTATTTCTCTATTGCCTGCCATTATTCCTCATAATACAGTAATTTTTAACTAACTGACCCAGCAACCTCCTGTCTGCTATTTGGTGTATATTGTCTATGTATATGTATTTGTATTTGTGGTATATTTATTTATTATATGTATTTGAGTATATTGTATATGTATTTGGGTGTATTGTCTGCTATCATAGTACTATTGGTATGGTATAGTGTAGTATATCATTTAAAAACCTATTAAATGAAGAATCTTTTAGTTGTATTAAAAACACTCTTAAGTCAAATATGACATAAAACTAATGGCGTAAGCTTTAATTCGAGTTCTTAAAAAAAACTAAATTTCAAAATTAAATCATAAAACAGAACATCAAAATGATAACTCGTCCTAATTATATTTCAATCTTCTTTATAATTTTACGAGGATTCCGAAAATGGTAATAAAATCCACAAAAACATGGTATTTAGTGCAGTTTTAGCCGTTTTACTAAGGTAAATACCGGTTTTTTTATGAAAAGAAACTTCAGCCTTACCCTTTTTATCTCCACAAGCTATTTAATTTATGAATAATGAATCAGAGCAATAGTAATTTTTTATACATCATTTTAAAGATTATTAAAAGGGCAGGTTTTTTTATAATATTTGACACATTCTACGGTACAGTATACCATAAAAATACTGCTTCAAACTTAAATAATTAAATTTTTTCAAAAAACACAAATCTAGACTTAAATTAATTAGAAAACAAGAGCTTATAAGGGCATTGAAACTGAATATTTCTGAATTATTCTTGTTTGAAATTTTATGAGGATTCTAAATATGGGAATGAAATCCATAAAAACACAATCATTGATGCACTTATAGCCATTTAATCTGAGCAAAGACAAAAATGTTGAAAAAATCTTATCTTATCCATTATTTACTTGTTGCAAGGTTTTGGAAACTTATATTTGTGCCATTTTTTCAGAAATACCATTAAAACTATCTTCCTTTCACCCTGTATATATAAATTCGAACGAATAGTGTTTTTTTTTGCTTCTGGGGGCTCCAAAATGAAATGTTAACATGGTCTCGGGCTTAAGTCTTACCATGAGACCTACGGTAATAGCTTCTTCCCTATAGGGGAAATTCGCTAATAGTGTCAAAATTGCATGGAATTACTTTTTTCTTTTTTCTAATATATACTTTGAAATAAGAGTTTTTTATATTAAGAGCTTCACATTGATATTCGTTTCAGACCAGTTCAGACATACACACAAAACTCCATCTTTTAGTCTTTTGGCTGAGAATACAAAAATTTAATTAGCACCTTTATCCAAGGGGTACAAGAGGAACATCTATTAGAGTAATGTAATTCGGTTTGTCTAGTAATATAATACGGACGCAAAGTTTTGTTTCCTGGTACAACTTCCCAGGGTCACGTTTTAAATTAATTTGACATGGTATGGTGTTCACAGGCTTACGATTTAATAAAATTTTCAAAACTTTAATATTTCAAATGACGCAGAAAAATAATAATTTCCTATTAAATTTCCCAATATACAACAATGTATTAATTATTAGTAATAACAATGATTTTTGAAATTTTTTTTGCTCTAAAACAGTAGTGTTACCACAATATAGGCCTTGTATATCATTATGCGGCTTAGTCTCAACATAAGTTCAACAAGTTGAGAGGAAAAACCTTAACTAGTCTCGTTCAATACGTTCACGATGAAAATGTTATACAATTCATTACTTAAGTGTACACATAGAACATAATCAAGAGACGGAAATGGGTGGGCTCGTCGAGATAATGCTCAGTAAGACCCAGTTTTACCGTGTTCTTTAAATTTATTTCTCACTGGGGATTTAGCAGCATCCCATGAATATTTATATTCTTCTGAATGTTTATAGGTCAGACGTTCTACGAAAAATAACATAGGGAACCTTAACAAAATTAAAAGAAGACTGTTTTCCTCCACCTACTAAAGTCATCTTTTAGTCCCAGGAATTGAATAATAAAGTTGTGTACTAGTTTATACTCCATTGGATTTACTTACTTACTTTTCTCCCACGGGACCAAAAGTAATCTACTTTTTCTCCTATGGGACTAAAAGTAATCTCATAAGAAATACATTGGGAAAAATCCGGCAACACCGCGATGTACAGTGAGAAAATGTGGCAACACTGTCGATTTTCATTTGCTTACTCTAAATTTAATTCAAGAATTCCATTGTTTCAACTTAAGAAAACAATACACCCGTTGCAGCAGACCTGCATACCCAGCGAATTTCAAATGCAAACCAACATATTTCAATCCAAAATAGCAAGATATTACATGTTTTTGAAAGCTCCATAAGAATAAAATGGGGAATGAGTATGCAGGTTTGCTGCTACGGGTATATTAAAATTGGGTGGTTTCAATTCAATACTTTGTAGATCTTAACTAGGAGAAGCCGTTTACCAAGTTTTATCAATATATGTTGAGAAATAACCGAGATATAGAATTTCCTTATTTCCCATAAGGTTAACACTGAGACAACGTACTGTGTTTACTACTTTCAATATCTCGGTAACCAATGGACATAGAGCAGTAATTCAAAATACCAAATTGTTTGTTTTTTTGAGCTGATTTAAATGGTACCAACAAAAATTTGATAATTTTTATTTTTCTATGAGACAAACTCAAAAAACCCATTTTTGGGGGGTTTATCCCCCTTTACCCACCCTGCTTCTGGTGATCCGATTGGGCTGGTTCACGAACTCGTCCGAGTGATTACTACTTTACGCGTCTGTACCAAATTTCATTAAGATCAGACCACATTTACGGCCGCTACTGTGTTAACAGACATATATATATATATATATATATATATATATATATATATGTATATGTATATATATATACCAGAAGATATACCCGCGGCTTCGCTCGCTGAAAAGAAGACGAATGTTTGGTTCAATTATACGTAATTTGTAATGTGTAATTTTCACAAATTTCCAAATAGTCTGAGGATTTCAAATAATTTATCTGAACTATACGTTTTTAAGCACTTAATTACAAACTTATGGTTGCATCTCCATTCCAGGTTGACATGAGAAGGTGAAACGTTTCCTCGAATAATTTTCCTTTTTCCCTCAAATGGTATGAATTGGCTACCATGTGCTAAAATATTCCAACTTTTCAGTTAAGCCTTAAGAATACCGAAATCTCTAGTTAATCTATTATTTAACCTATAAAATTGGGTTTTGGGTTGGGGGTTTTTTTTAATAAAAAATTATCCACTTCAGGGGTTTAAACTCGGAACTTTCATTACACCGCACTGTGCCCTAAAACCTGCCTGCCAATTAGACATAAAAGAAAATGAGGCATTCATAACTGATGTAAATATCGCAAATTTAAATATCGCAAAGGGCCTAACGTTTAAATTTAGTATACCAAAAAGTATGTCCATGCAGAGTTTCAAGATTCTAGTTCGATTACTTCGGATGATCCGTGAAACGCGAGTAGCCTATGTATGTGGTATCTGACAAATAAATAATATAAGATAAGCGTATCAGTTTTGTACAGTTAGTAAATGGAACTCCTATTTTTTGTCTCTTTGAAATATTCTAGAGGCCTTATACTGATATTTTGTAATCATAGCTCTAAAAACTGAAAAGGGCGCCATTTTAAATTTTTGAATTTACCTTATTTTAGCCTTCCCAGAGAAAACATTTTAAACTCCTTAATTAGTATGCATCTAGAGCCTATGAAGAATATTTGAGCCAAGATTCATTGCCCAAAGCCATACATTCTTTTAGAAAATAAGCTTTGAAAACTAAAAATGGCCACCATTTTAAATTTTATAATATACCCTATATTAGCCTTTTGAGATAATATATTTTGAAATCCGTTCTTAGTACGCATCTAGAGCCTATAATGATTAATTGTGCCAAGTTTCATGGCGCAAAACCTTATAGTTTTTTTTAGAAATTGTGATCAGTGAGTCAGTCAGTCAGTTAGTCAACCTTTTTTGGCTTATATATATATATATATATATATATATATATATATATATATATATGTAAATTCGAACGAATGGTGTTTTTTGCTTCTGTGGACCCCAAAAGTGGAAAGTTAACATGGTCTCGGACTTAGATCTTGCCATGAGTTACTACCGTAATAGCTTATTCCTTTAAGGAAATTCGCTAAAACCATATGCATTTAATAGCCAGGTAATAATTTTTTATATGAATTAAGTTGGCAACACTGATTATAAAAACACTTGATTTAGAGTTTGTTATTACCAATATACCCAACGTTTTAAAAACATGATTGTTTCTTACATCATGTACCTAAATGTACCTACAAATTTGGTGATTTTTTTAAAATTAATAGACCAGAAAAAATAGTGTGAAAGAGTGAATAAATGGTTGTTTAAATTGCCTCATTAGCTCATGATATATATTAATATGTTGTTATAATCTAGCCTAGGCTAAAGGAGAAAAGGATCATATGAAGGAAAAGTTATATTGTCACAGTTATTGTTAATATTGTAGGTGGAGGAAAAATTTTGTGTTCATCAAGGGACTAAAGTGCTTTTTTTCCTTCGGGGAAATTGTCACCCTCGGCTCCGCGATCAGGCGACAATAGTTTCCCTCATGGAGAAAAAGGTGCACTTTAGTCCCTAGATGTACTAATAACTATTTCTAATGTAAAGATGGTGTTGTGACACATCATTACAGACTAGATTTTACCCTTAAACTCAATGCTGAAATCCGTTTTCAAAAATCTGGATTCGTTAAAAAGATATGATGAAATAAAAATTTAGCCCTGTACACTTCTTATGGACATTCCGTACTTTGAATATTATTTTTGATTATTTATCTTATATCTCAGGTTCTAAATACAATATGCTGCCTGTTTTTGTATGAAAATAATGAGTGATTTTACGGATTTTATGTGAGCCATTGATCATTAAAATCAGACAAGTGTTGAACAAGCTATAATGGTAAGGGCGACTTAAATTTTTTTTCAAAATTTATTTTATGTTAAAGATTTATAGCGCAGGTTTTAAGTGGCTCACATATGTTGTTATGGTCTCAAATCACTCAGTAAATTATAGGCTTTCATATCAAATATCACATACTCATTAAAATTGGACTTACGTAATTTGAGTTATGAACCTTCATTTACCTCACAATCGGTTTACTTTGGTAAGCTGTGGATGATTAATGACTCATACATAGAAAATTAGCAGGGACTCAAAATTGTTTTAGGACTTTATATTATTATTTAGGTCTTTATTATTTAGGTGTCGGTATATTATTGGCTTTCATTTAAGCTTTTAACTATGTAAATTAGTAAGTTTGAGGTGAGGTATAGGCTAAGCAAATTAAACTTGTAGCACCCAAAATTAGGAACAGTCCGGGAAATCGTTTTAATCGTTTAGGGCGTCCTAAACAAGGCAAAAATAGGTTTGCGATGGATCATGACTGGTGCTTAACTTTTGAGAGGCAAAAAACCCATGATTGTATACTTTTTATAGTTTTTTTACTTATAACTCGAAAACAGTGCATCCAAGAGAAAACTTCTAAATTTCACATATAAATAACATGAAATTCTGCGTTGAATGACGTATAAATCATCAAGATCGACCCCACCGTTTATCCACAGCCGATCGTCAATGTTTATTTATTTTAACGAAAGAACTATCATATGCTGCTCTCTGGGGGGGAACTTGAAAATGAGTAAGGATTAGACGAGAGGAGAACGTTGTCCCTGTATTTTTTACATTACCGTTTTTATTTTTCGTGAGTAATAATCATATTTCATTTTTATATCACATTTGAAACGTTTATTAGATGGAGGATTACGTATTTTCATAAAAATATTTAAATTATATCTTTTAAGCATCATAGTATTGTTACATATTTGAAACCATCAACATTTGCATCCCGTAGTTTGGTAAATGTATTCTATTTCGGCATTATACCAAAGAGATTTTTCTTAAAATTTGTTATAAAATACAAACTTTAATTATTGAATTACGGTTATTTGGGTTTATTTAATATTTCTCAATGCCTAATGAGAATTTGTGCAAACTGTTTAAGAGTTCCGTTATTTTATATGTCTTGGTATAAAGACATAAATCTTGATTTATGCGGCTTCATCTAGATGAGATCTAATTGACGACAACAGTCTGAAATCCATGTTATTTACATTTGTGGCAACAAACCTGCATACTCATTCGCCATGTTATCCTTATGGGGAATAACAAATATTCTATGTATTCCTTATTTCTTAATATATCTTGATAAAATTTGATGAATGGCTTCTTATAATTTAAATCGAATGAATATTGAATTGAAAATATCAATTTTTAACATACCTGTTGCAGCAAATGTGCATACTTATTCCCCATGTTATTCTTAAGGAGATGACAAAAACATGTCATATCTCATTATATTGATTTGAAATATATTTTTACGCACTTTAAATTCACTGACAATACAGGTCTGCTGCAACGGGGGTGTTTTACACTACAACCTCATGCGAATGTTTTGATTATGATCCATTTAAGTTATCGATGGCATAATAAAATAAATTAGGCATTCATTCATTCATTTCGACGGGCGGACCGTAGTCCCATGGCGCTTCAGCCGCGAGGGCTTGTTGCGTACTCTTCAAAAAATTAGGTATATGCGTCCCGCTGGTCATCTTTGTGCCCCCATGCGTCTATTTCCAAATAAACTTAAATATCTAGGGACTCAGCTATTCTCGGGGGTAAAAAGGGGGAAACAGAGGAAAACAGTTATATTTTCAATTTTCTACAGCAAATTCAACAGATGAACTTGGAAATACTGTAAAAACTATACCTACATGCAAACTTTTATTGAAATCGTTAGAGCCGTTTTCGAGATAGGATTTAAATATATAGACATATACAAAATTGCTCATTTAAAGTATTAGCATAGGTTAGGATAACCGTATGAGCTGAAAATTCTTGAACCTGGTTAGCATGTGGGCCTACTTAGGTACTTGAACTCCCCTCGGACCGCGCCCCCCGGGATTCCTAATAAATACTCAAAATAGCTATTTGTGTATTAAGAGCGCAAGGTACGTCATTGCCGCTCGAGAATTGTAAATGGCCGCACGAAGCTTTAGCTGAGTGCGGCCAAACATTTCGAGAGCGGCAACGACTATTTGTGCTCATAATACACACAATATTTTTCCTACCACCATTTTTTAAACAGTTTAACTTATTAACTAACCTGTTCTCAAAGGTTCATTGAGGTTACGTTTGCTTCTTCTATTGGAACGAACCGGAAGTTAGTGTGTAGAAACGCCGACAGTGAAATCAGCTGATTTAGAACAAGGCAACTAGAGTTTAGAATACGGTGAGTGACATGGGATTTCTGACCAATAGAAACTGTTCTTTGGTGTTTGACGTCATAGTTATCTCTCTTGTGTGCCACCTTAACCTAATAAGTAACCCTGATTTAGCGAGCGAGAATGGCCATTCCCACTCGCATTTGCGAGCGAGAATGAAATGAAAGCGGAAATGAACAGTTTTGCGTTCAGTTGACAGGTGTGGCAATGTGATTATTTCCATGCAGTGGTAGGAAAAGGTGGTTTATATTAATTTGTATTCTTGATTTGTAGAAATCAAGGTATTACGTTGACTATAATTTTCCATTAGGCTTTTGACACCTCCTCTCAACTTCCACTCAACGAAATTATTAGTCTTGTTAGGTTTAATTGTTATATGTTATTAAACTCCTGACTTTTAGTGAACAAAGTATAAATCAACAAAGTTTTACTTTAAATAAAAAAATAAGAAAATTTTGGTTTTTAAGTGGCTTGTTACCTGGTCTTTCAGCGTTATTAACATTTGGCTTAGCCCAAAATAAAACAAAAGAGAGCGACTTTCGGGCTGGAATTATAATTTCGGCGCGCGATGGTCGATTGTCATCGTCACGGCAAATTTATTTCCACCGATTTCGCGCCGTGGTCTTTATTGCTTGGTTGGCAATTATTTGCAAACATTTACTTTTGCTTATTACTTATGATCGTCTTTTTCGGTGAAGTTGCTGCAGCCACCAACCAGAAACTGTGCGCGATCGTCTTCAACGGCAGAAAGATATCCTGAAACGCTGCCCCCCGTTCCTGTATATCAAGCACTGGATAACTATGGGTACGAGTTTCATATCTGATCTTCTGCCATTCGGTCCTATAGCAGACGATTCAATATCTGATTTCTAAGAAAACAATATCGAACGATCTACCGATAGTCGAAGTTCGATGTATTGTTTTTTGGACTGAACTTGACATCTGATTCCATTGTATTACATATAGATTGTTTTGTTACTCTATGAAAATATATTTTTATCGATAGTATTTTAGTACAAGATGGCGGATGATGAGAAATAAGGTGGCAAGTTGATTAGTTAGTTAATTATAGTAACGTTTTGATTTCTTTGGGCAGCTTTATTATGTTTGGTTTAATTTTAGTTTTATTTTCTTTACGTTTGTTACATACCTTATTGATCGTGAAAGAATCGAATAATATAATTGACAATCGTTTTGGAAATGGTTTTTTATCGATATTTCTTCATTACTGACGGTTGTTGAAACAGTACCTCGGTTGATTTTAACACGATAGGTAGATATTTGATATCGGATTACCGAAACCTAAAATGAGTACCGAAAACAAAACTGATTTTCACCTATGTTAAATTATATTGAGAAGTTCAGTGACTAAAACTGGCAAAACAAATAAACAATAAATAGTATAAACATAACCTGTAAAGGCAGAAGATCAGAAATGAAACTCGTAGAGTAGGATCCACCTAAGTTGGCCAAAACGAAAGTAAACAAACTATTATCTTCTTACGAACTTAACCAAGGCCACACTACACTACAGGCCGGAGTCCTTTTGTGGTGACGTCACATTATCAGACGAAATCGCAGACGATTTTATAATGTACTCTTATGGCAATTCACTGTCACACTCTTAAAACGATCGTGCCCTAAGTAATTCGTTTAAGTTTTCGTTTAGAAACCATTATTTTTTCGAATCTGCATTAATTAATGAATAACTAAATGCGGTCGAAAATATTTTAAAGAAAACAAGACTTTATTTCATAAACTTAAAAACCGGTAAACATTACAGGCAAGTAATTTGTTTACTTTTCATCAGATGATTTAGTGGAAATTTGACAGTTTTGTTTCTAATTGTTTTCATTTTGATGTTCTAATGTCATAATTTGTTGGTAAATGTTTACGATTTTCATATGATTTTAGTTGTTATTTCCAACACAGCGCTAGGAGTTCGGCCGGTGTTGTGACGTGGCATCAGGGAGGAGGGGGGGAGACTCCGGCCTGTAGTGTAGTGTGGCCTTGACTTAACCATAAAATCCAGCTGTGCTGAAAACATTGTCAACGAACATCTGTTTAGTATAGCACTTGCAATAAAGGGAAAGTTCTGATGCAATTTGCATCTGGAATTTCACTTGCGCGGCTTAAAATATTACTAAGGGGCTTTTCCAAATAAATTATGTATTAACAGGAAGATGATGTGTCATGAATGCAGCATGGTTAATAGTCTAAAATTTTCTTATAAAATAATATTTACAAAGAAATATAGGCGAGTTTCTGAATAGCCAATATTACTCGCTGCAAGTCAGTATCTGAAAAGAGAGATTGTTTCATATTGCGGTCAAAACTTAATAAAATTGGCCCAGGAAAAATAAACAAGCAGTTAAACAAACTAAAATACTTGTAAATCAAGAAATCGAATCAAATTAAACTTTGGCAGCTATGTAAAAAGGTTGAATGAAAATAAAAACTTCTAAAAATAGGCGATATTGTAAACATTCTATAACCTATAACAACTTGTAAACAAACGCAACGTGGCGATGTGACAGTTCTAAGAAAATGTAAACAGACACCATGTGTAACCAACAATGTTTGCAATGTGACTTGTATAAAAAATTTTGATGAGATGATTAGTACATGCTTTGGCCAACTTACGTGAATCCTACTCTACCTAATAATTGTCTGTTTCCTGAAAACACAAATACACTACTTAACCGCCAGGGCAGAAATTTAATAATCATATGGGCCTTTTCATTATTCACGTTCTTAAAACTCTAGGTCTTCGCCTGACGGCGCTTCGGTTCATGTTTTACTTGTTGATTACTAATTTATTAGTTTTGAAAATTTTTGTTTGTTCCTATAGCAACCATTGTTAGTCTTTCTATTATTTTTTTAGCCGTATGATAATGGGTAGACCAGCTGGCGTTTTTTTATGAAATTAGTTTCAAGTATCGGTATAACTGGTGGATTTGTTATATTTTACATGATAAACAGTCGATCCATCAGCGAAACTGGGTGACGTGATTGAAACTGTCAAACATGATTGACACCGGCTCATGAGCACTCATGTAGCCGGCTAACGGTTTAATCGTCATTTTAAAATCATCATAATGGATCAATAGACAGATTTGCATCGTGTATCCCAAAACTTGCTATGAACGGCTCAGTTTTCGAGTTTGAGTGGTTATTCAACACTAAATTACTTATCAAAACCGAATATTTTAACAAAAATATATTTTTTCCACTGAAGATGACTCTCTTAGATACTGGATCGAAATATATTTTTTTCTGAAATATTTTGTCGTGATTGTAATTTAGAAATAGGAGTCATTCATAATCCAATGACACCATCACAGATAGGTCGTACAGCTAAGAACCAACGTCTCAGTATTCCACAGAATGAATCCGTATATCGTAGGACTTGTGTGCATCAGATATGAAGATGAGCGTGTTCGGTTCTGGGCGGAAGTTAGAAATCTTTTGTTCGTGCGGGGCAGACGGTGATGCTCTGTGACTTTGATTTGATGGATCTTGGGCGACGTGTGAATGAACGTGTGCTTGGTAAACTAAACGTGTCCTCGTTATTTTTTCATATGTACATGTTATCATCTTTATAAAAAAATCGGGATTTAATTTAAATAATTCTGATTTTACATATTTTATGGTTTTGCTGAGGTACTTCTTTATTATACGGTCTCCTTATGTAAATTTATTGTAAGAATTAGCTAATTTCCCCAATAGGGAAGAAGCTATTCCCGTAGGTCTCATGGTGAGACCTAAGCCCGAAACCATATTTTTTTTGTTTTCAGATCCCTAGATGCAGATATGCAGAAACACCATTTCGTCATTATCATATATCATTCTAAATATTTATGTGTCTTTCAGCACGATAACTCACGTAAAAACAGTTCGACCTAAATTAAATTTGACACAGAAATGTAAAGGAGTAATTATTCCGACGAGTTCGGAAACCAGCCCGATCACACTATTGGAGAGGCGGTAAGAGGGGGTAAACACCTACAACAATGGGTTTTCCAGATTTTTTACATAGAACAACAAAACTTATAAAATTCTTGTTTGGAACATTGAATTCAGCCTGAAAAAATTAGTATTTTGAATTGTTGCTCTATATAAATTGGTTACCGAGATATCGCTAGTGGTGAACGCAGTACGTTGTCCCAGTGTTAACCTTATGGGAAATAAATAAAATTCGATATTTCGCTTATTCCTCAACATATCTTAATGCAACTTGGTGTTTGGCTTCATGTACTTGATATCTACTGGATTATTGCAAAAAATCTCTCGATTTCACATTTCCATGGAAGCAAACCTGTATACTCATTTTCCACGATATTCTTACGGGGAGACCTATTGAATGCTAATTTAAGGAGTTCAGTAGATTTTAATTGATTTGAGGCTCTGTCTATATGATTTATTTTAACATTTGAAATTAGCTGAGTATGCAGGTCTGCTGCAACGGGAGTATTTTGCTTTTAGTATATTTTAGAATAAGAATAATAATTTGTTTAATGTCTCACAGGCTATAACCATTTAAAACACTAACAGAGTCAAATTCTTTAACCCATCTAAAACTACCTTAGACAAAAATCACAGATAATCAGTAACATATTGAACATTAAAAACACCAGTAGGCCTTCTTTCACTTCAAAATTGATCACAAACTCAAAAGTTTATTTTATTTACAGCTAGAAATTCTTCAATTGTATAGAAATAATTAATGGTTAACCATTAGTAAAATTTCTGTTTGACCGTAACATTATACTGTAACTAATTTTATTGTAAATAAATTTTTGAAGATACCACGTGACTAAAAACGACTTACTTAACCTACTAAAATCTATATTTGGCTTGATTTTACTGCGGGTATTGTAGTTGTTCATATTACGCATAGGAGTAATTAAGTCCTGATTTTTTCAAACAAATGATATCAGATAAAAAATGTCCAGATTAATATCTTTGGTTCTTCACAGACATCAGATTGCCACACAGACCCCCTATATTTCATACGGACATTCCTTATTTTCGAGGTTCCGTTAGATGGATAGTTTTCTGATGAAGGCTTTTTGACCAGGTATTTCTTAGACAATATAACGATTTAGAAAATTCAAAATATACTTTTTGAAATATTATTAGAAAATGGTTATCCTATGTGTTTATATGAATTTCAGTCGTGTTTGTCTTATGTGGCGTGTTGAAAAGTTGTATGTCAATTTAAAGATGTTAAAATGTATATTTTGGAGGTTGCGTGGCTGACGGAACTTGCAAGACCTAACTTCGCCTCTTAGATGTAGACATTTTTCATTTCATGTCATTTTATTAATTAGCTACCTGTTTATATAGATTGATTGTGGCTTCGATTTCATATAGAATCGTAATAAGGTTATTTATTAACAATACTTATCATGTTAATGCAGTTGCGGTTTGTTTACGTCGAAACGAGAAACATTACTCGCTATTTTAATTTGAAATCAACACAAAGACTCAAAAATCAATATGATCGTCAAGTACGTCATTATTTTAATGCATACTCTTTAAAAGACAAGAGGTTCGACCGAGGAAGTTTCTTTTAAACGTGTTTGTTAAAATTACTTTGGAAAAATAAATACGTTTTTGAAAATATTATCAAAACAAATTATTACTGTGAATGTTACTGATATTTTTTCTTGAGGAGAAAGCCAAGTGGTCCTTAACCATTTTTGCATATCGCTTCATTAGATTTTATTAGTAGCTTATTTGGTCAGAAGTCTCCTTTCAAATAGAAGAAAACCATTGAGATAAACTGAATTCAGGAAAACATATATTTAACTAGGTTATTAAATTAAATCCTCTAAAAATTCTTCAAATCAAATGTAACGATTGTCGAATGTAAATAACGCCTTTTAAAGTTAGATGTATATTGATAAAGAATTTGAAATCTCAAAACTACGTCACATTTATGTTAAAGCCACGTTTTCTAAAACTAAGGTGTGGGAAAACCTGGATTGGCTTAGGAACAAAGACAAACAATAGATAATTACGAAATAACGGTTAGGCGAAACCTGTGGCGTAGTTTAATTGAAATAACAAGTGGGAACTACGTGACTTGACTTTCAGTGAAGACCTTTGCTGTGAAGAAGTACACTAAAAGGTTTAATGTAAGTCCTCTACGATATGAAGATTAGCTTCATAATTGTAACAAATGTTTAATTTTTCCCTTAAATTTACAAAATAAAATCATAGATATTACTGTTTAGTACTCTAAAAAGTACATTTTCGATCACGCTTGCAGCGAGATACTAATTCTGAAACATTACGGGCTTTGAAGCTTGACCCACGGGCCTGCTTAATTTTTAGAGACATTGATTTTAAAATCACACCCACACCAAAATTTCTGTATAAATCAATGACTGCTTGAATGTCTTGCAACTTTAATTATGTTCAAATGAAAATCAGGTTTATATTCCACATATGACTTAAAATATAATAAAAAATTATTAAATATAATAGTTTACATATAATATCACTGTGAAGTTATGGAATTCAAGACTTAAGACTGTCCAAGCTGTAAAACAAAACGGTTATAAAAATTGGCTGATTTATTGTATTTTTACTTAGACTTTGTTATAATTATAAAAAAAAACCGAAACAATAAAAGGACGGACGCCATAACAGATTTGCCAGTCACTCATTGGGAGTGTCCAAACAAAATTGATCTCTACTTTCCACTATTTGTGTATAAACAGTATGTAAAAAAAGTCCGTTCCCCCCTCCTTGATTTATTTGTTTTTCTTTAAAAAAAAGGGTGGCGGCCTCTTTACCTTGAATTTGCCCCCCCCCACATGGGCCTCAGGCCTGTGCGTGGAAGTTATCAAGCAAACCAAGGAGTGAGCTGGAACAGTACAAGAATGAACAGTAGTATGCGGCATCATAGGGACTCAATCCTGCGACGCTGCCGCCACAGAACCGAGGCCGAGTGCGCTACCAACTGTGCCACCGACTCATTAGATTAAATAACGGGACTTGCAATTTTTAGTTGCCCCAAAATCCCCTTTTTTGGGGGACATTAAAAATTTTAAATATCACCAAAAGAGACTACTTTTTCATTTAACAGCATTTTTCCCAGGCTCGTTTCATTTTTACGTCACCAAAGGTGAATTAAAACTCCAAATGTCCTAGACGCCAGGTTTCAAGAATGTGATGTATTCAAAACTTTGACAAGCTGTCAATTTGGATAGAAACACGTTAGAGACCTCCAATTTTCACCATTCATCTACTTTTTGAATGCTCTTTAAAATGAGGGTTTCGCATTTGAACCTTTGAGTTGCCCCCAAAATCTACCATTTTTGGGGGACACTCAACATTTTTGGTAACGTCAAAAATAATTTGCGTTGAGTTGGTATCATTTCCCAAAGGTTAATAGTTTATCTTAACAAACAAAAAAATTAAGGAGGGGGAACGGACTTTTTTACACACTGTATTTACCGTCTTGCATGTGAATACAGTATAAGTGTAAATATATTTTTAAGTGTAAATAACTTGTTTTATTTACATCCAGTGAAATGCAACAAGTATCATGTTAGTTAAGAAGTTATCTAAACAAAGTTCATAAGCTATGTATTCAAAACCGTTTAGGTTTTTCCTTCGAATAAAACTTGCCTTTTTATTACGAGTATTAAAAGTAAATCTGTTCCAGAAATGAAATACAGCTTTTTTAAAGGGAAGTGAAAGGGTCAACACATTTCTTACTTTACGACGCGAGTGTCGAGGATACAAAGGACCTGAGGCACGTGAATCTCGAGTGAAATGTTGTATTTTCACAGAAAAACAGAATAAGGTAAGAAAAAGAAAAGCATAGATGGAGATATGAGTAACTTTACACTGTTTTGTAACGACGGAGTTACTATACAGCCACAACAAATAACCACCATGTATGATAAATACATACAAAAGACATATGATAAAGACAATTTTCATATGGAATTTTCTTGCATGTATGATAAAAAACTCTTGTTCCTTCACTGCAACAAGTTTAGTTGGATAGTTAATAACAAATAAAATATTGGATAATATATGTACTTTGCGATTCAATTTACGAAAAAATAACTTTTTTATACCTTTTAAAATGTTACTTTAATCATTTAAATAAGGGGCAGTCACTTGAGAAAATTTGTCTACATAAACAAGTTATATTGTAAACAAGTTCAAAGTAGCAAAGGCTAAATGGTTTTATGAGGATTTGTAAAACTAATAACAATCATAAAAATTTTTAGAAAAACTCTTTTTTCTTAAACTACTTTTTTTTATAAGATCCATATCTTTCAGTTCAATAAACATAATTTAGACGGTTTTTTTGTGAAAAATAATATAAAAAATCATTCATTTATCGTTTGCAAACGGTATAGTTTATTTAAGCTAATAGAATTGACTTTCTTATTGACTGACTTAACACAAGTATTAAAAAGAAAATAATATGTGTTTTAAGCGTTATGAACACACAACCTATCTGTACCAGAGGTGGTCATCGAATAACCTTTTCTTATGGGAAATTCTCCAATATCGTCGGAAAAACTGGATGCATTGAGTTTATTTGTACTGAGGTATTATGTAATTTGAGAGTATAACGGCAGACAATGTTTAAGAAAAGTAATAAAAGAAAGTTCTTCTATCATAGTAAACAGAATTTCAGTTCACAAGGTACATAACATCTATAAATTTTAATGTGTATGGTTGTTTTTACAGCACCCCTAACATAACGAGATGACGATCTTAATCTTAGTCTGATCCATTAAAATCTAACTTTAGCACTAAGTAATTACACTTAAAACTATACTTGCACTTTATATTTTAGCTGCTGCTCAACGCTTGAAATTTTCCAGAATAGTAAGAACCAACAATCAAACAAGTAATAAAACAACCAAACAAAGCGATATAACTCCTTTTCAGTAACTATACATAATACATGATCAAAGATCAAGGATCATTGAGTGCTTGTAGGGGAAGCATCAGTGATGGTTGTTCGTGTTTCCATGCTTTACTAGTGGCTTAAGACTTTGAGAATTCATGCTGTTCAAACTTCCACTCAACTTAAATTCTTCACAAGTTTTTTAATATGCATAAACTTTTTTCTTGTACGCTTAAACCTTCGTTCCTGATTATGAATAGTGCGATCGGCTATTACGTTTGCCTAGTACTATCTTTCGCATTCACTTTCTCAACTACCCAAATACATTTAAGTAAATACTGTAATAAACGCCTAGATTTCTACTAAATAGATTTACTTACGAAGCAAGAATCGGAAACCCATTAACTCCCTTCATAAACATTTTCAGATATAGAATTTGTAAAATGAGATGCCTAAACATCTTTATTATACTTATTATTCTTTTTAAGTTTTGGTATGTGATAAGCTCGAAGAAACATACTTAATAGCTTGGAAATGATAGGCACTATGTATCTAACAAACTAACTAATTGTTAATCAAACCTAACCCGGAAAACTAGTCTTGATTTCCCAAAGGGGCCACTCATCACTTCACAAAGGAAAGCTATTGTAAACGTGTCCACCTTGAAACAATACTAATTAATTAATTACCTACAAATATACCTAAAGGAACAATGAGGTGATTGTGTCATCTATTAAATTCAGTTTTCCCACGAGGTGTGAACAATTGAACATGGACGTGTTACAGTGCATCCAAATAAAATACATATATAAACCTTGTCTCATGCAGGCTGGTACCTTATTTTCTTGAAGTATTAAGAGCTCAAATCACCTCCTTCGTCACCATTGTAAAAAATATACATACAAAATTCAATAACAAATTCAAAATTGAAAAATAAAAATAATAAGAAATTAAAAACATAACTAGCCTGTAAATTTATGAGCTATGCATAATACCCCCGTTGCAGCAGGCCTGCTCACTCAATGAATTTCAAATGCTTAAATAAATCATCTAACCAAAGCCTCAAATTAAGTGAAATCAACTTATATACTAAAATGAGAATGCAACAATGTTCTCCATTATAATAATATGGGAAATTAGTATACAGGTTTGCTGCCATGGAAGTATGAAATATAGATATTTTAGCAATAATTTAGTAGATATTAACAAGAAAAGGCCATATACCAAGTTGCATTGAGATATGTTGAGAAATAAGCGAAATATAGAATTTTATTTATTTCCCATAAGGTTAACATTGCGCTGGTTTTCGAACTCGACTGAAATCACTACCTTACATGTCTGTGTGCCGAATTTCATTCAGATCGGACCATTTTTACGCGAGTTATCGTGCTTAAACACACACACACACACACACACACACACACACACACACACACACACACACACACACACACACACACACACACACACACACACACACACGCACGCACGCACGCACACGCACGCACGCACGTACGCACGCACGCGGACGCACACACACACTCAGTGTCCCAAAAGTCCCGGACCGGTTTAATATCTTTTAAAGTGAGCCAGATATCAAAACGATATTTTGCACACCTTTTAGTACTAGAAAAACTACTATTTGACGTATGTTTCATTTGGGTAGCCACCAAATTTTAAACGTAAACCCCCATCGTGCGACTGCTTATTTTAAAGGGCTTGTTAAAAGAAACACAATGCCCCAAACCGGAGGTCGATATCACAGTCCAAAATGGCGGCCATTCAAAAATTAAAAAATGTCGTCTGTCAGTTAAAATTGAGTATTTTTTGTGTTCGGCAATTCACATTTAAATATAATAAGAATCAACAAAACACATTTTAACTACTTAAAAGATACAAAAATAGTAATTTTTTGTTGTAATCATCAAGGTTCAACCCTCCAAAATTATTTTGAGGGGGTGGGGGTTTGTCCAAACAATTCCAATATCAACTCACATCGTATGGCTACTCGTTTTAATATGCTGAATGAGTAAAAAAAACCAAAGCTTGTTTTAATGAAATTAAAAAAAATGTTTCTTGTGGCGAATATTTGGTAATTCATGTATGGGGGTTTTCCTAAAAGATAACGCATAGACGACCCTCCGCAGGTATCGTCCTTTGCCGCTGAGCCAAAGGTCGCGTTAAGGCGAATATCTATTAGTCTGTTAGTTTCAAAAGGCCTTTGATGTATTGGACCATAATATTTTATATAATAAGTTTAGAAAGTATGGGATTGGAGGTAGAGCATTACAATGGTTGGGATCTTTTTGTTCAGATAGAAAGCAGACGGTGAAAATAAATAATTGCTTAGGTGATGTTCTGAATGTTCATTTTTGTTAGGTTAGGGCCAGTTATTTTCATAATTTATATTAATGACCTGCTTGATTTAAATTTACATTCACGTAGTTTTGCTTATGCCGACGATACTGCACTTGTCTGCTCCTCATCCACCAAAAAATCACTAAAATTAAAAATCAATGAGGATTTAGAACAGATTTCTAACTGGTTTATAAATAATAAGATTTTAATAAATTCCTCAAAGTCTAAATGCATACTGTTTTTTGATTACAATGTTCCAAGAGAAATTCTTAGAGAAAGTTTCAATATTGTATGTCATAAGCATCACTGTATATATGATTGTGCATGTTCAAATATCGAAATAGTCAGCAAGTAAAATATTTGGGTTTATTTATAGATGAGCATCTGAAATGGGAAATACACGTAAGTTATCTCTGTTGTAAATTAAGAAGAATTAATTATGCATTATACTTTTTAAGGAGCCATATCAAAAGTGTGCATCTAAAGAATATTTATATTTCTTGGTTCAAAAGTGTCTTAAAGTATGGTATCATACACTACGGTAGCATGTACCCTACCCTTTTAGCACCAATTATTATGTGTCAACGTCACGCCATTCGCACTATGTTTTATGTAGGTCGCACAGACAGCATGTCTCATTTGTTTTTAGAACATAAAATATTAACATTCAAGCAGTAGCATGTATATAGTATTTTAATGTATGTAAAAAAAACACAGCTATTTATTTACTTTAAGACCTGTTGCCAGATTAACTTGCTCAGCTCAATATATTTTATTTAAAGAATATTTTTATGTGAAGGATACAAGCTTGCATCAGTTTTGTGCCCTGGGCCCTAAGTATTTTAATATATTTGTCCAGTGCTTTGGGAATCAAGTGCATTTTGATTCGCGTCCAGTCTTTAAAAGAAAAGCATTACAATATGTCTTTGGATTTAATATTGAATGAATCTTGTTGCATGTTTAGTGTCTAATTATTTATTAAATTGCATCTTATTTATTTATTTATTGAACTTCATATGTTATTTGAAATTAATTTATGACATTAATGGTTGCCAGAAATAAATAATAAATAAATAAAATAAAAAATATAATCATGTATTAAAATAAATGTAAAACGTTTTCCCGCACGTGCCTTGCAGGCACATGGGATTTTGTAACTTGCATGTATTTCAAAAATAAATATGTTTTGAATTTGAATTTGAATTTGAATTAGTTAAATAATTTTGACACTAATGAAATTAATAAATTTATTAAAATTAAAGTAATTTTTTTGAAATTTAATTAAAACAAACTTTGGCTTTTTTAATCATTCAGCATATAAAAAATAGTGGCCATACGATGTGAGTTGATATTAGTATTGGTTGGACAAACCCCCAACCCCCCAAAACAATTTTGTAGGGTTAAACCTTGATGATGACAACAAGAAATTATTATTTTTGTATCTTTAAAGTAGTTAAAATATGTTTTGGTGATTCTTATTAGATTTAAATGTGAATTGCCGAACACAAAAATACTCAATTTAAATTGACGTACGGTATTTTTTAATTTTTAATGGGCGCCATTTTGAACTGGAGCGTGATATCGACTTCCATTGCGGAATTGTGTTTCTTTCTAACAAGCCCTTTAAAATAAGGAGTCAGACGATGGGGGTTTACACTTAAAATTTTGGGGCCTCCCCCGAAAATCCAATTTTGGGGCAGGGGCAGAAATGAAACATACATCAAAAAGTGTTTTTTTTTTTAATAAAAGTTATGCAAAATATCGTTTTGATATCTGGCTTACTTTAAAAGATATTAAACTGGTCCGGGACTTTTGGGACACTCAGTATATATTTATGAAAACGAACGATGGTGGTTTGGTCAACCCAGGGCTGTGGCTGTGGTGTCGTCGAGCGTGTGGAACAGTATAAATATCTAGGGGTAATCATCGATCATAAAATGCTTTGGCTTCCACATGTTCGATACGTCGGGCAGTGACTAAGAAGGATGATTTTTGCATTTACCCAACTGAGTAGCGTTCTTTCACTGGTTCACTGTAGAACTGTATACTTTGCTTTTGTGCAGTCCATCATTCAGTATGGGATCTTGGGGTGGGGGGGGAGCATCGTCATCCATTTTCGAGCCTCTGGTAGTCAAAGAGTTGTCATCAAAACGCTTTTAAATAAAAACATAAGATATCCTTCTGATCAACTTTTTAGAGATTTTCCTGTGCTTAATGTTAGGCAACTTTACATAAAAACTCTTTTAATACATATAAAAAAGAATAAAAGTAAAATTTTTCAAAATATAGGTCATTTTTACCCGACAAGGAACAGACTCAATTTTGGTTATTTCTTCCCTAGATTACTCCGCTCGTCAGAATCATCCTGTTCTTTTTATATTGCACACACACTTTACCGAAGCATTCCTGAGTATATTCTGGAGGTGGAGGGGAGCAGCCTTGGTGTCTACAAGCGGAGGGTTAATGAGTGGCTACTCCACATCGGTGCTGATGGTTGTGAGGCGCTGATACGCTCAATATATGCCAGTTAATTTTTTCTCTTCTAATTATTTTTCTACTTCGTCAATTAATTTTTTTTCTAATTAATTTTCCTACTTATTCAAACATAATATCACCAGCAATGTCTCTTGCTGTAAGTAATGTATTTAGATTAATCCACATCTTGTAAATAGTGTTTTTTTATAGATTAGTGGTGTTTTTTTTATAGATTATAGTGTCACATTTAAGGAGTCAACGCAAGATGAACTGGACAGACTCGTCCTCACTCATAGGCGTGTAGTCTATGTGAGGACTATCCATTTTTTTGTTCAGTGTTATTTTCACTTGTGAGATATATTATGGAATAAATGATTTGATTTGATTTGATTTGTAACTTTAAAAGATAACAAAAAGTTAAGATGGTTTCGGGCTCAGGTCTTACCATGAAGACCTGCGGTAACAGCTTCTTTCCTACAGGGAAACTCGCTAAAAGAGAAAGGGGTTTTCTAATGGCCAGCGTATCTCCAAAACTAGAAGACCTACAGAGCTGAAATTTGTACTTATACTCCCCTTGGGCTGTAGATGCGTACTAAGAAACGATTTACGAAATTCCCCCAGGTTATCCCCTACAGGACTCCTAAGCTTCAATGTTATAAGGAATCTTATGAGGTTGTTAGCCATAAAGCCCAAGAAATCTTTCCACGGTTGAAACCCAGTTGATCGGCGAGCTTAAAAAGTAAAATAAAAAAATTTTAACCGTAAATATTTTTGGAAATATGAATCAACAATGACGCCAGAGCCCAAATAGGTTATGAGTCAAAGGTGGCCTAGGGATGACTGCACGTTTTCTATGGACCTACTTACCATCCATTTTGCAGATAATCAAGAATCATACTTCATTTTCTTCTAAATAACTATTTAATGCTTCTAAATGTTTTCCGTAAATACTGTCCATAAACCATTTTCTTTTTCTATAGTTCTTGAGATCAATAAATGAATACAATCCGTCCCTCAATGGTCCACTCAACTCTTTTTTTATATTTCTAAAATCATATTACTCATACATCCATAGTTATGGTTCCAATCTAAATTTTGCAATCACAGAACATTCACCGGACATAAACTAACAAACATATTTCGCTCATGATTTTGGCACACCTGTCTTCCTATTAATTCCTTAATCCTATTGCCTCTGACAGGAATCCTATTCTACTTGATTCTTTAACTTTACTTTAGTCTTTATTAATCAAATTATTACTGTGCTGGATATGCCAACATAGTCAGGCGGCGGTTTTGATTAGGCTAATGGAGAGATGATGGTGCCTACAGTAATGTTGTGAGTCACCACTACTATAACGTTATTCAAGTTAATTCTTCACTACTCTATTATGCTATTTCGAGACTTTGGATCTATTACTACACTATAGATAATTCTAAGTGATGTGCTGTGGACGCGGTGTTCCTTAGTTAGGGACTAACGATCGCACTGGTGAATACCACATTTTTATACTTAAGATCATCCTTATGATTAGACCAGTTTGTAAGTAAAGTTGGCGAAATTGTAGTTCGGATCCCACGTTAAACTGTAGGTCCCAATTGCTATTGGCTGTAGGGATATTAATTATCATTCCTGTCTAAGGAACATATCGGGCTTGCTCAGTAACAAGACAACAAGATTGCGCCACAATCATCCTCTACTCATCTGTCATTCAATACTTGTCTTAAAATACCCACATGGGTAGGTCTGCATTTAAATTTAAAGTAATGTAATGGAATGTTTATAAAACATATATTAAAACAATGAATACCCTTTTGAAATAGTTCTTCCGCATTAAAAGTTTTCTTTAAATTTTTTTTTTTTCAAATTTCTCCAACTGTAAATGTATTTTTTTCCGCTAAAGTTTATCCAAAATCTCTCTTTTGATTGCTTAGGTTGTAGTAGGTCAGTAGTGCTGCATTACAAAACTACCATTGAGTACATACTGCAAATATTAGTTTGAATTTTCAAAACAATGTCTGGCTTACAATATTATATTCATCACGACAGAAACTTATGACAAATTCGTTATTTGTCATCAGGGCTAAAGAAAAAAAGAGGGCTGATTCATTTCTTTGATCTTTTTTGAAATGCCGACATGTGATCTCTGTGACGTAGTTAGTGTCAAGGTGTAAGAAAAAAAGAAAGGTGTGTGCAGGGTCAGCTGATGTGACGTATTTGGGCTCACGCAACTAGCGCTTACGACGACTACAATAAAAACCAGTTAATACAACTCAATCAAAATATTTTGTGTACGGTCTTAGTTCTGCAGTCAAACCGCTAGGTCCGCTAGTTTTTCGAGCCCAATTACGTCATACCAGCCGACTGTGCACACACCTTTCTTTTTTCTTTACACCATGGTTAGTGTGACATCAAGTGCTGCCACCGATGGATCTTGAGGGAACTGATATAAATCTAATTTATGCTCAGTATGATGTTCATGGACAGCTGATTTTAGAAATGTTTATCAGAGACAAGTTGGTTGCTATGCGTTGTTTATTTACTGAATTAATTTTTACTAGAGGCTTGAAGGGGCTAATAAGCCCCTAAGCATTTACTATAGTACAAAATATCTTCTTAGAAAATAGGCTTTTGGATCCACAAAATAATGATTATATCTAGCATTTTTGGTTTCAAGTAAACAAAGCAGACCTTTTTACATCCCAATGGTATTAATATGACAGCTATTTTACGTTATTTCTCATTTTATAGTAAGCTTAAAGCAATTTCAGTATTTTCCCCGAGTCCCTGGGATGCAGACTTTCAATTTCAGCCCCCTCCCATCATCCTGCGACATTCCAAACGCCCACAATTTCGGCGTAAAAATTTCCCTTACGTAATTAGATATATAAATAGGTCATTTAGTATTAAATCTGCATCGTTATAACATAAACTAAACAAACTTACTTAACTTTTATAATTTTAAATTGTGAAAAAAACTCAAACCCTTATTATAAAATCAGAAAATCTTAAATTTAAAATATTTTTTGTTATTGTACATTAAACGTGCATAGTTAGCTGCATTTTGAAAAAAATCCCACATGTCAAAATCTACTATATGGCTTTGAATCAAGTATTAGCACCACGTGTTTAATGTAAACAAAGCAGACGTTTTTCAATCCCAATGCATTTTAAATGGAAGATATTTTTCGTTATTTCTCATTTTGTGGTACATTTGGTCTTAAGCTGCTATTTTTCCCGACCCCCTGGGGCCGATACCTTTCATTTTAGCCATCTCCCATCATCCTGCGCGCTGTCAAACTCTCACAATTTTGATGAAAAAAATTGCTTACAGAATTAATAATATAGATAGACATAAACAAACGTACTTAACTTTTTATAAATTTAAATCATGAAAAAACTCAAACCCTTAATTATTATTATAATTTGTAAATATGTATTTGTTACAGTACATTGAACGTGTATAGTTAGCTGCATTTTGAAAAAACCCCACATGTCATCATCTAGCATATGGCTTTGAACCAAACATCAGCACCACATGTTTAAATGTAAACAAAGCAGACGTTTTAGGATTCCAATGCTTTTTATGTGGCAGATATTTTACGTTATTTCTCGTTTCCTGGTGAGTTTCAAGTAATTTCAGTATTTTTCCCGACCCCCTGGGACCAAGACCTTTAATTTGAGCCCTCTCCCATCATCCTGCGAGCTGTCAAACTCTCACAATTTTGATTGAAAAAAATCACTTACAGAATTAATAATATAGAAGATTAATAAAAGTAAATAAAGAAATAATTTTTTTTAAAGTTTTAGTTGCATTGAATACATTAGATACATTTGCTGTTATAGTTTTAAAAATAGGTGGTAGTAAATGTAAGATAGGTTTTTAGTGATTAATTAAGATGAGTTGTTGTGCTGTGGTTTCGTGTGGGAATTATTAAAGAAAAACTAAACGAAGTGGCCAATAGTTATCACCGTTTCCCCAAAGATAAAGAAAGACCAAATCTTTGGTTGGTTTTGTGCAAGTGCCAAATAGATTTTGAGAATGCGTTCGTGTGTAGTGCTCATTTTCCCCTGATAGGCCAGTCATTCTACGAAAATTAACATGGGGAACCTCAAAAAAATTGCAAAAAAAAGTTTTTTGATGGAATTCTACTTAAAAAATATGAATTTTAACTTATCCAAAGTCTACCAAAATCGGACCATCGGAACCTCACTAAAATCACGATTCAAAATAGCGGCTTTTCCCACCATACAAAATTTTTTGAAAAAAGACATTCAACTGCATTTTGTATCAATGTTTTTCGAGATATTGTCTTTGGACCACCGCCAATCATCGTTTGGTGATTGGTTTTAAATTTTGACAGAGTTTACATTTTCGGCCGCCATCTTGGATCCGCCATATTGGATATAAATATTTTTTTCAAATGTAAAGATGGTGTTGTGACGCATCATTGTGGACTAGATTTTTACCCTGAACACAATGCTGAAATCCGTTTTTGAAAATATGCATTCGTTAAAAAGATATGCTCAAATAAAAATTCATCCCTATACATTTCTTATGGACGTTTAATTTTTTTATGATTTTTTAAAGAATTATCTCTTATATTTCCGGTTCTAATTAAGGTATGTAGTTCGTTTTGGTCTTAAAATACTCAGTCATTTAACGGCTTTCTTGCAATTTTTTTGAGGTCATCACGTAAATTGACTGGACTATGAGGACTCCCAGCGCCGACGATATTAAAAGTAAATTATTAGGGCTCCCATAAAAACTAATCCTAAAGCTGTCTACTGCTCCTTCACTGAATTTGTCTCAAACAGAAAACAACGAGGAAATCACAAAACACAACGAAAGTGACAAAATAATGCCGCTTGCAATAGGCCTACTATCTCTGAAAGTGCCTCTTGCACATAACAAATAGATAGAAGGCCTTCATTGCCTTTAGAGGCATAGGTAATTAAAAACAACAAATGCAAAAAACTTTCAGAAAAAGATGTTTTATTCCAAGTACCTCAGCTTTCATTTAAGCTATTGATAATTAAAACTGGATCACATTGGGTTGCGTTTATAGGTCGCTGAGAAAAAAACGAATTTCGAAAAATTGAATTTTTATGTTGCTTTTAGCCTTATAACTCGTCGATAACTCGTCCGAGTTTAATAATAAATAACTCAATGAAAGCCGTTGAATCGCCGAGTATTTTAAGACTAAAATATGCAGCATACATTTTTAGAACCGGAGATAAAAAAGAAATAATCTATGATAAGGGCTATGTCCCGTAAATCTTACAATATTTGTATATTTCGATTGACAACCAAATCTTGCAACCAGTATATTTCGATTTTGACAAGACCATGGACAAAGAGATACTATTCCGCATTACTAAGACTACATCTCATTACGTTTCTTCAACATAAATACATCATATCATGTATGACGTTTTATGCTTTAAAAGACGGAAGCCCAAAAACTGGATTAGTTTAGTTCTTAAAGTTTGTACAAAACTGTATAATTTGTGTTTGTTTTTGGTAATAAATATAAAAATATTGGTTTCCTACACTGAATTTCTTATAACTATGAATAATAAACATACTGCTTAGTTAAGTTGTTTTTATCAACATTTTAAGTGCAAGTTTAACTTTTAGCTTCCGTATCCAACTATAAATTAATTGATTGAAATATATGTTTGAAAAAAAACATTAGATTCATTCTAGATGGTGAAAATAAGCATTAGTATGATATTTATATTACTGCACTTATTATATTAGTATAATGAGCATTATACCTTGTTTTCTAATCTAAGTTAATATATAAACAATGAAAAAAATATACGGAAATGAAGATGAAACTGCGATTATATCATACGTGGGAGCGAACGGGTCCCATTTTTACCGACTTAAATAGACTAATTTATTTGAACTTTGTTACTGTTTGTGAAACCGGAATTTCGGGTCAATACCGGGAAATGCAGTTAACGATTGTCAAGTATACACATAAAGTTCAATAGCACTCGGTAATATTATTCAAAATTCATATTTTATTTAATAATGATTTGTAGTTTCAAATTAATCATTAGGAATCTGTTATAAAATAGGGACCAGTTGTCACACTGACTACGCCATCTCGTCACGTGACCTAGGTGCCTAGTCAGATGGCGAAATGGTTCAGCCCACTTTTTTTTCTTTAGCCCTGATTTGTCATATAGATACATTGTGAATGAAAAGAAATGATTCTATATAAATTAAATTCTGTGTATTTTGAGTTCTCTATCCTGAAGGTATTGTGGTCTTTCCTCTATTATGACCTTTTTATCATTGCTAAAATAAATTAATGAATTTTTACTAATCGACTTACTGATTTATAGAAATGCAATTTATATTTATTTTAAATATTTTCTGTTATACTTTTTACATGGAAACATTTTCTCTGTCGAACTTAACAGATACGAAATTAACTATTAAGTATGAGAAAGTTCTTTTTTTTTAAGTACAGGCAGGTAAAAAACATTAAGAGTTATAATAATTGTTACTTTAAGAGTAAAATCAAAGAAATACCTAAATGAGGTTTTGAACCTTATAAGCATCATTACACCAGCTATTGTACTTATCATGCTAGAATAATATAGACATTAAAACCAAAACTAACATGGATTACATGAGAACATCAGCGGACGTGAAGAGTATTATTATCAACAGAAATATACTTTTTCTTTTGCAGTAGGCCAGTGAGAGTATGTTTTTGTTTTTGAAAAGTAATTTTCACCACTACTTATTTTTGGTGGTCAAATGTCTTTATTACAACAGAGAAACATTCCTTGACGTATATTAATTGATAATAACACATAAATAAAGATTACAAAAATGAACTGATTAAAGCAAATCGTTTGTTTATGTATTAGGGTAATTAAAACACTGGCTGTTCACATTAGCTCCCGGGAGTGATGGCAGGTATCAGAGTATATCTTGTCCAACCTTTAATTTTCACTTTAATACTCAGAGTAAACAGGATACATTGTTTGTTTTTAGATCTGCTTTTATAATAAAGTGTTCCAAATCCTAGCAATATGTATGTTTTTTTATCCTAGCAATATGTATGTTTTTTTGGGACAACGATGGAAGCTTATATATACTACAATTAAAAGTAAAGAAATCAAAATACTTTCAAATAATGCAGTTTTTCCTACTTACTTATCTAATCAAGTAAAAAATAAGGTTAAAGTCTAATATTCTTTCTATTCGTTTTTTGATAAAGTAGTTAAATAATAATATTTAATTAACAATATTACAATCTACATTTAGTTGGGTATTTGTTTAGATGATATTGCAGATTGACTAAGTTTCTCAAAGCATAATTTTTATTCAGTTCAAAGTTCATAAATGCGATTGCTGTTTGACATAGTTCATTGGAAATCATTTCAAAAGCCATATCGGGACTTTCCCTCTCTAAGCCCCTAATATGTTTCTTTTTACTAAAATTAAGATAATCACAACTCTTTAAAAGTAATTCTATGCCTCTATACCCCACCGAAACTCGTACTAGAAAAAACTTGTGACAGAAAAATGTGTCTTTTAATTCGAAACATCAGTAGTGCGGCATCAATATACAATTTATGGGTATCGTAATTACAAAAAGACGTTATTAGCCAAGCATAATCAAACAAGCTGATTAGCTACAGCAGTAGTAATCGTATAAACTGCCGAGTGGCTTAACCAAGAGCAGAGTGAAACTGGTGGGATCAGTTGTGTTGTTCTCAAATGACTGAGCAACACTAATTGTTATCTTCAAACGATATTATCAGGTCGGTTTTTATTTTCGGTTTTTAGTTTTTTGGTGGTCACTGTAAATGGTAAAATTAAATTTGCTCGAGTAACAAAACAACGGGTTTAAAAAGCGTTTCTTGAAATTTCAAGTTTAATAAACACATTCTGTATAGTGGAAAGTGTTATCATTTTCCAAGATTTTAATAATTATTTGTGTTGTTAACAGTTCAAACAGAATATTGTTTTTATATGAAAGTGTACTTTAGAACACAAACAAATGCAATTTTTTTAAATTCTGTTGATGGCATCCTTTAAAAGTCTCCTGGGACATAAAACATATGTGGGATATCAAGTTTAACGTATTATGTACGTATTCGCACTGATCTAAATTGACATAAAATTTAACTGGATGAAGTGTTATTCATAGATATAAGATACACAACACAAGTACAAATGGAAACATAACTTAATTAGCTTTAGTAGCAATTCTTCGTACGGTTATGTAAATAACTAAAACATTAACGAAATAGTTCACGAATAAATCTCATACAACTTACAAAATTAAAAACTTACAAAAATTAAAAAAAAACTTGTACAGAATATATGCACATGTTGCCTATAGGGGGAAGCCAGAGGGGATGTTAAGGAAGCAAATAGGTCTATTTGTTGCATTGGTTCAAGATCTACCTCCGTGTGAAATTTCTGCCCGGTCAGTATTGTAGTTTTTGCATCTACCCCTTTCAACAAACAAAAAACATTGTTGGGAAACAATATCTGCGTAGTATAACTTAATGTGAATTGAGTTTGACCTATTGACCTTAAATTAATATGCTATCTGCGAATGTCTTGCAATGTGTCCAATAGTAGGTCTGTCATATTATTAAGATGCTCTTTATAAAGTTGATTTGAATAAGGATAAGGATGGTTTGAACAAAATTCAACTTTATTACTTATATGGAGAAATTTAACACCCTATATGCAAGACTTTAGCCCTCTATATCTCGAGTATTATTCATTTGCCATAAACAGTTGAAATTTGAACCGTTTTTATTGTAACGGTATGTACTCTGATTTCCAATCACTTAATCACTTAATCACTTAATCACTTAATCACTTAATCACTTTTTTTAACATGATGTTATGGGACCACATTTAATTATTTCACCACATGACCCGACGTTGTTGTAGATAGTATGCCGTTTTGGCAGTAGCTATAACCTAAATACCATTTGTTTTTACTTTTTACTATGGACCTAAGATTATTCTCTCTGTAAATAAAATTGTCCATTATTTGAAGCTCAAATTAATTTTCGCATCATTTTATCAAAACTTCTAACGGCTACATTCCCTTAAAATTTACCCGCAAACACTTGCAAGTCGCATTGTTGTAATTTTGAAACAATGCTCTTTCATTTGCACACGAAACATATACAGGGTGCTAGCAGTCCAAAAACACTTGGTCCGAGAGGGCATGCAGCACGCCGCCCAGCCTGGGCCGCGACCTACGTCACAGCCCGCAGTAACAGACGCCGCGGCTCCATAAGGGTCGCCTTGGATTCACATTATAATGGTTGTGTAGCTTTTAAAATTACCTTTAATCGTATGCGAACGCCATCTCGCTACACCTCGTCGTCGTTCAAAATATATCGACGATTTTAGTTTAAAATGCATTAGCTTATTAAATTTTTCTGTGAAAATACTATCTTATGGTTACTTTGATATGGTTTTAAACAGCCTTTTAGACCAAAGCAAGTCATGAATAGGCCTAAAATTGTATAAATGTCCTCAAAAAATTCAAAAACATTTAAGAAATAAAAAAAAATTAGGGGTGTGAAAGAAACAACCATTCATTTATGTAATGTGGTATGCGGTCTCTGGCCTGGTAAATAGACATGATAAGGCATCTAGCATGCAACACACCGGAGCTGACAGCCCGCTCATTGGTCCGGAGCGGCGTGTGGTATTGCTTATAATTCTGCTCGCCAGTGGATGGGCAAAGAACATCGAAGGAGCAGGGAAAGAACAGAAGGCAACATACAGTCAAAGAGATTGCTGCAGGCACCTACTGGTGCGTTAGCGGCAGATGCCCTTGGGCTGAATAGGAAGACCTTGCGGAAAGTGGTTGGCTTCATTAGCGGCCACTGGGTATTCCGCGGACATCTACACAAGATGGGAATTCAAGTTGAAAGCCTCCTAGGTAGGAAATGTGGTGAGGAGGAGGAAACAGCCTTCCACGTGATTTTTATGTGCCCAGCCCTACAAGGTCTGCGTGTGAGATCCCTTGGTCTTTTGACAGGAGACCAAAGGGAAGAACAGGTAACCATCGTCAAAAAGATCTCATGGTTCATCAAGGACCTGGGGTTTGACGGAGAATGAGGACCTGTGAATGAGGGTGCACAATAAGCTGTTCTAGCTGCGATGCAATCCCACGGCATACTTCTAAGCCTGGCCCTCTGTTAAAAAAATACAACACACCACATTAAAAATGTACTGATTAAAACATAACCAAAGATTTCGTTCATAATAAGCTAAGAGAATGTTTTAAGAACATTTACAATTCATCCCGGTATGTTCTTTGTATTATTAGTAGATAATAATGTATAATGCTGCAAGTGGCTTGAGCAAGATGAGGACGACCTCGCGGGTCCCTGGCGTGTTCTCAATATTGTCACACGCTGTTAAATATTTCAGCCGCGAGTTACGGTCCCTAGGAGGCTCGTTTGTTAGTGCGTGTCTCATGTTGTAACTGAATTAAATTTATGTACCAGCAAGCATCTTCCTGTGTGTAAGACCCTAAGCTTGGTTATAACAAACTGGAAAAAATAAAAAAGATTTAAAACGTAAAAACAGTGAAGATAAAAATCACGTATTTATGAAATGATAGGTGCAATGTATTCAATAAGTATATCCCCTTGTAGAAAAAATGATTTCACATTATTTAAATCACAAAAATTAGACCAAGCGGTCATAAAGTCTACTTGATTTCGATGTTTTCGTTTTTTGTTTCGTAGCTTCAAATTTATTATCGAACGTAAGACAAAATATGGTTTTCGAATACGATTAAAGTGTTTGTATTTGATATCGTATAAGCTTTGATTAACACAAAGTAAATAGATAATGAAAGAGATATCTTCAGACTCAACTAGTTTAGGTTTTAAAAGATGCACATACACTTTAAAAGCTTAGTCATCTTTATATTAATAGACAAGCATTTTTTCCATAAGGTTTTTGTACTCCTTTTTTCTCAGCCTGTGTGCAACGTAGCAAAAATCTAAGCACACCGATAGAATTGTATTTTCCTGTAGTTGTGCAGAATCCCATTGTAATTTATATTAGTCTTTTATAAATGTAGAAAATTCAATTTAAAATTTCAAAAAAATCAACATTAGCCTTATGAGTTGCTGTTTTGGTGATATTATAACAACCAAATAAACAAAGTTAGTATCATATGTAGTTGTTATCACATGCTATTTCTCGTAGAGTAAAGATTCTATGTAGAAACATTAAGCCACAGTTAATTGGGGCATGGAGTGAAAATATATAATTTGATTAAAATCAGGACTATTTAGAGAAGATTAGGGATATCATACTCAAATGTGTTCCACTTTACATGTATATGGAAAAATGAAGTTTACTTGCTTATAATTTAAGAGATAAAAAATTTCTGATAAAAAGGGAAGGAAAAAGTACATTAAGTTAAGTTTCTACAATCCAATGTACTAACTGACATGCAATCGGCAGGGCCGGCGACGGGGGGGGGGGGGGCAAATGCACAGGGGCCTGGACTCACAGGGGGCCCGAATTCACGCGAGATTAGTAAAAATGGGGCCCAGAATGGAAATGAGTAAAAAAAGGCGGGTTTCTCAATTGCACAGGGGCCGAAAATCCTGTCACCGGGCTTGGCAACCGGAGTATAAATGGACACATTATATTCAAATTTAGTTTTTATTGGTGGATAATGGGTAAAATATATATTACATTTTAGTGATAATAATAGGAAGAGAGAGAGGGAAGGAGGGAAAAGTTCCAAATGGTAGGAAAGAAGGGAGGAGAGATGGTAAGGAAAGGAAAAAAGGATGGTAGATGGAGGTGAAGGAGGAAGGAAGGAGATGGTAGGAATGAAGGAGAAAAGGAAGGAAAAGTGGAAAGAAGGTCGGAAGGAGGGAGTGAGGAATTAATGGAGGGAGGGAGAGAACTGCGTGTTAAGGGGTGTACAGGAAAAACTGATTTGATGACTGAAGTTTTACTTTCCTCTGATTCAATAATCATTCTTAAAAAAAATAAACATGAAATCTTAATAAAATAGTCATTATCTTAATAAAATACTAATTACTAAAAACCATACCATAAGCCAGAAATTAAGTAAAATAATTAGTCAAGGACTGAGTCTTTCTCTTTTGTTTTTGGCCCCCAGTTTGGTTATATTATGTGTTTACATGGAAAATATGTACTATATGAAATGTATTTAGAAACACATTGGTTTATGTGGGGATTATTTATAAAATTAGCTATCCCTATTTGTCACTTTGAAAATTGGTCGAATTTTCGACCACTGGCGATCTCTATTTCTCATTATTTTGCTCTGACGTTAACCAAAATTATAATATGTTAAATATAAAAGTTATTTAAAAAAGCTATTTTACAACCACAACATTTTTATTGGAGTTCATTGTTCCAAATTCAAACAAAGACAGTGGCAAACTTTAAATGAGCGAACTCCTCCCGATTTCGCAAAGTTTTAATGTAAACAACAGATAAAAGCAGGTATCCAAACAAGTTTGCCGTTTTGACATCAACGATGTAAAACTCTGTAGAAACGTAATGGTTGACAACGATGGAGATGTCATAAAAATAATTTTATGACAAAATTTTTCTTGAAATATTATTCGTTTTATGATAAAAACTGTACATGGTAAAGACTACAAAAATATAATGAGGATTAAACATGATTTTATTTTATATTTGTTTGACTCCATGATTTAAATAAACTGTCTAAAGAGTATACATTACTCGAAGCTACTACCGCTATCCTATCTTTTTTACAATAAAATAAGTTGATATATGATCAGTATATTTTCCATTCAAAATCTGGCACATGTTATATTAATATGCATTTATATTTATGTATAGAGGGTGATTTTTTATAGAATTCGTGTAATATAATGCATCATAACATTTCTCGTATTTAATTTCATATCTTAACAGAATAAATTAGATGTGTATTTTATTTGCAAGTCTGTTATCACAAAAATAACTAGAAGTCAACCGGAACGTCATGCACATTCAAAATCATTGTAGCAAAATATCAAGTAGTAAGTAGTGGTAAGATATCAAGATATCATGCCATTTGGGTGGAAAAAATAAAATAAACCGTTAATGAAGACCAAAATGTTAAAGGTGGTGAAAACCATTGAATAAGTCCAATTTTTAGTGTTCCCTATGCTGGAAAAAGATTCTTTGAAAATTGAAAATGAAAAGGATTAAATTAAACAAATTTACGTGAAGTTTTGAGCTAGCCCATGGAACTAGAATCTACTGGGGACCCTATTGTACAATATCTCAACTTCTGGCGAATTCAATTAACGCTTATCACTTGATTGTACGGTGACGTTTATCAAAATGTAATCATTACAGTTGGATATTGATATCATATGAGAATATATATTTAGAACAGAATGTTTAAATATAAAAGCTCAACTAAAACTGAAGCTAAACTAAATAAGACATAGTTCACATGCCATTTGTATGTGTAAATTGTTATTTCTTGACGAATTATTTATTTTTCACAACAATCAAAGTTTCTGTGTAGTTAAAAAAAATTATTTAAGTTTGCATAATGAATGCTATTTTTTTCATTTTTGCATTCATGTAATGCATATGTTGAAAGTATCTCTATCATTTTATGTTTGTAATTCTTTTAACGAAAGCATTACCTATATAGTCAATAAAATTCATATTTGAGCCTTTAAAACACAAAAATTTGAAATATTATTAGTAGCTGGTCTTGCCCCTGTAGGAATTGTATTGTTAGACGTATCTGTACATTAAAATAATTGTTTTTTTTTTTCATATTTATTTACATTCTTCTGCTTGGTTTATAAGTAAACTGTAGAAACCCAGGAGATGTAAAATAATTTTCAGGAATCAAAATATGCCTCTATCTTCCCCGAGTGTATTGGTTATCTACCTAATCGATATCAGATAATTTGGTTTAATAGTTATTTTTTGTTTGTTCAGATATCAAGAATAATTCCAAACAAAAAGATAAGAAAAAATAACTTTTAAATTTATAATATTAGAAGGATAAAAAGCCTCGGTTTATTTTAAAAACATTTAGCCTATATAATAAACCCCCAACTCCCCACGAAAAAAAAACAGCAAAAAAACCACTAACTGGATGCTATATTTATTTATTCTAGCACCGACGTATAATAATACCCCCATTGCAGCAGACCTGCATACTCAGCGAATTTCAAATGCAAAAGAACAAATTTAAATCCAACATTGTGAGATTTGACATGTTTTTGTAATCTCCATAAGAATAACATGGAGAATGAGTAAGCAGGTCTGCTGCAACAGGTATTTTAAAACTGGGTGGTTTTAATTCAATATTTAGTAGATCTGAACTAGAAGAAACCATTTACTCATTTTTACCAAGATATGTAAAAATAAGGATGATATAGCATTTATTTTATTTCCCTTAAGGTTAACATGGGGAATGAGTATGCAGGTTTGCTGCCACAAAATGGAAACTTCGGGGATTTCAGACTATAATACATTAAATCACATCGAGATGAAGCCACTAACCAAGTTTTATTAAGATATGTTGAAAAATAAGGGAGATATAGAATTTTACTTTTTCAGTCGCGGCCGAGCAGCCGATGCGTGCAGAGCTCCCGCATATCAGCTGACGCGCGTCAGTTCCTGCCCTCAGCGTTCCGCGTTACTAATTGACCTACATTTAATTTTTAGGCTTACTGGGCTTTAATTAAAGTTATGGCGGCAAAGTGCGGTATATGTTCCGCGGAGATTGTAGAAGGTGATGTAATTGACTCTCTGAAATGCGTTAATTGCGAATACATTGTGCATGTGAAGTGTTCAGGTTATAACGTGGAGAAGAAACAGTTAAGAAGAAACACATTCAAGTGCACTAAGTGTAAGGGAATCACACCGGCTTCTAGCTTAAGTGACTCTGAGGATAATAGTGGAAACGTAAGTGGTATTTACGCTGCAATAACTAAGCTAAAAAAAGGACTTGGATAGTAGTTTTGATAGTAAACTGCGTAGTTTAGAAGAAAGAATTGCTAGTAATGTTGAGGCTAAATTCGGCCAGATAATTGAGAAGTCAATTTCTGATTTAAGACAAACTCTACACGAGTCAATCAGTGATCTGCGTACCGAAAATTCAACCCTAAAAGATGAATGCGCTAAGCTAAAACAAGATTTTCTTTATCTGTCTGAAGAGCTCAAAGAAATGAAGGAGCAGGTCGGAGACTTACAGCAATATAGTAGAGTTAACAATTTAGAGATAACAGGCATCCCAATTACCTCAAATGAAAATGTTTATGCTATATTGGAGGCGATAGCAAAACGCATCAACGTGCCGTGGAATAGAGAAGACATTTCTGTGGCCCATCGCCTTCCCGCCAAAAATCGCGGCTCTCACCCTAACATCGTGGTTAGATTCATAAGCCGTACAACTAGAGCAGCGTGGCTGGCATCAGCGAAAACGCAACAAAACCTAAACGCAGATCAGCTCCAGCCGCCACTGAAGTCATCGGTTTTTTATATTAATGAGCACCTCACCGGCGTCACGAAAATGATCCTGAGCAGAGCCAAACAACTCTTTAGAGACAAGCGCATCGCCTATGCCTGGGTCAGGGATGGCAGAGTCCTAGTGAAGACTACAGCGGACAGTCGGACAAGGAGGATTCGACGGCTGGAGGACCTGGCCACAGCGACGGGCGGCGGCGGCGGCGGCGGCGGCGATGGTGCGGCACGGAACGGGAACGGAAGTTGAATGGGAAATGAAAGACAGTTATGGACCTAAGTTGGTAATTTCATATCAGGGGTGAAGTGCATTTTTATTTGTTTTCGAGTCTCAAAAAATTAATTTATTTATTTGGTTCATAGCATTGCAAGGCATGATGTAAAAATTATTTTAATTTCATATCAGGAGTAGTTTTTTGCTTAAATAATTTAGTAGCATGTTGTTATAGAGTCATAATTGATTAGAATATTTATGTTGCAATATTGGTTTTACCAAATATATTATGCATGAGGAACTAAATTTGAAGCAAGGTAATTTAAGTTATAAATATTTTATCTCCAAAGAAGTACTCATTTTCAATTTTCTTTTTTTATATAAACATTCGTTACATTTATTTGTGGCAAGTTTTTCGTTAAACATTTTAGCAAATTTGTTCCTACTGATTTTATTTTAATACAAAATATATTTTTGCTATCATATGGTCATTAAGTGTACAATTAATTATGAGATTACATTTTTGTGGTCTTTATGAACATAGCCTACTAAGTAATATTTCACGTCAATTTTTTATCATAAAATTTTAGGCGCCGTTAACACTACGGTGTTGGTTAGGTGTAACTTTCCTGCTGAACAATGCTCATTGAAGAATCCCATTCATAGTAGTTAGATAAGGATAAGGTCTAAGTTATCTTTCAAATATTCGGAATTCCCGGTTGAACGAATCGCTGCTGACTTTATGAATGAAGTCAGCTAGCTGAATGAACTAATAAATGAATGTACTGTATGCCTTTAAATGCACTTTGTATTGTTTATCGATGCACATTTTTAATCACTATTTTTTTATTTTATTTGTTATTAATTAATTGCAAACAAAATCTGTCTTTGATTTTCAAATAACATGCCTATAATTCAGCAAGTTTATAACTATTAATAAATTAACCGGAATGTATTTTATTTTATTTTTTACTTAGCTTGCTGCATCATTTGTGTTTTCCATCCTACAATAATCAATTAATATAATGTATATAACTATGCACATGTTTATGAGTAACTGAGGTGTAAGATGAGCCTGTTTTGTGTTTATATTATTGCATCAATGAAGCAATAAAAACAGTGAGAAACGAGCGGGGCTGAGGGGTGGGTAAAAAGGGAAAAAAAGCTTCAAACGATAAAGATAATTTTTTCACAACGCCTATGGACGATTTAGACAATATAATTGATAACTATGGAAAAGTAAATTGCATTGTAATTGAAAACTTCCTAGATGTCAACTCAGTATTGGATATAGAATCAAGTTTAAAAATTATTTATCTAAACATCAGGAGTTATAATAAAAACTTCGATTCTTTTTTAGTTTGCTTGGATAGGATTAAAAACAGATTTGATTTTATTATTTTAGGGGAAACTTGGTTAGGGGAAGATACGGGGGGTTTGCCACTTGAGGGGTACACAATAATGGGAACAACTATGGTAAAAAATAGGAGTGATGGTGTTTGATGTATGTGAGTGAGAGAGTGAATGTGTGTGATTGGAAGCAAGTGGAGCTGGGTGACGTGTACGGACTGAGCGTGGACTTTTGTTATCACGGTAGACGATCTAACCTGATTGCTGTCTATCGTACTCACGACTCTGACCTTGACGTTTTCACTGCCGCACTGAGCCAGCATTACGATAACATATCCAGAGATAAAACCTACATTTTTGTAGGCGACACAAATGCTGATATTTTAAATACTGATAGAAAAACTGAAAGATACTTAGACGCTCTTTACGCGGCTGGTTTCATGTGTGGCATTGACAAACCTACTCGAGTCCAGGGCGACAGTAAGACATGCTTAGACCACATATTTGTAAATCACAACGATTATAATGCTTTCCGAACTGCACTAATAAAAACTGAAATTACGGATCACTACAGTGTGTGCTTGAATATTGACTACGGATTTAGAGTGACACATACTACTGTGAGTGAACCAGAAACCTACTTAGACCGACAATGTTTACGTCAACTTATTACAACCTGTGACTGGGATACTGTTACTCAAATTACCAACTTAAACGACTCATCTAACAAATTTTTTGAACTCATAAAAAAATGTTTCGACGGTTCTACAAAACTGAAAGAAGTTCGAAGTACGCGTTTAAAAAAACTGAAACCTTGGATAACTCACGGTCTTGTTTGTTCCATACGTAAACGAGATAGATTAAGTAAATTGGTAGAAAAGCAACCTTTTAATATCGATCTAAAAACTTATTTCATTAGGTACAGAAATTATTTAAATTCTTTGATCAAAATCGTAAAAAGGGATTATTATAGGCAAAAACTAAACTCCAATCACAATGATCCTAAAAGATTTTGGCAGACTGTTAATGAACTAGCTGGGCGTGGTATTAAAAAAGACTCTTTCCCCCTTGAAAAATTTATTGCAAATCGGCCTCGGGTTATGCATAGTGAAATTGAGAAAACGGTTGGTGATGAGTTCAATGACTATTTTACTAACGTAGGGCACAATCTCGCACGACTTATTGACTCCTCTGGACCACAGATTGTCAACGACAGTGACTATGCCCTGGACTCAGTGTTCACTCTGAATACTATCACTGAGACGGATCTACTAAAATACATCACTAATTTACGTGGAAACTCAGCTCCTGGTTATGATTCTGTTTCCGCTGCTCTACTTAAGGAACATTATTTATTATTCTCTAGGCCACTATTACACATTATTAACATGAGCCTCCAGACGGGTGAGTTTCCGGAGGCCTTCAAGATAGCCAAAGTTGTGCCGCTTTATAAAGCAAATGATGTCACCTGTATGTCCAACTTTCGGCCTATATCACTCTTGAGCGTGTTCACCAAGATTATTGAGAAGGTTGTCAAAGATCAGTTATCTAAATATCTTGATGATAATAATATCTTATCAGACCAACAATACGGGTTTAGGAAATCGAAAAATATTAACGATGCTCTGTTTGATCTAAATAATCATATTAATAAAGCAATAAGTAACAATGAGAAAGCCTTGTTAGTTTTTTTGGACTTAGCTAAGGCCTTTGATACAGTGGATAGGTCAAAATTAATAAGAAAATTTGAGTTGATTGGCATCCGAGGCACTTCTTTAAATTGGTTCAAATTTTATTTCAAAAATAGAAGACAATTTGTCTCAATCAATGGAAAATTTAGTAATCTCAAAGGAATTGACTATGGGGTCATTCAGGGTAGCAATTTGGGCCCTCTCCTTTTTTTAATCTACATAAATAATATTAGTAAAGTCAATGTTTCTTGTAAAATATTCCTTTTTGCTGACGACAGTGCACTTTTCTTTCACAATAAGTCGTGGGACGAACTTTTCCAAATTGCCACCAAAGACATTACGATTATTAAAAAATGGTTTGATCAAAATGTCTTGACACTTAACGTCTCCAAAACGAAATTTCTTTAAGAGATCGAGGGAACACGCTCAGGGACAAATTGACAATACATACATGTGGTGACTTCGAGAGCACTACGTGTGACTGCCAGTGGGTGGATAGGGTGGACTCATTTAAATATCTTGGCGTGGTGATGGACAGTAAACTCAGTTGGTCTTATCAAATTAGTTACCTAAACAAGAAACTGAGGAAATGTATTTTTGCATTTCACCAGCTGAGCTCCGTCCTAAATCTAAATGAAATCAAGATGGCATATTTTGCTTATGTCCAGTCTCTGTTGGTAGGTACCATTATAGTTTTGGGAGGTGCTTACAAGTCCACCCTCCAACCACTGGCAATAACCCAGAAAGCCATTATGAAAGCTGCTCTTGGGAGGTCTCGGCGCTACCCTACGGAGGCTCTCTTCGATGACTTGAACGTTTTCGACATTAGACAACTGTTTGTTAGGACTCTACTTATTCACATGTACAAGCACTCAGATGTTATATCTGACGAAGTTTATCACACTTATTCAACTAGAAACGCAATTACAGTGGGCATTCAGATTCCTAGACTTGTAAAAAGCTACTCTGTCACAAATTGACACTACATATTACATATACTATACAGAAACTTACCTGAGACGTTAAAAGATTTTCGCACATGTTCATTAGGTACTTACAAAAAACATATCAAACTTTGGTTGGAACAATTAGGCAGGACAAATATTGAATTACTCATAACTTCACAATACAGACAGTAGGTACTCAGAGCAGTGGTTAGTTTATGTATGAGACTGGTGTGCACGTGGGTGTGTGTGGATGTGTGTGAGTGTGAGTGCGTTTTTGTTTTTTTCTGGGGGGGGTCTGTCCGTCTGTAAGTTTATTTAAAGTGGCAAACAATAACAGCAAAAAATAACCATGATTATGCGGGGGCAAAATATTGTGCATAAGACCGGACTCATCTTCACGCACAGGTTTGACCTATGTGAAGATTTATTTCTTAATTAAAATCTGTCCCATTGTGAAAATTGTAAATTTTATTGAAATAAAGATGTTTTGAATTGAATTGAATTGAATTCCTATAAGGTTAACATTGGGACAACGTACTGTGTTTACCACTTCCAATATATTGGTAACCAATGGACATAGAGCAATGATTTAACATTTCAAATTATTTGTTTTTCGAGCTGAATTCAATGGTGCCTATTTTCAATGGTTATTATTTTTATTTTTATATATGAAAGACTCAAAGAACCCATTTTTGGAAGGGTTTATCCCCTTTTACCTCCCCTCTCGGTGGTCCGATCGGGCTGGTTTACGAACTCGTCCAATTGATTACCACTTTACATGTCTGTACCAAATTTCATCAAGATAGGACCATATTTACGGCCGATATCGTGCTGACACACACACACACACACACACACACACACACACACACACACACACACACACACACACACACACACACACACACACACACACACACACACACACACACACACACAAACCACACAAACACATTTATACGTATAATATATAGTAGCAGTTGCCCGAGGCTGCTTTGCTCACGATAAAAACTGTAACTCCCGCTGCCTAAATGAAGATAGGGCCACATACTGAGTTTATATGATTAAACAGATAAGGTTCAAAAACGAATGACGACTTTAATTTAACTAACTAAACTAAATTTAACTTTGACATAGTACATATTACCTAAAAATTCTACAAAAAGACCATAAACCATTATGAAATTAACCAAATTATAAATAAGCTGTAAAATCGTATCCATATGTGAAGCTGAACGACCTGCTTGTTGGATTAACATTGAAAATTAAACAAAAGATCATCCCTTCCACTTGCGAAGGAAAATTTATAAACTTCGACCCCGCTAAACCCCTTAAAACTTTGAATTTTAAAAAACCGTTTTTAGCGGATGCTTAAGCCCTTAAGATCGTCCATGCAAAGGTCCAAGGTTCTAAGTCAAGTAGTTTGGGCTGTGCAGTGATACGTCAGTGGTATTAGACAATATAAAGAAGATAGACTTTCATTAACCAGAAAGATATTTTCAGGAATCCTCAAAGTCCGCTGGTCTGCTGCGACTTTAGTTATTCTATTGCTGCTTCCCGCAGGAGGTATTTCTATTTGGTCCCCTTGTACTATACATGTGAGCGGATTCAGCACCCCGCCGCTAAAGGCCTCAAGGGTGCCACTGCTTGCATGCACCCAGGTATCGTTGAACTCAGGTAAAAAACGTTGACCCAGGTATCGTTGGTTGATATCGTTGAATCTGCTCGCATGCATGGCCCTTAAGCAGGAATATAAATATTTCCGTCACAGCAGACCTTGCGTACTTAGAGAATCCTAAGGTAGTTTTCTGTTTCATGAAAGTATATGTATGTAAAACGTAGAAATTGCCTTGATTTAATGTAAAAAATTCTAAGGTTTTTAGGGTCTATCTTGAACATAAAAATACCCCCGTTGCAGCGGACCTACAGACTATGTGCATGACCTTACAGTACACCGATCCGGATGACGAAAAATCCGGATAATCCGAGGTCATTACAATATCGCCTAAATAGCGACCCCGTACCTTAGCCCCTGCTAAATTGATGCTGCAAACTGCGTATCAAGACTGTACAACATGTTATTCCTTCAAGCTTGTTCCGCATAAGTACCATTTTTCTAACTGCGCTCGATTCTTCCTGTCACCGTACTTGTCTCAACACCCAGTTCCTTAGCTAATTGTTTACTTGATTCTCCCTCGTCAAGTCTTTAGACAGCATTTAGTTGTTTTTGTTCTAAAGTTAAAACCATTTTTTTCCTTTTACCAACCACCCATTTTGAAATTCAATATCAGTTCACACATAGAGTTCACAACTGTAAACTCTTAAAGTGACAGCAATAAACTAGCTCGCAAAATTGCCGTAGGTTAAGCTTATGTTGATTACTGCTAGCGCCCCAAGTAGCAAACCAAAAGACGACGTTCACACGTTCACAGAAATGCTGTCGTGCACTGTTTTGGCGATGACTCCTTTTAATTATTGTGATTCCAAATGCATACAGTAATGTATTGCATTTGCAGTTTACTTTTAGAAGGCGCATTTAACTCGTGAACTCGCTAAAATCACTTTTTTGCCGTGATTTAAATTTTTTAACTTCTCAGATTGACCGGTCCGGATAATCCGGGATCCGGATAATGTGGGGTCCGGATAATCCGAGGTGTACTGTATTTTATTTATACCATAAGAATAACGTGGGGAATGAGTATGCAGGTCTACTGCAACAGTCATGCAAAAATTTGATGGTTTTTAAACAATATCAGGTAAATCTGAACCAAAAAAGCCACATACCAAGTTTTATCAAGTGTGTTGTTTTATGTTGAGTAACAACCGAGATATAGAATTTTTCTATAGGGGCAATGTACTGTGTTTTCAGCTTTAAATATAGTTTGAATAGTGTTTTTTGCTTCTGGGAGCTCCAAAATAAAAAGTTATCATGGTCTCGGGCTTAGGTCTTGCCGTGAGACCTACGGTAATAATTCCATCAATGAAGACAAAGGAAAAGTATTTTTTCTAATGATGTAGGCAAAATAAATGGTTTAAATTAGCTCTTTCAATAACAGCTGTTACAGGGAAGAAAGGTCTGCTTAGTATCTCTAGTCAGTGATTTATTTTATGTTCTGTTCCTGACAGCTGGTTTGACATTCTACTAAATTTCTTGCTTTTTCACATCTGTTTAAATTATAATCATTTCATCAACTTATATTTTGCCATAAGGATAATATGGGGTCTTTGAGAGGGTCTGTGGCGGAGTCCGAGGGTCAGATCAGGATGAAAACTACTACTTTCTTAGTTTTCCTATTTAATGCCTAAAGAAACAGTGTACCAAATATCAGCCTTCTGGGATATGGGGAAGTTAGAGAATTAGTGATGAGTGAGTGAAGGCTTTGCCTTTTATAGGTATACGATAAGATAGATAATCATTGGTAATACAAATACCCCGGTTGCAGCAGACCTGCATACTCAGCGAATTTCAAATGCAAAACAACATATTTCAATCCAACATAGCGAGATTTGACATGTTTTTGAAAGCTCCATAAGAATAACATGGGAAATGAGTAAGCAGGTTTGCTGCTACGGGTATATTAAAACTAGGTGGTTTTAATTCAATATTTAGTAGATCTGAACTAGAAGAAGCCATTTACCAAGTTTTATCAAGATACGTTGAGAAATAAGCGATATATAGAATTTGACTTATTCCCCATAAGGTTAACATTGAGACAACGTACTGTGTTTACCACTTTCAATATCTCGGTAACCAATGGACATAGAGCAGTGATTCAAAATACTAAATTGTTTGTTTTTTTGAGCTGAATCCAATGGTGCCAACAAAAATTGGATAAATTTTATTTTTCTATATAAAAAACTCAAAAAACCCATTTTTGGGGGGGTTTACCCCCCTTTACCCCCCCTTCCGGTAGGCCGATCAGGCTGGTTTTCGAACTCGTCCGAATAATTACTACTTTACATGGCTGTGCCAAATTTTATTTAGATTGGACCATTTTTACGGCCGCTATCGTGCTTAAAGACACACATATATATATATATATATATATATATATATATATATATATATGTATGTATAGATATATATATATGTATGAAAATGAACGAATAGTGTTTTTTGCTTCTGAGGGCTCCAAAACGAAAAGTTATCATGGTCTCGGGCTTAGGTCTTACCATGAGTACTACGGTAACAGCTTCTTCCCTATAGGGGAAATTCGCTAATAAACAATGAATACCCCCGTTGCAGCAGACCTACATATTCAGCGAATTTCAGTTGCAAAGTACATATCATATTTCAATCCAATATAGCGAGATTTGACACGTTTTTTAAGCTCCATAAGAATAACATGGGGAATGAGTAATTTATTTACTTATACAATTTACAATGTTTTAGTACCGCAATTGCCAGTTACACTATAGCATTAAAATAGTTTTACAAAACAAAAGAAAACATGCAAACTTTCAAAATAAGTTGACAACAGTGTAGGTAAAAAGTCTGCTTCTTGCTTTAAATATTTTAAATTACAATAAATATTCCGCTTACAACAATTCATAACGAACGAGAAAAAATTAATAAATATTAATAATTTACAACAAAAATAGTTTTCCTTAATAAATTAACTTCATACATCAATAAATAAGACGATTAACATAAATAAAATTAACATAAATAAATACAAGCAAAAAAAATACTGTATCAAGTTTAGGAGTATGCAGGTTTGCTGCAACAGATTTTTAAAACTGGGTGGTTTTAATTCAATGTATAGTAAGATCTTAACTAGAAGAAACCATACACCAAGTTTTATCAAGATATGTTAAGAAATAAGGAAGATATTGCATTATAGCGAATTTCCCCTATAGGGAAGAAGCTATTGCCGTAGGTCTCATCGTAAGACCTAAGCTCGGGACCATTATAACTTCGTTTTGGGGCCCCCAGAAGCAAAAAACACTATTCATTCGAATTTATATATGTGTGTGTGTGTGTGTGTGTGTGTGTGTGTGTGTGTGTGTGTGTGTGTGTGTCTGTTAGCACGATAGCAACCGCAAAAATGGTCCGATCCTTATGAAATTTGGTACGGACATGTAAAGTGGTAATCAACTGGACGAGTTCGTGAACCAGCCCGATCGGACCACCGGAAGGGGGAGTAGTAAAGGGGGATAAACCCCTTCAAAAATGGGTTTTTTGGTTTTTTACGTAGAAAAATAAAATGTATCGAATTTTGTGGGCACCATTGAATCCAGCTAAAAAAAACAAACAATTTAGTATTTTGAATCATTGCTTTTTGTCCATTGGTTACCGAGATATTGAAAGTGGTAAACACAGTACGTTGTCCCAATTTTAACCTTATGGGAAATTAGTAAAATTCGATATCTCGGTTATTTTTCAACATATCTTGTTAAAACTTCGTATATAGCTTCTTCTAGTTCAGATCTACTAAATATTGAATAAAACCATCCAGTTTTAATAAACCCGTAGCAGCAAACCTGCATACTCATTCTCCAAGTTATTCTTATGGAGCTTACCAAAACATGTCAAATCTCGCTATGTTGGTTTGAAATATGTTGTTTTGCATTTGAAATTCGCTGAGTATGCAGGTCTGATGCAACAGGGGTATTTTTATTTCCCATAAGAATAACATGCGGAATGAGTATGCAGGTTTGCTGCCATAAAAGAGTAATATCCGGGATTTTATACAATAGATCTCATCTATATGAAGCAACAAACCAAGTTTCATTAAGATATGTCGAGAAATAAGCGAGATATATAATTTTACTTATTCCCCATAAGGTTAACATTCGGACAACGTACTGTGTTTACCACTTTCAGTATCTCTGTAACCAATGGACATAGAGCACTGATTTAAAATAATAAATTGTTTGTTTTTTGAGCTGAATTCAGTGGTGCTAACAAAATTGGATTATTATTATTATTTTATGAAAAAAACTCAAAAACCCATGTTTAGAGGTGTTGACCCTCCTTTACCCCCCTTCCGGTAGTCCGATCGGGCTGGTTTACGAACTCGTCCGAATAATTACTACTTTACACGTCCATGCCAAATTTAATTAGGATCGGACCATTTTTACGCGAGTTATCGTGCTTAAAGACACACACACACACACACACACACACACACACACACACACACACACACACACACACACACACACACACACATATATATATATATATATATATATATATATATATATATATATTTATACGAAAATGAACCAATAGTGTTTTTTGCTTCTGGGGACCCCAAAACTAAAAGTTATCATGGTCACGGGCTTAGGTCTTACCATGAGTACTACGCTAACAGCTTCTTCCCTATAGGGAAATTCGCTAATATTAGACAACTCAGATTGTAAACATCAAAGTTAATATTTTTAACCAATTTTTTAGTTTTATATACAAAGCAGATAAAATTAATATGTCATTTACAAATATACTAGCTTAAGTTAACAACATACCTAAATATTAAAAAAACCAGATATTTAATAGCAAAGTTGATAATTTAACCCATTTTCGTAATTTTATTATTTAAAATATACAAGGTAGATAAGATTAATATATGCCATTTACAAATGCATTTGCTTAATACTACGACATATCCAAATATTAAACAAATCGAACAATAAAGACCAAAATTAGTATTTCTATATATTTTTGTAATTTTATATTTTGAAAGTTTTTAGTTATATTTAATTAACATATCGTATTTACAAGTTTACTTGCTTAACTTAACAGCATATCCAAATATTAGACAAATCGGACAATAAAGACCAACGTCAGTTTTTTAGAATTGTGAGTAAAAGTGCGAATCATCGCATTAGTAGAAGTATGAGAGTAAATATGTTGCGCTATAGATATTTTTTACTAGCTATATACCACTTGCTTATAACTAGATATTTAACAAGAGACAGCCAATAACCATTTAAACATTAAGAGAAAATATTGATATAAGGAGGAATATAATTTGTAATAGAGGAGTAAATGTATGGGAGCACGTATACTAAAAAATATACTAAGGCAGTGGGAGGAATTTTTTTGACAATTTTTGACAAGATACAGCCTATAAATATGACTAATAGGCAAGTATGTGTCTTGGAGTAAGGAGGAGAAGTAACAAAAAATGATTATCCCAGCGAATTTTTGCTCGAGACTCCTGCACTCCTACTACTCTCCTTTCACAGTTTGGACATGGGCTAGATTGAATCTAGACCTATAGGTTAGACCAGGTCCAATTGATAGGCCTAGCTATTCCTGGTGCTAATGAGCCAGTTTTTACCCCCGTACAAATTAGGCTCATTACACCTGTTTAACTTTTCTCCCTATTAAGTATGAGCCTATTTTTAAAATTACCATTATTTTTCTGTCCTTTACACAACTGCCTCAAAATTATCATTTACAAAATTAAGGTATATATACAATTAACTTTTCAATGTCCATCCAGTTTTCATAAAAATATTTTATTAAATAAAATTTATATTTTTTTTATTTATGCTAACGTCATTTTAATTTCTCATAATTACATTTTATTTTTTAAATAGGCATAAACATTCAAATTTAAGATGGAACAGTTGTTACTTTAAAAATGTGCAGAGACACAAAAAGCAGTCACACTCAAGCAGTCAAGAGAGGCGTTGATGTCCGTAGGGAACTGTAATGTATAAGGTTTACCGAGCTACAGGACCGGCATCAAATCGTGGTGATCAGATGCTGCTGCTCTCTGGCGGGATTCTTGTGTCTGATTTAGGAAAATACACTGGAAGAATGTTGCCTGTATTTTTTTACGTTTGAGATTGCTTCGTCCACTGTTAAATAATAAGTATGAAACCCTTTCCAAATTAATTGAAGACTCGTTACCAAACAGCATGATATAAACTTTGTTCAGAAAATATATTTGATGCATATTAAAGTTTTTTCTTTTGTATTTGAGATTATCTCCATTCAAATCCCATATTTTAAAGTAATTTTCCTCAGCGGTAACTTTGTAGTAGTGTTTACAATTACAAAGATTAAAATGAAATAAAAATGTTCAGAGCATTTAATCTATAATTTTATGTCGTATTTACGGTGAGCTATTAAATAGTTACACAAAATTTGAAACGTGCATCCGTTTTTGAGCTATCGCGTTACGTACACAGCCACACTCACACGCCCACATAATGTCGGACTACGAATCATTGACTCCGTTATTTCATAAAATCTATTTGTTAATCAAATATTCCAAATTAAGTTGGAATAATCAAAATAACAGTAATAAATGTGAGCAGAGCCAAATACATAAAAAGCAGACATACTCAAACATTCAAGAGAAGAGCTGATGTCTGTAATGTATAAGGTTTACCGATCATCAGCGGGGCGGCTTCATCAGCATCGATAAAAAACCTCACTGTAGAACAATCCTCCCAGGAAATGTAATAACTATCAATAATTTATTACATCGCTAATGAAAACATATTGAATCCTCTACGTTTTTTCGTCTATTTCATAAGGTAATTTTTGCTTTATGAACTTACGACAATATTATTTAAGTTAGGTCATAAATAGTAATTACCTTGTGTAGATTGAGCTAATGTTCTCGAAATGTTGTTGTTTCCCAATACGTATTTCGCCGCTGGTGTGACATCTTCAGGGGAACTAATAATAGGTTCTATTCTTACTTGTAATACTTGTTTAGTTATATTTACACTTTCACTATGTTTTTTTTACTGCTTCACATCACGGTGGTGGCGCGGCGTGTACTGGGTCACGTGTCCTGAGGGAGCGGGCAGCACTCTATGAATGATTAAATATACTTCTTTAGTGTATTATTTATAGAAAATATTCAAAACGATATTTTCTATTACGTTTATTTAAAAAAACTCATAAATATAAAAATAAATAGTTTGGAAATTCGCTGAGTACGCAGGTCTGCTGCGACGGTGTTGTTAAGTCTTTACTCTTCACTACTTCTTTACCCAAAAACATCGCTTTTCAGATTTCTCCTTATCAAAATCGTTTAGAGGGAAGGTCCTGTTTTTAAATTTTGCGTTTTTATTAGTACACAGGGTGTTTACTAAAAAGCCTTGAGGATTTCGGGATATGGTTACTTACATAAAAACTAAGAAAAAAGTTCCTGTAAACATGGGTCCTACAATGCTCGGTTATCAGTCTGTTATTTGTTATTAAAATACCCAAATAATCAAATTCCTGAGGCAGCAAACCTGCGTACCCTCTTTCCCAATGTTAATCTTATGAGAGGTAAATAAAATTGGATAGCTTTCTTATTCCTCAACATATCTTGATAAAACCTGTAATGTGGCTTCATATCGTTTAGATATAATGGATGGTAGCCTAAGATCCCTCATTTTCAAATTTCTCTGGCAGAAAAGAATTTTTCCATACTAATCTTATGGAGAATAACTTATATTTGAATAGCAATTGTGGGTATGTGGCAAGTCACCGGATGAGGTAGCAGGGCTCAAATTGAATGTTTTAATGTCAGGGACTCAGGAAAAATACTGGAATTTCTTACAGTTTGCCAAAAACAAAAAAATATACAATATCTCCCATTTAAGTAGCATTGGGATCTAAAACGTCTGCTTTGTTTACATTAAAACATGTGAGCTGATGTTTGATTCAAAGCCATATGGTGGATACAGACATATGGTTTATTCAAAGACCAGATAACTAAATATGTCAAATAAATGTACTACAACGAATACAGAATTTTACTAATGATGTTTATGAAGTTTTTACACAAACTTAAACAGCTGTTCATTTCCCCATATGATTAATTGGAAAAACCAGCTGTTTTGAAGTTTGGAACATTGCATTTTCGTGCCTAGTATAGGCTATTATTTTTTTATAGCCTTTTCCCCCTAAAATCCGCTAGTGGAGAACATTTTTGCACGCTTCCTTTTGAACGTATATTGATTTTACTTGATGCGAGGATTCATTTAAATTTACCTATGCACTTGAAATTCGCTGAGTATGCAGGACTGCTGCAACGGGGGCCCTGTATCCATTCTTTATGGCTAAGTATAATATTGTTTCTTTTTCTTGTTGAAATCTCTTTGTTTCATAGGTACTTTTAAAAGCCTGTGTATTAATGAATGAAATGTGGTCATTTTATGACTCATTGGATGGCTAGAGCCATGTGGTATGATAACGTCTGTTGCAGTTGGTTTTCTATATATTTTGAATATGTGTTTTCCGTTATCTTTGGCAATAGTTTTGTCTAAAAAGTTGATTTCTTTAGTTTGTATCTCTGATGTGAATTTAATTGTTTCTGATAAAGAGTGTAAGTACCAGCGAGCATAGAAAACTGAACCAATATATTATTTTATTTTTCAAAGGGTTGTTATTATTATATATATTGTTAATCTTTAAATTGTGTATGTAAATGTCAGCTAAAAAGCCTGAAGGAGGCGAACCCATGGGAAGTCCGTCTTTTTGTAAATAAAATAAAGAATTGTATTGAATTTTGGTTCAGTGATATTTTTGTTAATCTGATTATACCTTCAACTTCATTTTTAGCGAATTTCCTTTATAGGGAAGAAGCTATTACCGTAGGTCTCATGGTAAGACCTAATCCCGAGACCATGATAACTTTTCGTTTTGGGGCCACCAGTAGCAAAAAACACATTCGTTCGAATTTTTATATCTATCTATCTATCTATCTATCTATCTATATATATATATATATATATATATATATATATATATATCCATCAATCAATCAATCAATCAATCAATCAATCTATCTATCTATCTATCTATTTATCTATCTATATATATATGTGTTTGCGGCCGTAATTATGGCCTGATCGTAATGAAATTTGGTACAGACATGTAAAGTGGTAATCAATTGGACGAGTTCGTAAACCAGCCCGATCGGACCACCGAGAGGGGGGTAAAGGGGGATAAACCCCCCAAAATGGGTTTTATGAGTCTTTCACATAGAAAAATAAAAATAATATCCATTGAAAAATAGGCACCATTGAATTCAGCTCGAAAAAACAAATAATTAGATATGTTGAATCATTGCTCTATGTCCATTGGTTACCGAGATATTGGAAGTGGTAAACACAGTATGTTGTTCCAATGTTAACCTTAAGGGAAAAAAGTAAAATTCTATATCTCGCTTAGTTTTCAACATATCTTAATAAAACTTGGTTACTGGCTTCATCTCGATGAGATTTAATGTATTATAGTCTGAAATCCCCGAAGTTTCCATTTTTGTGGCAGCAAACCTGCATACTCATTCCCCATGTCAACCTTAAGAGAAATAAAATAAATGCTATAACCTCCTTATTTTTGACATATCTTGGTAAAAATTAGTAAATGGCTTCTTCTAGTTCAGGTCTACTAAATATTGAATTAAAACCGCCCAGTTTTAAAATACCTGTTGCAGCAGACCTGCTTACTTATTCTCCATGTTATTCTTATGGAGATTACAAAAAAATGTCAAATCTCACAATGTTGGATTGAAATATGTTCTTTTGCATTTGAAATTCGCTGAGTATGCAGGTCTGCTGTAACGGGGGTATTCTCAAGTGTTTTATTTTCCATTAGTTTTGATTTAACTATGTCTAGTGTCTCTGTTACCGTGATGTTGGTATACATATTACTTATATCAAAAAATAAAAATAATAAATTTTCAGGAATCATTGTGACTTTGATTGTATCTATTAGGTAAAATGTATTTTTTACGTCAAATTTACTTTCCACAGTTATGTAATTTTTTATTTGATTTTGTAAGTACTGTACTAACATAATTTATAACATGGGGCATTTTGGAAGTTTATATCTGGTTTAATGGGGGTTTAACTGGTTTTATCTTTTTTGTGTGTTCTTGGTTGACTTCTGAAAATCTATGCATGTGGTTTTTCCATTTTTAGTCTAATTTTTTCTCTCTTAGTTAAGCTGTTACATGTTTTTGGTGTATTCATCTGTGGGATCTTTACTAAGTGTAGTAAAATAGTTGACTTTGAGAAAGTCTTCTACTTTTGAATCATATTCGATCTCATTAATAATAACTATTGAATTACCTTTATCTGCTTTAGTAATTTTTGCATACTTTTTTAATTTTTCTGCAATTGAATTTATATTTATAAATTCCAACGAATGGTGTTTTTCGCTTCTGGGGGTCCCAAAACGAAAAGTTATCATGGTCTGCGGCTTAGGTCTTATTATGAGTACTACGGTAACAGCTTCTTCTCTTTAGAGGAAATTCGCTAATGATAGATTTTTGATAATTCTGTCATAAAATTCGTTAAAAAATACATTAAAACAGTGATTGAATATTGTATAACGATTTAAGAAAATGTGGGCTATGAAAGAAAATAAATAGATTTTCCCTGGATTAACAGAACGAAGGCGGTCAATAAACACCCTAGTTTACACCCTTTGGGGTTTGGTTTTAGGGTTTAGTGTACACGTGCCCAGGGCACGAAAAGGCGTTAAGCTTGAGGTAAATTCTCTTTGATGTCAGACTGTTCGAATTCTTTTTACATATATATATAATGTAATTTAGATATAACCTGTACTTCAGTATGTTACTTTAATAATTTCTTTGACATATTCGAAGGATAATTGTTAGCGTATTAATGCATACTTTATTAATATAAAGGAATTAGGGGTGTGCGAGTACTCGATTATCGAGCTTTTTCGAGCCGAGTTTACACTACTCGACTCGACTCGAAGTTTTGAAAATTACTCGGAAGTTCGAGTCGAGTAGTTACTCCCGCCGTTTACCCGGAATTGGTACGCGCGATCGCATTTTACGGTCGTTTTTCACACAGTCAACATCACTCATGACCAGCCACCATAAAACTTTTGTTATTTTTCTTGAATTAAAGTGGTTTTTGAGTTAATATCAATAAATTTAGTCTTGTCTTTTCCCTTTCTATAATTTGATTACTTTACTTAGGCTCAATGAGACTAGTTTAAATTTAATTTTTAAACCTAAAACAATATGTTACAAATACTCCTTTTTTAAAGCAACAAGCTTTCCCTCCTCGGCTTTTACCTCCTAAGGCTGAAAGTTTTAATAAAATATTGAGTAATGATATAAAGTTATGTTAGAGATGGTCTGAATTCTCGTTTATTTTTATTTGAAAACCGGTTTGCTTTTAATGCTTAGGAAAACAACCCAAAAATATTGCATATTATGTGATAAATAATAAGCATTGTAACTATTAACATATACTATTCAAAATACTCGACTCGAAAAAAGCTCGAAACTCGCGGGTATTTTTTAAAACTCGACTCGACTTCAAAAATCAATACTCGCACACCCCTAATAGGAATTTTCATTAGTTACACTGACTGCAATAGATTTGAAAGCAGTTTAAAAACTTCGCAAATATCTTTACTAATGAAGTAATAAAATGTAGTGTACTACTAGGTTAGGGATGACAACCAATCAACAAGATAAAACGGTTTGTAGGAAATCGGAAACATATACAAGCGATAAACAAATTGTGTCATAGCCCTAATCGTCAAACTTGTTAGAAAAGTTTAGCTACATAATATTTAGACTTGGGATGCAGCAGACTTATCACACCGTATATTTTTGCTAGGATTACGCCCCTTTTTTATTCAAGAGATATTCAAACGCCATTTTTGTGAAAACGTTTCAAACCCCTTGAAGTTTGTGGGCAAATCGGGAATCGAACCCATGGCCTCTTGAAATCAACCGTCAGACTAGCAACAAGGCCGTTGAGCAACAGTTGAGTGTTTTATCAGTTGATAGCTAAGGATAAGCGCGGATGCCACTTTGAGCTTACATATAAAGACTTTAGTTGGTCAGGACGGAATCCAGTATTAGAGAAAAGATGAGAGGAAAGGTGAGCGAAAGGATTTCGATTGAAAACATAAGATAATCCACAGTCAAAAAATAGTGAAGAAATAGCAAAGTGAATAAGAATAGGTTAGTGAATACGGAATTGCGATAGATGAACAACAAACGTTCGTTGACAGGTACAAAACTACAAAAAAACGACCAATTTAATCGAGGTTTGCACTCATTTTCAAGTAAAGGCATTTTTTATTGAGTTGGTACAGATTTCTTATCTTTGTATGGATGTATTACTCTTAAACCTGAAAAGAAAACTTTTAAAATATTATGTACTATTTTGAATTATTGAGGGATTATAGTATCGTAACTTGGATGTGAGGGTTATTATTTTATTTTGCAATATATGAATATTGCATGATACAGTAATTCCAGGATAACTTTGAAATCTCTACTGTAATCAGGTGTACACGGCAAACGTAGTCTAGATTTGGCCCGTCCTGCTTGCAGAACGTGGAATGACATATATGGATAGTAACTGTTAAAGGTTACGAATTTTCTTCCTCGAGCTTATAGTAATATACACATAACATAATAGTAATATAGAACAACATTATAACATAATACATAATAAAAATGAACGATTATTTACTAAGAGAAAATTTGATTGATTCAGAGCTCGATAACAGAATGAGAGTAAAAAAACCATATTGCGCAACATTTCCACTGCACAATGTCTAACGTTTACCTTGATTCAGACGCAACGATAGGTTCAAAAGTAAATATGTGAATCGTATTCCAGCAGTAAAATAGTCTATGTGTATTATATAAATCATTCATACATACTTATAACAAATTTTGTGATGGATAAAACTACGTTGCTTGAGGTGGCTAGAGCCGTACTTTTATCAAAGCGCGGAACAAGGTAAGAGCAATATTTGTCCGGGTTTACGAGCGGGGCCGGGAATTTGCTATAGCCGCGAAACGTGCTTCTCCCTTTCAAGAAACCCATGTCCTACGCTGCAATACAATTGTGGAAAAGTTTCAACTATCACGGTTTATGTATACGCTCTCACTCTCTCCCTGAATTTGAAATAATTCATTTTAATAAGAGTGATAGTTGGTAGATTGGCACTTCATACCTATGACAGTTGCTTGAACCTAATGTAAAATAATTGAACCGGGAAGACCTAATGTATTTGAACTAATCAGACTATCAACGTCTTACATTATTTTCTCATTTATAGTTTACATATATTTGTGTTTTTTAATCTTTTTCCGTCAATTTATCGGTTATATAGCCCAAGAAAACCAAACTGAATAGTATAATGAAAAGGTAATTTTAAAAAGATAAAGTGACAATCCATGCAATTTGTAATTTTAAGTAAATCAACCAAGTTAGATAATTTAATATTGTACATTTTTGATGATCGGTCACTCCTTCTTAGAAAGAAGTTTCTAATACAAATTTCGTTCAATATTAGAAGAAAAAACAAACAAAATAAAGGTGTCAATATTGATTGTCCTCATTAATGGAGCCAAATAAGATATTGGTTAAACTGAAATATGTAAAATAATAATATATTATATATTATATAATATATAAAAAATTTTCAATTTTGCTTAGGAATAAAAAATATTATGATTTAAGCAAAGGGAAACGCGATGGAGTCCAACTGCAGTGACGACCTGCAAGCAATATGTAGCCAATCGAATGGTTTGGACATTTTGTAGGTAATGATTTACGAACAGAATTTGAGAGATAAGGTGAGGTTTTGTGACTTCAAGGATTCTATTTCATTTATTATTGTTATGTTCTTTCGAGATTAGGTGAAATAGCGTTGGTTAATGCTATAAAAAACATAATCTGCGTGATTAAATATGTAAAACAATAGCTGTTAAATATTCATTCAGAGACTATTATTGGACTTTAATTTAACAATTTAAATGCGAAGGAAATATTTTGTTGCTTTTGTTTTCAATCAAACTCAAGGTGCCAAACGTGAATAACGACACTGAAGCCAAATCTCCATAGCTCATTGGCCCATTTGTTATCTTTGTTTCCTTATCTCAAATTTCTTTCATTAGTACCAGCCACCTGTTATTCTTAATATACGTATTTTCCTTGTGTACCCTTGTGCACATCTGTGTGATAAGCAACATTTCCCCCCTGTATTATTGAATGTTGTATGAATCATTTTTAACCTTGACGAGTGACAAAGTTGAAGTAAGAGTCCAATGCGGTTCGAACAACGATCGTGACCACCGCGTTTTCCACGCAATTTATTATACCTTGATTTATCGAAAGAAGATGATTGGCAGAGCGACTCACGGCAGAAAAGCAATATATTTCATAACGCTGTAAAAACGTTAAAAACTGAGTTAAAAAATTCCAGTGAACTTTATGTATGTTATCAACTTTATTTTAATGATCTATTTCGTGTTTACCAAAAGTTTCAAATAATTTGTAGCATACTCCTTATAGTTTATGTTAAGCGTTATATTGTTATGTTCATAAGAAATGTTTACGAATTAAAACATTCTATTCCTTGATTTAGAATATCTCTGCTTCGCTTTGGGAAAAAATACCTTAGAAAATATTTCTTCCAGTTTCTTAACAACACTACATCAAACACGGCCCCTGTTGACCCTATATGGTCCCCACACGGCCGCTGTTGACCTAAGGCCAGAATCACTACTTAATATTTCTTAATTTTAAAATCCTATATATATACATTGCTAGCATTTTTAATACATTACAGTTATCACAATGAAGGGCTACTTTTCTTATCATAATTAATATCAAGGGGAGCTGAGAACCTCTAAAAAAATATTCTTCCTTTTAGCGACATGTTTCACCTTTTTTTGGTCATTTTCAAGCTTTAAATTTAACTATATATAATAAATGGGAGCATACAATGCTCCTTTATATCATATATATAGATTTATTGTGTTCACTAATTAGGGTTACTATTATTATTAGATGGATAATTAAAACCATGAGTACCCTTTTAGCGAATTTCCCCTATAGGGAAGTAGCTATAACCGTAGGCGGCACGGTGAGACTTAATCCCAGCACCATGTTATTTTTTCATTTTGAGGTCCCTAGACCCCAAAAACACAGTTAGTTCATTTTCATATATATGTATATATATATATATATATATACCTGTCCGTAGGCACAATAACATTTGTAAAAAAGGTCCGATCTTGATGAAATTCGAAACAAACGTGTAAAGCGTCATTCATGACTTCGAGTTCGAAAACCAGCAAGATTGGTTTACTGTAAGAAGTTTTTTGACAAAATAAAATTTATTTTCAAGATTTAACACCCAGCACTTGCTTTTTTTAGTAGCAATTTTTTTACTAATTATTTTTTAATTCAATTGTCAAAATTGAATTCAGCTTAAAAAAACAAACAATTTAGCATTTTGAATTATTATTCTACGTCAGTCCATTGCTTGAATATTGGATAATATTGGATGTGCTAAACAGTACGTTGTCCAATATTATTTTTAATTTTTCCCTACAAAAAGTATAGTCACCCTGATTTAAGATATTTAAAAAAATACAATTCTGAACATATGATTAAATTTTCAGGTGATGAATATTTTATTTGTGTTTATTTTGAATAGTTAGAGTTCATTGATCAAGATTTTGCAAAAAATATATACTGTATAAAAAATACAAATTATTTTTAAAATTAATAAAGAAACCGTGAGCATTTGGAGGGGGGGATGTCTTGGTCTAAACTGCCTGAAAATGTAGCATAATATATGGTATGTTTACAATGATGAGGATTGATAATATGTTTCATTGAAATTGGCTGGAGATGTAGGTCTGTTGCAACAGGGATGTTTTAATTACTGTAAAACTGACCATATGATTAAATTTAATTTTTTCATGACATTTAAGTTATTTGTTTATTTTGAGTGTTTTCAGTTCATTGATTATATGTTGACATTAATATACTATAGCAAAATTACAGTTATTAAAAATTAAAAGACTAAGAATTATATAAAATACACAAGTGTAGTATGTATCTAATGTTTGTAATGTATCTAATGTATGTATTACTAACGAAAACCAATGTGGTTCTCTTTGTTAATTTTCCTCATGTTTAAAGCTCATGAATGTTTAAATATACGTTTTTAGTATATTATTTACTTAACGTATTCAAATAATACTTTCCTTCAAGTAAGTTGAATGCTCATATATACAAAATAAATCCAATGGAAATTCGCTAAGTACGCAGGTCTGCTGCGACGGGGGTATTTTAACTTTTATTTTCACGACACGTGTTTCGACTTTGAAGTCATTTTCACAGTGTACTCTTAACCTAATAATATATTGTCCAACAAAATTTAAAATACACAATCATATGATAATTTTATCATGTGGCATTTCTTTCCATTTTGGTGCAGCAAGTAGTATATTTATATATTTTTCTTTAGTTTAATTATTTTGTCGAAAAGTAAATTCTTTGTTTCTACTTGCATGGCGTTTATTTAAAAGGACAAACCAAATATTTTAAACGCCATACAAGTAGAAACAAAGAATTTACTTTTCGACAAAATAATTAAACTAAAGAAAAATATATAAATATACCACCTGCTCCACCAAAATGGAAAGAAATGCCACATGATAAAACTATCATATGATTGTGTATTTTAAATTTTGTTGGACAACATATTATTAGGTTAAGAGTACACTGTGAAAATGACTTCAAAGTCGAAACACGTGTCGTGAAAATAAAAGTTAAAAAAGGGTACTCATGGTTTTAATCATCCATCTAATATATATATATATATATATGGGTTATAAAGGAGCATTAAACTTAAAGAGAGAATGGAGAGCAATAACTTGAAGCAGAGTGGACACAAAGCATTAAATTTTCTTCCTACAAGTTGAAACTAAGTGAGTATGATTTAGAGGTACGTGGCTAAATTTTCTATTCGATGCAATCCGTGACAAAGCTGCTAACTAGTTGCTCGTTTAATGTTATTGTAAGTAAGAGTTGAGCAACTGCTCTTCCATTCTTTTTTCAAAAAAATATATTGGAACTCTAATCAAGTAAAAACACATAAGAATATTTTTTTCAGATTTAAAAGATCATTCATTTTTAGCACATAATAAAACTTAACTTTATAGTGAACTCCTGTCAATTTCCGAACATAAAATAGGCAATTGACTGATTACAGCCATCATTTTACAAGCTGATTCGTTATGAGTAGCAGTTACATTTAACTAGTTACATTAACTTCTTAAATAGACTATGTAAATTTAAACAATGTTGTGAACATTACACCGATGCTGTTATCGATGTTCTTGAACGAAAAGTGACGTTATTTGTTTAAGCGTGTTTCTAAACTATTACATTGTTTTATTTGTCTAATAAGAAAGAAGTAAAAGGAGAATTTAAGTTTTGTTTGCAATAACTAATTAAGTTTGTAGGGCTCCCATGATACATCCAAATCATAATAGAAATAAAACCTGAGGAGAAGATAAATGCGTAAAAGTTAATATGTTGAGCGTTTTGAGGTACGGCACCTCAGTGAGTATTTTATCTTGTTTAAGCTTATTTTCAACCTTCTACACAAATTCGTAATGAAACGCAAGCCCCTGAGGGAAAATTAAATTTTGTGGTTTAGTAATTTTCTTTGCATTCATTTAGTTGCAAAAATAATTAAATCAGATTTTAATTTATTGATCAAAATCGATTTTATAGAATAATATACCGTTTGAACTCGAAGAGTGAATAAAATGTCAATAACTGAACATTAACTTAAATATACTTCCTTAAACCAATAATGCTCTGAACTTCATCGACAATTAATCTATTTAGAAAATGTAAGCTGAAAAGATTTTCATTGGTTTAACACGACAATACTCATAGCATAATTTAAGCTTATTTTACATTATTTTATTGTAATTCAATTCCTACGTTCAATCAATATATTTTTATTTTCAACACTTACTGTGCGATTTTTATAAAAATTATTATTAAGCTGTCATTAAAATACCAGAAAAGTTTTTAATTCTAAAAAACTATAATAAATATAACCCTATATTTATTGTTACTAGGACGTTTTCAATTTGTCTTTAGATACAAAAATAAACCTTGAAATAGAATATAAATTTTAGATTACATTGAAAATTCTAGAGATTCATCAAATTTCTTAGTGGTTGTTATACAGGGTGTTTTTTTTAAACGCAACCCATTTATAAGATTGAATAATCCACATATGAATGTGTAATGAGTATTGTTTTATTGATCTTCACATTTTATACAGCCTATTATTTAAGTTTGATAACATTTAGTTTACATTATGTGCTCAAACGTATTTAAAGAGCAAATTTAAATAATAGGTTGTATAAAATGTAAAGATCAATAAAACAACACTTATTTCATATTTATATGTGCATTATTCAATCTTAAAAATGGGTTGCGTTTAAAAAAAACACCCTGTATTTATTAAGTTAAAAGGAAGCTGTCATTGAACCTGGCGATAATAAACTGGCGGTATTCTATCAGATACTATACATGTGTTTGACCCACAGACTGGTTTCATTACAACAATGTATACGACTGATACTCACATCAACCAACACCGCCGTTGCACTGACAAGATATTCTCGCATATTCATACATGCCTTATTGTACGCAATTCATGTTTAGCTAGTGCACTAAATGAAATGAAATGAATTTCGTGTTCACAACTGTTTGTTCGCTTGCATTGGTCTAATGTCAACAAGGCCTAAAATCAAAGTCAGAGTCAAATACGAGTATGCCGAAAGAAGAACTGTTGTGTCTGTAATGGTTGCCAACCTACGGAGCACAAAATACCGGAACAAATCTTTCGTGCAACATTTTGAATGTGGAAGGGAAAATTCAGATTGCGTTCAACATGCAGCCCCAAAAACTTTACTACGTTTTCAGAAGAGTCTTCAGCACCATCAAACAGAATACTAAGATCTTCAGAATGCTTTGATGTGATTGATAAAATTTAGCAATGTCGTTTTCTTGGCGTTGACAAAATGACCGTTCTTTCGAAACAATGGAACTATAGAATTTGACTCCAAAAAGGTGTTCAACTCCATGTCTTCTCGACATCGATCATCGATGAAAATGACGTTTCGTCCTCAAATAAGCACAACTGAGCACTTTTAATACAACTCGTAAAATCATGGATGAACAAAATGAACAAAAGTTGTCCTAGTATGAGCCTTGCGGTAAACCTGCCTTAACATTATGAATATCAGAAGAGAACTGTTTAAGCATATCTCCATATCTGTACGACACTTCAACAGCCTATCTACGATTTGATAAGTAGATAAAACCAATGAATGCTAGATTATTCCAATGAAAACCAATGTATGCTCGAACACCTCGAACACCAATGCTTTCGAGCTTCTCCAACAGAAGGCTGTGTGAAGCCACGTCGAAAGCTTTGCGGAGGTCAAAGAAAACACCAGAAGCGGACCTACAACAATCATGAGCGTTCACCACTTTATCCAAGAGCATAAACATCGCATTGATAGTAGAGCCTCCCTTCACAAACCCGAAGTGGTTATAAAAAAAAAACGCTGGAGTCTATCCAATATCACAGTCTTATTGAGGTCACCTTCTCAACATCTTAGAGAATGTTGGTGCGATTGAAATAGGTCTGAAGTTATCCAGAACGTCAACTCTACCCTTTTTGTGCAAAGGCTTCACTACGGATAACTTTAAATAATCTGGATAGCTCCACTTTCAAACGATTGATTGATTAAATGAAAAAGTGGCTCGATGAAATTTTGACTGCACAATTGAAGTAGTTTAGATGATGCATTGTCATAGCCTGAAGATGTCCTAGGTTTTAGAGACCTGATAATGTCAGCCACCTCTTCATCTGAAACAGGAAATAAAAACAACGAAGATGTCCTACATGCAGGAGATGCTTGCATGCAGGAGGAAAAATGGGTGCAGACAGACCATTATTAGATACACTAACAAAGAAGTTATTGAACAAGTGCTTTCTCCAGGACAATGTTCGCTAGTGGATGGCCAATCTCAATTTTGTCCGTCTCGTCGTCAAGTTTTCTCCCATTAAGCCCGCTATCCACTAGCGGACTTTGTCCGGGAGAAGCACTGATTTTGTCCGTGTGGACAATGTTTGGCAGAAGTACGCTAGTGGATGGACTCGACAAGCACTGATTTTGTGCGTGGCGTACAATGTCCGGCGGACAAATTGTCAGTGGTCTCGGCTAAAAACCGCGGGCGGATTTTGTCCATGGCGGACAATGTTCATTAGTGGATGGCCAATCCCAATTTTGTCTGTCTCGTCGTCAAGTTTTCTCCCATTAAAAACCCTTTAAAATATACAAGGTGTTCGGGCTAGAGGTATCAAGAAATAACTATCTCCTATGATATTAAAATACAATTTTTATTTTAAAATAACTATGCTAACATGTCATAAATACAACCAAGATCTTGTATCTGGTAATCTACTGAATCAAATCTTGTATCTTAAATCATAATTTACTTGTATCAAATCTACTGAATTGATCTTATTCAGTAAAGTTCAATGCGGCTCTCAAGAGGCTGCAGACAAAACTTTCCTGACCAAAAAATAATAAATTTCCACACAGACCAACTTTTTCATGTTTTCAAAAAAAAATTAATAATTTCTATAGGCATGTATTTTCAATTAATAGAAGCAAAATACAATACACAGGGTGTCCGGAAACTATGGTAAAATATTTTAGTATATTATAGTAGAGGTAAAAATAAGAAAAAAGTTTACATAACATAGGTCCTAAAGTGCTTCTTTTCCTGTCTGTGTGTGTATGTTTGTGATTTTTATATATTTAATTATATATCACGAACCTCTCAACGTATAAACCTCAAACTTGGTATATAGATGACCACTATTAAGAAATATTTTTGTGAGAAGTATCAAATTTCAACTTTGTACCATTTAGAAATGACGACTGTGTTTTGTTTTCAAAGCAAAATATCTTAAAACCGCAAATTTAAGAATAACTATACAAGTAACAAAAAGCTGAAAAATTTAATCCAATTAACGCTGATATTAAAATTATGATGATCGGGCTACTAATAACGGGGAAATTTTAACTTTTCTGAATAAAAACATAGTTATTTAGAACATACTGTCTGAAATTTGCATGTTTTTATTTGGACAATTTAATATTTCTCCGTTGTTGGTGGTCCGATCATCATATTCTTAATATCGACATTAATTGGATTAAATTTTGCAGCGTTTTTGTGTCTTGTGTAACTTTTATAGCATTTTCGGTTTTTAAGAAATTTAGCTTTGAAAACAAAAAACAGTCGCCATTTTAAAATGGTAAAAAGTAGAAATTTGATACTTCTTAAAAATAGTTCTTAATAGTGGTTACCCATATACCAAGTTTGAAGTTGATACGTTAGAGGGTTCGTGATATATGATTAAATACGTAAAAATCACAGATACACAGACGGAAAACGAAACACTTTAGAACTTATGTTTATATGAACTTTTTTTCTCATTTTTACCTATACTATCATATACTAAAATATTTTACCATAATTTCCGGCCCCCCTTATTACATTATCAACCTTACTATCTACGAGTAGCACTTATAAACATTATATGCCCGAAGTTTGGTAATTTAAGACCACTCTAAGTGCTTCTAACCATCTATTTACCCTGCCGATTCCAATGCACCGGTAAAAACAGTGGCAGCGTCTAGCTTTCGAGCCGCGAGCAGGTCGGATTTTACATCCTCTTCAACCTAATGTATCTCCGTTACCAAAGATCGTAGAATTCCCCAAAAAATATATGTAAAAGTTTAAGTCATGCTCTCAAACTCTGCCACAGACGAAACTTTCCTGACCAAAAAATAAAAAAATTCCTCACAGACTAACTTTTTCATGTTTTCACAATAAATGTAATAATAGTGCAGTAGAATTAAGTGAAAAAATAGGCGGAGGTAGAAATAATTGTAACAAAAATGATTCTTGTTGTAAATGGTAGGCAATATGGTCCTAATTGACATATTAAAAATATACATCTGTAAAGTCATGGGAAACCGCTCAAAATCATATTTAAAAATGGCGGCTTTTCCTACCATATGCAAATTCTTGAAAATAGTCTCTCGACTACATTTTTTATCGATGTTTTCCAAGATATTGACTCTGGAACACAACCAACTATTGTTGGGTGATTGGTTCTTAATTTTGACAGGGTACTCATTTTTGGCGGCCATCTTGGATCCGCCATATTGGATATAAATTTTTTTTTAAATGTAAAGATGGTGTTGTGAGACATCATTGTAGACTAGATTTTTAACCTGAACTCAATGCTGAAATCCGTTTTTAAAAATCTCGATTCGTTAAAAAGTTATGCTCAAATAAAATTTCAGCCCAATACATTTCTTATGGACGTTTCATATTTCCAATGTTTTTTGGGATTATTTATCTTATATCTCCAGTTCTAAATAAGATATGCTGCAAGTTTTGGTCTTTGAATACACAGTGATTTTACGGCTTTCATGTTAGCTAATGATCATTAAAATCGGACAAGTGTTGGATGAGCTATAAGGCTTAAAGCAACTTGAAATTTTTTTTTGAAATTTAGATTTTTGTTAAAGATTTATAGCGCAGATTCTAAATGGGTCACAACGTTCGTTCTAGTCTCAAATTACTCAGGAAGTTATAGGCCTTCATATGAGTCATCACTCATTAAAATCGGACTTACTTAATTTGAGTTATGAACCTTCATTACTCACAAAATCTGTTCACTTTCGTAAACTGTATATAATTAATGATTCATAAATAGAAATCTAACAGACAGCGCAAACAAGTTTTAGGTTTTAATTAACTCAGTATATGATTGGCTTTCATTTAAGCTTTTATTTATTTAAATGGGTTGAGATTGAGGTGAGGTATGGACTTCCAACCAATATAAAAATTAAATTTCCAAAAATGTAATAATTATTTAAAGACTGATATCTCCAGCCCCAACTATGGTCTGCAGGTCGGAATGGTTTTAAGACAACAGGTCAACTATCAGCTTTCATTTGAGCTATGAATAATAAAAATCGGACAAAATAAGTATAAAGTATAAATCTTTAACTAAAAATAAATTTTGGAAAAAATAATTTTCAAGTTGCTTTAAGCCTTATAGCTCGTCCAACACTTGTCCAATTTTAATGATCAATACCTCACATAAAAGACGTGAAATCACTGAGTATTTTAAGACCAAAACACGCAGGATATTTTACTTAGAACTGGAGTTAAAAGATAAATAGCCTAATCCCAAAAAACATTGAAAATATGAAACGTCCATAAGAAATGTATTGGGCTGAAATTTTATTCAAGCATAATTTTTTAACGAATCGAGATTTTTAAAAACGGATTTCAGCATTGAGTTCAGGTTAAAAATCTAGTCTACAATGATGTATCACAGCACCATCTTTACATTTGAAAAAAAAATCATTTATATCCAATATGGCGGATCCAAGATGGCCGCCAAAAATGAGTACCCTGTCAAAATTAAGAACCAATCACCCAACAATAGTTGATGGTGGTCCAAAGTCAATATCTTGGAAAACATCGATAAAAATTACAGTCGAGAGACTATTTTCAAGAACTTGCATATGGTAGGAAAAGCCGCCATTTTTAAATATGATTTTGAGCGGTTTCCCGTGACTTTACAGACGTATATTTTAAATGTGTCAATTAGGACCATATTGCCTACCATTTAAAACAAGAATCATTTTTGTTACAATTATTTCTACCTCTAACACTATTTCTACTACACTATAATTTCTTAAGGTATTTTCGATTAATAAAAGCAAAATAAAATATATATTAAATTTTTAGCCTTACTATATGTGAGTAGCACTAATAAACATTATATGTTCCAAGTTTGGTAATTTTAGGACCACTCTAAGTGCTTCTAATCACCGTGTATTTGAAAAAGGTTTTCTAACGCTGTGTGTCTCATTTAGCACGAGTTGCCCACATAAGGAGTAGGGGAACATGGTTTTTATATCCGTAATGTTGGTGGAACTACCGTACGTGTGTTCGCTGGTATTACCGTGTCTATGTTAGTTAATATTTAACGTTAGCATTTAACCGTTTCTTTACTTTTTTAACACTCATAGATTGGGCGTCAATTAATATTTTGAGGGAGGGGGTGGAAAAACATACAACTGTTTTTAATAATGAGAATTTCTTATTTTTATTTTTAAAAGTATTGTTGAAATGTGTTAGGGGAAACAGTAATTATATGATTGTCTTCACTCAGCTTCTATTACTTATAGTAAAAGTTATGTAATGAAAGCTACAGTCGCAGCGTAAAATTTGATTTAGAAATATATGATTAGACTCGTCTTTTGAATATGTTTTAAGAGCTTAACAATGTTTATCCTCGTTGTTTACAATTCTGGTTCTGGTGTAAAGTAATTTTACAAATCCATCGTAATTATTAAAAAAGATTATGTACAAGACAAGTAACGGCATAATATTGCAAAGCGGTTTGACCATACCGTTTATAAATCCTATGTGTATATAATATATATATATATATAAAAGCAAACCCATTGACTGACTGACTGACTGACTGATCACAGTTTCTCAAAAACTATAAGGCTTAGAGCAATGAAACTTGGCACAAATATTCTTTACAGGCTCTAGATGCGTACTAAGAAAGCATTTTGCAAAATGTTCTCTCAAAAGGCTTGAATATGGTATATTACAAAATTCAAAATGGCGGCCATTTTTAGCTTTCATAGCTTATTTTCTCATAAACTACAAGACTTTGGGCCATGAAACTTGACACAAATATTCTTTATAGGCACCCGATGCGAATAAAGAAAGGTTTTTTCAGTGACGGATCTAGGGGGGGGGGGCAGCGGGGGCACCTGCCCCGGGTGCCAGTTAGTAGGGGGCGCCAACTGCGCCCCCAAATTTCCGGCTCCGGTTGAGAAAAACTTGAAAAAAATAATTTAAAATTCAAATTTTTCGTTTCGCGGCCGGCAAATCTCTCAGTAGCATCGCTGCCAAAAAATCTATAGCATCGCGGCCGTCAAGCCTGTCTCTGTTTTCGTGGCCGTTACCTTTCTCGGTTTTTGATAGCCAGAAATCGCTCACTAGTTTCGCAAACAGAGAATTACTATCTCATCTCACAGTCAAAAAATCACTCGCTCAATTCAAGGCCGGAAAATCACCTGCTTTTTCCGCTGGTGGCAGATCTCTTATTGTGATGGACGACAAGCCTCTCGCTCTTTCGCGGCCGTCACTTCTACTGGCCATATCTTGGCCAGGTAATCTGCTGACATTCCTGGTATACATATTTCGTTGTTATTTCACTGCCAACAAGTGTCTCGCTATTTTCGAGGTCGTCATATTTATTTGCTACATTGAGGCCGGAAAATATATCGTTTAGACTGCGGCTGGGAAATATTTTCGTCGCAATGCAACTGTAAAACTGCTTGCCATTTTTATGCTTATCACATCCCTTTCGGTCGCATCGCGGCTGTCAAATCGCGGCTGTTTATACCACGGCCGGCAAATCTCTAGGTCGCATTGTGGGCGGAAAATCGCTCCAGTGTTTCTGTACCCAGCAAATCTCTTGGTCTCATTGCGGCTGTTAAATATTTTGGTCATATTGCGGCTGTTCAGTCTCTCCGTCGAACTGCAGTCGTCAAATATTCTATTTTACTTTACTTATATTGGGCTCAAGTATTCGGTTTAGGTTGCATCATGGCCGATTGCATGGGTCGGGAATTGTTTTGAAATAGTCGGGAAACGTCAGCATAAAAGTTAGAAGTTTCAAATGTGAAATCTGGTAGACACCTTGATTTAGTTTTACAGCGGTTGGCAAATTTCCAGGTCTTATGGCAATAACAGCTCTTGGTTAGGCTGTATCGTGGCCTGCGAACATCGGTTGTATTGCGGCCATAAGATAATATTATGATATACAAGATAATTGCTTATCACATCAAAGATGATTTAACAATATAATATAGTTTTTGTGTTTGGTGCTAGGGGGGGGGGGGCGCCAAACGCCGATTTTGCCCCGGGCGACAGAAAGTGTAGATCCGTCACTGGGTTTTTTTAATATTCTCTCCCAGATGGCTAAAACAGAGTTTATTACAAAATTCAAGATGGCGGCTATTTAAGTTTTTAAAACTATGGATGGAAGGCCTATACAACATTTTCAGGGGATAGAAAAGGTACGATATCCAATCTACTAAGAGAATAAAATGTACAGATTTATTTCAGTCACCAACTATATTTTTGTCAAATACCACTTAAGCTACTTGCGTTGTACGAACCGCCCGAAGTACAATATTGTATTCTCTTAAAACGGTTTATCCGTCTAATAAATAAATAAATAAGACCTTTCTCAAACTAAAATCTTAAAACTCATTATGGACAATGGACATTACATTTAATTCTGAGTACATGTATATTCATAGAAACGAGTTTCAAAATTAAAATTTATTAGGTGATGAAGGTTTCAATTACAAAAATATACCATTACAACAATATATTGCCTTATCAATAGGTTAGAGACCCGATCATCAATGTGATTGAGAAACGTTTGGGACATATGTTTTTGGCCAAGGCACTTAGGCCTGCCGTCTACTTTTTCTTACAGTTTTCGGTCTATTTTCAAAAACGTACTAAATCCATTTTGATGTTAAGTGGGAAAGTCGCCCTTAGTGACTTTTTTGTTTTATATCCCTGGTTATGTCTAATTCACTGTATTTGCAAAAGGGAGAAAGCTAATTCATACAATTTGCTAATCATGAGGGAACATATTTGAGGAATCGTTACACCTTCTCACTTCAATCTAGGGTAGAACTACTAGCTGCACCTTAAGGGTGTAATTGTACGCCAATGGCCCATAACCAAATCAGTCCATTTGATAACTATTCCTAAAAATTGCACATGGCATAATATGAGTGAATTATAATTAATAATATTTTCAGCGGGCGAAGCTGCGGGTATATCTGCTGCTGCGTATATATATATATATATATATATATATATATATATATATATATACAGCACTATACGGTTTATTCCTTACTCTATGTTTAAAATATATGCGGTCGAAAGTAAGGGGCGAAAGTGACGCTTTTCGTACGTGCTCAAGGTTTACGACCGAGGCGTCAGGAGACGTCGTAATTTGAGCGAGAAACAAAAAGCCACTTTAGACCCGTGTTATGAACTATATTTTTCGTCATATTGCATAAAACTACTTAAAAAAAACAAATGTTTTACAGATGAAAGAGTTGTTTCCAATTTGTTCTTGCATTTAAAAATCAGCTGATTACCTGTCAATTGTTTTTATGTTATGTCAGCTGATGATAACGATTGATATATCGAAAGCTGTGTACTATCGATTGCAACAATAAATGTTTTAATCTAGTGTTTCATATCATGAATCAGACTTACCGCTAACATCGTTATCGCTCAGCTTATCTTCTCACTGAGGCAAAATTAAATATTTATTCAGCCTCTTGGCACGTGTAATGAACTATATTTTTCGTTATATCGCTCAATACAACACGCTAACTACTTAAGAAAACTAATGTATTACCTTAAAAGATATCTCCCAAAGATGCTTCCATCTTGTTCTTGCCATTTAAAACAATCAGCTGATTGTCTGTTTCGTTTGTGTTAGGTTAGATTGACAACAATGAACAACTATCGATGTATCGAATGCATTTAATAATCGATTGATGGAAAGAACGAGTTGCACAAATTGATTAAACCGACAACAATGCAACAATGAAATGCAATCGATAATAATAATCGATAACCACTCTCGATACAATCGATAGCTCACCATCGATGCTGACTTACACACGTTTGCAGTTTTACTGCATCATAAACAAACATCTGACGTCCTCAACATCAGCTGACTCTTTCTCTCCCTAGGGTGGAAAAGAGCTACTTTTGCCCCGCAACGCATGTATTGAAAACAGTCGTTTTCACAGCAGTATGACAAAAAATGCATTATACACCATCGGTTGCCCTTCCCTGTTGTGTAGGACATACCCCTATTAAAAAACCTACCTGTCTAAGAATTGGAACCCTCTCGGAAATGCTGTCTGCATTACTTCAAGAGGGTGCATACGAGCGCCGAAAACGGCACTCCAGCGATATTGCTCCCCCGGCTTCAGCTGCGACGGCGCAATAGAGATTATACATTTTCCTGCCCCAGCACTCTTCTGGAGAATGATAAAACAGAATCCCACGAGTCGGGGAAAAATCATGTTTGTCTGGTGTCTGGTGAGACTGGTCCGATGTCTAACTGAAGCTCCCTTCTTTCTTCGTCTCAACCTCTGCAGAAGTGTTTGAGAAATTTTAAGGAGTGTAAAAGTAAACTTGACGAAAATCAATTTCTGTAGACAACTTAGCAAAGAAACATAAAATATTCGGTCAAAAATTAGTTTAAGCACACTGAATTTAAATACTAATCTATTTTAGGAAGTTTGTAGTTTTAACTTTAACAATAAACACTATGACTGTTTGGTCTTAAAGCTACACAGTTCACAATTTAAAACATCAATCACAACCTCTTGTTATAGCATAAATAATCAGAAAGTTTTTCTCTCATGTAATAGTTGCATTAAAATGTGTCTATATATTATAATGTTAATATAATGACTCATGTGGATAATATATTATATTTTTTCTAATTAATACGTTTTATTGCCCTAACCACTATGCAAAACGAAACAAATTTATGTTAACAAATTATTTTCCTTTGGGCCAAGTCTTTATTTTGATAAAGTGAGAGTTGAAATTCGAATTGTACTAGATACATATGATATGTTATACATAATATATATATTATGTATAACATATCATATTATTTTCTTTAGAGAATTGCAACTAAGTTTAAAGATTAAAAAGCATAAATGTTTGTTTTAAATGGTTTTTATTAGTAGTAAACATTTTTTAACAGTATTTATACATTTTTGCAAAGAAATACTAAGAAAAAACATTTTTCCTGCCACTGCATGGAAATAATCACATTGCCACACCTTGCAACTGTACGCAAAACTGTTCATTTTCGCTTTCATTTCATTCTCGCTCGCAAAAGCGAGCGGGAATGGCCATCCTCGCTCCCTAAATCAGGGTTACTTATTAGGTTTAGGTGGCACACAAGAGAGATAACTATGACGTCAAACACCAAAGAACAGTTTCTATTGGTCAGAATTCTCGTGTCACTCACCGTATTCTAAATTCTAGTTGCCTTGCTCTAAATCAGCTGATTTGACTGTCGGCGTTTCTACACACTAACTTCCGGTTCGTTCCAATAGAATAAGCAAACACAACCTCAATGAACCTTTTTGTACAGGTTAGTTAATAAGTTAAACTGTTTAAATAATGGTGGTAGGAAAAATATTGTATGCATTACGAGCACTAATAGTCGTTGCCGCTCTCGAAATGTTTGGACGCACGAAGCTTTAGCTGAGTGCGGCCATCTACAATTCTCGAGCGGCAATGACGTACTTTGCGCTCTTAATACACAAATAGCTATTTCGTATACCTCAAAAGACCGAGAATGGTTTAATAATATTAAAATAAACTCGAAATTAGATCAAAACACATTGCAAATGGCGCTTGACAAAAAAGAAAATCATTGCATTTGCCCCAGGCTGTTAAAAATTTCCATCTAAGGGAAATAATATCTACAGAAATAACATCCATGCAAACTCAAAATATACCTTCTCATGGTTTTGTTTAATCCAATTAGAGGGTAAGAAGATGTTTAGCGAACAAATTTGGGAAAATGTTATATTTTGCAACCTTTCTCATATTGTGGCCTTGCAGCCAAAATATTTCCTTGGACTTCCAAATTTAAATATCCTCATTTAATGACAGTTTTTTTTATTATTTTAGATAGAATCTTTCCCTACGGAATTCCATATTTAAAATAAACTCTCACTACTGACCGTTTATTCGAAAATACTTACAGATAGAAACGTGAATTCACAAATCACCTGAGGTCGATGCTCCTGAATAAGAATTGGTAAGTGAATCAGCCAAACCAGTGACAAATTTGCTCTGATTGCTTCGTGGAGTAATAAGCTATCGTAGTAGGTAGCGCTTATTGAGCATGGGATGATGCTCGGACAACCACGTAAGCAGGTAATTTATCACCTCTGTCTAACAGCATGTACTGAAATGTCAAACCATCTGACGACCAACACTAACTGTCTTAGCTATGCTTACAGCTTATACATAGATAATACGTTTTCATAGGTACAATGCGAAACAGTATTGTTGAAAAAACTGCCAACTAGTTTTTTGAAGTACGCCAATTCATTTTCTGAAGTTCTGTTACTAGCTGATTAGTCCACGCTAATCCGTGCAAAACTTTCTTTTAGTTGAATCTAATCTGTCCTCCTTTCTACAGGGTGCTTCCAAACTCTGTGGAGAGCTTTTGGGATATTTTTCTTGTTTTAAGAAAAACATACTTTGACACATAATTAATGGGAATTTTGGCTCCTCTTTTTCCGACTGTCTTGTATATATGTATTTTCACAAATTAGTTCATTTGTTTAAAACGACTTCTAACATCAATTTTACTCCCAGCATATTACGAGAGACTTATGTTTGTATATATAGTATAAAACTAGCTGTTGGTAACCCGCTTCGCTAGGTTGAAAAATCTTTTGAAGGCCTAGACGTAATTTGGAAGCAAGCATTATAACGTCATAAATTAAAAATATTTTGATGTTTCTCCATACATATATTTGAGAAAGACGGGGGTGGCATATTTGTTGGTAGCAGTCTTATTTGCCCTTTCAAACAGCACATAATTTGCGTTTCCATTTTGAATTAATTTCTTTGCTATGCATTAATTACAAGTTCTGTCCATTTTGCAAATTACTACATTCGGGTGTTCAATACAATGTATATTTGATTGGAATAATGTGCCCTTCGTGGTTTGCAAACAGCTTGTAAGGTTGTTTAATTTAAATCAGCTTCTTCTGTTTGATCCCTTTTTCAAAGGTTCTCCGTTATCTCTGTTCTGATTATTTCTTTCATAAACTTGTGCGTCTGTCTCTCTTTCTGTTCCAATCTGTTATGACAGTGTTTCTTGATGTCGCTGTAAATTTTCCCGTGATACCCTTAGATGTGTTTCTTTTTCTTCGTTGTTTCATTTTTTCGTGTAATCTTTCGTCTATGTGATACCATACGGAATTGCAAACATTTTCTCCTATGTTTTGACAAGTAAGTATTGTCGCATCAGTAAGAAGGTTTTCCAAGTGACCTTTGATCCTATTAAGTGAGTTAGAAATTAACGAACTTTGTATTTTAAATAGTGCAAACTTCATCGTTCAAGAGAAATAAAACTTCAAATGAAAATGTGAAACACATTAAATATTACTTATAAATAATAGACAGGAGAAAATGAGAGGTTAATTCAAGTAAAACAGTGTTGGGAGTTTGAGAAGCTTAACTTTGACTTTTTCCATATTGTGGTTCTAAATCCGGTCAGGACGGAACAATATTCTGTATTGAGGTTTATTATATTAAAGTTTACCTTTCTGGAAGACCATAGATATAAAATCACTTAGAGAATTGCTTGATTCAGAAATTAAACTTTATTTGCTTAAATTTTTTTTTCTGTACACGCTTCATTCTTTTTAAAAGTAAACATAAACATAAATAAAAACAAAACCCATGTGACATTTAACATCATCTGTTTATTTTTGAAACATCCAATATTCAACAGGTATATTAAACTATTGAAGTTTGATACACAGTTTGTAAAAATTTATCACAGAAATAAAGCATTATTCTATTCTATTCCATTCTTTTGTACTGCTGTTAGCACCTATGCAATTCGGGTAGCTACAACCTTCCATGCACCAGCAATCAACTGATTGTTGCAGCATTCATACACGTTTAATAATAATATTGTTGTCGTCTCTGTTATTAATGAATGAAGAATGAATGAGAATACGACTATTCTCACCCCTATAATCAGCTGTTAGCGCCTGCAATCCGGCAAGCTTCAACATATTTGCATATCTGTGTAAAAATTTGAAAGCCCTCGATTTCTTAAATATCGATTTCAATGATAATGTAATGGGTTTACTTTTTAGAGAAAAAGAAGACATTTTTTTACCATCATTATTACCTTACACCAAATCTCCAATAGGTGTAAGAACGTTCCCTTTGAATAAACAATTACTTGGAAAGAAAATCCTCGTGATTAACCTTAAAAAGCAGAATTGTACTTTACCTAAGTGATAATTAATTTTAATTCGCTATAAACATGATGCAACTTTTGAAGTAGTGGGTTCGCAGCTTAGGCATATAGCTTTGCACCCGATAACCTTCCTGATACGTACTTAATCATTAGTTAGTAAAAGTAAACTGGGTCATAAGCTCAGTGAAAAAGGATTTATTATCATTTTGCATGAATAACAGCCGATTTGATTTTCTAAATCTCCCGGGAAATCTAATTTTTTAGAACTAGTACAAAAAATTCAGCTGTGATTTTTTTAGTGCACTTAGCTAAAAAATTGTTATTGTTTCATTTATTTATGTTTGATGAAATCGCTGATCGCAAGATGAAAAATGTTGTTTTCAAACAACAGAAATTGAAACACTGTCAATTACGTTATACTAGTTAACCTAAAACCAAAAAAAATTATGGTAAGAGTTTCAAGGATTGAAAGTTCCTTTTCGCAGTATGATAAAAACCCTTGTTCAATACACGGAGCAAAAAGGTCTTTTGGTGCTGAATGGTTTTTAAAACCCGGTTGCGCACTAAAAAGTAAATTTTTGCTCGTTGTAATTAAAACTATTATTTTAAATTGTTACGACTCAGAGTAATTTTATGTTATTGTGGCTTAAAATTATTGCATTTAGTTGAGGAAACATTTAAATTTTAAAGGTATATGAACGAAACTGGTAGGTTATTCATTTAAATAATAAACTTAGAATGTACGTTGTATCAAAATAATTTGTTATTCGACAGCTGAAGGAGCTACACCTTCATTGTCTTTTTAGAACTTTCCCTTTAATACGTCAATGATTCCGGACAAAAGTATTCAATATACTTGAGTATAAAACCAAATTACTCATAAACACAGTTTATTGATATTGTCAAGAAAAACTGACCCTTTTTGCCTTCCATAAGTTACCGAAATTTTAAGATTTCCACCTTTTCAAAACCTTTGTTTTACATCTTAATCTCAAGCCATAACACCGCAAACGAAAACACATTTTTTTAGCTTTTTGCATTTTACTTTGGTCACAATATTAACATACGTTTATAACAATGTTTTCAATGAAAATAATTATTAACTATTACTATGGTTGAATGTAATTGTTGGTGATGGTCAGCTTATGTTATTGATTTTATTTCCGAAAACATGCCATTGCCAATTAGTACCAACAAGTTTATAAAGTTTTTGGTACCTAGAATTCGATATGAGAAATCCTGCCACATTCTCGGTTTCTTCACATGTGAATACAGGATGACCGCAAAAATAATATTGATAATATTGCATTGTTACATCAAAAGAGTCAACAAAATCATAAATTTTTTTAATCAACATATGAAAAATTTATTTTATTGTAAGATCTTTCAGACGATGAGTTAATAATGAAAAAGACTTTTTTTTACAAAAATAAGGTATTGTGGAATGAAATACATTTGATGGCAGTTTTTTAAACTAACATTTATTTCAATACGTAAATTTATAACTTTGTTGTTAACATTATTAAACCTTTTGGGAGTGCCCTAGTATTTCAACGAAAGGCGGAAGGAAAGGAACGAAAGGATGGAAGAGATCATTGCAAAAGATAATTGTGGAAGGATATGATCTCAACATGGATCACACAATAAGACGAGAGAATGGATTTTCACTCCTACCATGCATGACGTTTGGTAGGCTTCAGGTCTTTTAAAAAGAAGCAGGAAATATTCAAGATTTGCACAGAAAAACCGATAGACGCATTGAAGGGTTTTAGGGCAGGAGGTTAATAATACCTCACCTTACATAAATATTATGTTTTTACTTTCTAATAAAGAAAAACGATTTTTGACCAGAAACTGTAATCATTTACTTTAAATCAAGCAAATGTGTCTCTGTCTAAAACATAATATATTATTGGTAAGTCTTTTAAATTTAATTTTGTTATTGTTAGACAGGGCTCAGGAATGAATGAGTCACCTTTATTTCACTGAAAATTTCTACAAATTACCATTAGTTAAAAAACACATTTGAAACTATTCTATCAAAAAGTTAATAAATGTAAATAAATGTTTATAAGCATTGCATATTAGAAAGGCACGAACATAACCAATACCCTGAATGATAGCCACGCCCTCTGTAGTCATTCAAATCTGGAGCAAAATGGAGTTAGATCTTAACCGTCTTATTTGGACTTTCTGTTGAATGTAGATTTAATCCCCGTTATTTACTACTTTCAGAACATTCCTGTATCTTGAAAACAGCAGTTTCTGACTGGTATGATATGATGTTCCTTTCCAATCTAATATAGGATTCAAAGGACATTGCAGTTTATACTGTAATTTAGAAAGCACTTGATGTCGTTTTCAGTGAAAGTTGTCTTCCCAATCAATCATTTTGTGCCCTATTACGAGATGCATTTTTAGTACAGCATCTAAGAATGCAGGTACTACGAACTCTTATTACTGCATCTCATAAAAACTTCTTAAAAATAGCATAGAAATTTACAGTTATTTACAAGTGTCTCAAGCCTCATAGAAAAATCCGCGATTGACTGATCCTGTTGAAGAGGTTATAGAAATTTGTTTTGAAGGGATAAAATACTTGGTAATGGTTCCCATTATTTAAAAACCTTTACCACTTAGTCGTTTTCAATTTTTAAGGATCATCTGGAGCATCAAGCAGCTTACTCTTTGGAACTAGTTGCAGGGCGTCGGAACAAAATATTCTAGGGGGGAAGGTCACCTGATTTTTCCAACTGTTGACCTTGAATTTCCTAACTCTTGAATCTGAATTTCCCAATTAAAATCATTCAATTTAAACCGAAAAATCAATCGGGATTTTGTTTACAACCCCTTAAAAACCTTAAGAGTTGGGAAACTTGGTAATCCAAAATGGCGTGCGTAATAAATTTGCTTGATCTTCGTACCTTGGAATTGAAGTTTAATCAATAATTGAATAGCAGGACACAATTTTACAGTACTTGAATGTCATTTATTTACGCGAAAATTATATTTACTTTGACCAGTAGTACCAAGGATTCATCGGATGTACTTTAGGTTGACTCACCAAAAAATTAGTTGGTAGTTCAAGAGCTAAGAGTAGTAAGAGTAGAGAAATTGGATTGTTATTGAAGTAGGATTAGAGTATTAAGTTATTGTAAATTAAATTTGGTTTTAAAACTATTGCAAAATATACAAATCATCTTTTAGTTTAAACTGAGTTAATTGTGATATTTACATTCAATTTCAGTTCAATTTTCTCAACTACCTGGCTCACAATTCGAAAACTTTGGCCGGAATTAAAATAGTCTATCAAAATATGAATACCACCTCTATAACTTTGTGCCATGAAACGCCACGATTTCCAATATATATAGGTCATTAAAACTCATTAGCTACCGTAATCCAAAACCGCAGTCCTTGTCGGCAATTTTGTAGACCGTAACCCCTCTTTTCCGGTGCCCTCTCCGACTCTCATCCTTGTGAACTTGCTCCCTGTCCAGGACACACGCATCACACGATCTTCCAGAGCGGCGACTTTTCATATCTCCGGGCATCCAAGTCGTCATGCATGCTTAAGTAGTAGTTTTTAAGTGGGTTGGCTAGGGGAAGCAGGGATAGGGTAATTTTGGTAAATTCAAATATTGTAGCCGATATCATATATTTCAGCGTGGGCCTTCTGCCCACGCCAATGGCCATTTCATATTACTCATAGTATTTCATAGTAAAATCCATAGATGCTCAGTTTCAGTAACTAACTAATCATTACAATAAATCGTCAGTTTAGGCTTGGCTTGATATTCAATAGTTAGGTAGGAAATCTGAATTTGAATCATGAATCAAACGACGTAAGTAACTTGTCAATACATGATGTTAGTGTTTGTAAATTGTTCCAATCTTTAGAATTTAGTTAGTTTAGGGTCCATGAAAGCTGGCTTACGGCAAGGTCAACCTGGCAGACAGATCCCTCCTTTGGGTATATCAAATTTCTTCCAATCCTAAAACAGTAGCTTAATTCCCAAACACTTCAGACTAATTTCAGTTCAGTAGTTCCACAATCAATATAGAATTCTCATTCACCATAATGTTCCCCCCTTTTATACCCTTTATTTCTAGGTCCTAATCCTAATTTAATTAGGTGACACCGACCTGTGAAACTGACCCCCATCCTAGTCACAACCTTTCCTTGGCTGCATCATACCTACCCCAACAATCCCTCCGCTACAACTTTCCCTACAAACATGTTAAGTAATACATAGCTGTAATTAAGATTAAAGTGTTCAGTTGTAAAAGTGTGCAATTCAACAGAATCTTTATGAGTGAATAATATTTAGTTTGGAATAAAAATATATTTAGTTTACAAATAAGAATAATGACAAAAATTGCGTTTTATGACCAACTTTTCTAAATTTAGGAATCAAATGATCTTAATCGTTCCCAGCTTTAATTTTGCAAAATACGTTACATAGTGATTGATTAACAATAGTATACCACAAAATCTCAGACCACAGGAACAAAAGTTTGGAGCAAATTGATTTCCCCACGGTTCGCTGCACACAGTTGACTCACCAGACTTTCTATACGTAGAATTAAAAATATGGAAACACAATTTATTTTTAACTCTGTGAAATCACTGAGGAATTGAATGTTTTAGGGGCGCATATCACAGTTAAGTACCTACTTATAATTGGGAAATATATTTAAATAAAAAATAATAAATGATAAGGTTGAACCTTACCTTATAACAGTGCCAGAGAAAAAAAATACGGGGATATTTTTGCTTGAAAAACAGCATTTAGTTTATTTTGTTCTTAACAAGGTTCCTTTCTTGAAAACATTCGTGAAATAAAATAGGTTACATTTTTTACACAAATACGTAGAGATTACTCACTATGGGGGATACAGATGAAAGGAAAGCAAATATATATGCAGGATTAACTAAATGGAGTATTATAGGGGCAGCCCAAAATTTTTAAATGTTAACCTTTATCAAGTGGCCCTTATTTTAATGGATTTGTCAAAAGAAATACAATAGCACAAACTGGAGGTAAATAGCAACGTCCCTAATCAAAATAGCGGCCATTTAAAATTGTTTGATGGGCAAACTAGCTTAAATGTGTATAGCCACTTCGTAAACAGGCTAAAGCTAGAAAGCTAAATTCGATTTTCCCTATCGAAGACAGAAAACTAGAGTTGTTTTTAAATTAAAATCGCAATTTCGCCTCCGCTCCCAAAATAAGGGTATTTTGGGGGCAGCCCCAAATTTTCAGATGTATACCCCTATCGAGTGACCACTCATTTTGAAGAGGTCCCCAAGAGAAATAAAATGACATAAATCTAAGGTCGATATGACATCCCCAACCAAAATTACAGGCATTTAATTTTTTTAATGGGAAATGTATGCTTGTTTACCCATTTTAATATTTATATGCCCACCATTTTGGTTTCAGATGTCGTATCGACCTCGGATTCGCACAATTTTATTTATTTTGACAAACCCTTCAAAATAAGGCGTGACTTTATCAAGTTTCCTATCGGATGTACATTTAAAAATGGGGCTGCTCCCAATACCCCTTTTCTAGGGTAGGGGAAAAATGAGACTCTTAAAAACCAGTTTTTATGATATGGGGTGGTATGCCGAGTTTAGTTTTACTACTATGACACGATGAAAAGTAAATTGGGGGTATCCACTTTTAACTAACCCTATACATATTTAAATATAGTCGAGTCCCGCAAACCCGGACTTCGATAACCCGGAATTCTGGATAACTCGGAAAGCCTACCAGAGCAATAAAGTGCACTGAGATTCAGTGCCAGAGCACGGTTTGATACATACAGTGTGTAAAAAAAATCCCGGAACGGTTAATTATTTTTTAAACAGAATTGGTTTGAGAAATAAAACTTTACACATTCACTCCTATGTAAAAAATCTACTTTCTGAGTTACTTACTGACTCTTGGCCCCCGGTGGGGGGCGGCCCACAAGGAGTCGGCACAAAATCTTAAATGTAAGCGTATGTCAGTAGGGTGTTTTAGGGGGTCCCACCGGAGGTGGGATGAGGAGGATGACGTCACATCCCACAGAGCACCCCCCCCCCTCCCCCCCCCGATGCTAAAAATAGACGAGCCCCCCCCCCGAGGCTAAAAATAGAATTTGAACTGAGTAAACCTAACTTTACTCAAGCTATGTTAACCTAACTTACCTTTGTTTTTTTTGTCTTATGGTGCTGGGAATTGAACTTTGATATGTTAATGAGCTAATTAATATGTTAATTAGCTTAATTGATATGCTTAATGAGACTGTTTACATAATTATCGTATCCGTACGATATTATCGTATTGCGTACGGGATTTCTACCCAAAAATTATGGTACTGGAAAAATTAAATTATTAAAGCTGAAATTTGTGTATTTACTGCCAGCTAGTAGCCTCATTAGCGAAACCATAAACAGCACTATGCCGAGAATGTGAAAGCTGGTGCAATGACACCCGTGGAATGTGAAAGTTAGCATGTTGCGACAGGTGGAACTAATGGAATGTGAAAGCTGGCGCGTCAGGTGGGCGCCGACCTAGTTTGGCGTACGTGTCATCGCTAGCAGAATAGTGAACTGTTACAAACACTTACAAAGTCACTTAAAACCAACCAACAGCTGACTCTTGTGAATAGCCGGCTGGAAACTACTACAGACATATTGAGAAAGACTCTGTCTGAACAGTCATTGAAGGTAGCTGTAATAGCTCAAGATGAAGACTTGAAACATGTCTTTTGTGTATTGTTTAAGGAAACCCTCTTAGATATCTATGGTTTGTGCGAATACAAATGTTTTCGTACTGGAAAAAGAAACTTTAAATGTGCATTGAAGAAATCCAAAAAAAAAAAAAAGAAATCCAAGAGACCGGGCTCAAATAAAACATTTAGCCCGACAAGTGTATCCGGAAAATACAAGGTTTATTGAAGAAGCGTATGCTGATGCTACACGTACTCCGCATGGTTATTTGTTGTTGGATTTAAAACAGTCCACACCAGACGAGGTGCGTGTACGTATGGGTATATTACCTGATGAAAAACATCAATACGTTTATCAACCGAAAAAGTATAAATAAAAGGTGTACACTAGAGACCAGTCACTCAGTCGTAATGTCACAGTGTGTGAAGAAAGACGCCGCTCTGTTAACGGCACTGATACACGCTACACCGAAGGAACGTAAAGCACTGTTGAAGGCTTGTGACGTCAGTCGTATCAGATCAGTGTGCGAGTGCGCATACAACTTGTTACGTGGTAATATCCAGTTAACAGACAAACAAAAACGACAATTGCGTAAACATAAAAAGGTGCTCAGACGTCTAGTGAAACGTGGTGAGAATTGGAGCAAGAAACGTAAATATCTTGTACAACATGGTGGTGGATTTCTATTACCACTGTTATTAAGTACTGTATTACAAACAGTTCTTAATAGTGCGATTAGTTAGAAAAATGGATAGATCAAATTTGGAATATTCAAAGAAGATGGTTGTTGTTCCGCAAGAGCTATTTGATCGAATGCATAGTGAGCCAACACCTGCTGCTACTGCTTCACAATCAAAACTAACTCAATCATCAACGGTTAATACTAATAGTTTGGATGCTGAAATGCATCGTATATTACAAGACAAAACATTGGATGACAGTGAAAAGTGGAAACAGTATCAACAAGTATTACAGAGGTTTTTATATTTTAGTTCACAAAAACGCAATCCTATCATTTTACCAATTATACAAGAAGAGGATAATGAGGAGGATATTGTACAAACATTTCCTGCCATGTATCAAAAGGATGTACGCAACTTGTTAAGATTTATAAAACGTAACAAACAGATAATCACATGGGACCCTGATGGTACGGTTATTGTTCATAACACTAGAATACCTGGTTCGAACATTATTGATGTGTTACATGCAATTGTACGAGTGCGAAGACTGGAAAATGTACCCACTGGCTGGCATGAAGTATTGGATGCATTAAATGATATGAACGTACCGACCGAGTACGTAAGCAATGCACAAGCTCGACAGTATATTGGTCGTGAACCATATTTGGAAGAAGGTTTGGTTACACCTTCACCATCAAGACAGCGCACTCCTTCAACACCACACCACTCGTTATATTATCCACCAACACCGAGCCCAACGCCAATAGCCCATAGATTAAGGTCAAGGGCAGGAGCAGGAAGAGGAAAACCTTTACAGTGGGATGCATTCACTATAGATTAAAATGTATAAGTATAGGTGTACTTGGTATGTGATAGTCATTTACACTATAGTCACGAACAGTGATGGAAGAGAAAGTGTATTATGATCCTGCAAATCCAGGCTCGTTTGGTGGTATTAGCCCACTTGTCAGAGCATTACGTCAAAGTAAGAAGAAAAAGAACAAAACAAAACGACAAGTTATCGAATGGTTACGCACCCAAGACACCTATACATTACACAAACCTGTTCGAAAACGATTTCCACGTAACAGATATGTCGTGTTTGGACCTAACGAATTATGGCAAGCCGACTTGAATGATATGCGTGGACTTAGTTCATATAATGATGGCTACAATTACTTGCTAACAGTGATTGATGTGTTTAGTAAGCGGTTATATGTGGAACCATTAAAACGTAAGAGCGGTGAAGAAGTGGCAGCAGCATTCGAACGAATTTTTAACAGTCCCTACACTGTACCACCATGTTGTTTACAAACTGACAAAGGAACAGAGTTTATAGGTGCAAAAGTGAACCGTGTGTTTAGAGATTATCATGTGAAATATGTCACTACACAAAACCCCGATGTTAAAGCGGCTGTTGTTGAACGAGTCAATCGCACACTGAAAACACGTATGTGGCGATATTTAACATATAAAAACACATTTCGTTATATCGATGTGTTGGATGAATTGGTTGATGCTTACAATAACAGTGCACACCGAAGTTTGGGTAATGGTTTATGTCCGATGGACGTTGTGAAAGCAAACAAAAGTACAGTGTACCAAGTATGGAGTCATATGTACAAAGACAGCTCATTACCAAAACGTAAAAAACCAAAGTTCAAACCGGGTGATACAGTGCGTATTGCCAAAGAGAAAGGTACATTTGCTAAAGGTTATGAGACCAATTGGAGTAAAGAATTTTTTGTTATTGATCGAGAATATGGATCACAACCACTACCGTTGTATATAATAAGGGACTTGAATGGTAAACCGTTAGTCGGTCGTTTTTATGAACACGAGCTACAAAAGGTGACAATAGGACCGGATCGATTGTACCAAATTGATAAAATACTTGACACCAAGGGTAGAGGTCGCAGTAAGCGTTACCTCGTCAAGTGGGTAGGTTACGGAGACGAATTTAATTCTTGGATACCTGCATCTGAAGTGAAACAAATAACCTAACCTAACCTAGCCTAACCTAACCGTCATGTCACTGTCTAGACATAATCAGTTTTATTTGACACTGCCTAGCAATAGTTCGATGGACTACTATCCGAACAATACAGTGACTCATTATGTGACACATTTTCCATCAACAATACATTTGCCTGGTGGTGACGGAGTAGATTGGGAAATAGCACTAGTTGAAGCACACTATCCATGCTCGTTTTTAACAGTTGGTAATGATGCTAACATATATATTTACACAAAACCAACTGCTGAAATTGAAGATAATGAAGTTACTAATACAAATTTGACTGTAGCTAAAGTGGAGTCTGGCAATTACAAAGATATCAATGAATTGCTAGCAGCAATTAACGGGAATACAAAACTTAAACTTAACAGTATTGAGTTCGAGTATGATAGTGATACAAAAAAGGTTGAATTGATTACAATGACAGAAACACTAACACAACTTGAACTTAGCCCCACTTTAGCGTTACAGTTGGGATATGATGTAAATAATGTGGATGTGAAAAGACATAGGAAAGCTACAAGACCACCAAACTTATTGGCTGGCATTCCAGCAGACATTTATGTCTAATGTGACCTTGTAGAACCGCAATTAGTGGGTGACACTGTAGCACCACTGTTAAAAATAGTCAACATTGACACCACTGACTATAAATACGGGTCACATAAGGTTGTGCATTTCACTTCACCGCACTACATGCCTGTCATAAAGAGCTCGTTCGAGAGTGTGGAAATTGATTTAAGGGACGACAAAGGTCATCACTTGCCATTCGAGTTCGGTACTACGTACATGAAACTTCACCTCCGCAGAGTACCAGCAGTTACAACAGTATAATGAATCTTAACGATCCCTACCTCAAATACTACCGTGATCAACAACTTGGCGGTAGTAGTGGTATTGTATCAGTGTATAGAGGTGCACCGTATCAACGTGGACATGGGATTGGAAGTTTTCTTGGTGGACTTGTTCGTTCAGTCATGCCATTAATCAAGTCAGGTGCAACTGCTGTGGGCAAGGAGGCATTACATTCAGGTGTTGGGTTTCTCAGTGATATAGCTGATGGTACTATGAACCCACGAAATGCAGCGAATGATCGTCTTAAACAATTTACTGGTGGACTTAAACGTCGAGCTGACGACAAACTGGATCGCATTCTACATGGCGGCGGATACGGACACGGCACTGGCATTGGCGGCAGCGACAGCAACAGCAGTGGAAGCTATAAGAAGAGGCGCATCACACGAGTAACACCTCAGTCTTTGGCGAAACTCCTTCGAGCACGGACGTCTCCTGCAAGGAAGTGTAAGACAGCAGCAGTAAAGAAACGTAAAAATAAAAAATGAAAACTCAAGCGACAAGTGCAACATAAAAAGAAGATTACTAGAAGTAGAGAGATTGATATATTTTCTTAAGCAACAAAGATGTCATTTATTCACCAGAAATCATTCGAATGTACAAAGACGGAATTGGACTTATTCTCGCTACCACTGACACAGACCAGCATTGACAGTGGTAAATGGGTGCAATATAAACCCATATCGTCATTGACGGATGACTCACCTATTGAATTTGTCATACCCGGACATGGTGATGAATATACGGACTTATCACAAACATTATTACACGTACAAGCCACTATTGTCAAAGAAGATGGAACAAAATTTACAGCTGCCGATGCGATTAAGGAATTTGGTCCGGTTAATAACTGGTTACATTCGCTATTTAGCCAAGTGGATTTACACTTGAATAATAAACTAGTGTCACCGCAAAACAATACCTACGCCTATCGTGCGTATTTGGAAAACCTTTTAAACTACGGACATGATGCTAAAAAGTCACACATGACAAGTGTGTTATTCTACAAAGATGACTCTAATAACATGGATAAATGTAAAGAAGAAAATGAAGGACTGGTACAACGACGAAAATTTATTGAAAAGAGTCACTATGCAGACATGATCGGTCATCTACACATTGACTTGTGCAATCAGAACAAGTTCATGTTAAACGGTGTAGAGATGCGTTTACGTTTGATCAGATCGAGAAACGCATTTGCCATCATGTCGGACAATAACACAACATATAAAGTACATATCAAAGAGACAAATCTGTTTGTACGTCGTTGTAAAATCAATCCGAGCGTACTGTTGGCACATAGTAAAACACTCGAGAGTGGTACTGCCAAATATCCGATCACACGTGTTGAAGTGAAATCAATCACATTACCCGCTGGCATACTGAGCAAAACATTGGACAGTGTGTACTTGGGTCAGTTACCAAAACGTGTAATTGTCGGCATGATTACTAATCAAGCATTCAACGGAGATTACAAGAAAAATCCATTTAATTTCCAACATTTCAAGATGAATTATTTCGCACTGTACTTGGATGGTGAACAAGTGCCGATGAAAGCATTACAGCCAGTGTTTGGTAATGATACGGATGTTGCCTATGCGCTATCGTATCACACTGTTCAGCGGTACCGGAATACATTTTGACAATACCGGTAATGATATCAGCAGACAAGATTTCGAAAAAGGTTATTGTCTGTTAGCGTTTGACTTAACACCTGACTTGAGCGCTAACGAGTCCAGCCATTGGAACCTGGTACGTAATGGAAATCTACGCATCGAGATTGGATTCAGCGAAGCATTGACCGAATCAGTCAACATTATTGTCTATGCAGAACTGGACAATGTCATTGAGATTGATCGACATCGTAACGTATCGGTGGACTATGCCGGCTAAATGTATAAAGCACAGTCAACTAGTGCATTACAGCCAGTACATCACTGACAGTGTTATAATAAACATGTCGGCAGAACATCAATTGTGTCAGTCGTCTGTGGTGTTGGATTTACAATGTTTCAAAGACAACAGTAATTATTATATAGTAAAAGAAGTCAGTGTTATTGATGTGTGTACTGGAACACTACTGATTCACCACATTGCTCGTCCACCGTTTGATCGTGACTTTTTGTCTGAAGAAAAACTTCGAGAAAGTTACTGGTTAACCAAACACTGTCACGGTATTGACTGGAATCATGGTGATATATCGTACCATGTATTGATTGATAAACTACGTACATGTCTCAATAACCAATCAGTTGTGTACGTAAAAGGATCGGAAAAGAAACAATATACCATGAAACATCTTATAACAAACAATGACAAAGTGCTAGTAGTTGACATGGGTGATATTGGATGCGGATCATTGTCCACCATTGGCAATCTATTGTCCACCAATACGATACGTTGCGGTCAGCATAAAAGTGTACAACACCGTTGTGCTTTGGTCAATTGCACACTGCTACGTGGCTGGCTACTACTAACAGCTAAAGAGTCACATTGTGGAACGTGTTATTGTTGCTGTCCTCGTCGCCACAACAACGAACAAAACCGCAAAAAGACTACAACGACTAAATCAGTGTTTACCAGCTTGGATCTGACTACAGTTTCACAAGAATGAATACCACAACTATAAGAAAATATTTACTACAATTACCGAATGTACATCATGCCGGAGTGTTTGCATCAGATCGTCTACCGAGACATATTGCTCCGTCATCTGCATTAGTAGTAAACACCCAACCGCATACACATAGTGGAGAACATTGGGTGGCATTCTACAGACCTGGAGGACAAGATAACAGCAACAACAACACTAATACTGTCGAATATTTTGATAGTTTTGGCAGACCTCCATATCATGGTGATTTTCAACAATTTCTGAGACGTAACATCAATGGGCATATGTTGCATTACACCTACAACAAGTACCGACTGCAAGGCTTGGATACTTCGGTCTGCGGTCACTACTGTCTGACCTACCTGTACTGCCGTACCAACTACGACATGAAGATGAATGATTTCGTCCAACTCTTCGGTGACTCCACTGCTGAGAACGATATGCTGGTCCAGATGCTCTTCGCAGAATTCTACATCTAATTTTTGTATAACCATTATTGTTAGATATAAGGTTTTTTGAAAAATAAAAATGTGTATATCATTAACCACTGTCTTGTCATTGTACCTTGTTCTTTATAGTCTTAAGAGTCCAGAGTTAGTTACTTTTATCACAATCCATTACTGAAATGAGTCTTCCTTTAAATAACCAACCTATCCTAACTTAAGTAGATGTTTACATTTATATTTTAAACAGAATTGATAGACCAAAATGGAACTATCCTGGAGAAAGAAAAGCAATCATTGTTATAAAGTTTAAACTTTCTCATTTAAAAACAGTATGACTGCATGTCAAGTTATAAATTAATCAAATTTACTCTTTATCAATCTCTGGACATTGTATTTCTTATAGACATAAACATGGGTAAATAAGTAAGAACCATTTGTGGATATTTAGAATGTATATTTATTTACATTCATTAGTGTTTACACTCATTAGTATGTACACTCATCAATTTTTACAATCACTTATTACAAACTTCACATTTCAAATTATAATCATTTTACAAAAGGACTAACTTTATACATTTTGATACGTCTAATATTTACATTGGTTTTTAATACATTTCATTATGATAAATAATTACAATGGTCTGACTTTATACAAATCAATAAGACTAATATTTACACATTTCTGCTTTTACACATAAGGTCTGCTTTTACATTTCATTATGACAAATATTTACAATGGTCTGACTTTCAGTACAAACTGCTTAACCCCGCCAAAACGACGGGGTTAGTATTTACATTACAATGGTCTGACTTTATACAAATCAATATGACTAATATTTACACAGGTCTGCTTTTACATTTCATTATGACACATATTTACAGTGGTCTGACTTTCAGTACAAACTGCTTAACCCCGCCAAAACGGCGGGGTTCGTATCTGAACCCCGTCGAAACGACGGGGTTAGTATTTACATTAGTATCATAACTTCTTCCACATTAACACATGTTTACATTTCACATTACATATTTATATTTACATATTTACATTTCATATTACATATTTACAGATACATATTTACAGATACATATTTACAAATCAATTTGATTGAATAACAAACTAGACTATGACTAGAGGTATTTATTTTTAAAAATACCTAAAAAATCAATTTGTTACTAAATTGCCCACCACGAGAATTTTGAACACTACTCTCTCATGCACCAATGTCACCGCGAATTAAAAGCTATACTGCATACATGCTGGATCTTCTGTGACGATGTTGGTGGGTACATTATCACTCTGCAGAAGAAGGTCCAGGTCTCGGTGATGGTGGCAGCAGCGGCATCTCTTCATCTGTTGGTGCAGCTGGGGCGGTGATGGCATAATGCCCCCACGGGAGAGTGTTGACACCGTCTTCTGGACAGACGTACCTCTTGTCATCATACGGTGCCAACGAGCGCTTCCGAACCACGATGGTGTAGATAATATGGCGACGACTCAAGAAGCGCTCGTTCTCCGTGTACTTGACCGTGTGGTTCTGGAGACATCTTCTATAGTCTTCCACGGTCAAGTCTCGCTGCACCACAGCTCGGTTGATCCCCTTGGCCTTCTTGATGGGAGGTGGGTTGCAGTCGTCATCTTCGCCGCTGCCGATCTGCAGAAACATGATGCAGTACAGCTTCGCCATTAGGCCGATGTACTCTGTTAGGACATGACCACCAGCTTCATCCTTGAACTTCCCCAGTTCTCTCGCATTCTTGTCGTCATAGCAAAGATGGTTGTCGGGGTAGTTGCTGGTGTCGAACTCTTCTTTGTGCTGCAGCATGTCCCGGTACACGTTGGCAGTACGGATTCTGTAGATGATGCCGTCGGTGTCCATGTAGGCCATGCGAATCCTGTCTAATCCGTACCGCTTGACCATCCTGTAGTGGAAGCCGTACATCCACCACTTTGAGTGGTCCAAAATGCACATACCCACATAGACCGGTTTATCTAGTACCACACGCGTTTTTACCATATTAAGTAGGGCCAAGTCCTCCTCAAACCACACCCGGTCGCTGAAGTTTGACTTTGCCACATACCTAAGATAGTAATCACGGTCGGTACAGATATTCACGTTCTTATGCTTACGTACATTTTGGAGGCTCATACCATACACCGCATTGACCATTAGCTTGAAGAGCTCTACTTCGAATATGTTCTTGGCCAATTGACGGAGTCTGGTATTTAGAGCCACATACGGCTGTAACCATGCAGACTGTTTGAAGCGCAGCACACGTTGAATCCGACGAATACGTAGTCCATTCTGCACTGCTTGCTGGAGGTAGCAGTAGTGGATAACATATCCGGTCTTGTCCGTAAGAGTAGCCATCAGCTTGGCAGATCTTCCAACTCCACTGTCGAGGAGAACACTCTCATCATACGGCAGTTGGTCGGCCGGTGCTTTCATGACCTCCGGACAGAATGGCAGATCTCGGTGACGGTCATGAAGTTCAGGGTCACGTGGGTACTCCAAATCCACTTCCAGCACGTAGCCCTCTTCACCATCTGCCGGCAGGTCCATGAGGGATTCCTGGAGTTCGTCAATTTCCCGGCGTGATAGCCATTCAAAGTCACCATAAGGCAGCGGCTCGGACATCGCCCATCCGTAGAGGTTGTTGGCATCATAATACATAAGGAAGGTGTCGTCGTCCGACTCGGTGTCATCCCCCCTTATGTATTTGTTGTCAGCTACAACATGACGGGTGACGCATTGGGTGAGTCCGCCTCGAATACCCTTCTCGAAGAACAGGTACTGGTCCACATCTTGCAGGGTATCGAGGATCACGCCGGTCTTCTTGAGCATGACGTCCCATGCATACGAAGGCAAGGTCAGGTAATGCGCTGGATCCAGGTTGTAGTGCTCCAGACACATGTCGCGGAAGCTCTCGAAGATGTCAGCAAGCAGGAGTACATCCGTTGTCAGGTAGATGTTGGAGTAATCTTCGAGAGTCCTGCAGCCAAATCGTTCCCAGACTCGTTGTGCGTGGGCATAGTCCTCCGGTGAAGTGTTCTCCTCGAAAGCTCCAATTGGCGGAAGGGTTTCCTCTTGAAGTACATCCAGCGACATAATGTACCTGTAAGGGAAAACACCTTTCCTCCTAAGGAGTTGGAATTCCTCTGGGTCAGTGTGTCGGGCCTGCAAGACTTTCATTTTGTCGACGGGAAGCAACGAAGCAAGCGTAGCCAACGATTTAGCCAGAAATCGGTATGAGTCCACGAAACGCACTCTTAGGCTGTTGTGTCTGCCTGCATTCGGGTACTCAAACCTCTTCGTGAATGAAATATATTTTTCTTCATTGTTAGCTAGCACGTTGACTTCTCCCCTGTCGATGTTTAAAGCTCTTACGATGAAGTGAGCATCATAATTGCTCATGTTGTGCAGGTAAACATTAACTGAATCCTGTTCCTTGAATTGTAGGTTACATGACTGATGTGCGGCTCCTCTGTATCTGTACGGTGGTGAGTGTTGATGGTCTCGCACCTTGATGTCCCTCGGAGTGAAGTCCTTCTGGCAGATGTAGCACGTTGTTGCCATCTGGAACTCCCTCTCCTCGTCTGCAGTGAGGCTCGGAGGGTTGCCGGGTTGACGCTGGCCGTAGAGAATGTTCCCTATGGTGTTGAGGTCCTCCCGCAGCGTTGACATGAAGTGTTGGGCCGCATTCTCACCACTGTACAGACGCAGTTTTGAGAAAGTCTCGCAGGTATCGGAATCATCGTCGTCGACATCTCCATCCTCGGCGCTCCTGTGACTGTCACAGATGTAATACGCATATGCATAAGCAACATGCACATTCTGCGTTTTAACATTTGCCGACGACGCTGAATCACCATGATGCCGATGATGGGGGAGTCCGGGTCTGGATGTCGCTGGATCCCAGGCTGGAGGTGCCACTGTTGGTGGGGGGTTGAGAGGCCTATCACCATCATACGGCACCAACATACTCTCAAAATCCGCATAGATGGTGAATCGGCTCTTTTGGGACCTTTCCGGATGGTTGAACTTGATGATCTTATCTTCCGGTATGTCGGTTCGCAGCGGCGCATGGTCGAAGCAGTATCGTTTGTGATCTTCAAGCCGCTGCTTACCGGACAAGTTCAACTTATTCGGTTGGTTGTCAAAGTGAGCAAAACACCTCTTGCATACAAAGATCTTCTGCTTGTGCTTTGTTAGCTGACTTCGAACCAACCTTTCAAAATCTGCAATGTATGCATAGTGGCACTTATCATCTTCGGTCAAGTAGAGGAGATCGAAGTGGTTGTCTGCCTCCTTCTTGGCAATGCGGAGAGGGTAAACAATGTGGCGTACGTAGAACTGGCCAGTCCGTTTATCTTTCTTCTTTTCCTCATCCAGTCCATACACATTGACGCTTACACCATTCCTCTCCTCAAACTTGCCGATCTTGTCCAGCCTGACAGGAAAATCCAGACCCGAGAAATCAATGTTGGAACGTGCACGGAGTTGCGGAGTGAAGTTTGAAGCTTGTAGACGGTTGGAGATATTCTTGTAGTCAATGTATTTTGTGAGTATGGCATACATAAAGCATTTTTGGTCTTCATTATAAACATTAACTACTGCTTTTTTGTTGTCAATGGATTGAGGTAAAGGGACGAAGGAGCTGCCTTTGAGCGGGCGGTAGACATTTACTCTCACCTCCATATCTAACACCTGCACAAATGCCCATCCCGATCCCTTCATCTCACATGCTTCTTTTTCAGCAACCAGTTTGTTAAATAACTCACTGCAAATATCCTCCTTGTTATCATTTTGAAGTATTACGACATTCCTGGTCTTGAAGGCTCGTCTGCAGGTTTCTCCGTGCACGTCCTGAAATTCACACTCGACCCAGAGGTTAACCTTTACGCCGGTGACATGTTTTAAGACTAGGTGCATGAGAGAAACTAACTCATCAAAAACGTCTGTCAAGAAAGCTAACAGTGACACTTTGTCCGACTCTGGTTCCCGAAGACAGTATGTCTTGAGGCGGCCACGGAAGGCAGTTTCAACCTCAACAAACCGCCCTGAAGCCAGACCGCGCGGGATGTCCTCGGGTTCCTTGTCCTCAGCATCACTGTTGCTGCTGCTACTTCCTGACGGCGTAGACGGGGGAGGGAAGTCCACAGGACGATTCACAACAGGTGCAGACACTGGTGAAATAAAGCCAGGGCGAAGTGCCGGACAGCTCTGACGAATGTGCCGCGCCAAGTTGTCCTTCCTTGAAAATGCCTTCTGACACTTGGGGCACGAAACACCTGAAAGAGGCATGGTATCCGTCTGTTACCTGGTCGAAGGTTGACAATACAATAACCGGAGAGGAGAGGGAACGGGGTTTATATAGACTCACACAGACCTTTAAATCTTTATTTTGATACACAATGATATCTCACAACATTCATGGTTTTGTATTCCGTTTTTATTTCTGTCAAATGCAGTTTGCTTTATAAATTCAAACTGATTCATATGACAAACTATGTATTTTCAAATATTTCAGTTTTCCATTTAATATGTTATCAGTTAATAATGATGTTTATTTCAAGGATAAAGTCTGCTAAAATTAAAAAACATCTAGTTTATTATGAGAAAAAAAAAAAGTTGTACCCACTTTGTGCCCCACCTAAATCAGTCAGTTTTCTCATATAGTGATTTTCATAATGAAATTTGAAATGTGATTTTCATTCATTTTACTTTAAATCAGGTTTATTTTCAATTTTATAATAAGATAATAAATTACCTGTTGGAACATCTGGGACTGATGACGGGACTGGGACAGATGATAGGCCGGGAGCAGGTCCACCAGTAGCAAGTGAATCTATAAACAATACACAATATCCATAAGTTCCCTATGTAGTTATTAGCAAAAACATTTACAAAAAGCAACTTACAACATCCAAGGTTTTATACTCAGTTTTGTATTTCTGTTAGATGTAGTTTGCATGTTAACATTCAAACTAATTCATATGGTAATTATGAATTTTGCAATTTTTTAGTTTTCCATTTAATATGATCGCAAAACAAACATGATGTATCTTCAAGAGATACAGTCTGCTAGAATTAAAAGAAAATTAGTTAATTATGTAACAAAGGGTCGGACCCACTTTGGGGCCCACCTAAATTAGTTAGTTTTCTCTTATATTAATCTTCAGCATGAAATTGAAATGTGATTTTAATTCATATTACTTTAAATCAAGTTTATATTTGTTTTGTTTTTATAATAAGTTAATAAATTACCTGTTGGTACATCTGTGACTGATGATTGGCCGGGGATGGATGACGGTGTCGGGACAGATGACAGGCCAGGGGCAGGTCCACCAGCAGCAAGTGAACCTAAGAACAATACACAATACCCATAAGTTCGCTGTGAAGTTATTAGCAAAAACATTAACAAAAAGCAATAGGGATATTGGTTTAAGCTTTATTCTCAGTTTCATTATTTAAATGAATATTTTATTAGGATAAACATATTTTACACACCTGTACGGTCATCCAGGGTAGATGGAGAGCCGGTAGCAGGGTGTGTCGAAGGCGTCGGTGCATGAGCAGCACGCTGGTGACGCAGGAGGGCATCATGCCGGTTGAATGTCTTCATGCAGTCCGGGCACGAGTAAGAGTCCTCCGCTCCGCCGCGATGAGCCTTCATATGCCGTTGCAGATGGCATTTCTGCACAAAGTCGGCAAAACACACCCCGCAGACAAACCGACGTTTACACTCCATGTTGTACCTGAAAAATGCAAAAATTCGCTTAAAACTACACATTTTCCAATTTTTGGCTTCGAAAGAGGTTCAGTTCTATTTTTGGCCGGGAGGGGGGGGGAGGGGGGAGGGGGGGGGGGGGCTCATGTCTATTTTTGGCCGGGATGGGGGGGGGGCTCATGTCTATTTTTGGCCGGGGGGGGGAGGGGGGGGGGGCCCTTATGCCTACATGACTAACTACACTTCCTAATGGCTACTCTGAATTGCACAATAGTTCTATTCTACAATGATTTTAACATTCCTCAGCTAACTCTTTAACCTGAAATAAATACATTTTATTTTTACAAAACTCAGTCTTTGTTTTTTTTTTTTATAATTATCTGATTTTCTATATATTCTGTTTCAGTATTTACATAACTTTAGTTCCACTATGTAAAAACAGAAAGGTTTTATGACAACAGTTTCAGTCTTAAAGGTTACAGTTTAACTCAATATCCAGATTTAAGTTTAAAATACTATTTAAATAGTATAAATCACTTATGTGAATTCAGTTTAATTAGGTTAATATTTAAAAGTAAACCTACCCTTTGTTAGATGGTGATTGTGTAATATCATGTTAAAGACCAATTGTAGTCTCAAAATCCAGAATAAAGTTATCAATACTTTTTAAAAAGTAAAAATCATTTTTAAGTTCATTTATGAATATTAATTATTTGGTTTAATATTAAATTTAAGCATGGACTTTGTCAGTTGGTGATTGTGCAATATCATATTTAAGTCCAAATCTCAAGCAAAATTGATTGAATTTATCATTATAGTTTCTTAAAATGTTATTATATATTCTTACAAATACTTATAATGTATTTACTTACAGATGAAATATCCAAATCGCACTATTCCACTGTTGCACAATACACTCAGCACTTGATCACTCTGGAGAGCACTATTCTCACGTCCGCACTAGCTGAGTACCACCACTAGACTGAGTAAACCAACGAGCGTTGACACGTACGCCAAACTAGGTCGGCGCCCACCTGACGCGCCAGCTTTCACATTCCATTAGTTCCACCTGTCGCAACATGCTAACTTTCACATTCCACGGGTGTCACTGCACCAGCTTTCACATTCTCGGCATAGTGCTGTTTATGGTTTCGCTAATGAGGCTACTAGCTGGCAGTAAATACACAAATTTCAGCTTTAATAATTTAATTTTTCCAGTACCATAATTTTTGGGTAGAAATCCCGTACGCAATACGATAATATCGTACGGATACGATAATTATGTAAACAGTCTCATTAAGCATATCAATTAAGCTAATTAACATATTAATTAGCTCATTAACATATCAAAGTTCAATTCCCAGCACCATAAGACAAAAAAAAAAAAAGGTAAGTTAGGTTAACATAGCTTGAGTAAAGTTAGGTTTACTCAGTTCAAATTCTATTTTTAGCCTCGGGGGGGGGGGCTCGTCTATTTTTAGCATCGGGGGGGGGAGGGGGGGGTGCTCTGTGGGATGTGACGTCATCCTCCTCATCCCACCTCCGGTGGGACCCCCTAAAACACCCTACTTATGTCGATATGCACATCATTTTAAAGGGCTAATCAAGTATAGTTCAATGCCGCAAACCGCACTTCAAAAGGTCCATTCGTTACAAAATGGTGGGTGATCAAAAGTCTAAAGGAAATGCACGGTGTTCCTACAAAGATTGTTTAAAAATTATTTAAAGACTATGACTGAAAGATCTAAACTCCGGAATAGTATGTCAGACCTAAAATCCTATATTTTAGGGTGCCGTAGAGGATATTACCTCCAAGGAGGGATGGCCCATAAGGAGTCGGTACAAAATCTAAAATGTAAGTATAGGTCGATATGCACATCATTTGAAAGAGCTAATCAAGTAGAGATCAATGCCGCAAACCGCACTTCAAAAGGTTCATTTCTAACAAAATGGTGGCTGATTCAAGTTTTCAACAAAAAATCATAGGTTTAGGTTTGTTGGGGGGGGGGGGGGTGGAATAAAAGTTTTAATAAATCAAATTGCGTAACAAATCTAAGCCTTACGTATTTTTGTTGAAAACTTAAATCACCCGCCATTTTTTAACCAATAATCCTTTTGAAATGCGGTTTGCGGCATTGAATTTTATTTTATTAGACCTTTAAAATGATGTGCATATAGACCTATGCTTACGTTTAAGATTTTGCACCAACTCCACGTGGGCCGTCCCCCATTGGAGCTAACATCCTCTTCGGCACCCTAAAAAATAGGCTTTTAGGTCTGACATTCAATCCCGGAGTTTTGATTCTCCAGACATAGGCTGTGAACAATATTTTAGACGATATTTAGGCGAAAACTTTGTAATTCTATTAGATTTTTGATCAGCCGCCATTTTGTAACGAATGGATCTTTTGAAGTGCAGTTTCCGGTATTGAACTCTATTTGAAGAGCCCTTTAAAATGATGTGCATATCGACCTATGCTTACATTTAAGATTTTGTACCGACTCCTTGTGGGCCGTCCCCCGCCGGGGCCCAAGAGTCAGTAAACACCTCAGCAAGTTGTTTTTTTTACATAGGAGTGAATGTGCAATGTTTGATTCCTCAAACCAATTCGGCTCAAAAAATATTAAGCCGTTCCGGGACTTTTTTCCACACTGTACAAAACAGTTTTGGGTTTTCTTTAAGTTTTTTTGTACGGTAACTGATAATGTAGTTTTTGTATTTTTTACGATGCAATAAACAAATGATTTCTTAGAGAAATAACAGAAAATAGTCTTATTTTTCCTTATTTTTACTCATTTCCCGATAACTCGGAAATTTCACAAACCCGGACACCGTTCGGTCCACATTAGTCCGGGTTTGTAGGACTCTACTAGTTCTTTTTACTATAATTTAGTGGTGTTTTTTAGGATTTAAACTATAAAGAAAACATAATTCATTAGATTTTCTTGTCTGGTATTCCAAATTAATCATAGTCACATGTTCTTGGTGATGCAGGAAATAAATTAGTGATGTTTTATAGGATTTAGATTAGCAAGAGAAAATATTTAGTTCGGTTTCATGGTCTGATATTCCAAATTAGTCACAGTTACCTGTTCTTAGATAGAGCAGGGAATATTAAGTTTAAAATATATTTTACACTTTAGTCTTCACAAAAATAGGTAACTCAATGTAACTCAACTGATTTTTCAGTGCGTGGCTAAATAAATCCTTTTAACTCGTATTGAGAGTTTTGTTTTAGTGACCTCAGTTCAGTATGCCAATTTTCACACGAAGCTTTAAAACAACTTAAACTTGAAATCTAGTGCATAGTAATGTTAAAAGTGCTAAGTAGCATTTAGTGTTAAGCTACTGACCTGGAGCAATATTTTTTGTTTCGTGATAAAAATTGTCCTACCTGCTTTATCCGTCGAGTGGCTGCCGGATAAACACCACGATGGGTTTCGGCTTGGTTTCAAATGATTTATATCAACCGAGTCTCAATCAAAATTCTGAATTTTATAACCAAAACACAACTACAAGGTGACTAAAAAAACGTTCAAATTACTATGTCCAAATAGAGAAACTTCTAAAAATAGGGAGACGCGGAAGCTGAACCTTTGGGCTTCTATGGGATCACCATTCAGTCCATTCATGCTTCCACTCTCGCTTTTTCTCAAAGTCTTCATAATTCGCTTATAAAAAATACTTCCATTACAGCAGATATGCATACTTTGCGAATTAAAAATGTGCAATGAAAAAATCTAGACGTGGCCTTCCACTGAGTGAAATCAACGTACGTACATGTATTATTAAAATCAAATTCAAATTAACTTTATTAGTACATTACATTTAAAATATATCTCAAAGATATGCAAACAGGTGCTTTGTCAATATTAAAATAACCCTAGTCTACGTTATATATTACCTAAAACAATACAAAATTTCTATAGTGTAAAAAAATCTTAATAAATAAAAAAATATTAATTATGTCATGCAAAATATCTTAATTATATCATGCAAAAATATTCTCCATGACATGGGACTTGAGTAGCAAGATTGCAGTCACAAAAGTGTGAAGTAGGGGAATTTAATCCTGTGGATCCTAACTAGATGAGGCCACATTACAAGTTTAATTGAAATATGTTAAGAAGTAACAAAGCCACGACTTTTTATTTATTTCTAAAAAGTTTAACTTTGGGGGAGCCCGCAGATTTTCTGCCTCATGAATAAATAGATTTGGGGATTTTAAGCCATGGTTACATAGATTTCAACTAGATTTTGACGCAAACCAAAGGAAACAGATTTTGTAAGGAAAACACAATCCACCAGAAGCTTAAAGGTAACTTTTACTTGGAAACATCTCCTATATCATCGCTTATATTTTAAGTAGGTAGCATAAGCGTTGAGAATTGGAACTATCTTTTTTATAACGAAAATGACACAAGTTTTATAAAATTAAGAGCACTGTCCTGATTTGTCCCGAGAACAAAGGCCATTTAAAACATAGATAATACACCTCCACGTTGCCTCTCATTCATATTTTACAAAAATCCGACTCATAACTCATTTCAAAGTTCGATAAACAATAGATTTACGCGAAAACTGGCGACCGCCGGCGTCGGGCTTTGAACATAAACAATCGCTTTGACAGCCACTGGCTAACAGCCAGCTCGAGTTATACTGTTAACAAGGACATTGTTGGGATTGACTGGTTTACTGCTACTGAATCACAATGCCACAGACACCACTTTTAAACCCTGCTTTACTGTGGTTTGAAGTTTGGTTCTGCATTGATATCATAAATTTGCAAACGATAATTCAAAATTTAGCTGTGGCAGCCGCTCTACTTTTAATACTGTAGTTGCACTTTGATTATTTTTTACCGTGGTTGAATGCCGAAATTTTAATCGAATTGGCTAAATTAAAGTATGTAACCAATCGAACGATTTCTGTTGCCTTACAATAGCTAATAACCGAATAGGGTCAATGGCTTAATTTAATAATAAATAATTATATTAATTTATTTTATTATTGAATTTTTACTAATTGTGAAGCATAATGAAACCGTGTAGCATATTTAAGCAACTATCCCTGAATATCGGCAACGTATTATTTGTGCAATAAATTAACCTAAAACTTAAGTTTGTAAATTTTTACATAGCAAGATTATTTTCTTTTATTTCTGCTTTACCTTAATTACTCGGTAGTAAAAAAAGTTAATTTAAAATTAGTTACTATGGCTATTTGTGCCTTATCTACGCTTACTTGGCCTAGGTCTGACGGGGGGCAGATGCACGCCCAGCTGTTATCACGTCAACACCGTGCTATCACAACCGACTGACAGATTACAGTAATTACCCTGTCACGGCCCATTCCCTCCTATACAAGCACGTATTCTCTCTGAACTGAGGAATTTAAGAAAATAGTTACCTAAAATTTGAATAATATCTTTTCATTATACTGACACAGATACATATATTTCAGTTCCTTTTTGTTGGCTTGAAAGTTACCCAGTGCCATCCCAGGCCGGCAAAAGTTTTATCCGGACTAGGCCGGAAACGTATCCGAATTGAGAAACGTATGTTATGCAAGGACTACGTTATGATTGAAAGTATGTTTTTTCTGCGTAGTATAATGAAAAATATCGTACGTTACCCGGCCGGGAAGTTTTGCCGTACTCGCATTAAAATCCCGCACTCGCTTTCGCTCGCGCGGGAACTATCATGCTCGTCCGGCAAAACAGTACTTCCCGGCCTAGTAACGTAATAAACTATATTAAACCAAGCTAGGGTTTCTTATGAGCTCTATAGGTCTTAACATAATTAAGATGTCAATGGAATGAGTGTCATAAAATTTGCTATAAATTAAATTGTACTTAAAACAAAATTTATGAGGTCTTGACTAAAAAAACTAGAGCCCTAGACGCCCTCTAATTTTTGTATTTGTCTTTAATACCAGTGAAAATAAATTTCTACTAGAACTTAAATACTCAAAAAAGAAGTCGATTTCCCAGCAAAGCTGTACTGTCTGTACAGTATTAACAGACTTCGCTAAAACAGGCTTTCCGTATCCATTTACAATGTATACAGAAATACATTGTCTATTTATCAGTATTAAAATCCAATAGCATACATACATATAAAAATGTATTAATTATTCCTCTGAGATCGTTTTAGCGAATTTCCCTAGAAATAAGCTATTACCGTCGTTTTAACAGAATGGACAAAAATATCCATTCAGGGCAACCTCGGCAATCATATTAATTAATTGATAGCGTTTTATGTGTGAAGTCAGTTTATTATGAAAACGTATTTTTAACTGCACAAATCACGATTTGTTTCAAAATTTGACATTGTCTTATATGGGAAATAGAATTTTCATTTTTGGAGTTTTGTCAGCACGATAACTCTCGTAAATATCGCCTGATCGTGACAAAATTTGGTAGCGGCATGTAAAACTATATTCTCTTGGAAGAGTTCGTAAACCAGCCACATCGACATATCCTAAGTGGGGTAAAGACTCCATTTTACCCCCCAAAAATGTTTTTTTTAGTTTTTCAAATAGAAAAATTAAATGTATCCAATTGTTGTTTTCATCATTGGATTCTGCTCGAAAAACGAACAATTTAGTTCTTTAAATCATCTCTCTATGTCCATTGGTCTCCAAGATATTTCCACTTTTATTTTTTACCGAGTGTTTTAGTATCAGGACAGCAGAATGTCTTTGCCAATTTCTTATTCGCCTTCTACTTAAGTTTTAACGAATATCGAGGATTATTTCTTGAGTTTATCAAGATATGTGTATGGGATTTTTGCTTTTTAACTTTTTTTGTGAATACAGTATAATTTAAAAAATTAACAATCTTACCTACTTATTTAAAAGCAATCTTTGATTTTTCTATAAAACTGTTATACTAATATTTGTTGGCTGAGACTTTGTAAAACAAGCAATGAAATATTTTTATACTGTATACAGGGTGTTTACGAAAAACCCTTACAGACTTCGGGATATGGTTACTTACATCAAAAATAAGAAAAACGTTCCTATAAATATGGGTCCTAAAATGCTTGGTTATCCGTTTGTCGGTCTGTATGTGTTTCTAACATGATTTTGCATAACTTTGGAACTACTAAAGATATTATCTTCAAATTTGGTACGTATATGCTGACTAATAGGGCCTATTTTGGTGCGGAGTATCAAGTTTCTACTTTGTACCATTTCAAAACGGCAGCCATTTTTATATTTTAAAACTTAATATCTTAAAAACCGTGAATTTTACAAAAACTTTACAGGAGACAAAAAAGTTGCGTAATTGTTAGAAAAATTGAGACAACTCCGTTATTTGTGGTTAGATCTTTATGATCTTTATATGTTTTTCGTAGGAAATAAAATTACGCAACGTTTTTGTCTCCTGTATGATTTCTGTAAAATTTACGGTTTTTAAGATATTAAGTTTTTAAAATATAAAAATGGCTGCCACTTTGAAATGGTACAAATTAGAAACTTGATACTCCGCACCAAAATTGGTCCCATTAGTCAGCATGTACGTACCAAGTTTGAAGTTGATATCTTTAGTAGTTCCAAAGTTATGCAAAATCATGTTAAGAACACGTACAGACCGACAGACGGTTAGGACTCATGTTTATAGGAACTTTTTTCTTATTTTTGATGTATGTAACCATATCCCGAAGTCTGTAAGGGTTTTTCGTAAACACCCTGTATATAAATTTTTATATCACTTGTTTATATTTCTTCTTTTTGCAACATGGATTAATTATTTGATTAATTTGTATTTGGAAATTCGCTGAATACGCAGGTTTTCTGCGAGGGCAGTATTCAAATATAAAGTATTGATTTCCTAAAATGTTTTTTTATTCTTATGTTTTATTTTGTTTTTTATGTTATTTATTATTATAGTCAAGACATGTCTTATTCGTATTGGCTTTGAACAATTTAATACAGTTTGTATAATATGCATCACAGAAATTCGGGAGTGGGGAAATACATCAACAGGAGAGCAAATTGTTTCAAATGAAAGTTAAAATCGAACTTAACCTGTTAAGTTTTGAGATGTTAAAAAAGTTCTTAAATTTAGTTTAAGTTTTGGGGGTACATTATTGAAACTTTTAATAAACTATTGGGGAGCCATAATTTCCCAAACCGTCTATGGAAAATCTGTTCAGGGATGTCACAGTGATAGTTGTATTAAGAAGGAATTTTGGCTAAAATCAATGAAGGCCGACGGTTACCATAAAATGTAAATGTCGTTTACTCATTGAAGAATACGCAATTCCAATGGACTTCTTTATTTATATTATCAAAAGTGATTTAGGCCAAAAAAATATCGCTTACTCCAAGTCAAAAAACAAACTGTTATTAGAGTTCCAGTTGATTGTTTGATAAAGCCTTCAAGAGAAGACAGAAAAGACAGCGACAGATATTCAGGGCACGTACTTAACTTGGAACATATTTATCCACTCCTGAACTTTCGAAGTGATCCTGATTTTTTGTTGTGCCTAAGAATAAATACTTTTTGAAAGTATAAGTAGCCTTAGAGTATTAAAGGCCCCTGATATTTTTAATTTATACAGACTAGAGACCACCTCCTCATCAAAAATCAATCAGAAATTTATTTGGGTTTAGTTTAGGCGAATTTCCGCTATATGTAAGAAGCTGTTACCGTAGGTCTCATGGTAAGACTTAAGCCAGACACCATCATAGCTTTTTGTTTAAAGTCCCCAGATGGCAAAAAAATCTTTAATTTTCCTAAATAAATAAATAAATAAATAAATGAATAAATAAATAAATAAGTAGATAGATAGATAGATGGATGGATGGATGGATGGATAAATAAATAAATAGATAAATAAATAAATAAATAAATATATATATATATAAATAAATAGATAGATAAACAAATAAATATATACATAAATAAATATATAAATAAATAAATATAAATACAAATAAATAAATAAATCAATAAGTAAATGTGTGTGTGTGTGTGTGTGTGTGTGTGTGTGTGTGTGTGTGTGTGTGTGTGTGTGTGTGTCTTTAAGCACGATAACTCGCGTAAAATGATCCGATCCGAATGAAAATTGGCTCAGACATGTAAAGTTATAATAATAATAATAATAATAATAATAATAATAATAATAATTTCAATTAAATTCAATTCAATTCGTTTATTTTCTCGCATGCGCAGTTTTGTTTACATTGCAGTGCTTTTTTCCCTCTCTAGCTATTATAGCTATTTGAGAGGAATTATATTATATTTCTTACATTTTACATTTTTTTAAACATTCAAACGATTATGTACTAACAAGGTACCATGAATCACAATGGGAATTTATTTTCCAGCCAATAAATAGATATTTTATAAATTTAACATGCAATAAATATATTAATTTACAACGATTTTATAAACTATTTTTAACAACTCAGCAAAAATAACAACAAATCAAACAACATGCATAAATTAAATTATAGCTCCATAAATATAACAATATTCAGACAAACCACAACTTTCCTTATATACTACCCTAACTTCTATTTTTTTTCATTCTCCATGTCTCGACAGCTGAAGACATGCATAACAAACTGAACATGCAGAAAAGAAAACTAACCTTGAAGAAAACTAATCAGCGTTTGTTTGATCATGAAAAACTCTTGCAATGTCACAATTACATTTCTATGAGGATACTTAACTTTTTGCAATAAATGAGTTGTTCAAATGAATATCCCTTTCTTGTGAATCTTTAATTGGTGATTGGTATTTGTGCTTTTGTGTAAATCTAACTTTTATTTAATGCTAATACTAACTTAAACTATCAATGGGTACTGTAAGCCTAACCAGGATTCATTTAACACATTGGCAGGTATTTGTATGTATTAACCTAGTTTTACATTGATACTGAGGTTTGCAAAGCAACAATGACGTTGTGCGGGTTTAGGCCTAGGTCTGAAAATGGGTTTTAGCCTAATTGATGCATTTACGACCTGTAGCCTAGGCCTAGTCTTAGAAAGCCTCATATTCAAGAGCTCATGCTTCTGAATCAAATGCCCTAGTCAACTAGGGACTGTTTAAAAAATGTATTTTCAATTTAGTTTTAACTTCATTGCTACTTTGCAATGACCTCAGGTCAGCTGGTAGTGAATTTAGCAAAGAAGGAATTCTATATAGAGGTACAAGTTTTCCATAGTTGTTGAAATGTCTTCTTGTCTTGTACTGCCTCTCTCTCAAATTATACCTGTCTTCATTTAATTTTCTTAAATCTTCTTTAAAATAATTTCTTACTAAGTCAGTGTATTTTCCTAAAGATTCTAAAGACATGATCCCTAACAAATCTTTTGACACACCATTAAACAATACATTCACTATTCGATTTAACAGGTTACTTAGTGGTTGCATTATATAATTAGGGCTCAGATAATATATGGTTATACCATAATAGATATAACATTGGACCAATGAAAAATAAATAATTCTCTTTGTACTTATAGGAAAGAAACAGCTTATCTTAGAACACTTATAAAAAAAAAACTCGGAGAATCTTAACTATGCCAGCTATATGTGTACTAAACTTCATATCAGTATCCAACTTAATTCCTAAGTGCTCGATAGTTTCATACCAGACAAGAGGTTGACACAAACACCTATTTCTTCTATTATTTCTAAGGCAATCCGTTATGTGACAAACTAATCTCCATTCTATGTTGTAATTTATTCTAGGGTTCTTAAAAACTATTGCTTTGGTTTTCTGAGCATTTAACTTAATTGAATTGTTAAAAAAATACATAGCAGCCAAGTCTAAATCATGTTGTAAATTTCTCATGCCTATTATTAAATCAGTATAGACCATGTAAAAAATGTTGTCGTCTGCATACTGTAATATCTTACTATTGAATTTAAGACTAGCTAGATCGTTGACATATATATTAAACAGTGTCGGAGACAGAATACTCCCTTGAATTAATCCACATGTTTGACTGTATCCACTACTTATGAACTTTCCTATGCTTATTAAAGTATTGTTCTATCTTGCAAATAGTCTTCAAATAACTTAAGCAATTTTCCTCTTGCCCCTATTTTATCTAATTTATTTAACATCAACTTATAATTAACCAAGTCAAAGGCCGTTTTAAGATCTGTTGCTACCGCTACAACAAACTTGTTTTCATTAAGTGCTAGATTAATATCAGCGGTTAAATTTTCCAACAAATCTACAGTAGATTTATTTGGGATAAAGCTATATTGGGATTTATTAATAATATCAAATTTCAAAAGATAGTTCTGCAGCTGAAGGCCTATGCAGTGTTCGAGTATCTTTGTTATTACTGAGATTTAACCAACTGGCCTATAGCAATTTAAATTTTGTCTAGAACCCTTCTTATATATAGGCCTAAGATGTGTTGTTTTCATCAATTGAGGTATAAGACCTGTATCAACTATTCTTTTTATTAAATGCAAAAGTACCAGTTTCAAATGAAAATAATTATTTTTTATGTCCTGGGCTCTAATTTTGTCTGGACCTGCAGATGATTTATGATTTAGTTTACTTATAGCTAGGTACAATAAATTATCATTAATACTGACCAGGTTCATGCTTACACTATTTCCTATTGTATAACTGCCTTGATTGAAACTTTGAGCCAAATCAAAAGGTTGCCCTACCATTTCAGCGTTTACTCCTTCAATAGATTCTTTAAAATTTACTCCTCTTTAAATAACTCCTCAGCTACCCCTGTAACTTCATTATCTTCATTTAACTTAAAGCTATCTTTAATCCCCTCTAGTATGCTGGGTTTTTGTTTTTTGTTCAAAAATTGGTTAATAGCTTCCCAAGTTTTACTGCTATTATTGAAATTATTTGAGAAAAGCCTAAAATAATAATTTATTTTTTCTACTCTTAATTTGCATGTTAACTGATTTCGAACCATTTTAAATGCATCCCTTAAAACCTAAATTATATCTATCTCTCTTTAATAATCTCCACAACAGATTCTTTCTATCAACTAAATGTTGTGTATTATTGTTAAACCATGGATTCTGAGCTCCCTTCTTGTCTGTATTTATTTTAACTGTACACTTATAATATATATATTCTTAAATCTACTTACTAATTCATTATATATCTCTGTAGGCTCTCTTAGATCTAGTAAGGGCCACCAGTTTTCATTTCTGATCGCTTCGTTAACCTTCCTAGTCACAATTATTTCTTTTAATTCATTTACATCCTCTACATTTATTGACTTGTGAAATTCTAACCTGATGCCTGTCCAATAGTGGTCTGCTATTTTATTTTCCACAATGAATGATTTGTATACCTTATCTTGTGTTCTTATATTTACATGGTCTAAGCAAGTAGATACCAGAACATTGTTATAAAACTCTACTCTTGTAGGCTTCCTTATTGTATTATAAAATCCGTTGGAGTATAGACTGTTAAGATAATTTTAAAATCCATACATGTTTGTTAAATAACAAATATTAAGATCACCTAGCATTATAGCATGTTTTTCCTTTTTTATTATATCTGAAGCCAAAAATGCATCCAATTCATCATTAAAATCATTAACATTTCTGTTCGGTGGTCTGTATAGGGTAGCTACAATTACCTGTTCTCCCCTGTAGCATACCTTAATACATAATAACTCGGCAGATTCAAATTCAACAGGTATGATTTTAACATCTAAATATTCTTTATAAAAAACTATAATTCCACCCCCTTATCCAGTTGGCCTACATTTTAAAATATTTTCAAAGCCAGGAATTGCATAGGTGCTACCCTCTGCAGCCGTTACATTAATTTCACTTAAGATAACTAAATCTACCTTATTTATTATAGAACTTAAGCTAATTAATAATTCATCCCAATGTTTTCTGATGCTTCTTATATTTGTACACAGAATAGCTAGGTTATCTGATGCCTTTGAGTCTAATATTACCTTTGCTTCTTGTCACCCTTGAAAGGAGGACAAATTCCCATCATTGTCGATATCGACTTCCTCGATTTGAAAAATGGTTTGTGGAATTGGATTTAAATTGAAAAATGAAAAATTTCTATTTATTTAATGCAAAAAAGATCTTACTGAACTAATAAAAAAAGTGCCTGGTTTTGGGTTGGTCTTAAGGTCATGCTTACTTTATATCACATTTTTAAGATCAGACTCTTTCACTATTCTAATTGCCCTAGAGTTATAATCTTTCTTCATCATTAGTCTATCCCCATTTAGCCATAAGAATTTATACTGTTTTCTGTTCTTCAGCTCTTTGGCTTTTACCAAAAGATTACTAAAATAGGGAGTTAAATGATTATTAAAGTATACTGCCCTCTCAGGGTGCTCGTTACTTACTAATGATGTACAATATTGTCTCTAGTAGCCCTAGTGTTGCATTGAAGTATGATGAGTGGGGGTTGGTTCGTTTAGGGTAGGCGATGCGCTGTGAACTCTTCTTTTTTGATAGCAATATCCATCTTGCTGAGCAGTGTGATCACCTTCTGACTGACATCTTCTCCCTGGGAAACTGGAATGCTAGTAATAATCACATTTCGGCTTCGTGCATACTGTCTCTCGCACTCCAAAGTAAGTTTGACCTCTTCCAAGTCCTTTCGAAGAACCACAGTTTTTTTCTTCTAACTTCTTTACTTCATCGACTACTCCTTCAAGTTTTTCTTCCAGTCCTGTCACCTTTGCCATTATTTCATCTATTTTTCCAGTGAGTACCTTCTCTTGGTTATTGAACATTTGTTCCAGGAGTTGTCTCAGAGCCACATAAGTGGGATCAGTGGGCTCCTTCTCGTCCATGCTATTGAGCCGATTCCTGGTGCCAATAATAATAATAATAATAATAATAATAATAATAATAATAATAATAATATTAATAATAATAATAATAATAATAATAATCAACACGGGTTCAGAGAGGGTCACTCGACACTCAGCGCCATCTCGGAGGTCGTAGCTTCGGTGACACGAGCGGATCAGGCGTGCCACGCGGCTCGTCCGATCGTGCTGCTGGTCACGCTTGATGTCAAGAACGCGTTCAACTCGGCACGGTGGTGCGACATTCTGATCGCACTGGAAAGAACATTCAGGTTACCTGGGTACCTCCTCGCCATGGTGAGAGATTACCTAAGGGACCGGCGGCTGATGTACGAGACGGACCGGGGTTTCGTAACCAGGGCCGTCACCTCTGGGGCAGCCCAGGGATCGGTGCTAGGGCCGGATCTCTGGAATGACTCGTATGACAGCTTGCTCCGCACTGAGATGCCACACGGAACGTTCCTCGTGGGATACGCCGACGACGTGGCGGCGGTCATCACCGAACGAAACGCGGAGTTGGCCCAATTGAGGCTGAATCAGGTCATGCGCCTGGTGGAAGGCTGGATGCGCGATCACGGCCTTCAGCTGGCTCTTTCCAAAACGGAGATAGTCATGCTGACGAGGAGGCGGATACCCACGATCATTCCGATGCGGGTAGGTACCGAAGTGATCGAGACGCAGAGGACGGCCAGGTACCTGGGGGTGGTGCTGGACAACAAGCTCACCTACTGGGACCACATCAGAAGCGTGTGCGACAAGGCGGCCGAAGTGACGTCCTGCCTCGGAAGACTGATGGCCAACATCGGGGGACCGAGTCAGGGGAAACGGAGGCTGTTGCTGTCGACGGCACAGGCCATCATGCTCTACGGAGCGGAGATCTGGGCAGATGCGACGAAGGTGAAGAAATACCGGACTCGCATGCTGGCGGTGCAGAGACGTGGCGCGCTCAGAGTCGCGACCTCGTACCGCACGGTCTCCCAGGCGGCGGTGCTGGTCATTGCGGGAGTCATCCCAATCGACCTGCTGGCGCAAGAGAAGAAGATCATCTGGGGGCGTGCTCCCGAGATGGATCGGGAAGAGGCTGCCGAGCTGGCCCGTGGCCAAACAATGGCCGCCTGGCAGCGTCGATGGGACGAAGACACGACCGGAAGGTGGGCATGGCGACTCATCAGGAACCTGGAGCCGTGGGTTTGCCGCGACCACGGGGAGTTGAATTTTTACCTCACCCAGTTCCTGACAGGTCATGGCTACTTCCGTCTGTACCTCCACCGAATGGGCAAGGTCGACTCGCCCAGGTGCAAGTACTGCGGACACGACGGAGACGACACTTTCTTCGTGTGCCGTCGCTTTGACGAAGAACGGACTGCCCTCGCCGACTCGGTCGGCGGTCATCTGACCGCGGACAACATCGTGGGGAAGATTCTGCAGGGCAGCGTCAGTTGGAACGCAGTGGCTGACTTTGTCATGTCCGTCCTGCGCCAGAAGAGGACAGATGGGTGTCTCGAGTGACCCCAGAATCGAGGACAGCAGGAGATCGGTTGAAAACCAACTGAGGAGTCCTGAAAGGGACAGCAGCGCGGAGTCCTGAAAGGGACCAAAGGCCACGCATTGCGATGTCGCAATGAGCAGACGCTCGGGTCGATCGCAATGATGTGGTGACAGCACGCGAGGGGGTTTTTTTAGCAGGTATGCCCAAGGAGATGTACAGACAACTGTACACTCCTAGCCGCCTCGAGCCTCGAGGCGGGGCCTCTGACACTGATGCTGTCTGTCAGAGGTTGGAGACCCCTGCTCGTCGCTTTGCTCTCTTGGGCGAGCGGCGTGGAGGGCCCGCATATCGGTGCGGGTAAGGGCTATTTTTAACCTCCCTTCCAGCGTGGATAAAAAAATAATAATAATAATAATAATAATAACCTGTTCGAAAACCAGCCCAATCGGGTCATCGGGAGGGGGGGGGGGTAGATGGGGATAAACTTGAATTGAAAAAAGGGTTTATTGAATTTTTACATTTAAAATTAAAAAGTATTAAATTATAGTTTGGATCATTGAATTCAGATTAAAACCAAATAACTTAGTATTTTGATTTGTTGTTCTATGCTCATTGGTTACCGAGATATCGTTGGTGGTAAACACAGTCCGTTGTCCCAATGTTATCCTTATGGGAAATAAATCAAATTCTATATCTCGCTAATTTTTCAATATCTGAAAAACATGGTGCAAAAAATGTCTAAATTTCACACTTCCATGACAGCAAACCTACATACTCATTCCCCTTGTTATTCTTATGGAGAAACTCTTTGTATGTTAATTTTTTAAAGATTTAAGTTGATTTTACTTGGTTTGAGGCTTCATCTAAATTATTTATTTAAGCATTTGACATTCGCTGAGTATGCAGGTCTGCTGCAACGGGGGTTATTCTTTAGGGATTGATTAAGAGAATTATAATGAACCATACATAAAAGCACGAAAACTGAAAAGTCAATTAAAAAATTAACATACTTATACTAATTTATTAGCGGGCTTAAATGACCTTACTATCTCGGTGACTGGAATAACAACTTTTCGAGATCTTAATCAAATAAGCTATTTGAGCTCTATAAGGAATAAACTACGAAATGATATTTTTATTGTTAAACTAAAAAATAATAATGTAAATATGTTAGTAAACTCCATGGTGTTTACATCAGAATAGATCCTATACTTTTCTCACTATGAAAGCCCAAAAACACTGTATTTTAAAATTCTTTAACCTATCATAATCTTGTGATCACCTACTTTTTACTAAGGTACCGTTCAGTTAAGCAGATAGTCAAAATTTCAGGCTGAAACTAAAACATTACTATCGAGCTAATACAGCGTTAACCCAATACAGAGGTCGTTGCTATGGAAATAGGAACAAGATTGCGTCATGATTAGCTCATATTCAAGCCTACGAAGTATTTGCATGGCAATTGGACTAAAGAAGGTAGCACATGAAGAGTGACCGACGGCTTTATCCCTTACACACACCTTATCATTTAGTAAACTGGCCATATTTTCAATGTACTGTTCATGACTTTACCAAATCAAGAATATCAAGAATATACTTTGAAAATAAACTTAATAGGTTCATTATAGGCATGGGCATTACGTAAAAAGTATCAAAATTAGGAACCATAAAGTTCCTAAATTTGATGTATTTTTATTTGCAGAAAAAGTAATCCTGAAACTGCAAGCCTGGATTATAGCTACAGTATTAGGTGTAACTAGTAGACACATGCTGCTCGACAGCAATTAAGTAAAAATAATTGAATATAAAAAATTAATCCAGCAGTTCACTCTTTTTCTTTATAATTGAGCCCTTAGGTAAAATTTCACGAAACAACTATTATTTTCCTGGAATTTGCTCTTCAAGACCTTTTATTCAAGTACAAGGTTGACGATTTGCGAACTTACGTTTTTCTCCAAAGTTACGAGCTTTTTGAGCTTATACTTAGTTTTTTATTTAATTAATTAACACTGTTTCCCAATGGCCATTATAACGAACTAGACGGGGTTAATAACAATACCAAATTTCCAATTTTCAGGTTTAATGTTTTGAGATTCCACTTGTTATGCTGTTGGAGCGTGTGCAGATATTCAAGGCTCCAGCGATCCCAAATCTGTTGGAAGAGATGTTGCACTAGTTGCCAATGTTTGAGGCGGTTCGCAGGTGTATCTGTTAGATAATTTTCTGGTAATGATGTGAGAGGACCACCAGCTAAGAAATGTCCTGAGGTTAGTGGCATTAGATCTGAAGGGTCACTGGAAATAAGTGTCAATAGCCTAGAGTTAAGCATGGCTTCAATTCTGGATTTAATGATATTACGGAGAACTGTGTTGGCACCCACGAAATTGGTTCCGCAATCAGAGTAAAGTCTGTGCATAATCCACGCTTTGAAATAAATCTGCTGATTGCTGCAATGAAAGCGTCAGTTGTTAAGTCCATGACAACTTCAAGATGAACAGCTTTTGTGACCATGTATATGAAAACACAAATGTAAACTTTGATCGTTTTTGTGGGCCGCATGTTCACTACTTTGACTGTGTAAGGTCCACCATAGACTATGCCAGTTGATGTGAATGGTTTAGCTGGATTGACTCGAAATGAAATATGGTAATTCTGCCATAAAGGGTTTTTGTTTGTCGGGCGATTTTTAAAACACATCACACATTCATAAATGCGTAACCTGACAGCATTTCTCGCGTTCAAAATCTACGCGTATGGTATGGTGGGGTTCTTAGCCAGGTTAATGTGATTGTAGAGTCGCTCCAAAGATGGATGTTATTTGCTCGGGAAGTAGTGAAATGCAATGAACTATTAATTGTGCAAGTAGATGAGCTGCGCATAATTCTAGTCGAGGTATGGTGACACGCTTCAAAGGTGCTACCCGGGTCTTGGATATGACTAAGTTAACAAGTCATACTGTAGCACCATTAGGCTGTTCGCATCTAACATAAACGACAGCGGCACACCGTTTTCCGATGCATCACAGAAACCATGCAGCTCTGTTTTATGCGATCGACTGATATTCAAGGAACGAGGTATAGTGATTTTGGATAGGTTTTCAGTATCTTTCAATAATAATGTCCATTGAGACAGAACGTCGGTAGAGGAGCATCCCATGTTAAACCTTTTGTCCAGATTAGTTGCATGAAAGATTTAGCAAGCATAATAACAGGACTGAAGAAACCACACGGATCATAAATTTTTGCAATTGTGCTTATAACTGTCCGTTTGATATGGATTACAGGTTTTTCAGGCAATTGAAAAGAGTACGAAAATGCGTCTGTAGTCGGTGACCATCCTAGACCCAAAACTGAAAACTGTGGATCTGGAGAATTAGGTAGAAATGTAGGAGTCTCTTGATGGGAATGTAGGACATTATTTAGAAGTTGAGGTGAATTAGAAACCCATTTACGTAACTCAAAACAACCACGTTTTAATAAAGAATTAAGTTGATTTTGCAAATCAATAGCATCTCCCACTGTGTCAGCTCCTGTGATGGTGTCATCAACATATGTGTTATAACGAATTGCATGGGCTGCTTTTGGAAAATCATGACCATCATCATGGGCCAGTTGGAGTAGTGTGTGAATGGCTAAGAGGAGAACTATTCATTCCGTAAGTTAAGGTATTGAGCCTATAAATACTAATTGGCTCATAATTGTTTTCTCTCCAAAGAATTAAATGATAATTACGGTCATCAGGATGATTGTTAATCCGGCTCGAAAGACCAATTTGTTTCGTGATCTTCATGAGAAACTGCGCAGTTGAAGATTTGCTCGAAGTCCGCTCGTTTCTTCTCTATCTCCGATACGTATGTCTTCAATCTTTTCTTTTGAAGTTGACTAAGATCTTCTTCCTGACCTTGGATGGCTCCTAAATCTGATTTTATTTTGTTTAGTCCTGTTTTGATTAGATATGTTGATCTTCTGTAAAGTTCCGACTTGAATTCTCCTCTTTTTCTGAATGGACTGTATGTTGCTGAACTTAATTAATGTAGTTTATTTTGTGAAATATAAATAATATTAATCTTTCCATTACGTTGGTAAAGTTAATCTGGCCTGAAGGACCAATTTATTTCGTGAATGAATGTATAATTAAGAAAAATATAATTATGTTAGAAAGAATAAAAATAGAATGCATTTTGTGAACTGATGAAAGAAAAACTCTGTTTGTTTTTGTTTACAATGTGAAATTAAAAATTAACACATGTGAAATATTGTCAGATGATAAAATATTGAGTACAGTATATTAGAACTGTCCGAACACTCTTAATTTGGTAAATTATGTAAAGTACTGATGAGTAACTTCGCGAGGACACCAAACTTCGAATAGAATGAAATTGACGCTCGAAAACACTGAACAACATTGAACTAAGCTCACTATTTTTAAAGAGTTTCATAGGATCCTTAATTCTGTATTTGCCTTTCCACATGGGCTTTAGACCTGTGGGTGGAAGTTTTCAAGCAAAGCAAGGAATGAACCGGTACAGTATTTTGGTGAACAGAATTGCTGAATGTGTCCACCGGGAAATTGAAACCCACGATATCGCTACTATGGTTCTGAACTATAGTGCAGTTAACTACTACTCAACCAATTAGCTTTATCTTCTAAATTGTTAAAATATATATTATAATGAATCATAGAAATTTTTGTTAGTTTTTGGGTTAATAGTATTACAAACCGTCAATAGAGCATAATTGAGATTTATTTAACCCTAAACTTTGAAACTTCACTTTACTCGGCACTACAAATTATATATATCTATACACTGTCTGAATTGTACCATTGCAAAGGATTTTTTTCCAAATGCACTAAATAAGGCATAACATGACCATATTTCATTACATAAAAGGCCCATGAAATTTAACAACTGTTCTTGCGTGGAAAAGTCTCTTGAAACATTGACAGACCATATAAATTCCTACTGACTCGACGATGCATTGTTCCAGCTTCATACAAAGAGTTCGCGTAATTCATTCAAAGCCAGATTGAACAATACGTTCAAAACTACTGACATTTCCCATTACTGTGCGTTAAAAAATCTAAGTAAGGGGTGGAAAGTTAAATAAATGAGGCTGACTTAATAATGGTATTTGTTGGTATTTAAGAATATAAGAATTACTTAGCCAATACAAAACGTTTATACAATTTATCAAACTTAAGAAACTAGTTTAATATGGGTTTTCATTTAGTTATAACAAAGTTTGTGCTCTGCCGATTCGCACGGAGAAAAATTCGTGTAATAAATTTTGCAAACAAAGATGATTTGTATACTAATATATCATTTTAAGAATCTCTGATGAAAATATCGTTTTACTAATTGTGTGTTTTTTTAAATATGTGTGGCTGTTTTCAACCTTGGGCATTATTTTAAACAATCATACATTTTAACTTCACGTACACAAAAAAGAAGTAGTTAATTTAAATACTTAAACAATATAATTGCTTGATGTTTACTTATGGATGGAAAATTCTTTGCAAGACCATAAGACTATTCAAACGGCTGAGATAATAACTGTACTGATTTATTCTAATAAATTTAATTTTGAATTATTTTTACACTGAACAAAGGTTAAACCAGGTTTAAAAAATCAAACAAATAATTATGTGTATAAAATATTATATTAAGTTACAATACTGTTACTTTTCAAGACTAACCTGTTGGCACTCCTGTGAATTCTTGTGATTTGGAGGCAATATTAATTATGAGCTAGGATAAAGTTCACTCTTGCACTCACTATTCCCCAAAATTAGCACTGCTCGTTGAAAAAGTAGGTTAAAAATAATATTATTTGTATAAAAGAAATAATCAATTATTGTCTGTATAGTTTATTTTGAATTTCCAAGATGTAAATTTGCTTAATGTGATATAATTTGTTAATTTCAACATAACATCTCATAATATTGTACTTAGAAAATTTATGTGTACTGAGCTTTCATGGATAAGTTTGCAAGGATTTTGCACATGTTTCAAAGTAAATGTTTTCAGAATTGTAAATTATTAGGTCAGATTTATTAAATTTTCTTGTTTTAAAATAAAGTAAAAGACATAGGGATAAAATTATTTTAGTTACCTTGTATGATTAAATTTTTGTAATTTTCAGACGAGCCCGAGTGCACGGCAATATTGGGGATAGAGTAAGTTTGTCCCATGATAATAGTAATAGGAATTGTAGTTCATGAAAATGTATGGATATTTTGTATTAATAAAATAAAAATATAAGTGCATCATCAAATCAAGAAGACTATTGAATATGTCCAGTTATTGTTACCAGTTATTAAAAGGATATAAGTTGTTTTACCTCACATCCAAAGGCTGACTCATATTAACTGCAGTCTTGTCAAACAAAATTTCAAACTAAAAAGTACTGGTCCCAATTTGGTATCTGCAGGGCAAACCTGGGTAATAAACTATTCAAATGCAAACACAACCAAGCAAGCAATTTTAACATCTTGGTACCTCTCATTTGATAACACGCCCAATTTTATTAAATAATTTGAGTCCAAGAGATTTAAGAAATGTAATTATTATTTAAATTTTTGACTTTCCCTTCTGCTTCTAGTGTCTAAACAACTGTACGTTTTGAGAGGTACTGAAACTCCTGTCGTTTTCAAGTAACCCAACTTAAAATTATATTACCTATTTATTTATATTTAACCTAACGTTTTTGGTTTTTTTGTTTTTTTTGACACACAATTTGCATTCATCCAACATTTAACAACATAGAAATCTCACTCACACAAAAATTCATACCAAACACATTGAACATAATACAGAATATACAAATGAAAATTGAAGCAAAAACATATACCTGACTGACGGCGATGCCTCCAAGTTGGCAACGGCACGACACGCACCCACAACCACTCGCACCCACGCACACTACAGCAGGAGGAGGGGGGAGCGGCCATCCCTCACCAGGGACACAAGAAGTGTAGTCTAGTTTACCACTCTTAAAATTAAACGGGTCGAATTACTTATTAACAATACCTTGCCATAATTATAGTACACATCCTATTCATCGTGTTTTTGAATATGTAATATTTGATTCCTATTCCTCAATATCTACGAGGTAAATAGTTGAAAAGTAATAAAATTTAAATACATGTTGAGCGCTTTTATAAATTTTTTGTGTGAAAATCATACTGGTGTAACATCACCTTCCATCGAGCCCTCCGTTATTATGGTGGATGTACACTTCTGAGATTTTAGCATAATAACTTTACCACGGATGAAAGAACTACCAATTTTGTAAACCTAAGTTAATGTCGAATCTTGTCCTCATCATTGTCTCTGGTGCCCCTGGGAAATCAAGGAGGCCGTCCTAGCCTGCATCCGGAAATTGAACTAAATGGAAATTGAGTTTTCACTCAATAGCCTATGAAGATAGACCCAGACGGTTGGTCACTTCCACCTTTTCTTCCGAAATAAAGAAAGAAATAGTATTCTTAAACGTATTCACATGCTCATATAAAGTATTCTTGAATTACATGTCAATACTCTGAAACCCAGGTCAAATTGGTTGACAAAACCGTTGTAATTTACTTAGAATATTTTGTTAATGCATTTACCACGTGTTTTTAGAAATGCTTTGCAGAATTACTTTGTTAGAGTTAATGTTTTTTTTTTATTTAAAACATATCCTTCTTAAGTCTTATTAAATTTAATGCAAACAAATCATAAATGCAAACTTTATTGATTATGTAAGATGTAAAGGAATTTTAAGCCATTTTTATATATGATTTAAAACCCATACCTAACGTATAGTAATGAGTAATACATTACTAGATTTATAGATCGACGGTAATTGTCATGGCATGTAAATATAATATCAAAACTATCGTATGAACGCTCACAGCCTTATTCATATTAGATTGTTAAAGAAACTCCCTTTTTGTGTGGTTTCAGTGTAAAAATGAGGAGCGATAACAATTACATTCACAAACATTCAAACTCAAAATATTATAATGATTTACATTCTGTAATCCCTGTAAATTATTTTAAAACACTCGGGATCACGTACTATCTAAATTAGGTATTAAACTAACGACATCATTCTAGAAAAATAATCTTGATAGGACCGATGGTTTGTAGAAAAGCCTCAATTTACATCAAATAAATGTAAAATATTAAATCATGGCTATATACTAGTCTTGACAATGTTATCACTGCTGAGTCAACTGTTGATACAAGCCAAGCAGAAGCACCCATCATCCTCGCTTTCTCTCGTTGCACAGATCAACGTCTTTATTGAAAGCGACAAGATACTCTTTAAACACATTAGTTAAATATTAAAATTATATTTTTTTACAAATCAGAAATATTTTGTATTTATCACCTACTAAACGCCAAATAATTGCAACCTTGTGACATAGATATAGACACAATTCCCATTTTATGAAAACATTTAACATTTCCATTTGAAACATAATTTATAAAAACCTTTTTAACCAACCTCTGAGGACTCCATAAGCCGTTAGCTTGGACATGTTAGTAAATTTATTATTCCTAGGAATAATCAGTCGGTATTCCCTTATATTAACTAATAATAATTAATTAATATACAGCCTTGACACCTGTGGTTAAAATTTTCCTAATTAATTTTACTTACGTAAATTTGATTGCTATAAGATGTTAAATGCTGTTCCTTCACGCTGGACGCGTTTCAGGCGAATTACCGCTTACCCTCAGCAGCAAAGAATATCATTAAAATTAGTCCATTGTTATTCCATTGGTTGTCAAAAAGCACGAAAAGTAGCAAGAAAAGTACATACACTTAATCGACACAAAACACATATGACACGGACGAAAAACGTAAAATTGCGCCATTCCGATACCCGCGGATCCGCTTATTATCATAGATTTTTCCTTGAATTCCTAGCAACCATAATGCATAATTCTCCTCTTCATCTGGATTCCAGTTTTCTTTCTTTAATTCGTTCACATACGCATTCTAATGTCTTCAACATTTTTTTATTATGGCCTCTGCCACCTTCAGCGTTATAGGTGATCTTCAGGCGATCCTGCCATTCCCTGAATATACCCCTTACTTCTTCAACACTTGGTATTTAGGACTTGCTTGTACATAAAAATATTGTTTCCTTTTTGTGGCCCATAGTAAAACTCCGTCTCCTTAAAAACATAAATAATTAGTAACTTAAACTTTATAAGTACCTCTACCATAAGGTAATTTTCCTTTCTTAAGCGAACCAGTGATCATAATTTATGTCCCATGCTATTCTTCCTTATTCCTTATCCTGCACATTTCTTGTTGGAGTACCACTTGAAAGTTGAAACACTTTGTAAATAGAACTTCTTATTAGTTTGTCTCCGTCTTTGAAGAACTTATTTGGAATTTTATTATACAGCTAGACCGAGGTGAATTTGTGTTTGGCGTTGGCGAAATGTGTTGGTTTACTTTATTATGTTTTTGATTTCCACTGAAGAATTATTTCATTTAACTAATTTATTTTATAAAATAGGTTTAAACTTTCTTCATATGAATATTAAAAATCCATCAAAATATTCATGCTTTCATAAGTCGTGAACTAAAAAAGATAATTTAAAACTGTAAATAAATATTCTGCAAAAGATTTGAACTTTATTGTTATTAAATATTAAAAATCCCCCAAGATATTCATGCTTTCATAAGTTGTCAACTGAAAAAACTACAACCACAAACTGCAAATAAATATCAAAGTGACAGAAGGTAGAAATTATAGCTTTTCTCAAGTCAGCTATTTACTCAAGGAAAAATAATTTATATGTACCATATGTTTGGTAAAATATACTTCCATTTAAAATATATGGAAACTTTAAAGTCCAGTGGGGCAAAGCACATTGAACTGAGGGTGATACAAATTACCTCATGACTTCTGCAGGAAATTCCCTTTAATTTGACACCTCAATCATTAAAATCGGTTCACAAATAAAGTAGTTTTGCTGTACACAAGAAATTCCTTAAGGAATTAGTATAATAGATAATGTTCTGATCTGATCAGTGAGTCGCTTCCGTAGACTTTCATTAGCAACTCACACAAGGTACATAACGTACCCCATTTTTTTCTATAGTTCCTTGGGACCATTTTCCATTTGAATTGAGGTTGTAATTTTTAACCAACACTCTTTGTCCTGGAGCGAAACGCCTTTTGTTGAACTTAAATTCGAAAAGTTTGTTTTTGTAGAGGAATCTTCCACCAATAAATCTATTTCTGTTCTTACTTTCCTCTCAAACATCAAACTGTAAGGGGATTTTCCTGTGGTGGCATGTATTGTTTTTCTTAGTTGCCTTAAGATTGTTTTTATCTTGTCATCGATGTGACTATCACCGTTAGCTATCAAAAGTCTTTTAACAGTTTGAGCAACTCTCTGCCTGACCATTAGATTTAGGGCAGTCACGAACAATCGTTTTGTGTGTTATCTCATACTTCTTTAAGAAATCTTCAAAGGGTTTCGATGTCAGTTGTGTTCCATTGTCAGACGCTAAAACATGAGGTAATCCAAATGTTGAAAAGAGTCTATCCAATTGTTTTAAGCACCATGCTGTTGACTTTGTTGGAAGTATTTCTACCCACTTACTATATAAGCAACAACAACAATAAAATACCACCAACATTTAAGCGGACCTGCAAAATATATATGAATACGTCCCCAAGGCCCGTTTCCCAGAGGTTCCCATGGGCGAATCGTCTCCTTCGCTGGGTTACTTAACTTCTGCTGACAAGGTAAATAATTGCTTACCATATTTTCATTACCTTTATCAGTATTTTTCCAATAGCAGTTGCTTCTGGCAAGTAGTTTTATTTTAGTCATGCCCACATGTCCAGCGTGTAGTTCATTATTTAGCACTTTTTTCAATATGATGAGAGTTCTTATTAAGTTGTGATTTAATTACGCCTCTTTGCCACCCTGATACTTTTAAATCATATTTATTCTTTTCTTCCAACCTCGTCATTCCTATATTTTTAATAATTCAATAAGCATCAGTTCAATCATGATGCATTTTATTTCGAAACCAGTAAAATATAACAATAATAAATAATCGCAAGTATGAAATTTATAGATGAATCGGCTGAATATAAAATATATATCAGTATATCATTAGCATATTGCTATTTAAAGCCTAAGTAGTGGTTCAAAGCTTCAGAATGAGGCGCCATTTAATATACTCGCTTTAGAATAGAATATTCTCGTTGACATTTTAAAGCGGGAAGAATTGGTGATGACAAGGCTAAGATTGAACTATATTAACGATAGAAGAGAAACAAGCAGGTAAATTAGCTACGGTAGAGTAAACTTCTTTATCAACCTTGAAATAATCTTAAAGGACTCTTATTATTTATAAATGGTTATATGATGAAAAAGAAAATTCTGTGCTGTGTATAGTTTCAAAACTTAACTTAGTTTTGAAAGTTAAATTATTAAGTTAAACCTCCAATTAACATACAAAGATTACTTCTGGTAATCTGTGTATTATGCATTGAATAGAATTTTATATAATCTGTCCAACTTATCCACAAAAAATGTATCTAACTGTCGAAGTGTAATTTTGGTTTCTTATATATGAGATTTCTAGATAAACGGAGTTAATAAATAATTTAAATACCTTTACTTCGTTTGCCTGATAACATACAACTTATTGCTTTTCAGACCAACTTTTGTTACTTAAAACTAACTAATTTGTTACCGACAAAAAGTAATCATTTTTTTCCAACAGGCATTTTAATTCATTCTTAAAAATATCATATCGCAGGGGCTTTTGGCTATACGGGAGCCCCTTGTACAATATGGGGTTAAAGTAAGAGAAACTTTGTCTAGAAACGTCCCTAGAGCAGCAGATAACATATTTACTGCCACGAGGTTATGTGGCCACAAGGTCAAATTTCTTTTGGCAAAATAAAACGATCCAATACGTAGTTGTTTGTGTTTTGTGTGTATTGAGTTGTGCTATCACATTCCATTGTTATAAGTTCTTACGAAATATTTTGTACTTATTACAGATTGATATTCAATATATATATATTAATATGCAGGCATGATTTTTGTGATCCTTTTTCCTCGCCTCTTGTGCGATATAGGGGAAATCTGAGCGTAACGATAGAAAAGTACTTTCCAAATATGCCCAATCTCATTTAAAATTACTATAACTTTGTTGAGAATTTTAGGAAAAGGAATTTTAATTTTAAAAAGTACATGGGCTTTATGAGATGTCATGTTAGTTACGCAAAATGTAAATAAATACAGTAACTTATTTTTGAAAATGAGTAAAATACCCCCGTTGCAGCAGACCTGCATACCAGCAAATTTCTAATGCTTAAATACATCATTCGTTAATGATCTGCCAAATGCGTTAGGTGGGGGGTGCAACTTTGGGGGGACGCGGGTAAACATTCTTATGTATGCAGACGATATTGTTTTGATAGCACCTACAGCGGCCTGTTCGCAATTTATGATCAGAAATTTGGAAAAATACTGTGAAACCTGGAACCTAATAGTCAATCTCAATAAATCAAAAATTTTAGTTTTCAGAAATGGGGGTAAATTGGCATCAACAGATAAATGGTGGTTTAAGGGTGAACGTATTGAAATAGTCAATAGTTATAAATATCTAGGCATGTTATTCACGCCTTCATTATCATGGAGCCCGCATTTACAAGAAAAATCTAGGTTAGCAAAATTAGCAATTAATTTTGTCTGGAATGATTTAATTATAAATAGTACAGTACCTTTATCTTCTAAAATAATATGTTTCAATTCTGTTGTAAAAGCAGTCATTAGCTATGGAGCTCAAGTTTGGGGCTGTTTTGAAAATGAATACTTGGAGTCGGTCCAGAAACTCTTTTTAAATAAATTATTTCGATTGCCAAATAATACGCCTAATTATGTTTTGTACTTAGAAACTGGTTTTGAAAAACTCTTTTATTACAGCCTAAGGATGAACCAAAATTATTTGTTTAAAGTTTTAAGTTTTTCCGAAAACCGACTTCCGCTAATTTTAGCAAAACAAATAATAGTGAAAAACTTAGACTGGTGTAAAAAATGGAAACAACTGGGGGAAAAGCTGGGAATTAATATAAATTTTCAAAGCGATCTGGATTTGCTAAAACAACAATGTGGGATGGTGATCACAAGGCTGAGGGACGCGTGGCTTGCCGAGTGTGTTGGCCGTGCACGCACTTCCGTCGACCACAGTCAGTTGGTGGAACCTCGACCTCGGCCTTGAACTCGGCGACAGGAGCTACTTCACTGATAAACCTGATATTAGTATAATATCCTGGGCAATAAAGGCCAGAGCGGAACTTCTGCAGCTTAACCACAAACCTTGGTCACAGGGAAATAATTCATCTTGCTCTCTTTTTAATTTGAGAGAAAATGAAACTACATTCCATTTTATCGCCAGGTGAACTATTTTAAAGGAAATTCGATTATTATTTTTTAGTAAAAGTTCTCTCTCTGAGCAAGATTATTATAGTTATCTGAATGGAAGGGATTGGCGTGCTCTAACAAATTATATGAAAGCAGCATGGCGTTACAGATGGTCCTTAATACAAGAGTTTAACAATTAAAAGTTCATTATTTTTGTAATTAAAAAAATATTATTCCAATAGATTAATTTATTAGATTTCATTTTACAATTAATCCTACAAGTAAAAAGAATCGTCCGCACTTCCCTAGAATATCAGATTTATTTTTAGTGTATTTTTTATTTTTATCCAAATTTTAATTATAGCTCAGTTAGTTAAGCAGGGCACAGTTTTCAATATATATAATTTACTCACTTAATTATCTCCTGCCGTTTTAACAAAAAATTAGACAAAAAAATCTTGTCTTGATTATTACTATAATTGCTATAATGTTTTTTTTGTTACTTAGCGTTTTTTTTTTGCACAATGAGAGGGTTTTTGAAGAGTTCTTTTTTAATTTTAATTTTGAACGTACATCTATATTGTTTCACGTACAGCCAACCCGTCAGACGGCCACTTTGGCCATTGTTGTACGCGCCGTAGGCTAGGCCAGTTTCCTGTGTGAAACATCATTATGTAAAGTTTTTTTTTTTATGGAAATAAAGCGCTTTTTCATTCATTCATTCATTCATTCATTCATTCATTCAGACAGAGCCCCATATCAAGTACAATCAACTTTCATTCCATAATGAATAAACAACAATTTTCTCCACAAGAATAACATGGGAAATGATCATGCAGGTTTGCTGCCATGAAATTGTGAAGATGTTATAGTTTTGCAATAATCTAGTAGACATCAACTAGGTATTGCCATATACCAATTTTCATTCAGATATGTTGAAAAATAAGCGAGATATAGAATTAGATTCATTTTCCATAAGATTCACATTGGGGCAAGGTACTGTATTTACCACTAGCGATATATCGGTAACCAATGAACTTAGAGCGACAATTCAAGATACAAAACTATTAGATTTTCCAGGCTGAATTGAATGACCCAAACAATAATTTTATGATTTTATTTTTCTATGTAAAAAATTCTCCATTTTAGGAAGGGTTTAACCCCCTCTTATCCCCCAACACCCTTCCAAGGGTCAGGCTGGTTTTCATAGTCGTCCGATTAGTTACTACTTAACATTTGTGTTCCGAATTTCATTCAGATCTGACCATTTTTAAGTGAGTTGTCGTGCTAAAAATCTCTCTCTCTCTCTCTCTCTCTCTCACCCCCCCCCTCACACACACACACACACACACACACACACACACACACACACACACACACACACACACACACACACACACACACACGCTCGGAGAAAGTCTACAGCCAGATGTTTTTACTTTCTTTTTCCTATACATAGTATATGAAGAAAGTATTGTTTTCGTCAACAATTTAGAATTTGAGTTAGTGGATATATTTGTGCTCCCCAAACCCACAAAAGTGGTTTTCAGAGTAGTGTCTGTCTGTCCGCGTGTGTGTGTGTGTGTGTGTGTGTGTGTGTGTGTGTGTGTGTGTGTGTGTGTGTGTGTGTGTGTGTGTGTATGTGACGAAATGACGAATAAAATGACACCACCCGCATGTCTGTAAAAATTCGAGTTCAAAAGATATGGGAGTTTAAGTGTTCGAAAATTAATGTTTTTAAAATTTTACAAAATCTGTAGCTTCTAAAGAAAATATACTTGCAACCTTTAGATTTTGCTTTAAAAAAAATTCTGTATATTGAACTATTGGTCTACGTCAACTGGTCGCGGAGATGATAATTGATATTTTTGAATGAATGAAATAAAGCTTTATTCGTCACAAAACATATATAGTTTTTTTGCAATTTTAAACAATTTTTTACAACTACAGTAATTACCATAAAAATACAAAAATAAACACAAAATAAACAAATAATATTACAGCTTAAAAACTATTTGCAAATTAAATGCCCTTAAATTGCAGAACATACAGAAAAAATGCAAAATAAACATAAAACAAAGAAATAATGTTTAACAAAAAAATATTCCTTTGCATTTAGATTATTTAAAAATAAAATATATGATAAAAAGTTTTGTAATGAACAAATTAGGAGCCTCATTGGCAGAGCCAGTTTTGAGGCTTCCATCACATTACATTAACTCAAAGAAGAAAAAAAATGGCCACCAATTTAGTTGTATTAAAATAAACAATTTGTCACAAATATAATAAGAATGCATATAGGTAAAAACATTCGTTTGGCGGTAAACGCGGTACGTTGTTTAATGTTATTCTTGTGACAAATATTTAAAAACCGACTTCTCTGTTAATTACTAACCGATTTAGAAAAAAATTGGTATGTATTTGTGAGTTAATCAATTTTTTATTTGTTTTATTTCATTACAATATAAGTTTTCCTGTTTGTAAATCACTTAAGGGAGAAAGTGGCTGTCAGTTTTCTGATACCAATTATTTTCAACTATTATCAATGATATTTTTTGATTTTTTGGGTTATACTGTTATTTTTCCTTGGCAAACAAGCAAAACCTTAAAGTAAATGTCAATATTAACAAAAAAATATATTAGTTGAATTCACCCTAGGGGGGAGGATTTCATACAGGCGGCTCATGGTCTATATAATGTGCTTACTGTTACAACTGAAGTAGTTTAACATTCTTTCAACGTATATCATATATTTAATTTCGTAAGGCGATTCTTTGCGTAAAAATTGTGGGCATCTGGCAAGTCGTAGAAAGATGGGAGAGGGCTTAAAGTCAAGGTCTCTATTCCTTGATGGCGGGAAAAATACTGAAATTGCTTGAAATTCACCAGAAAACGAGCAATAACGTAAAATATCTGACATTTAAAAAGCATTGGGATCTAAAAACGTCTATTTTGTTTACATTCAAACATGTGGTGGTGATGCTGCTTGTTTCAAAGTCATATGCTGGATGTTGACATATGTTTTTTTTTTCAAAAGGCAGCTAACCATGTTCAATGCACTATAACAAATAAATATATTTCAACTTTATGATTTTAGACTTTATAATTACGGGTTTGAGTAATTTAAAATTATAAAGAGTTAAGTGCGTGTTTGTTTCGTTTACGTTATAACGATGCCGATTTAATGCCAAAAAAATAAGTAAGGTTAACTTTTTTGATGTCCATATAAACATATATGTAAGCGAAATTATGCATCCAAATTATGGCTGTTTGGAAAATCGCAATATAATGGTAGAGGGCTCAAGTAGAAGGTCTTTATGCCTGGGACTCGGAAAAAATTCTAATATTTCTTAAAGCTTAACAGAAAAGAAGTAATAACGTTAAATCTCTGCCATTTAAAAATCATTGTAATATAAACGTCTGCTTTGTTTACATTAAAACACGTGTTGCTTATACTTGATTTAAAACCACAAGCTAGATATTGATACTGTTATGGTTTATTTAAAATCCAGCAAAATAGGTTAAACGTACTACAACACATGGCGTTTTTTTTAATTTCCCGTTTTTATAATTTAGGGATCTTAACCTTAAAAAGCAAGAGGAATTAAATACGACTGTTACTTTTACATTGTATCATTTATTAATAGTATAGTTTATGCTGATTTAAAGCCAAGTGATTTGTAACATGTACACAATAGAATAAGCGCAGGCTATATGTACAGAGAAGAAAACTTTATTCATAATTTTTAAGGTCCAGCTCTACCAGTTTTATGTGAGGTCGGAACTGGTCATAATTTTGACCGAGGAACAACATAATGTGCTGCACTACCAGCTATTGAGTGCAACATCAGCTTTAAATTTGATCCCACCAAAACGTTTCACCTTTAAATTTGGCCAGTCAAAAGTATATTTAATTTTGAATCTACCAAGACAAAGCTGTATTTACTCACGGGCAACCATAAAAAAGTGTTGCGAACGTAGGGTAAAATCCTAAGTTCCTTACAAAGTGGAGCCAGAGGCTCCACCGTGGAGCATGGAGTCGTCAACGGGAGACCATTTTATGATTTCATCCTTATTTATTTATATTCTTTAAAACCAGGTGGAGGCTATATAAACGACATTTGTTTACATTTTTGTGTTAAAGTCATGACTTTCTTTGGGAAATAAATTAATTGCTACAGTCTGTGGTTAACCTTGAGAATTTCTTCAAACCATGTCCTTATGTTTAACTGTAAACAAAGTGAACTGAATTTGTTTTGAGAACGACATGTAAAGCACCTCTGTTCCAAAAAATTCAGCTCTTTACCATACTGAAGTAACGCCCTTTCTTAACATTTTGATACGTACTAGCAAATGTCAAAATATCTTAAACATTACACTTTTGACGTTTAATTCCGCCAAACTGTTACCGAGTTGTGAGTGTAAAGGAAACATTAAATATCCAGCATTTGTATTTTATTTTTAGGGGCTTTTGCCCCTACAAGCCACTAGTCTATATATAATCACATAAGGGAAATTTTTCGCTGATATTGTGGGCGCTTGGCACGTCGTAGTATGATGGGAGAGGGCTCAAATTGAAGATCTTGATGCCAGAAATTTCTTTAAATTCACTAGATATGAGATATAAGTAAAATATCTACCATTAAAAAACCAATGGGACTGAAAAACGTCCGATTCGTTTCCACTAAAACATGAGGTGCTTATATTTTATTCAATGTAATACTAGAGGTTGACATAAGGTTTTTTTAACCTGCTAAATATGCAAAATGAACGTAGTATAACAAATCCAAACATATTTTTTACTTTTAAATTTCCCGATTTTATGATTTAGGGGCTTTAACCTTTTCGCCATTTAAAAAGTAGAATATTACATAAACTCTTTTTTTATCCTACCCATAATTATTTACCGTTACTTCTTTTAAGATTTATATAGCCTATGTGAAACATTTTATATCAAGTAAACAATAAATTTAGCGCAAAAGTGCACATTACAAGAAATAAAAATGGTAACGTAATTATTGGATACAACCGTCGCAGCAGACCTGCGTACTCAGCGAATTTCCATTTGTCCAAAGATGTAATATTTTTTTTAATTCTTTATATGGACACATAGGCCCTATTTATTGGAATTTATTTTAATGATGAATTTATGTGTGGTATTATTATTTTTTTTTAATTTTACATATTTTTGTTTAATATTATAAATCTTACATATTAAAAAACTTTTGTAAAACTAATGACACTGACCCTGACCTTACTGGACCGGTTTACATGTGGGTTGTACCAAAACAAAGGTTGTTGGTCTTATATGTGCAGTCTTTATTTGTATTTTGAAAGTATATATACTAATTGGGTCGAAAAAATAAACTTTTCTGATGGAGATTTAACATTGGGGAAGAAATGTTAAGTCTGTGACAGCGAGCCTGACCATACTACTGGACCGATTGAAACGCAGGTTGTATACCAAAACAAAAGTTATTAGTCCTATATGTGCGGGTTTTATTTGTATTTTGAAAGTATATGTCAATTGGGTAAAAAATGGAAAATAAATTTTTCTTATGGAGATTTAACATGGGGGAAGACTATTAAAGTTTATGACAGCGAGCCTGGCCATCCTAATGGACTGATTCACATGCAGGTTTTACGAAAATAAAGATTATTGATCCTTTATAACTTAAAGCGGTCCAGTATAATAAAGGTTATTTATTGGTCCTTGGCATTATTGGTGTGCACGTTTTATATGTATTTTGAAAATTTTATATTAATTAAATATTTAAAAAAAACTTTTCTTAAGGAGATTTTAAGGGAACACAATTTTAAGCTTATGACAGCGAGCTTGCTGACCATATTAATGGACCGATTTAAAAATAGGCTGTACTAAAACAAAGGTTATCGGTCCTTTACATGCAGGTTTCATTTGTATTTTGGAAGTATTTATGTTAATTGGGTCATAAATAGAAATAATTTTTTTCTAATGGAAATTTAACATGGGGGAAGACTATTAAAGTTTATGACAGCGAGCCTGGCCATACTACTGGACTGATTCACATGCAGGTTGTACCAAAATAAAGATTGTTTGTCCTATATGTGCAGGTTTTATTTGTATTTTGAAAATGTTATGTTAATTAAATAAAAATAAAAATAAAACTTTTCTTAAGGACTTTTAACATTGGGACCAAATTCTAAGCTTATGACAGAGAGCTTGATGACCATACTAATGGAACAATGGAACAATTTGGACGCAGGTTGCACCATAACAAAGGTTATCGGTCTTATATGTGCAGTATTTATTTGTATTTGGCCTGTAGAATTTTCACTGTAGTGTGGCCTTGGTTGGACCAGTAAAAAGGTTATCGGTCATATATGTACACAAATTTCTTAGAGTTGATGCAAGTAGTTTGTCTTGGTAACATACTAGAATAAAACTCCCATCCAATAAATGATTAATATTTACAAAAAAGGCACAGCAAGCAAACTTCTTCATAAAAATTTAATGATATAACTAAGCAATGTCAAAACTTTATTAACATTTTAACATTAATTTTACAATTTTACAGTAAATCTTATTAAAAGAATGATTTTGATTCGTTATAAGTCATTTTTCATTCACCATATTCCAAAATTTCAAACACAATTTGATATTTAATTGTACTATTTTTAAGCTATCCTTAAGCTATTAACTATTACACTTTGCAGTATAATATACAAATTGACGCTATAGCAGCATTCATTGGTGAAATGAACACCAAACTAAACTGTATAACTTCCTTGGCTATGAACGAATTATTTACATTTCATTTCCCTTAATGCCTGTCTTTTCTTAATCAAGTCTGATGTCAGCTGAGCAGCTGTTCTATAGTTTCTATTTGTGTTTGTGTTTGTATGTGTAGGTTAAGTTTTTGTGAGTCAATGCTGATAAACTGTTTAAATAGTCTAACAAAATTGAATTAAATGATTAACATAAATGTTATTTAAAATATGTATACCCAGAAAAATGTAGCCTAATCAAAAGAATAGATGAGATGTAATCATATAGAGGTTATGATTGAAGTGGGTGATTTCTAGATCTCTTAAATCTTTTTATGTTACATTAGCAAACTAAAGTAATAAGGTTTGTAAATTGTTATATTTTTGAAATAAAAACCTACTCAAATATGTTATTAGTAATGGTTTATATTTAGTTTTTTTGAGGATATCTTACATTAAGTTTAGGCTAATAAAATAGTAACTTAACATGTTCAGTCTGACAGAAGTCAAGCCGTGACCCTGATGTGCGCCACGGTGGCACACTACAAACTTTCCAAAACTCCGACAAGTACCAATGGTGACGCACTGTTCCCATTTGATTCTTCAATGCATTTTCACAGCGCTTTCGGAGCTTTGCTGGGTTATACTAGGCTATTAGGTGTGTTCGTATTTTAGGGTTGTATAGACACACCTTGGCCACTGATGGCGCTTGTAAAAACTTTTAAAAAAATAAATAAATGTGATTAAGATGAAGATTAAGGTGATGTAATAACGACAAAAATGGTGGAAGGGCTCGTCAGAAGACCCAGTAAGTGGTTTACTCGTACGGAGGTTGCAATAACTAACAGTGAATCGTTTGCCACTTCACCATGTGCCGCGCAATCAGCAAATCATGCGTGTACCACCGCACGTAGGCCCATGGTGATTTCAGTATGCCCATGGACAACGTGTGCCACCGGTAATATACCATCAAAATTTATGAGTTTCTCTAAAATTAGCTACTTTAGGTAGTATTAAAAAAGGTAAAATCAACAGAAATTTTAAAGATTTTATTAAAATTATGACTTAAGTTCGTTTTGCCTTACTGTAGGCCTATATTGCAACGTACTTTTATTCAGTTCAAAAATTCTGACGTTTACCACCACGTCGGGCTGAACTTGTTCAATAGTATCACTTGATTGTATTGAATTAGGCCTATCAAGTTAAATTTTACTTTTCAGACATTACATGGATGTTATTCACCACAGGTAGGCCAAACTTAGTTGGTGAATTTTTCTTAAAATCAAGTGATAGATAAAAATCAGATTTTTAAATTTTAATAAATTAGGCTTCATTGCTTATTTATAACAATTTAAATATAACTACACAATGAGGAAATGTTTACCAATAATGTAAATCTCAGAAGTACTTATATTTAAATGCATCCTTGCTCAATTCGATTGCGGTATTTATTTCTAACTTAAAAACTTAAAACTTTTTAACAAATTGAGACAAAATTGTCTTCGAAAACAAAATGTTTTTCTTCTAACCGCTGCTACAAGAACTACACTTTTATATCATATTGTAAATTAAATATTGAATAAATATATTGATAAAAAAATAGATAGACCAGGTAATGTTAAATTTTCAATCCAAAACATTTGATCACATGTTACAAAAATTAGCACATTCTGGTAGCTGTAGAATTTTGTTAGGCCTCTCTCTTTTTCACTCCTAGTTTCGATGTTTTAACTCCTTCCCTATGTCACGAACAACCGGTTACTCGTGCCAGCCATTGCCCAGAGTGCAGCGGCTGTAATCAACGATCAGTCCCGGGTGCGTTTTGCGTATTTTGGCCAGTTGTAATGCGATCGCTATGAGTTTTATATCCCCGAGTTCATAATTTTTCAAAGAAAACAATCTTATTCTTAACTCTACATGAGTAACCAGTTACTCGTGCTGCTCTATAGTTATTTATGGAACATTAAATTTAGTTTTTTATTGTTATTATTCCATAACACGAAATATACACATTTTTTAAAATCCTTTTGTCATATAAATATGTTATTAGCATTCCTAATATAATTTACTATTGAATTTGTAAATTTTTATAACCTGTACAATCAAATATGGTTATTAGTTTTTTTTTTATTTCTTCGTTGGGTCACTTCAGAAACGAATCCTGATCTGCAGAATGATAACAAGGTCGTCTTAGTTTCTGTGATGGTAACTAGAGTGCAAGAGCTTCACCCTCAGCTGATATATCGCACGGGAAATGTTGGCTTTGCCACATGTAATCTGTTACTCTGGACGCACTGGAATAAAGATCAGGGTATAATTCTACCGCAGCGAAGTAGTTAAAAATATAATCCCTTTTGTAACCCTGTACCATATTTTAGCCTGATAAAAGCAAAAAATGGTCCATTTCAGGGATAAAAATCTTTAGTGTGAAATCACACTCCTGGCGAAATCTCTAGTGACGAGTGCCAAACTAATTTCATGAGTGCTCAGTTTCTGGTTCTAAAACATCTGTATGAATGAGCAGTCTCCTTTTAGTATTAAAGTCAATGTTAAAAATAATTTTGAGGTACAGTTTTTGCATTACATCTGGCTACCTATGGCTGATTTAGCTGTTTGTAAGGCGAGGGGGAAGAGGGGTACTTTTCAGAAATCAATGTTCCAAAAAAAAACTTTTTTATAATAAACCTATCGTGCTGGTTTTCGAACTCAAAGTCATGAATGTCTCTTTACACGTTTGTCCCAAATTTCATCGCGATCGGGCCTTTTTTACTAAAGTTATCGCGCCTACGGACAGGTATATATATATATATATATATATATATATATATATATATATATATATATATATATATATATATATATATACATATACATGTATATGAAAATGAACGAACGGTGTTTTTTGGGTCTAGGGACCTCAAAATGAAAAAATAACATGGTCTCCGGCTTAAGTCTCACCGTGCCGCCTACGGTAATAGGTACTTCCTATAGGGGAAATTCGCTAAAATCATGGAGACTACAATTTTTCTCCGAGTTGCATGTAGTTTGATTAAAACTAAAACAGCTCAAGTCATTTAGGACATTCTTGAATTAATTCGTCAAACAGAGGTAATTAGTGCTAAATTCAAGATCATAGTTCTATATCTAGATAGTCTACCGATAACTTAATTGAAATATTTGAGTTAACCTTTAGGCCTATAGATAAAGAATAGTGATCTAGCCCAAGGCTGCACTAAAAAACAGTCCATGCTACAGCAGTCCCAGCGCTGCGACATCTCACATCAGTACCGTACGCTAGGAACTAACAACCTATGTTTATTCATATTACTAAATGTTAAATTAATATTCCTTGTTTAATTAATGTACTTCCTTTGTATACATTTTATCACTGACTGTCAAATACTATTTGTTTATTTAAATTTTCATGTTTTGTTTTGAGAGAAACTGATGAGCTGCACAGCTGTGATTTCTGAGCAAGACTCTCAGCTGGCCTCCTGTTTTGACATCAAGAATTCTGAAGCAAGGCAAGGCCCCACTGAAAAGACAGGCCATGGTACAGCGATCCAAGGCCCCACTAAAAATACAGGCCATGCTGCAGCGATCCCAGCGCTACACCATGTCACACAAGTAGGCAGGGAACTAACATCCTATGTTTACATTTTATTGCTAAATGTCAAATATCCCTTGTTTGTTTACGTTTTTCTGTTTACATTTCTTCACTAAACGTCAAAATTACTTGTTTGTTTACGTTTTCTTGTTTTGATTTCAAAGGAATTGATGATCAGCACAGCTGTGAGTCCTAAGCCAGACTTTCAGACCGCCTACTTGTTTGACGTAATAAATCATGCAGCATGGCCTGCATTTGTAGTGTGTCCTCCAGCAAGGCCTGTTCTTTTAGTGAGGCCTTGCCTAAACCTAATGATTCACCAAAACATTGTAACCTGTACGCTCGGATATCGAATTGAAGAGGTCCATTGGGTAAACGTTGACATGTGAAGGTAGGGCCTAATACAAATTTAATTTGATTTAGCCTATAAACTGATCTCGTGTGATAGAGGTAATTTTAGGGTTGTTAAGTTTCTGAGATAATGTATAATCGGATGATAATTTAGGATTACATTAAACGAATTTAAATTAAATAGTTTTCATTAAAGTAATTTAGATTCCTATTTGATATAAATTATTACCTGAGGGAAATGGATGTATAAGCCTCACCTAGTTCGGCCGATTACTAGGGCTCGGTGCGATTCAGTGCGCTCGTTACTAGCGCTTAGGACGATTACAAAACAAACCAGTTAATACAACTCAATCAAAATATTTTGTGTGGTCTTAGTTCTGCAGTCAAACCGCGAGATCCGCTAGTTTCTCGAGCCCAACTACATCATACGCTTGAACCAGCAACCTTCAGGCTATGAGGTGAGCAGTGAACAGTTTGTCCACTCAGCTCTCTAGTCAATTTGAGTTGTCAAGATTTTTTTCTAAACGAGAGCCAGGCTTCGAAGTTTTCATGGACATGCACTGCAGCTTAAATAGCTATGCACCCTCGAGGTTACGGCATTATCACATAGCAAATTGCCATTGGTGATTGGCGGGTTTTTAACACGGATCTTGGGAGCCGAAGTCCCATGTTCTACTTCTACGCCAGGCCGTTCCTGAGTTAGGACGAGCTGATTCCCAATTGTTGAGAACAGTCAAATCGCGCACCATTCGACTTGTTTATCTGTTTACTCTGGGAGAATTGACTGTTGTGTACTAACTTGCCTTCCTTCTAATACTTCTACTCTATAAACCTTAACCGATCTTAAAATAATTCAAGAACCGATTTGGTGAGAGTTGATTGTGTAATTGAGGTTCATTTTCACCAAAATATTATTTTTAATAAAAAAGAATATTAATTGTTATATGTTTATAAAGAAAATCCCAAGATTTTTAACAGAACAGCAGGGATGGGGTTATCTGTGCCATTTACAGCCAGCCGGCATTTTTTCCTTATATTTAAATCTTGGACTGGGCCACTGCAAGTCAAGTATAGTATCAAGGCGAAATGCAACATCCAAAGCTCAGGTTACATATATACAGTTCAAGTTCATGTGAATTGCCAATATTTTTTAAAATTTATTTAAAGTATTTCTAAGCAAAATCTTGTTATAATTTTTTGTAGCTGGTTTTAAACTATGTAATAATATTATATCTACACCTATTCTTTTCATTTACTTTTAAATTAACTGAATTTTTAATATAGTATGTACATTCTGCAAAATCTTGATCAATGAACTATTCAAAATAAACACAAATGGAATATTCATCACCTGAAAATGTAATCATATGTTCAGAATTGTATTTTTAAAATCTCTTAAATCAGGGAAGCTATACTTTTGGAGGGAAAATTAAAAATAATATTGGACAACGTACTGTGTTTAGCACATCCAATACTATCCAATTTCTAAGCAACGGATTGACGTAGAATAATAATTCAAAATGCTAAATTGTTTGTTTTTTTAAGCTGAATTCAATTTTAACAATTAAATTTAAATAAAATTAATAAAAAGGTGTTAAATCTTGAAAATTAATTTTATTTTGTGAAAAAAACCTTCTTAGAGTAAACCAATCTTGCTGGTTTTCGAACTCGAAGTCATGAATGACGCTTTACACGTTTGTTCCAAATTTCATCAAGATCGGACCTTTTTTACAAAAGTTATCGCGCCTACGGACAGGTATATATATATATATATATATATATATATATATATATACATATATATGAAAATGAACGAACGGTGTTTTTGGGGTCTAGGGACCACAAAATGAAAAGTTATGGTGGTCCCGCGCTTAAGTCTCACCGTGCCGCCTACGGTAATAGCTACTTCCCTATAGGGGGAAATTCGCTAAAATGGTAACGTAATTATTGGATGGTAAGAATTCAGTTGCTATTTAATTTGTGGATAGATACACGACAATAATACAACCAAAAATATTGTAGTTTTTAGTCGCAGTTTTTTTTTATTTTAAGTTGATTGATTATATTTGCTGGTTACTCAGCGTATTTAATCCCCGTGGTTCAAATGGATCAAGCAAATATTCTGGCGTAGGCTATGAAAGGTTTTGAGCGAAATGGTGAGATTTCATTAGTTTGAGCTTTAGAAAATAGATAGACGGATTTTATAGAAAAAATAGACGACCAAAAAAAAGTTATTTGTATGGGAGGCAAACTGAAGAAGGGTGAAACAATTACAAGTATAGCGCGGTAGACACAATACTATGTACGTATATGTCAACATCCACCTTTACCTCCACCTCCTCATCCGCATATCCCTGTCCACTATGAGGGGATTGTTATATTTTCAATCAAAAGGACGAATATTGCATTAGATTGGTTTTCAATAGAAGCTGATACCCTAATCAAACTGTAAGGACATAATATTGTTCGTTTATTTCCATTAATGCTATATTTTTTAAGGCCGGTATAGTTAAACACTCCTATATCAAGTAAACTGAATATCAAATTGTACTTTATTTTTATAGTTGAGACCTTCAGTCATTAACTCAGAGCAAGTCCTATGATATTTGACAAACAAATTTAATGTCAAGGAAACATGTGAAGTTATATGTAAAAATTATATTATTGGAATAAGAAATTGAATATAAAATATTTTTGTCCATTTCAAGAGAAATGCAATAGTATGGCATTTAAAAAGAGTTTCAATTTTTTTTGCAATGACAAACATTACCAAAGAGATATAGAATGAATGAAAATTAACGACGTTCTTGAGGTTAGGTATTGATATTCTGAGGTAATCGGTACCAAGAGTGGAGAGGTATTTCTAGTGTATTCTGTAAAAGTATTGCTATATAAGTATAGAAGGCAGTCGAGTTTGAACATGAAAACTCCATTAACTCCCAATATGAGATCAAGTCTCAGCTGTATATCACAATCCCCCAGTGACAAGTGGACCTTTAACTACCTTATATAAAAGCTTTAATGGTGGTCATAGATTAAACAAACGTCAAACTTCAAACTATAATTTGTCTTACCTCTTTAGTTTCCTTTGGAACCAAATACATCTCTTTATAAGCTGTTATAGATCATATACAATAAATTTATATCATAACAGTTATAAATATTTTTCTTCAAACGGCAGAGTACAGTACTGTAAAAGAATCGATACATACAGAGTTAATAAAAAATGCCGATATCCCTACATAAATTTTTAACGCGCCATAGCCGGAATACCAAGCTCGGTATACTCTCACAAAATATAAAACGGCATCTATTTAAGAGGGTAACGTTTTTGACCCCCCCCCCCTCGATTCGGTATTTTGGGAACAGCCCAACATTTTTAAAAGCAAACACCTACTGAGTGACCATTCATTTTAAAGGGTTTATTTAAAGAAATCAAATGGTCAATATCACACTCCTAACAAAGATGGTGGCCATTTTAAAATTCGAGAAGGGCATTCTAGCTTGTGGATACCCCATTTTACCTTAGAAACGGTTAAAGCTGTAACACCAAACTTGGACTTCCAAGATAAGATAGAAAAGTAGAATTTGTTTGTCAAAATTCCGATTTAGCCCCAACCCCTAAAAAAGGTACTTATTTTTAAGGCAGGCCCAAATTTTCAAATGCAACCCCTATCGAATGACTCCTCAATTTGAAGAACTTATATAGAGAAATAAAAAGGCGCAAACCCTAGGTCGATATGACACTGATTTGCTTACCATACTTACAGTAAAAAGTATATGTATGAAAGACGTGCTTTGTACTTTAAATTCTTAATGTTCATAGGCCTCCATAATTTATTTCTCAAACAAATACTACATATTCTATGTGTCAAAAACCTCATGGAGATCCAAAACAAAACTGATGCATACATACCTTAAAGGTATAGAGGGAATTGCATGGAACGCAATTTTTGTCTTTGCAGCTTTGTTTGGACTAGTTAGGAGGTAAACATGTCAAAGGTCCCCGGCCGTAGCCCTTGAGCGGGGGGAGGGAAGGAGGTCAGAAGGTACAATTTTTTGGTTTTGGTTTTTCCTAAATATCTTGAAAACTTTCAACGTTTAGTGTTACCTATTAATTTTGAAAATTAAAGAAAATTAAATTTCCTATAAAGAAGTATATAATATGTCTCTTTTGGTCCAACCATTTACAAGATAAGCACGAATTTTATTATTATTTAAACAAATATCCCTTCCGTAAGAAATGCATGTAAATTTGTGGGTAACAAACATGCCCAATGGGGCAACGCTTTTTCACCTAAAGGAAAATGAACAGCATTCAGGAAATGTTGACGAAATTTCCAGTAATTTGACACTTCAATCATAAAATTTGGTCTAAAATTAAGGTGTTGGCGCACAAAAAACGTTATTTTTCAAGGAATTATTACAAATTGTAGTAATTCTTTGAAAAAAAACACGTTTTTTGTGAGCTCGCCAACACCTTAATTAATTTTAGACCAATTTTTATGATTGAGGTGTTCAATTACTGGAAATTTTGTCAACATTTCCTGAATGTTGTTCATTTTCCTTTAGGTGGAAAAAGCGTTGCTCAGTTGGGTATGTATGTTACCCTTAAATTTACATGTATTTCTAATGGAAGGGATATTTGTTTAAATATTAATAAAATTAGTGCTTACCTTGTAAATGGTTGGACCAAAATAGACATATTATGTACTTTTTTTACAGAAAATTTAATTTTCAAATATAATAGGTAATATTTAAAGTTGATCGTTTTCAAGATATTTAGGAAAAACCAAAAAATGGTACCTTTAGACCCCCTTCCCTCCCCCCGCTCAAGGGCTACGGACGGAGACTTTTGATATGTTCACCTCCTAACTAGTCTAAACAAAGCTGCAAAGTCAAAAATTGTGTTCCAAAAAATTCCCTCTATACCTTTTTGTTGCCTGGACTACCTATTAACAAACTAAATAATTTTCAAGCGTTACCTCTAAAACAATTTAAAAAAATTTAATTCTTCATACCTTATTTTGTATACCCTTGAGAAATCGTATACGAAAATAAAATAAGAAAACCTGGGTAAGCACTTAACATATTACACCAGCCCATTGCTTTTTCGTATTCCATAACAGTAAACTAAAACCTAGAGGGAGTTATTTGTCACTTTTATCGCTCCATCAAACGACATGTTTAGAATAAAGTTTGACCCTGCGGAACAACAACACACACGCTTATTATATATGTTAAGACAAAGGCAAGTTGATATAGCTGGTGATATTAATTTTTATATTTATATAATACTGTAATATTTGATATGGTTATAAAACAAAGTTGTTTATAAAAAAAACTATTAGGGCCCCCATTTACCCCCTAATTGGGACTGGTGGGTAAACGTATAAAAATTCCCGTTTCTTATACTTTACCTAGTAATAAATGTATCAATAAATTTAGTTTTAGTTGTGATAAAATGATTTATATTTCTAACTTTTAGTGTAGATAATTTGTTGCTTGTTAATCAATCTGGGTTTTTGGTGTATTAAGAAGACTGATTGAAGGCTTGCTTGGATTCTTGTTTCACCTTTAAGAAATACACTTATGAACTATAGATCAGTGCGTTAACTCAAACAATGCATTATTTAAAAATAACCAGTTTTTCAAGAGTTGCAAAAGAACACCAGTTGTGCTTGAGTATATTCTATAGCATAACTTAAAATTAATAAAACTAAGAGTATAAATTATGTAGCTAAAGAACATTTTTCATCCAACTGAATCTTGAAATTTCTAAAATCCACGATTCATGAATCTAAATTTCATTTTGGTGGTGTTTTTTCAACAGTCAGTAAACGCCACAAAACAGCATTTATATCTGGCAATTTTATTGTAACCGACACATTCGCATCAGAAAGGGACACAAAAACAAATTTATGGGTCCTAAATTTACTAGGTAAACGAGAAATCTTAAGGGTAGATATTACATATTTTTATTTTTTATTTCAAGACACGTAGCTTTGTTGCCATTAAGTATACCAGACTAATATGTTGCAGTTTCGCTTGCAAACTAATACATATGTGATCATTATAAAAATACTGCACTCCATGGTTACCTTTTAGAAACATTTCGAAACATATACATATGTTTATTTTTAAACAAATTGACTTTTAATAATCTTTTAGATAAATTAGCAAATTTACTTTTAAAATAACATCTCAAACGTTAAAAAATAACTGCTACCTAGTTATGACTACGAAAGGAAAACCACTCGCGTATTAATATATAATTTAGACAGTATTAATTACAATTAAAGTGAAATTTGATTGTTTGGTCTTTATCGAAAATGTCTTCTTTATAGAATAATTGTTTGGTCTGTTCGAAATGTCATCCTAATTGGCCATAAGCGTAATATTACAGTAATAAGATTGGCCTAACATTATTAATTCATGGAAAATTAAAGAAAAAAATATTTTTAAGCCTACTGCTGTTGGAATGCCATCTAGTGAAGACAAATAAAACCTTCATTTCAATAAGGAGCTTTTGTTGGCTTTGCTGGCAGAGCAAGCAGAATAACGCTTGAATATTGAATTGTAAAACGATCTCTTCATAGTGTTGGAAATATAGTATTAATATACGTATACATAAAAGAATAACACAACTCAGTCCCATATATTATGATATTTTATCTTTAACAGATGAAAAATATCATGCCATCACATAGTAGGCCTGAAAATTGATAAGTGCAATTTTCGTGTATTTTCGATAAATAAAAATAATAAAAACCTTCCAAACAAATGTTTATGATAAGTACTCAAACTAATCACAGTAAAAATGAATGAGCAAGGTACTGTTCACTCGTGTGTCTTAAATCACTACCCAGGGATAGGGATTGCAATGCTCCAGCTCATAGCAGATTGACTAATCAACAGACTGAACTTTTTATATTTTTGATAAGTAATCATTACATTAATAGGCTAAATCCGGTGTTATTATCAATAGAAAAACGCAGTATTATAATCTTTAATGAATTTTCGGCGTAAATGAATTCACATCCTAAATACAAACCTGAAAACACTATAAATATAGACTTTCTTGCTATTATTTAAAATCTATTTTTTGTTTTACAGTATAGTTAAAAATGTAATTATAATTTTAAATATAGTAAAAAAATTATAATTAATACATGTATGGGGAATAATATTAAATTATAATTCTGTACTATTAAATTCTAACGAATTTTTTTTTTGCTTCTGGGGACCACAAAATACTGATAACCCTAATAGACAGGTATATACCGGGTGTTCAAAAAGTTCCAGATCGGCTACGTATTTAAAAAAATAATAAATATTGATCTTGAAAACTTATGGAATTTTTCTTGGACTCAATATATTATTTTAGCAAGTGTTCAGTGACCCCTCCTCAGGACAATGGCCCACTAAGAGTCGGAAGAAAATCTTAAATGTAAGCACGAGTTGATATATACATCAAATTAAAGCTTTTTTTTAGTAGAATACAATGCCGCAAATTCGACCTCAATCGGATCACCTAATCCAAAATGGTGGCCATTTAAACTTTTCTCAACTGATATTATTTAACCTCCTTAATAATTCTATTTCAGACGTTCTAAGCATCCTTTGGAGATACGGTTTGCGGAATTTTGTCGATAATTTCATGCCCTTTAAAATTCACTACCTACGCTGGTCATCATCCATGCAAGCCATTCTTTAAGGTACGTCCCTCATGGAAGTGGTTTATGCCATAGGCTGTGTACGGGACGATATGTATATCATTTAAAAGAGGTAATACATCATAATTTAATGCCGCAAACCGCATCCGGAAAGGAGGTGGGTTAGAACGTCTGAAATAGAATTTTAAGGAGGTTAAAAATTATTGAAGTTTTGAAAAGTTTAAACGGCAGCCATTTTCGATTAGGAGTTCCGATTAAGCAAGCAACAACAACCAATGATGGAATGATTTTTGAGCATACAATTTGCAGCATTGTATTCTACTAAAAAATAGCTTTAATTTTATGTACATATAGGCTCACATTTAAGATTTTCTTCTGATTCCTAGTGGGCCGTCCCCCTGAGGAGAAAGGGGATCACTGAACACGTGCTAAAGTAATAGTTTGTGTCAAAGAGACATGTTATTGGTTTCGTAGGTCAATATATATGGGGAAAAATATTAAATTCAAATTCTGTAATATTAAATACTAACAGAATTTATGGGAAATAAGTACAATTCTATATCTCGTTTATTTCTCACTTTTTTCTCACGCTTATCATCTTACAATTAACCTTGTTTATGGCTTCATTAAGATGAGATCTAATGAATATTAGTCTAAAATCCCTGATTTTTTTATTTTTGTGGTAGCAAACCTGCCGTGTTATCATTCATTCCTTATGTTATCCTTATGGGAAATAAAAAAACACTATATTTGATTATTTAATTACATATCTTGATGAAACTTGGTATACGGCTTCTTTTAGTTCAGATATACTAAATATTGAATTAAAACCACCCAGTTTTAACATACCTGTTGCAGCAAACCTGCATACTCATTTCCCATGTTATTTTTATGGAGCTTAGAAAAACATGTCATGTTTCGCTGTGATGGATTGAAATATGTTCTTTTGCATTTGAAGTTCGCTGATTATGCAGGTCTGCTGTAACGGGGTATTTAATTTCAATAATAGAGAAGAAATAAAAATATTTTAATACACTATGTTTTGCTGGTTTTTACTACAGGGTGGGTTACTACCACCAAACACTGGGCCAACAATTCGAGCATTAACCACCCAAAAACGAAGCCGGCACCGAGGGCCGAGACCGGGGCGGTAGCTCAGAGGGAAAGCGCTGACTCTGTGTGTCAAACGTCGCTGGTTCAATGCCAGCGGAAGCCGACCCGCGACCCCTTCCCCATCACGAGCGGACTTCTACAGCTGGACTGTGGCTAATGCCGCTACATACATCGCTGTTAGATCGCTGCACAGGCTTATTGGCCCATGGCAGCAGACGAGTTTAAAAAATTATATATGTGACCCATGATTTGTTGCATGCAATGTCATTATCGCTAGAGGTCTGTAATTTTGTTTTATTTCAATTAGGACAAAATAGGAACTTTAAATTGCAGCCATTTTGTTCAGGATGGACATCATTGAGTCGTATCCACTAATTAAGACCTTTCATTTGGTGTATATTGTAATAAATTATATTGTAATATATTCAGACATAAAAAATATTATAATATATCTTAATACCGTTAAAAATTTCTTCTTTCCCCTCGCAAACCAAACTATTCTTGTGATGGTAGAAAATTTAAAATTACATTTAAAGAGACAAATTTGTATGATATGTATCTACATAGGAATAATTGTTACCTGGCCTATGCTGGTTAAAAAGTTATTAAGCCATCACAGGACAGAATTTGAACAGAAAAAATAACCTTTTAGCGGCTGTCATTTAGTTTATATTGAGTTTTATGAGGTGAAAAAAGGAAGGTTTTATGGTAAATACCTAAATGCAAAGTTGTTTTAGGATAACACTAATAAACTTTAACACTATATATAGATTTTACGCCTAAACTTTATCAGGTTTTCATAAAACTATGTTTTATTGAAAATTACGAAATCTAATATAATACACAAGTGACTTAAAAATAAAACCGAACCTGAGTGTGGCACGTCGTGTCGGTCCAAATGGAAATGAGATGGAATGTAATAAATTCGTGCCCGCTTTGTATTTCACTCTTTCGCGTTGGATATTTTATTTTTATCTTGTTTTAATTTCGAGGGCATTAAAAATTTTGTTGCGTTTTACTTTTAATTCAAGTTTTATTTTAACTAAGCCCACAGTCTCGTTTACTAGCAAATAACATTACTGTTTAAAATTCTAAACCATCATGGGAAATAAAGAGAATATTTAAAAAATGTCATATTACAACTTAGCTCCATCCATTCCAATAAAACATTTCCTCTTTCTTATAAACAGCATTACCTTAATTAATTACTGCAAAGTAATTTAATTTCAATAGTAATACCCTGATCTTGAAATCAAGATCTATTTAGGTAGTGAATAAAAGAGCTTTTACATTTACATTACTTTTACATTACTACAAAGGAATGTAAGTACATTCCTTTAATTTTTTATTGTGGGGCTAAATTCATTACGTTAGTTATGAATATTTTTATTTTTATCTGTGAATTCATTTTATAATTATAAACAAATAACTTGAGGGATGAGTGACTCACTCACTCGCCAAATCCAACATTTCAAAAATAGGGTCCTTGGGGTGGAGTCCCCAGTCATCCGAAGGCGAGTAATTAATTGTTCATAGAATATGTTGTTTTAGTTCAGGAATGTACACAGTTTTTCCAGGAAGTAGGTTCTTTCCATAAATATGTAAGTACGTAAGTGTCTTTAAAATACTTTAGGAGTTATACTCCGTGGGTTTCTACTATTTATCATTAATAATCTATTGGTAAACCCAGTAAGTATTTTGCAATCAGAATAATAACTTGTGCAACATTAATTATATAGCAATTACCTACTGCGTCCTGAGTGAGTCAGCATAAATGAAAATTAAATGAAATTCCTCTAACAATTAAGTTTAAAATTCAAAATAAATATATTTTGGTTCAGGATTGCCCAATTATTGGAACTCCCAAATTATTAGTTTGGCATTTAATGTGATCTTTTAGCAAGCAGTATAAAGAAAGCTTTGAGGGATCAGAGGGTCCAATAGGGAAGAATTGGGACACATTAATAGTTGAAAACGATGCTATTGATAAATAATAGCTATTGGCTTTTAATCGTAACTCTTTAGCATACCCTGATCTGCATTATCACACAATATGTCACATACAAGTATTTTTATCAATTGAGATAAATATACTTTCACAACTATTTATTAACCACGCGGAATAAAACATCGAGGTAATCGTTAAATGACCGAACCTTTCAGAAACCCATCAGTAAACTTTTCTTAAATCAACAACTATTTTCATAAATTTAACGTGTAACCCACTTTCAGAGGATTGGCTGCATCAAAATAACCAAGAAAGGTACCGTAGCTAAAAAAACTAAACTTCGGTGAAATAGTTTATGATGGGAAGAAAAACTGAATCGATTTAAATTTTAAATTATTAAATCTCATCAATATATTTTTAAACTGGGTTAGGATTTTAAAAATCGTCCTTAGAAAGTCCATGATAAAATATGTTGTGGAACCCAATTTACCGCAAAGCTCCAAAGGAACTTACCGCACACGAAGGCAGTACTTTTACAATGCAGTAAAGTAGAACAATCTCATCTGGGAGTCAACACGTCTATGTTGTTCCTCGTAACATACCATGTCTTTTGTACCACTCTCTCTTAGTTTTCTTTCACCTTAAGATCCTTTACTTGGTTGGAAATGCGAATTTGTTGAACCAAGTGAATTTCAATTTGTATGTTTTGAAAATAAATTCAACTAGTGTAACGAAAGCTGTAAGGAATCATCAGTCAACTCGTTACTCTTCGATTAATTTGTTTAATCGTATCTTTTTGGGCCAATATTTCAATGTCGTCATTTCTATGCGTTTTTCATTTCCAATACCCCTATCTTGTCTTAAGAGTTTTTATATTTTTATTTCCAATCATGTAGTTTTTGTTTAACCAGATATTAGGATTACCGGGGTTCAGAAAAGTAAGGTCATACTGTACGTTGAACTGCTAGAGAGCATGTCGTTATGATCAAGAAGGCAGTTTCATCATCAGCAACAATAATATCAAACAAAAAGTACAAGTAATGCTAGAAGCAAAGACGTATCCACATAATTTATGCCATAAGTTTTAACTGTTATGCACCTTTACTAGCTTAACAGGAATATATATAGATTATGGACTTGTAAACACCATGATAATACGTCCATGCTTAAGAACAAAGCTGACAATTCCTTTGGGAGTCGTAATTTTATCCTGAGTTTTCAGATTCGTGACGTACTGCTCCTGAGGGATGCTTCGGCACACAAAAAATCAAAGAACTAAAAAAACTCTGTGTGTGGCAGTATTGAAACTATTAAAAAAATCAAACTAATTAGGGAGTTTTGTTGCATTCTAAGAGAAAAGTATATAAATTAACGGTATTAGAAAAATGTGCACTGTTCTTTTCCCTTATTTGACCCAATTTAATTATAAAATTCGATAGATTATAAAGTTTTGGATTTGAATTTTTGCATGTATGTAATCTCATTTAGTAAAAATAAGCTTTGGAAAGTTTATTTTATCAAATTCAAGAGAGCTGTCGTATTAATTGACTTTTTACTATGCTTTTTTTAGGTGTTGGTGGAGGTGACAACGCTGAATAAGCCAAACGCCTTTAAAAAATTGTACAAACAACTATGGATGGCTTATAGAATCTTTATACTTGTTAAATAAACGGTATAAGGTATCAGGTTACATGATACCGTTCCCCACTTTCTTTCTCCCTTAAAGTCATTTAAAACATGAAAACTTAAATAATTAAATAAAAATAATAAACGATTAATTGTCTTACAAATATATACAAAATTTTATTGAAATCAGTTATAGTCCAGACAACGACAAGGTATAGAGGGAATGTTTTGGAACACTGTTTTTGACTTTGCAGCTTTGTTTGGACTAGTCAGGAGGTGAACATATCAAAAGTCACCGTCCGTAGCCCTTGAGCGGGGGGAGGGAAGGAGGGTTTGAAGGTACCATTTTTAGGTTTTTCCTAAATATTTTGAAAACTATCAACTTTTATCATTCCCTATTAAATTTGAAAAATTAAAGAAAATTAAATTTCCTTTAAGAAAAGTATATAATATGTCTATTTTGGTTCAACCATTTACAAGGTAAGCACTAATTTGATTAATATTGAAAAAATATCCCTTCCATAAGAAATACATGTAAATTTGTGGGTAACATGCATGTCCAATGGGGCAACGCTTTTTTCACCTAAAGGAAAATTAAGGGAGCGGTCTACCTTGACTGAAAAATCTGCGTCACAGAGCGAAATAACATTGTAAAGATAGTGCTAAAGCGCGCTGAAGTACGCTTGCAGACGATTCGTATCTGGGCGACAAAAGCTTTATTTTTTAAGATTTAATAAAAACTAGAGGACCCACGCTGCTCCGCAGCAGTAAATTAGGTACTAAGACACAAAATCAACTCAAATCAAATAATTCTTCATTTACAAAATTAATGTTACATGCAATGGATCTTTGCAACTTCAATGCGACTTGCCTGACACTTGCCTAAGTTGAAAAAGAGGTGCATGTAGTTGAGCCCGGTTATGTTGGAATTTCAGAGAACCAATTAAACCACGATCTATTACCAAGTTGGTAATAATTTGTTCCACAAAGGAAAACTTAGAACTTTCTTGAGATATTCTGTACTTAAGTTTTCGGGACAGCGACATATGTCAGCCCGGCACATACGACTTTACAAACTAACTATATACCATGCTAAAATACCCTCGTTGCAGACCTGCATACACAGCGAATTTCATATGCAAAAGAACATAGTCCAAGCGAACACAGCGAGATTTGACGTGTTTTTGTAAGCTCCATAAGATTAACATGGCGAATGAGTATGCAGGTTTGCTGCAACGGGTATGTTAAAACTGGTTGGTTTTAATTCAATATTTAGTTGATCTGAAGTAGAAGAAGCCATTTACCAAGTTTTATCAAGATATGTTGAAAAATAAGCGAGATATAGAATTTTCTTTATTTCCCATAAGGTTAACAATGGGACAACGTACTGTGTTTACCACTTTCAATACCTCGGAAACCAATGGACATAGAGCAGTGATTCAAAATCCTAAATTCTTCTTTTTTTAGCTGAATTCAATGGTGCCAACAAAAATTGGATAAATTTTGTTTTTCTATGTAAAAAATTCAAAAACCCACTTTTGGGGGGGGGTTATCCCCCTTTACCCCCTTCCGGTGGTCCGATCGGGCTGGTTCACGAATTCGTCCAATTGATTACCACTTTACACGTCTGTACCAAATTTCATTAAGATTAGACCATAAACGGACTTAGAAAAAGAAAACCTAATTCATATGTATAAAAGATTTGTGTTGTTCGGAATTCAGCATAGTGCTCCAGGTACGTCCGATCATAATAATCAATAGCTCAAATGAAAGCTGGTATTTCACTGAAGGTTCTTAGCATATAGAAGGTTCTAAAACATATAGAATTACTTAATTAGAAATGGGGAAATATATCTTCAATTGAATTCATAATTCGGGAAATAATCAAATTTGAGTTTTTTGGTCGAGTAATACAATATATTAATGAATGCCGATCCTTGATGGCTAATCTTTGCGTACATACCTTTAATTTAAGACCTTATTTATGAAAATCGGTTGAGTAGAAGAGCCAAACAGACTCGGAAAAGAAAAACAACATTTTTTTGTGCTGTTCGGAATTCAGCAGCGTGCTTCAGGTACGTCCGATCTTAACAATCAATAGCTGAAATGATAGGTGGTATTTCGCTGAAGGTTCTTAGACCAAAACATACGGATTTACGTAATTGGAACTGGGGAAATATAACTTAAATTGAATTCATAATCCCAGAAATAATGAAATGAATGTTTTTTGGTCGAGTAATACAGTAGATAAACGAATGCCGATGCCTGATGGCAAATCTGTGCGTGCATACCTTTAATTTAAGACCTCAATTATGAAGATCGGTCGAGTAGAAGAGCCAAACGAACTTGGAAAAGGAAAACCATATTTAACTCCCATAAGAAATGTTCAGGGAGGAAGTTGCTTTTGTGCATAACTCGAGTAATACGGCAGATAAATGAATGCGGATGCTTGATGGCAAATCTGCTAATGCATACCTTTAATTTAAGACCTTAATTATGAAAATCGGTTGAGTAGAAGAGCCAAACGGACTCGGAAAAGAAAAACCTAATTTTTTTAATATATAGATAAGAGTGGGTTCACGTTCTTCAGAATATTTTATAGAGCTCTACATTTTTAATTTTTCTATAAAGCGTTTCTGTCTTTAGTTACAAGACTTTAAAATCTAACAAAAAACTACCTTTTTTGTAAGATTTACACAATTCCTGTAAATGAACGGGGATGAAATAAAAAATTCTGAAACTTTAGCGCTCTACAAAAACATATCCTCATTAAAATGACACCAAAATATTGGAAATCATATGAAAATCCAGCGATCAATGAATAAGATATAAAACCCTGTTTTAGCGCTCGGAACTTGAGCTAGACCTCCCCCTTAACAGCATTCAGGAAATATTGAAAAAAATTCCAGTAGTTTGACATCTCAATCATAAAAATTGTTCCAAAATAAAGGTATGGGTGAGCTCTCAAAAGGGGTTCAGTAACCACATATTTATAATTCCTTTAAAAATAACGTTTTTTATGAGCTCACTAAGACCTTTACTTTGGACCAATTTTTATGATTGAGGTGTCAAATTAATGGAAATTTTGTCAATATTTCATGAATGCTGTTCATTTTCCTATAGACGAAAAAGGCGTTGCCCCATTGGGCATGTATGTTACCCACGAATGTACATGTATTTCTTATAGAAGGGATACTTGTTTAAATATTAATAAAATTAGTGCTTACCTTGTAAATGGTTGGACCAAAATAGACATATTATATACTTTTCGTACAGGAAATTTAAATTTATTTTATTTTAAAATTTAATAGGGAGTTCTCAAAGTTGATAGTTTTTTCAAGATATTTAGGAAAAACCTGAAAATGGTACCTTCAGACCCCCCTCCTTCCCCCGGATCAAGAAGTACGGATGGGGACTTTTGATATGTTCACCTACTAACTAGTCCAAACCTCGTCCAAACGAAGCTGCAAAGTCAAAAATTGTGTTCCATGCAATTCGCTCTATACCTTTTTTTAGCATTCGTTGCCTGGATTATTAGCGATTATTGGAGATATCAGTTCTTAAATATTTGTCATAAGAATAACATTAAACAACGTACCGCGTTTACCGCCAAACGAAACTATCAATTATCTCCACAACCTGTTGACGTAGACTAATAATTAAAAATAATGATGGTTGCAAAATCTAATGGTTGCAATTATATTTTTTAGAATTTACAGGTTATGAGAAATTTGAAAAATATTAATTCTTTAGTACTTAAACCCGTACAACTTCTGAACCTAAATTTTTACAGACATGCGGGTGGTATTATTTTATTTGTCACCTTAAGCACTAAAACCATGAAATTTTTAACAAAATTGTTAGAGCCGCTTTTAAGTTATTGGATCTTTGTCGTTTCCATGGGGAGAACACCTTGTAAAGTCGAAAATTCAAAAATTCAAAAAGTTACAAAACTCCTGGAGATATCATGGTCTTATACATACATGCCAAATTTCACGAAAATCGGACCACCGATTTCGTCTCTTGCTTTGTTTACACACACACACACACACACACACACACACACACACACACACACACACACACACACACACACACACACACACACACACACACACACACACACACACACACAGACAGACAGACACCACTCAGAAATTCACTTTTTTGGATTCAGGGAGTATTAAAACAAATGTTTCCACTAACAACTAAGATTCGAAAATTTTAAGGAAAACGATACTTTCGCCATCTATTACGTATAAGGGGAGAAACTAAAAAGGTAAGCAATAAGACATTATTAAAACATTTTACTATTACTAACACATTATTTCAGTAAATTATTAATAAAGGTGCTCTTCAATTGTGTTTTTAAAAGAGACACAGCTCAAATGCTGAGTCAAATAAAAGGTTCCTTATTACAATAGGTTTCGTTTCACCTTTCCTGATAACTTGTAAGACCATCATTGAAACATTGCTCTAACCGGCTTACACACTCCACATTTGTCCAATATTTATTTTGCTTACGCATGCCAATGGAATTTCACAGTTTTAAAGCTTTTGGACTAAAAATCATTCAATTTATTTAAGTCATATTTAAGTTGTTTCTAAATTGTATCTATATAGTCATAAGCAAGCATGATCTTTGTAATTATTCTTTCTCAGCCTGTGGGGAAGTTAGGGTAAATTTAATCACACCGACATAACAGTATTTTCCTGTAAATGAGCACAATCGCATTAAAATTTTTATTTGTGCGTGAGACGTGAAGAAAACTTAATTGAAAATTTCATAAATTAACATTGGCTTTATGGGTTGCCATGTTGCTGATGGAATAGCAAAATAAAAATGTATATTTACCGCCATATATAGCTTACCCCTTTTTACATGATTTTCTTCTCCAAGATTAGATATGGAAACATTATGTGAGTGCAAAAAGAGGGCAAAAATGTACGCTGCTTTTTCTGTCATCTGACAAGACCAAAACAAATCAATAACAAATTTGAATAAAAAAACACCAGCCACAATTTTTACTGTATTGAGTAAAAAAAACAGTATTTTACAGAATAAAAGTACATGGTCTTAAAAACGTTTAATAATACATACCGGGGATGTGAGCATAATTCTTAAAGAAAGGTGGAACAGAATAGGTTTTTTTGTTTCTTTGCATGGTACATTATTTTCCGTCAAGTAGACGGTAGTCCAGATCGATCGTCTTATAAATACTCAGTCTTCTTTTCTGTTCTAAGTAATCCACTTAACACAAAAAGAATTAAAAACTGATTAGGCCCTGATAAATATTCAACCTGGGCCATATATTTGATTCAGATATTTATTGAAAACTATCATTATTTGATCTATTCGTCTCGTTATTTACGCACAACTTTCTTTTATCGTTTTTCTTATAGATAAGTTGGTGTTAAAAAAGTAAGGCCGCACTACCTTACAACTCAAGAGTATGTGATGAAACTTAAATTAAAATGTATTGACTTAATGTATAGTAAAATTTCGCCTATGATGAATAAGACATCAAACAGTTACTATGTAAGAGCTTTAACAACTACCCCTTTTCTAAATGAGAGCTTTAGTAACATTTCACTATTTTATTTTCTATCAAATACAGCTTAGCTCGATCAAAATATTGTGTATAGACTAACATGTTTGACGTATTAATATTATGTTAATATTACTGGACTGGAATCTTCCACCTATTAGCGTTTATCACTGAATTCGATTGTTTTACAAAATCAGATGAACCGAACCAATAATCTATATTTTGTTTGCTTCAACTCATATCAATCTAATTCGGTTACGGCGTATTTCACAGTAATCGATCGTTTCAGACCTAATAGTGGACGGTTTGATAACTGCAGTAATAATTCAAAAGGACACTATTTCCTGTTTGTTCTATAAAGAAGCTTTTGCAATCCGAGCATTTTAACTTGTATATACCTGCTTGGTCATATTTATCTTCTTAATTGCCTTTTATAGTTGATTTCTTATTATTTAGATCAAAGGCGTTGTTATTTGTTTCATATGAGACTTCGTAGTTTGTCGCTTGAAATGCTTTTCTTAAGGCTTTATTTTATCGTGTGTTATAAGGAATACTTATGTATTTCTTTGCAGTTTTTCGTCTCTTTTTTGTTTCTGTTTCTTCTTTTTTGTGCTTCTTATTATTTGATCAAAGAATTCGTAGTTATAACAATTTTTTGAAGCCAGATATTTTATGATGTTCCTCTCTTTTTTATAATCTATTCTTTATTTATTTATTGATTTATCAACGGTATACACCAATTTTCATACAATTCAAAATTACATGCACTTTTTGATCAAGATGACAATACCATATTATAATGCATAATCAAAAACTACCTATGTTATGCTATCTATATCTATATAATCAATAAATTAGCATTACAACAAGGATAACATGCTATTTAACAGCAAATAAAGCAATCAAAAACATAATAATCTAAAAATAGTAACAACAATAACAAGGAACAAATTGAAAAACTAATAGCAATCAACAAAAATAAAATATACAATATGTAACAAGTACTACAAACAAGTACACGCAACTAGTGAAAAATTTATGCTAACTACAGGCAGTCAAAAAATAAATCAATTAATCAAGAAAAAATGCATCATGCATTAGGCTATATTTGATTATTGAAAAAGAGTAAACAATATTCTCTTCAGGTGGCTGCATCCGTCGTAGAAGAAGTCATGGTGGGGGGAGACGATATTACCCAGCCTGTCAAGACGGGGTATGGTGTATTTCACAGCAGGTTGAATGTGAGTGGTGAGCGAATAGGTGTAGAGTGTAGATAGAGATCGTGTTTTGCCTCCAATCCGAAATTCTATGAGCCTTAGAAGTTCTGGGCAGTTGATGTCGTTTGCCAAGATTCTGTGAAGAAACATAAGATCGTGTGCCGGAAATTATGACTTTGAAGCATTCCCGGCACGACGTTGTTTCGCTACCCTATCTGTCGGTAGCTTGTATAACTACCTGAACGAGATTTTTGCGACCGTAAGGTGCTGCACCCTAGTGGCGATGCTGTGGACCTCGTTCGTCGTGAAGATTTTTATTTAAGGCACAATAAGAAAAGGTTGTTTGATTTATTCTGTTACTGTAAAACGTTTAGTTTGGATTTTGGGTGCCTTAGGTAAATTAAAATATTTTCTGTCTTCTGATTTTATTAAAAAGTTAAAGTGAAGACGAAAGTTCCAGCAAGGGAAGTTACTGCCGAAGTCAAAGATTTGATTTAAGTAAAGTTGTTTGCGATGTTTAGTTATTTAGAAATTCAAAATTCCAGTATTGAAGTATGGTGAATTATTTTCTTTTATTATTTAAGGGGTTCTCTAATTAGTTTTAAGTTGTCAACGTTTATTACGTGTTGGTTAGTTTGTGGGCTGACAAGTTAGGTTGGTAGCCTCACGAATTGGGGCTGGCGACTCACTCTCACTTTCCACTATGATTTTTCCGAGTTCGGATGTTTCGAAACTTTGTGTCTGCAAAGACCATGCCGCTCTTAAAGTTGTATTTAATTTAATTTTCATTATGTAAATTCTCTTTCTTCAATTCCATTCGACTCACCTGTAACCCCGATAGGAGTTCCACTTCTTTGGCTTCGACTTCTCTGGTTTCGACTTCTCCAGTTTTGGCTTGCGCTTTGATTTCAAACTCCTTCTGCCATGCTGACTGCCCCATCACAAGGTCTGTCGGCGGGGATGGCCACTACATTCCGGAACACCGCCCACTGCCGCTAGGTGTCTACTGCCACGTCGCTGGGCCACCGCTACACCAGTACCTACCTCGCCGGTTGAACCACGCTCAGGTGACATCCATCTCTTACTTTCACATGGACTGGACATGATCTGCCGTACATCGGAATCCTGAACTTTTTATAACTGGGTGCACCCAAAAACTTAAATATTACAGTATACTGATTTTTGGAACCTTTTAAATTTTAAATTTCTTCTGGATTAGTGATTAACTTAATTGAATTTTTGGAACCTATAAATTTAATTTTAATTTCTGGAACAGTGCCTGAACTTATGACCGTGGGTAACTTTGGGTAGAACTACTGTATTTTCCCTTATTAACTTAGACCTATCAAATTGTGATTTTTTTATTCTGGTAATTTCATTTTGTTTTTCTTACCATTATTACTATGTATCTCAATAAACAGGTGAGTCGAAACTGTGATTTCTTTTTTGGGTCCTACGTCCCCTTGCACCTGATTTGAGACTTGTTACGCTTTTTGGCGGGACAATCGTGAAGTTTTTGTCCAGTGGATAGCGGATTCAGTCCCAAGTACAACTGTGACGGGAAATTGGTATGTGCCACATATTATATTTAAAATATATTTAGTTCATTTAATCATTTTGTAATTTAACTCTACAGGCAGCTATGGTCCTTTTGTGTTCTCTACAAATCAGTTGACCAGTGCAATATATGAACGCACATGGTGCGTAAAATAATATGCAATATTCAAATGTTATCTAACTTCCATAAGGCTAGCCAGAACTCGTGACAACAACGACAGACCCTTTCCAGTTTTGATCCGAGCTTTTTAAGCCTATTGGGCAAAACTATAGCCTCAATCAAGGTGAGCGGCCTGGTGTATAGTGGTAGAACGCGGGACTTCGGCTCTCAAGGTCCCGCGTTCGAATCCCGCCAATCACCAATGGCAATTTATTTGCTATGTGATAATGCCGTAACCTTGAGGGCACACAATAAGCTAAATAAGCTGCAGTGCATGTCCATGGAAACTTCTAAGCCTAGCCCTCGTCTAGAAAAAAGTGACTGTACTAAGTACCTTCTGATTGGCTAAATTACTTCTTGTGCCAGATGTCATAAAGATTACTTGTTGTCGGAAAGATACACATAAGCTGTATCTTTCCGATAGTAATGAATGTGCTTGTTGGAAATATGTTCAACTGCTTACATTTGTAGGGAAGCGAAGCTGTCTCAAACATCAAGATTACATAGCTGTAGTTTAAATTTTTTGTCTACCCACCAAATGGTGTGACCGAAGGTGTAATAAAGTATTGCAAGAAAAATATACATAAAAGATCTTTCCGTCACACTGCTGGCCATCGATTAACAAAGAAGTCTGAAGTAAGTACAGCATGTGAGGGTTGTGAAGCACACGGTGTGGTAAACTCTGTATATAGGTCAAAGTCATGCGGATCATATCCAAACCATTATCCACACACGTGTTGTATCTCACCAATGTATGCCTTATATTAAACTCTAACCAGTTAGACCGGGAGCTGGGAGGTCAAAAATTACGTCATAAGGTGCACATGTAAAAGCTGTGCCGTTTTGAAGGGGCATCCTGGGGGGTTTGAACAATGGGTTTGTGAGCCCTCAATCTGGGGGCTTTCTCCAAGGTGGACAAGCTTGAATGTGACTTTTTTTATATTCTCCATAAGAATAACATGGGGAAGTTTGCAGGTGTGTTGCAACAGGTATGTACAAATTGGGTGGTTTTAAGTCAATATCCAATAAACCTCGACTAGAAGAAGCCTTATGCCAAGTTTTATCATTATATATTAAAAAATAAGCATGACATAGACTTTTATTTTCTCCCCATAAGAATAACATGGGAAAAATGTGTGCAAGTTTTCTACCACGGAAATGCAAAAATGGGGGATTTCAGACTAATATACAATAGTTCTTAACTAATGGAAGCCACATATCAAGTTTCATATGTTGAGACATAAGGCAGTTATACGATTTTATTTATTTCCCATAAGGTTAACATAGGACGACGTTTTGAGTTCATCAACCTCAGTATCTCGGTAACCAATGAACATAGAGCAATGATTCAACATACCAAATTAATTTTTATTTAAGCTGAATTCAATGGTGTGAATTAATATTTGATCATTTAAATTGTTCTACATGAAAATAACAAAAAACCCATTTTTATGGGTTATTTTCAAGTTTGTCCACCTTAGAGAAAGCCCCCAGATTGAGGGCTCACAAACCCATTTTTGACACCCCCCAGGATGCCTCAGAACGGTATAGCTTTTACATGTGCACCTTATGATGTAATTTTTCACCTCCCAGCTCCCAGTCTAATTTTTTTGATGTTCAATGTAAACATTATTAGTAATATTGCCTTACATTATCAACCATTTCCCTGGTCAACTCCCCTATTAAAACATTCCATAACAGACTTATGATTTAAATTTGACTTTAAAATTTCAAAGTTTTAGAGTTGCATTACATCTGTTTTGTGTAAAATGTTGAATTTAAATGTTATTTTTTTTAATAACTAGCGAAAATAAAATTAACTAACAAATAACTAGCAAAATCAATTAATTATCAAAATTTGGGTTCGTGTTATAGCCTCATTTTAATTTTAGACGCCCTTTTGGTTTCAAACATTGTAGATTCTTTATAGTGTTATTTATTGTTACCAAAAGACTATTTTCGAGTGTGTTAATTAATGAACTCGTGTGAAATGAGTGCAGAAGGTCTTCAGGATCTTTCCTTAAGCCTTCACAAATAATACCAAAGTTCTTCAACAGCATCTATAAAACGACCTTGATTACAGTGAATTAGAGGCTTCATGTTAAAGAGTGATTATTCTGCGTGGATAGTATTTGTTTTTGTTAGTTAGGCATGTAAAGTCATTTTTTTGTATTATTTAGTATTTAGTGCGGCGGCTGTTAAATTAGCGGCTGATTTCAAAGTTATTCAAGTTTTTGCACCATTTTGTAATAAATAAGGGTTGTAAGATAGGACCGATTTGTTGCATTAAACTTTATGTAATAAGCTCTTTAAAATCACGTACATATCAACGTATGCTTACCTTCAAGAATATTAGCTGGACATCACGGGACGTTGCTATTGGATTCGAAAAGTCAATCAGTGCACAAACAAAGAGCCTTAAAGGTTCAAATTCGATTTCCGAGGTTTCAGCTTGCCGAACACTGATAAATAATACTTAACTTCCAATTATTTAATAATGTAGAGTCAATTTTAAGAATTTTCAGGGAAATTTTAACAGTCGCAATTTTTTAAGAGTTTGAACCTTGTGAGGTGTGATTACTTGGATTACACTCAATATCATAAGCCCTTTAAAATTATGTCAATATAAGCAAACAATTGACATTTTTAAAAATATGGAATTATTTCTCATTGCCCGTTCCCCAATTATAGTAAACAAATAGTAATACTTGCAAAAAGTAGTTTCATACCTCTAAGTTTTGCAAAGTAAACCAATTTCGTTACGAAGCCTTTAGGATGTTTCCAGTCTTTTTACACCCAGTAGTTATGATATAAAGTTAACTTCACAATATATCAAAAACTTGTTTGGATTGGATGCCATCTGGTTACACAGCACAAGTGCCGCAACAATATAATTCAAAAAAGTTTGACTTAAACATTTGTTAACAGCAGATGCTGCGGGATAAAATATAGGCACTGCCTCTGCAGTAAGAAAGTGGTTAGATAACTTAACAAAGCTAATTGATCTTTTAAACTATCCAGAAGTTTTAAAGATAAGTCGTGGTTTTAATTTTTTATTATATTTTGATTGTTCATATTTCGTTTGGAAATACCTCTCTTTTAATGAAGACTTACAGAAAAACGCCAGGTGTATCTAAAGTATGATACTCATTGACAAAGAGATAATTCAATAAACTCATTGGTTTATAAATTGATTATGCTATCTAACAAAATGATACCTTTATATAGCAACAAGAACTAGGTTTGATCGTACCCAGTCAAAACATAAAAATTGTCACCAGCATTAAAAATGCACACAAAGTTATTTATTTTCAAAAGCTGTTTACTTACGTAAACAGCATTGACCTTGACGTGTTATTAAGTGACTGCTTATTCACGCTGAACGCGCTTCGGGGACATTAACACCCATCTTCGGCAGCGGAGATGTTTTAACTGCATATTATTCATTTTTGTTAATTACATTAACAATACAAAAACGAACCTTATTCGCATTTAGCACGTGCATACCATAGGAACAACACACATGTTTTACATGCGAATTCATGGATTCGTTCCGGTTCATAAACGGAGGTGGGAGTTCGATGGAAGGATCAAAGCTATGTCGTCACCTTGTTAGATAATTGGTGGTAATTCTGACCAGATTTCATAACATCCAGCCGACTAAATAGCTGATACGTAATTCATTTGACACCTCAAGAGCAGTTTACGTGAGTTTATTTGACACTCCAAAAAATATTAAAACGGTGTCAAAGCTGTTTTTGAATTGAAATGCCTTTAGTTTTATAAATATATAGACACACCTATATATAGAGTTGCAGCTCTTTGTTATGATCCAAATTTTGTTTGTTTAACGTAGAGTGTTCATAAAATATAAACATAGTGGTTTTTTATATAAAAATTCTGTGCAACTGTAAACCTTTGTTCCACCGAAACTCACATTTTGCTGATTCAGTAACAAAACACTTCAAGCAAAGTTAGACGTTATCATTTGTTATGAACAGATGCTGCAAGATGAAAACCAGGCACTGCGCTGATGAAAGTTTTGTATGCAGACTGTTAAAAGAGTTATGAATCAGACCCTATTATTTTATTGTTGTTCTCTACTTTCTTAATAGCCTTTAAAAAATCATAATGTAAAATAAATTTTCACTCATGTAACTGATAATGTACATTAATTTTTTGGATTTGTTAAAAATGATTTCATATAAATCTAAATTGTTTTTATACATTTCACAACAGACTTATCAATATAATGTACCTCATTGACCAGTATAATGTAAATTGATATTAAACAATTTAATGTGGCCGCCAGTGCTTGTATCTCAGTGTTTGATCATGGTAATTCAGTATATTGGCAGCACAGGTGCAACACGGTGCCTTGTTTACACGGTAAACTGTGTAAAGTGGGAACTCACCTACACACGCACACATTTATACGTCGACCAACTCACGTCCTTCGACACTGTACAAAAACAAGGTTATTCTTCAAACGATTAACGTTGCCTTGTTAGCATACACGTTTACTCTTCTTTCAACATTGAGTTTTTGTTTAAGGATCACCAAAATATAAAGTTTTTTTGTAATTGACCCTTTTATACGTTTTATCGTAATCCTTTATGTAAATGACAATTTAATATTTTATATATTTTCTTGTGGATTTTTTCGTTAAAATATCAACTAAGACACTGTGAATTGAATAATTTTTCGATTAGCATGATAAGTTTTCTTGTATTCACTGGTTGTAAATAAACGAATACTCAGTATATTCTGCTTCCTCTGTGAAATAATCGATTTGAGATGAAACATTTACTCAATCACAAGGTATCTTTTCTAAGGTGTCTTAAGTGAAATTTAAACAGCCTTATAAACTTAAAAGTATGAAATGAAGTCCTTCCCCAACAAATTGAACAAAAAATGGAACTTCTTTTATACAGAATTATCTAAAACTATAAGTTACGGGCTCAAATCTGAACATATCAAATTTAACGTAAACATATACATATGCCTTATTAGCGAATTTCCTTAGAGGAATAAGCTAGAACCGTAGGTCTCATGGTAAGACCTAAGCCCGAGACCATGTTAACTTTTCATTTTGGGGCCCCCAGAAGCTAAAAACATCATTCGTTCGAATTTATATGCATATTCAAATATATATGTATATATATTTACGTTAGGCTTTTGTTAACACGATAGCGGCCGCAAATATGGTCCGCTCTTAATGAAATTTGGTACAGACGTGTAAAGTGGTGATCACTCGGACGAGTTCGTAAACTGGACCACCGGAAGGGGGAGAAATGAAGGGGGATTAAACCCCCAAAAATGGGTTTTTGGGTGTTTTATATAGAAAAATAAAAATCATTACATTTTTGTAAGCACCATTTAATTCAGTTTGAAATTAAAAAAATAGTATTTTAAATCATTTTTCTATACCTAATGGTTACCAAGATATTGTGTAAGTGGTAAACACAGTACGCTGTCCCAATGTTAACCTTAAGGGAAATAAAAAAATCCATATATTCCTCATTTTTTAACATACCTTGATAAATCTAGGTACACGGCTTCTTATAGTTCAGATCTACTAAATATTAAATTAATACCACCCAGTTTAACATATCTGTTGCAGCAAACCTGCATACTCATTCCCCATGTTATTCTTATGGAGCTTACAAAAACATATCAAATCTAGCTATGTTGGATTGAACTCTATTCTTTTGCATTGAAATTCGCTGAGTATGCAGGTCTGCTGCAACGGGGGTATTTAAAATATATCTGGTAAATAAATCCTCTCGAGAATACAAAACTCAGTTCAAACACAATTTTGTGGCGGCCACATTAAAAATACCCCCGTTGCAGCAGACCTGCATACTCAGCGAATTTCAAGTGCAAAACAACATATTTCGATCCATCATAGCGAGATTTGACATGTTTTTGTAAGCTCCATAAGAATAACATGGGGAATGAGTATGCAGGTTTGCTGCTACGGGTATATTAAAACTGGGTGGTTTTAATTCAGTTTTTAGTAGATCTGAACTAGAAGAAGCCATTTACCAAGTTTTATCAAGATATGTTGAGAAATAAGCGAGATATAGAATTTTACTTATTTCCCATAAGGTTAACATTGGGACAACGTACTGTGTTTACCAATTTCAATATCTCGGTAACCAATAGACATAGAGCTATGATTCAAAGTACTAAATTGTTTATTTTTTTGGGCTGAATTCAATGGTGCCAATAAAAATTTGAAAAACTTTATTTTTCTATGTAAAAATCTCGAAAAACCCATTTTTGGGGGGGTTTACCCCCCTTTACCCCCCCTTCCGGTGGTCCGATCGGGCTGGTTTACGAACTCGTCCGAATAATTACTACTTTACACGTCTATGCCAAATTTCATTCCGATTGGACCATTTTTGCGCAAGTTATCGTGCTTAAAGACACATATATATATAGATATATATATAGATATATATATAGATATATATATAGATATATATATAGATATATAGATATATATATATATATTTATGAAAGTGAACGAATGGTGTTTTTGACATCTGAGGACCTCAAAAAGAAAAGTTATGATGGTTTTAGGCTTAGGTCTTACCATGACACCTACGGTAACAGCTTCTTCCCTATAGGGGAAATTCGCTAAAATCTTGATTTACGAGTTAGCCTCCACACAATCCCCTAGGCTTGGGGACAATGCTTCAAATACCTTAGGAATAAATTCACAAATGGCAGATTTCGGTACAGTATTCAAATGTGTAGACTCCTATAACTATTTCCTGATGCAAGAATTGATAAAGTCTCTCCTAGGTTTAGCTTGGGAGGCAACGCGTCCCTTTAATTGCATCTTTTATTATTATGTTACTTCCCCACTAACTGAAACAACTATTAAAACTTTAAAGGATCATCATCAGACATGCCAGATATTCCACGGGATCCTCCTTCCGCAATTTGCGTATCAGTTGAGATGACGAACCTTGCCACTCTCTTCTTAAAAGCCAAATTTTTGTCCAAACTTTATTTTTTTTGATTCCTCGGCCAGGAACTCAGCTATCAACTCCTTTTTAGACAACACTGACGTCTAGCCGTGCCATTAGAAAACAGCGTGTGAAAGGGGCTCCGTTGTAATGGACTGGCAAGGCATCTTGCCCACGTCACCTGGCCCGGTCAATTGACACGTAAACTAGAGTCGTGAAAACGGGGCTTAAGTATACTGTTTTGCCGGGCGAGCATGATAGTTCCCACACAAGAAGGAGGCGATTGCGGGATTTCCATGCGAGTACTTTTAAATCTTACCGGGCATGTTACGTACGATACTTTACATCTGACTACTAAAAAAAATACATAATTATTAATTGTAACTAATTTTTTCCTAAGTCATTAAGTTTTAGCGAATTTCCCCAATAGCGAAATAGTGAGTTTATAGCGAAATAGCGAAATAGCGGGAAGAAGCTGTTACCGTAGGAATCATGGTAGAATAAGCCCTCGTAACTTTTCGTTTTGAGGCCTCCAGATGCCATATCTATATAGCTATAAATCTATGTGTTATTTGTAGATTTATACATTTATAAATAACCTATGTAAATAAATCACCTATGCACGGAAACCTATGTAAATAAGTGGTATCAGGAAACTGACATATACTTTTTCTCTTAAAGTAATTTAAAACCAGAATACTTGTAATACAGGGTGTTTTTTAACGCAATACATTTTCAAAATTGAATAATGCACATATAAATATGAAATGAGTATTATTTTGTTAATCTTTACATATTACAACCTATAATTTAAGTTTGATCACGTTCAGTTTACGTTATTTGTTCAAACAATCCGCCATTGGCATTTGTACAAAGTTATGCTCTCTCCATCAAATTCCCAAACACGTGTTGCAAGATACCTCTTTAAATTTCTTGCATTAAATTTTGTTTGTTTATTTTGAGATGCTGAATATCCTATGAATTGTTTTCGTAGGCCTTCCTTTTTATGTATTCCCAAAGAAAATAATAAAGTGGCGTCAAATCCGGGGATCTTGGGGGGTAATCATCCTTCAATGATAAACTTAAAGCTTTGGGTTGCGTTAAAAAACCCATATATAACGTATTAGTATCATTGTTCTATTCCTCTAAAGTATGCATTAAAAGCGGTTGCCTTGCACTCATCTGATTGTTTACTTCCGTTTCCTAGAGCTCGGTAAATTAACCGTCTAGTTTTTTTTGCAAAAAGTCATTTTCTAAAAGGCAGGGGCTAAGGGGGTCCGGGTTTCTTCTGGACAGCCAGGGACCTGCGTAGATATGTAGAACGGATACACCTTCACCCCCAGGGGTATTAGTACAGGGTGCCCAAGACCGTCCGGGAAGAGCAGTACAAAAGTTGATGTGCTGCACTGTTTAACCAAAGGTTGCACGTTCACGCTCGTAGCCCTGATACGCTTATCCTGGCAGCTCTAGGCTGGAATCCCGAATGAGTCCCTGGTAGGGGGCAGCAGCACTTCCAGTACCGGAATGAGTCAAAACCGGTTCAGGATAAGCCCTTGCTTAGGTGGGGGTGGCACCTGGACCCAGAGGGTCTGCCTGGGCATCTTTCACGTGGGTGAGATGCCTAGGCACTGTGGTATTATGCCTAGACTAAGGTATTATGCGATCCGTGCTGAGAGTCTCGTGACACTGGGGGCCTAATATTCAGTGTCTTTAACGGAGCCTTCTGGAAACCTGGGGGAACCCCTGACCTCTTTAATCGGGTCACTGGGGAGGTAGACCTTTAGATACCCGGAACTCATGGGAACAAAAACCACTGACGTGCAGCAGGTCGAGAGCATTCCTCTTGGTAATCTAAGCATGGACGATCTGACCCCAATGGAGGAGGATGCCCTGCTGAAATCAGACGATGAACGCAAACTCGCCGAAGCTGGAAAGGAACCGAAGAAACGACTTTCCAGGCATAAGATGCGAGGGAAAAGGATAGAGGAAGCCTTAGCCAAGGGCCAAAAGGTCCTATCCAGACGAAAAAAAGAGAGGAGGCTAACGTGGGCTACAAAGCACCCTAACCTTGCCCCCAGCGAAGCTGGTACCTTCGGGAACCGGGAAGCTGGGAAAAAGCAGGGAGAGGGTAGCACCCCAAAGCCGATTCTTCAGGTTTTTCCGGAAAACAGGGTGGAAAGAGGGGGCGAGAGCACCTGACAACCCGAAGAGGCCGGAAACGCCAAGAAGACGAGAATGAAGGAGAGAGAGGGGTCGAGTGTTCCACAGAGGGCACAGGCACCTTCCTACTGAGAGAAGCTGTCCATGAAGAAGATGGCCATCGCCAGAACCGAACACCCGGACGAAAAGCTGACTGAGGCTTGAGTGCCCAGCCCTACAGGGTCTGCGCACTAGACACCTTGGCTTACCAATGAGTGACCTAGGGGAAGACAGGTAACCATCGTCAAGAGGATCTCAAGGTTCGTTGGAAGGACCTGGGATTTGACGGAAAATGAGGACCTGCTTCTGAGGGTGCACAATAAGCTAATATAGCTGCGCTGCAATACCATGGCTAAGTGAAGCCTAGCCCTCTTAAAAAAAAACAATAAGGCACAGAAACAGATGTTTCTGTGTAGTGTTATGTAAAGCTATTTAATGAAGTAATGTAGACGAATGATGTGTGGAGTTCACCGGATATGATGAGCAGCAGGAATATCCTGCTGCTCATCATATCCGGTTTTATCATATTAAATTTTATCAGGAATATCCTGATAAAATTTAACCTCTACACCTCAAATATTGAGTAGATTTCTTTCCTCACACTATATGTATTAAGGGTTGTTGCTACGGTCCAGATCAGTATAGTTTATGAGCGACGGAGAGCACATCCGGTCCGACAGACGTTATTACGATATTTACTGTTATTGCAGCCTCACTGTTGTAAGTCACGTGGGTTTCCTCATATCAAGTATTCCAAACTACTCTGTTAGGTTAGCATAGATTACCAATTATTGCATCAATTATTTTCCCCCACATTTAATTTTAGACTTAAAATTTTTTTATATTGGTGTATTAGTTTTAATTTATAAAATAACACTCTTTAAAGATTTAATTTAAAACTATCTAAAAAGAGGCTTTAAAATTATTGTTGGCTTTAAAATAATAAAATAAAAAGCAAAATAATTTTAATGTAGACAAATTAACATATTTTCATTAAGTATCATTCATTGTATATCATTAAGGAGGATTGTATCATGAAGTTTTCAGGAGGTACGATGAAAAAAATATACAAAAATATGATGGAACATTATTGTTGGAAGATTAAAGTAATTTATAGTCGAAACAAATAATTGAATTCAAATGTTGTGATGACAGCTGATGGTGTATGTTTTTGTTTACTTGTTAAAGATAGTTTTTATATAAAGAGTCTTTTAATTTCATGTAGAATAAAAAGGTTTAATTTAATCTTTTGAGTATCAATCGTTTTAAGTATCAATCAGTAAATTCAATAAACAGAAATATTAAAATGAGAAGAACACTTTTTGTATAGTTTTACCAAGATGTTTTCAGAATTATAAATCAATCTATTTTACTGTATTGCAAAATATGTAACGTATTTACAAAAAGAACATTTTGAATGTCAAGAATAAAAATGTAGAATGAATAAATAACAAGTTCTTATAATAAGGCAGAGAGAACCCTTCTTTATTAAAAGGATCAACTCATAATGATCGCCTAGTTTTTGAATGAAAGCAATAAAACATAACGTGTTTATTGTGGGCCTAAAAGACTTCGATGAAAATACAATCCCTAGTATATTAATTTAATAATAACATGTTAGTGATAAAAAGAAAAAATCATTAACCTTTTGATTTAAGAGGAAAAGTGAAGCAATGTCGCATCAGTAAACATTAGAAAATTGCTCAGTATTTACATTGTGGAATGTGATGTGTACATTTGGTATGTTTGGTGTATGAACGTAACAAACAGGCAAGCAGTCGGTAATAACAGTAAATCTCACCATAAATATCTATTACCAACTCCCTCACAGGGCAACATTGTCATGAACCATTATCCCTATTATCATTTCTGTAACAGAAACTAACTAATTCATTACCCACAGATGAATGGATGCTTTCTGAAAGGATGAAAATGAACTGTGATCTGTTTCGATGTTGATTATTATAAAATATAATTCTCGTTTAAACGCATTTGGTTGTATCGTTGTCATATACAAAATGTAAGGTATGTGAATATATTTTCAATATATTCCACCTAAAAACTAGATTAAACATATTCACTTACACATATAATATAGGCTATATTTGGTTTGGTCCTGTTTAGGATTAATGCTAGTTTCTTAGTTATGGCTAATGTTCAGGAAAACTAATATCGATCAGTTCAACAATTTGATTATGATGTAATTCTAAAACCTATAAAGTTAAAGTAATTTATTTTTAATGTGCTACAGTAAAATTTCAAAATAATTTAATAAAATAAGGGGCGGAATCATCGCAAAATAAATATTTAATTTACTGATACAATATTATAAATGTATTATTAAAAAAAAACTATAGTTGAATTATTTAGAGAATAGGACTGGGTTCGGGCGGCCTGGAGTGGGGAAAGCGGCAGCATTGTTGCCACATTGGTCTCGGGAGGGGGCGGCACGGGGGCAGCGAGCCTCGCACCCTCAGTTCCATGAAAATATTAACTGAATTCATCCTCTTGTCTAGTAGTTAAGATTTCTAAAGTACAATAGTGGAGTTATATTCGGCAATAAGACACAATTTACTTACACTATATTTTATTGTGGTCATAGTAACAATGACATTGATACAATCATTATCGTCAATGCTTTAAACTTACTTCATTTAATCACATATTCACTCACTGTTCATTTTCACATATTACACTTCGTTCGGTTTAATCCCCATATTGTTTAAACCTACCACGAAACATATAATTAAATAGACCTAAATTTCAAATTAGATGTTAATAGTTTTAAGAACCTTTATATATACTTAAAAAGCTTTAATAAAATTACATACAATAATTACGCTTAAGAAAATACTACAAATTATATTATACAACGAATATGTCACTGATTAAACCTTATGAATTTTACTTTAAAAATCGTCACCATTCAACAAACAAATTAAATGGTTCAACAAGAAATGTATAAGAAATTAAAACTAATGTATACGAAATTATACAATGAATTGTCAAAAACAATGCAAGCAATCCACATAATTATCGTATCCTCTATTCAAAATTATATTTTAAAGGTATTAAGAACATTGAAGGAAATGACGTCTAAAACAATTACGCTTAAGAAACTAAGAAAATTATGTTCATACAACCAATACATTTACTACCTAAACCTTATAAATTTTACTTTAAAACACGTCAATTAATACTTAACAATTATTGTAACCAGTTCAACAAGAAAACCTGCGATATACTAATTTATATAAGAAATTATACAATTAAATGTTACAACCAATGCAAGCAAACCACGAAAGTATCATAACCTATAATCGAAAATCTGTGATTGACTAATGTATAAAATTGAATTGTCACAAGCAATAATTCCATTCAATCCTTTTCACTTACCGAAGTTCACAAAAACATAAAAGTTAATATTCTCCAAAATCAAGAACTCTTTGATCGGGGGACAGTTGGTATATTCCAGTCATCTCACTGTCGCTGTCATCTTCAATTTCGCTTTGAAATTCATCTGGCTCCTCAGGCAGGTTCCCCAGGTCCTCCTCATCCCAAATGTCGCTGTCGTCATCGCTGTCGTCATCACCGATGTCTGTGATTATGAGCTGTTCAACTGCAGTTTCCAATAGACCCTCATCTTTCCACGCCTGTTCCAAAACTTTTCTTGTGTGCTCCACCACTTTTTTCCAATCGTCTTTAGTAGTTGAGAGTATAGCCTCGTTGGTCAGCCTAGTCACTTCATTTACAGTGAACAACTTGTTATGCTGTGCTACATGTCCTTTAATCTGGGCCCATATTAATTCTATGGCGTTAAAGTGGCAGTGATAGGGGGGTAAACGAATAACTGTATGACCATGATCTTTAGCTAATTCGTCAACTATATACTTCGGGGATTGAGGTTTGTGGATGTTTATGATTTCAAGTAGTTCTGCTTTCGTCATATCTTCTTCAAACGGGATGTTGTGATTTTTTAGCCATTCAACCATCAGGCACTTCTTTGAAGCCATAGTGGGGGGTTTGTCCAATATTTTTGAGTGGTATTTCGCATTATCCATTATTATTGTTGAATGCGGTTTCAAGTTAGGAAGCAGATTGTCCTTAAACCAACCTAAAAACTTGTCGTGGTCCATTTCCTCGTGATAATCGTTAGTTTTCTTCGAGGAGAAAAGCAATAGGCCGTTATCAATAAACCCCCCTGCACAGCCAGCATGGAGCAAAATTAACCTCCCTCCTTTTCCCAGAGGCACCGCCATCGTTCCTTGAACACTTTCATCCGTCCACGATTTTGTTTTTGCGTGATTAGTGTTGACCCACGTCTCGTCGAGCCAAATTACTTCTTCAAGGTTTATTTTTCTTATTTGCCGAAGAAATCTGCATCGCCATGCTACAACATCTTGCCTTTCGAGGAGTACTTTTCGTTTCCCAATTATTTTGTATCGAAATCCAAGTTTTTTTAAGACTTTAGTCAATGAAGATTTGCAGCCTTGAAACAAATCAGCATCTCTTAAGGACTGAGTAAGTTTCTTTAGTGTTGGGTACTCCTTACGTTTGTAATAAGAATATATATGTCGCCTTATAGCATCCTTCTGAAAGTTGTCCAAGCTGGTTACCCGTTTCTGGCGTGGGAGTTTATTTTTGTTTGGGGTGTGTAAATCACCATTTCCCCCCTCATCAATATTTTTCTTTTTCTCTGAACAAATCTTGGTCACTGTGTTCTTGTTTATTCCAAGCGCTGCAGCAGTTCTTAAAACAACCTTGGAAACAGGAATAAGCGGGCCATTGTTAATCTTTTCTTGATCAAAATATTCCTTAGCTGCACACACTAGTTTGCGGGCCTGCGTTCTTAGAGGTATACCTCGTCCAACATTCTGGAAATGAAGACGTTTCACGTGAACGCGGGGCCGACCGCGCCGCGGTTGGTTTTCTTTGTCCATGTCATAAACAAAATTCGCACAAACCACACCGATACCACCACTAACACTGCACCACTACGACTGTTTTTAGTCCGGAGTCGAAGCGCACGCGCCGAATGCCGAGCGAAGACTGAGCTCGTTCGGACGAAGTGGCAACACCGCACAGTTTTCTTAGCGCTGATTGGATGCCTTACGCTGCCTCCCTCGCTCCCCCCTCTCGACTCAAACCGGTCTCAGTCCTATTCTCTAAATAATTCAACTATAGTATGCAATATTTTTGTGAGTGAATTACATTCACAAGCATAGGCGTCGCGCCGGGGGGCACGACGCCTATACTTGTGGCCCCCCAACATAAAAAAGTTAATTTTTGCAACCGCCGACAAACATTAACAATCCAAATAAAATTTATTTTCTACTATTCTCTAAAGTAGTTTCTCTACTCAAAAGTAATTAAAACCAATTGTTTTTAAGATATAAGTTTATTTTTACCGTATTAATCGTTCACATTCATTTTATTTTTATATTTAATCATTATTACATTAATTTGATATGAGACTAATATTTGGCTAAATAAAGAGGTTGGATGAAGAGTTATTCATGCGTTGAGTAGGCCCGTTCTTTGGCTGGGCGAAGGTTGGTCACCCTGTGCGCTGTGCACCTAGTACCTGTCATTCTGTCATCCACTAACCTACCACTCGTTTGTACAGCCACCTCCTTCAAAAAATAGAATAATAATACTATTATACTGTCAGGATAATAGTATTATTATTCTAAATTCCAAGCCCAAAAGGCCTGTGGAACCAAAGCTTATGTTGTCAATTTGAGACCCGATATACGATTACAAGCAGGCCCTTTTAGTCCACTGGGTAAAAATATAGCCTCAAATGATGTTTTGGTTATATGCTTCCTTTGATTGGTCAAGATTATTTTTGAGCTAGAGGCTGACAAATCGAGACGTCTTTAAAGACCGGCCGTTCCGACCTATAAAATACATCACGGTTGTTTACATTTTTGTCGTAGATAACTTGAGATATTCTTCTCTTCTCTCCTTCTTAACAGACCTTGAGTTTAACCTGCAAGCTGCAGACGAGAATGACATATTAACGGCAATAAAACAAGTAGGAAAGTAGGGGAATTGTGAATAAGAGTTGCTTTTCGACCGCCTATTTTCTTAACATAGAAAACAATAACTGCAATGGTTTTTAGGTAAACATTCTTCAACAGTCACTTGTTAAAAACCTAAGTTGTATGTAGTGGAACTTTTCCCGCAAATTGACTTTGAAAATCGTAAATAAACTAAGCTTTTTAGTGCAGTATATTTCACAGTTTTTAAGGCTTAAAACCCCACTTTTAAATACGAGAAAACCAACATTTTCCGGGGGAGGACCCCAGGACCCCTGCTGGGCCGGGGGGTTTTCCATTACCCCCAAGACCCCCCGGTCAGTTGTGCCCCCCCAAAAGTTTTGTTCGCGCGAGCCTATGTTCACAAGTATTTATGAAACTAGTTTATTCAAATTAAAGAGAACTGGTTGTAAGAGCAATCGAAAAAAGGATAGACTTGTTTTACAGGAAAAATACCGTTCAGGCGGATTTACACGGGTTGGGTGTGCGGGCGAGCTGGACAGAACAATCCAAATAAAAAACTGAAAAAATAACTTAATGTTACTCCACGTTACTCGTACTTCCCCGTTTGACTCGCCGGGTGTAATCATTGTAATTGGTATTGTTGAAAAATGGGAGAGTGATATAAATAGCCTACTCGACCACTCACTCGAGTAGGTTGCAGTTTGACTCACCCAGTTTGACTTGCCCGTCTAACTCGCCTGCCAACTCGACCCGTATAAGTCCATATCTAAGCGTTTTTAGAAAACGTTGAGATTTACGATGTAGCATGAGAGATGAATCGTTGGAGGATGTTAGCGTTCAAGGCGCGAAACCGCGAGCTACGGAAGATTATTCACCCCACGGCCCATAAAGTTCAAGGTCGTGATGATATTTCAATGTGTTCATCCCATCGACATATTAACGTCAACCGCAGTACAATACTAGTGATAAAAAAACACATTTTACAAAAAGTTATTTTAAATGACTCCAGTTTCATTGGTCTTCGATTACTGGAATTGCTATAAAGCAGTGGTTCCCAAACTTTTTGGCTGGCGACCCACCAATGAACCTAAAGATTTTTCGCGACCCACCATTTCTATTAATTTGTGTATACATCTAACTCAACGAAAAAAGTCCAAAGTACAACAATAAAAATGTATAAGATTTAGTCTATAACGTCACACAGTCAAAATAATGTCAAGTTTTAAGGCTATCGTATTTGTATTGCAAGAAAAATAACTCTAATTTTGGACGAAATAACAAAGTGCTCTGTAGTAAATGAGGTGATATTTTAATATGGATTGAGTTTTAAATATATCAAAAAAAGCTAACTAATGCAGTTTTTTCATGTGTTTTTTTAGTTGTAAAGTATGAAATTTTATTTCATAAAACCTGTAAGTGGATCCTCTAAAAACTAAATATTCTGCCAGAAAGAATAATAATGTAATGAGATTTTATTATTTACGTGTTACTAAAGAATAATCCCGAAGGAGAAAAATTCCGGTCTTTTCGACTGCCGATTATTTCTACGTTCAGTTCTGAAATTAATGAAAGTTAAAAAGAAACAAATCTGCGCCGCAATGCATCCAAAAGGACATTAAACCTATGGGTTTCCCCTTATACATACTAGGGTCTTTCGTAACTTCTTCGCAAGATAGATCTAAAACTGCTTCTTAAAACAAAGCTAAAAATCAATTACTCTTGACATCTTAAAATTTACAACGCTAACAGTAAAATAAACGGTATCAGGAATCTGACACATACTTTCTCCCTTCAAGTCATTTAAAACCAGAAAACATATTTATTGAAATAAAACAAATTAATAGTTAATTATCACACAAATATATACCAAATATTACCAAAATCGCTAAGTAAATAACGGAGATATCGGTTTTTAAATTTTTTCCATAAGAATAACATTGGACAACGTACTGTGTTTACCGCCGAACTGAAATATCAATTATCTCCGCAACCAGTTGACGTAAACTAATGATTCAAAATACTAGATTATTTAGTTTTTCAAGTCAAATTTAATGGTTGCAGGTATATTTTCTTTAGAGGTCACAGATTTTGATTTTGTGAAATTTGAAAAATATGAATTTTTTAACACTTAAGCCCCCATAACTTCTGAACCTGAATTTTTACAGACATGCGGGTGGTGTCATTTTATTTGTCATCTTAAACACTAAAAACCATGAAATTTGTATCAAAATCGTTAGAGCCGTTTTTGAGAAATTTGGATTTTTGTAATTTTTATGGGTTTTTATGGGGTAAATACCCTTAAAAATCAAAAATTCAAAAAAATGAAAAATACACCTGGAGATACCACGGCTTTATACTTCCATGCCAAATTTCATGAAAATAGGTCCACTGGTGTCGTATCTAGCTTTGTTTACATCCACACATACATCCACACACACACACACACACACACACACACACACACACACACACACACACACACACACACACACACACACACACACACACACACACACACACACACACACACACACACACACACACACACACACACACACACACACACACACACACACACACACACACACACACACACACACACACACACACACACACACACACACACACACACACACACACACACACACACACACACACACACACACACACACACACACACACACACACACACACACACACACACACACACACACACACACACACACACACACACACACACACACACACACACACGCACACACACACACACACACACACACACACACACACACACACACACACACACACACACACACACACACACACACACACACACACACACACACACACACACACACACACACACACACACACACACACACACACACACAGACTGACAGACACCACGCCAAAAACCACTTTTTTGGATTCAGGGAGCACTAAAACGAATATATCCACTAACAACTCAAATTCGAAAATTTTGACGAAAACAATACTTTCTCCATATACTATGTATAGGGGGGAGAAAGTAAAAATACATATCTTTCAAGAGCTGGAGGGTTCAGATGCAACAACGTATAAGACCAAAACGAACTTTATACTGTTATTAGAATCGGAGATACCTATAAAAAATCAGTTTAATTTGGAAACGCCCATAAGAAATTTACAGGGTAGAATTTATATTTGAGTACATCTCGAGAACAAGACAATATTTTCAAAAACGGATTGCGGCGTTGTAATAAGCTTGAAAGTCTCAAACTGTATTGATGTGTTGCAGCACACAACACAGACATGTGCTTAGATATTGTGTTTTTCATATCTAAAGAAAATACCTCATTTCCAATATTGTGGATGTAAGATAGCGGCTGACAATTAATACCCGATGAAAATGGAGTATTTACCACTCAGTAACTATTGGCCGTGGTTCCAAATCAATATCATGGGAAATATTCCTTGGATACCATAAATAAATTCGGCAATCTGAACTTTTTTTCTTCCATGTTCAAATATGTCCAAAAATGTCTCTCTGAATCAATCGTAAAACTTTAGTCGGGCCGTAATTGAAGGTTCACGCCTAATTTCTTATTCCTTCTTATTAGATGACTGGACTGTCTCTAACTTTTGCGTTTGTTTCGGGATTAGTGAATATCCAAAACAAAGATGGCAAATGATGGCAATGATGGCAAAGATGGCAAAGATGGCAAAGATGGCCAAAACCACACCAAAACCCAAATCTGTCTCGATTAACAACCTACACGACAATTCGCGGGGCAACATAAAACACACATTTTCGTGGGGCATTTCGCGGTAAAACATAAAATTATCACGCTTTCTCACGATTTCCAAACGACAAGTCTCCCTCGAAAGGTCTGGTTTGGTATTCGGCCCTCGTCAAAAGAGAATGAATCCCCTTCAAAATGGATGTAAAAGTGTAGAATAATATAGTCTCAAAGACAAACCGATCTTCAAAACCCAAAGAAAAGGCATGGATCGGCTGTGAATCACACTTCAGGGTTTGACTGATTGACGGTAGGGGATCCGATTGACGGTAAGATACCACCTTCGTATTAACTTCGTTACTCTGCCTTGCCTTATTCATAAGTTCGACCAAAGGGATAGAGTGTCCTTTTAATGAAAAAAACGTATATTTCTGAAAAATGTTCTCAAGTAGCTGGAGTTTTAGATACCTACAGATACGCCGTTTTGATTCTAAGTTTCCTAAAAACTAAAAATACAAGACAATTCATTTTACTATGACCTATTAATCCGAGGTCGCGACCGACCTAAAGCCCTTCCCCCTTCCCTAAAGACCCACACTTTGGGAACCGCTGCTATAAAGAATTAATTATGTAGCATAACTTCGTGAATGCATGGAAATTAGTAACTGATTCAAATAATTCTGTAGTACACGATAGAAGTAAATTTGTTTATGAGCTACATATTATACAACATGAAAATCTGTGTAAAAGAAGTTTTGATTTAGTCGATAGTAGATAAATATGTTTGCCATTGCAACACTGATAAATATTAGCATGATAAACCGGGTAAAATGGCTACACTCAATAAACATGCGCTGAACACATATCTGCTCGTACGGACGATTTTTTTTATAATTTTTGTTTAATTTAAAAAAAATAAAAAAGCACTTTTTTCATTTTGTTTTTTTATTGTTTTTTGCAACCGGGCAAATTCATTTCTTAATTCAGTAAGTGAAATAGCATTTAATGAGAATCTCTTAATTAGCAAAATATATTTAAACACTAACTGTTATTAGACGAGGCGGTTTCTGCTAAAAAGCTTGATCAGATCTTGTCGACAGAAGTAACATCTTCTACTTACAGACCATTAAGAAATAAAGTGAATAAGTTTTAATCCAAATGATAGGCTCAACAAGGCTTGTTGAAGGTAGTCCCTATTAAGGGGATTGAGCTTGGGAAAATTACGGCCAACAAAGTATTGCTGGAGTTGGGGACAAAGCAATGGCTACAATTTATCATATTGTGGCCAGAGCATTGGTCGTCAAAGTTTATTCTTCTTTCATGAGGAACAACTTTGGTTTGAATGAATGACGATCCTTTTACGGGAAATGAACACAGTAAACTTATACTACTTTAAAATAACTATAAAGTATAATTAATTATAATACTTTATTTATGATCCTTCATACTACTCGGGGAAACGGACCCTCATAATAAGGTGGTGAACGGAAGATCCTGTACGGAATATGCACTTTGCCAGTTTAAGTTAACCGTTTCAATTTCAAGGCCTAGCTTAAGAAAGAAAATTTAAACATTAAACTATTCATGCAGTTTAGGGCCAAGCTTAGTCGCAGTGAATGTCTATTTGTTTTTTGTTGGACGAGCACTGCCAACAAATACGCCAGTACGACACCCTTTTGTCGTTGAGTTTCGAGCAGTTGGAAACTAAGGTCAGCCCCGATTAATTTGGGGTCTAGCCAGAATTTTTGCCTTTTTGGGGTCGAGCATTGCTCAAAGTAGGCTCATTTTGGATTATCATTTAAAGTTTGTATATAATTTATATACAAACTTTGTAAAGTCTGTGAAACTAAAAACAATAACTAAAGTACTGACTGTGAATAGTTCATTAGTTTTTAAGTAATCATTTTCCAGATTTACATTCACTCAAAAAGTGTTAAAATTAGTCAAATTATTAAACATATTTATTTAAATGAGTAGTTTTTGATAAAATAGGTGGAAATTCCTTTTCTTGGAGGATAAATTTGTCTTAAATTTCTGTTCAGTAAAAATTTTGCTCATAAAAGGGAAAAACCTAGACATCCAAAAAAAGATTCTTGCCAGCGCCAAATTGTTCATTACACTTCCCCCAATATTTAAACAAAAGTTACATTGATTTGAGCGTTGGTTTTGTGTAGAAGGGAAAATGGGTTCATAGGAGGGAAAATGGTAATATTTTGGCTTTTTTGCACATATTTTGGAAACGATGCATTTATGCTTCGATATTATATTTGTAAAAATAATCTACTTTTTGTGGATGTCTAGGTTTTGGTCTCATTGCACCGCATTATATATGTAGCAACCATATATGATAATTCTCCTATCCATCTCAATATGAAATTAAACATGACTACAGAAAACTTAACATTTTCATACAAATTTATTCAAAATACATAAAAACTTTAAAAAGTGTCATAAATTTATAGAACGTAATTTGCAATTAATAAAACCTCCGTCTTCGATTTTCTAGAGCTCATTTATGCGTTAATATTACTTTGCCCGATTCTTTAATATTAAGAAACGACCAATTGAACTCTTATAACCATTATAGTTCTAATAAAAAAAAACATTTTAAGGTTATTGAAATAACGGAGGCATAATTATGTAGTAGCCTATACAATTTTGTTGTATTACTGAAAACTATTTTAACTTGAGGTTAAAATAGAGGAATAGAGAAAATATAATTCCTAACCATTTATTTGTATTGTTCAAGAAGCTTTTCAAATAAATCTTTCAAGTTACCTAAAGTAAATAAAATTATTTTCCGCCATTCTTTTTTATATCTGGGTCCCAAATACTTCAATCAGCTTCCGCTTCAAATTAAAAATACAACCAATCTTAATACTTTTTGTAAAAGAACAATTACTTGGCTATTTTCTCAACAGGATGTAAGATATCTAAATAGCTTTTTGGCATAGAAATATTCGTATCCAGCTTTATACAACCGTTCTATATAAATACTTTTCTTTTATTCAAATATAAATATGTGTTCCTTTTTTCATTGCAGCAAAAAATAGAACTTGCAGATGTTACAATGGGCAGGTTAAATGTTATTAATATAATAATGCCAGACTCTATAGTTTTTAGTCTCCCCCTAGGGGCAGTCGGAATTCGGCTGTTCGGGCGTTTGGTGACCCCGGGTTCCCGAACAAAGCTGCGAGACTTCTTCTCGCAGTTCTTTTAGAGTTGGGACCTTTCTTCCTTTCTTTGGGTCTTGACTCGCCGTCTTTTTTCTTTCCTGAGCTAATCTTGTTCATCTTCTTCTTTCTTCAACCCCAAACCCTGGGTGTCTTTTCATCCCTTCTTCTTTATCCGTGTTGGGCCGGAGCAGAATGTTCCAACAGTGTTCCCTGCTTGCCACTTTCACGTACGTGCCCCACACGCCGTGCATTGCACGCCATGTAACGTCTCAACATTGGTCTTATGAGACGTGCCGCGCACGCCGAAGCGCACAAACATACGGCACGGCGCATAAGACCAATGTTGTAGAATTGCATGACGACCAATGCACGGCGTGCAAAGCACGTACGTGAATGGCTACAGCTAGAAGGGAACCAGCAAGCATACTGTCTAATCAAAACAATAATCTCTGAGCTAATGAAGACATTTACGAATTTAAGTCATCTTTGGAACTGGAGAGATCCTTAATAAAGTAAAGTTCGTTAAATAACTCTATTTAAATTTAAATGATAGATCATAAGTCACTTAAACTTCGTCTGATTTTATCGAATGTCGCTCACCTGAAGCCTGATGGTTAACTGAGTAATTTAAGACAAAAATGATTGCAACACCTTAATTAATCATTACCTGACATCTATATGTATTTAACTAGAACAAATTTCCAAGAATTTTTTTTTATTACATTGAGCCTTATAGTCGTCTCTCACTTGTCAGTTTTTGATGATTAATATCTCAAATGAAAGCCGGTATATCACTGAGTATATTGAGGCTAAAACGATATATATATATATATATATATATATATACATACATATATATATATATATATATATATATATACTATGATTGGAGATTTAAGAAAAACAACTCTAAAAATATATAAAATGTTAAATGTCCGCGTAAGAAATGTATAGAGATGAATTTTCATTTGAGCATAGATTTTAACGATTGAAGATTTTCAAAACGGATTTCAATATTAAAATAAGCTCAAAAATCTAGTTTCTAATGATGTCTTAAAACACCATCTTTGTATTTATTTGAAAAAATAATGTTTACATCCATTATGACAGCCAAAAATTGTATTCTGAAAAAATAAAGAATTAACAACCAAACAATGACGTTGGTCCCAAGTCAATTTATAAAAAAAACACATTAAAGACATGCAGTGTTCTAACTTTTTTTTTAATTATCCAATTTTAATTGTTTTCAGCTTATATCAATGGTTTTCTTTGTTTATCTGGGTTTTGCTGTAATTTTAAGTGGCAAAAAAGAACATTTTTAAAGTACAATTTTACACAGTTACAATTCTACAAGTCAATACCAATAAAAATATATTAGTCGAAAATTCTACCGTAGGTTAGGGAGGTATACAGTAAACCAACAGTATATATTTTTAAAGTGAACCCACCCTCTATTCATAGAGAATATTCAAAGAAACTATAGCCAGTATTAATTGCAGCGATATGAAAAGCTTTATTTTTCTACTACGGTGGAGACAGCTTTGCTCCTTGTGTTATATCCTAATTATTGAAAGAAATGACTTGCATGGCAGAGCGGTCGCGCGGCATCCAACTTTCTGTAAAGTATTTCTTCTTTATAACGTTGTTGAAAATACAGTTGACAATTTTCTGACTAAAACGGTTTATCATTGCGAAAGTTTTTCGCATTTTTTTGCCGTTCCTTAATCTGTTTTCAGAGTGTCCAGTTACGTACCGAGTTCCAAGTCGGTTAAAAACTTGGGAGATATATTTTGTGAAAATTACAAAGGTGGATGGTGGTGCATGTTTCTATGGGTAAACATGCATTTTAGGACATATCTTGATTTTAACTTTCTTTTTAGTTTAGATTCAAGAAATCACATTCTGAAGCTCGGCAATGTTTTTTATGGACACTCTGTATCATTTTTGTTACGTGTTCTATTTTTTATACGATTTACGGATAAAAAATCTCAATTCATTATATTAGATTTAGAAGCATCAGAAGAATCATTTATGTTTAGAATCATCACAAAAAGAGTTCCTGTAAATAACCATTGGACGACTTTCTTAATAACCAATAGACGAATTTCATAAACTGTTGGTTAGATTAAAGAAACTTTGATTACTATAAAGTTGTATTGAACATTTTATCGGCGGGTTATACTCGTAAGTTTCTACAACGTTATAAACAATTCTGATTCACAGACGCGTGCCGCGTGGCCACTTCGGCACGTCGGCGTCGGGCGTCGCGAAGTTTCTTCTGATTGCAAAGGCGTAGTTGAACATCCCCAACAGAGAGAGGCTCAATTACCTGGTCTTAAAACAAAAGTAACGCCAACCTTACATTTAATATTTTTCTTTTAGTTCTCCAAAGAACAATTCCAACAAAATAGCAGTACCCTGGCAGAACACTGCACTCAGTTCCACGTTAACTTGGAATTCGCCTGTTTCAATGATCATCAGTTTTAAAAATCCAAGCTGCGTAATACATTAAATAATGAGATAGTATATGTTTTGACAAATAATATTTTGATAGTTGGATTAATTTTGTTGAAAACCAATAGGCTTCTTTTATTTTGATTCAATCTTTTCTTACCTAAATGGACAAAAACTGTACTTTAAGGCTTCCTAAAGGTTTTCAGTTTCATATACCTGGACAACTTGTATTTATATATTTTTATTTATAACTAAATAAAAAAATACGTAAATATTTGAAATTAGCCAAATAAGTTCGGCCATAAACATCTGGATTAAAAACCCTTTTTATTATTATAGTCGGAATAGTTGATACAACTTTTTAAAGTAGGCTACATAAAACAGATCTAGCTGCAACGATATTGCCTACTTAGTAGATATAGAGCTGAAAGTATCGTCAGAGAGAACAGCTCACCACCTGTGACACATAAAATAGACGGATGTAGTATATAGTTCTAAAATGATATAAACCGATATTTTTCTAAGGCTGGAACAGTTTTACAGAGTCATGTTATAATATGATAACAGTAAATTTAACTACAGTATGTATGCATCGAAAACATTAATCTTACATAAGCAAAAATATTTTGAATTTCTCAATTCCGGATTTTCAATGTTGCCCTCTATTAGGTATATAGATTTCTTTAGATAATCGTATAATTTCAACTATACTACTTTGAATAAAACTATTTAATCAGTTCAACTGAATTTATTTAACCTGCTGAATCAATTCAAAGGGAAATCAAAATTATTGTTTGCCTGTAAATTGCATGTTTTACAATTTATGGAAAAAATTTGTATTGTGCATTTATGTAGTCAAACACATTGAATAGATATAGCGAGCAAACGACGGAAAACGTGGTTAAAAATTAGTTATTATGGTTAGCCTTTGCTGCAGGGAAATTAAGGCTGCTGAACTAATTACCAATCTTGATGGAAGATTTAGTTGTTATGTAACTGTTCAGTTAAGCTGTCATAAGTTTTAACGTATTTTATGACTTACGTACTGCAACAATCAAAGACATTTTAAAACTCGAATACTGGTCTAAAAACTTCAGATTTAAAAATATGCAATAATATGAAAATGATCACATAACAGTCAGATTCTCGAAGTAACAACGATATTGTCAATTACAAATAAATACTTTGTCGAGGAACTGATTTGGTACAAAAAATATAGATCAGTGATATTCGCTGAAAATTTAGATATAAAAATTACCAAAAAGGGAAGTTCTTCTAGCCTTCAAATATTGAACTCAAGTCCTTCAATTCAATAATTAAATTGGTCGTATTTTGTAATTGAGGCTTTGGTTTTGGGGAGAACGAGCGAGTAAAATCTGTCCTAAAGTTGTTTATTAGCAAAATTTTAAACAATTTTTTTTTCAAGGACAGTTTTTTTCGGTCAAAGGACCGGGAAATTTTAGACGTGCGTTTTGATTTTCTCTCGTGTGTCTCAAATCTTATACTGGGTGTCACGTACATATCTGGACAAATGTATATAGCGTTATTGTTTAGGTCAAGACAAACACATTTCACCATAGGCACATGGGTCTCTGGTGCCGAGTTTTCCGTCTCCGTTGAAAAAAAATTACAAAACACATAAAAGTTACTCCATTTTATGATGTTTTCCATGATGCCTTATTTGTTGAGTTTGGACAAAGAATTACCGAGAAATTAGTTCGTTTCGTAATGCATGACCATGTTTCTCCATTTAAACAATGCAAAATAATGTAAAAGGAGTGTAAGCATTGTTTAAATGGAGAAAAGTTGTCATGCATCACTTTATCCACTTCAACAATAGGTTTATCGCAGCAATACTGTAAAATCGCCAACCTGTGAAAATTCATAATTACAGTGTTAGGTACGTAAAATCAATGTTTACTAAGCAAAAATAATGTTCACTATCTTTTTTTATGTTTTCGCAGTAAACAATAGTAGTTTTCATTACTAGGAGCGAAAGTGGCTCTTTTTGGTGCGAGATCGTAATTTACAGGCGAGGCGCAGCCGAGCTTGGAAATGCGATCGAGTACCAAGGAGACACTTTTGCTCCGTGTGATGAACAACTATTTTCATCATTTTGTATAATACCATTTATTCGTTAAAGATTAGACTAAATAATTTTGAGGTTATCCAAAATTGGCATCGTCATTTACACATCTGTTAGTTGTTCACAAACACAAGTTAAGAAATCGTTCAACCTTTCAAGCGAAAGAGACATTAGAGAACGGCAAAATTTACCATATGCTTTTTCAGTACTCCCATTCGAAGTGATCCAAAAACGATCATTTTGCGTACAATTTAGAGAACTAAAAACGGCTGTTTTCGGGACAGTATGATGAAAACAGATATTTGATGTTGTTTCATCAGCTGTGTAGCGAAAAGTGTAGTTCAAAACAAGAGTGACTCAATGACATTCAACTTGTCTTTCTATTTGTTTTATTATTTTGTTTCACAGGTGTGCCAACCACAGCAAACTGTAATTATTATTTCTTTATATAATTCTATACAATGCGTTTGAACTTTCTTTATGAAAATAAGCGTGTTTTTCTTTTCTTTTCTTTAAGTTCTTGATTTTAACTCTTGCATCAAAAGAGTATTTTTTGAATACTTTTACTACTGTATGGTGAACTGTTCGGCTACATAATAAACATGTAACAGAAAATTTAATGATTCCTAGACACTACTTTTAATTTTTAAAGTCTTACTTTGGGGTGTAGAGCCATTTTTTGGGGTGTAAAGGTGCTTTTAAATCACCCAATATTTAACTGTACGCAAAATTAAATTCTTTGAAACAGCATTAATATAGACCGCTAAATAAATGTTGGTTTTTGGATTGTTTTTTTTTTACTCAAATCTTGTAATTTGAATTTGAGGCAAGCCCTTGAATTGAAAGCTCGTGAAGAACGGTTATATCAACGGCTCAATCCACTCCAATGGACATCTTTGGTCACACAAAAGACGAATACTTCCATTGAGAATAAATCTTACTTTACACTTTGAAAGGGTGTGGCAGCTGTTATACAACATCCACGAGATATTTTTGCTTGAAAGTAGTAATTTATCAGATGTTTGAAAATAATGTTTACTAATATTGTACAAATAAAACAATGAAATAGTGTTTTTTTGATTTTGTTACTGGGTATATGCCATATATATGTATGAGAACATCGGGACACCAAACAACTCATTTGTAATGGACTTGTAAAGAAGGAGTGAACTAGAGTGCAAGGCAGACCGCCCCTGGTCCTGTACAAAGTTATCATTGATATTAATGATTGCGTTCTGTTTCCCACTGTTTGCATTGGAGTGTACTAAAGTTCATTATCAAGTTGATATTCGTTTGCAAAATCAACAATCAATTATGTTAGGCAAAGGATGACCAACTGTCAAAGAAATGTAAATTTTATCTCCTTTTTGGATCTTTATAAATTGTTTTAAGTCCTGAGACATTCCATGATAGTCAATAAAAATACTGTTAGTCGTTTGCGCTGAGAGTAATCCATAACCTAATAAGACTAGTAATTAACAGAGAGCCAAGTTATACCTTCCTATTCGATTGGAAGGTGATCCGACCCTGGATGGTTAATAACCTTAAAATCATTTACCAAATGCAAACATTAATTGCTGCGGCCGCAATATCTATCACCAAACACCCCATTCTCCCTATTAATGTAAACACCCCATTTTTAGCGAATTTCCTCTATAGGGAAGAAGCTGTTACCGTACTCATGGTAAGACCTAGCTCGAGACCATGATAACGTTTCGTTTTGGGGCCCCCAGAAGCAAAAAACACCATTCGTTCATTTTCAGAATAATAATAATCAATAAATAAATAATGAATACCACATCAAAAAATATGCATTTGTAATGCATTTTTTAAAATACATTTAAATACATTTAATGCATTTTGTAAAATGTGTCAGAAATATATCTCAAATGTATGATTTTTGGAACAGTTATAATTAATTTTTAATACTTTTAAAATGCATAAATGATGTATTTTAAATGAAGTAAAAATGCATTCTAAGATTAATAAAATGCATTTTAAATGTATTTATATATATACAATGAATACATTACAAATGCATGTTTAATGTATTCATTGTATTTTTTTCAATTTAATTGTAAAACCTCTTCAAAAATGAATAAATTGATAAATAAATAAATAATATTAGCCTTAAATTTGATTTTCATGAACAAAAAAATGGGCGACCCTGCTGGGGATCGAATCCCGGACCTCCACTCTATCGATCCTACGCCTACAACTCAACGTTATCTAATTTACGCCTTAACCCACTCAGCCAATTCGACTCATGGGAGACATGGCATAACTTAGGATGTAAAACCATTGAAAACTGACTGGGAACGCTGTTTTCTTTTGGAGTTGGAGTTTCAATGTTTTTGCGTTGTAGCGCTAGACTATTTTTAATGGACAGCATTCAGTAATTAAATAGTTGCTGTTGTATCTAACACACGTTGCATACTTAAAGTTTATCATAGGAGTTGGCGAAGACTGTAAATGTTCTTTGTATCTTATATGAAAATTTATTCTAAAGTTTGTCCAAAATAGACGTTACCGTATCGCAGTTCCAACATTTAAGTTTATACACTCCCCTGCTTTCGTCATCTTTTAGCGAATTTCCTCTATAGGGAATAAGCTATTACCGTAGGTCTCATGGTAAGACCTAAGCCCGAGACCATTATAACTTTTCGTTTTTGGGCCACCAGAAGCAAAAAACACCATTCCTTCGAATTTATGTATATATATCAATCTATCTATCTATCTATATATATATATGTCTGTGAGCACGATAGCGGCCGTAAATATGGTCCGATCTTAATGAACACAGACATGTAAAGTGGCAATCGATTGGACAAGTTCGTAAACCAGCCCGATCGGACCATCGGAAGGGGGGGTAAAGGGGGAATAACCCCCCCAAAAATGGGTTTTTTTGGGGTTTTTACATAGAAAAATAAAATTTATCAAATTTTTGTTGGCACCATTGGATTCGCCTCACAAAAACAAACAATTTAGTATTTAGAATCATTGCTCTATGTCCATTGGTTACCGATATATTAAAAGTGGTAAACACAGTACGATGTCCCAATGTTAACCTTATGGGGAATAAGTAAAATTCTATATGTCGCTCATTTCTCAACATATCCTAATTAAACTTGGTTTGTGGCTTCATCTGGATGAGATCTAAAGTATTTTAGTCTAAAATCCCCAAAATTTCCATTTTTGTGGCAGCAAACCTGCATAATCATTCCCCATGTTATCCTTATGGGAAATAAAAAATTCGATATCTGCCTTATTTTTGAACATATCATAATAAAACTTGGTATATGGCTTCTTCTAGTTAAGATATACTAAATAATGAATTAAAAATAACCAGTTTTAACATACCTGTTGCAGCAAACCTGCATACTCATTCTACATGCTAACGTTATGGGTAATAAAATAAGTTGTGTAGTTCGCTCATTTCTCAAAATATACTGATAAGAAATGGCATGAGGCTTCATACAGTTAATATCTACTTGACTATGGCTTAAAATATCCAAATCATCAAAATACTGAGGCAGCAAACCTGTGTACTCTCTTTCCCAATGTTAACCTTATGAGAGGTAAATACAATTGGATAGCTTTCTTATTCCTCAGCATATTTTGATAAAACATGTTATGTGGCTTCATATAGTTTAGATATATTGGAATGTAGCCTATAATACCTCATTTTCAAATTTCTGTGGCAGCAAACCTGCATTTTTCCATACTAATCTTTTGGAGAATAATTTATTTTTGAATAGCAATTGTGGGCATTTGGCAAATCACAGGATGAGGGAACAGGGCTCAAATTAAATGTTTTAATGTCAGGGACTCAGGAAAAGTACTGAAATTTCTTAAAGTTTGCTAGAAAACAAAAAATAACATAAAATAAGTATTTAAGTAGCATTGGGATGTAGCATTGGGATCTAAAACGTCTGCTTTGTTTACATTAAAACATGTGAGCTGATGTTAGATTCAAAGCCACATGGTGGATACAGACATGTGGTTTACTTAAAGGCCAGATAACTAAAGATGTCAAATAAATGTACTATAGCGAATGCAGATTTTTACTGATGATGTTTATGAAATTTTTTACTCAAACTTAAACAGCTGGTCATTTCCCCATACGATTAAATTGGAAAAGCCAGCTGTTTTGAAGTTTTGAACATTGCATTTTCGTGCCAAGTATAGGCTATTATTTTTTATAGCCTTTTGATCTTAAAAGCCACTAGGAGAGTATTTGTGCACGCTTTCTTTTGAATGTATATTGATTTTACTTGATGCGAGACTTCATTTAAATTATTTATTTATGCACTTGGAATTCGCTGAGTATGCAGGTCTGCTGCAACGGGGGTATTTTCTTTTCTGCTGTTGGATGTGATCGCTTATAAATCGAATGAATTATTATTATTTTTTAGCTAATTATAGTAGATGCTATTATTTTAAACGAGTAATACGATGTAAGAAAATTGCATTTGGGATACATTTAAAATACAAATTAAATGTACTAGATATGTAGTTTTCATGTATTTTGATACCATAGTTTTCCAATAAAAAACACAGATTTTTTCAATTTAATTGTAAAACCTCTTCAAAAATGAATAGATTGATAAATAAATAAATAATATTAGCCTTAAATTTGATTTTCATGAACAAAAAATGGGCGACTCTGCTGGGATTCGAACCCCGGACCTCCACTCTATCAATCCTACGCCTACAACTCAACGTTATCTAACCTACGCCTTAATCACAGAGAAAGGATATAGACGCAGATAGTCAAAGCACGTCACGCGCTGAGTTAGTTCTCGCGTTAATCACGGCAGAGCGCCACCGTCAAGAGGTTATCTGCGATAAAAAAAGCGCGTGCGTTGCTGCCAAGTTGAATGCAAACCGAGCCAAATTACAACGATGTAAGTTGACTGGTGGGGCAGTGACGACGTTTTGTATGAGCGACCTTGGCCTTCCCCTTATCTCCCCGCGCTGACGCCGCTCCATAGGCCTAATAGTCCAAGAGCTACTAAGGAGAGTGAGCATGCATAAAAGTATGACGCAATGTTTTTGCAGATTATTGTAATATGGACCTAGGTGATGTCGGAAACGCATGTCGTCACTTTCCCAGGTGGTCGATAACTTGGGGGGAGGGGGGCAAAGATGGCGGGGGGCGCTACGCGTTAAAACGCTGATATCTCGAAAACGGAAAAAGATAGAACGTAAGTTAAAACGTCATTTTGTTTGGAAAATTATGGAATTTAAGAAAGGTTATTAGGTCCGAGGTCGTATCTTGATTGATAAAAGAGATATTAAATAAAACATGGAAATATGGAAATTTCGGTCGATTTTTTTTCACGAAATTAGGTTAAGTTTGTGAGTTTTGTATACTACAGTTTTGTGTAAAACTGACTGGGAACGCTGTTTTCTTTTGGAGTTGGAGTTTCAATGTTTTGGCGTTGTAGCACTAGTCTATTTTTAATGGACAGCATTCAGTAATTAAATAGTTGCTGTTGTATCTAACACACGTTGCATACTTAAGGTTTATCATAGGAGTTGGTGAAGACTGTAAATGTTCTTTGTATCTTACATGAAAATTTATTCTAAAGTTTGTCCAAAAAAGATGTTACCGTATCACGGTTCCAACATTTAAGTTTATACACTCCCCTGCTTTCGTCAAGTCATCTTTTTTCTTTTCTGCTGTTGGTTGTGATCGCTTATAAATCGAATGAATTATTATTATTTTTTAGCTGCATAGGCTATTTTTACTTCCGCATTTTTAAAAGTATCATGCAGTAGATGCTTTGTTAATCGTATATAATCTGATTTAGCATTGTGCATTACATTATGTGTTGGGTGACAGTATATTGAGATATATTTCAATAGTGTTTCGTTAAATATAAAACCTCTTCAAAAAATTAATAAGTTGATAAATAAATAAATAATATTAGCCTTACATTTGATTTTCATTAACAAAAAAAAGGCGCCCTCGCTAGGAACCGAACCCAGAGCCTTCACTTTGTCAACCCTACGGCCTAACCCACTCGGCCAATTTGACTCATGGTAGATATGGCATAACCTAGGATGTAAAACTGATTGGGAACGCTGTTTCCTTTTGGACTTGGAGTTTCAATGCTTTTGCGTTGTAGCACTAGAAAAATTTTTAATGGACAGCATTAAATTAAGTAGTTGCTGTTGTATCTAACACACGTTGAATACTTAAAGGTTATCATAGCAGCTGGTGAAGCCTCTAAATGTTCTTTGTATCTTATATTAAAATTTATTCTAGTTTGTCCAAAATGTTATCACAGTTCCAACATTTACGTTCATACACTCCCCAGCATGCTTTCGTCAAGTCACCTTCTTCTTTTCTGCTGTTGGTTGTGATCGCTTACAAATCGAATGATTTTTTTAAATTGAAAGAAGCATATACAGGCTATTTTTACTTCCGCATTTTTAAAAGTCTCATAAATGCTTTGTTAATCGTACATAATCTGATTTAGCTTTGTACATTTCATTATGTGATGGGTGACGGTATATTGAGATGTATTTCAATAGTGTTTCGTTAAATATAAAACATCCTATAAAATTATAGGATTGCATACAGATTGACTAAGAAATATCAATTCTTTGACATGTAATTTTTCTTTGTTATTTTTATATGAGTACATTCTGGTCAGAACATTTAAGTTTTCATCTATATTGGTGTAATTATGTTTTCTTATACTCTATAAAGGAATTCCGGGGTTTTGAGGCAAAATATGTTTATGAAGCAATAAGCTTATGTAGCTGTTTTATGCATGATAAAAAAGATTGCATTTTCAAGTTTCTTTTTGCAATTTCATAAAGTTCAATATGGGCCCCCACGGCCGGCGGCACGGCACACATCGTAACGATATTCCACCTCCTCATATGTCCTGGCCGAAATTTCGGGGGAGGGGGGTTGTCACAGAATTAATTATTCGTTGCCTAAGATGGTCAACATCACGAATTTTCGAAGGATTACTTTTCTTTATATATTTCAAAATTTATTCCTGAAATATATTTCATTAAATATATTTGAAAAATATCCTAATATAGATTTCAACTATATTTGAAATATAAACTAGAATTATATATACTTGATAATATATTATATATATATATATATATATATATTGGTCTTGTTAAATATATTTAAATATATACCTTTCCATGTGGGATACATTCCATATATCTTAAAAAATAGTTTCTACATGATATAAAAATGTATTTACTTTGTAATTGCAATGCTATTGGAATTCTTAAAAAATTATACATAAATGTCAACAAAATACATTTTATTTACATTTAAAATGTGTTTTTCAATCTTTGTCTTAATGCATTCTGAACACATTTTACAAAATGCTTTTAAGATGTATTTTTAAGGGTGTATAATAAATGCATTTAAAATACTATTAATATACAGTTAAAATACATTTTTTTACATTTATAATGGGTTTTTTTATCTTTTACAGAATGCATTCTGAACACATTTTACAAAATGCTTTTCAGATAAATTTTTAATCTATTTTTATGGATGTAAAATAAATGCATTTTAAACACTATTAATATGCAGTTAAAATACATTTTATTTACATATAAAATGTGTTTTTAACCTTTTTCTTAATGCATTCTGAACACATTTTACAAAATTCTTTTAAGATGTATTTTGAAGGATGTAAAATAAATGCATTTAAAATACTATTAATATGCAGTTAAAATGTTGTAAAAAATCATTTATCATACTTTGAATACTTTGTGTGTGTATGTGTGTGTGTGTGTGTTTTTAAGCACGATAACTTGTAATGAAATTTGGTATGGACGTGTAAAGTAGTAATTATTCGGACAGTTCGTAAACCAGTCCTATCGAACTACCGGAAGGGGGGGTAAAGGGGGATAAACCCCCGGAAAAGAGTTTTTTTTTAGTTTTTTTATTTGGAAAAATAACAAATTATCCAATTTTTGTTAGCACCATTGAATTCAGTTCGAAAAAACAAACAATTTTGTATTTTGAATCACCAAGTTCATTAGTTACCGAGATATTGAAAGTGGTAAACACAGTACGTTGTACCAATGTTATCCTTATGGGCAATAAGTAAAATTCTATATCTCGCTTATTTCTCAGCATATCTCAATAAAACTTGGTATATGACTTCGTCCAGTTCAGATTTACTAAATTTTGAATGAAATCACCCAGTTTTAAAATAACTTTTGCAGCAAACCTGCATACTCATTCCCCATGTTATTCTAATGGAGTATACAAGAACATGACAAATCTCTCTATATTGGATTGAAATATGTTCTTTTGCATTTGAAATTCGCCGAGTATGCAGGTCTGCTGCAAGGGGGTATTATACTTAAACTTCTTCCATTTAAAACGACCAGTCCTGCATTATCTAGAACCCTTAGTATTTTTCATTGACCATTGAGTCTTTTGAGTATCTGACATCTTTTAAATTACAATTTATACTATTTCTATCAAACTTTGAGAATAGCTCTGTTCACATCCTATTATTCCATTTAGATCACCTATTATTATTAAATACCTTCTGTACTTTGAATCAAAAAATTCTCTTAGCCTATTAAAATCACAATCCCACGAGTTCCTAAAACACGGCTCCTCTAAATCTGATGATAGAATTTGGTAAAAATCTCAAAAATTAAGAACAATTTGTTCCAAAAATTTAAATTTAAGCACTTCAAATCAATGTTTAATTTCAATTAACAAAAATTCAATTTATTTGGCTCCCTTCACAGTTTATAATACAAACTTCTTTAAAGGTGGTGGTTGACACTTTATTTATTCATGAAAAAACAGGGCAATTCGATTATTAATTATTATCAAAATCTTTTACAAAGCAGCGAATAGGACTGCTTGAGTTGAATAGTTTATTAGAAGTTCAAATTAAACGTAAATTTTACAAAAGAACATAAATCTTCTAACATAACAGCTTCTACCGTTCAATTTATATTTCAATCTGGAAAACAGATTTTTAGTTTAAAATGTTTATACTATGGACAAATACATAGCCTGTTTAGAAAAATAAAAAAGTAACCTAGATTTAAAGTTGGAATTGTATTTGGTAGTTGTCGTCTATTTAAAACGTCAGATTTATTTTTACATTGCCTGGGAGACGTTCAATATCAAAAGGTTGAGAGCGGGCGTGGTGAGAGCAAAGCAAACACAGGCGAAAGAGGTTTATTCGGAGTGGCTCCTTCCACGACGTCGCTCGTCGTAATGCACTTAAGATAAAATTAGTCAATAGTTGGAGTCAGCGGAAAAGTAGCTAACGAATATTGAAAAGGTTACTGGTATTGGGTTATCTTGATAATGCTCCAAGAAAATTGAAAATGTGATCTGATGGAAGCTCCGTTCCATCTTTATTTACTGCACTCCTCATCCACGATGAATTTTAAATGTCACACTTTAAATGTTTGGTTTATAATTGTGTGAGTGAGGATTTTGTAGGACCTAAATTGTAATAATAATTTTTTTATCCTTGAGTTCACACATACTAACGAAAATAAACTTTAAAAAAGATATAGCCTTGCTGAAAATTTAATTAAACCCTAAGTGACTGTAAACATTGAATTAAACCGATATAAAATTATTCATAAGTTTGTAATAGCTTTTTACGTTCATAACTTTAAATAATTTTTGGAAAATGATTTCTAATATCGTCATACCAGGCAAACTCTACACAATGTCTTGCCGATGTGAAGGGAAAGGTTTCTAAATCGTAAAACTACTAACTGAAGTATATAGGCTACATACAGTAGTATTTATAACAAGAATGGGAAGAGAGAATTTGAATATTCAATACCATGTGTTTGTAGTGCGAGATCTATCAATCACTTCATATGGTCGAGAATATGCAAAACACTTTCACTCGTGTTTTGAAGGATAATTTTCACTACACTCCGTTGAAATCAGTTATGTTAAATGATTTTTGATATCGGAAAAAATCACACAAAAAATAGTTTCAATAGCATTATTATCTTTTAGTAGAAGATCATGTAAATATAATGTTACGTAGGTGATAAACGGGAATTGAAAAAAGCTTATTTGTTAATAGTTTAGTGACAAATAAACTGTACCTATGGAAATATTCAATTCAAACATGTATATTTCAAAAAATAATAACATACAAGTACAAAACATTGATATAGTGCGAAATAATACCCTCGCATGGGTCAACGCCTGTGTGCGGAGATAGAGTAATTATCGTGTCCATCAGTATTCACTGCAACAGTTCACGAGTCCAAAATGCACTGTACACATCACAAAAAACAAAACAAAAGAGGAATTACATGTGTTTATAAAGGTAAATAAAAAAAATAAAAAAAACAGTATTTAGAGATCTTTTATAAGTTTATTTCAATTGAAGCCACAACAAAAAAGAATTTATCTTGCCAGGAATAAAAAAAAAATTAGAACCATTTGCATACCAAAGACTTGGCTGCCATGCACACGCACGCGCGCGCGCGCGCGCGCGCGCACACACACACACACACACACACACACACACACACACACACACACACACACACACACACACACACACACACACACACACACACAGACACACACACGCATTCATAACGAATTTGTCTGTTGATGTATAGTTTTAGCGAATTTCCCCTATAGGGAAGAAGCTATTACCGTAGGTCTCATGGTAAGACCTAAGCGCGGGACCATCATAACTTTTCGTTTTGGTGCCCCCAGATACCAAAAACACCATTCGTTCAAATTTGTATATATATATATATCTATATATATATCTATATATATATATATATCTATATATATATATATCTATATATATATATATATGTGTCTGTAAGCACGATAGCGCTCACAAAAATGGTCCGATCGGAATGAAATTTGGCATAGGCGTGTAAAGTAGTAATTATTCGGATGAGTTCGAAAACCAGCCCGATCGGACCACCGGAAGGGGGGGTAAAGGGGGATAAACCCCCCCAAAAATGGGTTTTTTGAGTTTTTTACATAGAAAAATAAAATTAATCAAATTTTTGTTGGCACCATTGAATTCAGCTCAGAAAAACAAACAATTTTGTAATTTGAATCACTGCTCTATGTCCATTGGTTACCGAGATATTGAAAGTGGTAAACACAGTACGTTGTCTCAATGTTAACCTTATGGGAAATAAGTAAAATTCTATATCTCCGTTATTTCTCAACACATCTTGATAAAACTTGATAAATGGCTTCTTCTAGTTCAGATCTACTAATTATTGAATTAAAACCAACCAGTTTATACATACCTGTAGCAGCAAACCTGCATACTCATTCCCCATGTTATTCTTATGGAGCTTACAAAAACATGTCAAATCACGCTATGTTGGATTGAAATATGTTCTTTTGCACTTGAAATTCGCTGAGTGTGCAGGTCTGCTGCAACGGGGGTATTATATTTACTAACAGAAACTAAGCGTAAATCCTTGGTATCTTCTATTAAAATAGCATCGGATTAAAAGTGATTGCACCGAAATGTTTTCTTCGGTGGCGTGTCGATTTGAAACATAAGGTAACACGTTATGTCAATTTAGATATTTGTTGAAAAAAATCCAATATTCAGAATGTTGATGGCTCACTAAAGTTATCGACTGAATAACGGCGCGTCTTCTGGAAGAGGTCTATTGGAGCAACAGAGTCAGGCTTCATTCACCTCGATGCACTCTGAGTAAATGCTGTGTTGGAACAACAAAGAGATTAGACCTCAATACTCTCGTGGTGACGTAATATTCCAAGAATCACTTCCTGGTTTATTTCAAGTTTATACATTTGTATCTACTTTATTGTAGTACTTAAGTGAATCAGGAGTTTTAATTTTTTCGTAATGTTTCTGAATAAAATATTTCCGTGCACACTTTTTACGTATAGTTTCACTCTTACGGTTATTCATGTGCGCTTCCAAACCTAAAATATAGCCAAAAGATGGGTCACTGACCTTTCTGAACAGTTCATCAACTTCGTGGCAATAGTATAAAATTGTATACCCAGTGGCTTTGACAACTGGGTCAGCACAATAACACCATAATGTCTAAGGACATCAATAATAAGATTTTCAATATATTATGGTGAGATCTTATCGTCAATAATTATAAACAAAAAGTTAAAATTTTCCCCACACTTAAAAAAAGCTTTATAAAACCACTGATTTTTCATCCGCAAACGTATGGAAAGTTCGAGCTTAACGTTTTATAGTAAAATAATTAAAAAATAAATTAGGCCAATATGAATATTATTTGTGGGCAGTTAAAAAGTTGTAAGGTCTTTTGCACAGTCTTAGTCTCCTGTTCACAATGCAGTACATCAGAAGGAGCATCACGCTTCCCTTAGCACACGGAGGGCGACAAATGTCTCTTGGGAGATCTTTATCTCCATGCCTGAATAATGAGAGTTTCCAAGCAAATTCTTTTCAGTTTGTTTACGCAAAAAATGTCTTTTCCACTTCATTGACAAGGTAGGAAAACACTTTAAATTTATTGATGTTTAAATTCTAATATAATTAGCACCAAAGGGAAATAACTAGTAAGTTCAGTTTTCGCAAAGTTAACTGTGGGAATCATCCATCAGACAGTAAAACACTCATAGTACTCAACCTTAATTCATATTATTTTCTTTTTCCCTTTTTTAAAGATGTCGGTGCCCTCTTTTAAAACTTGTATTCGCCCTGTTCACATTGACTATAATTCTGTGCGTGGACGTTATAAAGCAAAGCAAGGAGTAGGTCTACTGGTGGCGAAACCACAAGTTCGTTGCCGAGGGCCCAAAGTGCGGCGCGCTGCCGACTGTACCACCGACCGTAGGAAATATATATACGAAAACAAGAATTGTTCATTTAAAGCAATAGGTTACTCAAATACGTTTTGTTATTGTCTTCGCATTTGTATGCTTGATTACTTGTACAACAAAATATAAGATTATGTGCCTGAAAACAAAACTGTATAGTCTAATCTTCCGGATGTTACCAGTTTCAGTGATCTACGATCTTTAATTGAATGGCATGACTTTATGAGCTTCATAAATAAATAAATTTAAGTCCAGGCAGCGAAAAGGTATAGAGGGAATTTTTTGAACACAATTTTTGACTTTGCAGCTTTGTTTGGACTAGATAGGAGGTGAACATATCAAAAGTCCCCGTCCGTAACCCTTGAGCGGTGGGAGGGAGGGGGGTCTAAAAATACAATTTTTTGGTTTTAGGTACCTTCATACCTACCTCCCTCTTCCCGCTTAAGGGCTACTTTTGACCCGTTCCTACTCAAGGGACGGGGACTATTGACATGTTCACCTCCTAACTAGTCCAAACAAAGCTGCAAAGTCAAAAATTGTGTTCAATGCAATTCCCTCTGGTACCTGTTTTTGAGCATCCGTTGCCTGGACTTTAGTGAAATGATTCAGTGTTAAATGATTCAGCGAAAAAGGCAAAATGATGACAGCCTATAAAATCTTCTCTGTACCCCAACTGCCATGGCAGTATTGCCACGAGTCACTATCCCTCTTAAAGGTCTGTAATGAGTTATCGAAAACCTACAGGATTTTCAATATTTTCTATTTTATCTATAGTAAAAATCATTGCACTTAAAACAAAGAACATTTCGAATAGTTTTTTTCTCATAATTCATAGTTATTAATACCTATTTCGATGCTTTATTTTGTACAATACTAGACTACGATCAGTTTCCATATAATAAATTTAGTTTCCGTGGACCTAGAATTCACTTTCAAAATAAAGGGGTTTTCAAATCGTACCTCATCTTCAATTCTTAAACAGTCTTTTGATCTTCCTTTCTCGTATAGGAGTGAATATAAAATTAACTAATGTACCTTGCAGTAGGTCTCCTGTGATAGGTACGTTTGAAATGAAATTTTTTGTATAATTTATCTTCTTTTCAGCTTAATAATACTTCAGTTCAAACTAAAATGTGAATAGTTCATTCTAAAAAGCCGGACAACCATTAGGAAAGAAGCCAATGACTCTTGAACTCATTTTTATGTCAGCTAAGGTATAATGTAGTTATCAAAGAGAGTTATGGGCAAGGCAATATAGTATTTCAGACAATTTTCAAGTATTATGTTGTTGGTGACTTAAAATAACAACGTTTTAACAATGTGAAATATTTTACTTGTATAAAACACCAAAGAGACAGTCAACAGGCTACCAAAATGTCGCAAGCGACTGCCGTATAAGCAAAGCAAACATTGCCTAAGAGGTTTAGTCAAAATGGCACCCACCACTCACCAAACGTAATGCACTTTTTATAACGTAGAGAAAACTCTTGAATCAGCAGGAAGCAAATACCTGCGTTAGGCTTCCTCCCTTTTGTCTAAACATATCCCCCAGTGTTCAAATATATCCTTGAAAACTGCACATTTAACATGGGCTTTATATGGTAAAATGGAGTTTTTGTTTTTGCTTTTAACTACAAAACCACGAAAGGTAGGAGGTAGTTGTAAATTGAAAAGTTGTTAGTCTTTGCAAGACCTTTAAAATGATTAGCTAAATGACATATGCTGCCATTTAAAAGTTTTGATTTTCAGGGCTACCAACATTAAAACAAAATAAAGTGTATTGACAAAAACTTTTATTTTAAAAATGTTGGCACGGCGTATATCAAATCAAAGGTGGGTTTACGGGGATTAATAATTTTTGAACAGAACAAAATTATGTTTTGTGATTCTCAAGTTACAGAGTATTCCGTAAATACTAATGTTTTTCACAAAAATAGCCACCATTTTGAAATGATTCAAGATAAGTGAATTATGTTTTCACCAAATTGTTTTTCTTGTTTAGAGCTTTAAAATTATGCATATCATGACATAAGTTTGCATTTAAAAATTCTGAGATTCGAACCCATGACCTCTGGAATACCCTTTACTTTAAAATGGTAAAAAATATTTTTACATTGTTTCTTCTGTATGAATTAGTGGGGAAAGATTTTGTTTTGTCTTTGTATTTCAAGCCGTTCGTCTACAATCTGTTGTTGACGGCTTAGAAGATTCACCCTGTTTAACATGTTATATATCATTTTTGTATATTTCATATTACAATTATATATAAACTAAAACTAGATATAATATGTTTAATCGGCGAATGTTATATAAGATTCTTTATTTTATGTATGGGTGATATGCACAATATATTTACATAAAAAAGTATAAATAATATGAAAGATATGCCTATGATTTCTTAACCCATTGATTATTAATTATGAAAATGAATCCATATTAAAGAAAAATAATAATCATTATTATTTTAAAAAAGACCAAAAAATGCTTATTTGGTGCTACCAATTATAAAGTGCTGGAGCTTCAAAACAAAAATAATTTAGTTTCAAAACCTCAATATCAATAAATGACCCGTATAATGGATGTTATAGTAGTGTGGCCTATTACATGTTTTTTCTTTGTATTTCTTAAATGAAATCAATAAAATAAATACATTTTAAGTAGAAAGCAGTTATTTATTCCTATAAATAAAACATGCACATATCACATAAATGAATGTAACATAAATGAAAATAATGTTTAGTTTTATTCCATCATGTACAAATTATTAGGTGTTGTTGGCTGTAATGACATTAGGATAAATCATTGTGCAGCGATTTCTGATCCAACCCCTTGTTGGCACATAATCCGCTTGCAGGGAATTATCTGCTTAAATTTCTAACACTAAATATACATGTTATTTCAAATGACCGCTGTATGAAAGCAGTTAGAAACTCCTTTGTAAAGATTTTATCAGTGTATGAACCGATGCGGGATGGCGGTGGATTAACTCAAATCCCCGCATGTGATCCTCACCCTCTTGCCCCGGCAACTCTCCGGTCCAATTCTCATATTATATGTGTTTCGTAATATTTTCACCAATGCATTTAAAACCTGTGTAGATAGTCTAGAAAAATGAAGAATTCTTTCGCAAATTTAAGTTATCTAATAATTAACATATTTGCAGATTATCCACAAAACTAAACGTGAATTTAATTGTTAAAATAGTGCAGTTATTCAAGAGAGCTTTCAATTGAAAATAACTTTAACTATGTAACTGTAAATAAATTTATGGAATGCTAAGGTTGCAAAAATAATTCTATAAGTATCCTTCAAATTGAGCTCCAAATTGTTTTTAAGACATTTAAATTAACCTGGTGTAAATAAAGAGTGTTTTTGGGGTGCGGTTCTTAAAAAAGGGGGGCATGATTACTGTATATCACTATAGCAATACATTTATTTATAATTAGGTGTTTACTAGGCTATCGAAATTAGTATTTAATAAATTCAGGCATCATTGGGCACCGTAGGCTCATAAAAAGCTCAGACTGGATGTTCAATTAATTTTTGAACATATTTTCTGAAAGCTGCGGCCGTATTGCTCATTATGTGACATCGATAGGATGTAATTTCTGTAGCAGGCTAAAATACTGCATGTGGTACTGCACTCAAGTGTTTGAGATCCTCAGTTAAATTTGTTTCGTACACATCCTTTTTAAGAAAGTGTTATCATCTCAACTTATTATTTTTCAATTCAGAATGCACTGTGTGGTTAGAAAATTATGGGTTTGGTTACAAATATATATGGTTAAGTGTAATATTTCTTACAGAAACATATATTTTAAGCTGCTGAAATGGAGTTTTGCTGCCTTATAAAGCTGCAAATCAAGGAACTTCGACTACAAGGTCACACGTTCACTTTCAATTTCAGTGCAGCACAATTTCTGATGAACCCCAACAAAATATAGTAATTTTATACCTCCATCAAGGCCACACTGTGTGGCCTTGCCTCCATTGTATGAATAAATTAATTTATACGGCAATTCAAATTATAATTTATTGTTTCAAATTAATTTTAAAATCTCACCTTTAACAAAAGAACACCCTATACTATAGAATAAAACGTTATTCTGGTATAAACTCACCCAACGCCAACGACACAGATCCGTTTGCCAGACATTTACATATCTAAGGATTTAACATACGCAAACTCTTAAAGTAGTAGGTACACAGAAATCATACACTGACAGAGGTGGCAAATACAATAATTTTACTTAATTCACGGTCTGCAAATCCTAAAATGCATAAAAATAACAAGAATAAATAATAAGGTCAACCACGATTATCATTTAGTTTGGGGCTAGCTATCGATCGAACAAAAAAGGGTGGAGATTTGATCTAAACCGGGTTATATAACTTCTCCGTCGAAAAGTATGTTTTATTATATCAGTTTGGCATGTCTAAATGTTTTGCAATTGAATATTACACCTTCAGGTTTGGGTACTGATGACATAAATCAGTAAATAAATGTTATATACATTTCGCTTATTCACTACAAGAACTTAATCTGGTCACAGAATCACAAATTAAATTTGTCAATACCTTCATTTCAGTTATGAAAGGTTGGATCAAAATTCACAGTCAGACCTTTTTGCAAGGGGAAAATATGATTATGAAGGTTACATTAAAAAACATAATGAATTTACTCATTTATTTTTACATGAACAAATTATTTGATACATCCCCCACGATATAGCATACAGGAGAACTAGAAAATGAAGTTCTCTATTTAATACAGGAGAACTTTAAATGAGTAATTGTAAGGGAAAAGTGATTGGAACAGGTTAGGTTTCAACATCGCAGGAGCTATGTTTCAGGGAGAGGGCAACTAGAACTGTGTCAGGCACTTTGTCCAGACCATTCTCCTAGTGAAAAAGGTCAACCTAAGATTTCCTTACTGAGGCTGCCCTAATGGCGAGATTAAATGGCGAAAAGTAATGTGCAAAACAGTACCAGGCTATTGTCCTTCGATGTTTAGGGAGCGGTTAGGAAATAGTTCTGGGGACTTTCAATCCATTGGAGTTTGACAAGCGAGCATTTTTAGTGTGCGTAAATGCTTTGCACCTTCTAGCAAATAAAAGGTAATCATAGTATACAATGCAAATACACAAAAATGCATTATAATTATAAGGTTGTCTATGTCGAAAATGTATCTGAAGTACCAGTTTCGCCTGTATTAAAGAATCACAAACTTTACAATTTTAAAGGAAAATATTGTGAATAAAAATATATATAATATGTACTATTTTAATAAACTTTATCATTTTGGAATGCTCGAAAAAAATATACAGGTAAACGAACAGTAAAGTAAAAATAAACATTTACTACGGCTTTTAAGACAGTAATGTTTTATTCATAACTAAGCCCTCCTCGATAATTTATCGTGACGTATTATCTGTATAATCCTGGCACCTAAACGCACCTGCGAATGTCAATAATTTAAAATTGCTGGAAACGTGTACACTATTCGAAGAGCCTCTTAAAAAACTATGTGAAGCATTATTCCTAATGTATAAAGAGACCGTTAGAAGTGGGGAAAGAGCCAGAGAGAGGGGAACATGCTGTGATTACAGTTGATCCACCTCCACCCATCTTTTCATACATTGATATATCCAGTTAATATTGCATTTCGGAACGGGTTACTTAAAGTCCTGTAGCTCTTGAAATTGTACTTCGTATGTTTGTACTAGTTAAAACGCAAAGAGTAGCCCTGAAAACCCCAAAAATAGAAATATTCTTGTCTACCATTTTAACTTTATTGTCATTCACAGCTTTTAAAGTTTTTTTTCTATATCATCATAGTGACTTTTTTAAGAACGGCTTTGGCAAAAACAAAAAAGAAGGCATGGGGCTACTTAGGATCGCGAAACTTTGGATGTATTCTCTCCTCTTATATCGTAGGCACCCACTTAGAAAAGATTTTTCGGAATTTCTATAGGGCTCCGTCGTACCAAGGCCGTACTACAAATACAGTTTTTATTTTCAATTTGGCCTTGGCCCTACACAAAACCAAAATGTTATCTGGTAGAAAACAGGTTACTTTATTAGATTTTTTGTTTTACCGCTATTTTATTTAAATTATCAGGTGATATTTGATGTGAATATCCAGCGGAGCGGAGGCTAGAGTTGGTTAAAAAAATATGCGGTCGGAAAAGGGAAATTAATGGATTTGTTCATTTCCCCCTCTACTACCACCTCTCACCGTAAATCCTGATCGATTCAAATTCTGTGTCAGATGTCATTGTTTTGTTTACTTTTAGTTTTGTTGATTATTGATTTTGTTGTGTTTAACCTCTTTTGCTCCAAGGTTTTTTAATTTAATAATTTATACTAATGGAAAATTTAATGCCGCCGTTGCAGCAGACCTGCATACAGAGCGAATTTCAAATGCAAAAAAAATCCCATCCAACACAGTGAGGTATGACAGGTTTTTGTAACCTTCATAAGAATAACATGGGGAATGAGTATGCAGGTTTGATGCAACAGGTATGTTAAAACTGGGTGATTTTAATTCAATATTTAGTACATCTTATCTAGAAGACGCCATGGACCAAGTTTTATCATGATGTGTTAAGAAATAAGAAATATATAGCATTTTTTATTTTCCCTAAGGATAACATAGGGAATGAGTATGCAGGTTTGCTATTACAAAAATCGAAGGTTCTGGGTTTTTAGGCCAAAATACATTCGATCTTATTTATGTGAAGCCACAAACCAAGTTTTATTGAAATATGTTGAGAAATAAGCGAGATATAGAATTTCAATTATTTCCCATAAGGTTAACATTGTGACAACGTACCGAGATTATACCAACGTACCACTTTCGATATCTCGGTGATCAATGGACATAGAGCAATGATTGAAAATACTAAATTGTTTGTTTTTTCGAGCTGAATACAATGTTGCTAACCAAAATTTTATTATTTTTATTTTTCTATGTGAAAAACAAAAAGAAACCCTTTTTGGGAGGTTTGTCCCCCTTTACCCCCCCCCCTTCCAGTAGTCCGATCGGGCTGGTTTTCGAACTCGTCCGAATAATTACTACTTTACGCGTCTGTGCAAAATTTCATTCCGATTGGACCATTTTTGCGAGCGCTATCGTGCTTATAGACACACACACACACACACATATATATATATATATATATATATGTATATATATGTATATATATGTATGTATATATATGTATATATATACACATATATATATGTATATATATATATATTTATATATATTTATCTAGAAATTTAACGAATGGTGTTTTTTGCTCCTGGGGGCCTCAAAACGAAAAGTTATTATGGTCTTGGCCTTAGGTCTTAACCATGAGACCTACCTTAATAGCTTCTTCCCTATAGGGGAAATTCGCTAAAATGTCTACTTAAAGTACGATTTTCAATTACAAGCCAAACTAAAATTATGATTTTCAATGTCTTCAAGTACTTAAAAAACTTTGTTCCAAATGCCCCGACCGACGTTAACAGCGCGGGAAGTGTTCCACCTAATGAATTAAGTAAATGCTGAAGCTTTCTGTGTGTCTCTCTAAACTGTACAAAGAGTGACGGGAGAAGGAGAGAAGATACCAGGCTATCGATGCCGAAATAAATGATAATGGTACTCTTGTCATTCCCCACATAGCAAAAGAAAGTTGCAGCAAAAAAATGTTGCCATGACATCGCAAATAAATTACCTCAAAATGGCTATGGAAAACAAGAAAAGTTCCCGGTAATTTGTCGCAAATATCCTAGATCCCGCTTATCAAATATTTCACAAATTTGTCATGACAACTTTGTTGCAAATGACTATAAAGTCAACTAAAGGAAAAGTTGACATAGCAATCATCCCACAAGTTTCAATGGGAAATTATATTTATAAGTATTATGTAAAAAATCCAAAAATTGTAATAAAAAAATCTCATTGAGGGAATGCATTTCTACATGGTTTCTACACACTTTACCACAGTGCGAATTCTACTGACCTATGTTGGGATTTGAACCCAGGACCCTTACCTTCACAAGCTAAGCCTGTATCCTCTACACCACCAAACCTGGTAGTAATCACAGGGCAAAATGTCATCTTAACTACTGCTTTGGTGGTAAACATTAGGATCCAAATGCAGTGCAGAGATAACCTTTGAGGACTGAGAATGAGTTATGAAGTGCCTCTTGTCACTTTTTTTAACATTCACATGATAATAATATTTTTTTCAGCAAACAATTATTTTAAAAAGTGTAATAACAAAAATTTTTACCAAAAATTTACCAAGTCTAATTGTTTAAACATTATTTTATTCTACTCAAATAGATGACGTAAAAGTAATTATAAGCTCCGGCCATGCGAGTAGTTATTTAATATAAGAGTAATGTTGTAAGTGTACATGCAATTTTATAATTATGTGAAAGTGAAATACCCCCGTTGCAGCAAACCTCCATTCTCAGCTAATTTCTAATGCAAAAGAACATAGTTAAATCGAACATAGCGAGATTTGACTTGATTTTGACAAATCTCATCTAGATGAAGCCACAAACCAAATTTTATTATGTTGAGAAATTGCGAGATATATTTAATTTTACTTATTTCCTATGAGGTTAACATTGGGGCAACGTACTGTGTTTACCACTTTCAGTATCTCAGTAACCAGTGGGCATAGAGCAATTCAAGGTACTAAATTATTATTTTTTTAGCTGAATCCAATGGTGCTAACCAAAATATTATTATTATATTTTTTTTCCTATGTGAAAATCCAAAAAATCCCCATTTCGGGCGGGTTATTCCCCTTCCGATGGTTCAATTGGACTGATTTACGAACATTATTTTAAAATTTCATGTAAACTTACCATATAACTCCTATATTAAATAACTACTCACGTGGGATTCGATCGAGCAACCCTTCACTTCACTTGAACCACTGAGCTACGGCAGATATGTGAAATGACAAACTCATAGCTTAAGTTGCTGCAAAGTTGTCACAACTTGTCACAAAGTTGTCACTACTAGGAAGAATCTTTCCTTAGACAAAGGATTGCAAATGTATGACATATTTGTTCAAACTATTAGGGAGCAGCTTTGCCCGGACAAAGAATGGCAAAGGTGTGACAAATTTGCCAATGCAAAGTTGCTTCAACAGACCAATGGCAACTTTGCCGAAAACAACCTACGGTGAATATGTAAAATGGCAAACTCATGTTAAGTTACCGCAAAGTTGTCATAACTATCAGGAAACAGCTTTGCCTTGACAAAGAACTGCAAATGTGTGACAAATTTGCTAGTGAAAAGTTGCTTTATCAGACCAACGGCAAATGAATGTCAAATTTGCTAGTACAAAGTTTCTTTTTCAAACCAATGGCAACTTTGCCGAAAAACAACGTATTATGTGGGTCCTGTCTATGTTGGGTTTCCCCGCCTCATGTAGAAAAAAAAGGCCACAAGGAGTGGATCACTGATCTTGAACAGTTTGACAAGGATGTAGTGCGGTGAGCCATTTTGGAGATCTAAGAAAGGAGGATTATCCGACTTTCAAAAAATTAAAATCCGCATTAGCAGAACATATTGGCTTCAGTGGAAACGTATTTCCCTCTGGAGCCAAGGTGGCCGAAAATTCCTCATGAACGTAGCGATATCGATGCTTTCCATGTTACGTTCTAAAGAAAAATGCAAGACTTGGGACAAGAAGAAACCCCCCTTGGAAAATTTCAAAAATCAATCTTTTAGAAACAGCGAAACATCAGTATTCTTCTCAGGCATGTATTGAAAACGGGGGAAAAATCATCGAAATCCATTCACCCATTATTTTGTGAGCACAACCAAAATATATAATTTTTGTGTACAAACAAATTACGATTTTATTTATGTGGGCTAGAGATCGCTAACTGGTTGGGTTTTAATCGTCGCACCAATGAAACTAGTGACTGCATTTGTTTTCACTGAGTTGTTATTCCCTAACCATCATAACAACTCATAACGCCATGGTTGATTTTGTTATGGTTTCAAATTTTTCTCTATAAAATTCTTAAAATTATAGTAAATTGTAATGATAATGTGCATATATACATTAAAGAACTTTTTAACGGTATGCTTGGATTTTTCCTAAATTGCACACAAGCTGAGAAAAAGGGATTGCGAAAAGTATGTTTGCATATACATAGATAAAGATAATAAGAGGTACCTCATATATTTTATCAGATACGCCATGTTTGTGACGGATATTTCCTGGTAAGAGAAAAGATGATCGGTTACGCTGGTACACCGAACCGCAGGAAATCACGTCACGGGTTGTCAGGGGCCTTGGAATCGCTCAGCTTGGTCGCTGGGATAATTCCAGGGGTCGAGGATCGAAATCACAGTAGTTACCAGATATTCAAATATGAGAGCTCAGTTATATTCAACCTAGATGGCATTCAACTTAGGACAGACTAAATTTGGAAACACCTGCTAACAAGTATTAGGGAAAGTTTGCACTCTTGATATGTTTGAGTTTACGTTGTATAATATTTTATACAGTAAGATACTTAATTGTTCATCTCATGCACTTTGAAAATATACAATCCATTTACAAATTTACACTAAAACCTTTCACTATACGTGCTAGATCAAGGCACTAATAATTGCGTACAACTTGAATATAACACATAAACGTGATTTCTCATCTGATACAAAGGTCGCAAAAAATCATTTCACAGACATATTTCGGAAATTGATGTAGTAACATAATATGGAAAAAATTACCCGTAATACATATCGTGTTTGTATAAGAAAACCTCTTGCAATAGTGTTGCTTTAGTTATTATAGTTTTGGCCATTTTACCTTTGACATACTATACTGAAACAGGAGAAACTTTTAACGAGTAAAACTCTTGGACTCGCAAGAGAATTTATCTCAGGAGAAAGTCATATAAACTTTAATACTTTTTGTGACATTATTTTGTTACATCAGAGTACCTAACTTTAGTTTGATATGTTTTGCTTTGATATTTGAAATGAAATCCTTATCAAGAAAATGAAACTAAAAAACTTTTCATATTGTATGAATAAAAGCGATATTTGGCGCAAACAAATTTTTTGTGCTAGCTGAAAGTTTTTGTGCACTAGATACTTTTGCCGCAAAACACTTATTGATGAATATAAGTTCATCCATGTGCATTTATAGGATGTCTCACCTAAGGTGTCTCAAATGGATTGCGGTCGAACTAGTAGTCCTACACAGAAGAAACAAAATCATTCCCCACTAAATCGACCGCAAGGAACAGCATAAAAATATTTTTATGTTTTTTAAAATACAGGGTGTTCCAAAAGCCGGGGGGGGGGGGGGGTCATGGGTTCGAATATCAGAATTTTCAAATGTAAACATATGTCATGTCATGCATAGTTTTAAAGCTCTAAACAAGACGAACAATTTGGTGAAATCAGAATTCATTTATCTTTATTCATTTCAAAATAGCGGCCATTTTCGTGAAAATTGTTGTTATTTATGGATACCCTGTATCTCGAGAACCAATAAAAATATTTTTGTTCTGTTTAAACATTATTAATCCTCGTAAACTCAGCTTTAATTTGATATACGACATGCCAACATTTAAAAAATAAAAAGTTTTTGACAGTAAATTTTTGTTTGTTTTTTGTTGGTAGCCCTGAAAGCCAAAAAATTTAAATGGCAGCATATGTCAAATAGCACATCATTTTAAAGGTCTTATAAAGACCAACAACTTTTCAATTTACACCTTGCTGCTATCTTTGGTGGTTTTGTAGCTATAAGCAAAAACCTCCATTTTACCATATAAAGCCCATGTTAAATGTGCAGTACTTAAGTTTAATTGATGCAAATTTAAATACCCTGAAGACTATGTAGGGTGGGTGCACCAGTGAATGACCACCCCCCAGTGAATGACCGTTTTGATTAAAAAGCCCGGTATTAAGCATATTCTTTGGGCTAGGTAATTAAAAACAAGCGTAAAACCAGCCTTGGAATATTATTGAACAATAATCTTTCATTGGTTAAAATTGGTGGAGTCGAAAATACTTTTTAAACATATTTAATATTGAGTGTCCCACTATCTTCGATTCTGATGTTTCCTGCTATAGGAACTGTCCCTGCAAGGCTTACCTGGATTTACATTCATTCTGTATTTGATTATTATTTCCAAAATGCGTTTCAGTTAAATAATATTTAACATGCTATCCTATAATTTAAAATCAATTTTATTTCTCTACTTGTTAGAATTAATTATTACTGAGGGCGGTCATAAATTGGAACGTAACTAGGGCAAAAACCAGTGAATGACCGGGGAAGAACTTAGCGGTCATTTACTGGAACAAGATCGGTCATTTACTAGCTATGATCTATATTCTCAGTTGAATTATTTTTATTCATTGTTGTCAGCTGATTTTTCAATTTTTTGACAGTTATTCAGCCAAAAGAGACCGGTCATTCACTGGTGCAAGATCAGTCATTCTCTGGTGCAGTCCCGGTTATTTATTGGAGCATCGACATAGTTGCCTTTTAATTGATATTACAAACAGTATTCTCGTTAAGTAACGTATTTAACTAATATTGCTTAATCCTTAAAGAATAAATGAACTTTCTATAGTATAATGTATAACTATGACTTTGAAATAAGGGAGTAATGACAAATTAACATGAGACATCGCCCTTAACCGGTCATTTACTGGTGCACTCACCCTACATTCTGTTTCGCAATAAATTTAGAATATAATGATGTAAAAAGTTCTTTTAGCAATCCGCTTGGGCACAGCAGCAAAAAAACTTTCAAAACTTCGGCGAATTGCAAATTTTGAAAGAAACCCACAATAATGCAAACAAAAAATCATACACATTTGATTCAAACGTAAAAGTTGTAGCAAATGAAATTCCCGAAGTCAAAATATCAATATATTTGAAATACTCCTAAAAAAAAGTTATAAAAGTTTTTCCAGAACTATGTTTTTTCCTGAAAAATGAAATTTTTTCCGTCCTCATAGAAAATGTGTGTATTTTAACTGAAGTAAATGAATATGATAATTTCTGGAAGAAAATTAAAAGTTTTTCCAGAAAGTATATACTTTTATACCTTTCAGCTATAAAATGACAGAGTTATCGACGTCAGTAAGTAAAACTACAACAGAAAAAACACAACAGATGAGTTGTTGTTCACAAAAGTTCTGTTGCTATGATACCAGTTCTGTTTCCACCCGGTTATTCTTCCTTTTTCTATTAGCCAATGAAAACAGCTGTTTTTTGCCAATTGCGGAATTTTTGCCTCTCGCCAGAATACACATTCAAATATCATGATTCTAGAGTAATGCTTTTGGCTAAATAATTATCGCCGGATAATGTTTTATATGTGAAAATTAATGCTGAAAACCTCTTCTTTCCAACGGTCTAAGTTTTATTGTGTTTTAGAGAGTTTAATGGTTACAATATTAAGTTGAAACACAGCATGTCGTTTAAGTCCAGTTTTGGACGTTGCCAGCTCACACTTCAATTAATTCTTAATGTCCTAAAATGGACGATTGCCAGATCTAAGATTATAAAAGCGTACCAGATAAATAACATTCTTTGTTATTCATTATAGTTGAATTTTCAGGAATATACAGTGTGTTATCAAAACTCTCACAACAACAATTTTTATGATCTTTGACACTAAAGCTTTTAAGTCGCCGGTTATCTTGGGACATAGTAATGATTTTTGGCATAGTTATCTATCCCCTGTACTAGATATTTCCCGTGCTAAATTTAACAATCCACCATGGGTATTGAAAAGGATATAACAATTTTGTAATAAGCACCAACTGACAGATTAGCAGAATGAAAGCTCGGATACCCATAGTCATATGATAAAATACGTTTTGTCTTTCTTCAAGTAATAAATTCACATGGGGTCTCCAGAGAGTTACGACGCATCCTGATTATAAGTGAAAACTCTTCTATAACAAATCATACAATTGAACGTTCTTGTTTAAGTTTATAGCTTTAATACAAAATCCTTAGAATGTGCTTCAATTTCGATGGCGTCTTAAAATGTAACTAATTATTAAATTATCTTAGCTTGAATAGAGTATAACATTTGTAGTGTTTTGATATTAAGGTTTAAATAATTAAAGTAGTTACCATCTTGAAAAGTAAACCAGTAGAAAAAATGTAATCGTAAGTCTGACCTATTAACCAATTTACATATACTACAGTTCAATTTGATGACTCAAGGGGTTAGCGGTGATAAGGAAATGGTAAAAACACAAACATATTGAGGGACGGAAAGGTATACAATGGAATCGCAATAAATTTAAACGTCAGTTGAGTACTAAAAATAAAGGTTTCGACCGACGATTACATCTGAATCCAAGCATAAACGGCCTTTTTACTTTCTCCCCCGTCCATAGTACAGGGAGAAAGTGTTGATTTCATAAATATTTGCGAATTTTAGGTGTTAGTGGCAATCCGAATTCCTCAAAAACGGCTCTAACGTTTTTGAAAAAATGTGACGGTTTTTAGTGCTTAAGGTATCAAACAAAATGACATCACCCGCATGTTTGTAAAATTCAGGTTCAGAAGTCATGAGAATTTAAGTGTAAAATATAAATTTTTTTCTAATTTAATTAAAATTATAATAAATTTAAATATAATTGCAGCGATTGAATTTGGGTTAAAAACTAAATAAATAATCCAGTATTTTGGATTAGTCTTCGTCAACTGGTAGAGGAGATAATTGATATTTTAGTTTGGCGGTAAACGCAGTACGTTGTCCAATGTAAATTTTATTTCTAATATTTAAAAAGCCGATATCTCCATTGATGACATACCGATTTTTATAAAATTTGGTATGTATTTTTAGGATAATTAACTGTCAATTTGTTTTATTTTGCTATATAAGTTTTCTTGTTTTAAATGACTTTAAGGGAGGAAGTATGTGACAGTTTTCTGATACCATTTATTAAGTTTGTCCGAGGAATCAGCATAGAGATATTCTCAGTACACGAACTGAAACTTAAATTATATTTTCTTGCTGGCTAGAAATACATAAAGTATATATTATTTGTTAATACACATTGTTCTATAATATGGTTGTATTGTATACTTTTAGTCATGAAATTAAATTTGTCAACAATTGAATTTTTGCCATTTTTGATGAGTTGAATTCCTTTAGTTATTGAAATAAATCTGCCAGTTGTAATCTGAACCGTATACAGTATGTTTTTATGTATTTTCAACCATCAAATATAAATATTTCGCCCCAAAGCAAAGTATCTTTGGTACACATTCTCTCATGTGTGTAACGTGCATTGAAGTGTAAAGCGTATTTCCGATAAATCAGTTCCTCTCTTGATGACGGTTTTATAGTTTTCCATTAAGTAAAATGGAATGGATCTAATGCGATTACTACATCAATTCTACAGGTTAACCTAATGAGTGTATCATATTGCATAAGATACAGTGAAACCTCAGAAAGGGAATAATTATATAGCTAATTATGTGAAAATGAAATTTACTTTTATAACCCCAATAAAAATCGTCGTGATCGAAGCTTGTTTTTCTACTAATCAATGATGGCAAATGTCCGCGAAATTCAAAATCAGAATATCAGTTTGTTGTACTGATTCAACTTTCATTTCATGGATCACTTTAGGACGCCATAATGAGCGTATTTACTGTACGGCATGGCTTACCGAACAATAAAAAATAAACCCCTTTTTACTTTCTTTCTCCTATACATAGCATATGGACATTGTCAATATTTTCGAAATTTTAGTCTTCCCTGAATCCAAAAAAGTGGTTTCCGGAGTGGAGTCTGTGGTGTCCGGATAGCCGTGTGTGAGGATGTGTGTCTGGATGTATGTAAACAAAGCTATAGAGACGACACTATAGTGGTCCGATTTTAATGAAATTCGGCTTGTAAGTGTAAAGCAATGAAATCTCTAGGCGTTTTTAAATTTTATTGATTTTTAAGGGTATTTACTCTATAACAACCTATAAACGAGAAAAATCAAAATTTCTCAAAAACGGCTATAACGATGTTTATAAAATATCATGGTTTGTAGTGAGTGCTTAAGATGCCAAACAAAATGAAACCACACGCATGTCTGTAAAAAATTCAGGTTTAGAAACTATAGGGATTCAAGTATAAAAAACTCTATTTTTTCAAATTTACTTAAAATCATAATAGTCAATCAAGATATACATTCAGCCATTAAATTTTACTTGAAAAAATAAATACCGTAATCGAGCATTTTTAATTATTATTCTACGTCAACTGGTTGCGGAGATAATTGAAATTTTCGTTTGGTGGGAAACGAAGTACGTTGTATAATGTTATTCTTATGGCAGATATTTAAAAACTGATATCTTTGTTTAATACAAACCGATTTGAATAACATTGTATTGTATATGTACTTAAAAAAAGACTATCACGTTATGTAACAACATTACGGTTTTGTACTTTTATGTCAATAAAATTGTTTTATATTCAGTTTTATTTTAGTTTATGTTGGTATTTACACTCCCTGATGTTTTCTTCCAAACCAGAGGAGCAGTCCGTCAGAGAACGTTTCAAACGCCAGTCATTTAGAACGTTATAACCCAAAAAAATTACGTAAAATGTTTTAAAATGCTTAATGGAAAGTAACAATTTAATACAAGGCTACAGTATGATGTTATAAATAGGGTATTAAAAAATATTCATGATTATAAGTTCTAGCCTTGAAAAAAACTGTAAATTTCAGAATTCAACTTTCAACGCTTGATTACTCGAAACTAGGGTTTGTTGCTTAGAACGTTTTACGGGGGACCCTTTCAATTAGTGAAATCCTACACACTTCATTGCAACCACTTCATTGCAATTAGTAAATAAACACAGTTGATGTTTGTTTAAATTAATTATTACATTGTTCATCGTACCAGATCTCAAAGTCTGACAGCTCCGGCAATGAAGTAGGTTATAGATCAAGATATAACGCACCGATATTATTCTTAAATTAGTAAAAATGTGAAGTCTCGCGCTGAAAATAAATTCTGAGGAGCAAGGGAAAATAAAGGAGAATATTTCCCCAACAATTAACTTTCTGAACTGCCAATCTAAGGATGGTTTCAGTCAACATTAATATTATCTCCCTTTATAAAATGTCCTCCATTTATTGTTATAGGAAAACAAGATATTTGAAATATACTAAGACGATATGGCGATAACTCAAGGTTCTCTGAAGATTTTCTGAAAACCTAAGGACTTTCGTACCACAAAACCCTATTATCTTACAATGTTTATTTTGTAGAAAGAAAACAGGGTCGTTTGAATAGCTGTATGCAAGTGATGGCTTTAAGTAGATTTTCTGTAATTATTGAACTATGACAGTGAGAACTGAAATATTTTATAATTCTTTTACTGGAAATGCCTATTAAAGTTTTGCATTTGGCAGCAGTTTCAGCTTTCAAACCTAAAATACACTAAAACAAATTAAAGGTTAGAAGTAACAACCATGACAACATTGATTGACTGTTTACAGAAACCCTATCATATATAATAACCCGTTTTCTCATAATAACACTTATCAGACTCGAAAACACTCATTGACATTGTTCATGAAACAACCTGCAGTTTTTTTAAGAAGTCAAGGAAAGCTTGAATTTTTAGGGTCTTGATATGCTGAAACCTTATTAATATTTCTTTCATCATAATGTTTTTAAGAACTAATTCCAGGAAAACTTCCTGCCACATTTTGTTTCGTATCACTTACAGGATGTATGTATAGTAACCAAATAAATAAATATACAATAGAGACCTTTTTTTTCTTAATGATTATAATACTAGTAGCTCGTCATTGTTGTGAGCATTAATGAGGAAAGCGTTTTCTATATTTTTTTTATTCAGAGTTATATTTATATGATAGATATATAATTAGAGTTATAAATAAAATATATAATTGACAAGGACCATTAGTGAGAGGGAAAGGTAGCGAGGCTTGGTCCGTACGACACCGGAGTGGAGAATGGTTGCGAGGATAAGATTATCTCAGTCTAGCTTGTGTAATCCTCGCCTCCTCGGCAGAGTAAAGAACAGAGGCTTTTATGTTCTTTACTCACCTGTCTGTGAATTTGTTTTTGAATTACATCCTACGTTACACATTGGTATGTGCACCCCCTTTTACTTTTTCCCCATTATACATAGTAAAAGAGAAAAGTATTATTTTCGTCAACATTTTTCGAATTTGAGTTGTTACTGGAAGTATTCGTTTTAGTGTTCCCTAGATCCAAAAAATGGTTTTCGGTCTGTCAGCCCTTGTGCACGTGTTCAAGGATAAAATGCGTAAATGTGTGTGTTTGTGTGTGTGTGTGTGTGTGTGTGTGTGTGTGTGTGTGTGTGTGTATTTAAACACAGCCAGAGACGACATAGTCCGATTTTCATAGAATCTGTCATGTATGTGTAGAACCGTAATATCTCCAGGACTTTTAAATTTCTTATTTTTTATTTTTAAGGTTTTTACCTCATAAAACCCTAAAAAACTACAAACATTCGAAATTTACAAAAACGACTCCAACAATTTCGATTTCATGGTTCATAGTGCTTAAGATGTCAAACAAATCAAATTCAAATTAAAATAGTTTATTTCCGAAAGAATACACTATGATTTACAAAATGTAAAAGTATATATTATACACAAATTCTTACAACTAAAAACAAAAAAAAACATTTGGGAATAAGCCATGGTAAGGGCAGATTGCCTGTGCGTAGGCTCAGTCGCATCATTTTTGAGAAGAGAAAAGTTGGGTAGAAACGTGCATGCGCAAAACGAAGGAGGTCTTGCTATTTGAATCGAGGGAAGGACGACGTCAGTATTATCTATCAGTTTTTTTTGGGGGGGGGGGGGGAATGCGGGGTCAAATGCAGAGTAAGTACAGTGGAAATGCAGTGGTAGAGGTAGTAGGGTTAGGTCCGCCTGTAAGCTGCTGTGATAATGAGCTTTAATGCTAGGTATTTAAGAAGAGTTAGTTGTAGAATAAGTTTTTGTTGACTGAATTGTAGAGATGCCAATATTTTGTGAATAACGGATAATATATATATTATGAGATGAGTAACGGTGGTAAAATAGTTCCTTGATATTTATAACTGAAAGTTAGTACGTTTTTTAATTAACACCTGTCTCACGCTAAGCAAGGACACATCTTGAAACAGTGACTGTGTCGATTACTGAAAGCCTTTGTTAAATGCAATTTTAACAATCAGTTTTTAAATGACAAAGAAGAGTTGAACAGATGAAAACAGACGTGGTTTGAAAATTTTAGTGGGCAAACGATAAGAATCGCATGTATATTTTATGTAAAAATTCAAGTTCAGAAGTTATAGGGATTTAAGTGTTAGAGAAATTCAAAATCTTCAAATTTACTTAAAATCATAATAATTAATCAAAATATACTTGGAAACATTAAATTTGGCTTGAAAAATAAATAATATAGTGTTTTGGATTGTGTTAGTCGATGTCAACTATGGTTGTAGAGATAATTGATGGCGTTAAACGCAGTACGTTGTCTAACGTTATACTTATGAAAAATAATTAAATCCCGATATCTCCGTTAATGACCAACCGGTTTTGATTAAATTTAATGTGTATTTGTTAGATAATTGTAAATATGTTTCATTTTATATTAGGTTTTCTTGCTTCAAGTGGCTTTAATGATGAAGTATTTGTGTCAGTCTGCAGATACCGTTTATTTACTATGCTTTAAACAAACGGCGTATTAAAAATACCCCCATTGCAGCAGACGTGCATACTCAGCGAATTTTAAAGGCAAAACAAAATATTTCAATCCAACGTAGCGAGATTTGATACGTTTTTGTAAGCTCCATAAGAATAACTTGGGGAATGAGTATGCAGGTTTGATGCTACGGGAATATTAAAACTGGTTGGTTTTAATTCAATATTTAGTAGATCTGAGCTAGAAGAAGGCATTTACCAAGTTTTATCAAGATATGTTGAGAAACAAGAGATGTATAATATATAATTTTACTTATTTCCCATAAGGTTAACATTGGGATAACGTACTGTGTTTACCACTTTCAATATCTCGGTAACCAATGGAGATAGAGCAGTGATTCAAAATACTAAATTGTTTGTTTTTTTAGCTGAATTCACTGATATCGTGCTTAAAGACACACACACACACACACACACACACACACACACACACACACACACACACACACACACACACACACACACACACACACACACACACACACACACACACACACACACACACACACACACACACATACATACATACACACACACATACATACACACACATATATATATATACATACATATACATATATATGTATGTATGAATGAAAATGAACGAATAGTGTTTTTTGCTTCTGAGGGCCCCGAAACGAAAAAATCTCATGGTCTAGGGCTTAGGTCTCATCATAAGTACTACGGTAACAGCTTCTTTCCTATAGGGGAAATTCGCTAAAATATCAAATCATGACACGGACATTTTTAGGTCGATTGAATTCCAAAATTAAGGATAAAAAAGTAATATATGAGCGAAATGCCTAATAATAGTATTACAAGAAAAATAATTTCGTTTTTACATGAAAAAACTTTAAACTTTGCTAGGGTTATAAAAAGAAACCCCTGCGAACATTTTGTTGTTCTCCTAATAATTATAGTTACGGTATGAACTGTTGGTACGGTATGAAGGTTCCTGATTAATAAAAAAAATACGTTCAAAATACTCTTGAAATGTAAATCATAGAGAAGAAATTAATGCAGTGACACCGACTTTGTCATGTTTTTAAACTACAGCTGTTGGGTGGTATATCAACTTTAAATTAATTTAACTTAATGCTTTGGTCACGGTATTGACATTTGGAAGTGTTCCGAGATTAATAAAAAAGAAAAAAGTCCATTAAAATATCATTAGACTTTCATAGATAAAATAAAATATACTCATACCTTAATGAGGTGCATGTCGCTGGCCCGGCCATAATGGAATTTGAGGAAACCAATCATCCACAATTCAGTACCAAATTGGTACTAGTTGTTACCACAAAGGAAAAAATAGGTACCTCAATATCTTACGAGTTATTTCGTACTAGACTTCTCCGGGCCAGCGACACGCGAGCCCGGCACCTTTGACTTTTCAAATATAATACATATCACGATTTAGTACTAAATTGGTACTAAGTGGTAACACTAATCATAAAGTAGGTACCTCACAGATAACGTAGTTATAGCGTTTCTTACGTTAGGGTCGATGACCTCTCAGCCCGGCGAGTTTTGATAATCAAACTAGGAAATGCATATCAAAGGAAAAAATTGGTACTAATTAGTACCACCAAAGAAAAAACCTACTCCAAGTATAACTGTGCTATTCGTTAAAAACGAATCTTTATTCTTGGCCGGACCAGTGACATGCGAGCCCGGCTCTTTAGACTTTTCAATTATACTATATACCACGATTTAGAACTAAATTGGTACTATTTGGTGCCAATAATTAAAAAATAGGTACCTCAAAGATAATGTATAGCGTTTCTTATGTTGGGGTCAGTGACCTCTCAGCCCAGCGAATTTTGATAATCCTTTATATATGCATATCAAAAGAAGGAAAAAATTAGTACTAATTAGTACTACCAAAGAAAGAATTCGTACTCCAAGTATAACTGGCCAATAGCTAAAAACACATGAAGAGCATCGTCGACGCCGCAAGTTCGCCGTACGTCACTGTTACCACCAACACCGAGTCCGTCACCGATAGCAAAACGGTTGAGATCGAAAACAACGGCGGAGGCAGAGGCAGCAGTACCTCAAATAAAATCACCAATAAGCAGGCGAGAAGTCGATATATAAGTCAGACTGCACTTATGAAGTGGGAGCCGTTTAAGCCATAGACGTAATGGAAGAAAAGGTGTACTACGATCCCGCTAACCCGGGCTCGTTCGGCGGTATAAGCCCGCTTCATCGAGCGTTACGGCCAAAGAACAAAGCGAAAAAAAACGCCGTGAAGTAGTCGAATGGCTACGTACACAAGATACGTATACGTTGCACAAACCCGTACGTAAACGATTCTTACGAAACAGATACGTGGTGTTCGGACCTAATGAACTGTGGCTAGCTGGATACCTCCTATGGCAGTGTTGGTGGGCGATCAAAGTCACTCTGCGGTAGAAGGTCCAGGTTGTGGGGACAACGAAGGTGGTAACTCGGGGGACGATAGCGGCATTTCTTCGTCCTGTAGTGCACGTGGGGCTATGGAGTAATGCCCCCACCGTAATGTGCTGACGCCGTCTCTGCACACGTATCGTTTGTCGTCGTACAGTGCCAGCGAGCGCTTCGTTACCATTATAGTGTAGATGTAGTGACGTCTACTTATGAGGCCCTCATTCTCCGTTTACTTGACCACGTGATCTTGTAGACATCGACGGTAGTCTACGGTCAAGTCACGTTGCACCACTACACGATTTACTCCCTTTGCTTTCTTGATGGGAGGCAGCCCGCAATCTTGGCCGCTGTCGCTATCGCTATCGCTGATGCACAGAAACGGCATGCAATACAGTTTGGGCATAAGTCCGATGAACTCCGTCATGACATGACCATCAACTTCGTCTTTGAATTTCCCCAAGGCTCTTGCGTGATTGTCACTATAGCACAGATGCCCTGGGGGATAGTTGTTGGTGTCGAAGTCATCGATGTGCTGCAGCATGTCCCTGTAGGCGTTCGCGGTACGAATCATGTAAACAATACCGTCAATACCGTCTGTGTCCATGTAGGCCATGTGTATGTTTTCAAGTCCGTACCGCCCACCAGGTAGTGAAACCAGGTCCATTCAACCATCAGGTAGTGGAAGCGGTACATCCACCACTTCGAATGGTCCAAAACGCACATACCCTCATAAACGGATTTGTCCAACACCACGCGCACCTTAGCCATATTAAGTAGTGTCAAAGTGTTGTCCAACCACACCCGGTCGCTGAAATTTGTCTTTGTCACATACTTAATATATTTACGGTGGTTGGTGCAGATCTTCACGTTTTTGTGTTTACGTACGTTTTGAAGACTCATACCGTACACCGCGTTGACAATGAGCTTGAAGAGCTCCACATCGAACTTGTTTTTGGCCAACTGGCGGAGTTTGGTATTTAGAGTCACGTACGACTTTAACCACATGGACTGCTTAAAACGCAACTCACGATGAATCTGACGGATACGCAATCCGTTCTGCAACTCTTGCTGTAGATAGCGAAAGTGGATTATGTACCTGGTCTTGTCCGTGAGGGTGGCCATCAGTTTAGCGGATTTTCCAACTCCGCTATAAAGGCGAACGTTCTGGTCGTATGGCAGTTGGTTGGACGGTGCCTTGACCATTTCCGGGCAGATCGGCAAGTCTCGGTGTTTGTCATGGAGGACGGGGTCTCGGGGGTATTCTAAATCCACCTCCAAGACGTAACCTTCCTCGCCGTCTACCGCCATACTTTTGATGTTTTTGTTCAGATCAGTTTCTTTGTCGGACGGCCACTCGAAGCCTCCGTACGGTAGTGGCTCAAACATTGCCCATCCGCACAAGTTATTTGCGTCAAAGAATATGAGGAAAATGTCGTTATCGTACTCCTTTTCGGTTTTCCTCGTGTCCTTTTTGTTTGCTTTAACACGTGACGCATTGGCAAGGTCCGCCTCGAATACCCTTCTCGAAGAACAGGCACTGGTCTACGTCCTGCAGGGTATCGAGGGTCACGCCGGTTGTTTTCAGCATAACGCCCCATGCATACGACAGGAGAGTAATGTGGTGTGCCGGGTCCAAGTTGCAGTGTTCCTGGCACATCGCCCCGAAACCCTCGAAGATATCGGCCAGCAGTAGTACATCGGTCGTCAGATAGGAGCTGGAATAGTCTTCGAGGGTTGTGCAACCAAATCTCTCCCATACTCTTTGTGCGTGGGCGTAATCTTCCGCTGATACGCTCGCCTCGAAAGCTTTGACGGGGGGAAGGGTGTTCTCTTTCAATACCTCCAACGATGTGATGTGTTTTTAGGGGAACACGCCTTTCCTCCGAAGCATCCGAAGCAGTTGGAAGTCCTCTGGGTCGGTGAAACGGGCTCGAAAGACCTTTAGACGCACCCAAGAATCGGTACGAGTCCACGAAACGCACACGTACCCTGTTGAGACGGCCTGCGTTTGGGAACTCGAACCTTTTGTGAAGGAAATGTATTTCTTTCGTTGTTGGCGAGCACGTCTTCTTCACCTCCGTCAATTTTCAATGCTCGCACAATGAAATGAGCGTCATAATTACTCAAATTGTGGAGGTACACGTTTACCGTATCCTGCTCTTTTTACTGCAAATTGCATAGCTGGTGAGCGGCACCTCGATACTCATACTCATCGACACCTCGTGAGGTCTTTTTGGTATGGCTCCCGCAGACAATAGGTCTTTAATCGTCCGCGGTAGCCAGACTCGACCTCAACGAAGTGCGATGACTCCGGTGGCAGGTGGTCGGGGATGGCCACCGGAACTTCGTCCTCACTGCTGCTGGCGTTGCCTCCGCTTCCTGACGGCGTCAACGGGGTGGGGGAGTCCATGACGATGTCCGTGGCAGGCGATGGTGCGGGCCCACGCGATGGTGCAGGCCCACTCGCCTTGAGATCCCTGGTGTAGTCGACGGACATGACGCTCCAGGTTGTCACGTTTCGAGAAGCTCTGCGGCAGTGGGGACACACGAATCCTTAAACAGAAACAACGCAGTATTTATTACTTACCTGATTGATTATTATTAAAATACAATTATAAAAAACAAACAATGGGGATAAAGGGTAATAAAAAATAGTACACATTTATAATCCGGCTTCATTTTCTTACATTAATATTAGATAGATAAACATATATTTAATTTCATACTTTAATTGCAGTTAATAATATTAAATAAGTGATTATTTTCTAGTTTTACATTAATATTTTCAAAATTTGTTTATCAACCTGTCCGGTTGTCGGGAAAGGATGACGGGCCAGGGGTCCTGACAACACAATTTTTCATTACTTACCCAGTTATTAACACCTTTATCCTTTAAATAATCTCAGTTATTCAAACTTTATTTTTCAGACTACCCAATTACTGCACTCAATTGTTGACACTTTAATTTTTATCCAATCCAGTTGTTGGCTCAACAGACATATTCGATGAGTGAACGAAGTGAACGAGTCTATGTATCAGCGGAGTTGAAGATTCGTTGTCCGTCACTGTGTGAGTGTGTGAGTGTGTGAGTGTGTGAGTGTGTGTGTACGTAACGCGGTAACTAAAAAACCGCTACACTAATCAATTCCAAATTTCGCACAAACGTTAAGTATCTCACAGGGAATATGCCATTAAATTATGAAGCATATTGGTTTAGTATTTTTTGAGTAATTTAATATTTTAACTTGCAAAAAATCATCATAAGTTTAACATTGGGCAATAATTTACTTTAGTAAACTACGGGATACAAATAAAAATTGTTTCAAAATAAAAGGAAAATAACAGTGGAATTTAGAAAAAAAGTATTTCACGAAACACTTAAATAACATGCTACATGCCTATCAATTGTTAGTTTTTTAAGTCTACGTTAAAATGTTCATTATTGAAAAAAACAATGCCTAGAAATATAAAAATTCAGATAGATCATTTCTGTTTTGTTGCCTCAGTCGAAATAGTTTATATGAATGACGCTAGATGGAACCAACAGGAACACATTGTCATGTTCCTTTTACTAAAAGCTGATTCTATATATTTAAGAGAAAATATTTATTGATTGTTTCTTTTAGGTACAATTAATAAAACGTTAAAAAAACAATGAGTAAAGATACTATTGCATGTATAAAAGTACATTGATGAAACAAATGTGAATTTTATCCCAGCAAACGCAATTTTTGTATAAAATTGCGATAAAAAATATATTTTTATAGCGCAAATCGTATTAATAACAAACTTTTGTGCCAAGAAGGATGCATACGATCAGTTATATTGAGACAAATTAAATACGTATGAAATTGAATTGAGAATGTAGGATGTTGTAGTTGTAGAGATGTATAGATTAATGATTTGTTTCCTACATAATTTTACTATACATAATCAAGCAAGAAATTCACAAAAATAATAATTAATTTTGCATATATAGTAGTATAATTAGTTTTATAATAATAAAGTCAGGATAGCCAGATTCAAAAATAAGAGGATTAGGTCGCGGATCCATGGACGGCTCATCATTGGCGCCGTCCTCGTGACCAGTTATTCCGCACCACACAAGCGGATCAAGAACCCGAGCAAGAGCTCTGGGAGCTTCCGTAGGCCAAGGCAAAGAATAAGCAAGCTTCTGAAACTGAAAAAGGCGGTCCAAAAGGCGAGGATCCAAAAGGATAAAAACCCGGATCTCTGCGCCACTAAAATTGTATTTACGAGACTGATTACGAATGGGGTTGTTATCCTTGCTGGACGGAAAATATGCCCCTGGCAGATCCAGGTTTACTGTGGATTTATCCAATGTCAATGACTACTTTATTGTCCCCCGCCTCCTGGGTGATGAATATGTCCGTGACTACGCTCAAGGGGTTAGATGGTTCGCTTACTTCTTTCTTTAAGTACCCTAAACAGTAACCTGTAGTGATTTTAGAAACTAAACAAATGTAAATGGTATTTTTCCAATGTAAAATTGTCGCATATTTAAAAAAAAGCTGGTTTACACGGGAGAAAAAAAGCATTCAAATCATCATGGCTTTAAGCCCCCCCCATGTTCTTTTGTAAACAACCGCTTTGGCGGGAGGGCGTGGGGGGCGAAGCCTCCCCATGTCCTTTTGCAAACAACTGCTTTGGCGAGAGGGCGTGGGGGGCAAGGCCCCCCATGTTCTTTTGCAAACAACCGATTTGGCGGGAGGGCGTGGGGGGCAAAGCCCCCACACTTTCTTTTTACAAACAACTGCTTTGGCGGGTAATTAGTCGCTGATAGGTTTGTAAAGCTAAGTTTATTTAAATACTATTATTAAAAAAGCATGTAAACCATCATGGCTTTATAATCATGGGCAGTCTAAAGGGGCGGTGTGGGGGGGCGAAGCCCCCCCATGTCCTTTTTAAAACAACTGCTTTGTCTTGTAATTAGTTGCTGATACTTTTGTAGAGCTAGGTTCATTTAATACTAATAGAAAAAACATTTAAACCATCATGGCCTATAATTATAGGTAGAGGGTAGGGGGGATTTTGGGGGGCGACGCCCCCCCATGACTCTTAGCAAACAACTGCTTTGGCGTTTAACTGTTTTAAGTCGCTCATAATCTTGTAGAGCTAGATTTACACAGTAAAAAAAAGCTTTCAAACTAATAAGGCTTCTTAGTCATGGTCAGTGTAATGGCGAAGATGTGGGGGGAACAAAGGCCCCCCATGTCCTTTTGCCAACAACTGCTTTGGCGGGAGGGCGAAGCTCCTCCATGTCCTTCTACAAACCACTGCTCTCTTGTCTAATTATTCGCTGATATTTTTTTAGAGGTTAGTTGATTTAATACTATTGGAGGAGATTATTTAAACCATCATGGCCAGTTTAAAGGGGGGGGGTGTGGGGGGGCGAAGCCTCCCCATTTCCATTTGCAAATAACTGCTTCGACGTGTAACTGTTATTAGTCGCTCATAATCTTGTAGAGCTATAGATTTGCACAGTAGGAAAAAAGCATTCAAACTATCATGGCTTCTTAATCATGGGCAGTGTAAAGGGGAAGGTGTGGGGGGGAGCCCCTCCAAGTCCTTTTGCAAACACCACTTTGCGGAAAGGCGCGGGGGGCGAAGCTATGTTTATTTAATACTATTAGAAAAAACTTTTAAACCATCTTGGCTTTATAATTATGGGCAGTGTAAAGAGGGGGATGTGGGGGGCGAAGCCCCCCATGTCCTTTTGCAAACAACCGCTTTGGCGGGAGGACGTAACGGGCGAAGCCCCCCCACTTTCTTAATACAAACAACTGCTTTGGCGTGTAATTGGTCGCTGATAGGTTTGTAGAGCTAGGTTTATTTAAATACTATTATTAAAAAAGTATGTAAACCATCAGGGCTTTATAGTCATGGGCAGTCTAAAAGGGGGGTGTGGGGGGGGGCAAGCCCCCCATGTCCTTTTTAAAACAACTGCTTTGGCGTGTAATTAGTTGCTGATAGATTTGTAGAGCTAGGGTCATTTAATACTAATAAAAAAACATTTAAACCATCATGGCTTTATAAACATGGGCAGTGCAAAGAGGGGTGTGGGGGGCGAAGCCTCCCCAAGTCCTTTTGCAAACACCTGCTTTGGCGGGAGGACGTGGGGGGCGAAGATATTTAATACTATTAAAAAAAACAATTAAACTATCATGGCTTTATAATTATGGGCAGTGTAATGAGGGGGGTGTGGGGGGGCGAAGCCCCCCATGTCCTTTTGCAAACAACCGCTTTGGCGTGTGGGCGTAGGGGGCGAAGCATGTTCTTCTTACAAACAACTGATTTGGCGTGTAATTAGTCGCTGATAATTTTGTAGAGCTAGGTTCATTTAATACAAGTAGAAAAAGACAGTTAAACCATAATGGCTTTATAATCATGGGCAGTTAAAGGGGGGGATGGGGGGGCAAGCCCCCCCCACGTCCATTTGCAAAGAACTGCAATGGCATGTAACTGTCATTAGTTGCTCATAATCTCGTAGAGCTAGTTTTACACAGTAGAAAAAAACATTCAAACTATCATGGATTCCTAATCACGGGCAGAGTAAGGGGGTGGGTCGTGGGGGGGCGAAGGCCCCCACATGTCCATTTGCAAATAACTGCTTTGGCGTGTAACTGTTATTAGTCGCTCATAATCTTGTAGAGCTATAGATTTACTCAGTACGAAAAAAGCATTTAACTATCATGCCTTCTTAATCATGGGCAGTGTAAAGGGGAAGGTGTGGGGGGCGAAGCCCCTCCAATTCCTCTTGCAAACACCACTTTGGTAGGAGGGCGTGGGGGGTGAAGCTATGTTTATTTAATACTATTTAAAAAAAGGATTGAAACCTTCATGGCTTTATAATTATGGGCAGTGTAAAGGAGAGTTGTGGGGGGCGAAGCCTCCCATGTCACTTTGTAAACAACTGCTGTGGCGTGTAACTCTTATTATTCGCTCATAATCTTGTAGAGCTAGATTTACACAGTAAAAAAGCATTCAAACTATCATGGATTCTTAATTTTGGGAAGTGTAAAGGCGAAGTTGTGGTGGGGCGAATCCCCCCCACGTCCTTTTGCAAACATCTGCTTTGCGGGAGGGCGTGGGGGACGAAGCACCTCATGTCCTTTTACATCCAACTGCTTTGCGGGAGGACGTGAGGAGCTAAGCCCCCCCATGTCCTTTTACAAACAACTGCCCTGCCGTGTAATTGGTCGCTTGTAGAGCCATCGATAGTTTTGTAGAGCTAAGTCTATTTAATACTATGAGAGAAAAAGCATGTAAACCATCATGACAGCTCAAGGGGGGGGGGTGTGGGGGGCGAAGCCCCCCATATCCTTTTGCAAACAACCGCAAAATGAAGCCCCCCCATTATCTTTTTACAAACAACTGCTTTGGCGTGTAATTAGTCGCTGATAGGTTTGTAGAGCTAGGTTTATTTAAATACTATTATTAAAAAAGCATGTAAACCATCATGGCTTTATAATCATGGGCAGTCTAAAGGAGGGGGTGTGGGGGGGCGAAGCCCCCCCATGTCCTTTTTAAAACAACTGCTTTGGCGTGTAATTAGTTGCTGATAGATTTGTAGAGCTAGGGTCATTTAATACTAATAAAAAAACATTTAAACCATCATGGCTTTATAAACATGGGCAGTGCAAAGAGGGGTGTGGGGGGCGAAGCCTCCCCAAGTCCTTTTGCAAACACCTGCTTTGGCGGGAGGACGTGGGGGGCGAAGATATTTAATACTATTAAAAAAAACAATTAAACTATCATGGCTTTATAATTATGGGCAGTGTAATGAGGGGGGTGTGGGGGGGCGAAGCCCCCCCATGTCCTTTTGCAAACAACCGCTTTGGCGTGTGGGCGTAGGGGGCGAAGCATGTTCTTCTTACAAACAACTTATTTGGCGTGTAATTAGTCGCTGATAGTTTTGTAGAGCTAGGTTCATTTAATACAAGTAGAAAAAGACAGTTAAACCATAATGGCTTTATAATCATGGGCAGTTAAAGGGGGGGATGGGGGGCAAGCCCCCCCCACGTCCATTTGCAAAGAACTGCAATGGCATGTAACTGTCATTAGTTGCTCATAATCTCGTAGAGCTAGTTTTACACAGTAGAAAAAAACATTCAAACTATCATGGATTCCTAATCACGGGCAGAGTAAGGGGGTGGGTCGTGGGGGGGCGAAGGCCCCCACATGTCCATTTGCAAATAACTGCTTTGGCGTGTAACTGTTATTAGTCGCTCATAATCTTGTAGAGCTATAGATTTACTCAGTACGAAAAAAGCATTTAACTATCATGCCTTCTTAATCATGGGCAGTGTAAAGGGGAAGGTGTGGGGGGCGAAGCCCCTCCAATTCCTCTTGCAAACACCACTTTGGTAGGAGGGCGTGGGGGGTGAAGCTATGTTTATTTAATACTATTTAAAAAAAGGATTGAAACCTTCATGGCTTTATAATTATGGGCAGTGTAAAGGAGAGTTGTGGGGGGCGAAGCCTCCCATGTCACTTTGTAAACAACTGCTGTGGCGTGTAACTCTTATTATTCGCTCATAATCTTGTAGAGCTAGATTTACACAGTAAAAAAGCATTCAAACTATCATGGATTCTTAATTTTGGGAAGTGTAAAGGCGAAGTTGTGGTGGGGCGAATCCCCCCCACGTCCTTTTGCAAACATCTGCTTTGCGGGAGGGCGTGGGGGACGAAGCACCTCATGTCCTTTTACATCCAACTGCTTTGCGGGAGGACGTGAGGAGCTAAGCCCCCCCATGTCCTTTTACAAACAACTGCCCTGCCGTGTAATTGGTCGCTTGTAGAGCCATCGATAGTTTTGTAGAGCTAAGTCTATTTAATACTATGAGAGAAAAAGCATGTAAACCATCATGACAGCTCAAGGGGGGGGGGGGTGTGGGGGGCGAAGCCCCCCATATCCTTTTGCAAACAACCGCAAAATGAAGCCCCCCCATTATCTTTTTACAAACAACTGCTTTGGCGTGTAATTAGTCGCTGATAGGTTTGTAGAGCTAGGTTTATTTAAATACTATTATTAAAAAAGCATGTAAACCATCATGGTTTTATAATCATGGGCCGTCTAAAGGGGGGGGGTGTGGGGGGGCGAAGTCCCCCCATGTCCTTTTTAAAACAACTGCTTTGGCATGTAATTAGTTGCTTATAGTTTTGTAGAGCTAGGTTCATTTAATACTAATAGAAAAAAAACATTTAAACCATCATGGCTTTATAATCATGGGCAGTGTAATGAGGGGGTTGTGGGGGGAGCGATGCCCCCTCGTGTCCTTTTGCAAACAACCGCTTTGGCTTGAGGGCGTGGGGGGCGAAGCCCCCTCATGTTCTTCTTACAGACAACTGCTTTGGCGTGTAATTAGTCGCTGATAGTTTCGTAGGTTTATTTAGCTAGGTTTATTTAATACCATTAGTAGAAAAGCATGTTAACCATCATGGCTTTATAATCATGGCCAGTTAAAAGGGGGGGCGAAGACCCCCCATGTCCTTTTTAAAACAACTGTTTTGGCGTTTAAATAGTTGCTGATAGTTTTGTTGAGTTAAAACGGGTCGCCGGAATTGTATCCCCCGGATTTGTACCCCTCAGAAAAAACGCTACGTCATTTTGACTTTACAGGACGGGGGGTACAATTCCGGCCGCGAACTTTTAGGACGGATAAATTATTATGTATTTTAATCAACTGACATTTCACGGTTGACTTAACAGCTGCATACTTGATATAAATCCAACTAAACTTCTTAAGTCCGACCCCGGAATTGTCCCCCCCTGATTTGTACCCCCGTGGTCAAATTCTTAAGTCCTACCCCGGATTTGTACCCCCCGGATTTTTGCCCCCCGGATTTGTACCCCCCGGATTTTTGCCCCCCGGATTTGTACCCCCCGTCGCCAAATCTTCAAGCCCTACCCCGGATTTGTACCCCCCGTGGCCTTATACTTAAGTCTTATACCCCGGATTTGTACCCCCTGTGCTCAAATCCAGTTTGACCGACTATGGAAATATACCGGGTCAATATTCGTTCTTGTTATTGACTTTTTTAATTAAATTCTCGTAAATCAACGGCTGTTCGATACATTATTGCCTAATATTATTCTACGAATATGTCTTATTATTATTATATTGTGTAGTCTTATTCATCATTAAGTAAGCTAGAAAATCTGTCAATAATACGCGATGAATGTATTGGATAAAATATTGTTTTGAATATCTAAATTCATAAAAAATTTTTTAGTTTGATTATATATGTTTCACGTTTATGGTCTCGTATTCCGTTGGACTGTTTGCCATGAAACTAGGTATAAATATGTAAAATGTCACGGAGGAGCTTTTTTAGCCATTCATTTCGTCCCATCTCAATCGGGGGTACAAATCCGGGGGGTACAAATCCGGGGTAGTACTTGAAGATTTGGAGACGGGGGGTACAAATCCGGGTTAGTACTTGAAGATTTGGCGACGGGGGGTACAAATCCGGGGGTACAATTCCGGGGTCTGACTTAAGATTCTGACCATGGGGGGTACAAATCCGGGGGGTACAAATCCGGGGGGTACATTTCCGGGGTCAGACTCAAGGGAAATAATTTAATTGCAAACCATTTAGGTGTTGATGATTTAATAATGTATTGGGGGGTACATTTCCAGTCGAGGGCTGTTTCTCGAGCGATTTAGGCCCCGCCTCCTGTGACGTCAAAATGACGTAGCGTTTTTTGTGGGGGGTACAAATCCGGGGGGTACAAATCCGCTACCCCGGTTTATTTAATACCAGTAGAAAAAAAACATTTAAACCACCATGGCTTTATAATCATGGGCAGTGCAAAGGGGGGGGGGGTGTGGGGGGGCGAAGCCCCCCCATGTCTCTTTGCAAACAACTGCTTAGGCATGTAACTGTTATTAGTTTCTTATAATCTTGTAGAGAGTTAAAAAAGCATTCAAACTATCATGGCTTCTTAATCATGAGCAGTGTAAAGGGGAAAGCCATGGGGTTTAAACTATCATGGCTTCTTAATCATGGGCAGTGTAAAGGGGAAGGTGTGGGGGGCGAAGCTATGTTTATTTAATACTATTAGAAAAAAGCATTTAAACCTTCATGGCTTTATAATTATGGGCAGTGTAAGGAGGGGGATGTGGGGGGCCATGTCCTTTTGCAAAAAACCGCAAAATAAAGCCCCCCATTTTCTTTTTTCAAACAACTTTTTTGGCGTGTAATTAGTCGCGGATAGGTTTGTAGAGCTAGGTTTATTTAAATACTATTATAAAAAAGCATGTAAACCATCATGGCTTTATTATCATTGGCAGACGCCCCCCAAGTTTTTTTGCAAACACCGCTTTGCGGGAAGGCGCGGGGGGCGAAGCTATGTTTATATACATATATAAAGATAATTTATTAAGTAAATAATAAATTAACACCTTCTTATAATTTACAAGTTGCTGAATAACAAAGGTTGATGAATTTTGAAATATTATAAAAAATGGTTGGATAATTAATCATTGGTATTTACTATATAAATGGTTCTTTAAAATGTTAATTGAATATCTGATGGCTGTTGTCGAGATAATTTTTAAAGATTCTTTTGGGAGGTGGAACTGATTCCAGAATTTTTTGAAAAAATCTGGAACAGTTCCTCTTGCTCCAACCATCAATCCAATGACTTCTACAAAGTCTGTATTTTTGTTTAATGTCATCTCTTGTTCCACTATATATATCTTTCTTTTCGTTATGTACTAGAAGTGGTTGATTATGTGCTTTTTCAAATCAGGCAGTTGGATCAATATTATATCCATGTTTTTTCTTCTTGTCAATGGCAATGATATCACACCTTCTGATGGATCCATTGTTTTCCACACATGTAACTTCTTCGAAGACTTCAAAGTTCTGATTTATCTTCAATTCATTTGCTATGATTGATCTTATTGTGTGGTGGCGTTTATTTCGTAATAGTTCCCCATGGGGGCAAGATCCAAGGACGTGTTCAATAGATTCAAATTGATAAGTCTCGGCGTCAGGACAATGCCTGCACCGGGTTCCATCCTTGGATCTGCCGGGGACTGATCTCAGAGGTGCCACATCACCAATGATTTTCAATGCGTCTTTGTATTCAGAGTTTGACAGTCCACATTTTCTGTGAAAATGGATATTTTCCGATTCGCTCTCTTGGAATAAAATGACGCCTCTACCCTTACGGGGAAGAGAGCACCATTTTTCATACTCTTCTTGCTGTAAGATATTTCTTAATTTTTTTGAAGAGAAACGTTTTGAATCATATAATATTTTCTTTTTCTTCATTAAAATTCTTGTACTATTAGAAAAAAAGCTTTTAAACCATCATGGCTTTATAATTATGGGCAGTGTAAAGAGGGGGATTTGGGGGCTTGCAAACAACCGCTTTGGGGAGAGGACGTAAGGGGCGAAGCCCCCCACTTTCTTTTTACAAACAACTGCTTTGGCGTGTAATAAGTCGCTGATAGGTTTGTAGAGCTAGGTTTATTTAAATACTATTATTAAAAAAGCATGTAAACCATCATGGCTTTATAATCATGGGCAGTCTAAAGGAGGGGGTGTGGGGGGGCGAAGCCCCCCCATGTCCTTTTTAAAACAACTGCTTTGGCGTGTTATTAGTTGCTGATAGTTTTGTAGAACTAGGTTCATTTAATACTAATAAAAAAAACATTTAAACCATCATGGCTTTATAATCATGGGCAGTGCAAAGGGGGGGCGTGGGGGGCGAAGCCCCCCCAAGTCCTTTTGCAAACACCTGCTTTGGTAGGAGGGCGTGGGGGTGGAATTTGTGGGGCGAAGCCCCCCTGTCCTTTTACAAACAACAGCTTTGGCTAGAGGGCGAGGGGGGCGAAGCCCCTTCATGTTCTTTATACAAACAACTGCTTTGGCGTGTAATTAGTCGCTGATAGTTTTGTAGAGCTAGGTTTATTTAATACTATTAGTAGAAAAGCATGTTAACCATCTTGGCTTAATAATCATGGTCAGTTGAAAGGGGGAGGTGTGGGGGGGCGAAGCCCCCCATGTCCTTTTTAAAACAACTGCTTTGGCGTGTAATTAGTTGCTGATAGTTTTGTAGAGCTAGGTTCATTATTTAATACTAATAGAAAAAGAAACATTTGTAAAACTTTGGGGGTTCTGAGGGAACCTTAAACAGACTGGTTCAGAACATAGGCTGTGTAACTCGCATGGCAAGTGAAAGGTGACACAAAGGAACGTAGATTGAGTGAACACACTGTAGAGCAATAATTTCCTTTAATATACATGAACTATTAAACATACATGGTGCACTACTTATTTACTGACCCTCTTGAAAATTATATTCTCCAAATATGTTATATGTCACTGAGTGAACTGTTGTTCTTAGTAGAGTCAAATTTTCATAGTATTATATAAATTGAATACACATTTTATAGGTTGAAATATATTGTATTGATTATCATGTACGCTACAAGGACCTTAATAAAGATATTACATATTATATACAAGTACAAACCCTTTTACACAAAGAAAATCAAAATGATTCTTATATTTTGATAAGAATAAACGACAAGTTAACTATAATGTCTTTCACAACTATTCACAAATGGTTAACCTTATTTTATATTTACAATTGTCCTTTATATTTACAATTGTCTATCTCGCTTTCCTTCCTAAGTGGAGATAGGATCTATTTCTTAGACAGTCATTCCTTTAATGGATTTTATTTGCTTTGTTAATAAACAGTTTATTTCATTTCATTATTATTATCTTTGTTCGATACAAGTTTATTATTTAATATTTATTTATTTAAATTATTATTATTCAATTTATCCCTTTGGGTTGGACTTTTATATTCTTTCTCTGAGAGTTTAATTGAGCTTATAGTGCACCAAATTATTTTAATTTGATTGGGGACATACCCGCTGCATCTTTCCTGGTGGACCCGTGTTACGCCCGCGTCGCCAGCCAGTTGAAGGCCCGCGTGGATCCCCGAGTCGGTGTCTCCTCTCGGTGATCTCCACTCCTTTCGGTGGTCTGCGTGATCCTCGGTGGTGTCTTCGCCCCCTCGGTGGTGTGCGTTGCCTCCTGATGGTGTGCGTCGCCTCGGTGTTGGTCTCCGGTGGCCTGGGTCTCGTTCCGGTAGGATGTCTTCCGCTGGATGTCCCTCGGTGGTGCGAGTCTCGAAACGAAATCTCGAAGTTCGTGCGTTGGGGAAATAGACTATCTCGAGGGTGCCGACGGGTGCTTAATACTGTCCGCGACGGTTTACCAACTCCTACTCAATTCAGAGTGGCCCCTGAGTTCCCCAACTTATTACTTCTACTCCTCTTCGAAGACTGATTTCCTAACTCTTCCTTTCAATTTTCCATCACTCTCCCTTCCATCGGACTTTTCCCCCGTAGTGCTATTGTCACGCCCTCCTGCCAATCGGCGATGGCGAATCCGATACCTACGGAGCCATTGGGAGAACGACTGAAGTCCAGCCCTATTGTTCCGAGAATAAGGCGTGTCGCTGATGGTGAGTTAATCCAATTTTTCTAATATGATTCTTTCCACGGGAATCGAATTGATCTCGGTCATTTCCCTCCTTCCTAGTAAGACCTTGAAATATAATGCTCTCCTATTGTATGTCGTCTAGATACGTGCTTCCTCGTGGGAGCTTATAAGTTTTATTTTAAACAATTTTTATTTGTTGTCCTAATGTGAGAAAACCATGAATGAATCTCTTATTAAGTATTAATTTTGGACGGAGGTAACTGATCTGATTGATAGTCGATTTCCGGATAGTTTATACTCCCCTGCTGCGCTTTAATTTGGTCCCCAAATTAATTGTATGGTGTGCTTCTCGGCAGTTATAGAATGTGGGTCACCAGTGCCGTGCTGTGGTTGCAAGGCATCTTCTGTCTCTCTCTCCCTCTCTGCATCAGCTGGTCGCTGTGCGGCGGCGTGTGTACGAAGCACAGATCCCTCTGTTTATACTGTAATATTTTGTTTTTGTGTTACTCTAGATTTTTTGTTGATATTTATTGCTGAAGTTTGGGAGGATTGTATAGACTTTTTTTTATATTGGTTAATCAATTTATTAATCGTTCAGCTGTTCCCGGATTTCGGTTGGTTTGTGGGATTTGAGGGTAGTTTGTGTAGGGTCGTGTCACGCTCATCTTAATTGTTTGTATATGCAAGCAGTATATTATTACAATTAAGATTACTGTGAGGCTTGATGTCCATGCGAAGAGTATGTAAATTAGCAATTTTGTGTTACCGAATAAATCAAAATCGTTCTTCTCTAATTTGAGATGTTTTATCTTCTCTAATTTCGTTACGACAAATGTGGGCGTGGTTATGTTCCAATTAGTATCAATAATTTCAGTTAAGTTGTCGAATTCGTGGTAGACTCCTGAGTCTAGCGTAAATAATTTCAATGTTTTTAGCTTTGTCCATGCGGCAGGAATCAAAATAATGGGTTCTAAGTTCTGACTGTCAGCAGAGTCACATGGTTTTATTTTTGTTATAAGAATAAGTTTGTCCATATTTAGTTGGCAGTCACACGGTATGTTTATTTTAAGAGTGCCCGTAGGAATTCGTGGAATTATCTTTGAATATGTGTCCGTGTCACATTTTAACTGGAGTTCTTGTTGTACATTGGTGATTAGATATTTGTTTGGGAATAATTCTGTGATTATTGGATATTCTGGTCTTGCATCGCAAATAAAAGGACAATTTTTTTGTAATTCGTCTATGGACGCTGATGCTAAAATTAAATGTAAACATAGTTGCATTTCGTTTGCTATGATCGTCGTACGGGGAATCTTGCATAATGGGTAAGATTTGTCGTTGCAATTTGGGGCCGATATGCTGATTATTTTTGTATAAGCTGGAGTTTTGAAAATGATTTTTTCTTCGGTGTGCAGTGAACATATTTTATCCTCCCAAATTAGAGGTGTATTAATGGTCTTGAAGATTTCGCCTTGAGTGTCGGAGTGAATTAGAGGAATGTTAATTCGAGTTACTAGGGTATTTCCTATTATTGTGCTATGATTTATTTTCAATTTGTAGTATAGATGTAATTCCGATAGAGGTATTGCTAATGTGAGATTTTTTTCTTCTGCCTTTTTCTCCAAGTTTCGTAATTTCGAGGTTAAATTTTTCGGATTTATTAATTTTTCTGATAAGAGGTTAAGATGGCATTTATTTAAAATTTCGGTTTGGGTGTCTTGATAATAATTATATAATATGTACGTCCATGTCTGTTGGAAGGTTATATAAATTTGAAATACTGCTTGTTTCTCATCCCTCATAGCTGATAATTTCATTAACTCTTTCTTTACTGCATCAAAATTTTTGTGAACCTTTTCCGCTAAGTGTTCGACCGATTTTGAAAAATTATTAAGATTGTGTGCAGTTGTTACCATGTCTCTATATTGTGTATGTACAGAATCGACAATTTTGTTGGTGTGTTCCGTGATGTGAGAAAACCATGAATGAATCTCTTATTAAGTATTAATTTTGGACGGAGGTAACTGATCTGATTGATAGTCGATTTCCGGATAGTTTATACATTTAAACCATCATGGCTTTATAATCATGGGCAGTGTAAAGGAGAGTTGTGGGGGGACGAAGCCCCCCATGTCTCTTTGTAAACAACTGCTTTGGCGTGTAACTCTTATTAGTCGCTCATAATCTTGTAGACCTAGATTTACACAGTAAAAAAAAGCATTCAAACTATCATTGACTCTTGATGTTCTTGATGATGATACCTATGTCTGGTATTGTAAAACTTTGGGGGTTCTGAGGGAACCTTAAACAGACTGGTTCAGAACATAGGCTGTGTAACTCGCATGGCAAGTGAAAGGTGACACAAAGGAACGTAGATTGAGTGAACACACTGTAGAGCAATAATTTCCTTTAATATACATGAACTATTAAACATACATGGTGCACTACTTATTTACTGACCCTCTTGAAAATTATATTCTCCAAATATGTTATATGTCACTGAGTGAACTGTTGTTCTTAGTAGAGTCAAATTTTCATAGTATTATATAAATTGAATACACATTTTATAGGTTGAAATATATTGTATTGATTATCATGTACGCTACAAGGACCTTAATAAAGATATTACATATTATATACAAGTACAAACCCTTTTACACAAAGAAAATCAAAATGATTCTTATATTTTGATAAGAATAAACGACAAGTTAACTATAATGTCTTTCACAACTATTCACAAATGGTTAACCTTATTTTATATTTACAATTGTCCTTTATATTTACAATTGTCTATCTCGCTTTCCTTCCTAAGTGGAGATAGGATCTATTTCTTAGACAGTCATTCCTTTAATGGATTTTATTTGCTTTGTTAATAAACAGTTTATTTCATTTCATTATTATTATCTTTGTTCGATACAAGTTTATTATTTAATATTTATTTATTTAAATTATTATTATTCAATTTATCCCTTTGGGTTGGACTTTTATATTCTTTCTCTGAGAGTTTAATTGAGCTTATAGTGCACCAAATTATTTTAATTTGATTGGGGACATACCCGCTGCATCTTTCCTGGTGGACCCGTGTTACGCCCGCGTCGCCAGCCAGTTGAAGGCCCGCGTGGATCCCCGAGTCGGTGTCTCCTCTCGGTGATCTCCACTCCTTTCGGTGGTCTGCGTGATCCTCGGTGGTGTCTTCGCCCCCTCGGTGGTGTGCGTTGCCTCCTGATGGTGTGCGTCGCCTCGGTGTTGGTCTCCGGTGGCCTGGGTCTCGTTCCGGTAGGATGTCTTCCGCTGGATGTCCCTCGGTGGTGCGAGTCTCGAAACGAAATCTCGAAGTTCGTGCGTTGGGGAAATAGACTATCTCGAGGGTGCCGACGGGTGCTTAATACTGTCCGCGACGGTTTACCAACTCCTACTCAATTCAGAGTGGCCCCTGAGTTCCCCAACTTATTACTTCTACTCCTCTTCGAAGACTGATTTCCTAACTCTTCCTTTCAATTTTCCATCACTCTCCCTTCCATCGGACTTTTCCCCCGTAGTGCTATTGTCACGCCCTCCTGCCAATCGGCGATGGCGAATCCGATACCTACGGAGCCATTGGGAGAACGACTGAAGTCCAGCCCTATTGTTCCGAGAATAAGGCGTGTCGCTGATGGTGAGTTAATCCAATTTTTCTAATATGATTCTTTCCACGGGAATCGAATTGATCTCGGTCATTTCCCTCCTTCCTAGTAAGACCTTGAAATATAATGCTCTCCTATTGTATGTCGTCTAGATACGTGCTTCCTCGTGGGAGCTTATAAGTTTTATTTTAAACAATTTTTATTTGTTGTCCTAATGTGAGAAAACCATGAATGAATCTCTTATTAAGTATTAATTTTGGACGGAGGTAACTGATCTGATTGATAGTCGATTTCCGGATAGTTTATACATTTAAACCATCATGGCTTTATAATCATGGGCAGTGTAAAGGAGAGTTGTGGGGGGACGAAGCCCCCCATGTCTCTTTGTAAACAACTGCTTTGGCGTGTAACTCTTATTAGTCGCTCATAATCTTGTAGACCTAGATTTACACAGTAAAAAAAAGCATTCAAACTATCATTGATTCTTGATGTTGGGCAGTGTAAATGCGAAGTTGTTGGGGGGCGAAGCCTCCCTATGTCCTTTTGCAAACATCTGCTTTGCGGGAGGGCGTGGGGGCGAAGCCCCTCATGTCCTTTTACATCCAACTGCTTTGCGGGAGGACGTGGGGAGCGAAGCCCCCCCATGTCCTTTTACAAACAGCTGCTCTGCCGTGTAAATAGTCGCTTGTAGAGCCATCGATAGTTTTGTAGAGCTAAGTCTATTTAATACTATTAGAAAAAAAGCATTTAAGCCATCATGGCTTTATAATAATGGCCAGTGTAAAGAGCTGCATGTGGGGGGGCGAAGCCCCACCATGTCCTTTTGCAAACAACTGCTTTGGCGGGAGGTTGTGGGGGGCGAAGCCCCCCATGTTCTTTCTGCAAACAACTGCTTTGGCTTGTAATTAGTCGCTGATAGTTTAGCGTTGCTAGGTTTATTTAATACTATAAGAGAAAAAGCATGTAAACCATCATGGCAGCTCAAAGGGGGTGTGTGGGGTGGCGAAGACCCCCCCATAGCCTTTTTGAAACAACTGCTTTAGCGTGTAACTGTTTTTAGTCTCTCATAGTTATTTAGAGCTAGGTTTACTCAATACTAATAAAAAAAGCATTCATACCATCTTGGCATGTTAATAAAGGGGCAGAGTATATCTGGAGGGTTGCATACAAATGCTTTGGCGTGTAACTTTTTTTAGACGCTCATAGCCTTGTAGAGCAAGGTTCACTCAATACTAATAAAAAAAGAAAAACTCAAATCATTATGGCACGTTAATCATGGGTGTCGTAAATGGGGGGTGCGGGGGCCAGGCCCCCCATTTTCTTCGGCAAACATAATTTATTAGTGGCTCATAATTTTGTAGAGCTAGGTTTACACAGTAAAAAAAGCATTCAAACCGTCATAGCTTTTTAATCACGGGCGGAGTAAAAGGGGTGGTGTCTGGCCGGGGGGGGCGAAGCCCTCTCATGTCCTTTGGCAAACATAATTTATTCGTCGCTTATAGTTTTGTAGAGTTTGCTCAATTCTAATAGGAAAAAACATTTAAACCATTATGGCTTGATGAACATTTCGTCAGCTGTTCAACAACAAAACACAAAAAAAACATTTTGTCGCCACAGTGTGTGGCCAGCCTAATTGTCAATTATTTTAGAACTTTTGAAACAATACAAACACGTTGCTCGTAAATTAACAAAATAATGCTTTGGTAATATCTGAGTTCACTCATCCCATTACGCGCAGAATAAGCGTACTCCTAGTAAATTAAAAATACATCATAGTATGAATTAAAAAATGGAAATAATAAACTGTACACACAATAAAAATCCAGATTTATTTACACAAGTCTTAGATTGTTACCCACCTATCCGGTCGGCTGCGGCAGATGACGGGCCAGGGGTGGGGGAATCCGCAGCATGACCTGCGATAGGCGAAGCACCTGACAACACAAGATGTAATTTTCATTACTTACCCAGTTTTTGACACCTTTATCTTTTTTAATAATTTCAGTTATTCAAAATCTGTTTTCATATTACCCAATTACTGGCACAATAGTTTAAATGGACACAAGTGTTGACATTTTAATTTTTAATCAATTCATTTGTTGACACACACGTTAATTTTCACTAACCCAATGGTTGACAGACATTATATCACTTATAACGCTTTTGTGATAAATGCATAATAAGTTCGATAAAAAGTTCACATTTGGAAAAAATGGTTGCCAGTTAAATTTATCATTTCCGTAAACTTTGAGAATTTGAAAGGGTATAGATTATCTAATACTAAACTAAGTCTACTAAGACAAAATTATTAGTCTGTCCCCTATAAAAGTCAAATTACATAACGTTCAGAAAAACAAAATGAAGTAAACACTAAAGTTTGAAAAGAGTCTGCCTTTTCCCCCAAGTTACGGCCACTAAAACCTTTGCTGCCAAGTAAATTCTCTCTGACCTTTCACCAATTATGTGCTTTGACTTAACTTACTGAAATTTAACACACGTGTTTCATGAGACCTGCATATTCAGCTGGCTTCGAATGTTGAAAAATAATTAATACATTAAATAATTTACACGAAGCCTTACACCATGAAAAATTTACGCATGTCCATAAATAAATATGTAAAATTATTCTCCATAATAGCATGAGAAGTGAGTAAGCCGGTTTTCTGCTACAGGAATACAAAATACGAGATTTTAGGCTATAATCCAATAAACAACAGCTAAATAAAGATACATACCAAGTTTCATTAAGATTTATAGAGAGGTTCCCATATTTCCCATAAGTTTAACATCAAGGAAGTGAGTACGCAGGTTTGCTGTATCAGGAATCTGAATATTTTGGGATTTTAAGCCATAATCAAGTTGACCTTAATAGTAAGATTTATATACCAGGTATTATAAAGATATCTTACAGAAATTAGAGAGGTATGAAGTGTTATTTATTTTCTATAAACTTAATATAGAAAACGCTGCTGATGCACAACGTGCTGTGTTTACCAATCTCAGTATCTCGGTAACTATTTACCGAGCAATGATCCAAGAAACTAAATTGTTTGTTTTTCGAGGTGAATTCAAATATGTAAATGTTTCCATGAAAAACAAACCAAAAACCCTATGTTTTAGGGTTTACCCTTCTACCATCCAATGGTCCGATCGGGCTGGTTTTTTAAATCGTCAGAACAAAACTACTTAATCGGAGAGTTGCCATCCGAAATGAATAACCTTAGATTGTGGACATCTGCTATTTATAAGTGACATAAAGTAAAGAACGTATTGCCACTACATCTAGGTACATCTGCCACTACATATTGTTGCACCACCTCCGCGACTGAGTGTGCAGTCTAGGTCCACTCCCGGTCTCATTAGAGCCACCAAAGTCTCGTTGCCGACCGGCCTCGCATTTCATTCTTAAAGCATTAATTTCAAAATGGCAGTATACATTGAAAATCCCGCAAAGTGGATCCGACATGATAACGTTGCTTTTTTCACTACCTTACGATTTGAAAATACTTTCCTACCTAAAATTTCCCCTTTTGGAAAAAGAAGGCAGTCATTTGGTTTCAATATCTTCAAGAATTTTTTTGCGACTGAAACCTAGGTCGCATGGAAGACCGACCGTTTTTTGAGCTGGGTGACCTAAGGTAATTACATCACTAATTTGTTTGTTATCATTAGGGTGAGATAAGGGTTATCCAGGTTCTGTCTGGAAATCACCCACTTTAATTGGCAAAGTTCTATGAGGTTGCTGCTGCAAGGAGTCTTGTCGACATAGATCAGGAACACACTTGTCTGCGATGGGATTTTTCCATGTCGCATGTTTTGTATGCTTTTGTTGGTCTCACACTAAACTCAGCATCATGCTTTTCTCCTGAAAAAATAATTTCAACATGGAGTAAACTTTTAGGCCGCAGAAGACAACAATTGAAATCAGTTCATTCGCAAGCAGATAGATTTTGAAATGAACGGTCGGACAGCAGTGAGATTTGGCTGAAATTAAGACCGGGAGTGAAGCTTTAGCTCGCACACTCTGTCGCAGAGTTTGAGCAACAGCGCTAGATGTTGGGCCAAAACTGTTTTTAATTTCTGGACGACCCCTGTATCTACTGAGTTATTCATTGTACTGTATTAATTGTTTTACCTTATTTTTTATTTATTTTAGTAGTAAATATATTTTTACGAAGATGTTCGCCGCGGTTGCTTTCATTTAACAGTTCCTGAAATATAATATGCCTAATGGATCCGTGCATGTAGGATGGATTTTATATAGAGAAATTTGCTAAAAAGACTTGTTCGTCACAGTATAAGTATCAAAAGGCTCTTTACATTTTTATTAATTGTTGATAAAGTTTTGATCGTTATATACAACTTTTTATTGTAAGGTTTTATTTTTACTGTTAAAAAAATCTTAAGACTCATACACAACGTATGAAAAATACGTTAGAACTTTAAAAGTCATAGCAAGAACCATTTATTTCTTAGGCCCTTTTCACACTGCGCCACCATGGTGGCCACCCAAATGTGAATGGGTCGCAACGCCGACTAACAAATCGGTGCGTTCACCCACTGGCCGGTACACATAAAATTAAAGTACACTATTTAAATAAATGTATTTTTGTTCGTGTTAAATGTGTTGTGTGATTTTAACTTCAGTGTGCCAATGGACTCATGTTCAAGTTTAGTTTATTGAAATCGACCTGAGGATGGAATTATAATATTCTGAAACCGGTAGACCATTTGGATTTACAAAAAGCTGTTGACTGAGGTTACATAAACCAGTTTTTTATTTGTCAAATCAGCTTTGGAGGCAATTAGCGAATGTCCCATTAGGGAAAAAACTGTTACCTTAGGTCTCTTGATAAGACCTAAGCCAGAGACCATCATAACTTTTCTTTTAGAGGTCCCCAGATGCCAAAAACACCATTCGTTCATTTCGTAAATAAATAAATATATATATATATATATATATATATGTGTGTGTGTGTGTGTGTGTGTGTGTGTGTGTGTGTGTGTGTGTGTTGTGTGTGTGTGTAAGTGTGTGGTGTGTGTGTGTGTGTGTGTGTGTTGTGTGTGTGTGTGTGTGTGTGTGTGTGTGTGTGTGTGTGTGTGTGTGTGTGTGTGTGTGTGTGTGTAAGTGTGTGGTGTGTGTGTGTGTGTGTGTGTGTGTGTTGTGTGTGTGTGTGTGTGTGTGTGTGTGTGTGTGTGTGTGTGTGTGTGTGTGTGTGTGTGTGTGTGTGTGTGTGTGTGTGTGTGTGTGTGTGTGTGTGTGTGTGTGTGTGTGTGTGTGTGTGACTTTAAGCACGATAACTCGCGTGAAAATGGTCCGATCTTAATGAAATTCGGCATGGACGTGTAAAATAGTAATTTCGGACGAGTTCGTAAACCAGCCCGATCGGATGACCGGAAGAGGGGAAAGAGGGGTAAACCCCCCCATTCATTCTATGTGTTTTTTGAGTTTTTTACATAGAAAAATCAAAATAATCAAATTTTTGTTAGCACCATTGAATTCCGCTCAAAAAAAAAAAAACAAACAATTCAGTATTTTGAATCACTGCTCTATGTCCATTGGTTACCGAGATATTGAAAGTGGTAAACACAGTACGTTAACCTTCAATGTTAACCTTATGGGAAAATAAGTAAAATTCTATATCTCGCTTATTTCTCAACATATATCTTGGTAAAACTTGGTAAATGGCTTCTTCTAGGTCAGATCCACTAAATATTGAATTAAAACCACCCAGTTTTAATATACCTGTAGCAGCAAACTTGCATACTCATTCCCCATGTTATTCTTATGAAGCTTACAAAAACATGTCAAATCTCGCTATGTAGGATCGAAATATGTTGTTTTGCATTTGAAATTCGCTGAGTATGCAGGTCTGCTGCAACGGGGGTATTTTAATATGTGTCTGTAGCTTTTCTGTAAATATTAATACTGGACAGGAATGCGAAGAAGAAGGTGTGGACGAACATTGTAGACATCTTAATAGGAAAAGAAGATTAAAAATACATTTTTCCGACGTTTCCGCAATTTCAAAAATTGACAAGCTAAAGCACCTACTTATTATAAACGTCCATGATTGAACTGTGTGGTTGGTGGCTGCACTGGTGGCTGAGCTGGTGGCCCATGCACATTTGACCGGCCACCATGGTGGCGCTAACGGTGTCGCCACCATGGTGGCCCAGTGTGAAAAGAGCCTTACTTAAGCCATCGTTTTTATTTGTGATTTTTTGTGATGAATACAGATTAGTGATTACATTATATTTATCCTATAAAACAAAAATTTAGTAAAATATTTCATGAAATCAACGTTTTGGCAATAGAGAAAACTCTCCTTAAAATTAATTTACGGCTTAATTGCAATGTTTTCTTTACTTCATCATAACAATTAACAGTGTATTACGTTACTAGCCCGGTAAGCAATGTTTTAACGGATGAGGCGAGCGCGGGATTTTCATGCGATTTCGGTAAAACTTACTGGATATTTTATTTACATCTTATTGCTCAGAATAAAACATATTTTTAATCATAACGTATTCCTTGCATAAGCCACCATGTTTTTAATTCTTTTAACCTAACCTGTAATAAAAAGACATTTGCTACTGCTACCATTGCTGCTAGTACATTCCTCTGAAGTACAGTTATCTCCGGCTATGGCTACTACGCTACTAACCGTATCATATGATATTTTAAACATATGATTTTAGTAAACACAGCGTTTGACAAACAGCGGGATTGTAGAACAATGTTTTCAGAAAAGTGCCCCCTCTCCCCCCGCGCCTTGCAACCAGCTGACTCTTCTATAGCCGGAGATATAATGCGCGAACTGTAACCTATAAATATTCATTAAACGTAGGTTTGCTGTCATCAGCTGACTGTCTTGTTTTGTACTTCACTTATTTCTGTTTCCTAGTGCACGGTTAATTAATTTATTGTGCCCTGCACGGGGTGCAGTTATTGGCAAAGAGTGATTGTCCAGCCAAGAATAAGGCATACAAAAAATTTAAATAATTTTATTGATTTTATAGTTTAAGTAAAGGGGAATTTATATAAAAAGGGGGAAGAAATCAATGAAGGGAGCAATTTGACACAATGTGATTAAACAAAATTATAAGTCTTTAATCTGTTGAAAAAATCAAAGTAACATTTTTTTCAATAATAAAATTGTTTACAAAACCAGCCGTCATATGATTTTATTTAAATTACTAATTGACTTGGAGAAAAGTCTATTTGACCAGCTGTTCAGCTGATCTGAACAATTACAATAATGAGTTACAGCCTTATTAGCATTCATTAAGAGAAGGTTGGAGAGACTGGTGCTGCTAATAGAATGCTGCGGCGAAGCTTGAAACTTTTGCTCCGCCGTAGACGATGCACGAAATGTGCCGTTTGTTGAATGCAGCAAACAGCTGGGACAAACGTGAGTCATCCAATATTCTCGCAAATGTCAAGCATCGTGATTTGAGGCAGCACTTTGACGGGTGACCGCCAAGAACATCTGGATCTCGTGCATAATAATGCCGTGGTATTGTTAAATAGAATAATTATCATACGTGAAACTTCAGCTTAAAATTATTTCATTTAAAAACGAAATATGGTAAACAATAATATTCAAATTCCAGACTAATATTCAATTTCACTATATTTATGTGCTGGTATGAGGCATTAAATGCTCAGGTATATTTAATGAACAAACTAAACCACGAGCACGAAATAAGACTGGAATTAATTATAAACATTACAGTGGGAAACTTAACTACGTTCTCAGTTACACGCTGAAACATTTTGCCGAGTGTGACGGCGAGCACGACGTAAAAGACCAGGAACCTGATACACGAGTGCCTTAACGTACTGTAAGTCCAAAAAAACAACGTATGGTATCGTTGAACAATTTGGCGAGCGTGTTTGCAAGAAGTCTTTGCAGAACCGATTTTTTTCGAGCCCCCGTCAGTCTGACTACTGTTCAATGGAATGTGGAGGTCTTGATTCTCAGTTCTCGCAAAACATGTTTCCATTAGCGAATTTTCTGAGAAGTGTAGGAAGGAGCTATTGGTATCACGCGTACGGCGGCTCTCAAAATCACCAATTAAAAACTTTATATGACGGCACGCTACCGGTCACCATTTTTGACAAATTTTCATCAAATTTCGTAGGAACATTCTCTCCTTTAATATCTAGTTCAAGCTCGTTGGGCAAACAAATTCGATGGTATTTTGTATTGAAACTTTGTGGATATATCAATTCAAGGGTTTTAAATTAATGAATTAGTTAAGGTCTGCTGCATCAGGTACTTTACTACCAGGATAAGAATTTTTTAATCTGTTCCTCCTTAAAAATAAACTGATACATTTAAAATACTAGACAATATATTAGTAGAATTAGAGGAAGAAACAGTACAAATCAAAATTGACAACAAAGAAAAAATGCAGTTAGAGAAATAAATTGTTCCCATCTATTTTACTGTAAATCTATAGAACATACAACTGACGATTGAACTGGCCGAATTTTTAGGAAGATAGTAACATACAACTGTCTGATTTCCTTTATGATACAGCAATAATTAATGCATTTTAAGCAAGCTTAACATTATTTTCATTTCAGTCATTGTGCGTAATAATATTGTTGAAACTTTTCAAAAATATTAAATTAATGAAAATGTCGTAAACACACTGATTTCAAATAATGTCTTTAGTCAATGATGCTGAAACAGCAAGCAACGGACACTCATACGTGAAGTAGTCACCAAGCAGAATGTATTCCACCGCGCAGGCTAATTTTCATCATAAGTCAGCTGATCGCTAACAATTCCTTCAAATTTACCTTGAAGTTTTGCTTGACAAAGGCATGCCTTTTGGTATGCAAAAATTTGTCGTTGTCATCAATTAGACAATTTCAAAAGCAGAATCTTAGAAATCAAATTAAATTATCTACCGGACGTAGGAAGCCGATTTTGATAAATGGTTTAAAAAAACGCAATCAAAAGTTATTTTTTCAATTTTACAAAAAATGGCTAGTTTATGTGAAAATATAGCTTCTACATCCAGTAGAGTTTAAAAATAGCTTTAATTTGACATATAAACTAGTTTTCCGACTAGTAATAAACCAGGAATCCTGCATACCAATTAGCATTGTTTCTTATGGAGTATAAATCCAATATAGCGGTCAACCCCAACCTCCTCTTAATGTTTAAAGATGCAATTCTTACCAAATTTACTAAGCCCATTTGGGAATAAAAATTAAGCTTCGCTCCAAATTCGAAATTAATATAAGTATTGATTTTGCATCGAAGGTTAAGACGGAAGGTAGTTTATAAGTAATTTAAAAGTTGTGATTGGTCGGTGAACATTTTCCAGCCCAATACCGAGGCTCTAAGGTAACGAGACTCTTCAACCTGCAAACTTCGACACTGACCGATCGCTCACTCTTAAATACACAAGAACTTACAACAATGAAGAAATGTCCACATCGCTTATTTTACATATTACTTATTTTAAATATTTTTTAAATATATACTTATTTAAATGTTAAATATTGCTTGTATGGAGTCCAAAAATATTTATGAATATGTTTATGCTGAGTAACACACAGAATGTTATGTTAATTCCTTGTAAAGTACGGAAAAAAGTTGTTTAAGATATTTTTTCACGAGAAACCATTGATAATATTTCACTGTCTGTGAGTGACAAGCTAACAAGCAGTCTGTGTTTCATATAAGCTGTTTAAGTTTTAGTTTTAGTTTTACAAGCTAAAACAATGGAACATTTAATTTCTTTAAAAATACGTTCAATAGGCCAATAATGAAATTAATGGTTATTACAGTTAAGAGAAATAATTAGCTACAGTACCTACAGATTGTGAGCAGTGTTGCAGCGTATGACAACTCTAAATACTTATCATCCTCTTTTATTCTGCCCCACTGGGAACTTGAGGGAGACAATGCACCGCACATTCTCCGTGTGCCGAAGCACAATGGTCAACTGTAGTAAAAAACGACAAAATTAAATTTTATATTTCATACTTTTACACGTCGCGTCGTTTTAATTGATAACATTAAGATATTTGTTTATTTCAAGGAGAGTAACAAATATCTCACTATCTAAATATGTGGTATTTCAATACCATTACAATCACTAATTAATATGAACAAGCTTCAAGACGTTTCTGGATCTGGAATCTGATCCCGTCTTCAGGTGCAAAACAACATATAATATAACAAGATTAGCAACACACGCTAGGACCTTCATTGTTCAGGAAAAATTATAGCCAAACCGTGATAGACCGGAAAAGTATTATTCCTTGAATGAATATTTTACTTGATTTTTGTTATGTTGTGCTGCATTTTATATGTATTATGTACTGACGATTGTTATGCACATTATTGTGTTTTTTGACATTAAAGAAATTTTATTTGATTTGATTTGAAAGCATTTTGAAAATCTTTCTAATCGCTTCGAAGAGCATCTTTAATAAATAAAAAATATACTATTTTGATGCTAAAGATTGTTCAGAACATTTAAAATCCAAAGGATATGAAAAAAAGCTATCCAGATAAAAACAGTTAGTAAGCGATTTTCCGAATGTCACAGCTGAAGTATCATTGTAAGAATGTCTTTCTCGGTTTGAAATTACTATAACGGTAGCCAGCCATCTCACCAATCACAGGATCTACCTACAGATTGGAATGCTCTTTGCACAGTTACACTATGGTAGTAACATGACACGGATAATTTATTTATACTGATCTAATCGAAACATTTATTTTACACAAGATTACTTCATCCCCGTAAACTAGCCCTGAAGTAGTATTTTCAAACCATAAAAATGATGGCATTGCTATATTTTATAAAAAATGTTCTATTGATAAATTAGTAATTAATAAAACCAATGAATTGAAAAAAGGTTCATACCATTCATCAGTTGGTTTTGGGTTGTATTTGTTTCATCATACACTATTAAATCAAAAGAGCTCAAAGACATTTATTTAAAAACATAAAACACCATTGTGGTTTAAATTGCTACCCCTTTTGCTTCAAGCTACAATGGAATGCTTTGAAACGTTCGGTCCGACACATATGCTGTCGGCTTGATTCCGGTATATTTAATATAAATGTTATTTGAAACGTTTTATCGGAAAGAGTTTTTGAAAAGATATTTACTTATTTTGCTAGCTCAAATATTAAAAATAAATACTACTACTATCACCATTTAATCAAAACAAGTTTCAAGACGTTTCGGGATCTTGAATCTGATTCCACCTTCAGGTGCAGAAGAATCTTAAACAAACCAAGAAAATCAACACACAGGCAGGAGGACCTGGACATATCTAAAACAAAGAACTATAAAAGCAAACTAAAAACAATACTGAAAACACAACAAGAACTCTTTATATCAAATGAATCGTGATAGTAATATTACCAATCACCATGCATTAGAACACGTCCACACCCAATCAGAGCAAAGACTCACTAAAACCTGTTTTCACTAGTTAGCAAAATCTAAATCAAAACATAAACTCGCCTTCATTAACAATGAATTTCAATCAAATACTATTACTAGTTTATGCCTCAACTTATTCCTGTGATACTACGATGAATACTGAATATCAGCTTAGACAAAAATCTGTCCATCCTCAATATCCTTTTTATACGACAATGTTCAACAACTATGCACGTATCAACTGTTAACTACAGAAATCAAGCAGTGGCTGAACTTTTTTTGAAGTTCAAATAAAAGTAGGAATACATGGAGGGCTATAATAGTCGTGGACTAAACTTGTGTTTCATTAGTTTATTTAGGAATACCGTTAACAGTATTTTTTTTTTATCAGCCACGATTCCTACAAAAAACAAAGCTCGTCATGGTCACCTATATGTTTTAATGGCCTTTAAAATTGTGTGAGTGTAGAAAAATGCTTATATCTACGATTATTAAACTGAAACGATATATTATTCACGACTAGAGTTAATTTAGATAGACGTAGTTTAGGTTGACGCGGTTTCTAGTTATTATTTTAAATCATCTAAACATTACTTCTCTCAAGCTTATATGCTCACGCCTATTATTGGGCCTCCCTAGGCAGAAATTTAATCACGGAATTTAATAGGCGATTATTCTTTTTACAATTACTGTTAGCATAATTAAAGGATATAAGGGAAATATTAACCCTCTACCTTCATATGGCTACACATATAATGATCATTTCTTCTTTTTGCATGTTTTCATGCTTCAAAACCTATTCCTGCGCCTGTCGCTGGATCCTCCGAAGATTTTAAAACGCAGAAAGGGCGTCGTCTGCGTTGTGCATAAAATGACCTCGCAGGACTGTCAAGATCTCCTCATGTGGATAATAAGTTGAAGATTGGACTCTAAGAGTTTGGATTCTAGTCTTCACGTCCGCATGACAAAACACACAAATACCAACAGTGTGTGTCTAACAGTGTGTGTCTAACGACTCTTCGCAGCCTTCATGACTTTGATTACTTTAAAGGTTTCGAGATATACTTTGAAGATATCCTTATGCCTGGCCAAATCCAAGCTTGTTTGGGTGTCGGCGCGGCGTTGGAGTCACCCCCCCCAATCTGTTTATCCGTTACCAGTGTTGTTCCGGTCACCGGATTTTAAGAATTACTAAACGGCCTAAAAATAGTGTTATAGTTAAATACAATTAAACGTAACTTTATCACACGATAAACAAATAACTAAGTCCTCAAAATTACTACAAACTATTTTGTATCCAAGTTTTGCCGCAGATAAAGACTGAATGCAGTTTGAAAGTGAGTTAAAAGTTGTGATTGGTCGGTGAGCATTTACCAGCCCGACAACACCCAGGCTGTGAGATAACGAGGCTATTCAACTCGTCAATTCTGAAACTGTCCACCGCCACTGGGAACTTCTCCAACTACCCAGCAAACCTTTGACCTTTTACCACAATCAAAATTGTCCTTTTCATTTAAGAATATAACCAATTAATAAATCGGGTGAACAATGGTTGAATGATCTTGAGTGAGACTCATTTTCAGCCTTAAGGAGTTTTGTTAGCTGTAGACACAGCTTTCAATAAACAATTAAAATAATAAATACATCTCATAAAAGTATACACCTTGTATACACAATCGAACATAAACCACACCAATAAGCATTTTCGTTTTCTTCATTTTGAATGTATTCAATGTACTCCAAATGTTATAAGTAAAATAATAACAGAAAATTATTTTCATTACTTAACCATTTATATTCCTTTTGTGTTGGTAATAGTTAGACATACAAAATAAATTATTAGTTTCAATGTGTTTTATTGTAATATTGTGATTTAAATACTTAAGTGATAATTTTTTGACGGATTGTTTAAACAAAATCGTATAACCTTCATTTTGTTTCTAGCAGACCAACCAATCAGCAGACCAACCAAAAACTAGCAGACCAACCAATCAGTCAATCTTCACTTGAAATAAGGCCAGTATGGCTACCAATATTAAACAAAGAATTGAAAGACAGGGAAAATAAAGTATCAGCAAATAGGGTAATTACTAACAATTCTGTTCAAAGTTCTCACAACATGTTAACCCGTAGCAAGGCCAAGGGGCAAAATCAGGTTAAAAATTAACTAAAAAACACAAACAGACACACGGAATTTGCATATCACATGTCTCTTTTCAGGTTTTCGCCACCTGTAGCGCGCTGTGATTTGGTTGGCTGTGGTCGCCACTATTTCCGTCGCCGCCGCCATTTGCTTTCCTCCCACCAGTCTCAGCTCAGCTCTGATTGGGTGTGGACGTGCTCTCTCCTGCCTGGTGATTCTTGATACTTGTGATTCCTGTGTTATTTTGTGTTATTGTTTTTCTTTTCAGCTTTGTGTTTTGGTGTCTGCTTTTACAGTTCTCTGTTTTAGCTGTGTTTTTGTCCAGGTTTTCCTGGCTATGTGTTACTAATCTTGTTATGTTCTAGGTTTTCTTCCACCTGAAGACGGGATCAGATTCCAGATCCCGAAACGTCGTGAAACTTGTTTTTACTAATCAGTGATGGCAAATGTCCGCAAAAATCCTAATAAGTATAAAATCACCATCACCAACTATGAATTTCAAACAAAGAATTGATTCTCGGTACGGACCCGGAGTAAGTAATCAATTAAGTGAACTTGAACAAATGCACCTAAAGTTGGCTAGGCACACCAACCATTTAACTTTTCTCACTAAGTGCAAACTCGAAAATCTAATACCGCAGAGTTTCAGAATTAAACCTCCTTTCAGTAGTTTTAAACCTAGCAAAATAATGTCTGCAGCCTCAAAATCTCTCCTTATTGAAAGAATAAACTTTCATCGTACGGAAAAGAGATCCCTCAAAATCAGCATTGAAAATAAGAAATCTGAATTGTCAACTTTAATTGGTTCTGAGTTTCAGAACATTTTTCAAAGCATCCAAAATAGGTTTGACAAAGAATCGGTTAATATTAAATCCAGACAACAATCAAAGCTAAAAAAATTAAGACCTGTCGAAATTAGTAATAACTCAAAAAATGATGAACAGATTAATGATGCAAATAATCAGGTTGTGAATCTTTCTTCACGAAATTTAAATTCAAATGAAATTTCCGTTTTGTCTAAAGGGCTGAACTTTTCTGTTGTGCCTAAATCAGTGAGAACGCTTGACTTTGTTACGGGGATTGAGTCCGCTGTGTCTCAGCTCCCTGAGACTCAGGGGGATCAGTTTCGGTGCGAGGCCAGCATCTTACTGAATAAAATTCCTGTCTCAAAGCCCAACCTAAAGAAAGAGGAAATCAAGGCAGTATCTATCCTTGGGAAAGATGATACTATCAAAATATTGCCCGCGGATAAAGGAAACGCTACTGATGTCTTGGACACAGTAACATATAAAGAGAAAATATCGGAAACTCTCCAGGCTGGTAAATATACTGAACTAAATAAAGGTCCTTCAGAAAGTTTCGAGTGTAAAGTTGCAAGCTCTCTTAGGAAGCATAAACAGTTTTTTTTATGATAAACAAAGAACTCGTTTAACACCGCATCACTCGAAAATCCCACACATGTATGGGTTACCTAAAATTCATAAAACTGATGTACCTCATAGGCCTATAATTAGCTCTCGCGACTCACCGTGTAGGGAACTGTCTAAAGTCCTCCTGGACATCCTAAAACCATTGGTAGGAAAAACTGACTCGTACATAAAAAAATCTAAAGACTTCGTTGAAAAGTCAAAGGACATATCAAATCAAATCAAATCATTTTATTGTCAGAAACACAAATGTGCAAAACAATCGTCAACAATCTATATGTATATATACAATTTGTACACAGTTAAAAACATAAAGTCTCAAAATAAACAAATGACTTAGAAATAGTATTCCTCTAAGCTATAAAATTCCTTAAGAATAAGAAACTCTTTCAACTTTTTTTGAATTTTATGGCGTTTGTATGAATTTTTAGGGATGAAGGGAGGTGGTTGAAAAGCTTGATGAAGAGTAAAAGATCTGTTGCTGGAAAAATGTGGTTCTATGTTGAGGTAACGGTAAGGGATTAGTTTTCCGGAGATTACATTTTGAAGGAGGTTAATGAGGGAACAGATCTAAGTTGTTTCTCAAAAATATCAAACAATTGAAAATGTAAATTAAAGGAAACGTTAGGATGTTGTTTTCTCTAAATTTGCCTCTACAAGATGTCAGTCTACCAAGGCCAAATATAATTCGTAAAGCCTTCTTCTGGGCTTTGAAAATTATTTTCGATTTCGAGCTGTCGTGTCCCCAAATTGCAACACCATAAGCGAGGATGGGAAAGAAACATCCATAATAAGCGGTGAGAAGGATTTCACGATTTGAGAAATAAGAAAGCCTGCGTAGAAGGAAGAGAACCCGACTTAGTTTTTTGGATACACCTTCAATATGCTCATAAAAGTTGAGATTGGAATCTATAGTCATCCCTAAAAAGTTCGTACTAGAAGATGACATCACTTCAAAGTCACCTACTAATAATTGGTTGATCTCGGAACCTTCCCTTTTTCTCAAGAAAAAATTTACAACCTTTGCCTTAGCTGCATTTATAGCAAGACCATTATCAGATAACCATTGCATGATCGAATTTGCTTCGATAAACATTTCCACCTCCAGTTTTTCAAGACTCTTGTTGGAAAGAGCAAGAGAAGTGCCATCTGCAATCAAACACAGATTAGCTTTAGAAACACTTCTAGCAATGTCATTAATGAAAATAAGAAACAAGATCGGGCCTAAAACACTGCCCTGTGGTACACCATACCGCACTGGCAATTTTTCCGAGTCTCTCATCTTAAGAAAACCTAAATCATCTATATATGGAACTGAAACGACTTGCGTCCTGTTCCGTAGGTACGATGATACCCAGTCTTACGCCTTTCCTCTGAAGCCTATTTTTTTCATCTTTTCAAGCAAAATGGAATGATCCAAAACATCAAAAGCCTTGCTTAAATCAAGAAACAAACCTAATGAATGTTCGTTCTGGTCAAGAGAGGAGGACAAAGTCGATACTTACTGTATTACTAATCAAGTAAGTAATCAAGTAAGAAGTTAAATAAAGCATCAACAGTCGAAGTGTTCTTACGGAATCCAAATTGGTTTTTGAAAAGGATGTCATGACTGGTCAAAAATGAAGATAAACGGTTCAGAAATACCTTTTCAATTATCTTTGAAAAAGTTGACAGGATTGAAATTGGTCTAAAATAATGTGAACAAGAGGCGAAGATAAACTAAAAGCACATGACTTTAAGATTTTCGATGAGACACCGTCATATCCAGAAGAGTTACTTGACTCAAGCAACTTTATTGCTGTTAAAACCTCTTCTTCATTTGTTGGAGACAGAAAAATGCTAGATCCTATATTCTGGCCCACTAAAGAAGACACTCTTGAAATCGATCCACTACTACCGACTCTAAGTCCGACCTCGGAGAAGTAATTATTGAAGTAATTAGAAACAAACCCTGGACCATCAAGAAACCTGCCATCACTGTCTTCAACACCTAACTTTTTGAAGGGTTTTGGAGCCTTGCCAGGGATGTGTTCGTTAACAATAGTCCAAACAGCCTTTTGCTTGTTATGTGACACTGATATCTTTTCTAGAACCATTGATGCTCTAAAAGACTGAACCTGATTTCTGAATACTCTCTTATGCCTGACGTACCTCTGTTTCATGGGATGAGACGAACTTAAATCCTTCGTCAAGCTATAAAGATTGAGAAGATCATCCCTTGCGTTCTGAAGCAAAGGGTTAAGAACAACTTTTTTTGATGGAGAATTCATTTTGATCTTAACCCTTTTCTCAGGGAACGCCGAATTGAAATTATATTTGACGGTGGTCATGAAAGTTTCAAACTTTTCATCAACATTCCCGGATAAAAGTACGTCATCCCATGTCTCCTTTTGAAGAAGAAAATTAAAAATTCGAATGTTGTCTTCCGAAAAAGAGCGGTGCAGTTTGAAATTTGGGGCAATGGGTTTGAATTTACCTACAATGATATCTGCCATCTGGGCATGGTGGTCAGACAGACTTGTAATCACGACTGAGGTTTTGAACCTGTCATCCGGAATGTTTGTGAAAACGTTGTCAATCAAAGAAGACGACCCACCATATTCACGAGTGAAAGTAAAAAGTTTGTCGCAAACCATAAGAAGACATTAAGTTCTCAAACGCCTTGGAAGATGAATTACTATCAGACAAGTCAATGTTAAAATCGCCAGCCACAACTGCCAGGGAATTTTTATGTAGAATCTCATCCAAACACCTGCTGAGAGAATCAAGCCATAGTGCTGGCTGAGACGGATAAGCTGGTTAGTTTTGATGTTGAAAGTCTGTTCACGAATGTCCCAGTTCCTGAAACCTTAAAAATAATCGAGTCTCGGCTCGAAAAAGATGAAAGTCTAACTGAACGTACTAAACTTCCTGTTAACGTCATTATGGAACTACTTGAATTATGCATTCAATGTAACTATTTTGAACTAGAGGGTAAATTATACCGTCAAGATGAGGGGATGGCCATGGGGTCGCCGTTGTCGCCTATCTTTGCTAATATCTTTATGGAGGAGTTTGAGCAAAAGGCTTTGTCTTTGGCTCAACTCAAACCGAAGATTTGGTGGAGGTACGTCGATGACACCTTCGTGGTATTTCCGCATGGAGACGATGAACTAAAAGACTTTTTAGGGCATCTTAACAGTATTTCTCCTTCTATCCGCCTAACAATGGAAGAGGAAGTCCAAAGCAAACTAGCATTTTTGGATGTGTGCGTAGAAAAGGATAGGGGCACGCTTAGGACAACTGTTTTCAGAAAAAAGACACACACAGGGCAGTACTTAAATTTTCAATCAAACCATCAAAAATCTGTCAAAGAAGGGGTAGCTTACTCATTATTTGACAAAGAGCATTTGCTCAAATCAAGATGGATTAAATCAGGAAATCAAAAAAGTAGAACAGGATTTGGCTAAGAATGGATACCCTCAATCCGTAATAAGAAAGTGCAAAAACCGTAGGGCTAAACAGAATGAGTCAGAAAACACTGAAAAATTCGTTCCTATGTCAATCCCTTATGTGCCGGGATTATCGGAAAAAAATAGAAGTGTTGCTAGGAAGTTCAAAGTTAGAACCGCGTTCAGGACACAAAACACTCTTAGGCAATGTCTCGTAAAAACCAAACCAAAAAATGGCACTCAGGGATCAAAAAACTGTGTTTACAGAATAAACTCCAATAGTTGCTCTAGGCCGTATTATGGCGAGACAAAAAGACCTTTAAATGTTAGAATCAAAGAACACAAAGATAACACGAGGAAGGGCTTAGTGGATAAATAAAAAATTGCTCAACACTGCTGGTCTGAAAATCACCAGATGAATTTTGACGAAGCAAAAATAGTACACCGCGAACCTTATTTTTTCAAAAGAAAACTAATTGAAAAAGAAAACTAGCTTCATACATAAAACTAGCAGACCAACCTATCAGTCAATCTTCTCTTGAAATAAGGCCAGTATGGCTACCAGTATTAAACAAAGAATTGAAAGACAGGGAAAAAAAAGTATCAGCAAATAGGGTAATTACTAACAATTCTGTTCAAAGTTCTCACAACATGTTAACCCGTAGCAAGGCCAAGGGGCAAAATCAGGTTAAAAATTAACTAAAAAACACAAACAGACACACGGAATTTGCATATCACATGTCTCTTTTCAGGTTTTCGCCACCTGTAGCGCGCTGTGATTTGGTTGGCTGTGGTCGCCACTATTTCCGTCGCCGCCGTCATTTGCTTTCCTCCCACCAGTCTCAGCTCAGCTCTGATTGGGTGTGGACGTGCTCTCTCCTGCCTGGTGATTCTTGATACTTGTGATTCCTGTGTTATTTTGTGTTATTGTTTTTCTTTTCAGCTTTGTGTTTTCGTGTCTGCTTTTACAGTTCTCTGTTTTAGTTGTGTTTTTGTCCAGGTTTTCTTTGCTATGTGTTACTAATCTTGTTATGTTCTAGGTTTTCTTCCACCTGAAGACGGGATCAGATTCCAGATCCCGGAACGTCGTGAAACTTGTTTTTTACTAATCAGTGATGGCAAATGTCCGCAAAAATCCTAATTAAAATATAAAATCACCATCACCAACTATGAATTTCAAACAAAGAACTAGATATAGAATTATACTTATTTCCCATGAGGTTAACATTGGCAACGTACTGTGTTTACCACTTTCATTATCTCGGTAAACAAAGGACATAGAGCAATGATTCACGATACTAAATTGTTTGTTTTTTCGAACTGAATTCAATGGTGCTAACCAAAATTTGATAACTTTTAATTTTCTAAAAAACTCATTTTTTGGGGAAATCTCCCTTTACTTCCCCTTCCAGTGGTCCGATCAGGCTGGTTTTCGAACTCATCCGAATAATAACTTTACAACCGAATAACTACTTTACACGGCTGTGCCAAATTTCATTGCGATCGGACCATTTTTGCGAGCGCTATCGTGCTTACAAACACACACACACACACACACACACACACATATATATATATATATATATATATATATATATATATTAATATTTCTAGATATATATATCTAGAAATGTTAACGAATGGTGTTTTTTGCTTCTGGGGGCCCCAAAACGAAAAGGTACCATGGTCTTGGGCTTAGGTCTTACCATGAGACCTACGGTAATAGCTTCTTCCCTATAAGAGAAATTTTCTAAAACATACCACAATTACAGAAGTTACAAAATTCGATTATTTTCAGCCTGAACGCCCTATTTGATTGACAGTTAAGATATTTTTTAATCCATCACATATGGAATGTTACATTTAATTTTGCAAATTTAAAATTTAGTATGTGAATGCAATGCACTTCAAACCTGATGAAATAAACTAATATTTTAGTTATTTTTTAGCTAAATACAACTTGTATGCCAAAATATAAAATTAAAACTCCGACACGCATCCTAACAAAACTACTCGATATGTATGAAAAGTGAAAACAAAAGTATAAATTTAAAAGGATAAATTAAATAGTTACTACTTGCACTTTTTATTCTATATTTTTATATGGGATGTTTATGGATTTAAAACAAAAATAATAGGGTTTGTTTTCCTCCTCAATGCGGTTGTTGAATCCTAATTTCTCCGAAGGTGACTTATGCCCACACTCAACGCACGCAACGACCGCGGCCTCACGCAACGCCATTTGATACATGGAACTCCTTATTTACTTATAATAATGTTGCTTTTTAAATACCTTAATATCTGAACAATAATTATTTTCATACAGTTAGTCAAGTATACAATCATTTACATAAAATAATGTATTGAACGACCGCCTAAAACAGATTCTGTGGGAAATGTTATGCGTGGAGTTTATTCAAAAACTAACTACTTATTCAATTGCATGTAAAAATTTAACGGCAAATTAACACAACAATTGTATATCTTTTAACTTAATAATTGGGAATCTTTATAGTACAGTGCACTTAGGTTTTAACCCGGACAAAATTATAAACAAAATGAAACCTTTTGGGATGTGTTCGGCTCTGTCCCCTCGTCATTTTTTGAAAATTCCTAAACTTTCCCACTTTAGCAAAATCCGCCATCTTGAAAAAAGTAACTGCAAAGCAGGCTTTTACATAAAATTTTATATCTCCATAACGGAAACTCCTAGAAATGTCTAACTTGCGTCATTCTGTTCTACTTTAACTGTTGTAAATATAATTCAATTAATGTTATACCTGTGAAATGGATAAGTACATAAAAAATAGATTTTTATGGTAGAAATGAAATTTTTTCAAACATGAAAATTTACATTTTTGCATTTAACAATTTGTTTAGTCGATTTACAAACTTTTTCTTCGAACAAAAGTTTTAGAGCTATAAAAGGCGTATCAGATTCATATATTGAATGTTTACATATATTAACAATAAAGGACTCAAAGAGCCTTAAACCTACAGTGTTCTGTAGCGGTCGCCGCGCCGCGCTGCGCCACCGCCCGTGCCAAAGGCCTATACCAGCCAGCAGTCCTACACAAACTATTAAGTATGAATATAGTGCATTAAAAAAAGTGTTGTTTATAATTAACTTCAAACAGGGAAATAATGATAATTAAATCACTTTTTCACATAAAACAGTTTTTGTTAATTCCAAACTTATAAACTTGTTCTTCCATTACATTTAGATCAGATATTTTATTTCATTTCTTCTTGTTCAAAGAAAGATTGGGCTGAAATATTTCTTCAAATACAAAATGTCTTGTTATAGAACACGTTTCATCGTTATATGTAAAAAGAGTGTTTTACTATGCTGTGTCTAATTCATTTCAGCAGGTGTTGTTTCCTCATTACCTAAAAAAAGTATCATTAATGTCAGATTGTGAAAGAAGGGTTCAATTGCAAAATGGAACATATTAAGTTGTAAATTGTGGAATTCTCAACACAAACAAATACAAATAAAACCCATAACAAAATATAAACAAGTGCAAAAAAGCATTCTATGGAGATCTTTTCTTTTCTTGGGACCAAAAATGTTCAATAGCCTACCAACAGATTTAATATTTTTTTTAAACATTTACAATTAAAAAAAACTTAAAGGCTAGCTTTTAGATCAAATTGATATATCAACTCTTTTTACAGTTATGCATTAAAATAAAAAATCTTACAGTATAAAATATGTAATAATAGCTTGATATTAAAGTATTCACTTTTATGTATTAACTGGCACTAGTTTTATAATGTATAAGTAAGTTATTAACTCACCATGTAGCCCTTTAAGATAACTGTTATTTAAGGTAGACTAATTTATAAGTTATTCATTTCATTAGAAACCAACAGAACTGGTTAAAGTTGGTGATTTTTTTTTTCAAACAATGGATGTGCATGTATTGTATTTATGTATGTTTTGGAAATAAACATAATTTCATAAATAATAATAAAAATTACCTTTAGCAAGGGTTATGTGCAGGGTCAGTACTCAAAGTCTCTGGATCATCGATACCCTCATCTTCCATTAGTGGCAAGCGATTTAAACAGCCAAAGCCAGAGCAGTATCCACACATCGTACTACATTTCAAACCATTTCTTAGACATTCACAGCTTCGGCGGTCACAACCAGTTTTGCAGTTGCACGATACCAAGCATAACAGTTTTTGCGGTGCCGGTTCTAATAAAGTTGGTATCGGTGAGTATAGGCCATTTTCCATTTTCCAACCCCAATGAGTAGACTCCATATTATCATGGTTTTTCCAACCCTGTATCTGATGAAAAACACGAAATGAGTGATGTTTCGTCGCTTCAGATGATGGTTCTTTTAAAATGTCAGTCCTACCTCCAACATCTGAAGCGAAGAAAAGCACTCATTTCGTGTTTTTTATCAGATAGGGCCTACAGGGTTGGAAAAACCATGATATAGAGCCTACTCATTGGGGTTGGAAAATGGAAAATGGCCTATACTCACCGATACCAACTTTATTAGAACCGGCACCGCAAAAACTGTTATGCTTGGTATCGTGCAACAGCAAAACTGGTTGTGACCGCCGAAGCTGTGAATGTCTAAGAAATGGTTTGAAATGTAGTACGATGTGTGGATACTGCTCTGGCTTTGGCTGTTTAAATCGCTTGCCACAAATGGAAGATGAGGGTATCGATGATCCAGAACTTTGAGTACTGATCCTGCACATAACACTTGTTAAAGGTAATTTTTATTATTATTTATGAAATAATGTTTATTTCCAAAAAATACATAAATACAATACATGCACATCCACTGTTTGAAAAAAAATTCGCCAACTTTAACCAGTTCTGTTGGTTTCTAATGAAATGAATAAATTATAAATTAGTCTACCTTAAATAATAGTTATCTTAAAGGACTAAATGGTGAGTTAATAAATTACTTATACATTTTATATAATACTAGTGCCAGTTAATACATAAAAGTGAATACTTTAATATCAAGCTATTATTACATATTTTATACTGTAAGATCTTTTATTTTAATGCATAACTGTAAATACCCCCGTTGCAGCAGACCTGCATACTCAGCGAATTTCAAGTACAAAACAACATATTTCAATCCAACATAGCGAGATTTGACATGTTTTTGTAAGCTCCATAAGAATAACATGGGGAATGAGTATGCAGGTTTGCTGCTACAGGTATGTTTAAACTGGTTGGTTTTAATTCAATATTTAGTAGATCTGAACTAGAAGAAGCTATTTACCAAGTTTAATCAAGATATGTTGAGAAATAAGCAAAATATAGAATTTTACTTATTTCCCATAAGGTTAACATTGAGACAACGTACTGTGTTTACCACTTTCAATATCTCGGTAACCAATGGACATAGAGCAGTAATTCAAAATACTAAATTGTTTGTTTTTTTAGCTGAATTCAATGGTGCCAATGGTGGTGATAATTTTTATTTTTCTATGTGAAAAACTCAAAAACCCCATTTTTGGGGGGGTTTATCCCCCTTTACCCCACCTTCCGGTGGTCCGATTGGGCTGGTTCACGAACTCGTCCGAGTGATTACCACTTTACACGTCTGTACCAAATTTCATTAAGATCGGACCATATTTACGGCTGCTATCGTGTTAACAGACATATATATAGATATATAGATATATATAGATATATAGATATATATAGATATATAGATATATATAGATATATAGATATATATATAGATAGATATAAAAATTCGAACGAATGGTGTTTTTTGCTTCTGGGGACCCCAAAATGAAAAGTTAACATGGTCTCTGACTTAGGTCTTACCATGAGTACTACCGTAATAGCTTATTTCTTTAAGGAAATTCGCTAAAAGAGTTGATATATCAATTTGATCTAAAAGCTAGCCTTTAAGTTTTTTTTTAAATTGTAAATGTTTAAATTTTTATTAAATCAGTTGGTAGGCTATTGAACATTTTTGGTCCCAAGAAAAGAAAAGATCTCCATAGAATGCTTTTTTGCACTTGATTATATTTTGTTATGGGTTTTATTTATATTTGTTTGTATTAAGAATTCCACAATTTACAACTTAATATGTTCCATTTTGCAATTGAACCCTTCTTTCACAATCTGACGTTAATGATACTTTTTTTAGGTAATGAGGAAACAACACCTGCTGAAATGAATTAGACACAGCATAGTAAAACACTCTCTTTACATATAACGATGAAACGTGTTCTATAACAAGACATTTTGTATTTGAAGAAATATTTCAGCCCAATCTTTCTTTGAACAAGAAGAAATGAAATAAAATATCTGATCTAAATGTAATGGAAGAACAAGTTTATAAGTTTGGAATTAATAAAAACTGTTTTATGTGAAAAAGTGATTTAATTATCATTATTTCCCTGTTTGAAGTTAATTATAAACAACACTTTTTTTGATGCACTATATTCATACTTAATAGTTTGTGTAGGACTGCTGGCTGGTATAGGCCTTTGGCACGGGGCGGTGGCGCAGCGCGGCGCGGCGGCCGCTACAGAACACTGTAGGTTTAAGGCTCTTTGAGTCCTTTATTGTTAACATATGTAAACATTCAATATATGAATCTGATACGCCTTTTATAGCTCTAAAACTTTTGTTCGAAGAAAAAGTTTGTAAATCAACTAAACAAATTGTTAAATGCAAAAATGTAAATTTTCATGTTTGAAAAAATTTCATTTCTACCATGAAAATCGATTTTTTATGTACTTATCCATTTCACAGGTATAACATTAATTGAATTATATTTACAACAGTTAAAGTAGAACAGAATGACGCAAGTTATACATTTCTAGGAGTTTCCGTCATGGAGATATAAAGTTTTATGTAAAAGCCTGCTTTGCAGTTACTTTTTTCAAGATGGCGGATATTGCTATAGTGGGAAAGTTTGGGAATTTTCAAAAAATGACGAGGGGATAGTGCCGAACACATCCCAAAAGGTTTCGTTTTGTTTATAATTTTGTCCGGGTTAAGCCTGTTTTTTGTCTAAGTGCACTGCACTATTAATTCAGCAACGGAATTCCAACGCTATTTCAAGTAAGATGAATCAGTCTCCAGCTACGTCGAGGCGACTTAATGAAGTATGCAGTATCTCCTCAGAAAGATTATTTAGGTAAGGTAACTGTAAAATCAATTGAAGAATGCTGATAGCCTTCTGATCCCTTGGAAATGTTTCCGATTACATATAGGAGAGAAGCTCTTTAAAAATATAACAATAGAGATCTGATGCTGCTACCTAGGCTGTCATGAATCAGCACATTTTTTTAATTGTAAGTCCACGAGGACAGTTATTGAATGATTTTTCTACTTACGTACACCTCAAAACCTGTTATCATTTGTTTTGATCCACCACCATGAACCTGTTAAACTTTCAAAAACTCTCATCCAAGGACTTTTAAATGTAAAAATAATATATGTTTACTATTTGAATAGTCTCCAAAACGTAACCTCATGTGCTATTTTGCTTCGGTTATAGCTTTAAAACAGTTTATGGGTCGTTTTGGTGTAGAGGGCTTGATGTCATATATATATATATATTTATATATATATATATATATATATATATATATATATATATATATATATATATATATATATATATATATATAGTGTGTTCTCAACAACACTAAATCCGTCGTAAATAAAAAAAATCCATTTTTCATGAAAATCATATTGTGTATACTTATAGATAAGTAAGCGAATTAAGTAGTTATTTTTATGTTTATATATAAACTTAGAAACGGTGTAACCTACTAAGGCCAAGGCACCTGATTGCCACGTAACGTGATATTTTAACCTATACTCCTTTCTCACCGTCTAAACCGTCTTACTCAATCCTTCCTGAACAAACATTCGAACATTAAATTGTCAAGTGATATCATTATTTAAAATTCATCAATTGGAAGAGAATATGTTTAAAGTGATCGTTCATTCTTGCTCGATACATTTTTCCAAAGGTTTTGAAATATCTGGTATACATAAATGATTGAAAATTAAATATAGATTGTCATCAAGAGCAAAATAGATAGAAAATAGATTGTCTGAAATCAATAAAGTAAAATAATTGTTTTAAATTATTAATTTGTTTATAAAAATTTTTTATGAAATGAAATTATATAACAACTGTTAAACGTCCTTGAAATAGTATTCATTTCGGTAAGTCATAGTATAGTATAGAATATAGTCATAGTATTCATTGTAAGTATATTACAATACTCTTTATGGATTGCTCGAGTAACGAATATAGAAGGCAAATTATGTTTGCCTTTGCAACTTTAATGAGGTTTAAATAATTTAAATGAAATTAGTTATTTAATACTATACTAATTCATTTGCAAAAATAATATGAATGGTAATTATAAGAACTGGATTATTTTGTTGCTTTTCTAAAACAATTAAAATTATAAATGAGTTTGATGTTGTGTGGAATTTACATTGAAATGCTGTAATAATTAATGTACCTCCCCCAACAGAGCTCATAGAGTCCAAACAATGTTGGAGAAGGTCTACCAAAATGTAATAAAACTTTGTAATTGTTTATTTTACGCAATAACAAACATTTAGGCAAATTACCGATATTTTGTGTTCCAGGGGGTGAGCCACGATGGAAGTCATGAAATCCATAAATGTTAGTATACCTTGATAACAATTTATTTTCAAAGATCTTGCGATCAAAACGCAACGCCGAAACCCCGCTTGCGGTTACTTACTTGTTACTTACTTACTTGTTACTTGATAGTTCCATCCGTAGGCCGACAGGCGTTGGACTGGTCAATGTGCCAACTCAACGTTAGCCACAAGGTTAGGTTAGGTTATGATGGTAAGTTAGGTCGGGTTATGGTAGGCTTAGGAGAGAGCATTGGCATTACAGGTTTTCATATGGTCAATCAGGTCGTCCACAGTATAAAAACAGTGCAAAATTAGGTATTTTTTCAAAGTGTCTTTAAATTTTTTGTCATCCACAATTCCAGAGATGAAATTGGGAATTAGTTCATAGAACTTCAAACCAGCATATGCTGGCTTTTTCTCAAAAACGGACAATTTATGTGAAAGAGCGAATCTTGACTTGAAACGGGTCTCATAAGTGTGATTTTTTTGACATTGATTGATTAATTGTTGATTTCTTACATAAATAACTGATTCATAAAAATACAAAGAAGGAACTGTCATGACGCCCAATTGCCTGAAAAAGTCTGTACAATGTTCCCATGGTGGGAGACTAAAAATGGTCCTAATAGCTTTTTTCTGCCAAGTAAAAATTCTATTGATAAGGGTCTTGTAACCACCCCATAATATTATAGAGTAGATTATATGTGATTCTAAAAGACTGAAATAAACTGTTCTGAGAACGTTGAAATTACAAAGTTTGCTTACTCTTCTTAAGACAAAAAGCCCAGTTGCCATTTTTTTCTCGATTTTCTCGATTTGGTCGGACCATGACAAACCATCGTCCAACCTCACCCCTAGAAAGTCGACTGAATCTGTGGGGTCCAGCAAAACATCCCCTATGAAAACATTGATTTTGTCAATTTCAGAAATGATTCTTTTTTGATGCGTGCTAATGCAGAGATACCCAGTTTTGTCTGTGTTCAATTTTAAAGCGTTGCTGGAAAAGAATTGAGCAAGAGAATTAATTTTGAAAAAGGTTTCGATTTCAAGACTTGTCAAGTCTTTGTTTTTGATGAAAATAGTGGTATCATCTGCAAAAATGAAAAGATTCTGGTCCGACACCGTCCCCGCTATATAATTTTTATATATATCAGGAACAGTATCGGGCCAAGAATAGATCCTTGCGGAACTCCGTCTGTTACCAATTTTTTGCTCGACTGAAAATTTTGGATTTTGAATTTTGACTGGTGTTGGATCTCAACAAACTGTGAGCGGCAGTGCAGAAAGGATGTAATCCATTGGTGGACACATCCCCCCACTCCCAGCGCCCCCAGTTTATCGAGAAGAATTTTGTGTTCAACACAATCAAATGCTTTGGATAAATCCGCAAAGCAGCTTATTACGGATTCACCAGCTTCCATTGCGTCGATACATTGATTAGTAAAATCGTTGAGAGCCAATTTAGTTGATTTGTTTTTCCTAAAGCCGTACTGTTTGGTGCAAATGAGTTTATTTTCTTCGAGATAGTGGGTCAGCTGCTCACCCACCACTCTTTCAAAAAGTTTAGAAATGGCAGGTAGGAGTGAAATCGGACGATAGTTCCCCATGTCCGACTCAGATCCCTTTTTAAAAAGAGGTTTGACTTTGGCAATTTTGCAACTCTTAGGGAAGATTCCCTTTTCAAGAGAAGCGTTGATGATGTGAGTCAGGGGTTTGACAATTTCATTTTGACAGAATTTCAGAGTCCTCATACTAATGTCATCAAATCCTGTTGAGTTTTTTGGAGCTAAGTTTGAAAAGATTTTTAAAAGATCGGACTCATTGATGAGATTGAATTTAGAAAAAAGGCAGTGATCTACGGCAGGCAATGGGTTATTTGTTGTTACAGTCACAGGTGGTTTAATACTACTTGCAAAATTAACAAAAAAATCATTTATGGCTTCTGAGTTCAGATTTGGGTTTTTAACTGTTTTATTGTCAACATTTAAAACTAAGTTTTTAACCAAGTTTGGACCTTTATTACGGAATTTATCGATGATCTTCCAGGTTTGTTTGGATTTGTTACTTGCATTGGAAAGAGATTCCTCGATCCAATTTGCCTTGGCTTGTACTATTGCTTGTTTGTATTTAAGTTTTGCGTCATTATAACTAATTTTATCAACTGCCAGTTTGGAGTTCTTAAATTTATGGATCATATCAAACATTTTATCCTTAGCAAGGATAACTTCCTGGGAGACCCATTTCTGCTTTAATGAGAGATTGATTTTTTTCTTTTTAATTGGGCAAGATACATTAAAATAATATAAAAAGGTTTTCAAAAAGTTATCATACATCTTATCTATGTCATTAACATTAAAAACATTCTGCCAATCCTCTAACCTAAGCCTATGTCTTAATTCTAACAAGTTATGTTCTTTAAGTTCTCTTTCACTTTTCAAAATGTATTTCTGCTTGCTTTTATTTAAGGATGGAAAACTAAAAACTATGGCATCATGGTCTGATATTAAAGGAACAGTTACAGCAGCCTTAAAACTAACAAAGTATTTAATAAAATTATCTATACATGACGACGATGTTTCTGTAACCCTTGTGGGGGTTTTTAGTACCAAGTTTAATCCGAAACTTTTTATAATATTTCTAAAATTTCGGGCCTTCAAATCAGATTTCAAGTTATCAATATTAAAGTCACCAGCAATCAAAACTTTATTGGAAGTCTTACAAATATTGCCCAAGAAAGAATTTAACTTTTCAAAAAATAATTCTAAGTTTTGATTTTCTGGTGTTCTGTACAATCCTGAAATAATCAGATTGGAGCCATTTATGTTGAGACTAATTTCTGCACATTCAAAAACAAAATCTTGATTAATACTATTGCTAAAATATAAAATTTTTACATCACTTATTTTGGAGTTGATGTTAGAATAAATGGCGACTCTGCCCATCTTGTTGTTTTGCCTGCAGTAACTATGAATAAGCTTGAAATTGTGCAAATTAATTTCATTCAATTTATCTGAGTCTAAACCATGTTCACTAACAATCAGCAAGTCTGGATTTTCATCATCTAAAAATATTTCTAGCATTTCGATCTTACCAGTTAGGCCTCTGACATTTAAATGAATTATTTTAGTCAAATTAGAACTGTAATTCAAAGCTTTTGGTTCTTTAATGTTACTTAGACTACTAAAATCCAACTGTTCCTCATTACACCCTAACCTAACATCTAAGTTGTCTGGTTGATTGTTTGATTTGCCATGTTTTTTGAGACCCTACCGTTTATAGGCCTAGGCCTACTTAAAGTACTGCAATTGATGTAATTCACCAACAAGTCACACATAATGTCTTTACCTGGATTGTTGAGATGCAGGCCGTGCTTGGTGTAGTTGTCCCTGACTAAGATGCTGTTCAAACTAATAAAGCCCCACTTGTGTTTTTCACGCTGAGTTTTGACTAACCTATTGTAATAAACCTTTCCACAGAAAATAAGGCTTTATTGAACAAAACTTATCCTAGTAAGACATTACTTCAGAATAAACAAATAACACAAAATATTAAATAAACTGTCAGATGAACAGCTGATGTAACACAGACTTAAATAAGAACTAAATTCACCACAGTCTTCCCCTCTAGTACATTTTGTAGTCATTATACTTGTTCGGGAATTTCTTCTGTCTAATAGACCGACGAGGGTATTCACTCTGAGAATGTTCCGGAGTACTGTGGGTAGATGGGTAGGAATCCTGATCAATAGACGGAGCATTGTGAGTATTTGATAAAGGTGGGTCGGAATCCAGAGCAATAGAGTTTGGTTCTGATGAGGATGGTGTGGTTGTTGACTCTAACTGATGAAAACTATTTTGCCCATGAGATTCGTCATCTGTTGAATTCAGTTGGTCATTTAGCTGAAGGTTTGTGTCTCCTCTTGGCGCCAGGTGTTTTAAAGAAACAATGGATTCTTTTCCATCTTTGTTACGTATTAGTGAATATTTCGGATTGACTTCAATCACTTCTACTTCCTCAACCAAAGGATCATACTTGCTGCTTCTAACTTGCTTTTTCAGTAAGACCTTTCCTGGAGCAGTTAGCCATGTAGGGATAGAACTTCCATTTCTTGACCTTCTTTGGTGTTTAAACATCCGTTCATGTGGAGTACAGTTGGTCGCTGTACATAAGAGGGACCTTATACAGTGTAGAGCTTCATCGATCACACTTTCCCACTGAGTTATTTTCATATTTTTTGATTTCAAAGCCAATTGTATTGTACTCCATATCACACCATTATATCTTTCAACTTGCCCGTTTCCTTTGGGGTTGTAGGGGCTGGATCTACTGGTTGCTACACCCAAATTATGTAAGAAAGATCTAAACCCCTCTGAAATGAAACAGGTACCTTGGTCTGAATGAACAAACGACGGAGTTCCAAAAATACTGAAAAGTTTGTAAAGGTGTTTAATCACTGTTCGGGCTGTCATGTCAGGGCAAGGAAATGCAAAAGGGTAGCGTGAATATTCATCAACAATAGTTAAATTGTATGAATTATTTGTTACTGAAGGAATTGGTCCTTTGAAGTCTATGTTCAACCTTTCAAAAGGGGCCATGGCTTTAATTAGATGTCCTGTACTTTTCAAAAACTTTGGCTTTATTTCTGCACACACAGGACAGGCAGCAGTCATTTTTCTTACATCTTCAACTGAGTAGGGGAGATTGTGAGTTCGAACCCAGTGTGACATGCGAGTCACACCTGGATGACATAATGACTGATGCAAATCAAACAAGCTCTGCTTTGTTACAGAACTACAGAGTCGAGTAAAGGCATCAGCAACTGTATTTTGACTTCCAGGTCTGTATATAATATCAAAACTGAAACATGACAGTTCGAGTCGCCATCGCTGGAGCTTCTCATTTTTTATTTTACTGCTGTGTTTCTGTTCAAACACAAAAGACACTGATCTTTGATCTGTCACAATTGTGAAATGTCGACCGATAAGGAAGTGCCTCCATTTTCTGACTGCTTCTACGATAGCTGCAGCTTCTTTTTCTATTATTGAGTGTTTCTTCTCACTCTCTGATAGAGACCTTGAAAAAAATGCAACAGGACGGCCCGATTGACTGAGAGTGGCTGCAAGTGCATTTTCTGATGCGTCGGTTTCAATGACGAAAGGAACAGAATCCTCAATACTACTTACTGCAGAGTGGGCTATCTCGTGTTTGAGTTTTTCATAGTCAGCAACAACTTCCGGAGGGATTGGGAATGTTTTACACTTAACTAATCTGTGTACCTTTTCAGAGAAACGAGGAACCCATCTTGAGTAGTGGGCAAGCATCCCAACTGCTCTTCGCAGCAGATCAGGATTGTTAGGAACTGGCAAATTGAGTAGAGGTTCAAGTCTCTCTGGATCTGGTTTGATGGTATTGTTCTCGATGAGATATCCTAAGAGTTTTATTGAACTTTTGGAGAAGGAGCATTTTTCTTGGTTCAGGGTCAATCCGTACTTTTTAGCCACTGCAATAAACTTTTTGAGATTTGCATCATGCTCCTCTTGATTTCTTCCACAAACTGTCAAATCATCAAGATAGGCAAAAACCCCGGTGAGATTTTCACTGCTGATTATGTTGTTAATCACACGCTGGAAACATGCAACTCCATTTGTGACTCCAAATGGGATCCTGTTAAAATGATAAAGTTTTCCTCCAGCTTCAAAACCTGTATATTTCTTTTCATTTTCACGAATGGGGATTTGATGATAAGCACTTCGCAGGTCAATAGTGCTAAAGACCTGATACTGGGAAACCTTAGCGACAAGATCATCTATATTAGGCAGAGGATAAGCATCCAGATTAGTGAACCGGTTAATTGTCTGAGAATAATCGATTACTAAACGTCTTTTATGATTCTCATTTTTAGTTATCAAAACTTGTGCCCTCCACGGGGAATTGCTTTCTTCAATGATGCCCTCAGAGATGAGTTTATTAATTTCACTTTCAATGAATTTGCTTTCATCAACAGAAAACCTGCGGGATGTTGTCTTTATTGGATGACAATCTGACGAAAGATTAGCGAATAGTTCTGGAGGATCAACCGATGCTGTAGGCAAACTACACGGACCCAAAGCTAATGGAGGTTTGGCACCACCAAATGATATACTTATATTAGAGTGTTTTGAGAGTATGTCATGACCGATTATCATATCTGCACAAAGATTTGGCAAAACGGAAACTTTAGACTTCAAGTGGTTATGCCCTAATAGCTCTATATTAACAAAACAGTGCCCGCAGATGCGAGATTGTAAATCAACTGATGCCATTGAAATTTGGCCACCACCTGGAACTACTCCAAATCTTACTTTATCGACAAGGTTCTTATTGATGAAGGTTTCAGAACTGCCAGTGTCAATGAGAGCATCAGCAGAGATATTGTTAACTTTAACTTTAACAATAGACCTAGATAAACATTGCGGGGCAGCAGCCAGCAGTCCTGACTCTGATTGTGTATTAATTGCTGAGAGTGCTTTATTAGTGGGTTTACCTGATTTAGTCGTGCGACGACAAACAATGGAGAAATGGCCTTTTATCCCACAGCTGCGACATTCAGCATCCTTGGCTGGACATACGCTTCGTGGATGTTTGTTTCTCCCACAGAAATAGCACTTAACTGTCTCTGAGGCTGCAAGTGAGGCTCTGTCTCTAGAAGGCTCTTCTTGCTTCATTTCATTTTTTGTAGTACTGTTGACAAAATTATCCTGATGTGCTTGTAAATAGATTTCTGAATGTTTTTGGGCAGATTCTAGAGCCCTAGCTTGACTCACTGCATCCTCCAGTTTTAGAATATTATTCTCAAGTAACCGCTGTCGTATTTGAGGAGAAAGCAAACCAGTGATGAATGAATCACGTATACAACAATTTTTATGTTCTTCAGCTGTAACAGCTTGAAAATTGCATTCTTTACTTAATTGTTTTAATTTTTGTATGAACTGATCTATAGATTCTCCTGGTTGTTGTTTACAAGTAGCAAGTACATGTCTGGAAAATACTTCGTTCTGGGATTTTACATAAATCGATTGCAGTGATTTAATTGTTTCTTCATATGTTTGACTTTCTGATATCAAATCATAAACATTATGACCAATATGATTGATTAGGAGTTTCAGCTTTTCTCCATCATCTAACTTCTCGACTGATGATAAAAAATTTTCAAAAGTCTTTAACCAATGTTTGAATTCATAACTTGCCTTTGGAGTGTTTGGTTCACAATCAAATCTGTCAGGTCTCAAGAGTTTGTCCATTATGTGTTTGAATGATTGTTACGCACTTTCAAAGTGATGATATTTTATATTACTGCTTGAAAAGAATGATTATGAACATATTGTTCAATAAATTGTAATAAACCTTTCCACAGAAAATAAGGCTTTATTGAACAAAACTTATCCTAGTAAGACATTACTTCAGAATAAATAAATAACACAAAATATTAAATAAACTGTCAGATGAACAGCTGATGTAACACAGACTTAAATAAGAACTAAATTCACCACACCTATTCTGAGATTTAATCAGTTCATTGTATTTAGCATTGTCAAATCTATACGGTGCCTCGACCCAAATAAGTTTCCCCTTAAGTTTGCTTACTAGATGGTCCATTTCACCCGCCAGCTTATCTAGTCCGTTCTCTGTGACATTGTTAACTCCACCCATAATGGCCAGACAGTCATCCTCCCCTATCTCCCGCGCCGCGAGTCCAACGCCTCTATCCAAGATTTGGCTCAGTGTTGCTCCCGGTCCCACCCATGATTTTGCTTCAAATTTACTCTTGACGCCATTAGCGACTCTTCTTAAACAATCTCTCGTGTGGCTATCTCCAACTAAATGAATTTTCGGCAACAAGCTCGACCCACTAACCTTAGGCGTTACCTTAGGCCTAGGCATAGGCTTGGTTTTCAGCTCAGGTTGAAGTTGACTGGCAGCATGAGAAAGGCTAGACCCGACCACTTCTTTGCAGCGATTCACCTCCGTTGGAAGTCCCTCTAATGGAGCAAATTTGTTCTTCCCCATAATGAATGCATCTGAGTAAGAAACACTATCCTGCGCAGGCTTACAAGTTTTTTTTCGGTTTTACCCAGTCAGTTGTTGGTATTGTTACAAAAGAATTACCCAGTCAGTTGCAAAGGTTTTACCCAGTCAGTTGTCGGTATTGTTACGGTTACAAAAGAATTGTCCAAACATAATGTCATGCTCAAGATGTAATATTTTACTACCTAAACTATTGAAAATGTCTACAGAAAAATGACTTCAAAAGTATCATGCAGAGTTAAATCAAGTTTAACATTTATGTATTTTACATAGAAATCAACAATTTTCCTTATTTATTATTTTCTAGCATTCCTAAGATAGGATTCCTTGGTGGTATTATTAAAATTCTTAAGGGCATATTCCTAGAAATGTCCCTCATTTTCAAAATCTTTTGAAATTAGGACACAAAATTGCCAGTTGGAATAGGAGGCTTCAATCAAAAGTTACACTTCGTTTAATATTTTCTCATAGTTCAGTAGTGAAATTTAAACATATTTGAGGATCTGCAATTCCTGATCATCCTTTTGCAACCAGGTTTGCGGTGTTGTCTTCAAATTTGAAAGATGTTTAAAATTAGGCACATTCTAGATAAACATCTAGGTATATTCACGTTTAAGATGATCAAGACTTTCACCGTCGACCGTCCTCTCGAAATGAAAAATTGCTGAGATTTATTTGTACATGTTTGCTGCTCCCTAAAATGCACAATTGTAAAATTTCTTTCAATTTAGATTAGTTCTTTTTCATTAAAAATACTACAGACTTTTGCCCAACTCTGTATAATACTGAACAGGATTGTGTTTAAATATAAATCTTAGAGATTTTAATGCAGTTTATTAAAGTTCTGGGAGGAAAGAGTTCATGGCTGTATTATAACAGTGAAAATACTGAGAAACAAAGTTTATTGGATAAAAGCAATAAAGGTAAAATACCAATAAGGAGGCGGGTGCTGTGATATTACAAGTCTAGGCTGTCTGTGCTCCAGGCTCAAAACAATCATACCGACATTCCGAGCAGCATATGTTTTTTGCTCCTTAAAAGGGTTTCTTATTGAAACTTTCTGGCAGGTTGTAACTAAATAGTCAGCGTTACGCTTTATTAATTTTAACGACTCTTAGTTTCACGGGTTATTCTAAAGTATTTTATGATTTGTTATTTTCTCTAATATCATGTGGTTAAAGCTATCTTAATAGCCGTTGGTTTTTAGGAAAAAATTACCAAATTTTTAAGTGTCTTAGATTAAACTGTAGTATATAAAAATCGCGTTAAAATCAAGGGTATTCCATTACCATCCATAAAAGGGGTTCTCAAAAAATTTGAAAAAGCAACCATGTTTTTTAGATTAAAAAACATCCCGAAAATTTTCATTTCCAGATTTCTGCAGTTGTTTGGACTTAAACTGCCGTCAGTGTTTTGAAACAACGGATCATAGTTATCGTGGATATAATTAACTATGCCTATGACCCTGATTAATACTTCATTTTCTTTTTATCGTCTTCGATAAAAAAAAGGAATCACTGAAAAACTATGAACTATGGTTAAATATCAATGCTTGCTATTTTGTTAAAGCCTAAGTCAAAGTCAAAATCATTTAATTTTAGATGATTTTTTATTATTTTTAGATTTTTTAAAATTTAAGATGATTTTAGTCATAAATTTGAGATCTCTTACAAAAATAAATAATATTTTGTTAAAATAATTACTCACAACTCGAATTTAAATGATGGAAGGAGTAAAAAATCAACCGTAAATAACTCTTCAGGGCTAAAAATTAACAAACATCATCTTCACTGCATTACTGCAAATATGATTAGCTCATTTATTTAAAGAATCAATATTACAAATATAATTTACTACATTAAAATGGTTGTACATTATATACATTAATTAAACTAGCATTTAGCATAACATTAAGTTGCAAATGGTTAAAATTAAATGTAGCAACATTTATTTTAATATAGCTTTTCCAAACATAAATATGTAATATCCATTATTAACATTTAAAACTCCGGATACAATTTTGCAACGTAGGTTAAAGTATTTCAGGTAGAAAGTAAAAGTTTTTATTCTACATACGAGTATCAAAAGGAATAATAAAATATTATCAGTCAACACTTTATATAATAATAAAACTTAGTCCTTTGAAGAACAAGTTTATCACAGTCACCGTAGAGCTTAATAATAAAATGTGAATTATTTTACGGCACGACCATAAAAATACACCTTACATTCCCATCCTTATGTACAATGTTCTTAAATAAAATGAAATACCAATATTTATAATATTTCCTTAACACAAAAAGACGGACGTTCATTTTATATTAATGATACTTAATCCTTTTATTTGTTTGATACTATCAGACAATGGTAATTTAAGACAAATGTTATTATGATGTATCGGTAACCAACAATTTTTTTTCTGTCAGCGCTGTGTTTGGGAAGGTTAAAAATAAGAAACAAAGTTTTCCTTCTAAATCCAGTAAATACGTGCGAAAAATTGGGCTGTTGTGCAAAAGGTTGGGTAATAATTAGTTGAGCTGAAAACATGAAACCCAAGTTTTTGACCTTAAGCTTCCCCGGGTTACACTACAGCGTGCGTCACTTCTGGTACTTTTTTTAAATTTTCATCATATGTACACATCTATACTATTATAAAAGAGAGGTGGTTTCTGTATGTGGGTATGTTTGGGATAAGTAAACTCGAAGAATACTGAACCGACTGGGTTGAAATTTCACACAGAGGTAGATCTTGAACCTGGGACACATATAGGCCTATTCACTTCCTTAAAATCCCCTGAGGCTACGCCCCGTGAACTTCCTTAGCTTCAATGTTTACATTTTATAAGGATGTAAACATTCAAATACCGAAATGTAAACCGCTATGAATTCTATAATTTGACATTTCAAAGAGCAGAAGTAAGATCAGCTAAAATTTTTATCGTGAGCGAAGCCACGGGCAACTGCTAGTGTAATATAATACTATGAGTCTTAGAGAAATGTATCAAGCTATAGATTTAAATAAGACTGATTTCCTTACAGTTTTAGGGCTATTGCAATCTGTAGCTTTGATGGACCCGAGGATAAGGTCCTTCAAAGATAACAAATCTTCCATTTGGTTAGCATAGGATATTTAGAAGACTTCTAAGGCCACTAGGGTGGAGCCCTAAACAGTTAGGACAAAATGGATAGTTCAAAAATTAAATATCTTTCAAGCAAATTTTCACAAGTATACCAAGTTTGATGGAAAATGGTCAAACAGATCTCGAGCTAGTTAACGTCAAACTAACTCAATCTTCACATATAACAACTCATAAAAATACATAAAAAATGCATAAGAAATGCATAGCGTTATTGTCGGTTCTCGGTATATCGATACCGGTAGGGTTAATTAAAACATAACAGAGAACAAAAGTGCTTTAAAATGTGATTTTAGTTTAGATTAAATCATAGAAATAGTTTTTAGTCGATATTCACCCATGGAAATGAGCAATTTTGAATAGTTTTGTACTCCATTAGGATTGCATGGGATGGCACAGTTAAAATGGACACAATGCATTTCAAAAGGGGAAAAATCAAACTTTAACGGATTATATTTCCTTAACCATTGCGTTTAGGAAAAAATGTCACAGGGTAAAAAGTTCTTAAAATTAAGCGTAGAATCCAAATACGCCATAAAATACAGGGTATTCCGTAAGAAAAATCAAAGTTGTCCGCCATATTGGAAAATGGCGGCCATTTAGGAGAAAATGGAATTCGTATTTTTAAATGACTTAAAACAGTAGGTGAGGTCCCCCATTTAAAGTTTTCTCAAAATCCAATAGTTTCTGAAATACCAATGGTAGCACACTTAAGTTGGACACCCTGTATATGTCGTAGCCACTTGCTGTAATTGGGCACTTCATGAAGAGCCCAACGCAGCCCGGGCACTTCATGAAGTGCCCAGCGCACCTGGGCACATAGTGTAACTCGATTATTTCGATCAAAATTACAGCATCTGCCCAACGAAACTGGACACTTCATGAAGTGCCCAACGCTCATTGGACACATGGTGTAACTATTGAGGCATGTTGGGCAGTCGAGTTTAAATCTTTGTCAAAACCAATCCTAATGTTTACATTAAATCCCAACGTCCGTGTTAAAGTAGCCAATGTTACTGTTTGCTATTAAACCTTTTAATATTTATTATTTATTTATATTTATTTATTCAAATCAAAATATTTTAACATCGGTTTTAGTTCCAAAAGCCTTTTGAAAATATAATTAGTCTACGTTACATTTGGACAACGAATTTGTTGGAGTATGAGTTGAGTTCAGACTAAAATAAACAGTTAACAATCTTAATCTAAGATAAAACAGACACTTATAATTGGTTTGAAGTTTAATACAAATATTGTCGGTGTCTAATAGTTATAAAATTAAACAGTAGTATATAATATTATATTATTGTATATTATATTATAGTATTATATTATTGCATATAAAAATAATCTATTTGTTCAGACGATGTCCATTACACAATGTACTTGTGAATAAAGACAAATAATGTTATTATATTCTAAATTATAAGTAATGCGCTGTCGAAAAAATTAACAATGATTAAAAATCGAACCGCTAGAATTTTCTAGTAACCACTTACTTTTGAATAACGTTTAACATTCATAGGTTATCCCTTTAGACAATGCTTCAAATGAATTTCCAAATTTTTTAGTTAATAATATAAACTTAGATTTTTAAGCTACTGATGTCAGTACGAATATAATAAAAGGCATATGTTTTAAAAGCTGTCAAGTAAACAGGACACACGTTTTCTAATATTCTATAAACAAATAAAAATAATTACATAGAAAAGGCTTGATGTAATGATGTTATGTTAATTCATTCATACTGACATAAAAGAAAAACGTAAACCTAAATTATCGTCAATGTTAATAAAATTACAAAAAAACGAAATAGTAAATCTTTATACAAATTAAATGATTTCAATTTCTAAAACAATAAGAAACTAAATAATTGTTTTATTATTTTTTCAAAGACTCTTATGACTCTATTTAAAAATTTGTTTTACTATGCTATATTTTAATCTTTTACAAGTTTATAAAGGGTGACTCAGTAAGAAGTTAAAAAACTAAAACGTGATAAAATAGGTTAATGTTGATATTTATGTTTGTTACATATAAATGTAATAGGTAAAGTGTTTCATGTATTTTATTTTATTAAAGCATACAACATTGAAATCGACTGAATTGTTTGGTTTGTGTTTTCTGAGTTATTTTGGCTATGCATCACTATTAATATTATTATTTAAACAACCGTTTGTTGTTTAAATGATGAAAAATCGTATAGTTATGTGTAGCCAGAATATTTCAGAAAACATAGAAGAAACCACGATAAAACATACAGGCAAGAATTATTGTCTGGTAGTGTGGAAGACAATCTTATTCTAAATGTTTTACAAAATTATTTAAAAATAATTGTATTTTGTATTAATGAAAATAATACATCGGATACTACCGACAGCAACGTAAACAGCAGTTTTACGAGTTTACATCAAGTGTCCAGCATCTGAACTGGACACATAGTGTAAAAGAAATAATTACAGCATGTGCCCAACGAGCGTTGGGCACTTCATGAAGTGCCCAGTTTTGTTAGTCACATACTGTAATTTTTAATGAAATCATTCAATTACACTATGTGCCCAGGCGAGCCGGGCACTTCATGAAGTGCCCGGTTAGCGCTGGACACTTCATGAAGTGCCCAATTACAGCATGTGGCTACGACATATATAAATATAAATGTAAATATAAATATAAATAAACAAATATATATATTTGTGTGTGTGTGTGTGTGTGTGTGTGTGTGTGTGTGTGTGTGTGTGTGTGTGTGTGTGTGTGTGTGTGAGAGAGAGAGAGAGAGAGAGAGAGAGAGAGAGAGAGAGAGAGTATTTGTGTTGTAATTATAAAAAAGTACCAGAAAGTGGCGCGCCCTGTGGCAACCCGAGAAAGCTTGAGGTCGAAAACTTTGATTTTATGGTATCAGCTCAGTACTAACAAAATATCCAAAAATCACAACTACCTGACCTTATTACACCAAAATTTATTATTTTACTGGAATATCTGTTTGAAACCCTACACTGAAGTAGAGCAAGCTAAGAAATCGTGGTAGACAGGTCAACGATGGACGAATTTTATAAACTAAATAATACTTATTACATAGCCTGAAAACGTGTAAAAGTTATCAAAACCTATTTAATTATATGGATAGAACCATGACAAAAGAATAAGTCCACTATAAAAATAACACGTTTTTACAGGCTGAAAAATCCTTTTAAAGGTTACATAAACCCCTAAAAATTAAAAAAAATCTTTTGGAATTAGTAATAAAACTTACTCCAAAACCTGTATGAAAAAGCACTTGTCTATGATTATATTCCTAACGATGCAAACTAATTGTGTTGCAAGTGCTGTCAAATAGAGTAGAGCTAATCAGAAATCTAGTACGTTTTTTAAGTAGTAGATTTTTTCATTCTGAGCTCGATTGAATAAATCAAATTGGTTTGCCATTTTCAATTCTCTAAAATATTTGTAGACTCACACTTTTCGTCATTGAAAAGTTGAGTCGCATTTAGAAATTTAATTATTTTTGGTTTTCTTTTTTTGGAATAATGTACTTCAGACATTATTGTTGTTTCATTCATTTCCATATTATGATGATGGTATTTTAGGTTTTTATACATAAGTAGAATAAAGGTAATCACAGTAATTGATATATTACTAGTTATCCTGAAATAACCAACTTTTTGGTTAACTTTAAACGACCTGAACATTTTTTTTTCTTAGTGTGATGAAAAATTGGTTGGCTGCTCCAAAAAACAACCACTTCGGCTCCTACCAACGAAAACTACAGTAATATAGGGGTTAACGTTCTACCAGAAAGTTGTGTTTCTACATCGATTTGCTACAATTATTTACTTCTGTCTCAAAATTATTTAACATAAAGTTAAAAGTAAGCTGGCAATGTTTTCTCTCATTTTACAGTTTATTCAGGCATAGGGAATAAAACTGACGAGGTTATGTTTGGTCGATTTAACATTGACGCATTTCGTTGGAAGGGAAAATGCTTGCCAGTCGCGCGTTCATTCTAAGCCCCGTATTCAAAACAAATTAGGATAATATGAGTAGGGTATTCAAACATCAAACATACTGAATTCAATAGTGGCATACATTTTAGCAAAGAAGTCGTTTGTTTACCTCGCAAACTCAGGGGTAACTGGTCTGAATGCCATGTAATGACTTTTGTGCTCATACATTTACTATGCGTTATGAGAACTCAGCTTTTATTTGGTTTATTTTGTTAAATCTCTTTAGTCAGACCAGGACAGATGTAGAAAGCTCAATCCTTAAAAATATTAATTATGATAATTTTAATGAAAAAGTACTTAGAAAATATATAATACAAAATCGGAGACATAAAAACAGGCTTTTCCTACGATATTCTATTATTGGCATGTAATTTATTATTCCTTTAAATATCCACCAAACTATAGTAATGCAATAGACATTAAGTGTTAAGTGTTGTTTTTAAAAATTCCTAGCGCGTTTAGCCTCGGAACTGTGACATGGATGTCGGAGGTTCCAGTCTCGACGTTGTCGCATACTTGTAACTGTCCTGTTCACCCTTGTATTGTGCCGGCTACTCCTTGCTTTGCTTGATAACCTCCATGCACACGTCTGAGGCCCATGTGGGGGGGGGGGGGCAAATGCAAAAGAGGCCTACATCCTTTTTTAAGGGAATTTTTTTCTTAAGCATTATTTTAAAAAATTGTAGTCGATTTGCTTTATTTGAAAACTTGACAATTGCTCTAAAAGTCCAATTTCAAATGATTTTTTTAAAAATTTGGATTCAGGTACATCAATCAGATTTGCGACTATGAAGAGTGTTACGGAACAATTACTACAGTCCTCTCTTATCTACAGTCCTTTGGATAAATTTACTTTTAAATAACTTTCTAAGTATTTAGATAACATTTTTGAATTATTTCAACACAGATCTCATGAGGATTTGATTGGCATTTTCAAATTCCCCTTTATTGCACTTTTTACCCTCTTCATTGTTTATATTGAATTATCACCCCAAGTAGTAAATTGCACATCAAGAGTGGAAAGTGGGACCCAATACATCTAAAATATGGTCTTGAATACGTTAAACACTTTCACTCGTGTTTCGAACGATCCTCATCACAACACTACATTGAAATCAGCTGCATTCGTTTATTTGTTTAGCCTATATCGGAAAAATCAAGATAGTAAACACTACCTATCCATAGTAAACATTATTTTTTGACACAATTAATTAAGGTTGAGGTTTCGATGAATTAGTAGTGTAGTGTAAAATCAATTTTTTATAATTTTTTACCAAATTTTTAACTAACGTATTTATAATTATTAAAATATAATTTATTATTCGCTAAAAACTTACTGTAAATATTTTTTAAGAACATGTGTAATTGATGGGAAAATCATTATTTACTCCTTTGAATTAATTTTATTACATGGCTAACTTATATACTAGCCTAAAACATTCGTACTGTTAAATATTATCTTAGATAAATGTTATAGTAATTAATGATTACAGTATGAGTAAATAATATTAAGTTTTTAATCCATAAATATGTGAATTTGAGAACTGACGGACATTGTAACAATGACACTTTATGACAAAGAATAAAGAAAATTGAAAATAAAGACCATTAATTTTTATCGTTGAATTTGTTAACAACAATAGACAATAGACATTTCTGATTGGATTCGTAAATGCCTAAAGAAAGATTTGGGTTTCAGCTGTTAAGTTCAATACTTAGTAAAAAAATTAGAATTTAGTTGGTTTTTTGCACTGCATGAAACAGTGGAATATCACTGTAAAGATGTATTAACTAATGGTAATATCTCCTTTGACTATTAAAATATAAACTAAAATTCCGGCTGGGATTTTATCACACAATTTATTTTCAACCAAGGGATAATTTAGCATAAAATGATATAAGACTTACAGTTAACAATCCGAGAGTATGTACAGAAGGGAAAGCCACGTGACGATACAGTCATAGATAATAAACCAAAAACACTCTACATCAAAATAAAATAAGTAGGACCAAGTTTGTTGTAATTGAAGGCTAGCTAGCGAGGAGCGAGGAGGGTCACGTGACGAGGGAGGAGAGGCCGTGAGCCAGCAGCACGGCGAGGCCGGCAGTGAAGGCCGGGCAGCCTGAGGCCAAGGCCGAGGCCGCGGCGTCCAGGCAGTGTCTAGCGAGCGAGGAGAGAGGAGGGTCACGTGACGAGGGAGGAGAGGCCGAGAGCCAGCAGCACGGCGAGGCCGGCAGTGAAGGCCGGGCAGCCTGAGGCCAAGGCCGAGGCGGCGGCGTCCAGGCAGTGTCTGAACTCCGAGTACTCCACCCTGGTGGCGGCGCAGTAGTGCGTGTGCGTGCACGACTCGTCGCAGTGGCTCGTCGACAGTCTCACCGAGTTGGCTTGGTAATACCTACAATCAGATTGTTGATATATATTTTTCTTATTACATTTTGGAAAAATTCATGTAGAATAAATTTTAATACATTTCTTTCCACTGAAGCATCCCATAAGAGTATTTGAGGTCCGATTTACACGTCAAAGAGTATATTAATATCGATCGTCCTCACTTACTTGTCGAAGGCAAGGGAGTCGTGTCGGAAGGAGGCCGCGAGCTCGTGCAGCGAGGCGGCGGAGATGTTGGATTGGCCGTAATAACTCGTGAAGTTGTACTCTAGTTTCCACTCTGCTTTGCCCCGCTCATTGGCTTGGGCAAGGTCGAGATAGAATTGCGTGTAATCCAAAACCTATAACCAATATTATTCATCCAGATAACTAGAAACGTATATAAACGCTTTGGGCTGATTGCATTTAGTGCTTCAAGTCAAGGGGGTTTGTATATACTATAAGGAAATTTCACCATAAAATAGTTTGAGCATCAGGAGAAAAGCTCTAATCAAATCGCTAAAATATGTTTTTAAGTTTTGAGATGAAAATCAATTCTATATCGAATACAACAATATCCCTAAGTTTTTCTTCTTAGTCCAGCAAAAAACTTAGTTTTTAAAGGGAAGTTAAAGGTTGACTTTGATTTTTGTTTCTAGCAAGTTCCTTTAGAGGGGGTGTTTAGTGATAAATTTACTAGATTATATATGTGCTGCACTGGGAAGGGGTGATAGCACTATTACAGTCTTACTATAGTTCGTATGGGTGGGAGGTTCACCTGGCCCGTGTCCTTGTTGAACTTGTAGAGCCGCAGGCCGGGGTTGTTGGCGCCGCCGTTCGTCCTGCGAGGGCTCAGCGAGGGCGCCATCAGCATCCACGACACCGGCCGCCCTGCCGCACACACACTCTCATACTCTCTCTCAGTTTAATTTAATTTCAAAACCGCGACGATTTTCCTCCCGCAGAGCATTTAACTATGATGAGTCAACTAGGTCAATTTATGCACTGCGGCACCCGCTGCTGTGCTCAACCTGAACAATCCATCTCCGCGCACGTGCTCGCCAACTAGCACAGTACTGCGGGTTGGCAAGACTTTCCCACCCTCTCCTTTGCCACTGACCTACCGGAGACGCAACTTCAGCAAACATTTCACTACGGTAGCGGACCACATGCCACATGCACAAACAGGGCCTTACCTACAGTATGTTACAAGGTCGGTGCGACCTTAACACCATTGTTTGATGAATATAAACATTTAAATAAATGTTTTATTTTTTACTTGGGATCGCGAAACAAGAAGTTAAAATTATTCTGCAGCTTAGATAATAGCATGCACTACCAAAAGATGCATTATCTTTAATGGAATTTTGAGCAAAGAACGTATGCAGATGATAATCTTGAAAACATGCTAATTACAACTTTGTACATACGTTACTGATACGGTTGAGTACTTGGTTGGTTGGATACGTAACTATTTCTGTTGCTAACATTATATACCACTCGTCTTTGAATCTGTTTTTTGGAAGCGGGGGAAAAAATGAAACCTATAGTTAACAATTTATATCCCTTCAATCCAAATCTAATGATACGGGTGTTATCTAATATTTACTTATGTGATTATTTATCATATCGTATAATAGTGATGTTTTAAGAACTTATTTATCACTAAGTATTCAGCTAATTTAAGCAGAGGTTAATAAAATAGGTTTACATTACTGGATATTTAGAGACCTACTAACCAATATACGAAAATACAAGTGAGACAAATGCATTCCCATTAGGAAATTAAGTAGCTCACAAGACGAAAAAGCAGTAAAACGCCAATGACCATTCTTCAGTGCGTATAACAAAACCATTTAGCCAAGACGTAAACTAATTTTGTGGTCGTAGCGGGGGACGTTTACGGCAGAGAGACCGCTATAACAGTTTTACAATGGGCTTACCCGTGGGTGAAGATGCCAAGTTCCCGCAAGTGCATTAGTCTGATAAGGATTTCACAGTGGAACGGCGACTAAGCTTACTTACTGTGCTACTGCTTTTCCTCCTAATGTGTTGGCTTGGCAGAGTTACATTTATCACTCGGGATTTTCTCAAAATTTTATATTGATGCTGAGACTTTTTTTACAACTTCGATGTTTTAGTTGTATGGGACACTCCCATACAACAGAAGTAACAAATGTATTCATATCATAGTAGTAAACAAATTTATTTATTTCGTACTAATAATCTTTATAGAGCACTATCCGAGCCCGGCAGATGTTGTCATGGATTTTAATATTTACTTGTTCAAGTAAACGTGTAATTAGCATTTATATAACATATCTTTGTCTGTGGTTAATATGGGAACCCTTTTGGGACTCTGGAGAGGAGCCGAATTGAGTTAAAAAATTTTTTTTTAAACTTCCTCTGTGAAATTCTTTATGTTTATACCAAGTTTCAAGGCAGACGGGCCATCAGTGTCCGAGACCATAAACACGCATAAAATGTTAAAATCATAAACATATTTTGCTACTTAATTTCAATTCAAAATGTTTTACTCTATATCCCGGAGAGAAACACAAATTTTTTATTTCAAATCTACTACAATTCGCACAGCTTTCTATTTATCATAAAACTTATTGATTCACCACAAGATAATTTCTGTATAGTTTCGTTGCAAAAGGTGTTGCAGAACAATTGAATGTAGTTAACTTTGAATTCAACATTTCATTTTTTTCTGCACACAGCAAATAATAATCGCATTTCAATTAAATTTCAAAATTCGTTAAATTTCGTTTCAAATTTTGAAAGTTAGATTTTTCTAAAATTACTTCATTTAAAGTTTGGGACCTTTAAGTTTGGTTGTACGGCAATAGAAAGGGTTTACTCTGACAAAAACAAGTGTGTGTCGGTATCCATGCGTCGAAAGAAAAGTTAAACAATAAGGTACATTTATCTGGATAAACGATCAGTAGTTAGTTACCCGAGTGGTTGTAGACGAGGCGGAAGGTGTCGGAGTGGAGGTGGCCGAAGAACTGGCCGGCGACGATGTCGGCGTGGCGGCGGACCAGCGTCAGGTAGCGGCGCGCCGCCCCCTCGCTGAAGTGCGGCACGGTGTCCGGCTGCCGCTCGTCCGGCCCCGGCCCCATGTGGCCTACGATGTACACCTACACAAACCCTCCTCCAATGTATAAACGATGTTTTGTGTAAATAGAAAATTCAAATAGCTAAAAATCGTTCCCTTATAAACGCCTCTTTTAAGTGTTTATTGTGTGTAAAATGTACGCATTGTTTCTTCAGAAAACTTTTTTATGTTGGGTGTAGATTTATAGATTACCCCAAAATATTTGATTAAATCATACACTTGTGCTAGCAGAAAATACGTACTTACAAGATGTCATTGCAAAATAAAGTAATTTACCTTTTCTCTAAGTGATTGAGATTTTTCCAGCACCTCGGAGAGCCATTTTAATTGAACGTCTCCTTTTTCTGCGCTTGAGAAAAGGTTAGTGTTCAAGGCGATGTATCTTAGTTTGTGGTCTGCTTGCTCAATGGTGTAGTAGCCTCCTGTCGAGTAAAGTAAATTTATTAAGTAGACCTCGCAATACAAGTAAGTCGACAATTATAATATGACATCGAACAATACACCTTGAACATGAAAACTTAAATTTTATGAGTTTTACACCTTCAAGTATTTACATAACATAAACACTCATATTAGGTTTACATTTCACCTTAATTGGTATAACTGTACGTTATGTAAGCTACTTTTCGTTAAAAATACCCGTGCAAGAAGGTAGGCCTTGGATGAATTACAAAAGAGCGACTGTTACACTGAAAACTGTAGCAATAAAACTGATATATTTTTAAATAGCTAAATAAATTAATATTTTTATAATTATCGCTGTAAAGTGTCTCAAGAGAGAAGTATTTTATTTTTAAATTCATAAATAAGAATTCATTACTTAAAAATAATAATTCATTACCTTAAAATTTTAAATGGTATTGAACATAAACGAGCTTAAAATATAATAATATTAAAAATACTTAATGCTCTATAGAACATAAAATAATACATTAAACAAATGCAAATCAACTAAAAAAAATTAAATTAACATTCAATTTGGTTTGATATTTTTTAAATGTGATGATTAAAATCCGGACATTTTCAAATAATGTGAAGAAACCCTTTTGCAAAGCTTAGAAGAAGATTCTCGAAGTACTTTTTGTTGAAAGTGATAAGAGGAACATGTGGCCCTAGCCTCGATTGGGCCTCAGACAGGCCGACCGGAGCCCGTGCCAGCTGGGTAACCGTCGAGTCTCATGTGTGCTCGCCTCGGATTGTACAGCATTGTCAAGTCGTTCTTTTTACTTAAGTTTAGCCTTAAAGAAGAATATTCCTTACTTTTACTTCATTAAGGACTTCAACTCTAATAAAAATAGATTTAAAAATAAATACATATTTTGTTAATAGTAAAAAAATTAGACCATGTAATATTTAGGGGATTTCTCATTCGTATTTACCTACGCCGCAGACCTTACGAAACGACACGGTTGCAAATGCAAAAGCGTGGGATTTATATTTCACCTGTAAATGAAACCTGACTGCGGCAAAGTTTACCCGTCTCTGTATGGCATGGGAAAGGCAAACATGACACGTTTACATCAGACCTGTGTACATTCAGCAGAAATAGCATTTAGAATATATGCGTATTCGAATAAATAAACGACATCGCGACATGTTTGCTAGACATTTTTATTCTTTACATAGCAATGTCAGTTTATCACAAGGAGGAAGAAACGCCCCGTTTCATAATACGTGTATATAGCTTTTATTTTTCTCAGTTTATTTTTTCCGTTTATTTTAAAACTATTCTCTGTAATTTGAGTGTCTATCTTGTCGAACATTTTATAATTTAACATGATCACACCCTTACCCTCACTACAACCACTATAACGTAGAAGTGCCTATCCATACATTTACATGGTAGTTGTAGTTTATATTTGCTAATTGCAATTTCATGAATAGATACTTTAAAATATTGAGTTAAAATTATGTCTATTATGTGGAACATAACGTTTTATTGACGCTATATATTATACAATATGTTGTTTCTGCTATATTAATTTATTTTTTCTCGCAACATAGTGTATTTTGTAAATTCTTAAGCTAGGAGTGCGATGAGCTCATGAGTGTTGGACCGAAGGCGCTAGGCAGCGCCAATTCCGTCATTACGGGAGTGCTATGCGGGTTACATTGTTTTTCGGTCCCACACGTAAGCAACCTACAGTATTCTTCTTCTGTTCCAAGTAATGTCCAAGTAAAAGATCGATTATGCAACATAACAACAACAAAAGAAGTAACTGAAGTAAATATGAAGTCCTTTACTGAAGTGTTCGTTTGTCATTGGAGTGGCAATTCACTTTAAAGTTTAACCGTGGAGTCGAGATTACCTTTGTTGAAGGTGAGCAGGGCCTCGGTGGGCAGCCACTGCTGCCAGAAGGTGGCCAGCTCGCGGTAGCCCAGCCGCTCGCCGGGACTCCCCCCGGGGTCGTCGTGGCCCAGCGCGGGGAACACGAACTGCGAGGGGAACGTGTGGCTGAACAGGTGCGTCAGGTTCTGCAGCGCCGCCACCTGCTTCTCCGACGACCGGCTGCTGGACATCACCGACAGCCCGTCCCTGCGGCGACAAACCACTAAGTTTATCTCTCCACATGACAAATTATATTTCGAGATATAAGGAATGAAGAGAAACGGCACTGTGATCACTGTTGAATAGCCTAGATGGTCCAAAAGCTGACATCAGACGAATAATTTACATAGTTTTATAAGTAAGTTTGTAGTAGGAAATTCCTAATTAATATTGTACTAACCTAGTGAACAATGGTTTAAAGCCTAATGGTTTTAACCTTTAATGGTTTAAAGGAGGAGTTGTAATATTAAGTAAAACAATTTAAAAATCAAGAAAATATCAAATCCAATCTTTCAAACAGTATGCGAGGAAAAAATATTTTAATGTTTTGCAGTGAAGTGTTCTGTCAATGACTATCAGTTTATTTTGATAGGAGTCTACCGTTCCTCAAAATCTAGTAGCATTTTGTTTTTCGATAAACTTAGTTCTGTAATTGACAGTGTTTTAAAATTTAGTAAAAATATTGTTGTAGCAGGAAACATTAATATGAATGTATTAAAAAATAATAATGATTTTATACAGCTGCAAAACATGTAAAAAGTTGTAGAATGAGATATTTAGTAAATTTTCCTACATGGGTAGTTAACAATTCTGAAACAGCGATTGATAATTTTCTAACGAATATAACAGACATACAGCTACACTTGCATGGATTAATTACATGTTTATCAGATCATGATGGTCAGGTCATGGAACTTAAAATTGCTAGCAACCCAATGGTTGAAAAAAATTAACCAAAACTATTCGCAATTTTAGTGCAGATAAAACAATTATTTAAATCCAAGCTGCTCAATGAAAACTGGATGGAAGTATTTATGGTTGCAACAAAATGTAAATACTCTATTATTAACAGTATATTTTTTCAATATTTTTATGAATGTTTTCCAGTAATAACATTAAAAACTGGGAACATGAAAAATAGATGGGTCCGTAATAAATTAAAGCAAGACAAAGAGAACATTGTTAATATGAATAAGCGAGCCAGATTATTTAACAATCCTTCGGCTCCGGAACTAAATGCTGCTAAAAAACACTGTAGAGCTTCAGAAAGCAAAAAGAGAATATTACAGTAAAAAAATCAAAAAGTCACAAAAAAACTCAAAACTACATGGTAAATTATTTATAAAGAAATTTATGATAGTAAAAATAAAAAAATGGAATGTATCTCATTAAAATCAGGTAGCAAGATAGTAACAAAACCAGATCAAATTACCAACCTATTTAATTCCTTTTTTACAAAAAAGACAAAAAAACACAATTAGTTTGAACAGCAACAACTCTTGCTTACTACAACCTAAATTTCATCTTGAACCAGTCACAGACAAAGAAATATTAACTACTATAGAGTCTTTCAAGAACAAAAAGTCATCTGGTTATGATGAACTACCTGTTAAAATTTTGAAGGAGGTAAAAGAGGAGATAAAATTTATATAGGCACATCTAATTAATTCATCCTTTATTAGTGGTAGTTTTCCAAATCAACTTAAAACTGCTCGGGTTGTCCCAATTCATAGAAAGAATAGCAAAACTAACATTTCTAATTATCGGCCAGTCTCAGTCCTTCCAACAATTTCCTAAGTATATGAAAAAGTCGTTTACAACAGGTTAATTAAGTTTCTAAATAAATATGAGCTGATTTGATTAACATGGTTTTTGCGCTGGCAGATCAACTACTGCAATCTCTTTTGTTGAATCAATCATTAATTCACTTGACCAAGGATTAAATACTGCAGGAATTTTCATGGATATGTCACAGGCTTTTGATAATGTAGAGCACAGCATATTGCTCAACAAGCCTAGAACATTGGGTATATCAGGAGTTAGTTTCTCATGACTGGATCAGTTCATATTTGGAGGAACGATATCAGTTTGTTGAACTCTCACATTTGTCAAAGGATAATTGGATACAAAAAACTAGATCAAATTTGAAAAGAATTTATTTAGGGGTCCCTCAGGGTTCCATATTGGGCCACCTTTTGTTTATTTGTTACCTCAAAAATCTTCCCAATATTTTATCACAGTCTAACAGTAAACTCAGTGTCTACCCAGATGACATTAACCTAAAAACTTCTGGAAACTCAATTACTGATATTGAAATATCTTCTAATTTGGAATTTATAAATATTAGTCAGTTTTTAATACACCACAATTTGACCTTAAATGCTAGTAAAACCAATTTCATATTTTTTCTCACAAACCATAGGAAAAAAGATATGGTTCCAAAAGTTTCTTTTGATAACCAGTCTATTAATCAAACTGGAAGCACTAAATTTTTGGGACTAATTATAGATGAATATCTCAATTGGAGCAGCCATGTTGATTACATAGTAAAAAAAATTGATTCAGGTTTGTTTGTATTACGGTCATTGTCTTTTATATGTGATGTGTCCGTTCTACAAATGGTATATCATTCTCTTATAGAGTCACATATTTGATATAGAATCAGTATTTATGGTGGGACAACCCAACAAAATTTAAATAAAATTTTAATTTTGCAAAAAAAAGCAATTAGAATAATAAATAAATAAATTAAAATATAATGACTCGGCTAAACCTTATTTCAAAGAATTGGGGATTTTTATAGTGCATGGTTTATACTTTTTTGAAACTATTCAACACGCTTGTAAACTAAACAAAAAAGATACGGTCTTAGTTCACAACCATAATACAAGGGGGAAAATACTATTGCAAACCACCGGTGCAACAACCACCGGCCACGGTGGCCAACAACCACGGTTGGTGTAAAAACCACCGTCTTCAACTATTTAAGCAAGAAACTTCGTACATTGGCAATTATTTCTTAAGGAATCTACCTGGCACAGTCCAGGGCGAAAAAAGCAAAACTAAGTTCATTAGAAAACTGAAATTATTCCTGCTTGTTCTGGCTCCTTGCACTATTGACGATTTTCTTGATGCAAAGATGACACATCAATAAATCACTGGACAATGTTTTTCTCCTTTCTTTAACATCATATTTTGAAATTAATGTATTATTTACAACTTTGGTTAAGTATATGTTATTAGTTCTAAATACAAGCATTTGTTATTTTAATTTAAATAACCTTGATATATGTGACACTATTCATTGTACATTGATTGTATATTTGTGAATAAAGACATTTTTGAATTTGAATTTGAATTCTAGTATGTTTATTCTTCATTCAATAAGAATGTGGTAAAATCGAAAAAGGTTTATCTTTAGTAGAAAATTCCTTTCAACTTTCCAAAATAAATTAGGGAAATATGATTCTATTTATCGATAACTCCATTTAAAAAATGTGCAGGACTGGAATGTTCGGAAGTAATTGCCAAGGAGGCTGACAAGTAAAACCCCCTTGGGCAAGGATGCCTTTGTTTTAGGCAGAGCTTACAACTACGCAACATGATCAGCCAAACTTTTTTTATACAAATCACTGTATTTCTCCTCCCTCAGATTCAAGATATTGTTTAATACTGCATGCATTTATGTGTTTGATGTTTGAGCTTTGATGTCAGCTTTGTCTGCAGGCAACGCTGCATTGCGTTATCCTTGGACTACTAGATTTCCCCTCGACAGTAAATACACACATGATCACGTTTATATCTTAAAATCGTAAATAACATCAATTAAAAAATTCGGAATCAAGTGCTAAAGTGCTAATTTTTAACTAAACTAATATTTAAATATATACAATATACTGCGTTGGATAGTGACTAATTAATTGCGGAATAACTATGATTTACATATTATTATGTGAAGAAAGCGGTATTTAACAGTTTGTGTATGCAACACTTTTGCTGAGTTACCCAGTCCAGAGGACGAACTCGACGTCCTCGGCGCTGCGGGTCTTCATGAGCTTGGCGGCGGAGTGGACCAGCGCCCAGGGCGAGTCGCAGCTGTAGTCGCCGAACTTGCCCACAGTCTCGCGGCTCCCTCCTCCGTGGGTGTGCCAGCAGTCTGGTCAGGTACCATAACAGATTTGGTAAATTAAATTATGTGTAGATTAAGATTTTTTATAGTAAAAAATGTACCAAATTGTCTCTACAATAAGTTTTAATTGGATCTAGGCAAGAGGTATCCTTTAGCTATACGTATTCATTTTAAAGTTTTGCTCATTAATGTGTTCTGCTGTCACAGCTAAAAAAATATAATATTTATGCATTAAATGACAAAGCCTTACTCGTAATTCATTTCCATGATTGTATAGTTTCTTTTGTTGTGCTGAGTTAAACTACTTTTTGTTGCGCACAACAAATTTGCTCTTGTCTAAAACACCTCTTTTCTTTAGTTTATTCTATACCAGTTCTTTAGTTTATCATACCAGTATGATGCATTAAATCTGCGTTCAAACCAGCTAAATAATATTTGATTATAATTTCTGAGGTTATCTTTTATCCTCCAAAACGCATTTACTATCACTTAATAAATTAAAAAAAAATAATTAAACACTTTTCATACCAATAAACAATAGTCTTACCAATACCAATAAACAATTTGTATATTCAGTCTAGAAAAAAAAAAAAAAAAAAACAGTGTTTGACTCGGTACCATAATTAATCATACAGTTTATATTTTGATTAGGATTTTTGCGGACATTTGCCATCACTGATTAGTAAAAAACAAGTTTCACGACGTTTCGGGATCTGGAATCTGATCCCGTCTTCAGGTGGAGGAAAACCTAGAACATAACAAGATTAGTAACACATAGCCAGGAAAACCTGCACAAAAACACAGCTAAAACAGAGAACTGTAAAGGCAGTCACGAAAACAATAAGCTGAAAAGAAAAACAATAACACAAAATTACACAGGAATTATGTTATTGTTTTTCTTTTCAGCTTATTGTTTTCGTGACTGCTTTTACAGTTCTCTGTTTTAGCTGTGTTTTTGTGCAGGTTTTCCTGGCTATGTGTTACTAATCTTGTTATGTTCTAGGTTTTCTTCCACCTGAAGACGGGATCAGATTCCAGATCCCGAAACGTCGTGAAACTTGTTTTTTACTAATCAGTGATGGCAAATGTCCGCAAAAATCCTAATCAAAATATAAAATCACCATCACCAACAATGAATTTCAAACATACAGTTTACTTTAAATGATAAATTTTTATAGCCATACATACGTGATTCCAGATAACACTTGTTATATTAAGGTACAATGCGACAGATATGTATACATATTACAAGGTAAAATATAAATTTGTATTACCCACTTGTGAGTGTCTTAAAAGTTATACTATCGATTAAACATCCGCAATGGTCGCTAAATCTTGCATTTGCATGTGCATACTAGTTAGATTTAGATTATCGCATTGACTATCCATTATCTAAAATGAAGCAAATGGACAGAGGGGCAGATTCGAAGCTAAAATTGATTGTGGAAGTCATCGATGGTAAGGCCATAAACACAATATTGTTTTACTATAAAAATCATTACTAATTTCAAAATCAAATTTTAATGAAATAGTGATATTCCCTAATTCATAAGTGTATATTTTATATTTTATCATATAGTTTTACCACACTATTTATCTCTTCACTGATTCCTTTTATAGCAGGACAGCCGAGAGGTTTTCAATTTTGAAGAGATGATGTTTAAAATGATAGATATTTTTGCAGGTAAAGTATAGCGGAATTTGAGAAAGAGGCCACTAGCTTTACAGCAACAAAGTAACAAAGTACACTTTTTAAAAATATCGGGGTAAGAGGATGTAATACCACTATTTTAATATAAGTTAAATTTTTTACAAAACATTGTTGCAGTTAATCAAGAAATTTTAGAGAAAAACTGTTTATCCCAGGAAGATAGAACATTTAAGTTTAAACCATCATTGATCTCTTGTTCAATTTTCCTTGAACGATGACTTCAGTTTTTGAATTTTAGTTTCTCAAAAACTGATTTTATAGTTATAATAGGCTTTAAAAATACCACTTTTACAGCTTCAGCTAACGATTTAACTAAAAATCTTACTAAATTTGACTTTTTGGCAAACGTTAACTGAATTAGCTTGGTTATTATTGAGATTGTCATAAGAGCCACAATCTGAAATCTGAATCTGAAAATTCATGAACCAATTATATATTGTTATAAAAACATCTTTCGTCTAGTCAAAAGAGTACAAATAACTAACTGTATTTGCCAACAGAACGATGAGCCACTTTAATCCTAGGGCCTGTGCCCTTAAGTCCTCACTTCAAGAATTTTGTCATTCTTCTTTATGACCTGCCTGATTAAAGTAACTGACTTTTTAACAACTGCAATGCTTTTCCTTATTAAATTTACATAAGCTATTATCATTTTTATATGATATATCAAAGTATTCTGCTTGTTTCCATTATTTGTTTACTTTAAGTTGTTTCCATTAGACAAATTACTGTAATGAATTTTGTGCCAAAATTTGGAGTGTTGAAATTTTGAATTTCCATCTTTTTGCTAACATATTTGTCCTCTAAAAGAGCTATCTAGGCAAAATTTCAAGTAGTTAGCTTTTGGGGCAGTGAAAAAAACATTAGTTTTCTCTGTAGATAAACAGAGTTTTTTAACAGTAATTATGACGTTGTGTTGATCGTGTGGTAGAAAACATCGCAACCACCATCCCGTGAGCATCTGCCACTGGTTTTCTTCTACGTTTAGGCAAAACATTTTAAAAAATTCTTTGTACATTTGTTGTCACCCCATCAAGGTATTGGTTTGTTTTTAAATACATTATCTGTATCAAGTTCGTATTGACACCAAGGCAAACCAAAAAAATTTAGATGTAAAATCTCAGAAACAGACAGTTTACAATCCAAAACACCTTCATATGCAAACTTTGATAATTGATTATGACATACAGTTGTTATTATAGGCTACTAATAACAACTGATATTAAGATTTTATTGATAATTTATCTTTGCCTAACGCATTATCAAATATGAGTGATTCGGATGAGCAACCTAAAACACTTGTAAGCATTAAAAAACACAAGTTCATAGCACTTTTATGCTATGCTATGGATTATATTACTTATGGACGAATAATATACAAAATCATTTTAATATTAGGCTATATAACAATTTTTTTTAATTACAATTTAAAATATTCAATACTAGATCCTACTATAATTTGTAACTAGGAAGACACTAGGATTTACATACTTTTCCTCGGGTCACCTCTCTCAGAATAGTCAACGTCGAGGTGGATGTCGGTGATGTGCCAAAAATAACCTGAGAGCAAAGAAAATAACTTTGTGAATAAAATTATATCATAAATGGAAAATCATGGTGAAAATTGTATAAAGTTTTAGACATAACAAAAGTTAAAAAGTTAATTTGGAATATATATTTTTTTATCTTTGACTACTTAATACTACTATACATATTACTAGTATTTTATTTACGAGATTTACGAATATAGATGGTTTATTCACATATGCTGGTTATGAAACCAATCATGAGGACAGTCTGAGGACATCAAAACGGAAAGTAGTGGTCTTGGGCTCAGGTGTGCCCATGAGACGTTCGGTAGTGGCTTCTTCTTCCTTTTAGAGGACATTCACTTGCTTAGTTACTCCCTTCCCTTTCCCAAAGTCTTCAGGACTATTGAACTTATAGTCCGCCAAACAATCAACAGCCAATAAACAGTTAAGCCAACTAAATTAACAGCTACCTTCCTAAGTATATTTATCTAAAAATTTTGCCTGTCTAAACTTTCAATATAATAGCATAAATAATACTTTTGTTGCATTTAACCAGTAATTTCAAATACTAAAATTACCATGTGAATATCATATTATTTAATATCAAAATGTGTCCACAAATAAGTTTGCAAAGTATCCAACATAATAATAATATGTAAGACCATTATGCTGGTTTGCTGCAATGGAAAATAAAGAAACGTGTGGTTTCAACCAATATCTCGGTTAGATCAGGCTACATAGTTAGTTTAATCAAAGTATCTTGACAAATATGCAAAATATTGAAGTGCAATTATTCCTCTTAAGGATATCGTTGGGGCAGCGTTTTGCGTTCACCCACCATCAATATATCTGTAAACAATCATAGTAGAGTAATTTATACTAGTTTAATATGGTATAGTTTTTTGTATTTTATTAAAACAACCTTCACGTCCTTAAATGTTTATATTTATTCATAATATTCAACATTGGAAGATGCATTTTAAATAACAGCTGATGAAAGGAAACATTGTGAAAAGAACAATAATTTTCATTGGAGGCACCTTTCTGGATGGGCCGAATGGAACGGTGTTAGAACTGCGTCTGCTATTTAAACTTTAGTACCAATGTTCATAAAGATTGAACAATTTTTACAAGAGTTTTACTAGTATTTTATTTACGAGTTTTACGAATATAGATGGTTTATTCACATATGCTGGTTATGAAACCAATCATGAGGACAGTCCAAGGACATAAAAACGGAAAGTAGTGGTCTTGGGCTCAGGTGTGCCCATGAGACAGACGTTCGGTAGTGGCTTATTCTTCCTTTTAGAGGACATTCACCAGAATCCACTTAACAACGCATTTTTTTAATAGGAGCAATTATAATAAATGTTCATACTAAATGTTCATATTATTAACTTAATGTTGATGAAACTTAATGTAACCAGTCGTTTTTTTATTTTCTAAAATTATGTTTCCTAACAGGGATTGTTTGATAGTACGTACTTTTTCCAATATTTAAAATGCTATGGCCTAAAACATCTTGTCCCAAGCCAGGAATCTACTTTCATATTTCACATTGGATTTCGGCCATTAACAAACCAGATATAAGCAAACTCTAATAATTAGCCAGAACAAATAACCGTCGCGGGTAGTTAGAATAGAAAGTAAGTTTGAAGCAAAGTTGTGATTGGTGACCGGACATTCAATAGTCCGGTGGTCGGCGGATGCCGGTGAAAGGACGAGGAAGGGGGTGGTAACGAGGCCATTCAAAACCAACTGGCAAACTGACCGCCCGTCCGGCAAAACTTTGCCGAATAGTAACCTCCTATATGTATACATCGGCATTTATACATATGCGTGAGAATGCACTGCACTGTGAATATCTTACTGAAAATCTGGTAATACATCAGGTCTTACAGAAGGCGAGATTTGTATTTTGAATTGGTTTTTTTCATTCTAGAGGTATGTTGAATGTTCGTCAAGAAAACATCTAGTGTTATCATACGACACTATATACTATATTTTAAATTTTCTTAAAATAGAGTGAAAATTTGAAATATAGTATTTAGTTTTAAACCTATAAGAAGTAAAATATTTTATTTACAAACATAATATTTAGGTTAAATGTCTAGATTTTATTACTCAACAAAAATATTGTTCTAGCACAAGATTTTAAAAAGAACTTGAATTTCATCATAAAATTTAAATAACCATTCTATACCAGGAATGAATATTGTCACGATATGGCAATGGAATGATAGTAATAATGCTATTTCTTAAGTATTTATGTATTACTATTTTGGTAGTCAAACAACCAAAATACTTCGTGATCCATAGTAGTAAAACAAATGGCCTTAAAAATGTACTCACTAATTTTAGCCGTTGCGCTTGCTAGGAGTAAAACTTGTAGAATACACCGCAAACACACCATTGCAAAATCTGTAAAGAAATATCGTGTTAATTAAGTTTTATCCCATGCAGCATGCTACTGCTGTATTCCCATTAAAAATGTCGTTAATATACCAAAATAATCATACATCTCAAATACAGCTCTAACCATTGAAAAAAATTTGAAATAAATAATAAAGGTTCAAAAAAGAAGATAAAATTTCATCTTTATTAATATAGATTTCTATATTCCAATCTGTAGTTAACTATACTATCCAGTTATATTCTTCTATAAAGAAAGAAAAAATTAACATAAAAATTCCATACTATACAATCATCAACTCCATTTCAACCTCACTCCTAACTTAACAAATTTAAACTCGTTAAAAGAACACTTGCAACTAACAAAAATATATATTTTTGGTGAGCGAAAAATGTAAATAATTCCATGCGTTTGTAGATAGATTTCAATATAGATAAGGGACAGTGCACATATTTAGTCAGTTTACACTTTTTCAAAAAGCTTTCTTTTAAAAAAGTAAAAAATATTAGGAGGAAAACATTATTACCAATAGGGGAATTGTTTCTGATGATAAAACCTTTCAACCCAATTCCCTAGATTCTTACATAAAAAATATAAAAGGTCATAGTATGCTTTGTGACATATAAAATTTGAAGGGGATAAAACAATGAACAGGGTAATTGAAAGAACGTTTTAATTAACACCATGCGTTTTTCAGTGAATACCCCCTATAGAGAAGTAGATATTACCGCAGGCGGCATGGTAAGACTTAAGTGCAGGACCTCTCTAACTTTTCATTATTAAGCCCCTATACCCCAAAACACCGTTCGTTCGTTCTCATATTTATATTAAAAAGGTCCAATCAAGATTAAATTTGGCACATATGAGAAGAGCAACAATTATTAATTCAAATTCGAAAACCATAGCAATTGGTTAACTAAGGAGGGTTTCCTAATTAAATTAAATTTATTAATAAGATTCGATACCTTCTTGTTTATTTGTCGTACATTTAATTGTCAAAAATGGATTCAGCTAAAAGACTTAACTGTGTATTATTTTCAGTATTTTGAGTTTAAAATACAATATATATATATATATATATATATATATATATATTATTTTATTGAAAACCAATGTAGTTTACTTTTTAATTTTCTTCATATTCAAAGCTCATGAATGATAATTATACTTTTTAGTGTATTACTAGCTGATGGTAACCCGCTTCGCTGGGTTGAAAAATATTATGAAGGCGTAATTTGGAAGCAAGCATTATAACGTCTAATGTAATGTAAAAATTCAATATATTTTGATTTTCTCCATATATATATTGAGAAAGCCGGACTTGGCATATTTGGTGGTATCATCTTATTATCCCTTACAAACAGCACATAATTTGCATTTCCTCTTTGAATTAATTTCTTTGCTATGCAATAACATTAAACTTTGTCCATCTTGCAAATTAATACATTCGGGTGTTCAATGTTATCTATATTTGATTGAAATAATGTGTCCTTTATGATCCAAATTAAATCAGAGTTCCCTGTCCTTTTACAAACAGCTTGTAAATTGTTTGATTTAAATCAGCTTTGATCCATTTTTCGAAGGTTCTCCTTTATCTCTGTTTTGATTATTTATTTCATCACCTTGTGCGTCTCTCTTTCTGTTACGATTGTGTTTCATGATGCCAATGTGAATTTTCCCATAATAACCTCAGATGTGTTTCTTTTTATTCGTTGTTTCATTTTTTGGTGCAATCTTTCGTCTATGTGATAAGATACGGAATTGCAAACATTTTCTCCTATGTTTTAACATTTTCTCATCTTATTTTTACTACTAACTTTGAATTTAAAACTTAAAACATGTAATTCTACATTTTAGTGCACTTTATGTTTTTAATAACCTAAAAGTAAACATTTTCTAAATAAACCGAAAACGTAAATAAGAACCCATTTGCTATAAATAAGACTGTATTAACCTGTTGTACAGAAACAATTGTAGGTGCTGCATTCTGTTGGCGACCACTGTAACCACGGTAACCATTTCAAATTAAACCATGTGTTTTGATATAAAGAAATAAAACCTTAAGTACTCACAAAAACCTTGACAAGGCTCCCTTTCGGACGATCCTGTGCCTAAACTCTATAAAATAGCGAAACCCAACCACCATAGTGCACATCATGAGATTTCAAGCTTTAATTTGATACCAAGATCAAAGGTCTATGACGCGACGTGTAGTTTTTGCTGTAGCACTAAATATACCAACACACAACTCTATTTTTAAAACTATATATATATTGATTTAGTCAGAATATTCTAAACAATATTTACCATTCGTGCGTTGAATATGCTCACATATAAATAATAAATCCTTTGGAAATTCGCTGAGTACGCCGGTTTGCTGCAATGGGGGTATTATCTTTTGCTATGGATTATTGAATTGATTTAAACTGTTTATATGTATGAATTCAGCAATATCTCCAGAGTGGGTCATGCAATTTAAAACTTTGCTAAGCAAATTACTCTGTTCATTTTCTTTAAAGTTTTATGTCACGTAGGGCACCTTTAAGCATGATGGCGTACTTTTTCTCATGTACCTCAAATACATAATAATTTATAGTTAATTTATAGTTTTCGAATTGAGTGTGGATATTACTTTAATTTTTAGATATATTTTTTCATATTTTATACTGGTGGTATGCGGTGCTAAGCAGCTGCTGAGTAAACAAATTGGACTAATCGATGAAAAAAATGCCAAATGGATGAAAATTAGCCCAAAGGATGTGCCAATCGATGTAATTAAGAAAATAATGAAAAATTAAATACAAGGAAATTGTTTGGCTGAAAACTCAAATATTTTAATATTATTCCCAATCCAACAATTTTATTCAGAGAACGATCCTATAAACTACTAAACTTCTTTGAATTTTTTCAACTTAAATATCCCACTTGACACTTAAGTAGCCAATATTACAAATAAAATAGTTAATATTAATCTGTTAATAGTTAATAGTTTAATCTGTTTAAATAGGATCGCAAATTTATGTATATATTCAGTCGTTTGCGAATGAAACCAGACGGATCTCTATGTTACTCCTAAATCACATGTATCTGCAAAAAGAAAAATATAATAATTTAAGAACTCAGTCCAATTAAGTTAACTGAAATCAAATCAGAATTGTGTCTCTTTTATACACTTGAAAAAATGTAGGCGAAGAAAAATTCTTAGCACCATCATAAGTGAAGTGGCCTCCTTAAAGTGTCATGAGTGTCGTGAATTTTGTGATGAAACGCTTACCAATATTTCAGACTTTCTTTCACTTTCTAATTCTTCACAATTTCATAAGCAGTCCCTATTTCTCTAATGTTGCTAATTTTGCATTTTTGGGCACGTGCAGTTTGAACTAAAGGATGTGTGCTAGATGCCATTATTTACATAATATTTGATACATTATATCAAGTAAGAAGCATTTTACGTTTTTATCTTTATGATGAAACATATGCTTTTTTGTTAAATACCTCATATCTAGACATAAGCCTACTGCAAATCAATATTCAGTTTGATCTTGGTTACGAAAAAAGTATTTTTATTCTCTTCTCCTACCTGCTTGCATATGATGATTATATAAAAAAATATATCCAAATTATTTACATAAATTTATACATATTCGTTTGTGAATGTTTAATGATAACCTTAGCTATCTGAATACCATTCCTTGTGGTTAAATAATGATTCAATGAATGCATATACTTAATACAAAAAGAGTTTTCTATGTTAATTCATTAATCTACCCGTTTAATGTACTGATTTTCAAAATTAAGTTGTCATTTAATTTTAAAGCTCATGTTCTAGCTCAACAGCGACTCGTAATTAAAAAAGGTTATTTATTTTAAGGCTTAGCCCTCTTAGGCTTTGATTTATTTCTAGAGGGTGCTTTCAACGCTCCATTGCTGACCAACTTGCATTGTAATGGTTTTAATTTTGATTGTAAGTATCAGCTGATTACCTTCAGATGGATTTATAACTGAAGTCAGATTGTAAACAAAAATAAATCGTCTGAAAAACAGCAAAGCCAAAAAAAACAGCTTATGAAAATGTTATCTTTTAAATACTGAATTTTCAACCTGTATTAATACTGAACCTATTGGTCGCAATTGAATCGCCTACTGGTCTAAATTCAACCAGAAAATAAGTGGGTATAGTTTTACTCATTGCTGTAATAAAACATGTGAAAAAATGTGTGTATATTTTGCCCAGTTGCTTGTGAAACGTTATGTTTACCACGAAAAAACTTCATATGATACGATTAGTAGCATAGTAATTTATTGGCAATTGTAGCCTAATTGTGGTAGGTAAATCACTCTTGATGTTATAGACCTACAATCGACATTTTATAAACATAATAAATTGAATATTGAAAAAGAATTCAGAAGAAGGCATGGAGAAAACCGAGTCGATGATATTAGTTAGTTAGGGAAATCATGCGTATCCTTCGGTAAGAATGGAGAACTGCAAAGAGAAAGACACAAAAATCTGAAGGGGATCATCTGAGGTACAATTCACCACATATATACTGGCAACGTCTTAAAGATGATGTTAGGGCACCAATACAAGAAGAAAAACTTTCGATATCCTACTGTTGTGTGAGAAGAGAATCAAATCCAAATACATAGTGCTGGGGTGATAAACACTGTGTGTGTGTTTTGTTCAGCTAAGCTTCTTATTTAGGTGAGACCTTAAATTTCACATGAACAGGTTAACTTTATGTAAAAGGTGTTCTAGGACATACAATTCTCCGAATGCAGGTGAGTTTCTCTCACTCAAAAAACATTTTAAAATGCGCAATTTGCGCATGGGCCCGAATTATTATTTACACGCTAAAATCGAAAGAGTGAATACTCACTCTTTGTGAGTGACTCATTCACTCTTTGGGGTAGAGAAAATTGAGCCACTCTGAAAGAGTGAAGGTTCACTCTTTGAAAAAGTGAACCGTTTTCACTCATGAAAAGAGAGGAATATCCCCACTCAATGAAAGAGTGGGTCTTGTTCTTTTCAGAGTGGAATTTCAGTCTTTAAAAGAGTGGAGTTTAACTTTAAAAGAGTGAAATCGCCTAACCTCTAAACTAACCTAACCTCTCATTGGCATTTATGAACTACAATTCTGACTCTTTGCCGACACTTTTTGTGGACAACTGGTACCTAAACTTGATGATTGAAATTAAAACCACTAGCATTTATGACATTTATAACATTTATTTATGCTGACATTTATGAGTGTTTTTGCACAAGCTGCATTTTCAATCCAACTTTAATAACCTTACTTTGTGTGTAACGGCGCAGGCATATTCAACAAGTGACACAGAATCTTTGCTCAGACTAAATTATTGAATTTACCCTCCACCCTAACCTTGATTCGACAGACTATTGTTAATCTTTAAATTACGTTAGCTACCTTAACACTAACCAAGTAAGTGGTTAAGGCAATGTTTTCTGCTTACCTGTAAGTAAACCGGTAATATCCTTGTCTATACACTGTTCTGTTCAATATATTACCAAGTAGCCTAATGACTAGGTAAGCCATGTACATGTAAATCAATGACCAAAATGGCGACTCAGTAGCGTCGTCGCGTCGCCGGAAGCGATCCCACTTTTCGCTTTTTCTCCCCACCACTTTCAAAAACTCACTCAATTAAGAGTGAATTCTCACTCTTTCCTTATATGGTTTCAAAACCATATAATCAATGAGTGAAAATTTCACTTTTTTTAAAGAGAAATCATCACTCAACCAAAAGATTGGATATTTTTCACTAATTTAGAGTGAATATTAACTCTTTCGCAGTGAAAAATTATTCACTCCGACAAATAAATGACTTTTTCACGCTTTCGATTTTAGCGTGTAATTACGTAATAATCGGATAAGAGGGATAGTCTAAAATATAATAATCTAATCAATTATAAGAGGGTCTGTTATAATTGACAATTTGTATTATTAGGAAGAATTGGAAATGAAAAAAATCTCAGTTGAAAATTATGTTAGTTATGTTAACATGACTCTATTAACCGTCAAAATGTAAAGTTACAAAATTGCCATTCTTTGAAACCATAGTTAAAAGGCTATCGAGGAATAGAAGTTGAAATCTTTGTGGAATTTAACCCACAGCAACAATATTTTCATAACCTGAGGGTCGCCGGTTCGATTCCTGACAGGATGGAAACTGGGTCCAGTTGCCATTTGTCATTGGGCTATGAATTAATGACGCTATCTAACAAAAGGTCGCCGTTAGATAGTAACAAGACCCGAGTTTGGACCGTTCCCGATCAAAACGTTAAAAAATGCCACTGGCGTAGAAAGCACAAAATACAAAATTACAAATTACAAAAATACAGCTGAAATGACTCCGAATATCTTTAAATGTTAATATGGCTTGGCAATAGAATTATTTAAACGGAACAAAATATGATTTGAGTTATTTTAGGTTTTTTTTATCGCAGCTGAAAAACATGAATCAAGCATTAGTGAATAGATCCCGAGCAAGAACTTCTAGTAAAGTCCAAATCAAAGTTTCACAGAATTTATAACAAAATTTAAATTTATGTTTTGTTTGCCATATTTTAAGAGCCTCTCTAAAAATCACACGTAGACCTATTAATTCTACATCCAATATCAGAACGGTCTTTACGTCGAACATAATAAGAGTCACTAACGAACTAAATCCTCCACATGAAAAGGAGAAAAATAAAATTAGTTTATAAATAATCCCTTAATATTGTCTCAAGATCATTGGAGGTTTGTATGTTGGAGCATACTAAAAAAGTAGAATACTGAGACGTTTATAGTTCCAAAATATGCGAACATGTTTATGACATGAGCCATTATGAAATGTGTGATGGAAGTGCAGTAAGAAAATCCATAAAGAAAATTAATGGAAGAATAAAATTTGGAGGAATTAATAAATTGCTAGTAATTTATTAAACACAAAAATTGCTAAGGGATTCATAGATAATGGGAAACGTTTTATATGGTTTGCCAAAAGTTTGGGTGGATATTCTTCATTTTTCAGTCGTGCCCCGTGTGACATGTTAATGTTTTGGTGAGCTGTGGTTTGTGTGTGATAAAACTTGAAGCGATCGTGATAAATATTACAAATTTTCTTACACCGTACATACTTTACTTAAATTTCCTGCAATATATGTACTTTTATGAAACACTACATACAAATTTCTCAGAGATATTACATTTTTATGAAACTTACATTTTTATACCAATATCAATATTGTAATCACATTATTTAATACATTACTGGTCATATTAAATTGTAACTGCAATAAAGTTCATAAGAGCCCTATATAAAGGATAAAGGAAATTGTTTGTGAAGCTTGAAGAACTTATATGGTTATTGAATAAAAAAAATTAAAAGCTTTAAACGTATTCCAACAAAAGATACGGTTTTGCATTCAAATTACATGTTTCTTGCTTACGCCCGACAGAAAACAGCTATGCAAATGAGAAGCTTTTTATCTCATCTTCACGAGTGGGAGATCGCCAGTCAGTGTTGTTTCTTGCATTTATTTAAGAGAAATAAAACAAAAAATATATATTACCTAAGTAATGCAATACAATCAGTGTTGAGTATTTTTCTGATGATCAAGTGTACAAATGTAAGTACCCATCAATGTAAGGAGGGAACTTAAATTTATTCTCGAAAGGAAATCATTTATATATTTATTTGCTGTAAGTGGACTTAGAATTATCACGTAAAGCATTAATGGCATCGTTTCTTCCATATTCCTCTCACCGTTTTCTTTTTTCTCCCTGTTGTCCGTTATGTCCCTGGTGACTTCGTTGCACCTTGTCTGTTAAAATCAACGACTACCTTTCTATCTTTCTACCTTATTTCAAAATATTTTTCCATCTCTTACATCTTTTGGCTATATTTATATTTTTTTGTCCATGCCGTTGTTGATTTAATGTTTTCGATATAAGTGAGAATTCTATGTATGATTCTTGTGTAGGAAAGTTAAGTAAAATGTCCATAACATTTTTGTCTTCGCCCTTCGCCCTCTGTGTTTTCTCGATTTTTTTTAAAGTCAGTATCCAACTTATTGTAATTTTGGACTTCTTACAATTTTGCATTCTCCTTTTTGTATTTTTTCTACATCACAATTTGTCTTAAACGAGAGTGTTTCATAAGCATATAATGCTGCTGGTTGGTTTACTGTGCAGCAGTAGCGCCTTATTTTTGTGTTAAAAACTTTTTTATTGTAAGTTTTATTCGTCGTATTAAAAAATCTCTTTTCATTTTCTGTTGTCTAATCTTTGAATTTATTTTCTCTCCTCCTGGCGGCTTTAAGGCGGTTTATGCCGTGTGTACCATGATAGTCCCTCTTAACCTTTTTCTATACTTTTCAAAATATCAATCCCACACCACTCATACACATTGTTTAGACGGTTATGTTTCGATTTGAGTGGGTACTCAATTTCGGCCACCATCTTGGATCCGCCATATTGGATCTAAAACAGTTTTTCTTTTTAAGTAAAAGCGCTGTTGTGATCCATCATTTCAAAATAAAACTTTTCATTTATTGCAATGCCGCAGTTCGTTTTTTAAATATCTTAATTGGTTCTCAAGATATGAGTACGTTTTATTAATTTATCTACGACCATTGCAATAAGCACCAATTATGGTATTACAATAAACATTATAATGATATACATTAAAACACCAAAAACCAAGCAGTACCCTAATGACGACTTTAGGGTACTGGAGTCACTTTAGAGTACTGGTTCTAGACCAATGAGAACTCGGCATTTGACGGAAGTAGTGTCATAATAACAATTACGCAATTCGCACATCAGCTGATTGTTGCATTACGATTCATGTTTGAGTTTACTTATCCCATCAGCTGATTGTTCCACAACGATTCATGGTTCAGTCTGCTTATTTGCCTAACCTCGAATTTTAGTTGACCTATTCCATCATTAGTAAAAGTCATGAGTTTTGTTTAACTTCGGGGGAAATTATGTCGTATATTGTTGGTCGTAGATAAAATAGTGTATGCTACGATTGTATTATGCCTTTAAGCCACTCGTGAGATATTTAGAACACTCGCTTCGCTCGTGTTCTAACTTACATCTCACTCGTGGCTTAAAGGCATTCATTATACGATCGTTGCATAAACTACTATTGTTTCAACCAATTTTAACAATACACGTTGATAAAATAAGTCCATAACCATAAAATGAATACTAGATGATAACGGTTAACCACCATCAGACACTGGTATTTCCACTTAATTTTTACCATCGTAAATGTTTTGGCTGCCATCTTGGATATTATTATTAATTGTTCTATGAAATTATTATAAATCTCAATAATTTTTAACTATTGGAAGTTTAATCAAGTATAAATTTAAAAATTTTAATATATCTTACATAACGTTCAATCAGTGTTTATACTATATGGAACAAGTTTTAGATTTATAAATATCGACAATAACCGTTCGAGCGGGTCACAAAATATGTTCGTTGAGTAAATGACAACCTCTTTATTCAGCTGACAGAAGCAGGGTGTCGTCGCTGTTAAATCCTCTGCTTCGTAAACCCTTTTGACAACCAATTGCTACTGCAGTATGCCTGAAATATAAAATTTAAAATTAAACATTAGAGATAATTTTTAGAAAATAATTCATAGATTTACAAACTGGAAGGCCAACCACAATGTTTTTTGCAATAATAAGACAAACCCTTTACTTTGTTGTGAACAAAAAGAACATATAAACTCATTGACGTTTATAAAAAAAATAAATTAAAAATTACGTAATATATTTTTATTATTATTGGATCCTACCTACTTCATATCGCAATTGTTTACTTAAAGTCCCTGTTGAGTACTCAAAAGGTTAAGAAAAACTAGCATATATACAATATACAATTATGATGGCCACCAAGCTTAAAAGTACCCTCCCCACAGTCAATTACTTCAATGTATTCCTTTTGTCAATAATGTATTTTACAGCGAAAATTTCAAGATATAAATAAAAAGCATAATACTACTTAATAGAAAGATTCTTATTTTTTAGTTAATGTGCCATGTTTATATGACATTTCACATAAAAATATCCTTTCGCCGATTGCTAAGATTGACAGTAAAACTTTAAACAATTATGTTTTTCATTCAAAATAGATAAAATAAAACACTTCCTCTTTAAAATTCTAAAAAAACCATATTTTTAAACTACTCTTATAAACTATTCATTCATGGCCACAGAATCAACAAAATCTAGCGAATTGCTCTAACAAAATCAAATTTCTCTTCATCTGTAGTTTCTACAACCTGCCTTAAAACATACCGCCGATATAAAATTACTAAGCAATCTCAAATTTATTTAAAATGTTCCTTTTTTCAAGTTAATAAAAATTAAAGTTTACTAAAAATAATTTCTAAAAATATCCTTTATTTTTATACTTTAAATTAATAAATCCCTTTCAAATAAAATTGACTTAAGTTAATTCAGGTAAACTTTAACATTATCATCTAACTAACTAGAGTTTATCATGAAGACTCCTCAACTGCAGTAACCTGGCCGTTCTTTAACTGGAAGACATATAACAATTCGAGTTTCATAAAACAATCGGAGTGGATAGTTTTTATAGAAAGTTTTCTTTTTGATTATATAAATATTTATTAAATACAGCAAACAGCATTGATTTTTTCCACCGCTGTGAGGCAATTGGAGCTTGAATGTCCAGAACAATTATTGCACTAATGAACGCTGAACATGCATGCACAGCCAGCAATGCTCCACTTCGTTCAGGGAGTGTTCTAATCGAAATATTGGATTTACTTAGCTATTGCAGAAATGGAAGATAAAATAAATATGTTAACTTCATACAATCAACAGTCAGATTGAATTAATGAATGTAAACACAACAATGAAAACCACACAAAACTCAGCTGAACCCCGCAAACCGCATACTTAAAAGAATACTTTAACACTCGTAATCGCACTTGTTTTCTAAATGCCATATTTATGAAAAGTTTAATCTGCTGGAATTTTTATTTAATCTTTAATTTTAGTTCCCATTTGTTGCGTTGTGTTATTTTCAAGAGCCTTTTATCTACATATCTACCTGAGCTTACTTTTAAGGTTATCCAGTTATTCCTCATGGGCTAAACTATGAATGTATGTAAGTATGTATGTATGTATGTCAAGAGTTGATAACTGTGACAAAGAAATAACTGTTCACATATCCTCTCAACGATGAATAACGAAGTATGTATTTTCGTATCGATTTAGTTAGAAAGATAAATATATTTTTCATTCCGATAAAAGTCTCAGATTTATCTAACTTAGTGAAATAAATTTTGCACTAACTACTTTTGAAAGCTAATATATTTATAATTTTCTTCAGTGCAACATCCTCAGTTAACATTTACAGCCTTAATTTATGCATGAAACGATAAAGTATGGTTAAAGCAAGCACCACTTTACTTTTAATAGAATTATAATATTAACAATTTTATTAATTCAAATGTTAATTTTCAACCGAAAATAAAATCATTAAATAATATTTGGTCTTTTTAACAGCAGTTTTGCCTTCTAACAACTAACTATTCCTCGTACGCAGCATTCTTAGGTTTTTGTTCCAGACTTCTTTTTAAATTTTTTATTTACAATTTAAAATGCATGTAATCATTTTGTTTTACAGTACTTTCAGAATACTATCCCTGACGAGCCCCGTCAGTAAACAAAAGAAGTTATCGCAATGTTATTTTATTGTTTGTGTAAATCGATTGAAGGGAATGTTTTAAACTAGTGACATTTTCGTTCACCATTAAAATCAAAATATTACCTTCTAATCTTAACTGACGTATTTGAGACGTGGTCCATCGGGCTGCACGAATTCGCGTTGTCGCAGGAGCGCTTTCGGCTTCTCGCCATTATCAACTGCTACTTGAATAAGTGTGCAGCCCGATGGACAACATCTCAAATACGTCATGTGTCTACGGTGCACGGACCAAAACATCTTCGTTGGATTAATCTAAATTGATTTAAGATGAACAGTACAATGAACAGTACAACAGTAAAATGAAAATTCTTAGCAGTATTAAAGACTGAAGACATGCCAACAATCAGGCTGTCTCTAGTTAACAACGGCTAAACATGCAACTTGCTGAGTTCAGGGTGATTAATTTTCAGTATCTCAATAGAATTGTTATTAATAAAGATTTTGTACCCACTGCTTAATTCCAACAGAAAAAGTAAGCATTAAGACTATTGAATTATATATTGAAGAGTACCACTATTTAAACCAAGCACACTTCTTATATATTATCCTTATTGACCATAAATATATATGGCATATTGACTCAGTGTTTATTTTTTTAGTATATATTTAATTTTAAAATAAAAAAAATTTATTTAATATTTAATTTAAGTCCTACAACTAATCTATATATTAAAAAAATTGGTTTTTCTTTTCCGAGTCCGTTCGGCTCTTCTACTCAACCGATTTTCATAATTGAGGTCTTAAATTAAAGGTATGCACGTGCAGATTTGCCATCAAGCAACCGCATTCATTTATCTGCCGTATTGCTCGAGTTATGCACAAAAGTAATTTCCTCCCTGTACATTTCTTATGGGAGTTAAATATGGTTTTCCTTTTCCGAGTTCGTTTGGCCCTTCTACTGAACCGATTTCCATAATTGAGGTCTTAAATTAAAGGTATGCACGCACAGATTTGCCATCAAGCATCGGCATTTATTTATCTACTCTATTACTCTACCAAAATACATAAATTCGATTATTTCCCGGATTTTGAATTCAATTAAAGATATATTTCCCCAGTTCTAATTACGTAATTCTGTATGTTTTGCTCTAAGAACCTCCAGTGAAATACCAGCTGTCATTTGAGCTATTGATTATTATGATCGGACGTACCTGAAACACTCTGCTGAATTCCGAACAACACAAAAAAAATTTTTTGTTTTTCTTTTCCGAGTCTGTTCGGCTCTTCTACTCGGCCGATTTTCATAAATGAGGTCTTTAATTGAAGGTATGCACGCGCAGATTTGCCATCAAGCATCCGCATTCATTTATCAACTGTATTACTCGACCAAAAAACATAAATTTGATTATTTCCCAAATTTTTCAATTCAATTGAAGATATATTTCCCCAGTTCTAATTAAGTTATTCTGCATGTTTTAATCTAAGAACCTTCGGTGAAATACCAGCTTTCATTTGAGCTATTGATTATTATGATTGGATGTACCTGAAGCACTCTGCTGAATTCCAAACAACACAAATCTTACATATAAAAATTAGGTTTTTCTTTTCCGAGTACGTTTATGGTCTGATCTTAATGAAATTTTGGTACAGACGTGTAAAGTGGTAATCAATCGGACGAATTCGTAAACAAGCCCGATCGGACCACCCGAATGGGGGCAAAGGGGAATAAACCTCCCCAAAAGTGTTTTTTTTTTAATTTTTTACATAGAAAAACAAAATGTATTCAATTTTTGTTGCACCATTGAATTCCGCTAAAAAAACAAACAATTGGGGATTTTGAATCACTGGTCCATGTTCGTTGGTTACCGAGATATTGAAAGTGGTAAACACAGAACGTTATCCCAATGTTAACCTTATGGGAAATAAGTAAAATTCTATATCTCGCTTATTTTTCAACATATCTCGATAAATTTGGTTTGTGGCTTTATCTAGATGAGATCTAATGTATTATAGTTTAAAATCCCCGATATTTCCATTTTCGTGGCAGCAAACCTGCATACTCATTTCCCATGTTATTTTTATGGAGATTACAAAAACACGTCAAATCTCGCTATGTTGGCTTGAACTATATTCTTTAGCATTTTCCTGAGTATGCAGCTCTGCAACAGGGGTATTTTAGCATGGTAACAGTTAGTTTGAAAAGTCGTATGTGCCGGGCTGACACGTCGCTGTCCCGAAAACTAAGTACAGAATATATCGTTAAATTCCTACTTTTTCCTTCGTAAAACAAATAATCTCCAATTTGGTAATAATTCGTCGTATAATTGGTTTTCTGAAATTCCAACATAACCGGGCCCAGCTACATACACCTCTTTTTCAACTTAGGCAAGTGTTGGGCAAGTCTCATTGAAGTTGTGAAGCTGCATTGCATGTAACATTAAAACACGTTGAGTGCCAAGCGGTGCGTTTGCACCGCACCGAATCTCTAACCGGGGGCCGAACGGTGCAGGTGCACCGCTAATACACATTGTTGAACATAGCTTCCATGACGACGAGGCCTCTTATAAAAACACTATTTTCGGTATTGGCCACTTGGTAGGGTTCTAATAGTTATTTGGGTGACCTTGGTTTCTTTTTCCAGTGTCCCATTCGTGAACACAGCGTTTACAAAATCGGCCGCAATGCACGCTGCTGTGTTTGAGAGCTAGTCTTTTTCCAGCATCCCATTCGTGAGCACAGCGTTTACAAAATTGGCAGCATGGGGCTCTGCTGTATTTGTTATGATATAGAGCGGGTTTTTCCAGCACCCCTTTCGTGAACACAGCGTTTACAAAATTGGGCATATGGAACTCTGCTGTATTTGTTATGATTGACAGCTGGTCTTTTTCCAGCATCCCTTTCGTGCACCGCTGTATTGTGACGTCATAAAACGTCATAAAAACTAATTATGATCTACTTTTTTGAGTTTTTATTAGATTTCACCAATACACAATTGTATATAGTAGGAGGAATAGGCATATATCCTATACCAGACTAGCATAGTGGCCAACCGGTGCAAATGCACCCTTCATTATGACGTCATAAAACGTCATAAAAACTAATTATGGTCAACTTTAAAATTATCTGCAGTAACATATATAATGAAAGGAATGTGTTATTGCACTTTTTTAGGTTTGGCCCCTGGGTAGGTTTCATTGTCATAGTGGTGGCAGTCAATGTGTTAATTTTGTGAATGAAGAATTATTTGATTTGAGTTGTTTTTTTGTCTTGATACAAAAATAACTTTTTAATATCCAAACCCCGCCCCCACCTCAGGAACCTTTAACCTTCAGGTTTATCACATGTCATATTTCAATATTACCCCGTCTTAACACCTAAAAGGTTCTCTGAAATTTATTCCTTAATTGAGAGACCCAACTTTTGTCAAGAGATAAGTCAGTTTTACCGACTACGTTAACCCAGTCATATTCATTATCTAACCCCTTTCAACCCCTAAATACAATAAAAAAAACGGAGTGAATTCAAAACGTAGGCATTGTTACTTCCGAACAAATACTTTTGCCTAACCTATGACCCCATTTATCCCCTCTTTACTATTAAATAATTAACCTCCCAATAACCAAACCACGCCCGCCACCAATTACCTAATGCTGTACACCACCAAAGATACCATGAGCTGGGAATCTGAACGTAAACAGTGAAATTAATTATGTATTGTGTCTTTTCAATATCAAAAACCCTGACCCTCTAGCATAATCATTCGTCAATTTAACCCCATTTGAACCCCTCACAAGTCCTCATAAGTTAAACTTTCATTGCACTTGACTCGTGTTTTTCATATATATTTTTTATCGTTTAGAGATCCATTTTTTGTCGTTTTCCTCACCTGGCCACACCAAAAAAATTAAACCCCCTCAACAATCATCAACCATCCCTTGAACACTACCACAGATATATTGTACAGCGGCATTGTAAACAATTTAATTGCATTTGTCCTGTGAATTTTCAACATCCACACCGTGGTTTAACCTCATTTTTATATAATTATTTCTCACCACTCAACCAACAACACCCCGACCACCAACTATCTCCTTGAACACCACCAAAGATACCTTGTGTTTTGGGTTTGTAAACAGTTTGATAAAAATCTGTACGTTGACTTCAATATGCAAACCCCCTCTCTCCCGAGAGCCTCCCAAAGGGGGCCTGGGGGCGGAGCCCCCAGCGAGCCGTAAGGCGAGTTTTTTATTTACGGTTGGTCGTGTAATTATTACTATTATTTGAATTTTAGACACAGTCAAGTAGTCAAAACAAAAACAAATTATTAATTCAAAAACGGTTTGTAGTTAAGGGCAATAATAAATGAAATACTTAAAATAAAACAAAAATAACTAAAAATTACAAATTAGGCGCAAAAAACCCCACCTGCGTGAGAATGTCAACGCATCGTGGACGTGGGAGAAGGGATAGTCCACATGGACTCTCTCTCTCTCTCTCTCTCTCTCTCTCTCCCTCCCTCCCTCTCCTTTCACTGCTGTTGAGAAGCTGTTATTAAGTAAACTAATGTTAAATACAAAAGCATAGTGTTTGGTTAACCAATTTCATCTAAACCCTTGCTTCAAGGTTTTGTTGTAGCGTGTTTATCGTACATTGCAACTAATCAACTTGGAAATACTCTAGATAATCAACAAAAGTTTAATTATGTAGAGTTAAGAGTAAATAAATAAGAGTAAATAAAAGTTTTGAAACGTTAATGATAACTTTTTCATAGGCTTTTAACAAAAAGTAATTTTCTAAGAGGTAAACAGATAATGGTTATTTTCTTGTGTTGACAGCTGTTGTTGATTTGTGACTTGTAAGTTTAAGATTCTCTATTCAGCAGATAGTAAAAACACTTGTAAACAAAAGGAAAAAGAACAGAAGGCCCAATGATGAGATCATTGGGCCTTCACAGTAAACCAAACCGTTTCTAAAAATCCAAGTGCTACAGCGAATGACTTACGCTTATTGAGGAATCACTTATATCAATCCAAACATTCTTTTTATCTCTCACACTTTTCTTAAGGGTCGAGATTTTACAATCTAGTAATACTCTACCGTTGTTTGATTTATCAACTTGTCTTTACTCTTAGCACTCTCAAATTTAACAGTCTCATGGTAATAATCAAGCCCAAGAAAATGTTAACTTCTCATTTTGGGGCCTCCAGAAGCAAAAAACATATGACATATGAAGATGAAGTTTTTATTTATATATGTCTGTTAACACGATAGCGGCCGTTAATATGGTCCGATCTTAATGAAATTTGGTACAGGCGTGTAAAGTGGTTATCACTCTTGGACGAGTTCGTAAACCAGCACGACTGGACCACCGGAAGGGGGTTAAGGGGGGGTTTTTGGTTGTTCACATAGAAAATAAAAATAATCAAATTGTGGTTAACATCATTGAATTCAGCTCGAAAAAACAAAACAATTTCGAACGTTCTATATCTATTGGTTACCGAGATATCGAAAGTGGTAAACGCAGTACGCTGTCCCAATGTTAACCTTATGGAAAATAAGTAAAATTCTATATCTCGCTTTTTTTCAACTTATTTCAATAAAAAATTGTTTGCGGCTAATGTATTTTAGTCCAAAATCCCCAAAATTTTATTTTATGTGGCAGCAAACCTGCATACTCATTCCCCATGTTATCCTTATGGGAAATGAAAAGTATCGGTATCTTCCTTATTTCTTAACAAATCGTAATGAAACTTGGTATATGGATTCTTCTAGTTCAGATCTACTAAATATTATACTAAAGCCACCCAGTTTTAACATACCTGTAACAGCAAACCTGCATACTCATTCCCTGTGTTATTCTTTTGTGGAGCTTACAAATAAAAAATATCTCGCCATGTTGGATTGAACTATGTTCTTTTGCATTTGTAATTCGCTGAGTATGCAGGTCTGCTGCAATGGGGGTATTTTTATGTTCTCATTATTTACATTCATAAATGATTTGCTTGATTAACTAATATTAGAAACACGACTGACACATTGAAAATTTTTTTAATTGCTATGTTATAAATCTCGATGACTAATATATTTCTTTACAGCGAATACTTTGTAAGAAACTAAAAGCTGTTTGGCTTTATTAAACATTCATTTTGCTCTGATCAAGTAGTCCTAGGCGATCGATCACTGGCAACTAGTTGAGCTAACTTTCAACTAAATATCATCCAACAATATTATATCCTAGAAGATAATTTAATTTTTAGAGGTGCATTTTTGTTATATTTGTACTTTTATTAGGCATAAGTCTTGTTTTCCCGATGCTAATTAGCCCATTATGCACGTTATGAGGTAAAATTTATTAATTTTATACTTTGTGTACCTCTAGAAAATAGAAACATGTCTACAACGCGCATTACAGAACCACCTGTCAATTATATGAAAAAAAACTACTCGTCATAAATGAGTAGTTTTTTTCTTTTTTGGATAAGACGATAAAAAAACCAATTCCAATATATAGGACGATACATAGGACCAATTCCAATATATAGGACCAATATATAGGACGATATATCTATTCCTTTTCAATCTAAATCCCAAATTCTCAAGTATCGGTCAAGCGGCATCGCATGACTCGGTTGCGTGCGAGGGAGTGGCCATAAGTCACTTTCTGCAAGTCCAAGCTTCAACAACCGCATTTATCAAGTAGAAAACGATTGAAAATATTTGTTAGGGTAAATGAATATGGGAAATTAACACGGATGTGAATAGATATATCTTTTGTTTATCTAACTCTCAAAATATTTGAAGATCTATGAGTTAGCGATAGATGCACCGATCGTTTATGGTTTAACTGAAAGCCATTATTTATTAAAACTGTGTTTTTAAAGGGCTAAAAACAAAAAGAATTTCGATATGAGTACTTGTATAAGATATTTTTTATCTATTGTTTCCATTAGATCAATCACTTTGTAGCGTTGGGATGCTGGTGGATGGATGGTATGATGCAGCCAAGGATAGGTTGTGACTAGGATGGGGGCAGTTTCACAGGCCGGTGTCAGCTACTTTAATTGGGATTTGGTCCTGGAAATAAAGGATATGTAGGCCGAACATTGTGGTGAATGAGAATTCTATATTGATTGTAGAACTACTGAACTGAAACTAATCTGAAGTGTTTGGGAATTAAGCCACTGTTTTAGGATTGGAAGCAATTTGATATACCCAAAGGAAGGATATGTCTGCCAGATTGACCTTGCCGTAAGCCAACTTTTATGGACCCTAAATTACTTAAAATCTAAAGATTGGAACAATCTACAATCACTAACATCATGTATTGACAAGTTACCTAAGTCATTAAATTCATGATTCTAATTCATATTTCCTACCTAAACTATTGAATATGAAGCCAAGCCTACACTGAAGATTTATTATAGTGATTTGTTAATTATTGAAACTGAGGATCTATGGAATTTACTGTGAAAAACTATGAATAATGTGAAGTGGCGATTGGCGTGTGCAGAAGGCCCACGCCGAAGTATATGATATCGACTACATTATTTGAATTTACCAGAATCACCCAATTCCTGCTTCCCCTAGCTAACCCCCTTAATATTAATAATACTTAAGAACATGCATGGTGAACGTCAGATGGTAGGTAATATAAAAGTCGCCCCTCTGGACGATCCTGTGTTGCATGTGTCTCGAAAGGCGTCCAGGTTCAAAAGAACGAGAGTTCGAGAGGGCACAGGAAAGAAGGGGTAACGGTCAACAAAAGTGCTGACATGGACTGCGGTTTTGGTTGACGGTAGCTAATGACTTTTGGTGACATATATATTGGAAGTCGTGGCGTTACACGGCATAACCTTTTGAATATAAGACTTACCATTTCTTGAAATATTAGGTTTTACCTTAGAAATCAACGTAATATTACCTTATTATGCATTAATTTTCAAACCCCAAGCGCAGTAGCAACCATATTGCTTATGAAGAGTGTGTGATTGGTTACTTTTAGCCTTAAGCTATCATTACAAATCGAGTAAATTCTTTTTTTCCTACAATGGTTTGTGCCATTATTATGAATAAAGACTCAGAATGGCTTTCTGCACTCCCTGCCACATAAGTTTGATAAACGGGTGAATGATTTTAACTTTATTCGTTTTAATACTGTGAAAGTTATCTGCATACAAATATAAATCACCTTTTTGCTTTTCCACATGTACTAATTCTGGCATATACCTCTTTAGAACCCTAAGTATCTTGGTAACTTTCTTTATTTAAAGGCTACACTAAAGGATATATCTTTTGGTTTTTGAGCTTACTACTTTACCGTCCATCACATTAACATTTCATTCATATCTTTACATTAAAATCTTAACATTTCCATGCAAACATGGAAATAATTTTGCACCTCAACCAATAAAGGAACTGACTAGAGGCATTGAAATAGAGTGGAAGCGGGAGAGAACGCTTTAAGTTGTTACAAGGTTATGACATAATTAAATATAAATACAACATTGTATTTATATGTATTTATATTTACATTTTACATTGTATTTATATTTTCAAGGTTATGACAACATTGTTTATAAATACAATTTATTCAACTTGTCTTTACGTTTGTGTTTTTGTGTTAATACACTAAATATTTTAATATTCAATAAAACGTAATTAAGTCAGCTTTGTTAATTTAGAGCGAATAACATTTTAGAGTTTTATCGTTAAGCTGTTTTATTTCTATCGTCATGCTAAGACACGTATTACAAGATATTTCTTGATGTGTAAACTCATTTGTGATTACACGTTAAGTACCAGTAAAAGAGAAAAGAGCCATTTACTAATCAGTTTCAAGACCTCAGAACTAAGCCTTTCCCTTATATTACCCCGCCCCTCCAGAAACAAATCAGAGTGATTCTGCAGCAACCTTTCTCCTTACTAGTATTTATAATCCTTCTAGCATAAAGCATTAATATTCTATCCATTCGATGAATAACGTTTACATTTAAATTTAATTAGGAATAATCCATTGGTTTTATTTATTAACAACAGTCAAAAGAATTGCCATTAATTTTAGAGCATTGATGAGCCATATAGTAACAAAGTGAGTTATATAAAACGATGTTTGAAACAAATCTTTATTTACATAACAAAATGACAAAAGTGGTGTATTATGATGTACAAATGTGTTTTCCAAAGAACACGAGAAAAAAAGTGACTACTTAGTAATTTTTGTTGAGAAAGATTCTCAGTTTACCATGTGATTTAGTTAATTAATTTTGTTTCTAATTTTTACGTACTAAAAGTTAAATATTTTTTAATTTATTAGTTAATTGTTCCCAATATAGAGTTTTAATAGCCTATTAGCTTTTGACCGTTAACAATTTTATAATTTTACTTTTAACGAATTTCCTTGATGGGGATGATACCGTAGATCTCATAAGCCCGAGACATGACAACTTTTCGTTTTGAGGCCCCCAGACGCTAGAAACACCATTCGCCCGAATTATACATATGCCTGGTAACTCGACAGCGGCCGTTAAAATGGTCCAACCCTAATTAAATTTGGCACAGACGTGTAAACGTGATAATCACTCGGGGTATTCGACAATCAGTCCGATCGCGGACCACCAGAGGGGAGAGGGGTGTAAAGGGTAAATAACTATTCATTATTATGTTCTGTTATTGTAAATTTGTTAAATTACTTTTTACCATCATTTTTTAGTCAACAATGTGTCAACAATATTAATAAACAACTTTTCAATAACTGTAACAGTATAATTTGTCGAACTGCAACATACTGCGTACGTGCGTAGATATTTGAAAGCACTCGCCTTTTGGATTTCAGTGTTATTCTTATGAGTTTACATTGTCTCCTGCTGTGAGACAAAGTATTAGTTCATTCATTCATTACAAGGAGTAAAAAAGCGTCTAATCAAATCAGATGGGGGAAAAGAGCTAAAAAATGGGACTTTTGTGACGAGTTGTGAACAATACATTCCATCACGATGGAAATAAGTATCCAAAATTATAAAAATCATCCAACATTTCTTAATTTAGTAATTTTTCTATAAGCCAACACACCCATACAGCTGAACTGTCTATTTAAGTTTAGAGTCAGCTGGTTGACCTGTCAAAATAGGAACCTCGTTTGTTTGGGTACGGCAAAATTATGTTTGGAGTCGGAAATAGTTATTTATGTATTAAGAGCCTAAGGTAGGTCTTTCTCGCTTGAGCTAAATAAATGCCGCGCGACGCGTAGCGGAGCGCGGTATTTTTAGCGAAAGCGAGAAAGACGCTTTACACGCGAAATAAATACTAAATTTTTCCTACAACTGCAGTTTTAATTTCCCAAACGATAAATAATATCACAGTTACTTACGTCCATTGTAGCTGAATGCGCCATTATGATTGCATAAATTCTTCATATTTCTTTTCGTAAAGGTTTCTAGATTTACGAGGTAATAAGTTTCATAAAACTTCTTTCACTAATTCACTAATATCAGGAGGAGTAAGTCCGAATTCGTCATTACTTATTACATCCATTGTATCTTAAACAAGTCGAGCCAGTCGGAAGTGGAAAGGAGCGCTGTTGCGCGCCGAGTAACAATGCAAAATCAGCTGGCGAGCGTGAAAGTAATCACGTGGCGAGCGCAAAAGACTTTTGCGCTCGCTCAATGACTTGCAAAGACTTAATCGCTCGCTCCGCAGTAAACAGCTGTTTTACGATTGGTTTTCGGTGCGTAAGCTGACACTTTACGCGCGGTTGTAGAAAAAACCATTTATGGCCGGAGACACACTGGGCGTTTTTTATCGCAGCGATAATTTTTCCGCCGCCGCCGACGAAATCGGCGTTCGTTACACACGTGTCGGTAAAAAAATGCCACGGAAAAATACTGCCGATCACGGTACTATTTTAATTTCGAGAGACGTCTGTGGGTGTTTACCAAATACATTTTACCATATGCCGATGACAGAACTCTTGACGTCATCAACACGGTACAATGTTTAGCGTGTCTAGCCGCCTGACCATGGCGGCGGTAGAAAATCCGCCAAATGTGTAAACTCTCACTTGATTGCATACGCAACTGTGAGAGTGACTTATGACCGCTTTTTGATGACAAAAGCGGAAAAACCCCCGCTTTCGAGCGGCTGCAAAACGACTGCCAGCGGCAATATTATCGTGAAGTACTTCTTCCGCCCCGTGTGTAGGCGTCCATTTAAATTTGTACACTACTGCAAAAACGGCGGCAGCGGTAGTTTCGCCGCCACGATAAAAAAATGTCATGCCGGCCTATCGGCACGAATAAACTGTTACACTTATTATTTTAACAATGAAGTATTTAAGATATTGGCATATGGATGTAAAGCAATCTCGAGAGTATTGAGAATCTTGAATTGAGAATCCAATGTGATTCTCAATTTCATATACGGTTAGAAACAATCCAATTCAATAATTATATAATCTTGATGTAACTTACACTGAAGGAACCCAGTTTTGTAGATTTCCCTCCAATAAAGGACACAAAAGTTTCATACAAGTTTGAAGTAGTTGCAGGAGTTACGATGTCAATACAAACTTCGTTGAAAGATGACTTGAACCTGCTAACCTTTTAAGGTTTAGTTCCTAGTGCATCGTAGCATGGGGTTCGTGTGCTAATGAATACGTTTGAAATTTTTGTTCTTAGCAATCCATTGAAAAACGTTCTTAGCTCCATATTATTTAAGACCGGCGTAGAAAAATGCGCTACCGCACATAGTATGGTCTGCTAAGCTTAATTTAAGGACCAGGATTATTCCAATTATTCTAATTCTAATTCTACTAAGTATTCTACAAAAAATGTTCAAGTGTTGAACAATATAGATGACAAATCGTACTTATCAATTATTTTAAATCGTACTCATTATTACTTAAAATAAGATCAGAAATTATTTCCTCTATTAATATAACAAGCATTTTTTTATCAAGAGGGTGTAGCCATGTTAAGCTGAAGTGCAAAATAAACTAAATCTGTGGAAAATCAACCGGATTCAATAAACTGACGCTGTGGTAGACCAGTGGCCCACTAGGGCAGGACAGCCTGGGAGCCTGGGAGCCTGGTTGACACCGGCCTCGGCAGCGGTGGCCATGAGCTACCACTTACCGCTGCGGTATTGTAGTGACCCCTATGAGTATCAGGTGAAACGGTGCACCCGCATAACACAAGGTATCAAAGCATAACTGCAGCTAAGTCCCAAACTGCAGCTAAGCATAACTGCAGCTAAGTGCCTGCAACTCTCACTCCCACTCACTATCAGTCAAGGCAAGTGACATGGCACAGCCAACCCACAACATTAAAAATATTTTAATTTTCACATTGGGCTGACGGACGGTTCGTGCGGACTATCAATAAATATATAACAATTTGTTTAGGAAATCTTATGCTCGATTCCACGTGCACCTTTTAGTATGGAATTTCCATAAGCCATGTTTTTCAAATGGCAATTAAAGTTATACCAGCCAAATTTTGTTATAATCAGCTGATAATTTTATGATGATATGTTGTGAATATTTCTAAACAAATATACCCAACATTGGTAATAGAACTGAATTGTCCCATGAGGCCTGTACTGAAAGGTGAATGTAGAATTGAGTACAATTTTTGTCACATAAAAACAATGGCTGTTTTCTCTTTGCTCGTATTTTGTTTCACATGAGCATGCAATGTTTAAAGGTTACAAAGTTTAAGCTATCTTTCAACAAACTTTGTTATTGACATCGTAACTCCAGCAACTTCCTCAAACTTGTATGGAACTCTGTCCTCGTTTCAAGAGGGCTGTTATCTGTAAAAATATTTTCCTTTTTCATTAAAAGTGTATTTTTAATGATGTTAATGGTATGATATCAAATTTAATGTAGTTTTAAAACTATACTATATAGGACTACCGCACCTATGTGTTATCCATCTTTTCCCAACTAACATGTATCTCACTCATCTGATTAAACGTCGATGTCTTGACTTGTAAAATAAAATATTACAAAAAAACTTCCATGCCTAGAAATTTATTTCGTGGTGTAAAAATGTTAAGAATCAAACATTTACTATGTATAAAAGGGTGGGATGTCATTAATTATAATCTCATAGCTCATATGTGGAAATCGTATCATAACTTATAGTAAAAATGTGTATAGTGTCTCATAACTTATAAAATCCGACTGTAAAACTATACAAACATCTGAAAAACTGTTTCACAGCTTACAACGTATGTGTCAAAACGTCTCATAGCTTATGATGTCATATCTAAAGATTTGTCAGTTTGTTTTAAATTAAACATTCTGGGGAGGATTATCGCACGGTTTGACATAATAAGCTATGATACGATTTCCACATTACAAGCTTTGATATATTAAATGGGTATTTTAAACCAATTGACGAATGCAAAAATGTCTCCTACCTTTTAACGCTTTTAACAAATTGTATCATAGCTTATAATGAGTTTGTTTTAGCATTTATAGCTCTTGATGTCATTATAAGCTATGAGGAAAAGTGATTTTTATAACTTAGCTTACGTAATTAATGTACATTATAAGCTATGGGACTCCACGGTAAAAAGGTTTGCATTAATAAATATAACCAAGGTTTTTCAAGCGTTTTAAACGATACTTTAATCCTTCCTCCGTAAGGATTTCCCCTTTTATTTTTAGTTCCAATAGCGTAATATAATGATACGCTTGTGATTAATATATATAATAACATGATCCTTGATGTTTAATATATTTTAATTGATTTTTTTAGGCAGTAATATTAATGAAACTTCAATATTACTTTGAAATATGTATTAAAGGATAGCCTTTGTAGCCTATCAAGTGCATACTAAGGGGTTTGTGGAGGCTGACGGTTGGGTGGTTAGTACAAAGTAAGTGATGTTGTGTAAGCCACGTTCAAACCACTTGTAGCGTCTCGAGTTTTCCGACCCCTTCAACACACCCAGAGCCCCACGCTGAATCCCACTCGAACGCTGTTCATAATGTCACGTTTTTATTACTTTAACAATGATAGGGTGTATGTTAACGGAGGGTGACGAGGTTACAGCAGTGGAAACAGCATCACACTGAATGTATTGTGGGGGACCATTTCAGTTTGAGAATAAATTGTATCAAAATATAATATGTTATAAATTCGTATATTGCATAATTTATTCAGGGAGTCTGATTCATTTAAAATTTATGCTTTGCCTATCCAAATGAAAATTTGAAGGGTTAGCGATAAGTTAGACGCAATAAGGGACGCTAAATTAGATACATAAAAAAACTGACACTTTTGTTTTCATACTCAAGTTTAAAAGCGGTAAAATTACAAATAAGAATTGTATATTAATTTTTAAAAAAATCATTCATAAAATAATTACATACCATTTTTTACCTCGAATACTTCCAAAACTTATTGTCCGCATCAGTAAGTTAAAAAATAAAAAATAAAAATAATTTAACAATTAATTCAACTGAGATTTTTCTAGCTCGGCGTTGTACATTTATAAAAGTACTAGCTGATCAGCACGGTTTTACCCGTGGAAAAACAGAAAAACTTCCTTGTATTCATGATTTAATGTTAAGGTTGCCATGACAACTAAATGAGCTTCCCTATACTTTAACATTGAAACTTTGATGTATCATAGGGCGTAGCCCAGAGGGAATTAAAAAAAATCCCTTCTTAGTGGGTGCCTATGCCCTAAGAGGAACGTTCATGCAAAGTTTCAAGGTTCTAGGTCAAGTAGTTTGGGCTGTGCGATGATGGGTGAGTGGTATTTGACAAATATATAGAAGATTATTAGAATAAGCAACTAATAAAGCTTCAAGTAAATAATTATTTACTTGAATATGTCCCAAAGACGTTAGAGCCTGTATATTCGATAACGTAATCAAATATTATCAACGACGATATTTTTATCTTAGGTACTGGCCCCATTTGAATTGGACTCCACGAACCCGAACGCTGCGACTATAGAAGTAAAAAAATAAGACTATAAGAAAAACAAGTATAATGCAATGACTAAATAAAGGTGACAGAATTCATTTAATTCAATTCAATTTAATTTTAATGCAATGCAGAAGTACTTTTTTTCTTAGTTATGGCCTTAGGGTCACGTGACCAGGTCGCTAAGTGTGGCCAGGGCCTAAGCTGATAATAGGAACGAAATTTATGTACCCTAAATATGGGTATATAAATATGTGTTTGTATATATTATTGTTTTTAAAGACTGGACTATGCAAGCTTACTATGCTAACTTACTGATATATGCAAGCCGAAATGTTCTCCGTATTCTAAAATGATGCATTGCAGTTATTTGCAAATTCAACTTGAAAAAAAAATCAAATATAAATGAAAATATAGTTTTTTATTCGCACTATAGAGGAGCTATAAAAAATACTTCGTGTACACTATATTTCATAAATTTATTTTATTTTATTTTAAAAAGACTGAGTAATTTATTATTAAAAGGACATACCGAAACTAAGAACACTTGGTAAACTATAAAAAATGGTAATACCTACTCTCACATACGAGAGGTAAAATGTACCACACATGAGAGGTAAATTTTTACTTGCGTATATACGTTCAAGTATACAGTCATATAGTCACATCTAGATCTGCATACCTCAGTCAGTTGATACAGCTTGCATAACTCAGTCGTCAAAAAACTAAAATTACAATCACAAATGTATCTATCCGTATTATTTCACCCATATTATCTGCCTGTATGGTAACTAATGTATTCAGCTATAGATATTTATATCTATATAAACGTTATATCTATATATACGTTTATATCTAAAGATATTTATATCTACATATACTTTATATCTATATAACATATTGTATTTTCACATACAATATGAACAACTTAAAAAAATAGCCTAACCATAAATTTTTAATACGTCCAAGCCTAACATTTCACTGCGTTTTTTTTTTTTTTGTAAGGGAAAGTTTTTGAAGAAAACAGGACTTTAGTGAAATAATATTTCAATCAAAAATTTCCAGACGATTGCCATCACTGACATCACTAAAACATTTAATTTTTAAGGTTTTATTTTCTATTTACAAAAATTTGTTTTTATTTCCTTTTTGATTTAATGGATAGATAAAAAAGTCTTCAAGACAAAAATACACGAGCTACTGTGATTACAAGCCCTGAGGTGGAATAAAGGGTGGAGTTTTTACGGTTCTGTGCTCAATTAAAGCAATTATTTTAATCACCTGACAAAGATTCTATTTTGTTGAAACATACTTTAAATTTTCTTTTGTTAATTGTTTTACTAGTAATATTTGCATGAAATTTATGTCAGTTTGATTTGAATTCTGATTTTAAAAAAGATCTCGATTAAAACAAGTCTCGACCGCCTAATAATTAATTTATGGTTACTATAAAAATATACCTCTAATTGAAAAATGTATTGTCATAAATATTTTGTGCATCAATTACATTAAAACTAGATAATCCTTGAACTTTCTCATGAAGACCTCTTAATATAAGGTTTGATGGGCGTCAGACTTATGGTTTCCTCAAACGTTCTGGGTAATTTGGGCTTCTTTAAGTTTACCATGGAAATGTTTATGCTCCCTGTAGTACCAAAGAGTGATTCGCAGAGGGCTCATCTAATTGGGAGGTTTATCGATTATTAATGCTTAAATGTTATTACTGAAGTATATTGGGAGAAAATCTTGAATAAGGAGTAGTACTCGAAATGATATAATACTTTTTCCTCCGCTATATTTTGTAACAGTATATTAAAATTTAGTTGTATTAAAATATAATGCAATCCATCTAACAACGTTGGATATTGATTAAGGAGACAAACAACAGTTATCAAGTATAAGTAGGGGAACACTACTATCTTTTGAGCAAGTGAAGCTAAATTCCGAAGCTAGGAAGTGTTTTTTTTTTCTTAAAATGCGTGGATATAAAATAAATCTATCAATTTTATTTATTTTCCATCATTTTTATATTGGGAGGTGAGAACGCAGGTTTGCTGCCTCATGAATCTAAAAGATTTGTGGATTTTAAGCTGAAATCAAGCAAATCTCAACTATATGAAGCAACATACCAATGCTTATCAAGATTTTGGAAACTAACAAATTATACTACCTTTTGATTTCCCATATGCTTAACACGAAGAATCAAAACGCAGGTTTGTTGTGGTGGAAATGTAAAAATGGGGGGGGGGGTTATGTCATAATCCAGTAGTTGAAGCTACAAACCAAGATGTACTTAAATATATTAAGAAATAAAATGTTCCGCAAATATATTTATTTATCATAAAGTTAAATTGGGACACGTGCTGTATTTACACCTAACGATGTCTCTTTAACTAAGTAACATAGAACAATAATTCAAAATACTAAATTGTTTGCTTTCATCTAACTGAATTCAGGTGTTTAATCCAAAATTGGATAGTATACATCATTTTATAAAATAAAATAAAAAAAATTTGGGTGGTTAATCTTTTGTTAAATCCGATTTTCCGATGGTCCGATTGGGCAGGTTCTTGGTCTTGTGTGAATAATTACGATGATCCGATATCACATTAAGTGCCAAATATCATTATGATGAGACTATATTTACGATAATTATCGTCCTAACAGGCCACAAACCAAGGGATGCTTCCCAAATGCTTACCCCATTGAACACTGTCCTAATTTCGTCTGTTTTACCTGAAATTAATATCAACTTATTACGATTCAGGAACATAATGAAATCATTTTGTTTTTAGTAACTGAATTCGCTAATAGATTTAGTCTCATGTAAAAAGCAGGCCGAATTAATTTGCTTCGAGAGCATTAGGCTTCACGTTGACCAAAATTAAAATATTTTGGTTTTATATGAATGAAAAGGGTTCATAAAGAAAGATTTCCTCATGAAATCTCAATTCCTCATGGTCTTTTTATAAATATCCACTATATACATTATTTTTTATATTTATATAAAAAAAAACTAACCTAACATAATCTACTAAAAATTACTCCTTTCTAGTGAATATTGTCTATAATTTACCGATTTTTCAAGCTGAATTATATTTATCCAGACATTATTTTAAAAAAATGTAATGCTAAATACTTTAGGCTTTTTAAGAGTTCCGCAACCAAATTTCAAAAATTGTTTTATTTCAAAGAAGAAATGCTACTTGTTATAGCAATGCATTATTACGTCTCCTTTTTTAATTTTAAATTAAACCTCTAGCCATTAAGTATCTTTCAAATATTAACAAGTCTCAATCGTTATGAAAATTGATTTAAGAAAAATACTTTTTTAACTTTGAAAAGTCTTTTATATATATTATACATTATATATGGTCTGCATATATGGTTTCATATATTATATATGGTCTGCATAATTTTTACTGAATTCTATCAACCTCTGCATGATTTTTAACTATTTTACAATGAGTTACTTCCGAGAGATTCCTAATTCATTACAGAACTCGTTGCGGCGGATTGATTAATCTGTTCTGTATTTATTTCTGTATTAATATATTTGGTATGAAATTACGTTTTCTAGCAACCATATTGGTCCACCCTAAATGGTCATAAAATCATAGGCGGATTATTTTAATAGCCGGATTGATGACAAGAACGTACCGTGCTGCGTTATCCTGGGGCGCGGCACCGGGCACTCGCGGCGTCACTGAGCGACTGTCGCCCACCGCCGCGAGTCGCTCTTCTCTACCGGGGGGCGCCACCCACCCCGACCGTCACCATCACTTCACCACTCCTCAGCCGTTTGTTTACACCTAGCTTCATAACTGTCGGAATTATTCACCTCCGTAATCAGACGGAGAACAATGTTTCTAGCGACAATGGATAACTCTTGCGGAATATTCGCCTTTGTTTTCGCCTGCTCCATTTTTAGAGGTGCCGTATTTTACGGCTTTGTTTTCGGAACGTAGCCACTCAATGCATAAGGGTATTCTATTTGATACAGGGGTGAATAATTGAAAATGTAGCGGACACGTGTTGTTGTATGAGTTGCAGTTGTCGCCCTGGATTATTAGAAGGGATATTTCAATAAAGAATATATTTTTCTATAATTAATACTCGATATATCTAAATAATCTTGTTAATTCGTTTTGAATTTTCACATTTATTCGTATTTATTTAATATGTCACAATATTATGAAATATATTTTGCATTTCCTTTAACTGATACGGATTTATTTATTTATGATTGAATTAATTAGTATCCTGTTTAATTATAACGATGACAATATTGATTAATTATTCAAATAGATTATGTTTATTCCACAAATTATTATAAACTTTTTTTGTAACGACCGTGCGCCATCGTTTCTGGTGATCCACTCCAAAAGCAGATGAGTGGTGACAACGTGCGTGTTAACAGCAATTTCCAACTAGCCAATTCGTCAATTAGCGGCTCAGCTACATGTTGAGTGTAATTGTCCCTTGTTGTGGCTCGCGGCTTTGTCGCCGTTAAATACTTATTTCACGTGCCGATAAAAACCACGCTAAGGCTTGTTTCTTTCTTCAATATAATGACATGAATTAAGTTTACATTTCGTAGTACTTTAAGTTCTAGTAAATAGTCATATCTTGTAGTAGTAAGAGATAAATAGAAGAATTTACCTCAGATTACTGGTACAAATTACCAGTCAGATTTTGATAACTAACGGGTAGTTGGAAAGTTTTCTCCCTGTAGATTTGCAAATAATTATTGAAATTGGATTTTTTGCATATTTAAGGTGAAAAAGTAAAATCATATTTTTTTCTATAAGAAATACTTGGAAATCAGCTTTTTTAAATTTATATTTTTAGCAAAGTTTTGGTTTCCCGTTATCAGCATTTACAAAACATGCATAATGATACATGGTAGGAAATTATTTGCAGATTTAGATTAAAAGTTATTTGCAAAAAAGCAAAGCAATCTCAGAATTTATAGTGGTGGTAAAATACTGAAGTGTGAATGATTGCCTTTGTTAGGCTGGTTTACTGTCTCCAGTCTCGAGTTTGACTTGTCTCCTTATTTATACATTATATATTACTCTAAGTTTTTGGGTAGCTGTGTATGGTTTCTTTTATGTTCTTTTTATTTTTTAACCTAGTGCATTATAGTTATATAACGCACTGAAATTACGCAAATTTATGCAAATTTTTACTGAGCTTATAATTATATATTTTTAACTGTTTTTGTATCAACTATCATTTGTTTTGTATTTGTGTTGATCACAATTATTGGTTCTCCTTGAGAAAATTGGTTTCTAGTTTCAATATGTTGAAAAGGTTTGATGTTTAACCAGTAGGTAGAAATATTTGAGTTAGTTTGTGCACCGTCACCCGAGCGCTTTGTTAATTTTTGTATATTTTATTTTTTATATTTCTGTATCTCTGTGTAATAATGAGCACCCTACGACAAATCATGTGGTTTGTTGGGACTCAAAGATTGTAAGATTTATGGAAATAAAAATTCTGATTCTGATTCTGAGATGTATTTTTCTCTAACATAGATCAACTAAATCTAGAGTTCTCCCACACAGATTTTAATAATCAATGAGTCGTTGGAAAGCTTCATCCGTGTAGATTTGCAACTAATTATTAAAAATAGATTTTTTAAAGATTTATGTTGAATCACATATTTTCTGTAAGAAATGCATTAAAAACAGCTTTTTAAAGTTTTTTCAACATACTAACACAGAAAGATATGTTTTCAGTTCCTTTTTATTTGCTCGAAAGTTACCCATTGCCCGCCTAGGCCGAACAAACCTTTATCGGCCTAGGCCGGATGGAACGGAAGTAAACAATCAGCTGATTTGCAGCAAACCAACGTTTAATGCTTGTTTATTGATGGTTTATTGGTTTCTTTTTAGAGGAATGTAGCGGCAGCACTGCATCTGTAGTAAATGTTTGTTCTGTTTGTTTTAGGTTAGGTTTGAAGGTTTGAGAAGCATGTTTATACAAGGGCTACGTTATGATTGAAAGTATGTTTTTTATGCGTAGTATGATGAAAAATATCGTACGTTACACGGCCGGGAATTTTTGCCGTACTCACATGAAAATCCCGCACTCGCTTTCGCTCGCGTGGGTACTATCATGCTCGTCCGGAAAAACAGTACTTCCCGGCCTAGTAACATAATATACTATTTTTGTAGCCAAGTTTCGTCTACCCGTTATCAGTATTTTCAAGAAATATATATAAGCAAATTGTAGGAAATTTTACTCTCTTTCAGAACATTACCTTCCACTTTAACCGATTTCCTCACCATTTAAAAGTTATTTGCAAAAATGCTAAGCTTCCTCCAAATTTATAGTGGTGAGAAAATACTGAATTACAGACAATTTTGTTAAACTTTGTACAACTAAATCTAGAGTTCTATCAGACAGATTTTAATATTAATGGGTCGTTGGAAAGCTTCATCCGAGTATATTTCCAAATAATTATTAAAGTTAGATTTTTTATGGTTTATGGTGGAAACGTAATAGTATATTTCGCAAAAGGGCCGAAAATGAGGTTTTGCAGGCTCGAGATCGTGTTTCAAACTCGAGACGAAGTCGAGAATTTGAAACGACCGAGAGCTGCAAAACCCTTCCGGCCGAGGTGCGAACGCTATTTTTCACCACACTACACAATGAAATATATCCTAAATAATAAAAAAAATTAATTATTATTTGACTCACTTGAAAACAAAATACAGCTATGAAAATCATATGATCGCAACTATCCTGTCTTGAATGCCGTATAATTTTGTGATGTTCTGACGTCAAACAAATAAAACGATCAGCTGACTTTCGGCCCTAGGGCCCCAAACGTTTTCGGTCCTGTGGCGGCAAACAGTGTGTTTCGGTCTGCGTTTGACGTTTGTAAAACAGGTGATTTTGTCGTAGTGTGGTTAAAAAACACATACCGGTATTTTCTATAAGAAATACATAAAAAAAACAGCTTTTAAGGTTCTATTTGTAGCCAAAGTCTTAGCTGACAGTTATCAGTATTTTCAATGAATGCTTAGTAATAAATTGTAGGAAATTTTATTCTCTTCAAGATTATCATATTCCTCTTTTGTCGATTTCCGTGCCATTTAAAAGTTCTTTGCAATAAAGCTAAACAACCTCAGAATTTATAGTGGTGAAAATATATTGAGTTAGGGATCTTTTTTGTTAAACTTTGTCCAACTAAATCTACTACAGTTCTACAGGACCGAATTTATTAATTAATAAGTCTTGGGCAGCTTTCTCCTTTTAGATTTGCAAATAATTAAAAACACTTAATTTTCAAAATTTAATGAAAAAACTAAATACTCACATGTTTTCTAAGAAAAATACCTGAAAATAGGTTATTTAAGTTTCTTTTTTGCCAATTTTGGCTGCCAGTTATCAGTATTTTCAAGGAATAGTTTACGGTGTTTTTTTGGGAAATTTTATTCTCTTTCAGAATATCACCCTCCACTTTGGTAGATTTCTTCAGCATTTTAAAGTTATTTGCAAAAGAGCTATGCAACCTCCGAATTTATAGAGGTGAAAAAATACTAAGTTAGAGATTTGTTGTATAATGTTATACAATTAAATCTACAGTTCTACTAGAGAGATTTTAGTTACTAACTTCTTCCAGAGAGATTTTAGTAAAACTTTCTTCCTGTAGATTTATAAATAATTGTGATAATTTGATTTATATAAGATTTATGGTAAAAAATCTATAAAAACATGTTATGCTTTTTATCAAAACAATTTTATTTTTGGAAAAAGAATCAAATTATTTGTTAGGCATTTTGCAGGAAAAAAGCGTAATATGTACTATTTTTCTAGAGACCGTTGTATTTAACCACAACGGGTTCTGCAGCTAGTTACATTATAATCTTCAGAGTTTTCTACCAAAATAAAAATAAACAATCATTTTAGCCACCGGATTGTTTGAAAACAATGTAAAATAAATTAGCCACAGTGATATTTTAGAGATCTTAAAGAGATCGATTTTGGATCCTTAGATCCATTCTCAATCAGGATCTAGCTCGACCAAGTTTATAGGAAAAATATGAATATCGCAATTGCATTTAAAATGTTTCGATGAATATGTTTTGAATTATTTACAGCCTTAGTATTAGTGAGTATTTACATATGTTTTATGTAAATTTCATATGTTATTTGAACATTGTTACTTGAAATAGTTGAAAACAGATGTTTCACTATTACAATCGGTAGTCAAGTTCGCCTAAGCCTTGATTACTCCAGTGGATTCCGCTTAATTAACACATCGCCAGTAATCCTATATAATAAGCTTGATTACATGCTAAATACGTGTACTAATTACTGTGCATGGGTAAGTGGACTAAGCGATTGTAGTATGATGATTTAAGCAGGATAAAGAACACATTACTGCATAAACCCTTTGTTTTGTAAAAATAAAAAACTACCTTAATTACATTAAACCTTCATATCATACCGAAGTACAGTTTGCGTAGTATCAACTAATTTCGGAGTATTTGTAGGCAAAAACGATCAGCCTACCTCTCGTAATAAGTTTTCAAAGATGTTTCAACTCTTTCAGACACTATCCTTCGGTCAATGCCTGCTTTGGACGCACAGCCTCAGGGCTTACTTTTTGTTTTTATTTTCTCCTTTTTCACTAAAGCTACAACGTTCTCATTTAAACAAAGACAAAATTATATTGACGTTCTTTGAAATGAATTTAATAGTGTATATTTATATATTAGGTTTATTATTTTCATACTCGAGTTTAAACAAAAACTTCATGATGGTTGACTTGAACATGTAATCCTTATACGCGCCTATTTATTAAGGAAATCTAACTATCTCTGGGACATGTATTGTTGTAGGGAACCGTGTTTAACACACACGTAACATCACAAACCTTTGATCTATTTAAACTGCAGACATTGTCAAGCAATACCCAATAAGTGTGTTTTATATATTTTTGCTGCGAAATCCTTTTTTAAATTGGTTTCTTAAACTTTTTGAATGTTTGTGACGTAATTTTCGGGGGTCAAAGGAAAATTCCCGGGATCTCCTAAACCGAGAAATTAGTCACCGTGAGCGAGACTCGGAATCGCTCAGAAGGAGCTAATTCCAGGGTTCGTTGTAGTCTCCGGAAAAATAATCGTGGGGCATCTCTCGCAACTTCCTTACGCAGGGCTCAGAGCAACCGGGTGCAACGATATAGTTCAAAGAACGAGTTGCCTCATCCTCGCCCTCGTAAAAGTGAATAATTTCGCCTAGAGATACGGAACGTCTACGTCGCGCGAAGAATCGCTCTAACGTTAGCCCCTGCTCACACCCTCGCTTGCTAAAGGGTTACTATGAACAAGAGGCTCACCCAACACGTTTTGGGTTACCACGGACTAGGCTTGAAGCCGTATTGTGACCCATGACTCTACACGGAAATCGTGGAAAATCCAAATAAAATTTTCCGGGGTTTATTCGTAGGCATAAGGCCTAACCGAACGTTGTTCGTAACCGCTCAGTGCGTCACCCAATTAATAGTTTATTAATTGGGTTACCGTGGCGTAGCACGTGCTAGTATTTAAGGCTAGTATTTAAGGCTACAATATTTTCGTAAAGGTGAGAAAGGCCAGGCCTAACAAGAACGTGAATTAATCTATGCGTCTATTCGAGAATAATCACCTACGACAAACTCGGACAGGTTCGTGAGGACGTAAAGTCGTCTAAAGGTCCGTAATTTCGTCTCTATCGGAATATTCCCGTGAGTCGGGTCGATAAACGTGTTAGTAACGGTAAACGTTAAGCAACGAAACGTAAATGGCGAGGGAATCGTACCTCCGCATCGTGTTTGACCGTTGTCGCGTCGAGCGTCGTGTCTCGAGTCGTGTGGTCGTGTACGTCTCGGCGGCTGGTCCACGAATAATCGCCACGAGGAGCCCAGTCCGGGTCCTCTCCCCTCCTGGATTTCCCAAAGTAGGGGTAGTCAGCTGTTCACCCCGTGACGTAAGAAACAGCTGATCGATGGGTAGCCAGCCGGAGAAAAGAAGCCTCAAGATGGCTACCCTCAACGATTGTCAACAAACGCTTCGAGGTTATGTTTGGGTGATGCAAGACAAAACAAAGTGTTTAGTGGTCTATTGTAATTTATAACTGTCATTGTCATCGCAATTAAAATGGTTTTATGGCTTACAGAGAATTGGTAAACGTGTTATTACCCAAGATATTTCGTAAAGTGGTAATTCAGTATTGTGCAACTTGGGGTGGTCCTAGGCCTCGGTGCCTATAGGTTATAGGCCCAGACATACGGGTGAGTTGAGTAGCGTTTGTTTACCAGCTTAGTCGTTTACTTTTACCCCCCCCCCCCCTACAAAAAGGCACCTTACACGTTAAAAAATAATCAAAAGATGTGTCCCTGAACAATTTTATATCTTTAGTTCACACACAGCTTTAGTTAATAATTATTTGAAAAAGCACTCAACATTCAATTTTTACCAATAGTTTATTGATTACGGTGTTTCAAGTAAAAACTTGGCTGTCTCAAATAAGTATTAAAAATCATATCACATTCAGTGCACTCATCTTGGTTTTGTATTTTATTGCTAATGTTATTTTCCTAACAAAGGACAATTTAATTCCATAACCAAGAACATCGTTGCATCTTTCTGTAAAATCTTTCCTCATAGAAAATTACCTTGCATGGGGGAGCTGTTGAGAAATGATCTTAATTTACGTGTTTTGATGTCTAGATTCTAATTACGGAGATACCATTTCGTCATCTGTTTGAAGGATCATTACGAAACTACCATTAACATGATTCATTGGACTCGGCCACACAATCCCTGCATTAGCTTTTCGTAAAATTAGGTTCAACACAATTATTCCGAAAATCATACCGAAGTATGGTGAAATGTTATTAACTGAATTGCATAGATCTTTACTCAGTTTAAAATAAATTTATACCTTAAATAATAAGATTTAGACAATAAACAAGAAACAAAACTCTTTATTTACATATCAAAAGATTTATTTCAAAGTTTATTGTTTACTTAATTTACTTTACGATCTGTTTAGTACAGTCAAAGAACAATAAGTCAAAACGCTGAACATGACGTAGGCCCTATTAAAACAAAATATAAAAATCGGCTCATTTTACGTTTATGCAGAAATGGCTATCAAATACATTTTTCATCGTTCAGTTTTTTACATTTTTAACAATTAGCACGCAGAATTACATTACTTATAAACAAATGATTACAATGAAATATAACTCAAGCATTGTTTTTAGATGTAAATGTTTAACAGACGGCTGACGAAGACGCGTTCTGAATAGATACACCTTCATAAATGTAGCTGTCACTTAGGCTACAACAATGCATCATGTTCGTTATTTATGATCCTAGAAATCATGACATCTATTCAGTGGCTGTTTGCAAGGAGCAGAGAGATAAGCTGAGTAGGGGTTGGATTATTTAGTTGTCACGAAGGCCCGTCAAAAAGGGGTACATCATATACTATTTGGAGATACTATAAGAAATTCATGTGAGTGATTCTGATATTATAAGCTGTGTATAGCATTCAGTAATGTGTGAAAAGTAATCAGGAAGGATAAGAAACTTCAAATATACTTTATTGTTGATTTATTCAACCATATGCTATCTAAAAAATGTTAACCATCGTGTGTAAATACTTATTTATTTTTTCACCACACTACGACGAAATCACCAAACAAAACGTCAAACGCGGACGGAAACACACTGTTTGCCGCCACAGGACCGAAAACGTTGGGAGCCCTAGGGCCGAAAGTCAGCTGATAATTTATTTGTTTGAAACAACGACAGAACATCACATAATTATACGGCATTCAATAGGTTCCAAAGACAGGATAGTTACGATCATATGATTTTTATAGCTGTATTTGTTTGAATCATGATAAAGAAGTTGTATCGTTGCTTATAACCTTAAAGTTTTGTTTTCAAATGAGTCAAATAATAATCATTTTTAAAATTATTTAGGGTACATTTCATTGTGTAGTGTGGTGAAAAATAGCGTTCGCACCTCGGCCGAAAGGGATCTCGACTTCGTCTCGAATTTGAAACACGATCTCGAGCCTGCAAAACCTCATTTTCGGCCCTTGTTGCGAAATATACTATTGCATTTTAAGAAACATATTTGTATGTCACTTCAATTTCCACTGTATAATTTTTAATGCTACTAAATATAATATAGATGCATATATTTGCCTGCAATTGAAATTAAATATACCGCGTTATCGATAGCCTTTATTTACGTTTATACGAAATTCTCCTACATTTACAAAGTAAAGACCAACAACACCTTACAGGTCAGAAACAAAAGGTGAAGATAAAGATAGGAAACAAAAACGTTCACTAGATTCTTTTTGTCGTCATGATTGGAACTTAACAAAATCAATCAAAACAATTTAACTGAGTTAGATACAACTTGAATGTTCAATATATATTCCAAATATTTCAAAAAATATATAAAAAATATCAAGGCACACGGTATAATATTTTGTAAAAAATAGTATTCCGAAAAATATAATCGTATGAAATTTATAAGCTGGTAAATCACAGACGCGGTCAAGAAGTAGACTAGTTCGAAACAATAAAAAGTCGTTTGTTTTATTTATACTGAAAATCTGAAAACTGTAAATAACTTAAAACTTAATGGCTACTCCAGTTTTTAAAATGAGTTTTAATGTGTCTTAATTATTAGAGTTTTAATTTCTACACAACATCTCAGAAAACGTGGACGAACTATTAATATTTTCTGAATCATTAATTTTACTCTTGGAAATCAATAAAAATTCCTGTCCAACTCTTTTTTAACTCTGCCCTAGGGACCTTCAGAATTTTACATGTTATCTAATGGACATACTTTTATCAAATGGAAGAATTTAACTTATCTTTGAAAGGCCAAATCTCCGGATCATTCAAAGCTACACATCTGCAAAAGCACTTAAATTGTAGAGAATTTAGACGTAAGTCTTTAATATTATGAATTTCTGAAGGTTGCATAGTTTTGATATGATGAAATTTGAAAAAATGGGTGAGTGTGTGTGTGTGTGTGTGTGTGTGTGTGTGTGTGTGTGTGTGTGTGTGTGTGTGTGTGTGTGTGGAAAATGTTTTACAACAATATATTAAAGGTTAAGATGTTCATCGAGATGGTCATAAAAGGTGCAATCACAACCTCAAACTGATTCTGAGTAATAAGTTACAAATTAAATTGTCCTATTTTTTACCTTCGAAACTTAAATTGAAGACATTAGTAGACGTTGGTTGACGTTCACTGACAACAAACACAATGGACCTATCGAGGCCCGCCGCTACGCTCTCTCTGTGTGTACGCTTAGAGTCACACACATTCGTTGATTTTACGAACGCATTTTTTTTGCTTTACATGATACTAACCATTAAGTTACTTGTACATTTCAATTCAATGTGAGCCTACAAGTCTAAGTAAATCTTATTTAAAATATAATCATTACATTGTAGATTTAAACAACGATTGGGCCAAATCTAATCAGTTATACTTTTTTGCGATTACAAACATAAGCTATGTTTTTGGATGCTTTACAGTCGTTATGTACTCTAATGAAAAAATAATATTAGAAAATTGTTTATTCAGCTAAAAATTGAAAGCTCAGTGTGGACGATGGAGCTTGATTGGCCCAGTGAAGAGCACTTGGCGTTTGTTTTCATCATTAAATATTTGATAAGGCTAAAAGGAGTTTCAGCATCGATTGGCTAATGCAAACTTACTTCGATTGGATCCTCTATCTAAATAATACATACTTAGCTATGTAGTTACGTTAACATGAAAATCAGTAATCAAAAATACCGGTTGTCTCGCCCGAAGAGAATCGATAGCAAACTTTTTGATTATAAATCTGACAAAGAACTTCTTAATGTGCTTAGAAATTATAGGTTGCTAATATGCTAATTATAGGTTACTAATGTTGCTAATGTGCTCTTATTGTTTTTTCAAATAATAATCAAAACATATTTGCATTGATAAAGCTGCTTTCTGGAGTAACTTCGAAATTTCAAAATGTCCGCCATTTTACAATATGGCTGAAAGGACGGATTTGTTTTGGAGCACCCTTTATTTTATGCGTTAAATCTTACGAACCCTCTTTAATTTGATATATTTTGCTGAACGCAATTATTAAAGATATATGAGAGAAGTAGTGCAATAGTGGGGCTTCTGGGCCAAAACGCATTAATCAAAAGTGACAGCTACATCCGGTCACGTGACCGGAAATGACGTCACAGGCTGTGACGTAGCTGTGACGTGTTGGGGATGGTATTTAAAGTTTAAATGTCCAGCTGTGCTGGTATTTAAATTTTAAATGTCCGGAAAAGGGTCAAGGTCGGCCGGGATGTTTTTAAAAAATATCTTGCATTTTCGGAAAATCCGAAAATGCAAGATAAGTTTTGTTTTTTTTTACAAACTGTTTCTTAATTGTTGTTTTGTTGATTTTTGTTTCTATCAAAATATTATATTAAAAATGGAATTGACAAGTTAACAAGAAAATATCCTGCTACAAAGTATCCAAATAAAGATGCAATTACATAAACATAAACTTTAAAAAATAGTGAATGTTCTTTCTTTTTATCTGTTAGTATTTCCTGAACAAGGTAACCAAAATTGTAACCACATAAAAATGAAAGTAGGAAAATAACAAATTTCGACGGGTTCACAAAAACCAAGTTGCAAAGTAGCGAATTTCTTTCTTCTTCCATTGTTGAATTTTTAGTCGAAACCAATTAATGATAGCATTATTGCTTGCGCATCAGAACTAACAGTTGATGAAATTTCGTTTACTTGTACACTTGTTGTAGTTTTATTTTCAGTAGGTAATTGTTCGGAAGTTTGTGTAGATGTAGAAGAAGAAACAGTATTATCTTGAAGCTCAGAGTCCATGTGTGCTCGGGTGAAGAGCTGGAGCGTTAATGACGTGTGGTAGCCGCTGTCCTACTCCGTGTCGGCAGTTGGTGGTGGGGGGTCGTTTGGTTCATGCACCGAAATGTAGATAGAATCATAATTTTCTGGAGGATGTACTAAAATTTGTTGTACAAGATTTGCATCAATAGTGAAACTTTGCGTTTCAATACAAAGTCCATCTTTGATAAAAGAAACATATAAAACAGAACTCATGTTTATTTAGATGTTTACTCTGCGAGTCCTACCAGCAAACTGATGTGATAGTGGTAGCGCTGTTACCTCCCTCGAAAGACATGTGCAGGACGGAACATCTGCCGCGCACCTGCCTTCCCCCACCACCATGAGAGACTCCTCGCAATATTTGGATATGTAGTGTTAGTCGTACTGTTGCTCTTGTTGAGTGAACATGTCAGTATTAAACAATCGTTCTTAACTTGTGGTTTTAAAATATTTGCAATAAAATATCGTTTTAACACTTATTTAACTTTGTACAAGTTACAATATTTTAAAGATGCCACTTTATTATATCACCTTGCAGTCGCAGAAATGCAAAATAAACTACAGTTTCGATTAAATATAAACTTGGTTAAAGATCTAAATTTTATTTCTTTGTTATAACTTTTACATTGTTGGTTAAATAACAAATTTTACCGAAGTTTTTTGTTTGTCTCATTATTCTGCGTTATTGAAGTACCACATGATAGGGTTTGGAAACATATAAAGTAAAATAAAAAATGTAGAAAAATTTTTTTTTATGTTTTTGCGTTATAACTTTTATACCGTTGGTTTTATAAAAAAAGTTTACTGAACCTTTTTGTTTGTCTTTTTAATTCTACGTATTTTGAGTACCTACATGATAGGGTTTGAAAAGATATAAAGTAAAATATAATGTAAAGAAAGATAATTTTTAGTTTTTGCGTTATAACTTCTATACCGTTGGTTTAATAAAAAAATGTTACTGGACCTTTTTTGTTCGTCTTTTAATTCTGCGTATTTTGAGTACCTACATGATAGGGTTCGAAAAGATATAAAGTAAAATATAATGTAAAGAAAGATAATTTTGAGTTTTTGCGTTATAACTTCTATACCGTTGGTTTAATAAAAAGATGTTACTGGACCTTTTTTGTTCGTCTTTTAATTCTGCGTATTTTGAGTACCTACATGATAGGGTTTGGAAACATATAAAATGAAATATGATGTAAAGAAAGATAATTTTTAGTTTTTTCGTTATAACTTCTATACCGTTGGTTTTATCAAAAAAAGTTACTGGACCTTTTTTGTTTGTCTTTTGATTCCGCGTAATTTGAGTACCCACACGATAGGGTTTTAAGCAATTTTCCAACCCCCCCCCGCCAATGTTGCCGGGACGAAACCTCCCCTCCCCCCCCCCCCGACATCATTGATGGGGGGGGGACTTGATCTCGTCGCCGTTCAACTTTAGAACTGCGTCGCCGTACATGGTGGCAGTGGATATAACAAAAATGCTCCAAATCGATCGTGCGGGTAGTCAAATTAAGCGGAATTAAAAGACAAACAAGAAAGGTCCAGTAACATTTTTTGATAAAACCAACGGTGTAAAAGATATAGCGCAAAAACTTAAAAAAATCTTCGGTGGCAGTGGATATAATAATAATGCTCTAAATGTATCATGCGGGTAGTCAAATTACGCAGAATTTAAAGACTAACAAAAAAGGTCCAGTAACATTTTTCGATAAAACCAACGGTGTAAAAGTTATATCGCAAAAACTGCAAAAAATCTATGGTAGCAGTGGATATAACAAAAATGCTCAAATTATTCGGAATAAAAAGACGAACAAAACAGGTCCAGTAACATTTTTTATAAAACCAACGGTATAGAAGTTATAACGCAAAAACTAAAAAAAAAGTATTTTCCAACATTTTATATTTTTTACTTTATAAGTTTCCAACCCCTATTTTTAGTTCAGTAACATTAATAAATTAGATTTATATTTATGATACAATGAAAATATGTATAATGTTTATTTTATTATGTATTACGATTGACTTAAAACATAATATTCCTGAAGTAAAACATGGTTACTCATTAATAATATATGAATTTAGTTTCAAACTAATATTAAAATTGTTCTAAAACAAGTTTCAACCTACATTAATACTGAACAGATGTTAAGTTTACTAAGATAATTTAAATTTTAAAACAAGTTAAAAAAATGTTTTTATATCGTACTGATATTGTTTTATATGGTTTTAATACCAAATTAAACTTGTTTCAAAGTAATATTAAAATTGTTTTTATCATTTTCTTTTAGTGTTGATAGTATGTTTTTAAAAGCTTTGAAAGTTTCAAAGTTTCAAAGTTTCAATTTCAAGTAATGTATATTGTTTATTTTATTACGTATTACAACCGACTTCAAACATAATAGTTCTTAAGTAAAACATGAGTATTCATTTTAGTGCAAAAATAAACTTACAAGAATCGAGGTGTGTCCTCCACCAATTCTGTGCAATAGCGGTCAAGGTTGTGAAAGCAGTAGGCAACCTACTTGGTCAAAGTAGGTCAGACGATGTTGTGTGTGCCGAGGTCACACACCCTGCCAAAGTAGGCTACCGACCTTCAGCTGGGAGACACATTGACCTAGCAGTCAAGGCTGCTGCCTTGAGCTCGCAGTAAAAAGTTTTAAATGACCTTGAAACTTTGTAACCTGAACGGTTTTAAAACTTAAGTTTTTGCATTACAACTTCTATATTGTTGGTTTTATCGAAAAATGTTACTGGACATTTTTGTTTGTTTTTTTAATCCACATAATTTGAGTAACCACATGATAGGTTTTGTAAAAGTTTTGAATAACCTTGAAACTTTGTAACCTGGACGGTTTTAAAACTTAAGTTTTCGCGTTATAACTTCTATAACGTTGGTTTTATCGAAAAATGTTACTGAACATTTTTGTTAGTTTTTTTATTCCACATAATTTGAGTAACCACATGATAGGTTTTGTAAAAGTTTTGAATGACCTTGAAACTTTGTAACCTGGACGGTTTTAAAACTTAAGTTTTCACGTTATAACTTTTATACCGTTAATTTTATTTGAAAAATGTTACTGAACATTTTTGTTTGTTTTTTTTATTCCATGTAATTTGAGTAACCACATGATAGGTTTTGTAAAAGTTTGAAAATGAACTTGAAACTTAAGTTTTTGCGTTATAAATTCTATACCGTTGGTTTTATCAAAAAATGTTACTAGACCTGTTTTGTTCGTCTTTTTACAAGTCCAATGTAAAGTAAAATAAAAAGAAGTGTTGTTGTCTGTTGGAACAGTAACAAAAAAAAATATGAGTTTGAAAAAAATTTTTAAGTCCTAAAAAATGAATTATTGGGAAGTTTTAACACTTAAAATTTTTACAAGTCAAATGTAAAGTAAAATAAAGAAAGAAGTATTGTTGCCTGTTGGAACAGTGGTGAAGGAATGATGGAAATTAAACTCGCAGCAAAAAAAAACTTGATATTGTAAAATAAATGCTAAAGCAAATGTTTGAAAAATTTTCTAAGTCCTAAAGTATTAATTATTGTGAAGTTTTAACACTTAAAATTTTTACAAGTCCAACGTAAAGTAAAATAAAGAAAGAAATGTTGCCTGTTGGAACAGTGGGAAAAGAATGATGGGTTTGAAAGATTTTCTAAGTCCTAAAATATTAATTATTAGGAAGTTTTTAACACTTAAAATCTTTACAAGTTCAATGTAAAGTAAAATAAAGAAAGAAGTGTTGTTGTTTGTTGGAACAGTGGCGATAGAATGATGGAAACCAAACCCGCAGCAAGGCTCCTGTGGTGACCTCGAGCCGAATTGGGGTCCAGGGTCTGCGCTTGAGGCCAGGTGGTCAACCAGCTGCCTGCCACACCTGCCCGGCCCGGCTGCCAGCTGCCGTGACCTCGAGCCGAGTTGGGGTCCGGGATCTGCGCGTGTGGTTCGGCATCAGTTGCTCGCTAGACAGTGAGGTGGTGACATGTTCAGAAGGCGCCCTGAACATTTTATCATTTTTTGCTGTTTGGTGAAAATATCTTGGTGTTATTTGTACAATAACATCTTGATGTAGGACTGATTAATTTTAAGGCATGGTAGTTTAAGCATGGTAGTTGTTTGTGCTTGTAGATACCCTTGGGTTTGTAGTTTGTTTTTAATTTGCTGGTTTGGTAGTTAGTATTAATTTAAAATCTTTCTTTTACTTACAATATATTTCTGCCTGGAATGTTTAAATTTAAAGTAATATTTTGTTTTTAAGAATGTTATATGATATGTTTTTAATACCTTTCTATTCCAATTTCCTTTTTCCAACAAGCTTGTTGAGGGCATTCCCTCTCTTGTCTTGTACTCCTTTTTAGTTAGGGACACCTTTCAATTTCAATTTCCTTTCCTTTTTTCCTTCCATCTTTTGCACGGTAAAACCAATAATGGTAAAACCAGCTACCGCTTTTGTAGTGATTACGCTTACCAAAGCAAGTCACTTACAACCTCTATACGTGCTGGATGGGTAGTTCGCCTACCTCCGGAGTTTCGCTGGACCCCAGTTGATTTGCGCCTTATGGTGAGTCGCTGGCTCCTTTAGTGTTAGGGAATAAAAAACATATTTGTATAACATTCATTTTTAGCTTAGCGTTGTGCAGGTATGGTGAGGTGTAAGGGATGGCTTATGTCTAGCTTACACTGTAATCATTCTGTGCAGCGTTGGGCTGACTAGATATTTTTTACTTTTTTAGCTCAGCGTTGTGCGCTTATGGTGAAGTGTGAGGGATGGCTTATGTCTAGCTCACATGAGGTGTAAGGGATGGCTTATGTCTAGCTTACACCGTAATCATTCTGTGCAGCGTTGGGCTGACTAGATATTTTTTTTTACTTTTTTTAGCTCAGCGTTGTGCGCTTATGGTGAAGTGTAAGGGATGGCCTATGTCTAGCTTACACCGTAATCATGATGTGCAGCGCTGGGCTTTTTAGCTATTTCTTTGTAACTTAATTTTATTTTTATTAATTGTTAAACTCTAGGCAGATTGTATTGTAAATTAGCTTTTCTTCTTTTAGGTTTCCGGGGGTGTACGGTTCTGTCAAACCGTACACCCCCATTTTCTTTTTAATTATTGAATGACCTTGACCTAGTTATTTTCAAGGTCAACAAAAGAGTTAGCAAAAATTTCTAAGTCTCAAGGTCATTTTTGTAAAAGTTTAAATGACTTTGAAACTTTAGTTTTTGCGTTATAACTTCTGTACCGTTGGTTTTATCAAAAAAAGTTACTGGACCTTTTTTGTTTGTCTTTTAATTCCGCTTAATTTGACTACCCGCACGATGGATTTGGAGCAATTTTCCAACCCCCCCCCCCATCAATGTTGTCGGGACGAAACCTCCCCTCCCCCTCCCCCCCCCAACAACATTGATGGGGGGGGGACTTGATCTCGTCGCCGTTCAACTTTGGAGCTGCGTCGACGTACACGGTGGCAGTGGATATTCAAAAAATGCTCCAAACCTATCATGCAAATACTCAAATTATTCGGAATAAAAAGACGAACAAAACAGGTCCAGTAACATTTTTTGATAAAACCAACGGTATAGAAGTTATAACGCAAAAACTAAAAAAGTATTTTCCAACATTTTATATTTTTACTTTATAAGTTTCCAACCTCTATTTTGTGAGTACTTAAATTATACAAAATTATGAGACAAACAACAAGCTTTGATAACATTTGTTATGAAATCAACAATATTTTGTCAAAGTTTTAAATTACCTTGGAGCAATTTTGTAACCTGGACGTTTTTGTAACCTGGACGTTTTGTAACCTGGACGGTTTTAAAACTTAAGTTTTCGCGTTATAAATTCTTTACCGTTAATTTTATCGAATAATGTTACAGGACCTTTTTTGTTTGTCTTTTTATTCTGCTTAATTTGAGTAATCACATGATAGATTTTGTAAAAGTGTTTAATGACCTTGAAACTTTAGTTTTTTTAAAATAGTTTCAAACCCATCATGTGGGTATTCAAATTATGCGGAATGAAAAAACAAACAAAAAGGTCCAGTAACGTCTTTGATAAAATCAACGTTATAAAAGTTATAACGCAAAAAACGCAAAAAAATGCCTATATTTTATATTTTACTCTGTAAGTTTCCAAACCCTATCTTGTGGGTACTTAAATTATACAGAATGATGAGTCAAACAAAAAGTTTCGGTAGCATTTGTTATTTAACCAACAATGTAAAAGTTATAACACAAACCCTGATTTACATCTTTTAAATTTTCAACCATGTTTATATTTAATTGCAAGTGTAGTTTATTTTGCATTTCTTCAAATCGATATTTTTAAAATAATTTGAGTACTCACATGATAGAGTTCGGAACAATTTACATAAAAATAACCTTGAGACTTAGACATTTTCGCTAAGTCTTTTGGTTGACCTTGAAAATAAGTAGGTCAAGGTCATTTGATAATTAAAAGAAAATGGGGGTGTACGGTTTGACAGAACCGTACACCCCCGGAAACCTAACAGAAGAAAAGCTAATTTACAATACAATTCGCCTAGAGTTTAACAATTAATTAAAAAAAGTAAAAATAAAATTAAGTTAAAGAGAAATAGCTAAACAGCCCAGCGCTGCACATCATGATTACGGTGTAAGCTAGACATAGGCCATCCCTTACACTTCACCATAAGCGCACAACGCTGAACTAAAAGAAAAAATATTATTTTGAAATAGCAAGTTGTTTAATTAAATTTAGAAAAATGTTATACAAATATGTTTTTACTTCCTAACACTAAAGGAGCCAGCGACTCACCATAAGGCGCAAATCAACTGGGGTCCAGCGAAACTCCGGAGGTAGGCGAACCACCCATCCAGCACGTATAGAGGTTGTAAGTGACCCGCTTTGGTGGGCGTAATCACTACAAAAGCGGTAGCCGGTTTTACCATTAATTGGTTTTACCGTGCAAAAGATGGAAGGAAAAAAGGAAAGGAAATTGGAATTGAAAGGTGTCCCTAACTAAAAAGGAGTACAAGACAAGAGAGGGAATGCCCTCAACAAGCTTGTTGGAAAAAGGAAGTTGGAATAGAAAGGTATTAAAAACATATCATATAACATTCTTAAAAACAAAATATTACTTTAAACTTAAACACTCCAGGCAAAATATATTGTAAGTAAAAGAAAGATTTTAAATTAATACTAAGTATCAAACCAGCAAACTAAAAACAAACTACAAACCCTAGGGTATCTACAAGCACAAACAACTACCATGCCTTAAAATTAATCAGTTCTACATCAAGATGTTATTGTACAAATAACACCAAGATATTTTCACCAAGCAGCAAAAATGATAAAATGTTCAGGGCGCCTTCTGAACATGTTACCACCTCACTGTCTAGCGAGCAACTGATGCCAAACCACACGCGCAGATCCCGGACCTCAACTCGGCTCGAGGTCATCCCCCCCCCTCGCTTACCCCCTCCTAAACCACAGGACCCTTGCTGCGGGTTTGGTTTCCATCATTCTTTCGCCACTGTTCCAACAGGCAACAACATTTCTTTCTTTATTTTACTTTACATTGAACTTGTAAAAATTTTAAGTGTTAAAACTTTACAATAATTAATATTTTAGGACTTAGAAAATTTTTGAAACATTTGCTTTAACATTTATTTTACAATATCAAGTTTCTTTTTGCTGCGAGTTTACTTTCCATCATTCTTTCACCACTGTTCTAACAGGCAACAATACTTCTTTCTTTATTTTACTTTACATTTGACTTGTAAAAATGTTAAGTGTTAAAACTTCTCTATAATTCATTTTTTAGGACTTAGAAAATTGTTTAAATTCATCATTCTTTTGTTACTGTTCCAACAGGCAACAACACTTCTTTTTATTTTACTTTACATTGGATTTGTAAAAGTTTTAAGAGTTAAAACTTCCCAATAATTAATACTTTAGGACTTAGAAAATTTTTCAAACATTTGCTTCAACATTTATTTTACAATATCAAGTTTCTTTTTTGCTGCGAGTTTGAATTCCATTATTCTTTCGCCACTGTTCCAACAGACAACAACACTTCTTTCTTTATTTTATCTTACATTGGACTTGTAAAAATTTTAAATCTTAAAATTTCCCAATAATTAATATTTTAGGATTTAGAAAATTTTTCAAACCCATCATTCTTTTGTTACTGTTCCAACAAGCAACAACATTTCTTTATTTTACTTTACATTGGACTTGTAAAAATTTTAAGTGTTAAAACTTCCCCTTAATTAATATTTTAGGACTTAGAACGTTTTTTCAAACATTTGCTTCAAATTTACTTTAAACAGAATTTTTTTAAACTTGCATTATTTGACCTTGACACTTAGATTTCTTTTCAAACTTACAACTTACATTGGATGATCTTAATACTTAGGGGTTTTGAAATATAAAAAATGTAGCAGTTATTTACACTTTTCGTGTTTAATACAGAAAAAAAGATTTTTTTTAAACTTGCATTATTTGACCTTGACACTTGGATTTCTTTTTAAACTTACATCGGATAATCTAAATACTTTGGGGTTTTTAAATATAAGAAATTTAACTGTTATTTACACTTTTTATGTTTAATACAGAAAAAAAGTGGTGGGGGTAATGCTATAAATAGGGGGAGTTTTAGAGTGGTTTTCATTACTACGGCAACTTTTGTGGAGAGCACACCTACGTCATGTATTACTGCATTAGTTGCGAAGAATCTTTTGAAGATGAAATTTTATTACAAATACACAAAGAAGTTTACCATAACAATGAAACAAACCAAGAAAGAAACCAAGAAACAAACCAAGAAAGAAACCAAGAAACAAACCAAGAAACAAATAACAATGCAGAAGAAGAATATTTGGAAGATTTAGATCAAATACTGGCTACCGTACAACAACAACTAAATTCAAGATCAAGTGTTATTCAATACGCACCCGGACCATCTTTGGATGTGGAATTATACGCCCGAGCCTTACCAGGTAGTGTAGTAACTCATTTTAAGATTGACAATGCTCAATTGCAACTTGCACAGTTTATTTCAAAAGCAAAAACATTAGTAACAGAAACATTAAACAATGAACTAAGAAGATTAAATTTTATAAAGTTTGGAATATTATTAGATACAGTATTTACAAATGTTCAGAATGAAACATCACCAAGAGGATTTTTAACTAAAAACAAAACCATCATGTTTGCATCAGATATAAGCTCAATTGTGGATGATTGTTTTGAAGAACTTTTAACAAAATTACAAGAACATGAAGGAAGAGGTTCTGGATGGAGTTTGTTAAGTATAACAAGCTTAGATGTAAGAGTTCATAAACATGGATATGGAATGAGAGGTAGTAGTCATATTGAATTGCCAAAGAAAATTCAAGACACCAATTCCTGTATTAATGTTCAAAATAAAGATGCTGAATGTTTCAAGTATGCAATGCTTGCAAAATATATAAGAAATCATGCGGAACGACCGAGTAGAGCATACAATGAGGTTTACCATAAGTATAATTTTCAAGGCATGAGTTATCCTGTTTCAATTCAAGACATATCAAAATTTGAAAAGAAAAATCCTTTTGCATCTGTAAACATCTTTGGCTTGGATTCATCCAACAATGTTTACCCCTTACGTATAACACCTATCGAACGCAGAGATCATACTGATTTATTATTAATAACAAAAGGTGATGTTTCACATTATGTATATATTAAAGATTTTGAAGCTCTAGTTTGCAAACAGTTATCAAAACGTAAAGAAGGAAAAACCACTTGTAAAAGATGTTTCTGTTTTGTAAACAAACCTTTGAGAAGAGGAGCTTCAGAATGGCTGACGGAACATCAAAGACTATGCAGTGGAAACTATGAAGTAAGAATTAAATTACCACACCCTAGAAGATCTCAAGTAAAATTTGACAAAGTTATCCAACAATACAGAATTCCCGTTGTAGTGTATGCAGATTTTGAATCTTCATTGCTTCCACTTGAACAAGAAGAAGGAGAGGAAAATACCAGCAGGACAAAGTATCAACTTCACAAACCAAACAGCTACTGTTTAATAGTAAAATCCACTCTGTCTGAAGAACATCTTCAAGAATATGGTTTGACATCTACACCGAAGATCTATCGTGGAGAAGAAGCAGCTCGATACTTTGTTGATGATTTATACAACATCGCCGGGAAAGTGGAAGCAATGTATACCAATGTGGTTCCTATGTCACCTATGACGCCGGAAGAACTTCATCTTTATGATTCAACAACAACATGCTATTTGTGTAACAATCAATTTACAGAAACTAAAGTTAAAGTTCGCGACCATGACCATCTGACAGGAGCCTACAGAGGTGCAGCTTGCAACGGATGTAACATCAACTACAAACTACCATCTTTTATTCCTGTGGTTTTTCACAATCTTAGTGGATACGATGGACATTTTATCATTCCCGAATTAGCAAGAGACAACGGTGAAATAGATGTTTTGGCACAAACTATGGAAAACTTTATAAGCTTTTCAAAAAAGGTGGGCAAAATTAAACTTAGATTTGTTGATTCTTTTAGATTTATGCCTTCCAGTCTTATGAAACTTTCTGAAAATTTAAGAAGACAAAATTTAATAGAAACAAGCAAAATTTTACCTGCAGAAAAAATGGATTTGGTTCTTCGGAAAGGAGTTTTCCCGTATGATTACATCGATGGACTACATAAATTTCAAGAAACATCACTTCCTCCACCAGAAGCATTCAAAAGTAAACTTACCGATTTGGACATTTCACCTGAAGACTATCAACACGCATGCAGAGTTTGGGACGAATTGGAAATGAACACTCTGAGAGATTATTCTGACTTTTATGTAAAACTTGATGTGACCCTTCTTTGCGATGTGATGGAAGAATTTAGAAACACTTGTTTTGAAGCCTACGGATTAGACCCTCTTCATTCTTATACTTCTCCAGGTCTAGCTTGGCAAGCTATGTTAAAAGAAACAAAGTGCAACCTTCAATTATTAACAGATATTGACATGGTGTTGATGATCGAATCGGGTGTTAGAGGTGGATTGACCCAAAGTGTTACTAGACATGTTAAAGCCAACAACAAATATCTTCCAAACTATGATAAAGAAAAAACATCAGTGTTCTTAGGATATTTCGATGCCAACAATTTATACGGATGGGCTATGTCTAATCCACTTCCTTTTGGAAACTTTGAATGGGTTAATCCAGACTCTATTGGTGATATTTCGCAAATTTCAAAAGACGGAGACACCGGATACATATTGGACTGTGACTTTGCATATCCAGAACACTTGCATGAACTTCATTACGATCTTCCGCTCCTTGCAAAAACAGAAGTTTCACCACTTGGCAAACATCCTAAATTAATGATGACTCTTGAAAATAAACAAAGATACGTAGCTCACTTTTGGGTTGTTCAACAAGCACTCCAATTGGGTTTACATATAACCAAAATTCATAGAGTTTTAAAATTTTCCCAATCATGCTGGTTAAAACCGTACATTGATTCAAACACCAGAAGAAGAGCAGCTGCAACATCAACATTTCAAAAGGACTTTTTTAAATTAATGAATAATGCGATATTTGGAAAAACATTGGAAAACAAAAGAAAACACAAAAATGTTAAATTAATTACAGATCCTATAAAAATAGAAAAACTTGTACAAAAACCAAACTTTGGAACATCCGTTATCATCAATGAAAACCTTGTGGCAGTATCTATGAAGAAGACAAGCGTGAAAATGGATCGTCCGTTGTATGTTGGAATGTCAATCTTGGATATTTCCAAAACTCACATGTATGATTTCCACTACAACAAAATGGTTGACTTCTATGGTAGAGATAACATCGGAATCGCCTACATGGACACGGATGCTTTCATCTACTGGATTCTTACTGAAGATATGTATTTGGATCTTCGAACATTTGTTCACAAAAATGAATTTGATTTTAGTGACTATCCAAAAGATCATTTAAATTATGATAATGATCGGAACAAAAAGAAACTTGGAAAATTTAAAGATGAAGCAAATGGAATTTTACTGGAAGAACTTATTGCACTAATGTCAAAATTGTATTCACTACAATTGCATAAGGAAGAAAACAATGTTATTAAAAAAGCTAAGGGTGTAAAAAGTTTGTATCTTAAGAAGAATGTAAATTTCGAACACTACAAGCAATGCTTATTTGAAGAAACGACTATAAATGCAAAATTTAACACCATCAGAAGTTTCAACCATCAACTGTACAGCGTAACAGAAGTGAAAAAAGCACTCTGCTCCAATGATGACAAACGACACATTCTTCCAGACAAAATTCACACTCTACCATTCGGCCACTATTCTCTCAATCCTATTGATGAGTAAAAAAAAGAAAAAAGAAAAAAGTAAAAAAGAAAAAAGAAAAAAGGGAAGATCACAGCATGTTCGGTGTGATTTCTCCTTTTTTTAAAATATGTTGAAATGACCTTGAACTATAAAAGCGGATGCAGAAAAAGAAACACTCAATACTAACTTGACTTTGTTAGTAAAAACATCATGTCAGAGTTAAAGGAAAAGATTGTTAATGAACTTCATAAACCTGCAAGAATAAAGTTTCCACGAAGAAATACTGTAAAAGGAATAAATGATTTATATCAAGCAGATTTAATTGAAATGCAACCGCATAGAAAAATAAATAAAGGATTTAAATACATACTTACGATTATTAATTGTTTTACTAAAGTTGCAGATGCTTTGCCATTAAAAGACAAAACCGGTAACAGCATAACAAAAGCTATGGAAGTAGCTATAAAAAGAAATAAAAATAAAATTAAACATTTACAAACTGATGATGGAAAAGAATTTTTTAATAAATTGTTTGCCTTGTTAATGAAAAAATATAAGATAAATCATTATTCCACAAATTCTGAGAAAAAGGCAGCTATAATTGAAAGATTTAATAGAATCTTAAAAGGTGCAATGTATAAAATGTTTTCAAAAAGAGGTTCTTACGTATGGGTTGATATTTTACCAAAATTAATAAGCGATTACAACAACAAGTTTCATAGAACTATCGGTATGGCACCTAACAAAGTGAATAAGAAAAACGCTAAACTAGTTTTACAACGAATTAAAAAGAATACACAGCCAAAAGCGGAACAAAGAAAACCAAGAAAATTTAATGTAAATGATAAAGTTCGAATTAGTAAATACAAAGGAGTGTTTACTAAAAAATACCTGCCCAATTGGACAAACGAAGTTTTCATAGTGTATAAAGTACAACCTACTGTAGCAGAAACTTATATTTTAAAAGATAACAAAGGAAATTTGTTACAAGGCGGTTTTTACGGACATGAATTGTTAAAGTCAACAGTAGGTGATGTCTATCTTGTTGAAAAGGTGTTGCAAAGGAAAAAAGACCAAGTTAAAGTACGTTGGTTGGGGTTTGACAAAACTGAAGATTCGTGGATACCTATAAAAGATTTGATTTAGTTATAAATCAACTTATTTATTCTTCAGCCTTTGAATAAGATGGAGATTGTTTACCATAAAGATAAATTTAATATTAATAACATTGATGATTTAACCGTAGATAACGTTAAAATCAACAATGGTAAACACGGCAGTTTATTTCCAAACACTGTACGATGTATAGTAAGCGGTCCTTCAAACTGTGGCAAAACTAACGTTGTGTTTAACTTAATTACAAACACAAAAGGATTGCGATTTAATAACCTATATATTTTTTCAAAGTCCTTACATCAACCAAAGTATCAATTGTTGGAAAAGATCCTGACTGATGTGCCTGATGTTAACTATTACAAATTTAATGCTAGTGACAGTGTTATGCAACCAGACCAGGCTAAGCCGTATTCTGTATTTGTATTTGATGATGTATCTAGTGAAAATCATGATACTATTAGAAACTATTTTGCCATGGGAAGACATAATAATATTGATAGCATATATATCGGACAAACATATAGCAAAATTCCAAAACAACTAATTAGAGACAATGCAAATATTTTAGTTTTATTCAAACAAGACGATACAAACCTAAAACATATATACAACGATCATGTAAATGCTGATATGTCATTTGATAAATTCAAAGAGCTTTGTGGAAAAGCTTGGGCGGAAAAATATGGATTTTTGGTAATTATGAAAGATAAAGCTATAACAGATGGTCGTTACCGCATAGGTTTTGATAAATTTGTTTTAATACATTAATTAACAACATTATCGTCTAAGTCTCCATGGTGTAAACATGGTTAATCAGGAAAAGCTATTAAAAGAAATAAAATCACTTAGTGATTCTATTAGACATAAAAACAGAGCGTTAAGATTAGGAATAAGTGAAAGAGAGAAATTTCTGGAATCAACATTTAAACCTATTACTGAGCCATTAAAACAATTGGGGCAAAATGTTACACCTTCAACATTTAATTTTTCCGGAGATGCTATTTTACCCATTTCAAAATTTGAACAAAAAGAAGAATATGAAGGTGATACAAGTTTTACGCAACAAGGAGAAACAACTGAAGAAGAAAGCGAACTAGGTGAAGAAACGGATGTTTTAACAGAAAAAGAAGGTCTTTCTACAAGCGAAGAACAACAAGAAGAAGAAGAGCCTATTAATCCATCCAACTTGAGCAAATTGGGCTCGGATATTGCGTATAAAGGGCCGCTTGCAAGACAATTTGTATTAAAAATGTTACATTCTGCACAACCAACTCGAAAGTATCATACTTTTGGTGCTAGAATAGAAGAAAATGGCCTAATGATTGGAGATAGCAAGCTTGATGTAGACGAACATGACAATATTATTATAAATAATAAACAATACAAAGGTACAAAAGGATTGTTTGAACTTATTTTTAAACCGAAACCTAATAAATATACTAAAAAGGATTTAAACATTTTTAAACAAATATTGGAGGATACAAATGCGCATAAGAAAAATTATTCTAAAATTTTCAATGTTTATAGAAATAAATCAGAAAAATATAAAACTATTATTGCTAAACTTTTCCCACCAAAAAGAAGGGTACCCATAAAAAGAAAATCATTATCTTCTGCTGAAATAAATATTTTACATAAAAGGAGAAAAACAAATCAATCAAGTTTATCGGGAAAAGGATTATTGAAAAACTTGTATGATACTAATATAATATACTACAACGATATAAACAAATTGGTTGATAGAATGAAGTTGATATATGAAGTAAAACAAGCCGGACATAGCGGTTTAGAAAACGAATGGGTAGCTTTGGTCGGCGAATTGCGAAATCGAGGAGTAATCGCATAAAAATATGAGTATATAGAATACAAGCATAACCGATTAAACATTCAGTATAGCCATGAGTGTGGATAAGTTTGGACGGTATTCCGAAACTGGAAGCAAATCAGGATCTTATGGAAAAAGAGGTGGTTTACCACTAACATCCGATGGAGATTATGATATAAGTAACAAACGTTTAAAGTTTGTAAATGATCCAAAAGATGATAATGATGCAGTAAATTTCAAAACTTTAAAAAGTGAAACATTACCTAGCTTAAAGCTTCAAAATGAAGTGTATAACGCTAATTTTTATAGAATTGCAAATCTTCCAAAACCAATAGATAAGAATGATTCGGTAAATAAAGAATATTTAATGTGGTACATAAACCAAACCTTAAGATATGATCCTAAAAGTAATAATAAAGCATATGATGCAAAAGATCTTAGAATAGCTAATATAGCAGATCCTGTTAATGATCAAGATTCAGTTACCAAAAAGTATTTACATTCAGTCATACCTGAAAAAACAGATAAATTTTCCTTTTACAACTTTGTAATACACGATATTGGAGACCCTAAAGATATGAAAGATGCGGTAAACCTTCAATATGTTACAGATCATTGTATTACACATGATATTAAGTCAATTGATTGCAAAAATAAAGTGTTAACTAACGTTAAGGAGGGAACTGCAAAATCAGATGCAGCTACAATAAGTCAAATAATGAAATTAAACAATAACAAATGGGATGCGGATGCAAAAATAATTACTAATGTTAAAGAAGGGTTGAATGATGTTGATGTAGCAACAATTGGACAAGTTCCTGCATTAAAGGAAATTTCATCAAGACTTGGTCAACAAGGCTTTGATTGTAAAGAAAGACCACTATTTAATGTTGGAATGGGAGTAAATGACAGTGATGCAGTTAGAGTAAAAGAATGGCGTGAAAGATGCTTAAGAACAGAAAAACACAAAAAGTTTTTTTATTGTCAAAACTTGCGATTGACTAGCTTAGATGACCCTATTGATATTGTTGATGCTGTTAATGTAAATTACATTATAAGACTCTTAAGTGTAGTGTTATATGATGTTTATAACACGATAAAGCCCATAAAAGCTGATCAAAAACTACATTGGGTTAAGAAAAATGTTATGGAAAAATATTTTTTAAATATGAAAACTGGAAATTTAAGATTTGCTCAAGTTGATGTTGATAAAAAGGATACAATCCTACCAAAAGACTGGGTAAAAGTTTATTACCCATAAACAAAATACATGTTTATTATAAATAAACAATGTCAAAGGATAAGTGCATCATTCATTATAAAGAATTTATAAAATAAACAAGTATTGGCATTTCCTTTCACTATAAAAAACCATGTTGAAAGTTCAACGCATCAGTCATAACCGACACGTTATAAAGAGAGGAAGAGGAATAGCATCAACAGCACTTTCTCTTATTACTAAGCCGGTTGGAGCTATAGTTAACAAAGCTATCGATTTATTACCTGTAGAACTACATTTACCAGGAGGTTATCAATATTGTGGTCCTGGAACAAAATTGAAAAAAAGACTTGCTAGAGGAGATCTTGGAATAAATAAACTTGATCAAGCCTGCAAACAACACGATATAGCATATTCAAAGTTTGCAGATACTAAAAATAGATCAATAGCGGATAGAGCACTTGCTGAAAAAGCTTGGCAAAGAGTAACATCCAGTGACGCTAGTATCGGTGAAAAAGCAGCAGCTTTAGCGGTATCAGCAGCAATGAAGGGTAAAACGATGTTTGGAGGTGGAAAAAAGAAAGGAGGTGGAAAAAGGAGGAGAAAACCTGCAAAGAAACGTGGAGGAAATATAAGAAGAAAACGACGATCCACCGCAGGTAAAAATAAAAAGAAACAAACAATATGGTCAATGATAAAAAAAGGAGGAGGATTATACCTAAGACCATATCGTGTGTATTAAACAGAAAAAAACAATTACTAATTCCAAATAAAGAATTAACAGATAAAGAATTAATTACTTATGTTTCTTGTTTAAAAATTCCATTTTTTAGAGGAGTGTTTATGAAAGATGCATTACCTGTTAAAATTTGGAAAAATGAAACCGGAATAGTAAATTTAGATAATAGTAAAGGATCAGGCACTCATTGGGTATGTTATAAGAAACTAGGATCAACTATTTACTACTTTGATAGTTTTGGTAATCTCCCACCACCAAAAGAACTACAATATTACTTTAAAACAGCTAAAAATGTTCTATACAATTATAAAAGAGAGCAACCTGATGATACGGTAATCTGTGGACATTTATGTTTAGATTTTTTAACAAAAAGCGTTAGTCAACTTTAAGATGTCTTCCTATACAGTATCATTAACTGGAACTTCATCTACTTTGCGAAGTGTTCTTTTCCCTGCGTTACGTTTGGAAAAAGATAAATTATGGGAAGCCGCATTATTAGATATAACAACTTATAATTCTATTCCCAACGTTACTGAAAATGTTAATGACAAAATACATTATTACAAAACAAAAGATAAAAATACAAACAAATATTCAGATATACAAGTATTTAGTTTACCCACTGGAGCATATGAAATTGATGATATAAATGAAGCGATACAAAATCATATGGGAAAAGATAATATAACAATAAGAGGAAATAACAATACTATGAAAGCTGAAATTAAATCTAAATATTATATAGATTTTAGCAAAGAACATTCAATTGGTAGTTTATTAGGATTTCCTAAAACAACAAAAATTTTAGAACCTTTTATTAACCATTCAGGTGCTAGAACTGTGACAATAATGAAAGTTAACAGTATAGATATTACATGTAATATTATACATGGTTCTTATAGAGATGGTGAAAATACTCATATATTGCACACATTCTATCCAACGGTCGCTCCAGGTTTTAAAATTGTGGAAAAGCCACAAAACTTGGTGTACCTACCATTAAACACCAGTTTTATTTCAGACATTGTGGTGAACATACTAGATCAAGACGGAAATCATATTGATTTTAGAGACGAACCTATAACTATACGAATACATATAAAATCAACCGTATAACAATGGGGTTATCATTTAAAAAGAAAGAGCTGACTGGTAAACAAGTCAGTAGCTCGTCAGCTATAGAAGGATTAACAAGTGATAACATTCGTTTTCTAGAAGAAATTGGATTAAAACTTATTAATAATGGAAATATTGGATATAGCGCAGGATCCGACATTCGACGAAACCTTATGGGAAAAGGAATATCATACGCACAACCCTTACGCTTCGTCAAAATTAAACAATAATGATGAAATTAGAATTCCCATACAACAACAAGATATTTATACACTTCCATGTGAAAGTTATTTGTATATCGAAGGAAGAGTAACAAAAAGGGATGGAACCACTGCAAGTACTGTTCCGTTCATAAATAACCCCATGGCATATTTGTTTGATGAAATAAGATATGAAATTTCCGGAGTTACAGTAGATTCAACAAAAAAGGTGGGAATTACAAGTACATTAAAAGGATTAGCATCTTTAACACCGAGTGAAAAAAATATGCTGGCCGCCGCAGGATGGGTAGCACCCGATTCCAGTACAATCACTCCAAACACTTCAGGCAATTTTGACTTTTACATTCCTTTAAGATTACTTTTAGGCTTTGCCGAAGATTACCGAAAAATAATAATAAACGTAAAACAAGAATTAGTTTTGTTAAGATCATCAAACGACAAAGATATTATTCAAGCAACTGATGGAACAATGGAAGCTACTTTAGAATGGAAAATGCAATTAGACAAGATTGTTTGGAGAGTACCGCATGTACGGTTAAACGATCAGAATAGAATTTCATTATTGAGAACTTTAAAATCAGATCGTGATATCGTAATACCATTTAGAAGTTGGGAGTTTCATGAATATCCGGTTTTACCGGAACCACAACGTCATACATGGACTGTAAAAACTTCTACTCATTTGGAAAAAGCAAGATATGTAATATTTGGATTACAAACAAAAAGAAGAAATGAAATAACTAAACATGCTGGTGAATTTGATCATTGCAAACTTACAAATTTTAAGGTGTTTCTAAACTCGCAATTCTTTCCATACGACAACTTCAACATAAACTTTACAAAAGACAGGTTTAGTGTTTTGTACGATATGTATGCAAGATTCCAAAATTCATATTATGGAAAAACAAACACACCTTTATTAACGCCAAACCAATTTAAATCTAACTATCCGATTGTTGTAGTTGATTGTTCCAAACAAAATGAATCTGTAAAATCTTCCAGTGTAGATATAAAAATAGAAATGGAATTTGAACAAAATGTACCCAAAGATACATCTGCTTATTGTTTAATTTTACATGATAAAATTGTTACATATACACCTTTAACCGGTATTGTAAAAGCAGTGTTGTAAAATGAAAAGAAAAAAAAACCCCACCACTCGGCTATAAAAGCAGGAGCGGGAACGCAAATTGTTTAGTTGACTGTCTACAGTTGTATGGGTAACATCGTCTACAGCATTATAAACAAAATGAGTTCTTTATCAGTTGTACAAGGCGTTTCCGAAACAACACCTTTATTGGAAAATGATGATGATAAACATTTTGAAGAAAATGTTGTAAAAGAAATTGATGAGTTTTTAAAGTTTGGAAAACAAAATAAAAAGTTGGAAAATAATAAAACAAACGTAAGAAAGAAAAGAAAACTTGAAGAAAATATTCCACCAAACATTTTAACTGAAGTTTTCCTTCGCATCTTTTATCCTATTTCATCTTGCATGAGTAAAGGTGTGTCGATAGGATTGGTAAAATCATTAGACTACTCTCCCGCAGTAATACTAAGCCATGGTACAAAGATGGTTTTATTTTCAGAAAATGCTTGGGATTCCTTTTTAAAACATCTACATCTTATTGAATGTTATTTAGCCAACAGTTTCTTTGGAAGAAAAACTAACATTCGACTTTTGGATTGTGACAATGAAATTGACATTATTAAACATCGTGGCCAACAACAAGTAAGAATTAGAGACTCGACACAATTTGAAAATAAAATTCTACTAACACGTGAAGAATTCTACATTTTAAACTATGCAACATCACCTATCACTAGGTATATGAAACAATTGGTATTTTCAAGCTCTGTTATTAAGGAATATCTGGTAGATGCATGCGAAAAACAACCTGACAGCACTTTACAATACGGACCAATAGATACATCCATTTTTAATAGAATACCTCACGAAGTGGAAATGTGGAGGCAGTTGAGAAACTTTGAACCTTTTACTGAAATCGCAACGGAAGCTACAGAAGAAGAAACCAACAACAACAACAATACAGAAGAAGAAACCAACAACAACAATACAGAAGAAGAAACTTTGCTAGTTTAAAAAAACTACAATGTAGTTTAACAAAAGAATAAACCGTGGGGTAGGCCTACTGGGGACGGTGCCCACGTTAAACATACACCAACGCGCCTACAACTGTACGGCCTGGTTTATATATCTAACCTACCGTGGTGTGGAAAACAGTTAATCACCAGTCATCGTGATGAGCGGACTGGATGAAGAAATGGCAGCAAAACCTTGTGTAATTGAATTTCAAGCATTTCGCGGAAACGATGATAGATTTATTATAAAAGAATTGGTGATTTTAGATTTGCTCACACAAGTAGCATACCCGTTTTTATTTGAAGCACCGTGTTCTATCCATGCACTAAAGTCATAAGCTAAAATAACAAACAGATGGTTAACAAACAATTTTCATCATATACATTGGTTTGAAGGTTTTCTACCGTACAACAATGTACACAAAATTATGTTTCATTTCTGTAAACAATTTACGCACATATACACCAGAGGATTGGAAAAAAGAAGTTGGATACAACAGTACACAAACAAAGAAGTTTTAAGCATAAAAATGGACAAAACCTTTCATTGTGATGTTAGAAATATTTGTGTTTCTACAATAGATCCGAAACACAACCAATCTCAATGCGCATTACAAAACGCATATCACTTTGGCTGCTTACTTACAAGAAAAAGAAGAATGTGGTGGGGGTTACGAAGGTTATAAATACGAGGAAGCAACACACCCTGAGTATCACTCCAACTCCATACTCCGAACAGACAACATCTCCAGTGAAGAACATGGCATCACAACAGTTTCTCCAATGTTTAGTTGAACAATTCAACTTACATTCAAAATCAAATACTCTAATTATCAAGAAATGTTCAGAATTAAAAGAACAGAAACATTATATTGTTCATGAAATGAAAAAAGTTGATACAACGCATGGAGACGCAGTCGTCGCATCTTTATCCGATGCACCATATACACCAGGTGATGAACCAAAGTTTCAAGTATATCTTCCAAAACGATTCGTCCAGTTGCTGCAAAATGAAGATCTGCGGGAAATTCAGCCAGGATCATTATATTTGGTGTCACACGGAATGAGCGGAAACAACTCTACGGAACTTACTCTGCACATCGCACAAAAATAACATTGTAAATATTGTAAAAAAAATGTTTTAAATAAAAAGATAAAAAACAACATATCAGTATATGTTTTTATATACTGATATGTTGTATTTTTTTAAAAAACTCAAACGGATGACCTTGAACTTTTAATCGATGCTATTATTCGATTATTTTATTCGATTGTTTTATTCGAATACTTTATATAAATTCGAAACTTTAACGTTGAGAGGCTCAGTTCTGTTTAAGACAAGCTACAACCAACATGTCATCCAAAAGAAATAATCTAACACTTATAACTTATTGTTGTAAAGAAAAATGTTTTAAAATACCTGAAGATCAAGTTGACGGAAAAGCTTGTACAAAATGTAATTCTTTGTGCTACTGTAAATGTAGTTGCAAAACATATCAAAAGAACCGGTTGGATAAACTAGAAGAATTGCAACATCGGCTCGGTCTACTGTGGCAATGATTAAATTCAAAGTGATTTAACAAACACTTGTCATTACCCCCACCACTACCCCCTCTACCATCGGAGGTACCCGCAGCACCGGCTTTGCAATAGTCATTCCTGCTACACCTCTCGTCGAGTAAACAACTCTAGTCATGTCTCTCAACATTCGCGGGATTCACTACAACACTATCAATCTTACAACCTACAAGGATTTGGAAATTTTTAGTGAAGAACTAAAACAACTTATAACCACTGGGTTCGGTTTATCTTTGGAACTTTATGCAACAAACAATCAAAACGAAAAGAATGTATTTTTGCCAACTTACAACAACAACAAAAAGAATGAAAATAAGCAAGAAATTTCACCACCGACAACAACTTACTTTTCAAATTTGGGAGCAAACTTTTCAACCTTAATGTAAAATAAAAAAATATCTTGCATTTTCGGATCTTCCGAAAATGCAAGATCTTTTTAAAAACATCCTCACCTGACCTTGACCCATTTCCAGCCATTTAAAGTTTAAATACCCAGCACAGCCGGGCATTTAAACTTTAAATGCCCACCATACACGTCACAGCTACGTCACAGCCTCTGACGTCACCAGACCGGATGTAGCTGTCACTTTTGATTAATGCGTTTTGGCCCAGAAGCCCCACTATTGCACTACTGAGAGATATATTTTTTATTTTTCCCATTTGATATGTATTGTGCCCATTGTAACTGTACCATTCCATGCATTCCTTATAGGGAGTACAAGAATATGCAAAATTATACATTTCTATAGGTGAAGGAGAATGTGGACTAAAAACATTTTGATGGTTAAATGTCAACTACAGACACATTTAGAGCACTTTGTTCATTGATTTGTTTTATTTAACCCAACCTGATATGTTTAATTTAACCCAACCTAATATGTTTTATCTAACCTAACCGTTTTCGATATACAGAATACCTTCAATGTCCCAACGCATTTTAATAACTAACTATAAATACAAGCGTTCTATAAGAAAAATCAAAGTCGTCTGCCGTATTGGATAATGGCAACCATATTTTTAAATTTCGAAGTTACGCCAAAAAGTAACATTAAAATTAAGGGAAATTCCCAATGAGAAAATCTTTGTCAGATTTATAATACAAATGCCAGCTATTGGTTCACTTAAGGCTAGACATTCGGTATTGCGCAATTAAGCGTACAATTTACTAAATCGAGGTACATGTCATCAGATTGATCACCCTAAAAGGAATTATGAGGTTCATGAACCTATAATCTCTTTAGCCTATATTCATAGAATCACACGATGATGTTGAGCCGATGTCACAGTCTACACACAGGCTAACCGCCAATGTAGACTTTTTCCTTTTTTAAAAAAAAACATTACAACCTAATTCAATTAATGTATTTATTCGTGATTAAAATAATTTAAATTATAAAAATAAACTGTTTCATAATGTGCAATTGTGTTGTAATGTATGAAATGAGATATGTATTTTATTTGGAAATAAAGCTATTTTTCATTCATTCATTCGTTCATTCATTCATTAATTCATTCATTCATACATTCATTCATTCATTCATTCATTCGCTTATTGAAAGTGAGATTTGGTACTTCGGGCTGCACTGTTTGATATTTTCTTCGCAGGAGTGCTCCAAGTGCTGGTGAGACGCTAAAAGCGCTCCAGCAAAGAAACGATCAAACAGTGTAGCCCGACGGACCACATCTCACCTTCAGTATATACTCAATAGCTTCGACTTCTGATCTTTGATCGTCAAATATGATTATACAGGAAATATGAAGTTTTTTTGTATTAATTGTTGTGCATATTTTTAATTGGTACAATGAAACCATAGTAAAAATCTATAGGAGCCTAAAATTAAAATGTCTTGAAATTTAACTCGTCAATCCTGCTGCCACCTATATTGGTATCTGCCGGGTGGCTGAAAAGTCTGTCCCTATTTTTAAATGATAATTACCAAAACATCATATGATTTATTTAGTTCGAATTGTCAGCTAATTGAAGCACATTTAATACCATTGTTGCCAAACCATATGACCCACTGATTAAAACTTGTAAACTTGTAAACGTTTGAGGTTGCCATGGCTGGTGTTTTGAGTGTCGAAGAAAGAGCGAAAATCGCCTCAAGATATGAAGTTTGGCAGCCTGTTGTTATGGTCCAGAGGTGCTGGAGAGCTCAAAATGAAATAAATGCATCTCTTGATGCAAAAACAATAAAAAAACTGCCATAGAAAAATGATTGAAACTGTTAGTGTAAAGGATATGAAGAGATCCGGAAGGCGACCAACAATTAGCAGTGAAGAAAATGTTAATCATGTTCGCGCTACGTTTGAGCGAAGCCCGAAGAAGTCGGTGGGACAGGGATCAAGAGAAAGCGGACTGACCAGGTACGCAGTTATTACGATATTGAAAAAAACCTTAATTTTAGACCTCGGAAGCCCAGTTATGTGCAGCAACTGTTTGATGATGACTGCGAAATTCGCATGGAATTTTCTGAGACAATGTTGGCTTGGAAGGAACAATCTCCGAATCTCCTTAAAAACATTTTATGGTCAGACAAAGCTGTATTTCGTGTAGGAGGATTTGTAAATAGACACAACTGCCACTGGTGGTCAGCAGAAAAACCTGGCACATCTGCCTTGAGAGAATGCAATCCAGGCCTAAGCTTTCTGTGTGGTGTGGGTTTACGGCTAATCGATTTGTTGGCCCTTTCATTCTTCATGATACAATGAACAGATTCTGGTATTTCAATATGCTGCAAACATTTGTGTGGCCAGAAGTTTCACTTTGGGATAACGTTGATGACATAATTTTATAATATAAGGTGTCAAGGCTTCAGCAATCTATTGATAATTTTCATGCAAGATGGAGCGACACCACATTTTGCAAATATTGTCAGAGACTGGCTGAATGACACGTTTCCTGAAAAATGGATTGGGTGAGGTGGTCGTCATCACTGGCGTACTCGAAGTCCATCTAACACCCTGTGACTTCTTTTTGTGGGGTTGGGCAAAAGAGGAAGTCTACAAAAGGAACCCGAAGACCTCTCAAGACTTAGAACTCTCGATCGTAGACGTTCTTAGTAACGTCCCTTTAGAATTTATACGCTAAAAATAAATTCTAGAAAATAGTAGAAAATGTAGAAGTAAGATTAAGAAAGTGCATCGACAATGCAGGTGCTTATGTAGAGCTATAATATCTTCACAATAAATGGTATTAATCAATGTTAAAAGTTTCATGTTTCGTTTGCTTCTAGCATATTACAAATCCATAGAATGTCTCAATTGAAAATAGGGAGTGAATTACCAGCCACCCTATAATGGTAGCCCTCTTATTTAAGTATCGTGTGCAACAAGTATTAATAGGTTTATTCGTTGGTGGGCAATTGAAATTGTAACAAAACTAAAAGTTATCATGGTCGTGGGCTTAGGTCTTAACATGAGACCTACAGTGATAGCTCCTTCTCTAAAAGACTTTATTCAACTTACAATATATCAGTTATTACTTAAAGTATATGTTTTATTATCTAAACTCTAATAACTGTCCTGAATATAAGGAAACCTATGACTCTGCCTTCAAACAGATGACCCAAGATTTTAAAACACGCAGCTACAAGACACTAATCTGCTTCCCATTAGGCTGTGTCCGTGATCGTATTCAACCACTGCATTTTATAAAAAAAATTTTAAACTTCATTCAGGACACTGGAGCCTCAGTGTTTATCGTGACTTCCGATGACACCACAAGAGGCAGGCTTAGAAATGGCCTCACTCTGAATTTATGGAAAAGCTGCAGCGTCTAATCTATCTAAAAGGCTCCATGGTTCTCCAAAATTCATCAGACCAGTTCAGACGATCACTGTTCTTCAGAAGTATACTCACTACCAACACCGACAGCAGATACTGTTTCTTCAACCGTTGACAGCGTCAAATCAACACGGCATGAGCACCCTCTCCACCTCACCCCAACCACAGCTGCTACTGAACATCTTACTGCTGCCCAGTCCACTGAGCTCCTCTCGCCAGCAGCTACAGTGATGTGGGGGGGAGGGGGATAATTTCAATGGGGGTAATGGCGCTGTGTGTCAGTTCGAGAAGAAGAATTAGTGAATTTTTCCCTTACGAGTGACTGCAGTCCGTTTAAGGGATGGTCCCCTGCTCCTCATTTAGATTGTAAGGAAAATGTTGAAATGAACGAACCAAAAAACGTAAGCAAAACACAATCGCAAACAAAGACATAGAATGTAGTCTCAGTAACATCTCTTTTAATGATTTAACTGCAACTAAAACAAATATCCATGAACAGAATCAAACCAATACTCTTAATTTAATTTTTCTAAATATCCAAGGATTAAGTAAAAAAAGGATCAGTTTTGGAAAGTTTTTTGGTTGGCTCTTAAATTTCAGCAATTTGTTTGTCTGAACACTGGTTGTTGAAAGAAGAAGTAAATCTTGCTTATCCTAACGGTTTTTATTGCTCTGCAGATTTTTCACGCACTAATCACATAAGGGGAGGAGTCTCAATTTTTGTTGATAATTTTATTAACTCTAGAGATTGTCAAGTAACAACATTCTGCAGAGAACTGCATTTTGAAGCTGCCTTTACTTTCGTAGAAAGTTTTAAGTTAATTTTAGTTTCAATTTACCATTCACCAGATGGAAACCCATGGGAATTTTTAACTATCCTTGAAAATGTTTTAAACTTTATTACTAAGTGGAACTTTTATAATATAATGATTGGTGGTGACTTAAGTTTTAATTTTGAAGTGACTAAGAAAAGTAAAACTGCAAAAGAGTTACTTAACCTCTTCAGGCAATAAAATTTCTCCATTTATACAATGAACCCACGAGAGGGAAAAATTGTTTAGATAATGTTTTAATCTATAATTCTAATATAGATATTGTAGAAGTAAGTACTTTCCCATTTCCTTTTTCGGATCATAAAGGCATCTTGGTGTCTGCAAAATTTAAATCCAAGTCCTCACATGCAAGTGGTTCATTGCCGTCAGCAGAGAAATTTAGCAATCACCACAAACAGATATTACAAATATATATATATAATTCCTTTAACCCTAAAATTAGCCTCGATTGATTGGCCAGCCCTAATGGGTAACTCCGAGCAGACTGAATCCAAAACTATATTTTATATTTTGTTTGATAAAATTTTAAATGCCCTAAACTATTATAAGACCTTTGTTAAAGCAAACAAGAACAGTCCAGTAAACAAAATAAAAAATAACATCTGGTACACAGGTGAGTTGGCAGCGATGAAGGAAAGACTTCTATAAGATAGTAAATTTTCCTTGTATTTCCAATAATGTAGACCTTAAGCGAAATTATAGTAAATTTAAAAACCAGTATAGAAATGCTGTAACAGAGGAAAAACCTGTTAGTAATGTTAATTATATTGAAAGAAGTAAAAATAAATGTAAAGCTGCTTTGGAAGTAATAAAATTTAATACTGAATCAACAAAAAGTGTTAGCCATAATATAGAATCAGATATATTTAATACATACTTTATTAACTCGGTAAAATAATTAAAACATAAACTTAGTAATTCTGTGTCAGGGGGATCTTACAAGGATCTTATGGATGAGAGCTCAATTCGTAGTTTAAATGATTTCACGTGGTTGCCATTTACTCCAAAAGATAAACTTAGTGCTGTTAAGGGAATGAACAATTCTGACTGTCTTTTTATCTATGGTATGTCTAATAACCTACTGAAAAGTATAATTAATAGCTTAGACGAGCCGTTAGCCGTATGCATAAATCATCTTCTGGAGGAGGGTATGTTCCCAGACCAACTTAAGATATCGCGGGTGTGTCCCATTTATAAAAGTGGTCCCAAAGATCTACCTCAGAGCTACCGCCCAATATCTGTAATTCCCGTTTAAGGAAAGATTATTGAAATTTTAGTTTTTAATCAAGTATATTCTTTTGTGGAAAACAATAATCTACTAAGTTCCTCACAGTTTGGTTTTAGAAGAAATAAATCAACTATAGATGGTCTGGATGATTTAATTAGACAGGTCCACTCATCCTTTGAAGACAGGTCTTTTGCTAAGGCTAATTTATGAGATATAAGCAAAGCCTTTGACTGTATTGATAGAAAAATTCTCACGATGGAATTACAATATTACGGATTTCGCGGAGCTTCATTAAAATCTTTTTAGTCATATTTACATAATCGTAGGCAAATTTTGTATGTTAATGGAAAATGGTCTGATTATGGTCTGATTAAGCCACAGTGGGTTGGGGAGTCCCACAAGTCTCTGTATTGGGACCCCTTCTTTTCCTCATTTATATTAATGATTTACCGTCTTCAATAAAAAATTCAAAAACTATTTTATACGCCGATGATACAACTTTTTTCACAACTAGCAATGATATTAATAACCTAGATGTATTGGCCAATGAAACATTAAAAACTGCTTCAAATTGGTTTCACTCTAATAGCTTTCTCCTCAACAAAGTCAAAACACAGGATATACGATTCAGTCTTAGACCTACCTCAACAAATTCCCTCCCAGATCAGTCAAATCAAGATCCGTCAATTTTTGTGGATGCAGTCAAATGTTTAGGAATTAATATCGATCAAAAATTAACATGGAACGCCCATATTGATTATTTAAGTAAGAAACTTTCTAGGGTAATTTGTCTCTTGAATAGATTAACTGATGCGGTACCTAATAATTATTTAAGGACTGCATATTTTGCGTATTTTCAATCTATTTTCAGATATGGGTTAATTCTTTACGGTAATTGTAGTAGAATTGGTGAAATTCTTGTGCTTCAAAAAAAGGCAATCACGCGGTGGTGGTTTCTTGTGCGTTCTTGGAGCACTGTAAACCAAGGTCTGTGAAGTAGTGGTTTACAAGGTACCACTCCAACAACTCCAACTCCAATCCCAAACCATTATAAATTAATATATTTTTTATCTAACTATTTATATATTAAAAAATCCAAATTTTCGGAATTTTAAGCATTCTGTTCACGATACACGCAACAAAAACCATTCTGCAATAAAATTTTCACGTTTAAGCAAAATTCTACATAGCCATATTGTTATTTCATTACAAATTTACAATTTCCTAGAACAAAAAATTAGTTTGTATCCATTTACAATATTTAAAAATAAATCTTATTCATGGCTCCTTGAGAATCCCTTTTATAGTGTAAATGACTTTTTCAATATGAAAAATATAGATTTTTAGTTGTACTTTGCCTTATGTCTGTTGTAGATTTAATCTTGGTACCCTGTTTGAAGTATTTAGGTCTTTCTTTTTATTTATATTGTATTACATAGCCAAAATTATTAATGTTTAAATATATATTAAAGTGACCTAGCTTGCATGCTGGTGCTTATGACGTTGTCAATGATGTTTAACTTTCTTACGACAATAAAGAATATTTCATTTCATTTCATTATCTTTATCAAAAAGTACACAACAAATGTAGAATTTTGTCCTCTACAATTATTTTATTTAAGCTCTTTATGTAGAATAACTGGTTTTTTACTTATTTCCAAAAGAATAAAAAATGGCCCAAAACTCTAATATTTGTATGGTCCTAGGTCCATGAAAAAATCAGAGGAAAAAAGGAAAATCAGGTCCACACTAGGAAAAATGGGAAAAACTACAAATTATTTTACTTGGGTGTAAAGCGGGAATATTATACTTCATTCAGTGAGTGTGTAGAGTAAAGCCCCTGCCCTTATTATTAACATTTGCGTATAAAAGAACCAATCAGAGAAGAGACAGTCCATATGTTCCCAGGGATGGTTCACAGCCATTCCCCTTAATGATTTCAATTGAAGGAATACTATATGATATGAATAATAAATAAAGCATGTATTCATGCATGGCTCAATACATTTCTTTGCATCACTAAAACTTCTCCGACATCTGACTTTTTGTCGGACCGACGAAAGTCGGATAGTGTGAAACTGGCCTTAGTGAAGCAAAGAAATGTATTGATGAGCCTTTCACATTATGCAACAACGAATTTTTGTCGGTCCGACGCCCGGCGGCAGTCGGATGGTACCACTGGTTTGTCCGACTCCGGATTGAATTCATCCGACACATTTGGTAGCAGTGGAACATATGATCAAATGGTCGCTTTCACATTGTCCGACAGATATGCTTCCGACCACTATTGTTGTCATCTTGCACATGCGTTAATAAGGTTCAGATTATCTGATTGATTAGTAATTGTTTTATATCTTTGCGTTGTTTGAATTTTTATAGTTTTTAAACGTTGTTTTGTTGGTCTACCAAACTATAATCTAAAAATACTCATGCCCAAAAATAGCAACGATGGCAGAAATTGACAATGATATTTTAATCACATTGATTGAATTTAGACCTGTATTGTGGGACAATTAAATTGAAATTTATAGAGTATTTACAAAAAAGGCTTGGAAGGAAGTTTTTATCTCCTCAAACAAAGAAATCAATTTTCTTTATTCAATATAAGAAATAATTAGTAAGTTATTAATTTAAGGTGCAATGAATAGATAATATGTGATTTTAATCTCACATCGCTTTATTACAATTCAACATTTTTTTTGTATAAAAAGTCAACATCAACCTCAATAGCCTATACTTAAATATTGTTTACATTTAATTTTCTCAAACCATTAATAAAATGCGGAAAGAGTTTTGGGATGACTTCTTATAGTATTAAAATAACTTAAATATGGATATTTACCTTTTTTTTGTAACTAAAAATTTACTTTTAATTCGTCTATTAATGTAACATATTACGGTTTCATATTTCGATTATTTCATAGATTAGCTGTACGGTATCAATTAATTGACATAATAAAGCCTTTTTCATGAATCACAAAGATTCAAATTACAATTCTTTTCTCAAAACAACTATAACTTACAGCTTCATAGTAAACATATGATGTACTAGAAAATTTTAAAGTCAACAAAAAATATAAACGTAATGAACACGTACGACCGTCAAGTAAATTAAACTTTAGTCAGACCCGGCGTTCCGACATTTTGCCGGATAGTGTGGAAGAGCGCTCAGTTTTGTGTCGGACGGTCATTCCGACATCCGTCTTTTTGTCGGACCGACGAAAGTCGGATAGTGTGAAACTGACCTAACAGCTGCTAGTCACCGAGGGTCCACTAGTTTAAGGAAATTACTGATATTTTCTTTTGAATTATTGGGCGTTTTCGTGTTCTTTAAAAAAAAAAAAAAAAAAAAAACACGATGTATTCTAACACAGGTAAGGTTTTGTGGCACAGGCAACCGAAATAGTTGAAATTCGAGAGCTTGAATGTTTAAGAGACCGAAGGACAAACTGGAGGCTCGCTGTTGTAGTTTCGGCCCCCACAATTAATTACAGTGGCCACAATCCGTTTCTAACTGACCGCCGGTGTTTGTTTGCAGGCTATACTAATTGTCTCTTACAACTACACAGAGACTCACTGGAATTCGTCCCTGCAAACGTTGGAACATTGAGCGTGTTTTCACTTACAATGGGGTATGTCAAATATTTCAGGAAACCATTCTCAAAAGGTGGGTACCATAGCTACATTTCTAAATCCTGGTGTATACATTATTTTCCGATCAAAACCTAAACTGCAATCTAACCTGCAGCTCGTGTTCGATTTATAGCTGAAAGATTCTACTATTTCATGTGGCATTTTAAGTTTTATTAGCCAAATTATGTTATGATCGGCTGATAATTTTTTAATATATTGTTATGGATATTTGTAAACAAGTGTACCCAGCACAGGTACACAGGTACAGGTACACAAGTGTACCCAGCTAATACAGTAGCTATCTCCCTTAATACAATAGCAATAAATAGCCTTAATGTATAGCAATACAGTACAATACAATACAATAGCAATAATACACTAGCAATACACCCCCTATGGCCTGTACTGAATGGTGAATGTGGAGTCGAATACTGAATTTCTAACATAGTAGTTTAAAACCCTGGTTTTAAGATTTTACCTTTAATTTGAGTAGCCAATCATTTCGATAAAATTAGCTGTCATAGTGTTTGTGGTAACGTAATAAAGTAATAATCTGCATGCATGTACAAATTTGAATAATTGGCAAAAAGAGAAAAATACGGGTAGATTTCTGAAACTATTAGTATTGGTTGTTACCCATTTACATTTTTCAAGATATATTGAGTGAAATTTTTCCGTTAAAATATTTTAGTCGCATATAAGTTTTAAACGCAGTTTAATGTTTGATCACACACATCATACACTGATTTACGTAATGTTCCATTACCGTACAAAACAGTTGTTTTGGATCTATGAATCATAGTTGCATAATCTGAAAGGTGGACAACATTTTAGTGAAATGGGTTGATGAAACGGCGATTAGTGGCTCTTACTATTCATCGGTAGAAAATAATAATACAAATTGTAGCTTAGGATTTGCAGTAACCTAGAGAATTGTGACAATTTAACTCCTCGAAAAAACCACTTATTTTGATCTAGGCACATAAATTGATTCAGAGGACAAATTAAACGTCCTCTAAACGTTTTTGTGCTATTTGCGCAAGAGTATTTTTTAATCGAATAGGCTATGTCATGAAAGTATTAAAATAATGTATAGATTATTCAAAACGTTCGTGTAAAAAAAGAACGTTTGACAACAGATTATGTCGCATTTTATTAGGCCAAATAAATGGACTGATTTTCATTTACAGAAGTCGATTTTCATGAGACTCAAACTCGATCGAGCCAACAAAGTAAACAGCGTGTTTGATAGCTAATGATATATTGTTTTGAATATTCAGTAAAATTACATTCTTAAAATTTAAAACTATTTTAATAAAAAACCTTTGTATAAAAACCCTTTGTTGATTTTTTTTTGTTTACTATATAAGTTGTGACTGGCATTGAAAACGTCAGAATTGTTCTTTAAATTAGGAGATAATCTGTTGGTCTAACACAGTGAAATACGTCAAACTAAATTTTGTTTAATAATATATCTGTAAAAGTTATTATTGTTCTCAAACACAAACTTCTCTTTTATGTTGCCTAAGCATTTGACATCCACTTATGACGTAGAATATACATTTTTGGGCACTGGGTGAAATAACATAATGAATATTGTGCATAACTGTACATGGCTTGTTAATTACGCTAGAATTCGGATAATTAGGCTAGAATTTGGATCCTCAAACCGCACTACAAAATCCTTAAAGGCAATTGGAAATAGCTCTCTGAAATATCTGTAAGTATTAACTGCAATTGCGTAAAACTGTATATTTTGAAAAGCAATTTATATTTATACATTATGTCTTTGATCCAATTACTTCGTGTTTAAACTTTGTTGAGAAAAGAATGGTGCTAGTAGAGCCGAATTCACGAAAATGGGGTGTATCTAAATATCGTAGCTGTGTTTATTTAGTTGGAAATGATAATCGTTCAAAAATATTGGTTCAAAATATCAACGCTTGTGTTTTTAAAAATATAAAGATGAACTGAGTACCAATTTTGTCTTTTAAGGGAACGTACATTTCTTGTAAATATTTAATTTTATACTGAGATTTAATTTTTCCTTTCTATTTTTGATATTAAAATAAATTTCCCTGGGCAATGAATATGAACTATTTTACTTGTAGAAAATCTCCATTAGTTATCAAAGATCTAAGTCAAAAAATTGAAATACTATTACTTTAAATCAGCAATTCTTGTATCATCTTTATTATTAACTATCTTTATTATTACTATATCGCCTTTCGTGTCGATTTCGACAAAGTTTTAGATTTAGACGTCGTTTTATTGTTATGCACACAAATGCAATTATACTTTGCAAAACTCGACAAAAATTCATTTAATAGTAAAACCATTTTAACATAGGATCTCATGTTGCCTTTTTGGTATCAAATAGCAAGTAAAACTCACCAAGAAGGATCATGAACTCTCATAAACAAGTAGTCCAGGCAACGAAAAAGTATAGAGGGAAGGTGTTGGCGAGCTCACAAAAAACGTTATTTATGAGCTCACCACTTTTTTCGGACTCAGACTTTGGACTAATTTTTATGATTGAGGTGTTAATTAATTATTTCAAATTAATGGAAATTTTGTCAATATTTCCTGAATGTTGTTAATTTTTATTTAGGTGAAACGCATTGCCACATTGATCTTGTATGTTACACACAAATTTACATGTATTTCTTATGGAAGGGATATGTGATTGAATATTAATAAAAGTATTGCTTACCTTGTAAGTGGTTGGACCGAAATAGACATATTATATACTTTTTTACAGTAAATTTAATTTTCTTTTCCTTTCAGACTTAATAGGGACCACTAAAAGTTGATCGATTTCAGGATATTTAGGAAAATCCCTAAAATGGTACCTTCAGACCCCCCCTCCCTCCTCCTGCACAAGGGCTACGGACGGGGACTTCTGATATGTTTACCTCCTGACTATTCCAAACAAAGCTACAATGTCAAAAATTGTGTTCCATGCAATTCCCTCAATTCCTTTTTTTGAGCATTCGTTGCCTGGACTAAAGATTTATAGCCTGAATCTCTCAAGTAAAGCTCAGTCAACTTGTTACTTTTTTAAATACAAAGGCTGTGTGTACTACTTTTGATAAACTATTAAGTTTGGAAAACTTGTCTCTATGGATAGAATTTGAGTTCGTAATCATGGTCTGCTGTCAAAGTAATGGTTGTTTCTGTCCAACGGTATTAGAAACCCTGCAAAAGATATACAACAGTGTTGTGTCTGCTGGTATTAAGATAGACTGTAAAAAATGTTTGGGTAACCGAGTGGTTATAACGATCACATTCTAAATCTAAAGTCACTTGACACTTCATTAAGGCTTTCATCAGTAGCTTTATGAGAGATGCTGATAGATGCTAAAGTAGCTGCCAGCAATTTTTCTTTGGACTTTTAATTAATTATTCGATGGATCAATGGAAAATAAATTGGCTAGCCCTTGACATGAACAAATGTTATCAACATATTATTTCATTACGTTTATCAACACCCATTCTTAATTTATTTGTTTCCCAGTTTAAATTCACAGCTGAAGCTTCTTCCTCGTCTGAAGTCAGGCGTTGATAGCATTGCCTTATTCATTACAGGCCTTTTAAGTCAGTAAAGGTTTGCTTACAGTAATAATGGACGCTGACATAAGCAGTATACGCACTGCTCAGCAGCTTTTAGTTTCTCGTTTATAAAAATTAATTTCAATATTATGTGAATATCTTTTAATGCTGTTGATTAAAAGTAGATATAATTTAGTCGAAATTCTTAAAGATATGAACTAGTACATAATGTAGTACATTATTTAAGTAATGGTGTCTTACTGATAACAATTATGTTTCGCAAAAATGAGCGACGGTGGAACATCGTAGATGTTTCCGAAAAAAAATAACTAAAAAAATTGTTCTTTGGATTACGTTGAGGGGGTTTTAAGATTGTGGCATAACGACCTCCCCAGCTAAGTATTCCTAAGGAAAGAACAAATTGAATGTAAGAAAAATATGCAAGTTTATCCTCTTTTTCGTAAAAACATTCACTGAGCTGCCTAAAAGCAAAAATGAATTTTGTTAAACGGCTTTAAAGAAACTCTATGGGCTCTGACTATCACATTCAAAAGTTAAACATTATTCATTTAACATGTTTAACCTGTTTTTTGTGTCCACCTTAAAATATGTTCACCACATCAGTTAAAACGAAGTTCGTCAAAATTTTGTCTTTAGCATTACTGAGAGAAATAGAAAGAAATTTTGTTTTGCAATGTTCAAGGATAGGATATTCTGAGCTTACCACTTTTTAACCAGTGAGAGAACGCTAAGTACCCTCGATTTGACATATACCCATGATTTCCCCTTTCCTAAAATCGAATTATCTTCAGCCGTTTAAATTGAGATTTGTGAAATCATTTATAAAAACCAAAACAAATTTTGCCCTAAAGAACTTCCTTGAAGCACCTCATAGTTAATAGAATTTACCTACAATCATAATTCTCATAATCACTATTTTGCCTACACATTGAAACAATTTAAGATCGATCTGAAAGTTTTAAACCATTCAAGAGCAGTTCCGCGAACTTGAACAACACCTAAAATTTTGAAAGAAAGTTTCTATCCATCGAATCAAAAGCTTTTTTAATATAGGATAATCAACATAGTCTAATTATTTGCTGTAATTGAAAAAATAACATCCCTACAGAACTCAAATAGTGCATCAGAATTGTTTTAGCCTGTGTAACTAGCCTGGGTAACTAGTAAAATGTCTTTATCCGTAAGATACTCCACCAGTTTCTTCCTTCACAATTTGCGCTTTGGTATTTAAAACTGCACTGCGTAAAGATATCACTCGAAGTTATTTTTTGTCTTTAACGTTATTTGACTTGTGTAAGGTAAAAACTTTGGGGGTTTTAAAATAATGCGAAAAAATTCCATTGGTACTTAAAAATAAACTATACTTAAATTAAATATGTGTAAAAGAGGATTCAGAAAGCATTGGGTGTTTTATAAGCGAGGCCACATCCAGTCCTGGATTAGAGCCACCTCGCGATCCGACGACGTGTCAAAAAAAGTGTTTTTCCGTGACAGTTTTATAAGAAACAGTTGAATTCTATCCCAATGATAAATCGTATGGACAAGTACTACTTTTTAAGGGCGTCTAGGTTCCTCCCTTAAGGTTATCCTTAAAAAAATGTATTCCTGCAAAACTTCAAGCCAAACTCTTTCTAACGACACCTAAATTATTAAAATCGGTTGAGCGCTGTAGGAGGAGTCTTAATCACAAAAGACCAAGTCGTATTACTTGAAACAACTACGTGACATTATAACTGCATGTAATTTATAACCTTATACTTGTTATAAATTACATATACAATTACATGCAGTTATATCACGTAGTGTTTCAATTTAACCTAATAACTGTTCATGTTATGACTAATTTGTTTGCCTATTTATAATTAATTTTTTAAACACTTATTGAACTAATGTAATATATTAATTAATGTATTAATTCCTTTAAACGATATGTTACCCTATAAAATGTAACTAGACCTTACGTTGTTACCTGTTATTACGAAGTATATCTTGTCTACAAACTAACAGGATGTTAGTCAATTAATTGATATTTACTTCGAAGGTGGTATTTGAACTTTAATATATACATTTAAAATGTTTTTCTAGTTTATTTTTGCCTGTTTTCACGACAACGGTTTAAAAATTTTAAGACATATATACATGGAAAACATACATACACAAATGTTGAAATAAAGACAAAAATTGATTTTACTTGTAGAGTTGAGTGTTAATCTGGTGCGAAATATACAGATTGTCGTTAACTTGGCGTTTATTGCTGTTACGCTAATGTTACGCGACGTTTATTGTTTTGTTTATTACTCATAAAACCTTTGTTGGATACTTCGTGACGCAAATGGAATAAAACCAACCATTTTATGTGATTTCGTAGTTCTGAAATAAAGTTGTATAATTTAAAAAATACTGTGTGTATTAGATTAGTTGTATGTACTTTCGTATAGTTAAATTTAATTCATTCAATTTGAGATCAATCTTACATAATAGAATAAACTCTGCACTCATTAAAATAATAGGAAACCGTTAATCATTGACAAACCACGGTTATTTTTCTTTTTCTAATTTACCTTTAAATCTGAATAATCGAAGTAATGAAATAGTTATAAAACGTATTAAAACAGCTATCGAATAAGAGCGTGTATGAATTTATCGCTTTTCAATTATCTTAACATCCAAAGTCCACAATATCCACTCTGGCGATTGTGCAGTCTGCTTCAGGCCAGCGTGTGAGACTGCAAGCGACGTCTGCCAACTTGCTTTATTAGACTAAACTTAGACAGTTCAATTACTACTGTTAATTGCCACATCCACTGTTACACACAAACAGTTTCTTAAGACAGGCTAGGCAATTAAATGCGCTCATAAAAACTTTTTAATCAGTTTTGATTTAAATTATTCCCACGTTATGTTATTGGATTTTTAGCAGTGAGTCTTAGGTTTCAATTAGAATACCTAACTTTAGGGCATATTTTTTATATTCATATTGTCTTGAAACGTTGTATATGTTGAACGCCATACATAATACGATAAATAAATAGCTATACAAATTATTAAACTTAACTAGCAGCCCGCTTCACTTCGTGACTTAAAAAAACTTGGTAAAATAGGCTTTCGTTTCATGTTGATTATTTCTGGAGTTTTGCAGTGTGTGAATTTTTGTGATTTTATAATTTTCTAGACGAATTCTTTGTGTCATAGCACTGGAATAACATTTCCAGAAATTGAACATCACATCGGGGCTAATTTTTTAAAATAACTTATTAAATTACACTTCAATATGGGAAAGAAATCCTTCACAAAATTTGAGAATTCATTTGTTTTATCTGCTTTAAAAGTGTAGATGTATACGTTATACTCTTAGAAATTTCGAGTTCGACAGTGCAACAACATTCATTCATACAATGAGGGTTGGTTTAAATGGATCTTTATTGCTTGGTGCATTTTCACGTCTCGTTTTTAAAGTTTTATTTTCAAAAGTATTGAACCCCAATCTACACAACATCTACGCGTCACTTTCTTTCATTCATCTTTGTTGGTTCTAACAACAAACGGTAAGAAGATGGGCAAACCACTGATTTCCTGACGAACTAACCTAAAAATAACTATAAAATAGCCATTCGCCGGAAAAATTAATTATTCAACGCTCATAACGATCAAGGAATTAAATTTTCAAATTGACCCTCTTTTTGTTTCGCATCTTACAGTAAATACATGTTTTGCCAATTTTACCCAAGCAAATTACATAACTTTCTTTGAAATGCCTTCATGAAATAGACATATTGTTATTGCTACATTTCAAAATCGAGTAAAACAAGCAGGCTAACCGTTAACACATCAATATCCTTCGCATTCCAAGTACATTTACAAAATACAGGTTTTAAATTTATAATGCGTTTTTAAACGAATTGTTTATGTTACTAATGTTGCTACTTTAAACGTCTATGTATGTTTCAACGCATCAATGCGTTGAAACATGCATCAATGTGTTGAAACATGTATAAATGTGTGTGCACTGTCAATAGAAAATCCTAACTCCAGAGCACTTCCTGAGTTACTTATGTTCCTTTTTAAGTTTTATTTTTAAGAAAATTAATAGAGTAGATTAAGATGATTTCAGAATGTTGGTTTTAGTTGCAATAGCGCAAATACTCTTCCTTATTTTCTATTCTCTTAAAAAATTTCACTATTTTAAAAATCAAAATCATAATGAGGATGAATGTTATCTGGCTTTTGCTTGCCTTGCATTCTGTGTTATATCTCTGAAACTATATGACATCATGATCATCTGTTTTGTTACAAATAAATGTGAATTAAAAAAATATCATGGGTTCTACCACAGATAGTAGCACTTCCGCTGAATTTCAAAAGCCTCCTGTGTGAAGGCTTTTGATGGGATATTTTCCAAACCCGCAAAAGGAACATCTAGAGATTCATAGCTTTACCTAATTTAATACCAAATACGTGAAGAAAAATTACTTTTTAGGGGTCGATTTGCTCTGTACAAAATCCCAGAAATTCTTTTAATAATATGGTAAATAGTAAATAATTTGTTATAAATTTTGAGCGTGTGATAAAGTTTATTCCGTTGTATTATTTAATTTACAATTTTATTAATTCTTCCTTTCTCCAACACCTTCATAAAACCACAGTTAAGAAACACATGTATTGTTAAGGAAATCAGACTAAACGTATATAGTTAAAGTAAATTATTAAATATAAAGTTATTATTAAATAAAACTAGTACAGTTAGTTTTACGTTTGTTTTAAGAGGTAAAAGCTACTAAGCACAAACCGATGGGAGGTCTTGTTGTTGTGGTCCCTACATTTACTCAGACCGCTATCAAACTGGCCACTGGTGTTTGTAACCACTGGTGTTTGTGCATTGGCTTAGTTAGTTAACGTTTACAACAGGACATAGGCATATATATTTACTTTGACACAATAAATCTTCACAATATAAAATAATACTCTAACTAGCTTTTATAAATCAAAATATTTTAAATGACGTGCACTTAACACCGTGGTATTTTTATTACTTCATTTATCACATAGTAGATCGCTTGGTATCATCTTATAGCACTTATTAATTTATTCACTGAAATTACACAAAACCATCATGCTGACAACACGCTGACGAGAGGGGGTATATTTAAGATTTAAAATATATCTTTTAGGAAGTCAGTTACAATTGGCAACAGGGCTTAAAATGTTAATATTATTCCTTTTTACTATATTCTTTTATTTCAATCATAATTTCGGCTTGCACGTCTGATTCGGGGCTCAAACTCCCAAAATTAGTGCTTAAAACTGTAAAAGAACATTTCCTCCACCTACTAACTATAGTCGTCTTTTAGTCCCTGGAATAGAATACTAAAGTACTAGTTTATACTACATGGGATTTACTTACTTACTTTTAGTCCCATGGGACTAAAAGTAATATCATAACAAATACATGGGAAGAAGTCCGGCAACGCCGCGGTGGACAGTGAGAAAATATGGCAACACTGTCGATTTTAATTTGTTTCTCTATGTTGAAGAGAGTGTCACAGCATCCGAGCGTCCGTTTCCGTTGTATACAGGACAGCGTATCCATTTTGAGTTTGCTGTCGTTTAGGCTATATTCCTGCATATTTATGAACAAATAAGTTAGGCCTAGAGTATTTTTAAAGAAGAGTTTGAATAAAATGTTAAAATTAAAGCCTAAATACCTTGCATTATTCATTTACATAGGCTATGTGATTGTAATGCAGTTTGTTTAAGCAAAGGATCATCTGAAGGTAAAGTTACAGTGTTATACCTAGTTATTGTTAATGGTGTAGGTGGAGGAAAAATTTTGTGTGCATCACGGGACTAAAGTACTTTAGTCCCTAGATGCACAAATAACTATTGTAGTTATTTTTGTATCAAGCGCCAAGTATAGTATTTTGTACTAGCACTTTGTAGTTATTTATATATTTAGTTACGTATCCAAAACCAGTACTTAGAAAGGTGTTGTAGGACAATTTACGATCATATCCATACGATCATGTTATTTTCCGTCTACAGTCCAATATTCTGGCCGAAAGTACGATCGACCGATGTTTTGACACAATTTGGTGTCATGACCACGTAGTCAGATGAGGTTGTTGCCGTGAAGACATCGTCGAAAGTTTATATAGATCCAAGCAGTGTCTCCAAGCCGGTACCGCGTATGTGAAAGTTCAAGTGATCGATATAGACCCCATCAACCGTATGTCGCATCTCTATGTCTATTCGTTTTTATGTTAAATGTGTGTGTGTAAGAGTAGATGTATGATGCACGTTTGTATACTCATTCGAAAATGTTTTTACGACAGCAACCTTAACTACAACGTGATCATGATAAGAATTTGTGCAGAAACCTAGGTCGATCGCACTTTCGGCTTGAATATTGGATTGGAGACGGGAAATGATATGATCGTATGGATATGAATTTCGAATGGATTGAAGTTAAATATGATGGTATAAATACCTCCACTGTAGCGTACCTGCATACGTAGCGAATTTTAAATGTGCAAAAACATATTTAAACCTAAAGTAAAAAATATGACATGCATTTGTAATCTCCTTAAGAATAACAAGGGTAATGTGTTTGCAGGTTTGCTGCAGCAAGTAGATTAAATTTGGTAGATTTAATTCAATATTTAGTAAATTTTGACTTGAATAAACAGTTAACCAAGTAAATATGAGGGAGATAGGATAGTTTCATTTCTCATAACATGTGGGATGATTTTGCAAAGTTGCTGCCACAAAAATGTGAAAATCTGTGATTTTGGGCTTATACTTTAGATCTTATCTAGATGAAGCCACAATAGTATATTTCATTACAAGGGGCGAAAGTGACGCTTTTCGTACGAGCTCAAGGTTTACGAGCTCAAGGTAATTTGAGCGAGTAACGAAAAACCACTTTAGACCCGTGTTATTAACTATATTTTTCGTCATACTGCATAAAATATTGAGCTAACTACTTAAAACAACAAAGGTTTGACAGACGACAGAAGTGTTTCCAATTTGTTCTTGCATTTTTAAATCAGCTAATTATCTGTCAATTGTGTTGATGTTATGTCAGCTGATGATAACGATTGATATATCGAAAGCTGTGTACCATCGATTGCAACAATGAATGTTTTGATCTACTGTTTCGTATCATGAATCAGACTTACCGCTAACATCGTTATCGCTCAGCTTATCTTCTCACTGAGGCAAAATCAAATATTTATTCAGCCTCTTGACTTGAGTATTAACTATTTCTGATAGATATTTTTTATCTCAGGTGTTGTAGAATTAATATAAATACAAATTATTACAAAAATAAGGGAAATGTTCACCAAATATTTATTGCTTGATTTATTTATACAGACACACGGCAAAAATCGATTAAAATTCTAGTGGAAATCATTAACATAGGAACGGAACGAATACAACTGCAACTGACAACAATGCAACAATGCAACTATGAACTAATTTACAGTCACTTTCGGTACGATCGATAACTTACTATTGACATGTACGTAGTTGCATCTATTCTACATTGTAATAACGAACAGCTGATGCTCTCAACATCAGCTGACTCTTTTCCTCCCTAGGTTGGAAAAAAGCTACTTTCGCTTCGCAACGCAACGCACGTATTGAAAACAGTCGCTTTCGCAACACTATGATAATAACCAAGTTTTATTAACATACGTTGAGAAAGTGAGATATAGAATTTGACTTATTTCCTATAAGGATGACTTAAGGAAATTGTACTGCAAGAATAAGAATGAGATTCCTTTATTGACACTGTCTACGATCAATATCATGACATCATTGAACTACAGAACTAAAGAGATTTAGACAAATAAATAGGTACAAATATAATGACAAATAGATAAAACTTAGGATAGGAAGCACAGGAGCGCAAGACACGGCTTTGCATTCCTGGTCTTCACGGTCACCTGGCATAACAACGTGCGACTTGTTAATACGTTTAATATTGGGTTTATGTTCCTCCCTAAGCTCGTTATACTTAGGGGCTTATTTCCAGGATGACAGCGGAAGTGAACGAATTAATAGAACTGTCCCTCAATTTTAAATTAAAGATTCGCGTTTTTTCTGAGTCGATAGACATATTGTTTTCAGCAAGCCACTGCAGTTCGCAGACTCGCCGCACTCGCCCGAGAGATTACCACTTTACATGTCTGTACCACATGTCATTAAGATCGGATCATTTTTACGTCTGCTATCGTGCTTAAAGGCGATTAGATACAAATAACTGTCCTATGTGCTCGCTGACCTACTGATTTTAGCAAGCCCCAGGTTGTTTTTTTTTATTCCATGGGCGCACTGGCACTTCAGCGGGAAGGAAGAAACTTAAGATTCAAAGGGTTAAAGAAAAATAGATACAAATATACTGTCCTGCGCGCTCTGTTCCAGTTAAGGCAAGATGGTATCGAAAAAACTATGTATTGAAGAAAACACAATAAACGGCGTATCTTACCTAGCAATGCTACGAATTTGACTATATCCTCAACTAATTGCTGACTCGAAGAACCTCATCTTTTTAAGAGATGAAGCACTTCCCCACTCACAACAAGGCTTAACGCTACTGCCTTAATGCCAACATAGGATAGAAAGCGCAGGAGCGCAAGATACGGCTTTGCATTACTGGCATAACAACGTGCGACTTTTTTCTGTGTTAATACGCGTAAGATTGGGTTTATGTTCCTCCCTAAGTTCATGATACTGAGGACCTTAATACTAGGATAACAGAATTAGTATACAGAAACTAAGAAGATGTCTATCGATTGTTTTGTGAAACGCTATCAGCTAGGGGTTGTCCGAGCCTATGCAGGAGGGCACATAGATGATTTGCAACACATCACCATAAACGTAATGTTCCTAGAATAGTAGTTTGATGTAATAGTATGTTACGGTACTATATCGGTAAGTACTGTTTTACCCGACGAGCATGATGTAGTTCCCGCGTGAGCCAGAGGCGAGTGCAGAATTTTCATGCGAGCACGGTGAAACTTACCGGGCGTGTGGCGAACAATACTTTACAGCAAACTACTCAGAAAAAAATTAACGAATTTCCCCTATAGGAAAGAAGCTATTACGGTAGGTCTCATGGTAAGACCTGAGCTCAAGACCATGATAACATTTCGTTTTGGAACCTCCAGCAGCAAAAAACACCATTCGTAAAAATTGCAGGTATATATATGCTTACAGACACACACACACACACACACACACACACACACACACACACACACACACACACACACACACACACACACACACACACACACGCGCACACACACGCACACACACGCACACATATATATCTGTGTGTGTGTGTGTGTGTGTGCGTGTGTGTGTGTGTGTGTGTGTGTGTGTGTGTGTGTGTGTGTGTGTGTGTGTGTGTGCGCGCGCGGGCGCGCGCGTGTGGGTGTGTGATTACAAAACATGCCGTATCTCGCTATGTTGGAGGGAAATATTTTTTCCTTTGAAATCGTTGAGTATGCAGGTCTGCTGAAATGGGGGTATTATTTTATTCTTAATGTATTCCATGCATAAACCATTACTTTTTCAATTCCTTAGGCCTAACCTGTAATAAACATACTTTCTTTACTGCTACCAGTGCTGCCACGACATGTCTCTGAATTAACCAATAAACATGCATTAAGCGTGGGTTTGCTGCAATCAGCTGATTTTTTTGATTGAATACTTCCGTTATTTCTGTTTCCTAGCGCAAGATAAATTTATGTGCACTACACGATAAGTTTACCGAACAGTTATCCGCAAAGAGTAACTAAAAACCGAGAGTTAGGCACATATGTATCTGTGTAGTATGATGTAAAATTGATTTATTTTTCAATTTTTTTAAATAAATATAATTGATTTAAATTGGGAAATTTTTATCACCCCAAATATAGGTACATATATATAGATCCTAGTGGTTGGTGTTTTTAGCGAATTTCTTCTAGAGGGGAGAATCTGTTACCGTATTACTCATAGTAAGACCTAAGCCCGAGACCATAATAACTTTGTATGTGTGTGTGTGTGTGTGTGTGTGTGTGTGTGTGTGTGTGTGTGTGTGTTTTGTGTGTGTGTGTGTGTGTGTGTGTGTGTGTGTGTGTGTGTGTGTGTGTGTGTGTGTGTGTGTGTGTGTGTGTGTGTGTGTGTGTGTGTGTGTGTGTGTGTGTGTGTGTGTGTGTGTGTGTGTGTGTGTGTGTGTGTGTGTGTGTGTGTGTGTGTGTGTGTGTGTGTGTGTGTGTGTGTGTGTCTTTAAGCACGATAACTTGCGTAAAAATGGTCCAATCTTTATCAAATTTGGCATTGATGTGTAAAGTAGTAATTATTCGGACGAGTTCCTAAACCAGCCCAATCAGACCACCGGAAACCCTTCCGGTAGGCCCCGGGTAAAGGGGAATACCCCCCCCAAAAAAAATGGTTTTTTGGAGTTGTTTACATAGAAAAATAACAATAATCAAATTTTCATTAGCACCACTGAATTCAGCTCGAAAAAAAATTTGTATGTTGAATCACTGGTCTATGTTGTCTGGTTATCGATATATTGAAAGTGGTAAACACAGTACATTGTCCCAATGTTAATCTTACGGGAAATGAGTAAAAATTTTATATCTTCCTTATTTTTTAACATATCTTGATAAAACTTGGTATATGGCTTCTTCTGGTTCAGATCCACTAAATATTTAATTAAAAACCACCCAGTTTTAACATACCTGTTGTTGCAAACCTACATACTAATTCCTCATATTATTCTTATGAGGAATTATTATGATTCTTGCCATGTTGGGTTGAAATATTTTCTTTTGCATTTGAAATTCGCTGAGTGTGCAGGTCTGCTGCAACGGGGGTATTTTATGTTCAGATGGCCCTAAAATTAAAAGTTGTTATCGTCTTGGGCTCAGGTCCTACCATGAGACTACGGCAATAGCTTCACTATAAGTGAAATTTGATAAAATAATTATATTTGTCAATTTGAAAACTGTATATGGATACTTAAATACGTTAAATCCAATAATTAACTATTGCAATTGAGCTGTCTGAGTTTACCTAATTAGTGTTGGCCAGCTGACATTCCTCGCGTATATAATGCGTTTCACGTTACATCGATTAGTATCTAATAGAATATTAATGATACAAGTTTAAATGTACATGCGATGAAAATTTAAAATTGCATATTAGGTGATTTTGTTAATATTGATTCATTTGCATTTGGACTAATTGTTAGACTTTTAAATCACATATTTAAACTCAAATATTCAAATGATAACTAAAGGGAGCAAATACATTTGTCAGAAAAAAGTAATTTGTCAGTTGTTTAAAAGTAATGTAGCTAAGAAACAGGCAACAGAAACAGGATTATGAAAGGGAATCAGCTATTAAACGATGATATTGAGGTTTTGATATAAAAACAATAATAAAATAGTTTTAGTACATTTAACACCTATTTATCCGTGGATTATCAAAAAAGTTGTATATTTCATTACTAGGGCCTTAAGTGTTTCTTTTCATACGAGATAAAGTTTTTCGACTGAAGCCTTAAACACGAGGCAAAATTTCGATAATGATTAAGAGGCGAAAAGCAACTTTAGGTCATGATTTAGGCCCCTATGAAGAACTGATTATTTTAGGTCATGGCCATACCACTGAATGTATTTCACTAAGCACTTACAAAACATACATTTTATAACTTCTTAACCGTTAAAGTATTCCTCCCAAAGAGAAGAGTCATATACCAAGTTTTATTAAGACATATTAAGAAATATGGAAGATAAATATTTTTGTTTAATTTCCCATAACGATAACATGCGAAATGAGTATGCCAGTTTGCTGTCAAAAAATGTAAACAACATTATTTTTAGACTACGATACATTTGATCTCATTTAGATGAAGGCACAAACCAAGTTTTATTAAGATACATTAATAAATAAGCGAAATATAGACTTTTACTTATTTCTCATATGGATAATATATGGACAATGACCTGTGTTTACTGCTCTCAGTATCTCGGTAGCCAATGAACATAGAGTAATAATTCAAATTATTAAATTCTTTTTTCGAGCTAAATTCAATTCCTTTTAGGAAATTCGCTAATTATTCATTTAAGTCAATTTTTTTTATTGGAACAGTTATTTTATTTAGTCACAATGAGATATAATTGTTTTCTCAAGCACTGTATTCGTCCTTGGTTTTCAATTATCCTACAAGGATTTATCATCAAATCGTTTCACCATTAACTGTTTAATTATTTGAACTCTTCCATTCGCTTCTACTTTTTTAAACTGCACAATGTTTCAGGAGTTTAGGAATCTACTCTCGTTGTCAATACTTTACCTCCCGAAGCGTAGAGTAGTTACTAGAAGCTAATGGGAAAGTAGGATTAGCTATCATGAATTTTTTAATGCAGCGGTCTTTTTACATTTGCACAGCATTGGTGTAACGTCTAAACTAGTCGATGATCTTGAAAAATACATTTTATATTCGAAGATATTTATTGACAGGCACTGCAAACCGTCGGAATGAAATATACTTGAATTATTAAGCAGCACCAATCGTTTAAAGACGTGTCTTATAAACCAGTTTCAATTATTTTTAACGTGAATAGATTTAAAAGCGCTTTTTACTTTAAACAAACGTTTTACATAATAGTGTCCTAAATCTCTGCTAACTCACAGAGTATACCAACAAAGACTTCATGAGCAATAAACAAAATAATAAACTGGTCGTAACGCCAGCGTAACGGCAGTAAACCCCTAGTTAACGGCGCTCTGGAAATTTCCCTGGGAACAACACTTCATTTTCATATTGGAATTTAGAATTAAATTGAATCATAGTATACGATATAATAGGTTATTTTTTACTACGTTTTAATGGAATAATTTAACTTTCTAATCTATAGGTTTGTGACTTGATTATGTTTCATTAGCAACATTACCAAAAAGGTATTTTAGCGACTTACCATTATGATGGATGCATGGGCACTACGAAGATCCCATGGACTCAAGGACATTAGGCACTTTTGTGTTTTACGGAGGCTACAGCATTTATCATCCTGGCGGTTATGATATTTAAAAAACCACCAGGTTTGCACCAGGATGATATCCTGGCAAGAAATTAAATTAATAACTTAGTAGATAACTTATTGTCAAAGTACTAGTTTATAAGAGGTTTTACATTTAATTTTGAATTAGTAAGAAGTGAAATCTAAACGGTACATACTCATTAATGCTGACAAGTAATCGTAGAACAATTTGTTTGCAATGCTCGCATTCCAGAAAGCTTATGTTAGAAGTAGGTCATTACAGTTCTTACGTTAATGTTATAGCTGAATTAATGTAATTGGATGATGCAATCCCAGAAAGCATGCCAAACGGTTAGCAGGATTTCTATCTCTGTATCCTTGCATTAAATAATTTTTAAAGTCCATTGAGCTGTTAAACTCTACTTTGTATAAAAAACAAAACAATAACATCACAAAAAATAGTTATAAATATATATCAGAGCAGAGCTAACGGAATTATTTTTATTGAATTTCGAAGCATCATTTTAGATAGATTGAAATAATTACCTAATAAGGTATTACTAATTGCCGACAACAAGAAAGCGTAACAACAGATGAAACACAGCACTTTGTTCTTTGGTTCCTTGTGTAACTAACTTTTAAATTTTAAGACGTTTTCGTTGTGAAGCTTTAATTTTTTATAGGAGCTTAAGAAGTATTATCATCTAGCACGCCAAACAGTTACTGGCCAATCGCTGAAGATGTTCTTTTTTATGTGCATGTGACTTAGGAGTGCTGAAAGAATGTAGCATCATTTTGGGTGAAGGGGGTGTCCTAATATAATTATGGAACCGCAAAGTTAAAGTTTTTACAACTCGAGAGGCAAGAGTTTTAAAAAGTGAGTTGTAATATTTAAAATAAAACAAAACAATATATGAAACAAAAAAATCTACTTTACATTGAATTATTTACATTGCTAGATAAATTGTTGCCTTTCAAATGAGCTATGATTCAGCGATTTTGGAAGATCGGTTGAGGATGTATTGTATTTGAAAATTAACATTGGCCTTATGGGAGAAGTATGTAGAAACGTGACATTTTTTGTGACTAGAGCCCTATCTCAAACTTTTTATTTTTCTAATTATAATTTTAACAACATAGATTGTTTTCTAACTATAACGCTTTATTCTAACTATAAATATGTAAAATTATACAGGGTGTCCGGAAATTATGGTAAAATATTTTAGTACATAATAGGAGGGGTAAAAATAAGAAAAATGTTTTCATAAACATAGGTCCTAAAGTTCCTTGATTTCCGTATGTGTGTCTGTATGTAATTTTTACATGCTTAATAGTATCACAAGAACATTTTAACGTAAAAACTTCAAACTTACTATTAGGACAACCACTACTAAGAAATAGTTTTGTGAGAAGTATCTAATTTCTACTTCGTACCATTTCAAAATGGCGACTGTTTTTGGTTTTCAAAGCTAAATATCTTAAAAATTGTAAATTTTAGAAAAACTATGCAAGTGACATAAAGTTGCAAAATGTAATCCAATTGACATAAGATATTAAGATATAAAGATATTGATTATGATATTAAGATTATGATGATCGGACTACTAATAACAGAGAAATGTTAACTTTTTTGAATAAAAACATGGTTCTTTAGAACATATTGTCTGAAATTCACATGATTTTATTTGGAAATTTTAAAATTTCTCCATTATTAGTTGTCCGATCATTATACTCGTAATATCATCATTGATAAGCTTAAATTTCGCAACTTTTTTTACTTGTATAATTTTCTTAAAATTTACTGTTTATAAGATATTTAGCTTTGAAAACAAAAAAGTCGCCATTTTGGGATGGAACAAAGTAGAAATTTGATACTTCTTAAGAAAATAATCCTTAATAGTGGTCACCCATTTACCAAGTTAGAAGTTTATGCGTTAATTAATACAAAAGGTTAAAATACCTTATACGTTAAGATGTTATTAAGATTTGATTAAATATATAAAAATCACAAACACACAGACGGAAAACGAAGCACTTTAGAACCTACGTTTATATAAACCTTTTTGGAGTTATTTATACCTGTAGTATCATATACAAAACCAGTAGTTATACCTGCGGCTTCGCCCGCTAAAAGGATAACAAATGTTTGGTTCAATTATACGTTATTTGTAATGTGAAACCTTTACAAATTTCCAAATAGATTGATAATTTATCTGAACTATACGTTTTTAAGCACTTAATTACAAACTTGAGGTTACATTTCGATCCCAGATAGACATGAGAAGATGAAACGTTTCTTCGATGAATTTTCCTTTCCCCCTCAAAAGGTATGAATTGGCTACCATGTGCTAACAAATTCAAATTTTCAGTTTAGCCTTAAGTAATCTAAAATTTCCTATTTAATCTATTGTTTAACCTATTAAATTGGGTTTCTAATAGTTTGAACACAAAAGTATTCACTTTAGGGTTATGAACTCAGAACTTTCATTGCATCGCGCTACCCCCTAAAACCTGTCGGCCAATTTGACATAAAAGAATAAGAGGCATATGAGATGTACTAGAGAATAATCCATTCTTAGCGGATGCCTACGCCCTAAGAGGATGCCTACGTCCACGCAAAATTTCAATGTTCTAGGTCTTATGGCTTGGGCTGTGCGATGATAGGTCAGTGGTATTTGACAAATACATAGGAGATTGTATTCATGACTACTAACTTTAAAAAAAAATAACATGTTGGAAAAAATAAAAAAATGTCTAATTTCGACTTTTTGTATAAATAACAGAGAGGAAAAGTGTATGGTGGTTCTCCAAGAAAAGGGTATTTCGTAAATGAAATAGGCTACCAATAGTTATTTGCTAAAATGACCACGATTTTTAAATGAATATGGAAAAGTAAGTTTTTTCACCAAATCGTTCGAATAGTTATTGCTTTATAATCACGAATGAAGATAAATGCTTAATGAAATTTGGTGCAAACATGTAAAGTTGTAATCCACTCAACTCAGACAAGTTCGCAAACCAGTCCGATCGGACCAGCGGAAGGGGGGGGGGGGGGTAAAGTGGGATAAATCATCCAAAAAACGGGGTTTCTAAATTTTTTCTAGAAAAATAAAAATAATACAATTATTGTAAGCACCATTGGATTCAGCTCGAAAAAACAAACAATTTAGTATTTTAAATCAATGTTCTATGTCCATTGGTTACCGAGTTATTGAAACTGGTAAACACAGTACGTTATCCCAATGTTAACCTTATGAGAAATAAGTAAAATGCTATACCTCGCTTATTTCTCAATATATCTTAACAAAATTTAGGTTGTGGCATCTAGATGAGATATAACGCATAACAGCCTTAAATCCTGGATATTTCCATTTCTTTGGAAGCAAACCTGCATACTCATGCCCCATATTATTCTTCAGGAGCTTCTAAAGACATATCATATCTTGCCGTGCTGGATTGAAATATGCTATTACCATATGACTTTCGCTGAGTATGCAGGTCTGTTGCCTCGGGGATGATTTTGTTTACATTTATTGAACCCATGACCGTACCCATGGCCAGTTTTTGGCATATCTTAAATTTTAGAGCGATTGAGAGTATTTTTCCTTGTTCCTTAGGTTTGAGCTAGAGGGGGGAGGTTTAGCTCTATCCTCGTTTGTAAAGCCGTTCGTCTACAATCTGTTATGGATGGCATAGAAAATTCCCCCTATAGATAATCAACCCCCCCCTATAGGTTCCCCCTATAGATATTTTTAGGTCTATAAAAACACCGAACAAACGAGTAACCTTGAAGTAAAACCTAAAGATAATATATAACTATTTCATTTGGTGTATTATAAATACAGGATGTAAGAATCAGAGAAATAATTTACACTAAATTATTCGAGAGGTTAGTGATTGTTATTTTTAGCAAACGTTTCCTTTTATTGGATTGGAAAATTTTCTTCCAGTTTATTTATTTTTAATAAGAAAAGATTAGTAGTCATTATTCTTCCCAAAACTCTTAGTAAAATGCAATTGTTCTATAGAATAATAGCACTTTTTAAGAGGACATTTGTATACACTAAAAATGAATATGGTGATCCTCCGATGAAAAGTTATGATAGAGAAGTTATCCCTCCACAAGCTTTGTTTTAAAATTGTAAACATTTGCATGATTTTATAGTTTTACATCCTACTAGGGAATTTTCAAGCAGACTTAGAGTAGATTTTCCATTACTGAACACGATTATTTGAGGAAGTAGGTCAATATGATTCCAGTATAAAAGTAATTGGATGAAACAATCGAGAGAAAATGTTATCCTGTCGACAATATAGGATTGTTAATAAAGATGTGATGTTGTGTTTAACAATCTCATTGTATTGAGGATTTAAAATTAGTTTGTAAATAAAGAATCTTCAGTTTCTTAACTGATTGATAATGATTTCTCACAAAAGTATATTTAAATCTATATATTTTTTAAACTTATAAACCCCAACAATATCTTAAGCATTATATTATTGATAGTAGTAAGGTTTATTTCAATGAAATAATACCACATCCTACGAAATATGTAAATAATTTTTGATCCTAACTAGATCACTTTTACTTAATGATTCATCGTTCGCCATTACGCTATAAAGAAAGATTTTTAGGTAAAAATACAATTACCTAATATTATCTTACAACTCAACAGTTTTTGAAGAATTGTAAGAGACTTCATACTACGATTAGAAGTACTTTGTACTTTCAATTTATTTAGAGGTCGATTGCATAAAAAGGCCATAATGTTCATTTCAATAACGAAGTTTTTTTGTGCTTAGTTTCATTTTGTAGCAGAAATTTTATCCTGGATTTTAAATTAAATTAGTTTAAAATCTAAAAAATCGAATCACCAGCATAGGCCTAACCAAATGATGCAAATATAGATCCTTCCTGTGTGTACTTGACGCAAAATGCAATTGAATAACTTTTTACGACACTTAATTAGATTGATTGTTGGTAATGTTGGTATCACAACCATTTTCATGAAATAAAATAAATGCGTATTTTAAATTAAACTAGAGGACCCAAGCTGCTCCGCAGCAGTAAATTTTGGTACTAAGACACAAAATTAAATCAAATAATTCTCCATTTACAAAATTATTGTTACATGCAAAGCAGCTTCATAACTTATTCAATGTGACTTGCCCAACACTTGCCTAAGTTGAAAAAGTGGTGCATGTAGCTAGGCCCGGTTATGTTGGAATTTCAGAAAACCAATTATACCACGATTTATTACAAAATTGGTAATAATTTGTTCCACGAAGGAAAGAGAAGGAATTTAATGAGATATTCTGTACTTTAGTTTATATTCAGGCCACGTATGACATGGAGGAGATCGGTTGAGAGGGAGCTGAAGGAAGAAGGCAAGGGTTGGGGAGAAGCGAAGCGGATGGCCCAGAATCGAGTTCGGTGGAGGTCATTGGTTGCGGCCCTACGTCCCCCTCGGGATTAAAGGAAATAAGTCAAATATGTACTTACGTTTTCGGGACAGTGACATGTCAGCCCAGCACACACGACTTTTCAAAATAACTATATACCATTCCAAAATACCCCCATTGCAGACCTACATACTCAGCGAATTTCTCATGCAAAAGAACATAGTCCAAGCCAACATGAGATTTGACGTGTTTTTGTAAGCTCCATAAGAATAGCATGGGGAATGAGTATGCAGGTTTGCTGCCACGAAAATTGAAACATCAGGGATTTTTGACTATTATACATTAGATCTCATCTAGATGACGCCACAAACCGAGTTCTATCGAGATATTTTGAGAAATAAGCAAGGTTTAGAATCTATATACTTAATACAATAAGGTTTTTTTCTGTTAGATCCCTTTTTCAGCCATCCTACTTAACCGATTTTGACGATTGAGGTGTCATTTTAAAGCTTATAATGTAGCGCACCGGCGACTGATAATTAAAATTGGCATTTCTTTTACGGCTTTGACCCCCAAGCCTTTGATTTATTCCTAGAGGGCGCTTTCAACGCTCCAGTGCTGAGCAACTTGCGTTAACATGGTTTTAAAATGTGATTGTAATTTAACAGCTGATTACCTTTAGATCGATTTTTAACCTAAGTCAGATTGTACACAAAAATAGAAAGTCTACAAGATTTCATTCCTTTGATGAAAACTAATTCTTAAATGGGACACTCTTTTGGCAATTGTAGACTAATTGAGGTAGGAAAATCATTCTTAATGGTGCAGAAAGAAGTGGAAGGCAAGAGAAAACCGAGTCGATGAGATTAGCGAAAAACATACGTAACCTTTGTCAAGAACACAGAGAACTGCCGAGAGACAAAGACTGATAGAACATCAGAGGGACACTGTACCACCTATCTCAAAGAAGATGTTAGGGCATGAATACGCGAACAAAAACTTCCAGTATACTACTGTTGTGCCAGAAGACAAATTAAAATACTTAATGCTAAGGTGATGAACAATGTGTGTGTGTTTTTCAGCTAAGCTTTTATTTGTTTATGACAGACCTTTAAATTACACTTGAAAGTGATGAAACGTACACTCTTTTTTAAAGGAGACAGTGGTGTATTAGGCTCAAAAGTAAGTAACATAGCCATAGGAGATTTACCAGTTACAGGTGATGTATCTTGGGTCTTACCCCCACCACAGTCAACCCTTATATCGGGTATTCCAGCCTGACCCGTCATAGCATCAACATGTACTGCTCTGTTGTAACATAATAATGACATCATTTCCAAGTCTTATAGTAAGTAATATCTCAACTCCATGTGTCTTCCCACTCGCCACATACATCAGAAAGGTTAACTTGAGTAATAACGGCGAGTTCAAAGCTTTAACGCGCAGAAAACTTGAAAAACCATATGAAAGGACCTTTAAACAGGAGAGTTTTTGCAGGCTTTGAAGTGAGTTTTGGTATTTAAGTTTTAATATCAATCATAGTGTTAGCCTGTTTAGTAAATATTTCTCCTACGTCTTCTTATCGTAAGCGAGTTCCTCAAGAAACAAAAATAATAATTTTAAAATGCGCAATTTGCGCATGGGGCCCCTAGTTTTACTTATTTCCCTTAAGGTTAACATTGGGACAACGAACTGTATTTACCACTTTCAATATTTCGGAAACCAATGGACATAGACCAGTGATTCAAAATCTTAAATTTTTTATTTTTTTAGCTGAATTCAATGGTGCCAACAAAAATTGGATAAAGTTTGTTTTTCTATGTACAAATTTCAAAACACCCACTTTTGGGGGGGTTTATCTCCCTTTATCCCCCTTCCGGTGGTCCGATCGGGCTGGTTCACGAATTCGTCCAATTAATTACCACTTTAAACGTCTGTACTAAATTTCATTAAGTTCAGACCATAAACGGACTTGGAAATGAAAAACTTAATTTATAAATATATTGTACATGAATAAGCGAAAAGCGAAATATAGTACAGATTATTGAATTTTACAGTTAATTTAGATGATACACACATACACACACACACATATATATATGATTTGTGTTGTTCGGAATTCAGTAGAGTGCTTCAGGTACGTCCGATCATAATAATAAATAGCTCAAATGAAAGATTGTATTTCACTGAGGGTTCAAGGGTTCATAGACTAAAACATATAGAAATACATAATTAGAACTGATGAAATATATCTTCAATTGAATTCAAAATTCGGGAAATAATCAAATTTATGTTTTCTGGTCGAGTAATACAGTACATTAATGAAAGCCGACGCTTGGTGGTAGATCTGTGCGTGCATACCTTTAATTTAATACCTCAATTATGAAAATCGGTTTAGTAGAAGAGCCGAACGAACTCGGAAAAGAAAAACCAAATTTTTTAAATATATAGATTAAAGTTTATTTTACTGATTTGGCAGAATGGCTTATACGTTTCAAGTTATTAAACAATCTATTTAATCATGATAAAAATGATTTAGCACCAGGTTGACGTAGTAAACGTGTTCATGCCATGTGTGTTGAGAGCAAATCCCTACGTTGTCGTTTATCTGACGTCAAAGGCCAGTCAGGATAGACTACCAATCGAGGGCGAACACTGTGGATCTGTCAGTAGTAAATATTCTCCAACTAGTGCGCATCACATGCTGAAATGGAAGGGGCAATTCAATTGTGACAGATTACCTAATTGTAGCACAATCATTCCAATAGTGCAGGCTAGGCTAACACATAATCCAACATACGATAACATTTTTTTAACCAGCACTTATACCGGCAGCTTCGCCTGCTGAAAGGATAACTAATTTTAATTAAATAATATTATGAAATTTGCAACTTTTAGGAATAAATTAACGGCCAATTCAACTACTTCTTCGCAGGTGGTTTCGGAGGAACCATGACCCTTAGCGTAAGATTTGGGTTATGGGCCCAGGGTGTGAAATTACACCCTTAAGGTGTAGCTGGTAATTCCACACCAGATTGAAATGAGGAGGTTAAAGTTTTCTCTAAAAATGTTTCTCACATGATTATCAAATGGTATGAATTAGCTTCCTCTCATTTACCAATAAAGAGAATGAGAATCCAATATAACCCGGAATATAAAAAAAAAACGCTAAGGGAGGGTTTTTGACTTAACATCAATCTGAATTTAGCACGTTTTTGAAAATAGACTGAAAACTGAAAGAAAACATAGACGGTAAACGCCTTGGCCAAATACTTATTTCCCACAAGATTCTCATTCACATTTAATATCGGGTCACTCCGCCATCGATAAGGCAAAATTATTTTAGTAATAGCATTGACTATGAATGTACAATCATGGTCAATGGTAATAGTATATTTTTTGGAATTTGAATTCCCATCACCTCCTTGGAGCAAATCCATCTTGGAAACTCTGTTTCCTATGGATATACATATACCCGAACTTAAATGCCCATACTGAGTTTTAAGATTATATTTTGAGTAGTTATGAAATGAAATGAAATGAAATGAAATGAAAAAAGCGCTTTATTTCAACAAAGTGTGTTTACAAAAAATAAGCTTCACGCAGGAAACTTAACCTACGCGCTATACAACAATAGCCGTTAGGCCGTCTGTTGAGTTGGCACCTGGAAATAAAACACATCATTCATAATTGTTGTTAAAAATAAAACTTAAACAGCACTAACCATTATTTATGCATTTCAATTAATAATTTTTACTAAATAGAAGCGGAAAGATTATAAAAACAAAACAAAAGGAAAATAAAGTGCAATAAACGTAACAACATATCAATAGTAGCTTATCATTCATACTTAAATTAATCAATCCCATCCCATAGCATATGCGCTCAGCAGCTTTGTTTACCTAATTAAGTGACATTAAATTCTGAAATTAACCCCCATCTATAATGCCAGGCGTTTCTCAAAAAGTTACCTAGAATTCGCCAATTCTCCCCATTCAAATAATTTAAAAACTCCAATTCGCTTAAAAATCCCTTATTAAACCAGGTTTTTCTTATCTCAGACAGAATCGGGCAAATGGCTACAAAGTGGAAAACATTTTCGTCTGCATTTAAGTTACATAAGGTGCATTTATAATTTTTCCCTAAGACCCAAGGTTTGTAGTTAAGATCTAGCAGTTCAGCCCTGGCCTTGACAGCCCAAGATATAACTCCGATATCATACTTATCACAAAACAAACTTCTGTCTCCGGCAAGTTCAAGGTCTAGCGTAAGGTATTGACTGTGATAAGGCGACGTGATCGCTCGGCCGCGGCACATAGATCGCCATGCTTCTCTCTCGGCATCGACTACACACATTAATTGATGTCCTAAGAATTGTTTGTTGGGGACAGAAAAATCAACATCTATACCATATTTCATCCCTAATAATTTCCAGCTTTTACACCAATAAATATTTTTACTTATGACAACGTCTGCGAGGCGTTTAGGTAGGCGCTCGTCAGGCATTTCAAAAATCTTTAATAAATATGTTATGTTCGCAATCATGGTGGCAAAATAAAGTTTTTCTCTATTCGTTTCAATGTACAAGACATAATCTGGAGTGTTTTTGGGCAAGCGCAGTAACTTCTTAATAAACAACTTTTGAACCGATTCTACCTTACCACTTTCCTTGAAACCCCAGACTTGTGCCCCATAGCACAACATACTTTTCACCACTGAGTCAAAACACAAGAGCTTAACACTAAGAGGCACTTTATTTCTATTTATCACGCTGCTCCAAACAGAATTCACAGCTAATTTCGCCATATTAGCCTTTTCTGCAAAGTGTGTTTCCCAAGACAAATTCGAAGCAAACACTGTACCCAAATATTTATAATAATTAACAACTTCTATCCGATTCCCCTTAAAAAACCATTTTTCATTCCCTCTAAATCTCCCACCTCTTTTAAAAATAACTATTTTTGATTTAGATAGATTTACTTGCAAGTTCCAAATATTACAATAATTTTCTAATCCTTTTATCATGTGCTGTAGGCCTACAGGCGTAGGTGAAAAAATTACTAGGTCGTCTGCATACAATAACATGTTTACTTTTTCTCTTCCAAAATTACATCCCCCACCGATTGCTTCAGGTAAGTCATTTATAAATAAACTGAACATCCCCGGAGAGCCTATACAGCCTTGCCTTAAACCTACGGTCGTTTCAAAGCTATTTGTAACCTTATTATCACACCAAACACTAGCTCTCGTTCCTTCGTAGTAGTTTTTCACTAAATTTAACATTTTTGTGGAGATACCCATACCCGAAAGTTTGAATACCAAAGCGTGTCTGTCAATTGTGTCGAAAGCGGAAGAAAAATCTACGAAAAAACAATATAATTTGTGACCCTTTGAAGCCAAGTGAATATTTGCCATGCTGGATAAATTAAAAATGTTATCAAGTGTGGAGTAGCCACTTCGAAACCCTGCTTGGAATTCCGTCAAAATATTCCGATTAGATAACCATATTTGTAGCCTGTTATTCACCAAGCTCATAAATATCTTACATACGCTATCAATAAACGATAAACCTCTATAATTCTCAACCACATCTAGATCTCCTTTTTTATGCAAAAGGAATATTATCGATTTTTTAAAACTTTCCGGTATGAGGCCTTCTCTAAAAATTTTATTGTATACTAATAAAAGTTTTTCCAAAAAAATATTAGATGCATTTTTAAAGAATTCATATGGTATGCGGTCAAACCCCGGCGCTTTATCGTTTTTCGCTCTTTTTAATACCTGTTTTAATTCAAGCAACGAAAAATCCGCGTCCAGACCATCATCTATAATTAAGGGCTCTGCATAAGAAACCCTGTAAGCTGTTAATCTAGGATTTAATAGGGCTTTGAAATGATCAAACCACTGCTCAGGCCTGATATTTCCTACCCGTTTATCAGGTTTCCCTTTGAAGCAATTAATTGCATTCCAAAACTCTTTTGAATTATTAGAACTCTTTAGACTTAATAATGTATTATTGTAATGCTGTGTCTTCTTACTTTTACAAATCTTTTTGAAAACTTTGTTTGCTTCCAAATACTGAGTTTTGACCAGTGTCGAGCCAGTTTTTCTAAACAAATTTAAGAGCCTAAAAACCTTTTTTCTTGCTGACAAACATTCGAAATCAAACCAAGGCTGTTTTTTTAATAGAGTACATTTTTTACCACACTGTTTAAAGCTTGCAGATTGCTTTATGAAGGAAGTTAACGTATTAATGTTTACTTGATTATCGGCGGAAATTTGAAAATCTGATGAAGCGTTATCAAGCTTACCACTAAAACTCGTTTTATCCCTCTCCATCCATTTCAATTTTGGCAATAAGTGTAACACGCCCACCTCACTATCTCTACTATCTCTACCTACTTCACCGCATGGCACTAATGTTTTATCTAGACTTAAATATACTGCAATTGGCATGTGATCAGATCCTGGGTGCGATATTACTTTAAAGTCTTGTACATACTTACAAAAGTTCATAGAAACTGCAGCTACATCGATAACTGAACTCCCCGCATGACTTATAAACGTAAAGTCTCCCTCTTTATCGCTTTTTGACCTTCCATTAAGTAAAATCAAGCCGGCTTCACAAAATAAATCTAAAATCTTAACCCCTTTATAGTTTTTAACCTTATCTTTAGACTTTCTATTATTACCCAAGAAATAATTAATTCCCTCTAACATCGGATATGCTAAGTTTTGCTCCTCACTAAATCTTCCATTCAAATCCCCTATCACTACTAGATTATCAAAACAATAATTACTAAAAAAATCACATAATTTCTCAAACTCTACATCCCAGTTATTGAAATTCAGATACAGCGGCAAAATTAACACCTCATTCTCCTTTACATCTAATTTAATCTGAATTACCCCATAACCATCAATTACTTTAAATTTCATTTTTCTAACCATGATTGATGCTTTGTTTACTAAAAACACAATACCTCCCGAGCACCTGCCCATGTTTGCTACTCTAGTCGCGGGGATCATATGCAACTCAAAATTCTGAAGCTTACTAATTAAGTAATCTAAATCTGACATTAAAGTGAACGTTTCAAGCAAACATACAATATCAAAGTCACTAATTAATTGGGAAAAACTATCATCAGTCAATTTGTTCTTTAATCCGCACACATTATAGGATAATATATTTAAATTTAACTTATCAACCGAAACCTGTCCTTGTAATTCCGCAGTCCGCGATTGTCGCACAGCTTGTGGGAGATTGGCGATACCTCCTCAACAGTTGCCTCCCCCCGTCGAGCTCTTGGTTGCAGCCATCCTGGCGTAGGTGTCGTACTGCGTCGTTGCCCCTGTCTCCTCTGCTGTTGGTGTCGCACCATCCTTCGGCCGAGTCGCTCGCAACTTCGATGGTCCTCGCTGCCTGAGTTCTGCCAGGAACTCCGAAAAGTCCTGATGTAGGAGATTACTCAGCTTCGCACATCCGTCCTGTCCACCTGCTATCAACAACCCTTCCTCCCACGTGAATTTCACACCTTCAATAGTAAGATGGTCGTGAAAAAGCACCATTTTCCTTCTACCGCAAACACGCTCGATTTCATTCCTTAAAGCCATGAGGTGTGAACGCTTCTCTCTGATCTCCCGTGGGTAGTCCCGTTGCACTGAATACCCAGTACCCTTTAACTGTTTTACTCGAGACATTATGTATTCGATATCTGCATCAACAGGAAAGTGTGCGATCACTACTTTTCTAGCTTTGTCCAGATTGTGAGCCCTGGTCACCCAAATATCATTAGTCATTCCAAAAACCTCCTTACAAAATTTAACCACATGGAATCTAGTCACGTACGTTTTCTGGCAATTTAAGCCCACGAAATATTAAATTATTCCGTCGTGACCTTCCCTCTAGATCCACCAGCTTATTTGTAACCACTTTTTGCTTAGCTTTCAACTCATCAATCTGACCTCTTAGATCGGTATTTTCACTCTCCAATGCCTGACTCTGTCACACACGTTTATTAAATCGTCTTTAGTTGCTAAGCTTACTAACTTCTGGTCAAGAATATTGCTCAATAAGCTAGCTAATTGGCCGTGGGTCATCTCTCCTACCTTCTCATCATCCATTTCGGATTGCGACTCGTTAACCTCGGAGCTCTCCGGCGGAGTGTTTTCCCTTTGGCGTTTAAATGGTGGTCCAGAAGATGTAGGTGAGAAATACTTATCAATTGTTTTTTTACCACTCATGTGCACTGAGAGCTAAAAGTCACTTAAAACACTTCGCCACATCTACGTCCAGCAGCCGTACGTACACACACTTGTACCGACGCGTCGCCGAAACACCACGTTGCCGCGCTCGCACTTTTAAGTTCTAATTTAACCGAAATTCCGGTAATAATACTATAAAGTTTGGTTGTCACTAACAAACTAAACGTCCACGTCTGACTTTGAACACTGAGATAAGTAACCGGGCCGAGCTTATTAAGTAAACTGAGATTATAATCGGAGCGATCGTTAGTGCCCTTCTACCTCTACTGCACCAGTAGTGCCGGTAGTGGTAGTAGTGCCGGTAGTGGTTGGTAGTGAGTAGTTATTTATTTATTATTTAGACGGAAACACCGTTTTACAGATGTGGGAATTCAATATAGTACTTCGGGTGGGTCGTACGATACAAGTAGCTTAACACTTGATCATAAGTAATCACAACACTTAATCGTGGGTGGCCGTAATAAATTTGTACTTATTCTTTTAGTAGACCGGACTGGAGAAAACGGAATCTAGCTGAATCATTGTTCATTGCAATCGAACAGCAGCCCATCTCACGACCATGAGTTGAGATAAGTCTAGTCTCTTTAGATTTGGTGCTAAAGGAGGTAATAGTAGTAAAAATGCCTTTATTTGAAGCGCTCCTCAGTTTCTAACTGGTTTTCAGGATATCTCAAGACTTAATAGTGGTAGGATAAGAATTTCAGTATAAAAACATAACAAAAAACATAACAAAAGCGTAAACATTATTATTTAGATAAGAAACAGTCTTTCAACTTTTATTTGAAAGAATTCAAAGAATATTATTTGAGTATGCGGGGGAGGTCTTTGTAAATCACTGGGCCGAAATAAGAGAAGCTTTTCCGGCCCAGTTCAAGCCTCACCCTCTAAAAGTGAAGCTTCCGACCCCGCTGTGTGTTGCCACGTTGTGAGTATGGCTGTGTGCGAGGCTGCCGTCCCGATACCGCAGCCTCACTCTCAGGTACTGGGGCTCCCTGAGTGTTAGGACTTTGTGGGTCATGCAGATGGTCATAAATTTACAAATGATCTCCCATGCGAAGCTTGTTAACAGCATTACGATACTCGGTCACATGTTGTTCACGCCTCAGAGTGAAAACATCTCAGTGTAGAGTTCTACAGTTTTTAAACTCTCTAAACATCGTGATGCTGTTTCCATAGGCAGGGAAGCAGTAGTAAAATACTGATAGGACTAAAGACTGCATGAGCTGTAGTTTTACAGTTTCTGGCAACAAACTCCTGAATCGATTAGACCCCTCAGCCTGCCAATGAACCGCTGGATATTATGAGTCACATTGTTTGAAAAATAGAGGTCACGGTCCAAGACAACTCCTAGAGTTTTGACCTCCTGCAAGTAGCCAAGCTCTCATCACCAGAAGTGAGTGACCTCAACACCACTCTCGCTAAGGGTCTGTGTACGATCTTGTGGTGCTATACGAAGCACACTGCACTTTCCTAGTTTCAGGCTATTTTTAGTGGACCAAGCCAAAATATTTTCAATGTTAGAATCAAGGAAGAACAGTGATGTTTTTAAATGCAGCACACTTACTTCAGCTCAAGGTCAGGACAGCCCCTCCTCTCCCACCCTCATCGGTGAGCACGGCTACGGCTCGGTTAAGTAGATTTTTAAATAAGTAAATAAAAAGGTCTTTTTTGGGGCGGTTTTAACAGGGTTGATTTTCAAAACAACTCAATTCATATACAAAGTAAATTTACAGTCAACCACTTGCAATAATAAATTAAACAATCTAGGTCACTATTTATAAAGTATAACAATTGTATCTTACTTATTGTATCTTATACATAACAACTGTACCTTGTTTATTGTATTGGACAATAGATTGAAAACTTTTCTTTTGATGTTTTTGGTTCAATGTGGACCATCCATCCCGGCCGAAATAAAAATATTAAAAATAAAAGGAGCAAAATAGCTCAAACGTTTCCACTCTAGCTCCCTGCGACGCGAGGCAGCTCAAGCACGGCCTCCTGCCTTGTTATGCGGGATCGCGGGATCTGACCGAGTCTTTAGCTTCTCTCGCAAATATGCAGGTGTGTTGGATTCCTAGATCCTGTGGATTACCATGGCCGCACGAGGGGTACAGACATCAGACATAGGCAATAAACCCAGGTCTGTTCGTGCGCTCGAGATGTGGTCTATTTTAACCCACAAAGAAATCTGGCACACATATTCTGCACCCTGTGCAACCTCTGCTTGTCCCTTGCAATAACAACACTGCCGTCAACGGGAATGCGGTAATCCAGTGCAGAGAGCACTAACGCCTGGACAAGACGAAGTCTCGTATTATGAGGGAGAAGGTGTTTGTTTCTGTCCAACACTCTCAAACGAGAAACAGCTTTTTTGGCATACGATACTCACGTACCAAACACGCTCAGTATCGACCACGATGCCAAGAAGTTTGGTGGACTCGCATTCTTTCAACGATGTTCCTCCAATGATACCTTTGTGGCTGATGGTGGAAGTAAATATTTGCTACCTGGAAAATTTAAAAAGGCACATTTGTCAGTATTGAAGTTTACCCCATGATCCATGGACCACTTGTGGACCGAGTCCAAGTCCGAGTTCATGAGCTGAATAGCTTGGTCAACAAGGTCTGATCTGTAAGAGAGATTCAACTGAGCATCATTGGCCTAAGAATAGAGTTTGCAGTGATGTAAAGAGTCACCCATTGTGGCAGCAAATAGCGTAAATAGAATTGTTCCAAGGCAGGTACCCTGTGGGACACCCAGTGACCTACTGATGGAAGAGGAAACTTCAATGCAAATTTTGGTTCTCTGCCTCCTTCCACTTAAGTAGGATGTAAACCAGGCAACAAGGTCTGTCCAGCCACTAACTTTTCAAGAACCTTTAACAAGGCAGGCAACACAGATATAGGACGCAGCTCAGTGACCGTAGCTGGAGTCTTAACCTGAGGCAATTGGATGACAATAGCCTCCTTCCATGCCTCAGGAAAATCACCAGTAGCGTATGAGGGTTTTTGCGTAAAAATCTTTGTCATAAGGATTACACCATAACCTGGAGATGGTTAGTTGTCCTTTAAGTATTCCTAAGGATCCTGTGGGAAGCTGATATTTGGTTCTCTTTTGTTGCACCTCTAGGGCTGCTCCTAGGCCCCGTACGATGTTGAAGAAGCCGTCACCCAAATATACTAAGTAGCGAATACAAAATTGCACTATCACGAAATGAAGCAAAACTAGTCCTGAAATATTTGTATTTAGAACAACTCATGTTTTAAGTATTTAACCTCTGAAGACCAAGTTTTGAGGTATCGATCCAATATAAAATATAGTTCCTTACTATATATAAGCCCAACAGAATATTGGGTTTTTTCTTGGAAAAATGCTTTAAACAATACAATATGAAGAAGAACAATGCTTAAAAACATTATATTCATAGTTGACGGATTTCAATTTATTATTATTCAATTGTATCAACATGACAAGAGATTTGTTAACACAAACTGTGTATGGCAATGGAAACTATTCACCGGAGACTTCTTAACTGAGAGGCTTAAAACACTAAGGTAAAGCCGAGTGCAACGAAGTTTACCCGTGGGCGTAATTTATCAAAACACAAAGGTTGTATTTGTCGAATGAACATGAAACGCTTAAAGTTGACTTGTCTAAACATGTTTGTAGTTGCTGAGCTGGGAAACATACATAAGCTTTGTATGAATAAATATTCATCTGGCTTTTACATATGTAAGCAGTAGCTTACATGTGCAATATCATTGATCTATTTAGATCGTGGTAGAGTTCTAATCATAGGTCCGCAGTTTTTATTGCAAATATAATAAAAATAGGAAAATCAATTATTTTGTTTCAATTTGTTTTACTTGAATTAGGTATATATTTTTATTGTTAGCTATTATATCGATCCCGTATAATTAGTTGTTAAAACTAACTAAATAATACTACTGAAATGGTCTTTGAAGCTAATAAGTTTATTGACCTAACCTCAGATAGGTCAATAAGCTCAAGAAGCTAGGAACCGTACCATAGAGAGGTTATTATTTGGACCCATGTAGGATTTCATCGTTTTAAATGTCTAGCAGATGTTAATATGAGATAGCAATGAGAGTTCATCTCTTCTCGTTTTACTACATAGAAATAATTATTAATAATTAGAGATAATCATGTTATTTGTGTTTTCATTGTTGTTGATAGTTAAATAATTATATCCTTTTCAAACTATAATATTTACACTTAACTGAAGCTGTTTAAGAAATCCTCTATTTACATAATAGGATACCTTGTGAGGCGAAACAACCAACTATGCGAATTACCTTCACTACTAGATCTAGCGAAGTTATTTCGTATGACTTCATACTCTGAATATTAATTAAAATTATTCAAGGATTAAAGCCCAAAATTTTTGTCTTTCTTTAGTAAAATATTTTCAAATAGGATATCAAAGAGAAATTAAATGAAAATCCATAATTGTTATGTCTTGTTCACCACAGCTACAGTGAAAAATCTTAGTTAGGTCCATAATTGAATTGCTGCAGCAAGCTTTGCTGTCTACGCTGAGTATACGTAGTTTCCAGTTAGGTAAGTCTCGAGACCATAAATAAATAATAATGTGTCTTGGCAATATTGGTTGGTAGGTTGTCCGTAAGAATATTAACTTAAATATTAAAATCTAATAAAAATTTACATTTATCAATAAATGTGTGAATCAAAATACACAAAGTATATGAAGACGATTTTTGTTTATAAAGGAGTAATAATCTTGCTAGAAAATTCTACTAACCAAAAATGTATGCTAATTTATAACAATTTATATGTAACAAAAACAGTACACATCTCAAGATAAAAAAATCATCCACTTGTCCTATTAACGTTTAAAACCGTAACTAAATGTTGCGGTACTTGTATATTATTGAAGAGATCCCGTTTTACATAAACCTATTAATGTCTTGCAAAAGTTTGAATAATAATTTTTTTTAGATTTTACCATTGGCAATTTTTTAGGAGGGAAATTATTCAAAGTAGTTTTTTGACCAAAAGTGTAAGAGTTAATTTGCGCACCAACAAAATTACAGAGGGAGAATTTGGCCTGATCTACCAAATATTAGTTTAACAGTCGTAGTGCGCGCCTGGACTGCTCCCGCCGATGGTCAAGCAAAATCGACATGTTATATAGTACAAACTTTTATATAGTATGAGTCCACATAACTTTGACTCCTTCCCCATGCCGACAGAACATTCTGGATCCATCTGGATGTTTAGAACACTGAAACCGAGTTGTCATCTTCTGACTGGTGGAATTGTTGGTCTACATGAACAGGGCCACCGACAGACATTTTGAGGCCCGGGGCAAAGTTTGGGAGTGAGGTCCCTCAATACAAAAAATCATAAATAAAAAATACCACTGTCTGTCAAATAGCTACATTTGTAAAATCTGCTGATTACAAACTTTTTGATCTAAAAATGTTGAATATCTTAATTTGTTCAATAAAAAAAAACACAGGTCTGTACTAAACTTTTGATTTATAAATTTTGAAAATTCAGAACATTACAAACAGTAAAAGCTGGTAAAATCGTTTTTGATACGGCTACTGAATAACACAGAACTTGGGATTAAAAGCACTAGACAAAAAAATGCATGTTTCTAATAAGCCTGTACCTTGGGGTAACAAGGATTTAAGAAACAGTTTTAAGTTACTATACGAATTATTCACGGACTACCTAACTACTATAAACTACTTGTTTTCTTCTGTTTTCCAACTCCCATAATGTCTGTGGTGAGTGTGACGTCACCAGGACACCATTTTACCGGTTGTATCCTAACCCTAGCAAGGCCCCCTTGGCGCTTTGGTAAAAGTATAGCTTAAGTCGAAGATGTAGTAATAATTACTCTCTGACTGGCCAAGATACTTTATTGTGCCAGCTTGAGGCTACAGACGAGCGCATTCTTTCGGTCTGCTGAAGGCCTCATGAGCTGCTTAAATTTTTGTATGAGGAAACCTGAATTTCTTTGGACCTTGATTCATACCACAGATAAACGAATACATTCATTCATTCATTGTGATACGTATCCGTAGCTCTTGTACATTGTTGGACACATATAGCATGTCTTTAAACTTTTATTTACCTGTAGGTGTGCACAATCACATCACAATTAATTTACTTAATTATTGGAGAACTGTAGAAAAAGGAATATAAAATGTTACGTAAATTAACATGAGCCTTGTGGGTTTTCACATTAGTAAGAAGAGCAACGAAGTGTAAACAAATTCACTCACATATTTCACTGCAGCAAGGAGTTAAATTAAAACATTAGTATTTTCTGATTGAATTCTGGAGCCAGCTGCCATTGGTTGTTGGGCTATTAATTAACAATCCTGTCTAAGGAACATGCCAACCTTAGTCAGTAACAAGGCTACAAGATCGCGCCACTATCATCACGATCATCACACTCATCCTTCACTCATATTCAGGGTAACGTCCTCAATGAGGTACCTGTCTTATTAAAGTGATTAAGTGATTAAGTGATTAATTTCGATTAGTAGGCGAACTCAATCAATTTATGAATAAACACATCTTATACTTTTATAAGTATATGTGAATAAGAACAAACCCAGGTAAGTAGGTTTTATGTTAGTGTGCGTCCACCTCATAAGCACTAATAGAGAAAGCAGTTTTTATCTAATGCTAAAAATAAATGTACTCTTAACTCATAACATTTTTTCTTAATCATACCTTTTTTAGGACCAAATCATGATAAGCTTGAGTATTAAGGAAAATAAAAATTATGAGTTTAATAGGTATGAATGAAAATAAGAAATGATTAATAAAATACTTAAGAAAAGGTTCAATATTACATAGTGAAATTTTATTTTCTGTTTTTTTAATTCATTATTTCAGCTTTCGTTACTATTTGTTGCACTGTGAAATTTTATTCATGCCTACTTAACGGTAATTGAATGTAAGTCAATGATCAATGCGCTGGGCCATCAGTGATTGTTCTTTTCCAACAATGAAATCATTGTTTGGTTAAGGTTCTTTTGTCAAACCTTTTTTTTTTTGAGTAAATTAAACCTTAAACAAATTACAAGTTTGAAAAACATATTTAAAACATAAAATTAAAACTGATACATTTAAAGATGATTTTGTTTACATAAATTTTCGAAACGCGTTTGCCTAATTAATTGTTTAAAATTAATCATAAGTCTTGAAAACGTCTTCATAGGGAAATAAATGGTATCAGGAAACTGACACATACTTTCTCAATTAAAGTAATTTAAAATTATAAAACTTATATAATGAAATAAAACAAATTAACAATTAATTATCACACAAATATATACAAAATTTTATCAAAATCAATTGTTGAATAACGGAGTTATCGGTTTTTTAATATTTAAATAGACTAATGATTCAAAATACTGGATTATTTAGTTTTTCAAGCCAAATTTAATGGTTGCAAGTATATTTTTTTAGAAGTTACAAACTTCAACATTTGAATTTTTTAACACTTAAACCATAACTTCTGAACCTGAATTTTTACAGACATGCTGGTGGTGTCATTTTGTTTGTCATCTTAAGCACTAAAAAAAATGAAATTTTTATCAAAATCGTTAGAGCTGGTTTTGAGAAATTTGGATTTTTGTCATTTTCATGGGTTTTTATGGAGTAAATACCCTTCAAAATGAAAAATTCAAAAAAAATGAAAAATACGCCTGGAGATACCACGGCTTTATACCTGTATGCCAAATTCCATGAAAATCGGTCCCCTGGTGTCGTCTCTAGCTTTGTTTACATCCACACACTCACACACACACACACACACACACACACACACACACACACACACACACACACACACACACACACACACACACACACACACACACACACACACACACACACACACACACACACACACACACACACACACACACACACACACACACACACACACACATCCTCACATAAACACAGACAGACAGACACCACTCCAAAAACGACTTTTTTTGGATTTAGGGAGCACTAAAACGAATATATCCACTAACAGCTCAAATTCGAAAATTTTTACGAAAACAATACTTTCTCCATATACATTGCATAGGGCGGAGAAAGTAAAAAAAAATAAATTTATTGTTTTGTGGATCAAACTTCCTGTTGCTAGCAAAAAAGTACAAAATAGTGCAACTAATGGGGTGAAAAAAAATTTGGAAACCGCTTAAAATTTTCGTAACAAAATTGGTTCATACCTTGCACATCAACTTAGTTGCGTAAAACTATATTTTTGCATGTTAAATATCAAAACCTTTTTTACTCTTAATGATAGTAAAAAAAACAAACATAAAATAGTAAAAAAATAGAGCAACACAATTTGAGACCTTTTCGTTTCATCAAATTCGCCTTTCATTGGCTATTCAGGTTTACAAATGGTATATTTACCTCTTTAAACTAAATGAAGAGTTTTTTTTTTAAATACACCTTTGGTATGTATAAACCTAGTTCGTAAACCTAGTTCGTGGACAGTAGTCGTTAATCGAAAATACATGCTTTATCAACATATACACGTATTTATAACCAAGTTAAGGTAATGAAAGTAGTTATATAAAGACAACTGTGTAGTATTATTATTTCCTAAACACTACGTTGGTTAAAAATACTGTAGCTTTATTAAGCCCATTGTGAAGTGACTAAAGTACATATAAACTGTGTTCCCCAATAGTATTTTTTACTTAATATAAGTGAAAGATATTTTGCACATGAGTTCCAACCGAAATTAAACAATTAATTTTTGCTGTACACGTCATATCTATACCCTTCTCCCCATAGTGCAATTTTGGGAGGGGGTTGATCTAAATTTTTTAAATACAACCCTCTTTGAATGACCACACATTTAAAACAGAAACTAAATACTGCAAACCCGAGGTCATATCATGTTACGGTACAAAAGGACTAGTTTGTCCCAGGAATGATTTAAGAACTATTTTTTATAGTTTTCTTAAAGTTTAGATTAATTGCTTTGTTGTCTTGTTAAATGGATAAGTTTAAATTCAAACGTTATGGCTTGAATTTTCAAAAAGTTTTGACTTTTTGCTAGGGAAATTACATTGACTATGTTTTCCGGCATTTACTTTCTATTATTTAATCCTTCAAAATGAGTGGCCTGTCAGGGGGTGTTTGTATTCAAAAGTTTTGGGAAACCCTCAAAATTTGCATTTTGGGAAGAGGGGCAGATATGGCATGCTCAACGAAAAGTAGTGTTTTTTTTTTGGCTGGAACTCATGCTCAAATTATTAAGTTTAAAAGTTATTAAGCCAGTCCTGGATTTTTGGGACAAAAGATGCATCTAATTTTATGAAATTCGAATAAAACGAAAAATAGAATAATTGAATTTCCAAGGTGAAATAAATTGTTTGATCCACTGCTCTCTTGAATATTTGAAGATTACATCGTAATATATTAAAAAAAAAGTTCATATCACGTAAAGACTAACGGAGAACTAAGTTTTCTTTACATATATTCATAGAAACATATTTTAGTTTCCATAATATGTGCTAAAGTTATCATGATGCCCTGAAATACTTTGTTTCTTCAAAAAAACGTTACAGGATAAGAGTTGTTGACAAGAGGAACAAAGCTCACAATAACCTGTGTCTGTAGCGCAGTATTTAGTCAACCTTGTAAACAGAATTCATGGTTCACTTAAACACAGGAAGAGACCTGTCAGACTAGAATCACTCATTTTTATTATAAAGTTATGTATAATAGTATATATAAAATAAAAATACCTTATATATATAAAATTTTCATAAAAATGGGTTTGTACTATTTTACATGTAATCAAAATCATTTTTAATCAATACCCATTGTAGTAAAATAAAATAAAATAAAATTACCCGTTGCAGCAGACCTGCATACTCAAATGCAAAACAACATATTTCAGTCCAATATAGCGAGATTTGACATGTTTTTGTAAGCTCCATAAGAATAACATGGAGAATGAGTATGCAGGTTTGCTACTACATATTAAAACTGGGCGGTTTAATTCAATATTTAGTGTATCTGATCTATAAGAAGCCATTTACCAAGTTTTATCAAGGTGTATGGAGAAATGAGCGAGGCGTAGATTTACTTATTTCCCAAAAGGTTTACATCGAGACAACGTACTGTGATTACCACTTTCAAAATCTCGGTAACCAATGAACATAGAGCAGTGATTAAAATACTAAATTGTTTGTGATTTTGAGCTGAATTCAATAGTGGCAAAAAATTTTGTATGTTTTTATTTTTCTATAAAAAAAACTCAAAAAACCCATTTTTGGGGGGTTTACCCCCTTAACCGATGGTCTGATTGTGCTGGTTTGCGAACTCCCAATATGAAAAGTTAACATGGTCTCTGGCTTGGGTCTTACTATGAGATCTACGGGAATAGCTTATCCCTTTAAGGATATTCGCTGAAAATAATACTAAGGTTACTGAGTTGAAATGCTTTTTTTATGTATATACATATATTATATATACCAAAAACAGTTGACTGACTGATTCACTGACAGACTCACTGATTACAGTTTTTCAAAACTATAGGGTTTTAGGCCATGAAACTTGGCACAATTAATCATTATAGGCTCTCGATGCGTACTAAGAACGGATTTAATAAATAATAATAATAATAATAATATCTTTATTTTCTCAATACATAATACATCAATGATCACAAAAATATAAAGACACATTAAAATACAGTAAACATTAACAAAAATACAAAATAAATTAACCTTATCTCTTATCCCAGGTTGACCTTCCTCTGAATAATTAATTTGAAAAAAACCTCAATGATGTCACATTTACCTATTTGAATACCATGTGTCTATTTTACTAATGTACTGAGAAAATTACCTCCAAGGCAAAGCCTGATCGGAGGTTTATACACTTTCTTAAGTTATTTTCAGCAGTAAAGACAGTTTTATTTAAAATTTGCCTTTTAACAAAATTCAAACTCATGAGCTTTATAGTAGCTTTTGAAAAACAAGAATAATGAAAAAATACATGTGAAAAATTCAAAAGAGCCTGATCCAATTGCCAGTAAAATTTCAATTCACTAAAAAGTACAGCACTTAACTAGAAAAATAGATATCTTAATAACAAATACCCAACCTACAAAGTTAACAACACTAATGCAACATGATTCTAGTTCATACTGATCTAAAAAAATACCCAAGATGACAGAAGTAGTAAAGGACATTCAAATTAAATTAATTTATCTAAATTGGTATATTGAAAAATGTACCCTCAATATCATTAATACTAAAGAGCCATTTCCTTAACCTTTTCAAAAATACTCTGAAATTGCTTTCTTCTTTTATGCTATGGGGAAGCTTATTAAATGTTTTTGGAGCTATGAAATTTTCGGTCAGTGTAAAAAATGTACTATTTGGTTTTGGAACATAACAAACCTCAAACTTTCTCAGTTTTCCCTTATACACATTATCCTGTCTACAACTATTAGACCTTAAGTAAAATAATTTTAAAACCTTATAAACATACATGTCTCATAGTGGCAAGATATTTAACTGTTTAAATAAAGGCCAGGAAGGTTCATCAACATTTTTCTTTAAAATTAATCGAATAAATTGTTTTTGCATAGTTATTATAGGTTTAAGGTTGGTCAAATATGTACTCGCCCAACATAAAATTCCATAATCCAGTCTACTGTGAACCAAAGAAAAATACAATGTCCTCAACAGATCAGCATCACAAAAATTGCGCAGAAAGTAGAAAAAACGCAAGAGATTAAAACTTTTCTTTTTAATTCCTAATATATGTGCTTTCCAATTTAAGTTTGTATCTAAAATTACGCCTAAACTAGAGGACCCACGCTGCTCCGCAGCAGTAAATTAGGTACTAAGACACAAAATCAACTCAAATCAAATAATTCTTCATTTACAAAATTAATGTTACATGCAATGGATCTTTGCAACTTCAATGCGACTTGCCTGACACTTGCCTAAGTTGAAAAAGAGGTGCATGTAGTTGAGCCCGGTTGTGTTGGAATTTCAGAGAACCAATTAAACCACGATCTATTACCAAGTTGGTAATAATTTGTTCCACAAAGGAAAACTTAGAACTTTCTTGAGATATTCTGTACTTAAGTTTTCGGGACAGCGACATATGTCAGCCCGGCACATACGACTTTACAAACTAACTATATACCATGCTAAAATACCCTCGTTGCAGACCTGCATACACAGCGAATTTCATATGCAAAAGAACATAGTCCAAGCGAACACAGCGAGATTTGACGTGTTTTTGTAAGCTCCATAAGATTAACATGGCGAATGAGTATGCAGGTTTGCTGCAACGGGTATGTTAAAACTGGTTGGTTTTAATTCAATATTTAGTTGATCTGAAGTAGAAGAAGCCATTTACCAAGTTTTATCAAGATATGTTGAAAAATAAGCGAGATATAGAATTTTCTTTATTTCCCATAAGGTTAACAATGGGACAACGTACTGTGTTTACCACTTTCAATACCTCGGAAACCAATGGACATAGAGCAGTGATTCAAAATCCTAAATTCTTCTTTTTTTAGCTGAATTCAATGGTGCCAACAAAAATTGGATAAATTTTGTTTTTCTATGTAAAAAATTCAAAAACCCACTTTTGGGGGGGTTATCCCCCTTTACCCCTTTCCGGTGGTCCGATCGGGCTGGTTCACGAATTCGTCCAATTGATTACCACTTTACACGTCTGTACCAAATTTCATTAAGATTAGACCATAAACGGACTTAGAAAAAGAAAACCTAATTCATATGTATAAAAGATTTGTGTTGTTCGGAATTCAGCATAGTGCTCCAGGTACGTCCGATCATAATAATCAATAGCTCAAATGAAAGCTGGTATTTCACTGAAGGTTCTTAGCATATAGAAGGTTCTAAAACATATAGAATTACTTAATTAGAAATGGGGAAATATATCTTCAATTGAATTCATAATTCGGGAAATAATCAAATTTGAGTTTTTTGGTCGAGTAATACAATATATTAATGAATGCCGATCCTTGATGGCTAATCTTTGCGTACATACCTTTAATTTAAGACCTTATTTATGAAAATCGGTTGAGTAGAAGAGCCAAACAGACTCGGAAAAGAAAAACAACATTTTTTTGTGCTGTTCGGAATTCAGCAGCGTGCTTCAGGTACGTCCGATCTTAACAATCAATAGCTGAAATGAAAGGTGGTATTTCGCTGAAGGTTCTTAGACCAAAACATACGGATTTACGTAATTGGAACTGGGGAAATATAACTTAAATTGAATTCATAATCCCAGAAATAATGAAATGAATGTTTTTTGGTCGAGTAATACAGTAGATAAACGAATGCCGATGCCTGATGGCAAATCTGTGCGTGCATACCTTTAATTTAAGACCTCAATTATGAAGATCGGTCGAGTAGAAGAGCCAAACGAACTTGGAAAAGAAAAACCTAATTTTTTTAATATATAGATACTTAATATTTTCTTCGTAATCTACTACATCACAATTTATCGAGCAGTTAATATTCACTGAAAAACACTGCATGCATTTATATTTAATTTTATTAGCAAACTGAATCTGTCCCTTTAGTGTGAAATTTATATACTTAGTCTTACTAGGGCTTAAGGTCATGTTATTTTCTGCAAACCGCCATCTTAAAGCTTGTAAGTCTGAGTTCATATTCTCTCCATTTTCCTCCCAAGTCATCCCAGAATATACATGTGCTGTGTCATCAGCAAAAGATAATACCTTTCCCTTAAAGTTACCACTACACAGATCATTTATATAAAGAAAAAGAGTAATGATCCTAACACCGAACCCTGAGGTACCCCATATTTTATCACACCATGTTTACTTTTGATATCCCTAACCCTGACACACTGCTTCCTACCAGTTAAGTAATTTTGAAACCAATTTAACACAACCCCTCTAATTCCACAGTTATACAATTTTGCCAATAATATGTTATGATTCACTGTATCGAAAGCCTTAGTAATATCTAAAAATAACCCACTCACCTTTTTCCCACTGTTTATACCACTAGATACTTCATTCATGAAATTGGAAAGAGCATTTTCAGTACTTAAATTTTGCCTAAAGCCATATTGGTTTTCGCTAAAGAAAGATGTTGTTTCAAGAAAATTTACTATCCTGCTCTTCATGAGTTTCTCAAATAATTTTGCAAAAGTTGTCAACAATGAAATTGGTCTGTAATTATTACACTGCAGTTTTGATCCCTTCTTATAAATAGGGATTACTACGGCTTCCTTCAATTTTTCTGGAAAAACACCCGTTTGGAAACTTAAATTGATTATGTATTCTTTTATTGTTGTTGAACTTATCTGATCAATGCCAGGAGATTTGCCGTTTCTTAAATTTTTAGTTTCGGTCAACAATTCTTCAAGAGAAACTGGTCTTAAAAATATTGAATTTAATGTATTTGATTGCTTAAAATAGTCTGCATAAGACAAAGAATAAATACCCCCGTTGCAGCAGACCTGCATACTCAGCGAATTTCAAATGCAAAACAACGTATTTCAATCCAGCATAGCGAGATTTGACATGTTTTTGAACCTCCATAAGAATAACATGGGGAATGAGTATGCAGGTCTGCTGCTACAGGTATATTAAAACTGGATGGTTTTAATTCAATATTTAGTAGATCTGAACTAACAGAAGCTATTTACCAAGTTTTATCAAGATATGTTGAGAAATAACCGAGATATAGAATTTTACTTATTCCCATAAGGTTAACATTGGGACAACGTACTGTGTTTACCACTTTCAGTATCTCGGTAACCAATGGACTTAGAGCAATGATTCAAAATACTAAATTTTTTCGAGCTAAATTCAATGGTGCTAACCAAAATTCGATAAAATTTATTTTTCTATGTAAAAAACTCAAAAAAAACCCATTTTTGGGGGGGTTTATACCCCTTTACCCCCCCTTCCGGTGGTCCGATCGCGCTGGTTCACGAACTCGTCCGAATAATTACTACTTTACACGCCTGTGCCAAATTTCATTCCGATCGGACCATTTTTGCGAGCGCTATCGTGCTTACAGACACATATATATATATATATATATATATATATATATATATATATATAGAAATTTGAACGAATGGTGTTTTTAGCTTCTGGGGGCCCCAAAACGAAAAGTTATCATGGTTTCGGGCTTAGGTCTTACCATGAGACCTACGGTAATAGCTTCTTCCCTATAGGGGAAATTCGCTAAAATTAATTGGTTTTCGAATGTTACTACTGAGTTGCTCAGCAATAGATAAGAAATATGTATTGAATTCACTTGCTATTTCAGCTGGATCGTCAATAATATTTGTTCCTATTTGAAGTGATATGTTCGAACACTCAGGTTTTGTCTGCCCAGTCACATCCTTTATATATTGATTTTGAAATATATTCTCTCAAAAGGCTAAAACAGAGTATATTATAAAAATTCAAATTGGCTGCCATTTTTAGTTTTCAAAGCTCATTTCATAAAACAATGTGGGGCTTTGGGCCATGAGTCTTGGCTCAACTATTCTTTATAGGCTCTAGATGCATACCAATTAGGGATTTTAAAATGTTTTCTCTGGAAAGGCTAAAATAAGGTAAATTCAAAAAATTCAAAATGGCAGCCTTTTCAGCTTGTAGAGTTATGATTGCAAATTTTCAATAGAATGTCTCTAGAATATTTTAAAAAGACAAAAAAAGAATTCCGTTTACTAAAAGAATAAACTGTACAAAGCTATTGCGCGTATCTAATGTATATGTAAAAGCCAAAAACCACTGACTGTCTGTCTGACTGACTGATCACAGTTTCTCAAAAAATATAAGGCTTAGAGCCATGAAACTTTGCACAAATATTCTTTGTAGGCTCTAGATGCGTACTAAGAAAGGATTTTGCAATATTTTCTCTCAAAAGCCCAAAAATATGATATATTAAAAAATTCAAAATGGCGGCCATTTTTAGCTTTCAAATCTTACTTTCTCAAAAACTATAACACTTAGGGCTATGAAACTTGGCACAACTATTCTTTATAGGCTTTAGATATAAAAAAAGGTTTTAAAAATATTTTTCTCAGACGGCTAAAATAGAGTACTTAAATAATCAAAATGGCGGCCATTTCAGTTTTCAAAACTATAATTAGGAGTACTGTAGAATATTTTCAGGGAATAGAAAAGGTAAGAGATCCAGTCTAATAAAAGAATAAGAATGTAAAAATTTATCAAATAAGGCTTTTTTAGAGGAAGTAGGTTTTTGGCCAAGACATTTACCGTCTACTTTTTCTTACATTTTTCGGTTTATTTAAAAAAAAAAAAATGCTAAATTCCGATTGATATTGAGTCGAAAATCCATCCTTAGCGTCTTTTTTCTTTTACGTTTTGGGTTATCCTCATCCCCTGTATTGGGACATAGGAGGATGCTTATTAAAACCATTTGTTAATCATGAGAGAAACATTTTTAAAGGAAACATTTTAAAAGGAAATGTTAATTTCCATCTAGGGTTGAATTAACTTTAAGGGTGTATGCAAGCCCATGGTCCAAATAGATCAGTCCATTTGTTAATTATTCCTAACATTTGCACATGGGAATCATGGGATAGTATGATTTAATTAAAATTAGCTATCCCTTCAGCGGGTGAGGCTGCGGGTATATCAGCTAGTATATATATGTATATATATATATATATATATAAAATTCTCTTTAAAAGGGTTACTATTATACATATAATAAGAATAATTTTTACTCAGTACCCTTAGATTCATTTTTAGCGAATTTCCCCTATAGGGAAGAAGCTATTACCGTAGGTGTCATGGTAAGACCTAAGCCCGAGACTATGATAACTTTTCGTTTAGGGGCCACCAGAAGCAAAAAAACAGCATTCGTTCGAATTTTTATATATATATTTGTCTGTTAGCACGTAGTGGCCGTAAAAATGGCCCAATCTTAATGAAAATTGGTACAGAAGTGTTAAGTGGTAATCACATGGACGAGTTCGTGAACCAGCCCGATCGGACCACCGGAAGGGGGGTAGAGGGGGATAAACCGCCTTAAAAATCGGTTTTTTAAGTTTTTTACATAGAAAAATAAAATTTATCGAATTTTTGTTGGCACCATTGAATTCAACTCAAAAAACAAACAATTTAGTATTTTGATTCACTGCTCTATGTCCATTGGTTACCGAGATATTGAATGTGGTAAACACAGTACGTTGTCCCAATGTTAACCTTACGGGAAATAAATAAAATTCTATATCTCGGTTATTTCTCAACATATCTTGATAAAATCTGGTAAATAGCTTCTTCTAGTTCAGATCTACTAAATATTGAATTAAAACCACCCAGCTTTAATATACCTGTAGCAGCAAACCTGCATACTCATTCCCCATGTTACTCTTATGGAGCTTACTAAAACATGTCAAATCTCGCTATGTTGGATTGAAATATGTCGTTTTTCATTTGAAATTCGCTGAAAATGCAGGTCTGCTGCAACGGGGGTATTTTTTTAACCCAACATGTTTCGGACCTTTAGGTCATTGTCAAGGTTAAAATTAAATTAAACTTAACCTCATTTTAAACCTCTCTACCACCTCTTTAACCACCTCTTTATTTGTAAATAAAATTTTGTTGAAATGTAAATAAATAAAATTGCAGATGTAAATATCACATGGTTTTCCTTTTTTCTTTCTTTTTTGTTGTTAATATCTTCGGTATGTATTTTTAAGATTTAATATTTAGTCATATATAAGAATGTGTTTATTTCCTTGTATGGTATTCAGTATGTTGATTGGATCTTTTTTATATTTCGAATATATATGATAATTTTCTTTTGCGTCGAGTTTTGTTCCTTGAATTCCATAATCCAAGTAGATCAGATTCAATACTTTCAAACTTTGAGCATATGTTCGGCTACATTACTTTTCACAGTGGTTTTATTTTTAGAATTGTACGCTTTTATATGTTCTTTATATCGACAGTTGAATGATCTGTCTGTTTGGCCTATATAGTATTTTTGGCAATTTTTACAATTTATTTGTTATATGCCTGAGTTTTCAAAATTTGATTTGGTTTGGTGGTTTTCTCCTTTAATTTTCTTGTTAATCACTTGCAATGCGTTGTTTTTGGTTCTATAACTTATGTTAAATTTTGAATTTTTGAATGTTTTTTTGATTGCTCTATTGAATTTATTATTTTATGGGACGCATATAAAGTATTTTTTTGTTTTTCTGTTGGATTTGGGTTTTTTTCTCCAACAACCCTCAAATTATAGAGAACATGATTAGAAAAAACGAACAAAAATAAAAACCCAAATCCAAAAGAAAAGCAAACATAATAAAAAAACAAAGAACAACAAACAAACATATAATAGAATGATTCTCATTATATATATACATTACATATTATATATATATAAATATATATAAGCCAAAAACGGGGTTGACTGACTGACTGGCTCACTAATCACAGTTTGTCTATAACTATTAGGCTTTGGGCCATAATAATTTTGGGCCAAGTAGAACAAGAGATTATGCAAAACCAGAAATGCAGTCAATTTTGTGACGTCCCTTACGGAGCCAGCTTTCAGCTAATTTTTTTTTAATAATATAAAATATTTACGTAAATTCAAAATGTAGAAGTATTAATTGATTAATCACTATTCAAATTTTAGTATTTTTTATCGTGTAGAACAAGTTAAATATTGTGTGTGTGTGTGTGTGTGTGTCTGTGTGTGTGTGTGTGTGTGTGTGTGTGTGTGTGTGTGTGTGTGTGTGTGTGTGTGTGTGTGTGTGTGTGTGTGTGTGTGTGTGTGTGTGTGTGTGTGTGTGTGTGTGTGTGTGTGTGTGTGTGTGTGTGTGTGTGTGTGTGTGTGTGTGTGTGTGTGTGTGTGTGTGTGTGTGTGTGTGTGTGTGTGTGTGTGTGTGTGTGTGTGTGTGTGTGTGTGTGTGTGTGTGTGTGTGTGTGTGTGTGTGTGTGTGTGTGTGTGTGTGTGTGTGTGTGTGTGTGTGTGTGTGTGTGTGTGTGTGTGTGTGTGTGTGTGTGTGTGTGTGTGTACGGAAGTATGGATGATGTAGACAAAACTAGAGATGATATCCAACAGACTTTTTAATTAGTAACATTTTAATATAATAAGATATGTAACAATTTTGCAGAATCCATGTTGTATGAGCCAATTAGTTCTGCCAGGTAATATTTTATCAGCCTGTCTAGCTGAAACTCATTCATTAAAAGTGTTTTGGCGTAGCTTGACTCGATTTCAGTGTTATTACTCTTACAACCGCTTTTCTTTACAGGAGTAGCTTCTAACGTGAACCCTTTGACGGAGACTCACTTTTCTCTTGTTCTTCACTGGACTTTGTCTTTATGTTTTGACAAAACATTAATGGGTGTTCTAATATCCCGGAAAACTTTAAAATATACGCAGGCAGTTCAATTGAGTTAGTACTTTCCTGACATGCCAGATTGTACCAGGTTTCACCTCATCCATTGCGCGTAAGGAGTTCTTGATAAACTGTACAAAACGTTCTACGTGCCCGTTGCTGAAATAATGAAACTTTACAATAGATCTGTTCCTTAATGTTTTAACATATAAATCATTAAATTGTGGAACGTAATGCGTAACGTTAAGTTAAGAATTAACCATCCAAAGTTACAAATAATTCTTTCAGAGTCAAAGTATTTAATTTCAAAAGTTTATTAAAGAAAATAATAAATTAGGGCACCCTAATATGTGTATAAAATTACTAATAAATAAATATTAATTTCGATTTGGGCAGATGTAACAACCAGATTTGGAGTGCACATCTGGGCTTTGACTTTGATCTCTGGGCATATAACATATCAAAATCCGGTCATTTTAGATAACTCCATAAGTGGCATCATCGGACTTTTTCATAACATACGATTATGAGGTATAATTTACATTAATATATACAGATAATTTACTTCATAATTTACTTAAAATTTACTATATCATTTACTTTTATATATTCACTATAATTTATATCATACGTGACATTAGGATTAAAATAAGATGGTGAAAAAATATATGTCGGGGTGTTACTCATAATTTACAGATCAATAATAAGGGGCCAATTAAACAATTAATATGGAGAGCGAGAGAGTGGGGCATGCCACACACAGACACCCGTGGAAGGTTGCTGTTGGTGATGGCATCCAGCCTGGGCCAACTGACAATGAACGAGGGGGACACGCCAACCTACTGGAGGCTGGAAGGAGGCGACCCCCCAACTTTACCCTAGCATCGGAAGGTCTGATTCCCTGCCCCGTCGGCTGGAGGGTGATGGGTGATTACTCAGAAAGTGATCATGAATACATCACCTTCGAGCTGGCCGAAGGAATTCACAGCATCAACCGACGCCCGCTCGGCTGGAACCTGGCGAGACTGGACGAACGGAGGCTGACAGAGACCCTGCAGAATGGCGTGGGGTACATCCCCTAAACTTCGGACATCCAGCCAAGCAGAGCAGACGCGGAGGTGGTGGTGGAAGCCACATCGCGCCTGGGGTAGTGGAATTGTACCCTCTTGAAAAAACACTTACGTCATATTGACGTCACAGGAGGCAAGGCCTATACCCGCTCGAGTAACAGCCCGTGACTGGGAATGTACCCGCAATACATTATTAAATTATCAACATTTCACTGAAATCAAATTATTTTTCAATTCCGACCCAGAATTGTACCCCCGGATTTGTACTCTCAGTGGTCATATCCTTTAGTCCTATCCCGGAATTGTGACCCCGGATTAGTTCTCGTAAATCAGCAATTAAGTGTTCGTTAAATTATTGCCCAATATTATTCAACGAAGATGTCGAATTATTTTTATCATATGTTGTAGTCTTACTCATCATTAAGTAAGCCAGTAAATCTTTCAATTATACGTTCTGAAAATATTGGACCAAAAATTGTTTTGTATAGATAATTTTTTTTAGTTGGTCGTATCGTCGCTTATAACCTCAAAGGAGCAATTTTTTAGTGCTTGAATGCCTGCTTGGTTGATTCCTTGATTGACGGCTCCAAGGATTTCCTTCAAATTCTGGAAATAACTCATTTCTGACTCACAAACATGTTCTATGCACATACTTGACAAAACAAAGTCTCATAACTTAATAAAACGGAAACACTAAATAATGCTGAAAAATTAAGAACGCAGCTAAAAGGAAAATTATTACTCGGCTACTTTGGGAACGCGGGCTGCATTCGTGGTACTATTGCATTTTGGCTGGTGCTTGTTATAATAATTATAAATATATTTTCCTACAGTTACCTAACAATGTACATGTTCTCTCACTAATTTGAGAAAGCAAAGTGGCCAATTCGCTCATCAGTGAGACAATGTTAACATTGTCTCACTCCAGATTTGCAACGTGAAGGCACAAAATAGTGAGCGCGTAACATGCAGACAAGGTCGTATGCGCGCGAAATACGTTGGCAGCACTGGCTGTAAATCAACTGGTCAGCTGTTGTACTGTTGTATTTGTAACAACGCTTCCGGTCACGGCAGAAGCCACCATTTCATTGATTTGCCATTTGTAAACATTGAAGGTGGTTTTGCTGTCGCAAAATGGACGTTAATGACGATTTTAGTAATAATAGTTCACCAGATGAATCTTGTACTCCAGAAGGATTAAAAAATGTGGCGAGGAATGTGTCTCTAAATCTTCTTCCAGAAAAATGAAAACATAAATATGAAAAAATGTATGAATTGTTTATTTCCTGGTGTGAAAGTAAATATGTTACGTTTCTTTACCAATTTATTTGTTTTATGGTAACTGTAGGAAAAATATAATGTGCAACTTGAGTGCAAAGTGCAATCGCCTCGCTCGAGAAATCATTCCTCACTCGCCTACGGCTCGTGAGTAAGGATTTCTCTCGAGTGAGCCAATTGCTCACTTTGCTCACTAGTTGCACAAATAACTATTTCCACTTGTTTCTTTGCTTAGACTATTGTAAAATGTTGCTATAAACAATAATACTTCTTAGAGTAAGCTAAAAAATCAATTACTCGGCTTCTATGAAAAGGTGACCTACATATACTCTGCGACATATTCTTGACACACTACATAATTACCTTCCATAAATTGCTTTGGAAGCCATCAAACAAACAATGACTCTATCGTCAAGGTATTCTGTCATGTAGATCTACTTTATGGTATGCAGGATTCTAAAAGACAAAGCATAATCTAATCTACACAATTATTCATCCTTAGATCACAGAGTTGGAGCTATACCCTGATATAATGATATTAACCTAACCTATGTATTAGTATAACTCTTGCCATTTCATGCACTTATTATTACTATAAGACTATAAGATAAATAATAGCATTTTACTATAGAAAATCAGATTTTATAATATAGCTGACTGATTTGGTAAACGATTAATTAACCCGTTAGTGATGCTACAAGTACTCAATGCTTGCAAAAATTAAATAGAAAATGTTGGCCATTTCAATGACAGCATTTGATGGTGCTAAATAAATATCGTTAAATGTTAATTATAAAATATGTGTTCTTGAATACGACATTATAATTTTAGTAATTTCCGCAATAAGAATTACTAGGGGTCCCATGCGCAAATTGCGCATTTTAATATTGTGTTTGTTTGTGAGAAACTATAACCTAATATTCGAAAAAATTATAACTGCCGCCAAATCTTAAGGCCCACGCCGTCCATAAGCCCAATGCTAAAAATAACATTAGTCTTAAGATTTGGCGCCAATTATAATTACCTTCCTAAAATTCACGATTATTAAAAATTTAACCTGTTCAAACTTGAAATTGAAATGTTAAAGTTTTTAAGAAGCTTAGCTGATAAAACATACACACACATTGTCCATCGTCCCAACACTATTTAAGCTTATTTGAATTTGATTGTCTTCTGGAAATAACTCCGCACAACAGTAGGATACCGCCTGTGTTTTTCACGTTTGCACTTACATAATCTTTAAGTCGCTGGAAATATATAGGTGGTCAAATTTCTCTCTGCTGTTCAATCTTTAGTTGTCTCTTAGCAGTTATCTGTTCTTGCCGAAGGTTACGCATGTTTTCCCTGATCTCTTAAATCTTGTCTTCTCTATTTTCTATTTGGATTCTTTTTTTCTATTTCAAGATTCATAAATCGTCTTCCAGCCTAATGAATAATGTAATAATTTCCTTTTACAGTTATAAGTTTACTTCCTAGCTGGAAAAAACTTTGAATATTCAAGAAAAACATCGATATATGAAAATAAAATGAAAATGAGAATGTTTGTTTGAAATTTTGCACATGAATAAAATTAATAATTTACAATATTTGAAACATGTCGATATACACACCAAAGAGCGATTTACCTAGTACCGACTCAATAAAAGTATCATATCTAAAAAATTACTGTCCACTGTTCATAAGTTGTTAGAATATCTATTTTTGTTTACAATGTCACTGGTTGACAATTCGCCTGAAGGTAATCAGCTGTTAAATTACGATTTATATTTAGCAAGTTGGTCAGCACTGGAGCGTTGAAAGCGCCCTCTAGAAATAAATCAAAGCCTTGGGGGTAGAAGCCGTAAGAGAAATATTCAAGAAAAACATCGATATATGAAAATAAAATGAAAATGAGAATGTTTGTTTGAAATTTTGCACATGAATAAAATTAATAATTTACAGTATTTGAAACATGTCGATATACACATCAAAGAGCGATTTACCTAGTACCGACTCAATGAAAGTATCATATCTAAAAAATTACTGTCCACTGTTCATAAGTTGTTAGAATATCTATTTTTGTTTACAATGTCACTGGTTGACAATTCGCCTGAAGGTAATCAGCTGTTAAATTACGATTTATATTTAGCAAGTTGGTCAGCACTGGAGCGTTGAAAGCGCCCTCTAGAAATAAATCAAAGCCTTGGGGGTAGAAGCCGTAAGAGAAATGTCCATTTTAACTATCTGTCGCAGGTGCGCTACATTTTAAGCTTTAAAATGACACCTCAATCGTAAAAATCGGTTTAGTAGGACGGCTGAAAAAGGGATCTAACAGAAAAAACCTTATTTTATTAAGTATATAGAATGACGTTAATGTTAGGATTTTTAGTTTGAAGTTTTCAACACAAATAATGAACAAATTTGATCTTATATTACCACCCAAATTGTCCATTTTTAATTAGCACAATATACAAAAGATGGGTAGCTAATTTGACATGAAAAAATAATCCGTAAATAAGAAAATTTATGATAATTTTTTGTATTGTAAGTAATTTTGATTGTCTGACGACCCGGGTTTTTGTTTTATATTATTTCTGATTAAACTATTATATCCTATAGTAAACTGTTGCTTATAAGCTGTTCAAAGTCTTATGTAAGCTAAGTTAAGCCAGTTAGTGTTTAGGATTGACTGTATTGAATAGCATAATTATATATATATATTACCAAACAATTAATGATATTTTTATTTCTTCACAGATTTTAAAATATATAAAAAATATGAATTCATAAATATATAATCAACATATTTATAATTATGAAATACCTAGCAACAAAATGTATTCATAATTATCTATAGCATCTTTAATTCTAGGGATTTAACATACATTAATACAATTGTATTCAGAATTATACATCCTCTACAAGCCGAGCAATCCATCATTAAAAGTTTCTGGCGCTATTGTGCTGCATCAGATGTTCTGTAGTACGCAACTGTTGCAACACTTTGCTATGTAAATTTGAATTCGAGTGTAAATTAAACACTAAGGCAATGGGATTTTGGGCAAACAATTTATTTTAATGCTCTGTTTATTTTCTCACGGAGAATGAATTTAAATTGAAAGAGAACTCAACTATTGCAACACGTTTATTATGTTAATTTAAATTCCAGTATACATTATACACCTATGCCAAACGCTCTTCGACAAACTATTTATGTTTTAATTAATGTTTTATCAATGAGGTTTAAGAATGTCAGTTACTAAAAATTAATTTTATCGAAAAATTGCTTCTTTATTTATAATTCAAATAGTTGTTTACTTTACTTATTTTTAAGTCTATGTACTTGTATATGAAAGTCAACAGTCTACAGAAACCCATTTTTCTTTTAGGTAAATAACGACGTAATTAGGGAAATTTTAATATTTTTCAAGAATAAATTGCCAAATAATAATTTGTTGGTAAGTGGTAATAAATGTATACCATTTTGCCACCTTAAGGGAGGCAGAAACAATAATAATAAAATTTGGATCATTAACAGATCCTAATGAAATTTGGTACAGACATGTAAAGTGGTAATCCCTCGGACGAGTTTGTAAACCAGCCCGATCGGACGACCGGAAGGGGGGTAAAGAAGTATGAAGCCCCCCAAAAATGGGGTTTTTGAGTTTTTTACATACAAAAATAAAATTTATCAATTTTTTGGCACCGTTGAATTCAGCTCAAAAAAATAAACAATTTTTTATTTTGAATCTCTTTCTCTATGTCCATTGGTTTTCAAGATATTCAAAGTGGTAAACGCAGTACGTTGTCCCAATGTTAACCTTGTGGGAAATAAGTAAAATTCTATATCTCGATTATTTCTCAACATATCTTGATAATACCCCCGTTGCAGCAGACCTGCATACTCAGCGAATTTCAAATGCAAAAGAACATATTTCAATTCAACGTAGTGAGATTTATTATTTATTTGTAAGCTCCATAACAATAACATGGAGAATGAGTATGCAGATTTGCTGCAACAGGTCCGTTAAAACTGGGTGGTTTTAATTCAATATTTAGTAGATCTGAACTAGGAGAAACCATATACAGTACCAAGTTTTATCAAGATATGTCAAAAAAATAAGGAGGATATAGCATTTTTTTGATTTCCCATAAGGATAAAATGGGGAATGAGTATGCAGGTTTGCTGCTACAAAAATGGAAATTTCGGGGGTTTTAGACTGAAATACATTAGATCTCATCTAGATGAAGCCACAAACCAAGTTTTATTAAGAAATGTTTGGTTATAAGCGAGATATAGAATTTTACTTATTCCCCATTAGGTTAACATTGGGACAGCGTACTGTGTTTACCTCTTTTAATATATAAGTAACCAATGGACATAGTGCAATGATTCAAAATACTAAATTGTTTGTTTTTTCGAGCTGAATTTAATGGTACTAGCCAAAATTCGATATATTTTATTTTTTTCTGAAAAACCCAAAAAACCTTTTTTTGGGGGGGGTTTATCCCCCTTTACCCCCCCCCCTCCCAGTGGTCCCATTGGGCTGGTTTACGAACTCGTCCAATTGATTATCACTTTAAATGTCTGTACCAAATTTCATTAAGATCGGACAATATTTACAGCCGCTACCGTGCTGACAGACACACACACACACACACACACACACACACACACACACACACACACACACACACACACACATTATATATATATATATATTATATAAATTCGAACAAATGGTGTTTTTTGCTTCTGGTGGGCCCAAAACGAAAAGTTATCATGGTCTCGCGCTTAGGTCTTACCATGAGACCTACGGTAATAGCTTCTTCTCTATAGGGGAAATTCGCTAAAACTTGGTAAATAGCTTCTTCTAGTTCAGATCTACTAAATGTTTGATTAAAACCACCCAGTTTTAATATACCTGTAGCAGCAAACCTGCATACTCATTCCCTTAAGGAGCTTACCAAAACATGTCAAATCTCGCTGTTGGATTGAAAATATGTTTTTTTGCATTTGAAATTCGATGAGTATGCAGGTCTGCTGCAACGGCGGTATTTTTCCAATGGGTGAAGCCGAAGGTTATGTACTGGATCGTGACAAATTCATTCATAGAAATCCCCTTGTCTAAGTTAATGACTTATAAGTGTTGAAACAAAGAGCGAATTTTTACTTTTTTAACTTAGCTCTATTTTAATGAGCTGAGAAAAAAGTATAAAAAATCATTCTTGCCCATTTGTATATAGATACCATCTGTTCCCAGTTTCGGGCACAATGTTAAAAACGTAGTAGCTTCTAGAGTTGAGGGATGGAAGTGATCTTCCCTAAGTATGATGACCGCCATAACATAGGATATGATGGTCACGTATTGGATCGTAAGTGGCTTCAATAACGTATGCATTATCATTTTCAGTTAGACATACACTTACTATCAGCATAGTATGTATTCAATATATCATTTATTACAATCGTTCACATAAATTATAAGTAGTATTTATCTGTGTGTGATACTAACGCACAAAAATGGTAACAGAAGTTTTATGTTGATACATTCATGCTATGAGGAATCTAATGACAAACTAAACATTGTTCATTTTTATGAACCATATGTATATTCTGTATTAGACTAACGTACGTGATTAAATGTTTAACAACGTTCATCCAAGGTTTGTTTCATCCTAGGTTGCGTCTGTAAAAAGAATGTGAATCCATTAAGCTATCTAATGAAATAATAACTAGGAATAATTGAAATTGAACTTTAATATAGGCGACAAAACAAGTATAAAAGAAATTAAAAGCAAAATCTATTAATAATAAACGGTATCAGGAAACTGACACATACTTTCTCCCTTCAAGTCATTTAAAACCAGAAAACCTATTCAGTGTAATAAAACAAATTAACAATTAATTAATCACACAAATATATACCAAATTTTATCGAAATCGGTTAGTAAATAACGGATATATCGGGTTTTAAATATTTGCCATAAAAATAACATTGGACAACGTACTGCGTTTACCGCCGAACTAAAATATCAATTATCTTCGCAGCCAGTTGACGTAAACTAATGATTCAAAATACTAGATTATTTGGTTTTTCAAGTAGAATTTAATGGTTGCAAGTATATTTTTCTTAGAGGTTATAGATTTTTTGAAATTTGAAAAATATGAATTTTTTAACACTTAAACCCCCATAACTTCTGAACCTGAATTTTTACAGACATGCGGGTGGTGTCATTTTGTTTGCCATCTTAAGCACTAAAAACCGTGAAATTTTTATCAAAATCGTTAGAGCCGTTTTTGAGAAATTTGGATTTTTTTCAATTTTTATGGGTTTTTATGGGGTAAATACCCTTAAAAATCAAAAATAAAAAAAAATATGAAAAATCAGCCTGGAGATACCACGGCTTTATACCTACATGCCAAATTTCATGAAAATCGGTCCAGTGGTGTCGTCTCTAGCTTTGTTTACATCCACACACACATACACACACACACACACACACACACACACACACACACACACACACACACACACACACACACACACACACACACACACACACACACACACACACACATACATCCACAAACACAGACATACAGACACCACGCCAAAAACCACTTTTTTGGATTCAGGGAGCACTGAAACGAATACATCCACTAACAACTCAAATTCGAAAATGTTGACGAAAACAATACTTTCTCCATATACATTGTATAGGGGGGAGAAAGTAAAAATTAAAATATACACTTTGCAGGGCCTAATATTTGATGGTGAAATATGAAATTTCTTAGCCGTGCAACAAACATAATTTAATATATTTTATATATTTTTAATCAATTGTTTTAAGTATTACGAGTGCGTCACACCCTTTATACTGATAGTTAATTGTAATACGACGTATTGTAAATGCAAGCACCCAATTTCTCTATTTCCTATTATTATTACTAGTCTGTATTATTTGTTCACCTATTATTAGGGAATATACGTAAAACGCAAGCTTGACTATGTTTTTCGGTCATATATAAGTTTTAAAACCAATTATTAACATATTATGTATTGATGTCATCGATGTATATTTATGTTTGCCTTCTTTTCAAACAGAAACTCTTTAGTAAGCTTTATACAAAACTTAACGTTTTCTGGTGTCTTACGTGTTCTCCCGAAGGCGGTGCGAAAACACCCGAACAGTCCCGAATGTGAAGTTGATTGCCCGCACGTTTTAAAACGTGGAATTTCGTCTGTAATCTGAGGTTATGAAAGAGATTTTCCCGTAATAGGGTTATGGTTATTTAAGTTGACTCATAAGTTTATTTAAGGTGTAAGGGATTTAGTGGCGTTAACATTTTTAGGTCTGTATTTAAAGTTGAGTCAGTGTAAAGTTTATTCGGGTAATCTCTTTTTAACACTTCAGTAGTTCTTTGGCTGTTGTTATAGCTAGGAAGGAATAAAGCAATGAGCTTGAATTTGCTTGATGAAGGTAACACTTTCAATTTGGGGACAAAGCTAGCTATTGGGAAGACTTGAAGAATGCATGCAGATGGGGGCAGAGCTTAAGGGTGCATGTGAATGTCAATTTTTTAGTGTTGGAAGTCCTCATCTGCTAATTAAAGGTCTCCCTCGCGTTTTTAGGAATAACCTTTGATAAATTAAGGCCATTCTCGAAGTTGGGGGCCGCTCTTGTGTGAGTAAATGTTTTGGAGTGCAGTTTAAACAAAAGTAATTAATTGCAGTAGTAGTTTTAGCGAATTTCCCCTATAGGGAAGAATCTGTTACTGTAGTACTCAGGTGAGACCTAAGCCAGAGACCATGATAACTTTTTGTTGTGAGGTCCCTAGAAGCAAAAAACACCATTCGTTCATTTTCATACACATATACATATATCTATATAATATGTCGTAGCCACATGCTGTAATTGGGCACTTCATGAAGTGTCCAGCGCTAACCGGGCACTTCATGAAGTGCTCAGCTCGCCTGGGCACAAAGTGTAACTGAACGGTTTTATGAAAAATTACAGTATGTGACCAACAAAACTGGACTCTTCATGAAGTGCCCAACGCTCGTTGGGCACTTGCTGTAATTTTTTTTTTACACTACGTGTCCAGCTCAGATGCTGGGCACTTGATGTAAACACGTAAAACTGTTGTTTACGTTGTTGTTGATAGTATCCGACGTATTATTTTCAATTATACAGATTAGGAACAATTTTTAAGACTTGTATAACATTAAGAATATAATTTTCTACCACTAAACCAGGCTATTCCTGCCTGTATGTTTTTGTGATGGTTTCTTCTATGTTTTCTGAGTTATTTTGGCTACACATCATTATTAATATTAATATCGAAACAACAGACAGTTTTAAATGGTTTGGTGTTTAAATAATAATATTAATAATGACGGGTACCCGAAATAATTCACAAAACATAAACCAATAATTCAGTGAATAAAAATGTTATCCTTTAATAAAATAAAAACATGTAACATTTTACCTGACACGTTTATATGTAACATAACACAAACATTAATCTTAACCTATTTTTCAAGTTACAATTGATTAACTTCTTACTTAGTCCCCCCTGATAAGACCTATAATAAATCAAAATACAGCAAGCTAAAACAAATTTAGAAAAAGTGCCGTAAAAGTGTTGAAAAAATTAATAAAAAATATTCTTTAGTTTCTTCTTTGGTATCAAAATGAAAAACGTTTAATCTACATACAATTTTACGATTTTGTTTGTTTTTTAGCGAATTTCCCCCTATAGGGAAGTAGCTATTACCGTAGGCGGCACGGTGAGACTTAAGCGCGGGACCATCGTAACTTTTCATTTTGAGGCCCCTAGACCCCAAAAACACCGTTCGTTCATTTTCATATATATGTATATATATATATATATACCTGTCCGTAGGCGCGATAACTTTTGTAAAAAAGATCCGATCTTGATGAAATTTGGAACAAACGTGTAAAGCGTCATTCATGACTTCGAGTTCGAAAACCAGCAAGATTGGTTTACTCTAAGAAGGTTTTTTTCACAAAATAAAATTTATTTTCAAGATTTAACACCTTTTTATTAATTTTATTTAAATTTAATTGTTAAAATTGAATTCAGCTTAAAAAAACAAACAATTTAGCATTTTGAATTATTATTCTACGTCAATCCGTTGCTTAGAAATTGGATAGTATTGGATGTGCTAAACACAGTACGTTGTCCAATATTATTTTTAATTTTCCCTCCAAAAGTATAGCTTCCCTGATTTAAAAGATTTTAAAAATACAATTCTGAACATATGATTACATTTTCAGGTGATGAATATTCCATTTGTGTTTATTTTGAATTGTTCATTGATCAAGATTTTGCAGAATGTACATACTATATTAAAAATTCAGTTAATTTAAAAGTAAATGAAAAGAATAGGTGTAGATATAATATTATTATATAGTTTAAAACCAGCTACAAAAAATGATAACAAGATTTTGCTTGGAAATACTTTAAATAAATTTTAAAAAATATTGGCAATTCACATGAACTTGAACTGTATATATGTAACCTGAGCTTTGGATGTTGCATTTTGCCTTGATACTATACTTGACTTGCAGTGGCCCAGTCCAAGATTTAAATATAAGGAAAAAATGCCGGCTGGCTGTAAATGGCACAGATAACCCCATCCCTGCTGTTCTGTTAAACATCTTGGGATTTTCTTTACAAACATATAACAATTAATATTCTTTTTTATTAAAAATAATATTTTGGTGAAAATGAACCTCAATTACACAATCAACTCTCACCAAATCGGTTCTTGAATTATTTTATGATCGGTTTAGGTTTATAGAGTAGAAGTATTAGAAGGAAGGCAAGTTAGTACACAACAGTCAATTCTCCCAGAGTAAACAGATAAACAAGTCGAATGGTGCGCGATTTGACTGTTCTCAACAATTGGGAATCAGCTCGTCCTAACTCAGGAGCGGCCTGGCGTAGAAGTAGAACATGGGACTTCGGCTCCCAAGATCCGTGTTAAAAACCCGCCAATCACCAATGGCAATTTGCTATGTGATAATGCCGTAACCTCGAGGGTGCATAGCTATTTAAGCTGCAGTGCATGTCCATGAAAACTTCGAAGCCTGGTTCTCGTCTAGAAAAAAAATCTTGACAACTCAAATTGACTAGAGAGCTGAGTGGACAAACTGTTCACTGCTCACCTCATAGCCTGAAGGTTGCTGGTTCAAGCGTATGATGTAGTTGGGCTCGAGAAACTAGCGGATCTCGCGGTTTGACTGCAGAACTAAGACCACACAAAATATTTTGATTGAGTTGTATTAACTGGTTTGTTTTTTAATCGTCCTAAGCGCTAGTAACGAGCGCACTGAATCGCACCGAGCCCTAGTAATTGGCCGAACTAGGTGAGGCTTATACATCCATTTCCCTCAGGTAATAATTTATATCAAATAGGAATCTAAATTACTTTAATGAAAACTATTTAATTTAAATTTGTTTAATGTAATCCTAAATTATCATCCAATTATACATTATCTCAGAAACTTAACAACCCTAAAATTACCTCTATCACACGAGATCAGTTTATAGGCTAAATCAAATTAAATTTGTATTAGGCCCTACCTTCACATGTCAAAGTTTACCCAATGGACCTCTTCAATTCGATATCCGAGCGTACAGGTTACAATGTTTCGGTGAATCATTAGGTTTAGGCAAGGCCTCACTAAAAGAACAGGCCTTGCTGAAGGACACACTACAAATGCAGGCCATGCTGCATGATTTATTACGTCAAACAAGTAGGCGGTCTGAAAGTCTGGCTCAGGACTCACAGCTGTGCTGATCATCAATTCCTTTGAAATCAAAACAAGAAAACGTAAACAAACAAGTAATTTTGACGTTTAGTGATGAAATGTAAACAGAAAAAACGTAAACAAACAAGGGATATTTGACATTAAGCGATAAAATGTAAACATAAGATGTTAGTTCCCTGCCTACTTGTGTGACGTGGTGCAGCGCTGGGATCGCTGGACCATGGCCTGTATTTTTAGTGGGGCCTTGGATCGCTGTAGCATGGCCTGTCTTTTCAGTGGGGCCTTGCCTTGCTTCAGAATTCTTGATGTCAAAACAGGAGGCCAGCTGAGAGTCTTGCTCAGAAATCACAGCTGTGCAGCTCATCAGTTTCTCTCAAACAAAACATGAAAATTTAAATAAACAAACCATCTTGCACTAAATTTATTGGACAATAGTAACTGTGTTTATAGATTGAAAAGGTGCCATGTTTTGGACTTGAGTCATCGTTTTTAGTTTTATATAGACTTCTCACTTTGTTGTAAAAAATGCAAGGTTTGTTTGTTGGCTTTATCGCAGGATGAAGACTGACTACTGATTGTAAAAATGTATCATATTTGCTTATTGTTCTATTTGTAACTGAACAGATTGTAAATTAAATAAAGTGTTACAAGAAAAAAAAATAGTATTTGACAGTCAATATGAATAAAATAAACATAGGTTGTTAGTTCCCAGCGTACGGTACTGATGTGAGATGTCGCAGCGCTGGGACTGCTGTAGCATGGACTGTTTTTTAGTGCAGCCTTGGGCTAGATCACTATTCTGTATCTATAGGCCTAAAGGTTAACTCAAATATTTCAATTAAGTTATCGGTAGACTATCTAGATATAGAACTATGATCTTGAATTTAGCACGAATCACCTCTGTTTGACGAATTAATTCAAGAATGTCCTAAATGACTTGAGCTGTTTTAGTTTTAATCAAACTACATGCAACTCGGAGAAAAATTGTAGTCTCCATGATTTTAGCGAATTTCCCCTATAGGGAAGTACCTATTACCGTAGGCGGCACGGTGAGACGTAAGTCAGAGACCATGTTATTTTTTCATTTTGAGGTCCCTAGACCCCAAAAACACCGTTCATTCATTTTCATATATATGTATATATATATATATATATATATATATATATATATATATATATATATATATATATATACCTGTCCGTAGGCGCGATAACTTTAGTAAAAAAGACCCGATCGCGATGAAATTTTGAACAAACGTGTAAAGAGACATTCATGACTTTGAGTTCGAAAACCAGCACGATAGGTTTATTATAAAAAGGTTTTTTTTTTGGAACATTGATTTCTGAAAAGTACCCCTCTTCCCCCTCGCCTTACAAACAGCTAAATCAGCCATAGGTAGCCAGATGTAATGCAAAAACTGTACCTCAAAATTATTCTTAACATTGACTTTAATACTAAAAGGAGACTGCTCATTCATACAGATGTTTTAGAACCAGAAACTGAGCACTCATGAAATTAGTTTGGCACTCGTCACTAGAGATTTCGCCAGGAGTGTGATTTCACGCTAAATATTTTTATCCCTGAAATGAACCATTTTTTGCTTTTATCAGGCTAAAATATGGTACAGGGTTACAAAAGGGATTATATTTTTAACTACTTCGCCGCGGTAGAATTATACCCTGATCTTTATTCCAGTGCGTCAAGAGTAACAGCATTGATTATATATATTCTAAATAGATGCAAAACCTAATGGCGATTCATGTGAGCAAAGACGCTAGAGCTACCTGGCGAGAGCGGTCAGAAAATCGAGGTCGGTAAACAGTATTGTGCAGCTTGTCGCCAATGAGCGATTGTTGAATTAGACAGAATAAATAATACACTTATCGCCAAAAATAATGTGCTTGATTGATCTAAATTATTTCTATTTATAAACAGAAGATGGATACGCGGTTTATTTTAAAAAACCGTGGTAGTAACTTAGATATGGTACAGTTAAATTTTTGATTCTCAGTACCTATTGTTATATTTCAACTACACCCTGGGTGAATACATTGTTTTCTGGTGACGCTATCTTCTGAGGACTGTCATAACTACGTCTAAACTTTGCGTATGTTCTTGTACATTGGGCTAGCAGACTACTACAGGTGTATTGTCAATGGTAACAGATTACATGTGGCAAAGCCAACATTTCCCATGCAATATATCAGCTGAGGGTGAAGCTCTTGCACTCTAGTTACCATCACAGAAACTAAGACGACCTTGTTATCATTCTGCAGATCAGGATTCGTTTCTGAAGTGACCCAACGAAGAAATAAAAAAAAAAACTAATAACCATATTTGATTGTACAGGTTATAAAAATTTACAAATTCAATAGTAAATTATACTAGGAATGCTAATAACATATTTATATGACAAAAGGATTTTAAAAAATGTGTATATTTCGTGTTATGGAATAATAACAATAAAAAACTAAATTTAATGTTCCATAAATAACTATAGAGCAGCACGAGTAACTGGTTACTCATGTAGAGTTAAGAATAAGATTGTTTTCTTTGAAAAATTATGAACTCGGGGATATAAAACTCATAGCGATCGCATTACAACTGGCCAAAATACGCAAAACGCACCCGGGACTGATCGTTGATTACAGCCGCTGCACTCTGGGCAATGGCTGGCACGAGTAACCGGTTGTTTGTGACATAGGGAAGGAGTTAAAACATCGAAACTAGGAGTGAAAAAGAGAGAGGCCTAACAAAATTCTACAGCTACCACAATGTGCTAATTTTTGTAACATGTGATCAAATGTTTTGGATTGAAAATTTAACATTACCTGGTCTATCTATTTATTTATCAATATATTTATTCAATATTTAATTTACAATAGGATATAAAAGTGTAGTTCTTGTAGCAGCGGTTAGATGAAAAACATTTTGTTTTCGAAGACAATTTCGTCTCACTCTGTTAAAAAGTTTTAAGTTTTTAAGTTAGAAATAAATACCGTAATCGAATTGAGCAAGGATGCATTTAAATATAAGTACTTGTGAGATTTACATTATTGGTAAACATTTCCTCATTGTGTAGTTATATTTAAATTGTTATAAATAAGCAATGAAGCCTAATTTATTAAAATTTAAAAATCTGATTTTTATCTATCACTTGATTTTAAGAAAAATTCACCAACTAAGTTTGGCCTACTTGTGGTGAATAACATCCATGTAATGTCTGAAAAGTAAAATTTAACTTGATAGGCCTAATTCAATACAATCAAGTGATAGGGCCTACTAAGTTTATTGAACAAGTTCAGCCCGACGTGGTGGTAAACGTCAGAATTTTTGAACTGAATAAAAGTACGTTGCAATATAGGCCTACAGTAAGGCGAAACGAACTTAAGTCATAATTTTAATAAAATCTTTAAAATTTCTGTTGATTTTACCTTTTTTAATACTACCTAAAGTAGCTAATTTTAGAGAAACTCATAAATTTTGATAGTATATTACCGGTGGCACACGTTGTCCGTGGGCATACTGAAATCACCATGGGCCTACGTGCGGTGGTACACGCATGATTCGCTGATTGCACGGCACATGGTGAAGTGGCAAACGATTCACTGTTAGTTATTGCAACCTCCGTACGAGTAAACCACTTACTGGGTCTTCTGACGAGCCCTTCCACCATTTTTGTCGTTATTACATCACCTTAATCTTCATCTTAATCACATTTATTTATTTATTTTTAAGTTTTTACAAGCGCCATCAGTGGCCAAGGTGTGTCTATACAACCCTAAAATACGAACACACCTGATAGCCTAATATAACCCAGCAAAGCTCCGAAAGCGCTGTGAAAATGCATTGAAGAATAAAATGGGAACAGTGCTTCACCATTGGAGTTTTGGAAAGTTTGTAGTGTGCCACCGGTGGCGCACATCAGGGCCATGGCTTGACTTCTGTCAGACTGAACATGTTAAGTTACTATTTTATTAGCCTAAACTTAATGTAAGATATCCTCAAAAAACCTAAATATAAACCATTACTAATAACATATTTGAGTAGGTTTTTATTACAAAAATATAACAATTTACAAACCTTATTACTTTAGTTTGCTAATGTAACATAAAAAGATTTAAGAGATCTAGAAATCACCCACTTCAATCATAACCTCTATATGATTACATCTCATCTATTCATTTGATTAGGCTACATTTTTCTGGGTATACATATTTTAAATAACATTTACGTTAATTATTTAATTCAATTTTATTAGACTGTTTAAACAGGTTATCAGCATTGACTCACAAAAACTTAACCTACACATACAAACACAAACACAAATAGAAACTATAGAACAGCTGCTCAGCTGACATCAGACTTGATAAAGAAAAGACAGACATTAAGGGAAATGAAATGTAAATAATTTGTTCACAGCCAAGGAAGTTATCAGTTTGGTGTTCATTTCACCAATGAATGCTGGTATAGCGTCAATTTGTATATTATACTGCAAAGTGTAATAGTTAATAGCTTAAGGATAGCTTAAAAATAGTACAATTAAATATCAAATTGTGTTTGAAATTTTGGAATATGGTGAATGAAAAATGACTTATAACGAATCAAAATCATTCTTTTAATAAGATTTACTGTAAAATTGTAGAATTAATGTTAAATTGTTAATAAAGTTTTGACATTATTGCTTAGTTATATCATTAAATTTTTATGAAGAAGAAGTTTGCTTGCTGTGCCTTTTTTGTAAATATTAATCATTTATTGGATGGGAGTTTTATTCTAGTATGTTACCAAGACAAACTACTTGCATCAACTCTAAGAAATATTTGTACATATATGACCGATAACCTTTTTACTGGTCCAACCAAGGCCACACTACAGTGAAAATACTACAGGCCAAATACAAATAAATACTGCACATATAAGACCGATAACCTTTGTTATGGTGCAACCTGCGTTCAAATTGTTCCATTGTTCCATTAGTATGGTCATCAAGCTCTCTGTCATAAGCTTAGAATTTCGTCCCAATGTTAAAAGTCCTTAAGAAAAGTTTTATTTTTATTTTTATTTAATTAACATAACATTTTCAAAATACAAATAAAACCTGCACATACAGGACAAACAATCTTTATTTTGGTACAACCTGCATGTGAATCAGTCCAGTAGTATGGCCAGGCTCGCTGTCATAAACTTTAATAGTCTTCCCCTATGTTAAATCTCCATTAGAAAAAATGTATTTCTATTTATGACCCAATTAACATAAATACTTCCAAAATACAAATGAAACCTGCACGTAAAAGACCGATAACCTTTGTTTTAGTACAACCTATTTTTAAATCGGTTCATTAATATGGTCAGCAAGCTCGCTGTCATAAGCTTTAAAATTTTGTTCCCTTAAAATCTCCTTAAGAAAAGTTTTTTTTAAATATTTAATTAACATAAAATTTTCAAAATACATATAAAACGTTAACAACAATAACGCCAAGGACCAATAAATAACCTTTATTATACTGGACCGCTTTAAGTTATAAAGGATCAATAATCTTTATTTTCGTAAAACATGCATGTGAATCAGTCCATTAGGATGGCCAGGCTCGCTGTCATAAACTTTAATAGTCTTCCCCCATGTTAAATCTCCATAAGAAAAATTTATTTTCCATTTTTTACCCAATTGACATATACTTTCAAAATACAAATAAAACCCGTGCATATAGGACTAATAACTTTTGTTTTGGTATACAACCTGCGTTTCAATCGGTCCAGTAGTATGGTCAGGCTTGCTGTCACAGACTTAACATTTCTTCCCCAATGTTAAATCTCCATCAGAAAAGTTTATTTTTTTGACCCAATTAGTATATATACTTTCAAAATACAAATAAAGACTGCACATATAAGACCAACAACCTTTGTTTTGGTACAACCCACATGTAAACTGGTCCAGTAACGGTCAGGGTCAGTGTCATTAGTTTTACAAAAGTTTTTTAATATGTAAGATTTGATATATTAAACAAAAATATGTAAAATAAAAAAATAATAATAACACACATAAATTCATCATTAAAATAAATTCCAATAAATAGGGCCTATGTGTCCATATAAAGAATTTAAAAAAATATTATATCTTGGGACGAATGGAAATTCGCTGAGTACGCAGGTCTGCTGCGACGGTTGTATTTTATTTTACAAGCATCAACCTCAATTTAGGTTTAAGTTTTCTTTTACGTTAGAATGAATTAATTAACTTAACATCATAACATAATTACCATTACCTAAAGCCTTTTCATTGTATTTTTATTTGTTTATAGAATAATAAAACATTTATTTGGTGTGCAGTCCTGTTTACTTAACAACTTTTCAGTGATGTACGTTAAATATTTTATTTATTATACCTGCTGTCACCAATACTATAAAAATATAAGTTATTGAGTCAAATAAATATTATGAAATTCGAATGAAGAAACTGTCTACAGGAATAACCTATGAGTGTTAAACGTTATTCAAAAATAAAGGGTTGCGAGAAAACGTTCCACTTTTAATTAGCATGGTAAACTATTTTAGCATATGATAGTATAGGTAAAAATAAGAAAAAAAGTTCATATAAACATAGGTTCTAAATTGCTTCGTTTTCCGTCCGTGTGCCTATTTGTGATTTTACATATTTAATCATATCTCACGAACCGCCTAACGTATAAACTTCAAACTTGATATATGGATTACCACTATGAAGAACTAGTTTTGTAAGGAGTATCAAATTTCTACTTTGTACCATTTCAAAATGGCGACTGTTTTTTGTTTTCAAAACTAAATATCTTAAAAACCGTAAATTTTAGAACAATTACCTAAGAGACAAAAAAGTTGCAAAATCTAATCTAATAAAGGTTTATACTAAGATTATGATGGACAAGTAACAAGAGAGAAATTTAAATTTTTCTGAATAAAAACGTGTTTTTTTTTCAAAATCTTGTTTGAAATTTGCATGTTTTATTTAGAAAAATTAAAATTTCTCTATTATTTGTAGTCCAATTATCGTTGACTAGAAGTGTCCAGTTTCGTTGGGCACATACTGTAATTTTCATTGAAATAATTGAGTTAAGCCCCGTTTCCATTCAACATTTTCTGCTCAAAACATTGTTTTGAGCTAAGCTCACAAATTTGTTCAAGTAAAATGTTTAATGGAAACGCTCGTGAAGTGTTGGCCAACATTGTTGCCAGCAAAAAGTGTTGCAAGCTGATGCAGCTCACAACAAAGTTGTGAGGAGAGTTCAAAACATAATGGAAACGATGTCCCAACTCCTAACACTGCTGCTAGCAGAATTCGCGCATGCGCAGTGAGTGGTGCAGACGCCACGCCATCCCGCGCAAAAATGAAAATTCGATTTCTCATATAAGCCCATGTTAAATTTTGAAACAAATCGTAATTTTTGCGGGTAAAAATGCATTTCGGGGATAAACTCACTTGGTACCCAGAAAGTAGTCATAAAAAGCTATCAATTAGTATAAAAATTAATACGAATCTGAGGTCCCTGTACAGATATTTTTTGTCCATTTTGTTAAAACGACGGTAAAAGCTTATTCCAGAGGAAATTCGCTAATATCCCGGCGACCAATGAACTTAGACCAATAATTGGAGCTACCAAATTGTTTGTTTAGTTGAGCTGAATCCAATGGTGGAAACAACAATATGATTATTTTAATTTTTCAATTTGAAATACTGAGAAAATCTATTTTTGAGGTTCAAAAAGGAGCCTTCCAGAGGTATTTTCGCAATTAAATCGGAGACCAATGGACTTTAAATCGGAGACAAATGGAGCAACGTTTTAAAATACCAAATTGTTTGTTTTTCCAAGCTGAATCCAACGGTGACACCAATGATTTAATTACTTTAGTTTTTCAATCTTAAAAAGCCAAAAAAAATTTTGGGAGGTAGAAGCAGCCTTTTCCCCACTTTGGAAGTGTCGATCTGGCCGGTTTTCGAACTTGTTCAAAAGAACCGAGTTTTACATGTGTTTACTGGATTTTGTTACGATCGTACGAGTTTTACAAGAGTTATTGTGCTAACAGACACTCAAAAAATGAAAATTCTATTCCCCATACCTTTGAATATTCTATTCCTCGATCGCTTCCAACGTTTTAACGACAATATTTGGTAATATGCGCCAGCCATAACCACAGCTTCCGCCGCTGTGTCTTCACTCTCCATGCTGACTGACGTGGAAGCTACAGGCGTTGGACGTTAGACGAGGTGAGTTGGTAGGGCAGTGGCGGATCCAGAGCATGAGTTCGGAGGGGGGGGGACAAGCAGGATTACGAGGGTAACCTTTCGGGGAACTGAAAACCCGTGTTTTTAGGCAATAAAGAGTCAAAAACATGCTAAATTTTCAATTTAAAACAACTTTTTTTATTGGATTAATTTACTACAGTTTAGGTAATTAAGGAAATAAAAAAAGACTGGTTTAGAGGTTCAGACCTTATATTTATTATTTACAATACTTTCTCCAGAAAACCTAAATTAAAAAAAAAACAATAAGTCCCAAGTCGAGCCTTCTTTTTTAGTTTTCCCTCACTTAGCAAACGCTCGATTATATTATCAACAGTAACCTCAATAGCACGATGTATGTATAAAAAACATAACCACTCTTCAACCACTCTTGTACGTTGCTTACCACGGTTTAACTAGCTTTACATTTGTCTTTTATCAGCGATCGGCAAATACTCACGATCGTTTTTCACGATCGATCGCGAGTTCCGCAAAGCTGCATCGGCCATTTATCCGCGATCGGCTGATACGCGCTATCGTATTTCGCGGCCGTTGACGAATTCCACAAAGTTTTTTTAGCCATTCACCCGCGACTAACAAATACTTGCAATCGTTATCGCGGCCGATCGCGAGTTTTGCAAAATTACGTTTGCCGTTTTTATTCGCGAGCGGCTGATACGCGCGATACTTTCTGCGGCCGATTGCGAGTTTCTCAAAGCTGGATTTGCCGTTTATTTGCAATCGGCAAATACGCGCGATCGTTTTTGCAGCGGAATGCAAGTTTCGTGAAGCTACACACTTGTTGCGATCGCTAAAACGATCCTCTATAATTTTCTGAAGCTAATTAATTTATATCCCACCCAAAAATCGGGAATTTTATTTTCCAGAAAAATTTCTGATTATTCCTTCATTCTTGGGGGGGGGGACAATTGCCCCCTTTGCCCTCCCCCTTGGATCCGCCACTGTGGTAGGGAAGGGGTGCGAGGAGGGGTCTTTCCGTGGGAATAAATGTTGGCGCGTGTTGAGCGAATGGAAACAGTGCCCCAACAATGTTTTCAGCTGTGTTCAAAGCTGCTTTGAGCACAGCTCACAACATTGTTGGAGAAAATTTTGAATGGAAACGAGGCTTTACACTATGTGCCCAGGCGCGCTGGGCACTTCATGAATGCCGGCTAAAATGGAAAATTAGCATGATGTCGGGCGTAGGCGCGTAGGTCTTACCATGAGACCTACGGTAGCTTATTCCTTTAAGCTATTCCTTTATTCCTTAATAGCTTATTCCTTTAAGGAAATTCGCTGAAACTTGGTATACGGTCTCTTCTAATTCAGATATATTGAATTAAAACCACCCAGTTTTGACATAAGTGTTGCAGCAAATCTGCATACTTATTCCTCATGTTATTTTATGGAGCTTAAAAATCCCTATGTTGGATTTAAATATGTTCTTTCGCATTTGAAATTCGCTGGTATGCAGGTCTGCTGCAACGGGGGTATTTTTGTATGTGCCTGGTAAAATATTATATATGAAAAATTAAAAACAAATTCTTACAAAATTGCTTTATCTAAAATTGTCATGTTGATTTTACATTTCAATAAAAATTAGCAAGAGCAAGAGCGTTTTGCAAATGCTAAAAATGCAATATAAATATCACATTTCTCGTTGTCCTGAACGAATAATAAAACATTTAGATGAACTGCAAAACGTTCCATTATTTTACCGTTAAACTATTTTTGTGACACTCTTGTTTCTCGTTGGCTACTTCAGATAGAGTTCACTGATTTACTCCAAATAGTCATTCGAATCGGGACTAATCGTGTGTTTCCGCCAACCTTCAAAAGAACACGTGTCACCAGCGAATGTAAAATTTACACTAAGCTTTTCCTTTAAGTATTCTCTTGAAATCGAGATTTAAAATAATGTTATGGAACAATTCATTCATCTGAATATTGTTAGTGGAAGTGGATGCTTAACAAGATTGGTAAGCCTCAACAAGATGTTCCATGTACGATGCCGTGCGATTTTGTGATTGGAAAGCTGTCAACGCGGGGCAGTGTCAAATCACTCAACATGGCTTGTTGAGTGCAGTAAATCTACCTACGATGATCAACGTCGATTGTTGTTAAGTTAAATAATGAAAGTCTAGGAAACTACTACATCTTGTAAATATAAGCATTGATTTAACGGCCAGTGAAGCAAGCTATGATATTTTGTTACCGTACTTGTTCAGCGTGAGCAATAACCAGAGAGATTGTTTCAAAAATTATGTTTTGACCAAGCATCCTCAAATTTTAAAGGTCCTGTCAAATAGACTATTGCAGGACAATCAAACTTTTTCAACAAAGCTAAAATGTCATTTCACTCATTTTACACATAATATTAGTTGTTTGGTTAAAAAAATGAACCCTAGACTTCGTCATGTACTTGAGTTATGGATAATTCTAGAAACTTTTTGTTTTGACCCACCCTCAGTTATGTATTTATGACAGGAAAGAAACAATAAAAAAGTTATTTTGTGATGTAAAAACTATGTTAAATAAATGTTTCGGTATATTTCAAAAATATATTTTATCTCATTTATTTTACTTTTGGATTTGAAAACCAATAGACCCTCAGTCTGGTGTGCTGTGTAATAAAATGTAAGTAATTTGTACATAAAAAATTTGTATATACATAACTTACTAAAAAATTAATTAATGTATTTCCAAGACAGATTCTCATTACGTACCCAAACAATGCTATCACGCAATGTTCTAAAGCAAATTTCCCTGTAAAATATCGACCTTCCTCTAAAAATATTTTAACAAACCTGTTTATACGCAGTTTTTTCTGTAAAATTTTCTCTAAGATAATAAATTTGAAATAATTACTATAACTTTTGTGCACATGGCATAATGAAATAAATAGAATTAGTTTAAATTAATTAGTCCTATTATTTCTTAAACCTCAAGTACCATTCTTAATACTTTTGTTGCATTTATCTGTCGAATATTTTCACTCCAAACGTGAAAGCAGAGCAGTAAAAGTATATTATCAATCTTAAACTCATTTCTAAATAAACGTATAACTTCTCTAATATATTTTCTAGAGCTTTAAAGACAATTGTCGCTGAGTAGATATTTTATTAACATCTAAATAATAATGCTAATCATTAACCAATGATAATCTATTTTGCTAACTTAAAGTACGATATGTGAAATAATTGACTAGTCTGAATGAAAATGAAGCCATTCCTTAACATATTAAAACCAAGTATATTTAATTAGGGTTTATCATTTTATTTAAAATGATACTGTGTTTAAAGTTCTTATCCATGTTTGAAACGTTTCAAAACTTGCTCAGTTAACAGTTTTGTTTTCATGTAAATGGTCCCTTGAAAATATCTAATCAAGTATGCAGGCAGCGTCTGTTTAATAGGGCACAACTGCACTCAAATCTCTATTCGAATCCTTTGAATTTCCATAAAAGGCACTGTTATAGGAAGGTAGTGCGGAATACCATGTTTGATGGTGGGGTGGTAAATTTTTAAACAAAGATCAGTTTACCTATGATCACATGAATATCTTTGAATATTGATAAATAAACATAGTCTGTTGAGTTATATGGAGGTTTGTATGTTTTCACAAAATTGGCATTTCTTTGACTTGATGATCAAAACAAACAATTGAGTTTTCTGTAGGAAAAATTAAAATAGATAATAAAGTACCTTATGGGTTGCTATTTTTTTCAACGAAACAACAACTAAATATACATAAAAAACTAATAAACTGTATATTTTCATTTCTCCTACCTGAAAAAAGATCTATCGTATGTAGAGTTTCTTATGCGCATCCATAGAAAAGATAACGTTTAACATAGTACAGTAATATGTTTGTAGCATAGTGTAGTAGTTTTAATTAGTAATAGTGTTATTCAAGCAAATTACTCAATTAGTCAAATACGGGAATGAAAGATAATTCTTATATAGGGAATTGGATACGTAACATGGAGCTGATATGATGAAAAGGTAAATTGCCTCATTTAAAGGACAAGCTAATTACGGTCTTATAGTAGTAAATAACAGCTTTTTCCCTACAGGGTAAATTTGCTTAAACATTAATGGAAGTGTTTAACATTAAACATCGAATGGGAAGTGTTTGGTCCTAAACACCCGTAAAATTTTCTACATTTGAAGATAGAACATTATTTATTTTGGGCTAGTAAAATCCCAGTTTTAAGCGTACCATCAAATAAATTTGTAATAAAGGTGATTATGTTTACTTAAGGGTGATTGATATATCTATATCGCTAATAAATAATAAATTGTATTTTATTAATTTACATCATACTACATAGAAATATATATTTTCTCTGCTTTACTCTTGGCTGGAAAGTTACTCTTTTGCCGATCATTTATCGTGCAATGCACAGTAAATTTGCCATGCACTAGGAAACGGAAATAACGGAAGACAACAATCAAAACAATCAGCCGACGTTTAGTGTATTTTATTGGTTACTTCAGAGGAATGTTGACAGCACTGGCGGCAGCAGCAAATGTTTGTTTATATATTATAGGCTAGGTTTGAAGAATTGAGAAACGTTGTGGTTTATTCATGGAATACGTCATGATTTAAAACATGTGTTTTTTTGTAATATGATGTAAATATAGTACGTCACGCCCCCGGTACGTTTTACCGTACTCACACAAAAATCTATCATGTCGCACGGTAAAACGGTACTTACCGGGCTAGTAACGTACTATTATAGCAATATGCAATTACTGTGGTAAAAAAGGTTTGCTGTAGTGAATAATGATTCCCATACTTTTACATAACCTGTTAATTCACTTATAAGTATATTTTTATCTTTATTTATTTAAAATTAAATTAAATTTTAGCATTCATATTGCTGGAAACGTCTGTCACCGACGAATAGAGTATTTTGTACACTAATATTTCATACCCGTATCTTTGAAATCTGTAACACTCTTAACTCAACAGCTTAAAATTGCAAGGTACCTACCCTTTGTGATACATCAAAAAAATAATTAGGGGAAAAGAAGAGGTTTGGTGGAAGAAAATTTAAGATCTTATCTAACATGTGTTTTTGAGATAGACTATTACAAACTCAATTAAACATTTTTCCACCATTTTAGTTAGTCTTTGTTGGATCTTTATTCATTAAACAAGTTAGTGATTTTGGTTTGCCAATTGAGGGAAACCACTATCTTTATTTGGGAAATTTTTTTCTCGATAAATCCTTCTTATGCCCCCTTATCACCGTCAAGACGGTTGACTTTTTTACGTTCAATTAATGCTATTCCTCCAGACCGCAAATTTTAATTTTGATCACCAGTATTTTTCTGTTTTTGATTTATCATAAGAGGTGTTTTTGCATTTATATTATTAAAGTTAGGAGTGAAGGTGAGGTGGAGATTTATGTGGGTATGAAATTGGTGTCTGAAAAAATGTTTACCACCTATGACAGACTAATATAGCGTTGAAATCACCTTTATGAAAATCATAATTTATAGTTTATAAAGGCTTATTTGTATGAAATATTTAACTCTTTTACAGTACTTCTGAATATCAATAAAATTATCTCCATAACGACTCTAAAAAGGTGAACTCCTAAAATGATGCTATCGAGCAGAAAAAATTTCAATCGACTCTCATTTTTTTAGTAAAAACTAAATGACACAGATTTTTTCGATAAAAATACTAATTATGAACATATTTTCTCTAAAACGTACAATCTTGTGTTACATTGTTTAGCCTTTGTTAGATATTCATTCTTTAAATAGGTTAACCACTATCACTATTGGGGCAAATATTTTACAAGATAAATCCCTCTTATACTCCCTTATTATCGTCAAGACAGTCAATTTTGTTTATAAGGGTACCGTATTATAAGCTTAATACATCAAGACCGTCAGACATTGGAGCAGTGTCGGCTTCTGGTGAGTCAAATCACTAACAACGTAAAGTTTTTACGAAATCAATACTTTCTCCGTATTCTATTCTTGGGGAAGAAAGTAAAAAAGTTGTTTTTTCAATGAAAGCGGTTCCGGTTTAATCATTGAGTTATTTTGTTTCTCAAATTCGAACGGTATTTTTCATAAGATAACTGCAGAATCTTATAAGGTAAGCGGTTCAATCCCTTCAATATCTTCCGGACATGCTGGCAATATATGCCGTGACTTCTTAGGCCGGAGTCTAGGACGTTACAACCACTAGGATAGCAACACGCCACCGCCCCCACTACATCGTGGTATTTCACATGCACTCATCCCTTTTTGCACATTTTATAAACCGGTGCAAGACATTGTGTTCAATGATATCCTATTTTTTTGGGCTCGGACATGGGTTTTTAGTACTGTAATTATAGATAATGAAACTAGATTGTATAATATAAACCATTATAAATATTTCTCATGAAAAGGTTTATGCATGAATTTTATTGTTATTGTAACCGTGCAAATAAAATAATTCATCTAAATAAAGTTATAAAATGAAAAATGTTTAAATTTTTAATGTTGTAGCCATGCAACTGATACTAACCCAGCTAATAAAAAGCCGTATTTATATGATTTTATAAAGTTAGTAATAATGTTATAATGCAGTTTTCGTTAGGTGAACATTCTATTCAAACCTAAGACAAAGGAGGTATAGAACAGAAGTGGGACTGACATTCGTTAGCGAATCCATTGAGTCATGAACAATATCTTATTCAAATCTTGGATGAAAACTTTATTAATGACAACCTTTTAACAAAAAGAAGGCAAATTTTACAAAGCTTCCTTCATTTAGTCAAACTTGTTTTGGCACAAAACTTGTATTAACAAGACTTGATTAATAACTTGAAAAATGATGGTTTCGATTCAATATCTAATTATTACAAAACTTTTAATTTTATGTTTGCAAATACCAAAAAATCTGACCAAAAACGCATCATGCAGTTTTTTATATTAATTTGTGTCTATATTAACGCCACTTATATAAACAAATAAATTTAAAAGTATTTTCTCTTAGACATATAAGTTTAAAGAGTATTTGTTGAGTTACAGAAGTAAGGTTGACAAGTTACTTGACCAAACGATTCCTCTCGCAGCACGCTTACATGACGGAGCGAATTTCATTTCCAAGGCTCGAATTACCCATTTTAGAACCAAAACCTCTAAGTCTGGGATTTAAGTCGCCCTAAAATGAGAATATGGATTGCGACTTATTTCCCCTAACAAATATTTTTTTGGGTGTATACCAAAAAATCTGACCAAAAACGCATCATGCAGTTTTTTATATTAATTTGTGTCTATATTAACGCCACTTATGTAAACCAATAAATTTAAAAGTATTTTCTCTTAGACATATAAGTTTAAAGAGTACTAGTGGTTTGTAGGGGCAAAAGCCCCTAAAAATACAATACAAATGCTAGATATTTAGTGTTTTCTTCACACTCACAACTCGGTAACAGTTTCACGGAATTAAACGTTTAAAGTGTAATCTTAAAGATATTTTGACATTTGCTAGTACGTATCAGAATTTTAATAAAGGGCGTTACTTCAATATAATAAAGGGATGAATTTTTTTGGAATGGTGGCGCTGTTTGTTGTACTCAAAACAAACTCAGTTCACTTTGTTTAGAATTAAACTTACGGGCATGGTTTGAAGAAATTCTTAAGGTTAACCACAGTCTGCAGCACTTAATTCATTTCCAAAAAAAAAAAATGTGACATTCAACACAAAAATGTAAACAAATGTCTTATGAACCTAAAGCCTAAAAAATATTTGTTGATTGTAAAATTGACAAACCTCCACCTGGTTCAAAAGAACATATTGGACAGTTAAAGGGTACTTACCATGGGAATCTTCGATTGAGGCTTCATTTTACCCAAAAAGCAAATAAATAAGGATGAAATCAGAAAATGGTCTCCCATTGACGATTCCACGCTCCACGTTGGGGCCTCTGGCTCCACTTTATAAGGAAATTAGGCTGGAAGACCATGAGCTTGGTAAATAATTAATATTGAGGTTGTTATTCTACGTTCAACACGTTTTTGTGGTTGCCTGTGAGTAAATACCGCTTTGTCTTGGTACATTCAAGATGAAATATACTTTAGGTTGGCCAAATTTAAAGGTGAACCTTTTTAGTAGTATCAAATTAAAGCTGATGTTGCACTCAATAGCTGTTAGTGCAGCACACTATTGTTCCTCGGTCAAAACTATGAACATTTCCGACCGCACATAAACTGGTAGAACTGGGTCTTAAAAATGATGAATGAAGTCCTCTCTGTAGGCTACCTATAGCCTGCGCTTATTTGATTGTGCACTGAGAAAAATCAGAGCTCCAGATTGCGAGTAAATGTTGATTTCGCATGATTCTTGGCGCGACAACCACCGGCATGCGGTAAACCAATGTGATCTGGAGTCACCCACATTTCATCTCCAATTTGGCTTTGGTCCGTTCCTAGCAGTGTAATGTTAAAACAGTCCAGACTAGAATCTAGGCGTTAACAATAAACAAATGTTGCGGACACTAGCAATGCTAGTGTGATGAAATCAGTGACGTCACACTTAGCCCCAGCCCGTACTAGTGTTCGTTCAATGCCCTAGATATTTTGTATTCCTCTGCCTAAAACCAGGCGCGCATTGTGGTACTCACATATAGAATGTCATGTGGCAAAAAACAAAATGTTTGTGAGGGACCCTAGCGTATAGACGCGACGTACTTCCAAGGCTGGGGTTTGCAGCGTACCCCAGCCAACCAGAGGGTGGGCTCTAACCGTCCCTGTGCCTGACAGGTGTCCGCGCATGCGCAATCACACTGATGACAGCGTCATACCCCTAATCTTCGACCCATGCAGTCCTGAGTGAGTTGTTGGTGTAACTAGTTGGACTGTTTATTATAGTGACTTGTTTCTTTGTTTCCTTTGTGAATAATGGGTGAAGAAACTTCACGCCTCCTGCAGGATTGGGGCCTCCACGTCTTACAACAGAATTTTACCGGTGAGTTTGAGTTTTATGGCAATAAAAGTTACCGTATTGTTTAGTCAATAATGTAATAATAAAATGTCATGAGATCACATATCTACCCATTGACTATAGGCCCTATAAATTAAGCCGATTTGAAAAATACTTCCTCAGTTAAATCGTTCAATTATATTTGCGGACTTGGTAAAATGTCAGGGTTTTGGGGACATAACGATAAAGTCAAGTGTTAATGTAGTGTGTTCCAACGTTCGATTATCGTACTTTTACATTTTTGTGGTTTGATCCAAATGTTGTTTGGTATGCCCACAATGTTTTAAGTTCTATTGTGAGTGTAATTTTTACTGTTATTCAGGATTATTAAATTTGTTTTGACGTTTCAACATAGCACATCAAACAAAATATGGTTTCTGCCAGCCGTAAATGTTTGTCTTGTATTCATTAACATAATTTCGAATTAATTTTATAAAGTCATTCCCAAATAACAAAGGGCAATTTTGAAATAATTTTGTAAAGTCATTTACAACGTACGAAGGACATTAATGAGAATGGTGAATTTTAAAAATAATTTGAAGATAATTTTGGATTTTAATGGTACTTTTATGCTGGCAGCACTGACGACTGACAGTGGCACTTGCCAGCGTAGAGGTGCCTAGCAGAGAAGTGGTTGAAATTATGTATTGATGTTTACTTTGTTTTCAAAAGGATTTTTAACTCTTATCCTGTCAGTACTGCTCATTTGTTAATGTGTTCGAATCTGGATCTTTACATTAAATAAACTAAACCGAGTAGGCGACTGAAATTTGAAATGATTTTCAATATTTCCTCAAATTAATTCTTTGTGTTTTTCTAGACAACATGATTGATTTAAATACCACCACTTGTTAAGTGAAGTTAATATACGTCACTTGATAAAACCACATTATTTGAACTAAGTAACTTAATATGTCACTGTCATATGTGCCTGTCATATGTGTCTGTATGTGGTGTGTTTGTGTTACTTGTGTTCTCTATGTTGTACTGATAGATAAATCATAAAATAAATAGCCATTTCGGACCATCGTGTTGACTCCCACATACTTGTACCCAAGTTAAGACCTTACGGAGTTGAAAAAAACTTGTAGGCTAGGAATACCCCTAAGGCGAGAGGATTTCTTTTCATAGTCATAACTCAAGAACGGCTGGAAGGAGTTTAATATTTGACGTTTCAATTTAAATGTATTTCTAAATATATTTGCCAATGTGTCTTTGAATTGTACAAAATAGGCCTATAAAATAATGTAATTTATTTGAGTACACTAATCAAGGGTTGAATTTTCGGAACCGTGGCGCTATCAGTCGACATCCAACTTGACTTTCTTTGTTTGCAATCAAAAATATAGACGGTGTTTTGAAATATATTTAAATAATTAATTACTGTATTATGATGAAAGAAATTAAAAATACTCAGCTGAAAATGTGGCCCCGTTCTTTTATGGCCCGGGGCAATCTGCCCCCTTTGTCCCCCCCCCCCCTTTGTAATGACATAACAGCATATACTGGCAAACGTAATGTCATTTAGTTAATGAGAAAAATAAATAATATTTGCGATTTTTCAGAAAATAGGCTTATAGGATTATAATAATGGGGAGATAATTCTGGCCAAAGTTTATGGTTCGAACCTTATTATTTTTTCACTTAAACTCCATTAATAGTAAATTCTCCTTTCAAGAGTACATAGAATTTTCTATAAACAGCTAAAAAAACTCTTTTTAAATAAACTTTGTTTGTTTCCAGTTTCTTCAAGATTTTGACCATCTCCATCCCGAAAAAGAGAAGTCTTTCAAACAATATCACAGCGTACAGGAATAAAATCCTGACTATAGCAAATACCAAGGAACAACAAACTAGGGATAAGGACAGGAAACAGGCAATAAAACATCTTAAAACCATTGCATCAGGTAATATTATAACATCGACTTAATATAAAGTTATTATAAATGACAATTTCGACTAAAAATTTAAAATTATAAATTTGGGATTAGCTAAATCTTACAACATTGGGAAGGCGTTTACCCTGGGTTTTCAACGTGTAATTTTTTTTTACAAGCAAAAAGACACTACGTTTTTCAAAGTAATTGAATAATCATTAATCAAACGGCATTTAATGTATTTGTTTTGAAAAATTTAAATTTGTAGATGTCACACATTTAATTTGTTGTTACTTTTTTATCAAAATTGCCTTTATTACATATATTATTATTTAATAAATGCAACATTTCCCCATGTAATATACCGGGTGTCCTATAATATTCCCCCCAACTTTTTCCTATATTTTTCAGATATCAATCCCACACAACCCCCAAACATTGTTGGGTGGTTAATACTTCATTCTGATTAGGTACCCAATTTTTGGCCGCCATCTTGGATCCGCCATATTGGATCAAAAATATTTTTTTCAAATATAAAAGTGGTGTTGTGACCCATTATTTCAAGCTAGATTTTTCACTGATTACAATTCCGCAATTCGTTTTTTAATATCTCAATTGGTTCTCATGATATGAATACTTTAAATTTATTTATTTTCAACCAATTTAAACATTAAAAATTAAAAATTGATCAAATAGGCCATAACCACAAAATAATGCTAGATAGTGACGAATAACCACCACCAGTCATTGTTGAATTATTTCCACTTAACTTTCTCCAATGTAAATGTTTTGGCCTCCATCTTGGATCCTCCATTTTGAAATGAGGTAAGTTATTTCAAATATGAATATGGTGTTGTGATCCATCAGTTCAATCTAGATTTTTTTTCAATCCCGCAATCTGTTTTTAATTATCATGTTTAGTTTTCAAGATATTAATAAATTTCTAATAAACATTAAAAAAAATATGAATTACTCAAAAACTAAAAATTAGCCTATTTTATCAATTTGTAATGCTTAAATTGGTTGAAAATAAATAAATTTTTAGTATTAATAAAATTTAAAGTAATCATATCTTAAGAACCAATCGAGATATTAAAAAACGGATTGCGGCATTGTAATTTGTGAAAAAATCTAGCGTAAAATGATGGGTCACAACTCCACTTTTACATTTGAAAAATATATTTTGGATCCAATATGGCGGATCCAAGATGGCGGCCGAAATTGGGTACATACTCACAATGAAGTATTAACTACCCAACAATGTTTGGGGGTGGTGAGGGATTGATATTTGAAAAATATAGGAAAAAGATGGGGGGGTTATTATGGGACACCCGGTATAATTTTTAATGGAATTTTTCAGATTTATAAATACAACTGTAAAGAAAAAACAGTAAGCCCTATAGTTAAAAATATAATAATTTGATGACATATTTTCGGTGGGCTATTAACAATTTTTACGACATTTGAAAATTATAATGCAGGGTGCTTTGCCATCTTCAATAACCTCCCTCAGACCTCTGACAGGGCACCCAAGCAGTCTTACAAAACTATTATGGTGCATTAAAAAAAAAACATTTTGCTCTTATGTTGGTATATAAAGATTATTACAGGTATGTCTGCCCTTTTTTCAGAGGATAGTTCTCCTCAATCAAGTGTGGCCATCCTGCTTCTACTTAACTATCTTCTGTACACGAGGAAAATTAGCAAGATACATGGAAAAGGACTGAACAAGCCTTCGAAACAGGAAATTCATTTCTTTCAAGTGAAACAGACATTTTGGCTGCGGTGCAGGAGATAAAACGGAAATATGTACGGTATGGTCCCACACTTCAGCCTTTTATAATTATGGTAGGGAGTTGTGAAGTTATGAAACAGAGCACAGTAGTGATTAGTTGTGACTTTTCGATTATTTAGGACTTTTAAGCAGCAGTTATAAAATTGTCAGTACTATAATAGTCGGCCTACTGTGGCAAGAACAGTTAAGGGTTTTCTCAAGCTTAATTTTAATGGATGTAGTGTCTAAAACTGTTACCTAATCTAATATTCTTGCATTGTATTTTTTTTTAATTATTTTAATGCTGATAATATTGCAAGTAGGGCCTACTGTAACAGCTTTTGTTAAAGCATAATACTTTTATTTTAATGATGACAGTAGCTATAATTGCCTGTAATACTGTAGTTAATATTCTGTATAGTATTTTTTAAGAGAGGGTTCCAGTCACGAAAAACTTCACATTCGTAACTGCTCCTCCCAAATTTTCAAATCCAATACAGCCTCAACCGCTCAACCAAAATTTTTGAGATTTATAGCTAGCTCATTTAAACGATAGTATATTAATATTTAAAGGATAGTATATTTTTTAATATCTGGATAATTTAAACAAAATTATCCAGATATTCCAGTGATATCCTTCCCTTGATATTATAACCAATACAATTTATAAAAATACAACTAATCATTATTTTTATATTTTATATTTCAACCTAAAGCGATATCAAAAATCTGATAACTGGAATCGATAAATAGTTTTTTCTCTTTAAATTAGCTATAAATCAAGACTTTGGTTGAGCAGTTGAGGCTGTGTACCAAATTTTAAAGTTAAAATTAGTCTTGAGGGAGGAGCAGATAGTTGTGTAGGATTGGAACCCCCTCTTGAAACCAACATGTTTGCAGCAGTTATATAATTTTTTGTCAGTAATAGTTATGGTTAAGGGAATATTATTATTACAGCCATCATTATTATTAATTCAATGTTCTTGATTTGTACTTGTTTTAATTACAATTAATAAATTTGTTACAATTGGAGTCTCAAATATTTTATTTAGCCTATACATTCAAATTAACCGTTTATAGAAAATTTATTTATATTAAATGAAATTCAGTGTCAAAATTACAAAAGTTTTAATAATGTTTTCATTACTTAAATAAGTCCTTGATTGCAGTTTTATCTTGGCATATACTATACTATTTATTAAATACTAGCTTTAACAATGAAGCATCTGGTACCCTTCAAAATGTTGCACTAGAAATTGTAAAAGTTTATAATGACACATACTTGTCCTATTTTGTTCAAAATTTAACTTCTCAAATGTTTATAATTTTATAATGTTTGGTTGATTTTTAAATTATATAATATATCAGATAATCTGTTGTAATTATCTTCGAAGCTGTATTGAGTATTTTTAAAAAGCTGAAAAATTTGCTAAATTTAATGTTCACTTTACTTGAAACAATCAAAATGAAAATAAGTCTTGTGGTATATGTCTATAATCATAATATTAAAAGCAAGAGCCAGCTTGGAACCAAAACCCATATCATCAAATTAGTCTTCTAATGAGATCAACCTTTTATTTTAGAAATGTTGAATTTTGCCACAATAGTTGTAGCCATAACACTACCTAGTTTCAGATCCGATCTGCTAGCAGCTACCACCTCTTTCTGCCTCTGCGTGTTGTGTAAAGTAAAAAATAAATCAGCCCAGAAGCGAACTGCAGATACAGTTCTTTGAATCACAACCCGCCCCTTGTTCCTATGTCTTATTTAGCATTTCAAACAAGCCAGTTTTTTTAGCGTAACAGTAACTCATTAACATAATTATGACGCTTTTGGTATAGATATAGTTAAACTAGCAGAAATTTAGGAAAAAAGATTTAATTATTGGATTAAGAATAAAATCAAAACTGGCTTAAACAGAAAGGTTGATACTGGAGCATTAGGGGGGGAGTGTGATTCTAAGTCCTACATCTGTGGCCGATTTGTGGGCTAAATCAATTTTAATCGATGGAACCAACCTGCTGACAACACGAGAAGAGGTCACTAGCTAGCTGGGGTCTGGAACTAGTCAGTACTGGGGCTACAACTATCAAGGGTGGAACGCACACCAGACGCAAAGAGAGGTGGCCACTAGCTTGCTGGGGTCTGGCACTAGACAGTAATGGGGCTGCAACTATCCAGGGTGGAACGACACCAGACTCAAAGAGAGGTAGCCACTAGCTTGCTGGGGTCTGGCACTAGATAGTACTGGAGCTGCAACTATCCAGGGTAGAACGACACCAGACACAAATAGAGGTGGCTACTAGCTTGCTGGGGTCTGGCACTAGACAGTAATGGGGCTGCAACTATCCAGGTTGGAACGACACCAGACGCAAAGAGAGGTAGCTGCTGGCTGGCTGGGGTCTGGCACTAGACAGTACTGAGTCTTTAACTAGTCAGAGTGGAACACACACCAGTCCAGTATGCTTGCTACCTCAAGAATTAAGGATATAGTAGTGACGTCATTAAGTTATGACATCACAATTACAGCCAAAGATGGCTTGTGGCGCACACAAGATGTGGCTGGAGTCCTTACACTAGCCAAGGCTGGTGGCAGCCTCAAGAATGGCATCCGGCAAGGTAAGCACAAGATTTAATGAGGTTCCCTCTTTATTTCTGTAGTCTACCACTAGACTTTTTTCTCAGTGTGTAAATGTTACAAATCACTTGGCTCTAAATCAGCATCAGCTACTACTACATGATACAATGTAAAAGTAATAGTCGTATTTAATTCCTCTTCCTTTGGTTAAGGTCCCTAAATTATAAAAATGGAAAATTTACAAGTAAAAAACCGTCATGTGTTAAAGTGCGTTTGACCTATTCATCTGGATTTTAAATAAACCATAAACCATATAAAATCAACATCTAGCATGTGGTATTAAATCAGGTATAAGCAACACATGTTTTACTGTAAACAAAGCAGACATTTTTACATTACATTGATTTTTAAGTGACAGATATTTAACGTTACATCTTAATGTCTGATAAAAATTTCAGAAATTTCAGTATTTTTCCCGAGTCCCTTTTTCACTTTATCACTTTATCACTAATAAGACAGGTACCTCATGGAGGACGTTACCCTGAATATGAGTGAAGGATGAGTGTGATGATCGTGATGATAGTGGCGCGATCTTGTAGCATTTAGATACATACATACACAATACATACATACACCCTGGCATCAAGACCTATTTCAGCCCTGTCCCATCATCCTGCGCGACTTGCCAAACGCCCACAATTTCTGCGCAAGAATTTCGCTTTCATATATATTTATATATGTCATTTGGCTTTAAATCGGCATCTTTATAACGTAAACGAAACAAACACACTTAACCATTAAATTATTTTAAATTATAAATATATACTCAAACCCGTAATTATTATCTGAAAATCTTTAAGTTAAAATATTTATTTGTTATAGTACATTACAAATAGTTGGCTGCCTTTTGAAAAAACCTTATGTCAACATCTAGCACATGGCTTTGAATCAAGCATCAGTACCACATGTTATAATGTAAACAAAGCAGACGTTTTTAGATCCCAATGCTTTTTAAAGGGCAGATATTTTACGTTATTTCTCGTTTTCTGGTGAATTTTAAGCAATTTCATTATTTTTCCCGCCATCACGGAATGAAGACTTTTAATTTAAGCCCTCTCCCATCTTTCTACGACTTGCCGGACGCCCACAATTTTGAAGCAAAGAATCGCCTTACGAAATTAAATATATGACTAGTGGCTTGAAGGGACTAAAAGCCCCTTGTGAGGGAAAATTCAAACAATCCTCATTTATTATAGTACAAAATACATGCTTAGCAAACTTAATTTACCACAAATTGATATCCAGCCTACCACATGGTTTTCAATCCAGTATAAGCATCACATGTAAACAAAGCTGACGTTTTTATATCCCAATGCTTTTTAAATGGCAGTATTTTAAGTTATTTCTCGTTTTCTAGTGAATTGCAAGCAATTTCATTATTTTTCCGCCGTCACGGAATAAAGACCTTTAGTTTGAGCCCTATCTCATCTTTCTACGTTTTGCCAGTCGCCCACAATTTTGACGCAAAGAAACGCCTTACGAAATTAAATATATGACTAGTGGCTTGTAGGGGCAAGAGCCCCTAAAATAAAATACAAATGCTGGATATTATTTGTTTTCTTCACACTCACAACTCGGTAACAGTTTGACGCTTAAAGTGCAATGTTAATGATACTTTGACATTTGCTAGTACGTTTTAGAATTTTAAGAAAGGGCGTTACTTCAGTATAGTAAAGAGCTGAACTTTTGGAACATTGGCGCCATCCGTCGATCTCAAAAAAAAACTCAGTTCACTTTGTTTACAATTAAACATAAGGACATGGTTTTAAGAAATTCTTAAGGTTAACCACAGACTGCAGCACTTATTAATTTCCCAAAGAAAGTCATGACATTCAACACAAAAAAGTTAACAAATGTTGTGTAGCCTCCACCTGGTCCAAAAGAACATATTGAACAGTTAAAGGCTACTTATTATGGAAATCTCCGATTGAGGCTACATTTTACCTAATAAGCAAATAAATAAGGATGAAATCAGAGGATAGCGACGACTCCACGCTCCACGTTGGAGCCTTTGGCGTACCAAGTGGACCCTTTGAACTTTGGTTTCCAAGTTAGGTTTGACATTTTGGTAAATAGTTAATATTGAGGATTTTACCCTTCGTTCAACACATGTTTATGGTTGCCCGTGGGTAAATACTGCTTTGTCTTGGTAGATTCAAGATTAAATATACTTTGATTGGCCAAATTTAAAGGTGAACCATTTTGGTAGGAACAAATTTAAAGTTGATGTTGCACTCAGTAGCTGTTGGTGCAGCACTCTCTGTTGTTCCTCAGTCAAAACTATGACCATTTCCGACCGCACATAAAACTGGTAGAGCTGGGCCTTAAAAATGATGAATGAATTCTCTGTACCTATAACCTATGCACTTAATAGATTGTGTAAATGTTACAAATCACTTGGCTTTATATCAGCATCACCTACTACAACATGAAACAATGTAGAAGTAACAGTCGTATATAACTCCTCTTGCTTTTAAGGTTAAGATCACTAAATTATAAAAACAATAAATTTAAAAGTAAAAAACCGTCATGTGTTATAAATGCACTAAGTGTGGCCTTGGTTCAACCTATTTTGCTGCATTTTAAATAAACCATATATCAACATCTACCATTTGGTTTAAATCAAGTATAAGCAACACATGTTTCAATGTAAACAAAGGAGACGTTTTTAGATTACAATGATTTATAAATGGCAGATATTTAATGTTATATCTTATTTTCTGATAAACTTTAAGAAATTTCTGTATTTTCCCCGAGTCCCTGGCATCAAGAACTATTTGAGCCATCTCCAACTATCCTGCTACTTGCCAAACGCCTACAATTTCGGCGCTAAAGTTTCGCTTACATAAATATTTTATATCAATCATTTGGCATTAAATCGGCATCGTTATAAAGTAAACGAAACAAACGTACGTAACTATTTATAATTTTAAATTATAAATGTATATTCAAAGCCGTAATAAGTCTGAAAATTTTAAAGTTGAAATGTTTATTTGTTTCTTAAGCAGGTATGTACATTGAACATAGTTAGCTGCCTTTTAAAAAAAACCATATTTCAACATCTAGCATATGGCTTTGAATCAAGCATCAGCACCACATGTTTGAATGTAAACAAAGCAGACGCTTTTAGATCCCAATGCTTTTTAAATGGCAGATATTTTACGTTATTTCTTGATTTTTGGTGAATTTAAAGCAATTTCAGTATTTTTCCCGCCATCATGGAATGGAGACCTTGAATTTGAGCCCTCTCCCATCTTTCTACGACTTGCCAGACGCCCACAATTTTGACGCAAAGAATCGCCTTACGAAATTAAATATATGATTTGTCGAGTTAGAGATGTAAGGTTGACAAGTTACTTGACCAAACGATTCCTCTCGCAGCACGCTTACATGACGGAGCGAATTTCATTTCCAAGGCTCGAATTACCCATTTTAGAACCAAAAACCTCTTAGTCTGGGATTTAAGCCGCCCTAAAATGAGAATATGGATTGCGACTTATTTCCCCTAACAAATATTTTTTTGGGTGTATGAAGTGTAATGCGTTTAGACTAAACATATCAAAAAAATATGTTTAAGAACTATTAATAAAATCTGGAAATAATTACAGCCAAAAGCGTGCAAAATCCCTTGTCCTGCGTTTAGCGAATTCATCATAATGTTTTTCATATATTGGTTGTATTTGGTGCTATAACTTTGGAAAAGGGCTCATACAATTTTTATTTCCTTTAGTAACAAATAAATCAATTATTATTTAGCTTTTTGACTTTTCCCTCCGCCTCTAGTGTTTACACTACTCTACTAAACAATTTTAAATCTTCCTGTGAGTTTATTTTTACTGACCAATGGGTTTTACCTATTAATTATATATCATGTTGTTATAAAATGATCATCTGATTGTAACATAAGGTATGCACGATTAGGCCTATACATTTAAACAGAAATAATGTGTTTCATTACTAGGGTGGAAAGTGCTTGAATCCGCGTCACGATCGAGTTTGGGCCTCGTGTACGTGCGACAGGCGGCAGGCGGTAGGTGATAACTCACGGACAAGATTTGAAACGTTTCAAATTGCCGTTCATAGAACGTCGTTTCATTAATAAATTACTAATTACTCCCCCTCATATTACCAACCTGACAAATTGAAAGGGCCCCTTTTCATTGACAAGAGCATTGTCGCGGTATCTCAAGTAATAATTGCACTAACCGCTAAGGGTGAGACTTTCTTCCGGTGATCTTATGGGTTGTTTTTTAAACTCGTCCAAATGGACTTTACACGTCTTTACAAAATTTTAATTAGAGTGGAGAACTCTTACGGCCGCTATCGTGTTAGTGGATATACAGGGTGATTTTTTAACTGTACCACCATTGGGATCTTGTAAACTGTACATCTCACAGTAAACTTTAAATGGGGAACATTCCCTTGTTTTTAAAGAGGTTTAAAAATAAGTAGATACAATTTTTGTTAATGGCCGCCACTTTCCATATGGCGGTCAACTTCATTTTTCCTTTTAGAATACCCTGTATTTTATGGCATTTTAGGACTCAACCTTTAATTTTAATAACTTTTTGTATATTGACATTTTTTCTTAAACGTAATAGTTTGAGAGATATGAGCGGTTAAAGTTTGTTTTTTCCCAATTTGAAATGCATCGTTCCCAATTTTCCTGTGCCTTACCATGCATTCCTTATGGAGTAAATGAATATTCAAAATTATAAATTTCCATGAATGAATCTCGGTCAAAAAGTATTCCTTTCGTGGAATCTCAACTAAAACCACAGTTTTAGGTACTTTCATTTTTTTTTACATGTTTTATTTAACCCACTAATTCACAACATACAGACTGCCGACAATTTCCCAAAGCATTTCAAAGGGGGGAAAATCAAACTTTAACGACTTATACCTCCCGAAGTATTACGTTTAGGAAAAAAATTATTAAGTATAAAAAGTTCTTAAAACTAAGGGTAGAACCAAAATACCCCCGTTGCAGCAGACCTGCATACTCAGCGAATTTCAAGTGTAAAACAACATATTTCAATCCAACATAGCGGGATTTGACATGTTTTTGAAAGCTCCATAAGAATAACATGGGGAATGAGTATGCAGGTTTGCTGCTACAGGTATGTTTAAACTAGTTGGTTTTAATTCAAAATTTAGTAGATCTGAACTAGAAGAAGTCATTTACCAAGTTTTATAAAGATATGTTGAGAAATAAGCGAGATATAGAATTTTACTTATTTCCCATAAGGTTAACATTGAGACAACGTACTGTGTTTACCACTTTCAATATCTCGGTAACCAATGGACATAGAGCAGTGATTAAAACTACTAAATTGTTTGTTTTTTTTTTGAGCTGAATTCAATGGTGCCAACAAAAATTTGACAAATTTTATTTTTCTATGTGAAAAACTCAAAAATCCCAATTTGGGGGGGGGGGGGGTTTATCCCCCTTTATCCCCCCTTCTGGTGGTCTGATCGGGCTGGTTCACGAACTCGTCCGAGTGATTACCACGTCACACGTCTGTACCAAATTTCATTAAGATCGGACCATATTTACGACCGCTATCGTGTTAACAGACATATATATAGATATATATATATATAAATTCAAACGAATGGTGTTTTTTGCTTCTGGGGAGCCTAAAATGAAAAGTTAACATGGTCTCGGACTTAGGTCTTACCATGAGTACTACCGTAATAGCTTATTCCTTTAAAGAAATTCGCTAAAACACCATAAAATACAGAGTGTTCCATAAGAAAAATCAAAGATGCCCGCCATATTGGGAAATGGCGGCAATTTACAAAAATCTTATTTACTTATTTTTAAACCTCTTCAAAAACATGGGAATGTTCCCTATTTAAAGTTTACTGTAATATGTATAGTTTGCAAGGTCCGAATGGTGGCACAGTTAAAAAAAACACCCTGTATATTTCTTTGGTAAAATTAAACGCCAAAACCTATAGATGATCGCTTTTGATTGGTTTTAAATTATGTTGTTTTATCTGCACGATTCATTATTTAGTCACTTGAAGTGATGAACCCTTGAAGGTCCTGTTTCCTCTGTGATGAAAGCACGACACATTTTTTAAGCTGTTGTTTCTAATGTCTTCAGTTCGTGGTCGGTTTGTTAAATTAGTGATCCGTGTTTTACTTTCTTCTTTTACCAGTCAGTCTTATTGGTAAGTTGTAGAGACATTGAGAGGGCAATTCTCAGAAGACATTTTGTTTAATTAAATACTTTTTTATTATAAGTAGTTTTGTGGAATGGGCCACTGTAATAACGATTATATTTATAGAAAAAGTAAACTCATTATTCTTATTCTCAATTTTATCTAGCATTGTGTAGAGACCAAAAGTAAATAACAGTGACTTTTAACTCTAGCATTAAAATTTTTGACAAATCGTCTTACTAAAATGTTAAGACCGCTTACCTAAGAGCAGGTAGAAGAGTAAATAAAAAATGCGAGGTTAAAAGTACCCGCGAAGGTTTTAAGAGAAAGATCACGTGACCTGTGAAGACAGCCGTGAAATTGGGGTTGCGACCTGAAGCGAACTGGGCGAGACACATCTCTGCCGCGCCCTACGTTGTAAACAAATACCACCACACACCTGTGAAATACTGTGAATATACTGTTAAAGGTCACGCGTGATTAAGCTGGTTAGCGAGCGTTAAGCTTGATTTTATGTCAAAATTCACAAAATGGAGAAGGCTTATAAATTATCTGAATTGGTACACAGATCTTAGCTATACGTTAGACTATTAAGTATTACTTTTATCATTTATAACTAGGTACACCTTTTCGACAGATCGTGGTAATTATACACGTTTGTAAATGTTTTTTACTTGATAACTTAGGTGTTTTGTTGAAATAAAACATAGTTATTAAAAAAAGTATTATATCGTATCTGACAACCTCAATGGTCAATTAATGTTTTGGGTGCAAGCTCCGGCCTTACCAAAAAAAGGATAAGAAAAAAGGTAAAGAAAAATTGAAAGGTAAGGCCGACGCCTTCACCCAAATCATTAATCGAGCATTGAGGTTGTAGATACGATATACTAAATATATTTTTTAAATAACTATGTTTTATTTCAAGAAGCACTTATGTTAACTATTAAAAGACAGTTGCAAAGGTAAGTAATGACCACGATATGTCAAAAAAAGGTGTACCTTGTTATAAATAATAAAAATAATACTTAATATTCAAATACAAAGCTAATATCTATGTACTAATTCAAATACCTTACAAGCCTTCTCCATTTTGTGAATTTTGACATAAAATCAAGCTTAACGCTCGCTAACCAGCTTAATCACGCGTGATCTTTAACAGTATATTCACAGTATTTCACAGGTGTGTGGTTGTATTTGTTTACAACGTAGGGCGCGGCAGAGATGTGTCTCGCCCAGTTCGCTTCAGGTCGCAACCCCAATTTCACGGCTGTCTTCACAGGTCACGTGATCTTTCTCTTAAAATTCTCTCGATGACTTATCTAAGTTGTAATTTAGTGTTTTTTGTGTGCCTACCTAAGTTTTGTTCATAAGGTATGTAATTTTTGTTTTGTACGTGCAATTGATGAGGTTAATTTTTATTTCTAATTCAATGGTAGGTTTAATATTAGGAATCATATATACACGCATATTATTTAAATGGCTTCATCAATAAATAATATTTCAATTTACCACCAGAATGTCCGGGGGCTGAGGTCAAAAACCCAAGAGTTTTACACTAATCTGTTGAGTAATGATTACGATATTATAGTTCTAACTGAATCGTGGCTGAATGATAGCGTTTTAACGGCTGAATTGTTCGATTGCAGGTACCGCGTCTACCGGCGCGACCGAGACGCGGCAGCCACTGGTCTCACGTTGGGAGGAGGGGTCATTGTTGCTGTCAATGTAGGCATATACTCGGAACAGATTCCGTTTGACGAGGGTGAAGCTCTTTTAATAAAATTAGGAAATCACTCGATTGATACATTGTTTATTTGTGCTGTCTACTTTCGTCCTCATTCAAGTTTAGATAAATACAAAGCTTTTTACAATTCCCTAGAACAATTCCCAGGGTTGTTAAACAGTAATATGTGCATTGTTGGTGATTTTAACTTAAATCTGAAGGGTCCGGATCAGGAATTGTCCTCCGGTGATATTTACTGTCGTGAACTAAATGATTTTATGTCCCTTTACAACCTATCCAGTGTAAATAACATAACTAATTATCTGGGCAAAACTCTTGATTTGGTTCTGACAAATATTTTATCTACTACAGTGATAAGGAGTAATGATACTTTGGTGAGCGTAGATAGACACCATCCTGCAATTTTTATTATAATGAAGATAAAATGTTTGAAGTCTAAAACCATTAGAGTTGGGGACTATCAATACAACTTTTCAAAAGCGAACTTTTTTGGTATTTATAATGATATTAGGCTTCATGATTGGTCACCTCTTTACCTCTCAAGTGATCCTGACTCGGCGGTAGAATATTTTTATTGCGTCCTTTATAATATATTCGATAAACATTGTCCTAAATCTAGATTCTGTAATAGTTCATCCTATCCAGTTTGGTATTCAGCTGAAATCATTTCGCTAATTAAAATAAAACGCAAACTATTTAACAGAGTAAAAAAGTTAAGGAACCAGAATAATACTTTGTTTCAGGAGGTATATGTCCAATTTAGTAATGTTAGAGCCCAAATAAAAAGGAGTATAAAGTATGCATACAGAAATTATTTGGTTTCCACTGAGAACGCAATAAGCCACGATGCTACGCAGTTTTGGTCCTATATAAAAAACTCTAGGAAACATTTCGCATCATCCAGTAGTATGTACTATGAGGGTGTCGAGTATACGGCTCCCTCTGACATTGCTAATAAGTTTGCTGAATTTTTCCATGCCAACTTTTTACCACCTCCCTCAAAATTAGATGTTGATAATGCAGTTAATGTCCAAACTTCAGTGTGTTCACAAAATATAATTTTAAATTCAATAAACGAGGATAACGTTGTTCAGGTATTGAAAAAACTCAAATCTAAGAGGTCGGCTGGTCCGGACAATATTCCCCAATATATTCTTAAAGGTTGCAGTGAGATTTTGTCTTCACCTCTTTGTTTCATTTACAACTTGTGCCTAAAAACGAATATATTCCCTGAAGTTTGGAAAATAACTAAGGTCACACCTATTCATAAGAGTGGTAAAGATAATGTAATCAACAACTTTCGACCGGTGGCCGTGTTATCGGCTCCGGCAAAGGTATTTGAAATAATTCTTTACGATAAAATGTTTAGCCCTATTGTTCACAACCTCTCTCCTTATCAGCATGGTTTCTGTCCTGGTAAATCAACGACCACAAATCTTATTAACTTCACGCAGTATATTTCAAGTAGCCTGGATAAGGGCTGTCAGGTTGACGTAATATTTACTGATTTAAGTAAAGCTTTTGATAAAATAGATCACTCAGTAGTTTTGTCAAAATTAAATGAAGTGGGCTTTTCGAAAAATTTACTTGAACTTTTCATATCCTATTTTAGTAACAGAAATCAATATGTCTGGTATAGGGGAAGTAAATCTAAGTTAATAGCAGCGACCTCAGGTGTTCCTCAAGGCTCGAACCTGGGTCCTCCAATTTTCAATATTGTGCTGAATGGTGTCGTCTCAGCTATTAGCCATAGTTCCATTCTCCTTTATGCAGATGATCTAAAAATGTTCAGGACTGTTTCTAACTCTGTGGACTTTGGCTATCTTCAGCAAGATTTAAATGCAATTAATAATTGGATGTCAGAGCATAAGCTTTCATTTAATGTTTCTAAGTGTCATGTCTTGTCATTTACAAGGAGTCAGAACACGCTGGTTTTTAACTATACATTAAATGGATCTTGTTTAACGAGAGTGAATGAAATTAAAGATTTGGGTGTACTATTTGATTCAAAATTATCATTTAATAATCATATTTCGAAGATTGTTAACTCCTCTTTGCGTAGTTTGGGCTTTATCTTCAGAGAAGGACGAAAGTTTAGTAGTGAATCAGTTCTCAAGGTACTATACTTCTCGTTCGTTCGGTCGCAGTTGGAATATGCGTGTTCAGCGTGGTGCCCTCACTACGAAGTTAGTATTAAAAAAATTGAAGGCGTGCAGAAGCGATTTTTGAAATACTTATATTTTGTTAAGACTGGCTTTTATCCTTTTCTGATTCCCTACAAAGAATTACTGAAAACATTTAATTTCTCTAGGTTATCCTCAAGACGGAAAACCCTACAGTTAGTTCACCTATTTAAATTGATCCGTGGTAAAGTTAATGATCCTAATTCTTTGCAAATGCTTACTTTTTATACACCTTCATTTAATAATCGGTCATCTGTTTTATTTAAAATTCAGTTTTCTCGCACCAACATCCTTGCTCATTCCCCACTTATATCTATGATGAAACTCTATAATATGATTTCACATCTGGTTGATATATTTAATGACGGCGAGGGAAAATTTAAAACTCAATGTTTAACCTATTTCTCAAGAATTGAGAGTCGGCTGGGGAGGGAATTATTGTGAGGTGTCTGACAATGAGTGCGATCCCGCCCGCTGCTATCAGTGGTCGTCGCGGGAGCGGCAGCGCGCGTAGCGGCAGCCGTCCGCACTGCTGTGCTGAGTCGAGTCGCGGCGACCTTGATTGACCTTGGCCTCTGTCCGTCCGTCTCACTTTGGCACTCGTCAACTTGTAGTCGTCTCAACTGTCAAACTTTATCTACATTTTTGTATATAAAACTATCAGGGATTTTGCTTTATCTTGCTTGAATGTTCTTAAATTTGATTGAATTGAATAAATCATAGTAGACTATTTCTTTTCTTGATTGTAATGTTTTTTTTTAGTTTTTGATTACTTTTGTAGCTAATTACCACTTTATAATTATTGTCCTTTTAAATTGTAGTGCTTTTAAGTTTTGAGTTGTCAGCAGTAGGGCCTGGTGCTTATCAGTTAATAGATTTAAGTTACTTTTTCCCAGTTCATTCAGTTTACTCTCGTAGCTCTCAGTCTTAATTAGTTAAATTAGAAGTACTGCTTTATTGTAATTGGTTTTGTAAAAAACTGTTATAAAGCATGTAAATTATAAATAAATAAATAAATAAATAAATAAACCTTCGCGGGTACTTTTAACCTCGCATTATTTATTTACTCTTCTTCCTGCTCTTAAGTAAGCGGCCTTAACATTTTAGTAAGACAATTTTCCATAAACTGTAATCCTAGAGTTAAAAAATACTGTTATTTACATCGGTCTTTTAGTCAGTAACAAGGCTATTGTAGCCACTATCATCACGATCATCACACTCATCCTTCATTCATATTTAGGGTAACGTCCTCCATGAGGTACCCGTCTCAAAAAGAATGATTAAGATTATTTACGCAATGCTAGATAAAAATGAGAATAAGAATAATTAGTTTATTTTTTCTTTAAATAGAATCGTTATCACAGTGGCCCATTTCACAAACATACTTATACTTAAAAAAACTTTTTTAATTAAAAAAAATGTCTTCTGAGAATTGCCCACTCAATCTCTACAACTTACCAATAAGACTGACTGGTAAAAGAAAAAAGTAAAACACGAATCACTAATTTAACAAACCGACCACGAAATGAAGACATTAGAAACAACAGCTTAAAAAAAGTGTCGTGCTTTCGTCACAGAGGAAACAGGGCCTTCAAGGGTTGGTTCTTCACTTCAAGTAACAAAAATAATGAATCGTGTAGATAAAACAACATAATTTAAAACAAAATAAAAGCGATCATCTATAGGTTTTGGCATTTAATTTTACCAAGATATATCTATTAACACGATAGCGGCCATAAGAGTTCTTCACTCTTATTAAAATTTTGCAAAGACGTGTAAAGTCTATTTAGACGAGTTAAAAAAACAACCCATAAGATCACCAGAAGAAAGGGTCTATGGGAGTAAAAAACACCTCCAAACATTGGCTTTTTGTTTCTTACAAATAAAAATACAAATGGCTAATTTTTATTTGCACATTGAATTCAGCTCGAAAATTTATACATTATAGTATTTTGAATCAATTGTTTATACCCATTGGTCAACGAGATATTGAAAGCGGTAAACACAGTAAGAAAATTGTCCATATATTCTTCTTAATGGAAATGAGTAACATTCTATATCGGGCTTATTTATCATCATAACTTAATAAAACTTGGTTTGTGGCTTCATCTTGATGATACATATTGTATATTATCCTTAAGTTTCTAATTTTTACATTTCCGAGGCAGCAAGCCTATGCACACTCATTTTCCATGTTATACTTGTGGAATGTAGATATCGTCCTATATCTTTTTATTCTCGACATATTTTAGTAGAATTGGCTGAGTACTACTGGATATTTATTCAAAACTACTGGAGACCTGTATATTAATTCCCTGGGGTTTTCTAAAAAAGCCACTTATCCTTATTATTGGTTGATATATAATAATTCTAAGCGTTTGAAATTCGCTGCCTACGAAGGTGACTAAAACAATGAGGATATTATGCATTAAAGGTAAGATGATATTCAAGGTTTCGTTGTACTAACAGCTTTGCTTACAAAAATATTAGATAATTTCCAGAATTTTTCCACCCTGAATATACATACACCTAAAATAATAGAGTTAAAAAACGCAATAGCCTAAAATTATAAGATTTTACGTAAGGTTAATGGTTAAATAAATCTACTAACGAATCTCTTAATGAATATGACTGCCATAAAGCGGCTCTGTGCTGATTATAAATTGGAAAACTTCTTTTGAACTTATTTTTATTCAACCTAATTGAAGAAGCTCATGATGTAGATATGGGATTTAAAGGTAAATACCCCCCGGTGCAGCAGACCTGCATACTGAGCCAATTTCAAATGCAAAACAACATATTTCAATCCAACATAGCGAGATTTTACATGTTTTGGTAAGCTCCTTAAGAATAACGCATGGGGAATGAGTATGTAGGTTTGCTGCAACGGGTGCGTTAAAACTGAGAGGTTTAAATTCAATATTTAGTAGATCTGAACTAGATATATTAAGTTTTATTGAGATATGTTGAGAAATAACCGAGATATAGATTTTTACTTATTTCCCATAAGGTGAACATTGGGACAATGTACTGTGTTTACCACTTTCAATATATCGGTAACCAATGAGGACATAGAACAGTGATTCAAGATACAAAATTGTTTGTTTTTTTGAGCTGAATTCAATGGCGCCAACAAAATTTCGGTAAATTTTATTTTTCTAGGAAAAACTCAAAAACCCCATTTTTGGGGGGTTTATCCCTCTTTACCCCCCCCCCTTCCGGTGGTCCGATCGGGCTGGTTCACGAACTCGTCCGAGTGATTACCACTTTACATGTCTGTACCAATTTGTCATTAAGATTGGACCATTTTTACGGCCGCTATCGTGCTCACAGACATATTTATATATATAGAGTAGTAATTTCTCTTCAATTTCAAGTTTCAAATATTTTATTAATTTTCGTTTAACTAGTAAACTTTATTAGATAAATATAAGGCGTTTAATTATGTACAATATAAAAATATAAAAAAAGTATAATTTAACAGAAATGTTATTATCTATATATAGAGATAGATATATGTATAAAAACTCGAACGAATGGTGTTTTTTTGCTTCTGGTGGCCTAAAAACGAAACTTTATCATGGTCTCGGGTTTAGGTCTTACCATGAGACCTATGGTAATAGCTTCTTCCCTATAGGGGAAATTCGCTAAAACTTGCCAAGATTTGAGATATTTTAACTTGGAAAATACATATCTATATATTAAAAAAATTTGGTTTTTCTTTTCCCAGTCCGACTGGCTCTTCTACTCAACCGATTTTCATAATTGAGGTCTTAAATTAAAGGTATTCACGCGCAGATTTACCATCAAGCATCCACATTCATTTATCTGCCGTATTACTCGAGTTATGCACAAAAGCAACTTCCTCCCTGTACATTTCTTATGGGAGTTAAATATGGTTTTCCTTTTCCAAGTTCGTTTGGCTCTTCTACTCGACCGATCTTCATAATTGAGGTCTTAAATTAAAGGTATGCACGCACAGATTTGCCATCAGGCATCGGCATTCGTTTATCTACTGTATTACTTGACCAAAAAAACATTAATTTTATTATTTCCGCGATTTTGAATTCAATTTAAGTTATATTTCCCCAGTTCCAATTTCGTAAATATGTATGTTTTGGTCTAAGAACCTTCAGCGAAATACCACCTTTCATTTTAGCTATTGATTATTAAGATCGTACGTACCTGAAGCACGCTGCTGAATTCCGAACAACACAAAAAAATTTGTTTTTCTTTTCCGAGTCTGTTTGGCTATTCTACTCGACCGATTTTCATAAATAAGGTCTTAAATTAAAGGTATGCACGCAAAGATTTACCATCAAGGATCGGCATTCATTAATATACTGTATTACTCGACCAAAAAAACATAAATTTGATTATTTCCCGAAATCTAAATTCAATTGAAGATATATTTCCCCAGTTCTAATTAAGTAATTCTATATGTTTTAGAACCTTCTATATGCTAAGAACCTTCAGTGAAATACCAGCTTTCATTTGAGCTATTGACTATTATGATCGGACGTACCTGGAGCACTCTGCTGAATTCCGAACAACACTAATCTTTTATATATATAAATTAGGTTTTCTTTTTCTGAGTCCGTCTGAAAAAGAAAATGGTCTGATCTTAATGAAATTTGGTATAGACGTGTAAAGTGGTAATCAATTGGACGAATTCGTGAACCAGCCCGATCGGACCACCGGAAGGGAGTTTAAGGGGGATACCCCCCCCCCCAAGTGGGCTTTTGAAATTTTTACATAGAAAAACAAAATTTATCCAATTTGTGTTTGCACCATTGAATTAAGCTAAAAAAAACCATTTAGGATTTTGAATCACTGGTCTATGTCCATTGGTTACCGAGATATTGAAAGTGGTAAACACAGTATGTTGTCCCAATGTTAACCTTATGGGTAATAAGTAAAATTCTATATCTTGCTTATTTCTCAACATATTCATCTTGATAAAAATTGGTTTAGGTCTTCATCTAGATGAGATCTAATGTATAATAGTCTAAAATCTCTGATATTTCCATTTTCATGGCAGCAAACCTGATGTATGCTCATTCCCCATGTTAATCTTATGGAGCTTACAAAAACACGTCAAATCTCGCTGTGTTGGCTTGAACTATGTTCTTTTGCATTTGAAATTCGCTGAGTATGCAGGTCTTCATCGAGGGTATTTTAGCATGGTATATAGTTAGTTTGTAAGGTCGTATGTGCCGGGCTGACATGTCGCTGTCCCGAAAACCTAAGTACATAATATCTCATGAAAGTCCTACGTTTTCCTTTGTGGAACAAATTATTACCAATTTGTTAATAAATCGTGGTTTAATTGATTTTCTGAAATTCCAACATAACCGGGCCCAGCTACATGCACCTCTTTTTCAACTTAGGCAAGTGTCGGGCAAGTCTCATTGAAGTTGTAAAGATCCATTGCATGTAACATTAATTTTGTAAACGAAGAATTATTTGATTTCAGTTGATTTTGTGTCTTAGTACCAAAATTTACTGCTGCGGAGCAGCGTGCGTCCTCTAGTTATTCTGATTAACTTGAATTTTTAAAATCTTTATTCATTTGGTGTTTTGCAAATTCATTATCAAAACTATGATTCGCATTACATGTTCTTTAAACTTGTTTTACACCTTTAAAGAAAACCGTATTGCACGTTATGAATTTACCACGCGATTATTACAAGCTGCGATTTTAAATACTATTAGGAAAATTGGTGAATGGAAAGACTCGACATTTCCATAATATACCTATGACAGCTAATGATGGATTTTTGGGCAACACTCAAGATAGAAGAATGTATATCACCTAAAAATACATTGAATATTGTGTTATTTTATGTAATTGTGTTTTCAAACAAAAAAATACAACTGTCAGAATTGGCTTTACACTTACACTTACACTCCCGCGTCGTCCCAATTGACCACGTTCGTGGCATAAGACCAGACAAAAATGAAGCTGCCATCCTTCTTGTAGGATGTTGTCACTAATGTTGTTTGGGTAGGGTTAGGTTGGGTTGGTTGGAGGTTGATCAGGTAAGATAAGTTGGAAGACGATGAAAACATTGATCAATTAAATACTTTTTGAGCTCTTTTTTAAACTTATTTAAGTTGCTTATTTCAGTCAAATTAGAAGGAAGTTGAGAGAGAAGCTTGACGCCAATGTACTCTGGTTTCCAATCAAAAAGCTTTAAGTTGTGTGACACTGATGGATTTAAGTTTATATTTCTCGTATTACAACTGTGCTGGTGTGCCTTTACAATATGATTTTCTCTAACATGAGAAATTACTTCAAACATGTAAATGCTAGGAACTGTCAATAAATCTAGATCTCTAGAGTGATCAAAACAAGATTCAGTCGGTTTTAGTTTAAGCATACATCTTACAGCTCCTTTTTCCAACATAAAAATCCTGTTAAAGTTATAGTTGGAAGAACAGCCCCACAAAATAATTGAATACCTGATCAAGCTCTCAATCAAACCAAAATAAACTAGTTTTGATAAAGGCAGATTGTTCAGAGAAGCTATGTTTTTTAAGACAAAAATATTGGAAGAACGTTGTTTGGCTAATTTATCTACATGATCGCACCACCTGAGACCACCGTCCAACCTCACTCCAAGATAATCAACAAACTGAGCCTCCTCAATTGCAGTTTCTTCAAGTACAACCAGAGGAAGTGCAATACCCGCCCTATCTAAGCAATTCCTTTTTTGATCTGTCATGAAATAAATAAATTGTGTATTTTTCGGATCAATATGAAGATCGATGTCGGAAAAATACTGAGAAAGTGAATTCAAATTGAAAAAAACTTTCCTGCTCTAAAGTTTGGAGATCTTTATGGGAGGTTAACAAAGAAGTGTCGTCCGCAAAAATGGTAAGAAGGTGACTCGGTAAGTGGTTTGAAATATCATTAATATATTTCTTTCCATTAATATATTTCTTTCTAAGCACCTTTTATTGTTTAAAGTTTTTCTTAAACCAGAGGGAGCATACATAAATGACCTCTAAAAATATCATTCGCTTTCAGAATCTTTACGCGTGATAGGATCTATCTTTAAGACATTTGGTTCAGACAAGTAAAATGTCCCAGTTTTCAAGTACTTTTGTTTACTTTTACTTTCCGAGTGTAACACTCGAACGAGTTCGTAAACCAGCCCAATCAGACGACCGGAAGAAGAAGGGGGTAAACGGAGGGATAAACCCCCCTAGAATAGGTTTTTGAGTTTTGATATAGAAAAATAAAAATTATCCAATTTTTGTTAGCACCATTATATCTAGCTCGAAAACAAGCAATTTAGTTTTTTGAGCCATTGCTCAATGTCCATTGGTTACCGAGATATTGAAAGTGGTAAACACAGCACGTTGTTTCAATCTTAATCTTTTGGGAAATAAATAAAATTCTATATCTTGCTCTCAACATATCTTAATAAAACTTGGCTTGTGCCTTCACAAGCTGAGATTTGATGTATATTAGTCTAACATCTCCAATATTTCCATTTTCGTGGCAGCAAACCTGCATACTCATTCCCCATATTATCCTTATGGGAAATAAAAAAATCTATATATTCCTTAGACTATTCCTTATCATACCTTGATAAAACTTGTTACAAGCCTTCTTTTCACTGAGATCTACTAAATATTGAATAAAAACCACCCATTTCAAACATTTCTGTTGCAGCAAATCCGCCTACTTATTCCCTATGATATTCTTATGGAGCTTACAAAAACATGTCATATTTCACTGTGTTGGATTGAGATATCTTTTTACGCATTTGCAATTCGCAAAGTATGCAGGACTGTTATAGCGAGGGTTATTCTTTGGCACGCTCAAATATCACACATGCCTATTATGGCAACTGGTTTATTCAGTAGCCTCGTTAATTGGCATTAGAAGTCCATTATCATTTTTGGAAGTATCTAATTTGTCATGAATTAGCAATTTATAAAGTACACAATATGCTAAATGTTCATTAGAGACAAAAGGAGATGATAAATGACAAGTTCATGAATTTTTTAAACAAAAACCCATGGTCGATGTTGCTTGTGTTAACAGTAACAAGCATCCTTAAACGGATTATGATATTGAATGTCCAGTTTGATCATTTAGTGAAAAAAACTATTCCCAGAAACTGTTTTTATTAAAGCTTTTAATTAAGTTACTCCTCCTACCCTATGCACCCATTAAGTTTTTCAATCCTTTCAAAATTATTCCTAGCCTCGGTATAAATTGCCGAAAAAATCCCCTTATTTTTATACCTACATTTAACGATGAACTTATTTTATCTTAATCTAGTGTTATAAAAAGAAATGCTGTATAATCAAAGAATACGTATTTTTACTTTTAAATTATTGTTTTCGTCAAAATTTTCGAATTTGAGTTGTTAGTGGATATATTCGTTTTAGTGCTCCCTGAATCCAAAAAAAGTGCTTTTCGGCGTGGTGTCTGTCTGTCTGTCTGTGTGTGTGTGTGTGTGTGTGTGTGTGTGTGTGTGTGTGTGTGTGTGTGTGTGCGTGCGTGTGTGCGTGTGCGCGTGTGTGCGTGTGTGTGTGTGTGTGTGTGTGTGTGTGTGTGTGTGTGTGTGTGTGTGTGTGTGTGTGTGTGTGTGTGTGTGTGTGTGTGTGTGTGTGTGTGTGTGTGTGTGAGTGAGTGAGTGTGTGTGTGTGTGTGTGAGTGAGTGAGTGAGTGTGTGTGTGTGTGTGTGTGTGCGTGCGTGCGTGCGTGCGTGCGTGCGTGCGTGCGTGCGTGCGTGCGTGCGTGCGTGCGTGCGTGCGTGCGTGTGTGTGTGTGTGTGTATGTGTGTGTGTGTGTGTGTGTGTGTGTGTGTGTGTGTGTGTGTGTGTGTGTGTGTGTGTGTGTGCGTGTGTGTGGATGTAAACAAAGCTAGAGACGACACCAGTGGTCCGATTTTCATGAAATTTGGCATGTAGGTATAAAGCCGTAGTATCTCCAGGCGTATTTTTCATCTTTTTGAATTTCTTATTTTTAAGGGTATTTACCCCATAAAAACCCATAAAAAATGACAAAAATCCAAATTTCTCAAAAACGGCTCTAACGATTTTGATAAACATTTCATGGTTTTTAGTGCTTAAGATGACAAACAAAATGACACCACCCGCATACCTGTAAAAATTCAGGTTCAGAAGTTATAGGGGTTTAAGTGTTAAAAAACTCACATTATTCAAATTTCACGAATTCTGTATCCTCTAAAGAAAATATACTTGTAACCATTAAATTCTACTTGAAAAACTAAATAATATACTTTTTTGAATCATTAGTTCACGTCGATTGGTTGCGGAGATAATTGATATTTTAGTTTGGCGGTAAACGCAGTACGTTGTCCAATGTTATTGTTATGGAAAATATTAAAAAACTGATATCTCCGTTATTTACTAACCGATTTTGATAAAATTTGGTATATATGTGTGTGATAATTAATTGTTAATTTGTTTTATTTCACTATATATGTTTTCTGGTTATAAATGACTTGAAGGGAGAAAGTATGTGTCAGTTTCCTGATACCGTTTATTTTACATGGAGATAATGATTATACGATTATAATTAATACAAATGTGAAGGATCAGGAAAATGTCGACTAAAAAGCACACCACTAACTCGTCTGGAGTCTGTACAATACATTTGAATCCAGAAATGATAGAGTACAATGTGTTTCGTTATTTGTTCTAAAGTCGTAAGAAATATTGCAGGAACAGCTAATTAGAAGTCATCTGCTAATAAAAAAAAAACAGAAAATAAAAAATTTTAAGAACTGAGAGAGTATGAGTCAAAAACGTTTGCGGTTGCAGTAGTCAGAAATATATGAAACAGTTTTTAGGTTCCTTCGATAATGAAGTTTAATTATGTAAGCTGTTTAGATTAGATAAACAATTTTCTAAAACATTTGTAAAAAGTTATCCCTAAGAAATAATGTGAAGCATGTATTTAGCGACTGTATATAGGTTTCCGAATTAGATTTAATTAAGAGTACAACTGTGATCCTGGAAGTTAATTTAACGTTCATTAACTAGTCAAACTTCCAGGAAGTTGGTATTTGCACAAAAGCAACATTTAGATTTTTAGATTAGTGTTACTAAGAAATGAAGTTGCATGGTTGGGATACAAATTTAGGATGGAAGAAAGGCTGGATTTAGCTTAATAGTTTCGTAATAGATTTGGTTAGAAGACACAAACCATGCAAATCAACTTATACATATAAAAGTGTTTTAATAAGGTTTTTATTTTGAGTGAGGACTAACTTTATGGAGAAATATGTTGCATATTCTTTAATGAAAGCATAGCTTAGTATGTATAATTGAAAAAATATATATATTTTAACTAACACACTATATATTTAGTTTAATAAGTACAGTGTACTTGTCATTTAGTTGAATTTTAAAGTGTGGATCAAGTGAGATTATTTGCTGCTGAAATCACGGTTCAATGGTTCAACCGCTAAATTAAATAAAGGTTAATTAAGGTATCTTGGGAAAAACTGTACCATGACCTCAGTATTGATAAATATACAGTAAATACTGTATTATTCAATGTCAGTTGGATCTCTGGATAGTAGATTAAAGAATATATAGATATGAGAAGTTCTTTGAGAAGTACTTGAACAGACTTTTAGGTAAGCATGGCATATGTACACAATGTTGAAGTGTACTCAGAGTATAATACCACAAACCGAACTTCAAATAGGTTTATTTATTGCAATATACAAGGTGTTTAGATAATTTAAATAATGGCCATCATTAATTTAAACAGCGTTAGTTTTATAATAAATAAAGCTTTTAGGGAATTTCCCCTATACGGAAGAAGCTATTACCGTAAGTCTCATGGTAAGACCTAAGCCCGGGACCACTATAACTTTTCGTTTTGGTGCCCCCAGAAGTCAAAAACACTATTCGTTCAAATTTCTGGATATATATATATATATATATATGTGTGTGTGTGTGTGTGTGTGTGTGTGTGTGTGTGTGTGTGTGTAAGCACGATAGCGCTCGCAAAAATGGTCCGATTGGAATGACATTTGGCACAGTCGTGTAAAGTAGTTATTATTCGCACGAGTTCGAAAACCAGCCCGATCAGACCATCGGAAGGGTGGTAGGGGGGGATAAACCCCGAAAAAAAGGGTTTTTTTGAGTTTTTTAAATAGAAATTTTAAATGTTTGTTAGCACCATTGAATTCAGCTCAAAAAAACAAACAATTTAGTATCCTGGATCACTGCTCTATGTCCGTTGGTTACTGAGATATTCAAGTGGTAAACACAGTACGTTGTCCCAATGTTAACCTTATGGGAAAAATGTAAAATTCTATATCTCGATTATTTCTCAACATATCTTCATAAAACTTGGTAAATAGCTTCTTCTAATTCAGATCTACCAAATAATGAATTACAACCACCCCGTTTTAATATACCTGTAGCAGCAAACCTGCATACTCATTCCCCATGTTATTCTTACGGAGCTTACCAATACATGTCAAATCTTGCTATGTTGAATTGAAATATGTTGTTTTGCACTTGAAATTCGCTGAGTATGCAGGTTTGCTGCAACGGGGGTATTTAACTGTGCTTTCATGTGGCTTCAAATTCCACCTGGCATCATAAGGGGATCCATCTCCAGAGGATCTCGCGAGTGAGACATGGAGGCCCTGAAGAGTGTCAAGCATTTATGCCATTATGTGTTCTCAGACGGTTTCAAATTCCAGTCTGAAATTTTTTTTTTATCTATTTGTTACATTTCAGTAACAGGCACTTGTAAAAAAATCTATGTTTCCCTGTCATTGATTCACATATCTTCCACTGTATGTATTATTTTTGCTTTTTATAACTGCTTACGTAATTCCTGACTATTATTACCTAATTAAAAAAAAACGTTACTCTGCACTTTGTCACTTTATTTAAATCGTTATTTACAATGATGAATCGTAGTATTATCATTTGTTTTTTATGCTAGTTCTTTGTTGTGTTATTATTTATTTGAGACAATATTATCCTTGCTTTTGTTTGTATGTTATATTTAAGAACTAAACGGGATAATGTCCGTTGAAAAAATCAATTTAAAATTGAGTACATATTAACAAGCTGAGATCGATATATACAGTGTAAGATTGATATTTTAGGTATATATCAATCCCTTGGTAAGTGCTCTTAACTTTTCCACTTTCCTCTGCATCAGTAGTACAACATTAAGGTACACCAATATTGCATGAATTTAAAAATATTAACTGATATCGGGAAACTGAAATATACTTTCTTCCTTAAAGCAAGAAAAAAAGGAAAACTACAATAAAATAAAACGAATTTACATTTCTCACAAATACACGGTACAAGTATCGATTTTTAGATGTCTTCCATAAGACAACGATAAAAAACGCCTTGAGATTCATACCCAAATACCAAATTTCATGAAAATTTGGACCATTTATCTGTGGGTCTACCCATACATCTATCCACACATCCACACGAGTGGACAGATACCACTCCAGAAACTATTATTATCGTTTGGGGAACACCAAACAAACATCTTCACCAACAACTCGAATTCGACATTTTTAATTTTTAAGACTTTCTCCATGTCAAACGTTTAAGGGGGAGGTAGTAAAAACTGAGTAACAGTATATCATTAATTAGTAGCACATGATGTGTAACATCAAAGTTTCACCAAAGATAAAGATGTCATTTTGAAACATGTTTTATTCGTGTAATAAATATTTTAAATAAATAAATAAATAACAACAGACAACTCGATCAGCCGCGTACAGTGGTGTGTGGAGGTCAGTGCCTGGCCCGCTGCGCGCGGTAGACCAGGTCCTGGGCGGCGTCGGGCACCAGTGAGGTCCTCGACCACTCCCCATGCACCTCCGGCTCCGCGTAGATCACCTGCCACACAACACCGACATGTACAATGGCTACAACGACCGAATGATGCGTACACATATCACTAAGAGAGGGTGCCTGTACTGGCTGATAACTGCGTGAGTGTTAGAAATCTGACTTTGCAAGCTACCCAAGATTACATATACTACTGCTTCGAAATATTTATTTCTAATTCTAAATTTTTAAGCTATAAAAAACTTATTTTTTACACAGTTTCTCACTTAACACGTTTTAAGTTTACTCGCTCTTTCAAGTAAATGTTAATAATAAATTTATTTATAAGTTTTACAAATCACAGCTTATTGCTTTAATAGTTTATAACAATGCCTAAGGACTAATATGATCTTCAGTAGGTATTTTAAACATCATATTCCTCGAGAGCTAATTACTTTGAAGATAAGACAAAGTAAGATGGGTAGCAAAATAAATAGTGTAACTACCAAGACATGGTATGCACCTTGGCAGCGTGTTTCTCCTGCGGCTGGTGGGCCAGCAGGGTCTTGAGCCCGAAGACGGCCGACAGCAACAGCGCCACTTTGCCGACGAGCAGCGCCTTGCCCGCCAGCAGCGCCAGCGTTGCCAGCGCCAGCTTCAGCAGCATCACTCCCATGGCGCCGAACATCGCCAGGTAGATCCCGCCGCCCTTCTTCTTGTATCCCTTCCTTCCTCGACCTTTTGAACATTTACGGAGTGAAATTAGGCTTTACGTTTAGAGTAATGGATTGCCAATAAAATCTTTCTAGACTATGGAAAGTTAACAATATTAAATAGGACAGATGTTACTCCATGATATCCCAGCAGAATTTAATCCTTATCCTTATATAAAAGGAATAAGGTGTTTTTGTGCAGAATATTGTTGCCAAACTATAGAGCCTTTTCAGGATCTCAATTTGGTGCGAGGACCCTAGAAACTTATGGGAAAATCTAAAAGTAAAAAATTACAAAAAAATGAACACGTGGTAAACGCCTTAAAAGAAATAAAAGTATACAACGACCAAAATATCTATGATATTTTTTATTTTAAAACAAACACGTTTCAATTTTAACAGCAGTGTTAGATTTCCAAAGATTTATTTTGTTTCTAAATTTCGTAAGTTCTCCGGTATTTGATTCATTAAACTGAAAGTCAATTTTTATTTTCAGGTGGTTCGAGTAATAATGATGATAAAAGCCACTGACTGTGACGAATCTCGTTAACAGGCTTCTGTTTCATGGTCTGGCGCGTTCAATTACGATGATATACATGTGGGTCAGTCCGCGCCCGGTCGCTCGCCGACGCAGCCCGGCGCACACGTCGCCGCCTCCCTCATCACATACTGCTTCGGCACAGTTCACACTGTCCGAATGTATAATTGTATCATTCTGCAATGAGTAACTACAGTCACTGCAGCGCCTTGCCCGCCAGCAGAGGGCAGGAACCATGCAAAAAATTCAAAAATCGCTTCACAGAAAAATTAAATGCATATAAGTTGAAAAGTTTGATTTTACCATACTGTGATAACATGGATCAAAATTTTATCTATTATTCTGGTCGGGTATAATGATTTGAGGACAAAAATTAATTATATAGTGTTAAATGTGAATTTAGATTTTTGTGTTATATTCGGACCGAAGAACAAAACGAATAATTTCGAGTCTAAACAGCTTGTATCAGCACTAGCTTGTATAGTAACTACAAACTGTCTGCGATAGATATAAATGAATTAAGTGTTAATTTGAAGATGAGTGGAAAATGAGCCGCGATACATGAAAAGTGACACCCCGCCGCGTGGTTTCTCGTGGAAAAGCAATAACTAGACGAATGTCTTGTCGTGTTGACTTGAGTTAGAACACCAACAAAGAAAATTTGTTACAAGTTTTATTTAGGAAGGATAATATCCATGAGCCCACTTTTGAACAGGAGTTAAAATCATAATTTATAAAAGTATATATTAATTTAATAAATATAATTAAGGTGAAATTTTTCTAACTGGCTACTTTTATTTTTTAATATTTATACAAATAACTTGAAAATAATAGCTTTTATATTTGGATTCTTAGTAACGGCTTTTGTTCAAACGTATAGATTTCTAAACTTTTAGGTCACTAATTTACTAATTAAGTTAATATGATGTATACACGGTGGTTAAACATTATTCCTCAGTCCACCCAACTGTTTTATCAGAATATCTTATCCACATATCTTTAAATTCAAGAATACAATTTGTATCAGATTATGTCTAATCTATTATTCAATTTTATAATTTTAGTAAAAACAGTCTATATCATAGAACAATGATTAAATCAGTTAAAATATTACATACATTATTTTTCATTATTCGTAAAATCATATTATTTATTATGGCATAACAAACTAACTTGTAAAAAAATTCCAGTTCAATACGCTAAAAATACATTATTACTTTATGACAGTTTATTTATGGTTGTATAGTTTATTAATGGTTATATTTAGAATTACCGTAACCAAATAAAAAGTTAAAATGGTTTGACTGCGATTATATCCTTTTTAAAACATCAAGAATATTACGAGCAACGACCGTAAAAAGCGAATTTATTTAAGTCCTTTCCAGTAATTGGAACAAGGCTGAGAGAGATCCTGTCGTTAACAGCAGCAATCCTCTAGATTTTCACAGCAGATTATGATACCAGAATAATTAAATGTCAATGAATAGGCGGTAGAAGAGTTCCTTGCTTATCTCACAAATTAAAAACATTTTTATAGAAACTTCTTATTGAACGTTTTTAATTATCCTGTACGTTCATGAATATATTTCTTGCTTTGTTCTCAAGAATATTTCTTGGTTTAGGATGTAAAATATGTTGCAAGTGTAACGACGAATTAACGTGAATTAAGAGTACTAGTTTCAATAAAGAACTGTCTGGTAGACTTGTACATGCTACCTAAGAAAAAATGCTGCTTCATGACAGGAGGTCTTAACAGTTTCGTAATCGAGTAGGAAAGAAAATGTTGACATAATCTCACCCTCCTCCTCGTCATCGTGCAGGTTGACAGTCCTGGTGGACACCAGCTGGTACACCCTGTCCATGAGCAGGCCGTCCAGGTCCGCCGACGTGACGTTGTGACCCAGGTCGCGGCCCGAGGCCGGGGACCCTGGCCGACGGTCCACACTGACGTCATCCGAGAGTCTGAGGGAGTCCGTGGCCAGCGCCGTGTCCAGCAGTCTCAGCGCCGTCACCTTGAGGCAAGAAGCCGCGTCCTGGTCGCCACCACACTTGATGACGTCACTCATGACGTCAGTGGCCGCCGCCGCCGCCAACACCGCCGCCACCACCACTGTACACGCTGCCGCTGCTGCCATCTCACCCCGACACACACTCAACACTGACACGGCTCGAGTCCGGCCGCCGGATATATACTGGCCGCCGCTATACGGGGCATATCCAATCAACACACGTCTAATTAACACAGATTAAGTGGTCCATAATATCCACGAACATTAGCATGTGGGCATTGAAGGAAAACTCAAGCTGAAACAAGAAGGAGAGTGGAAGAGGTATATTATTTTTCCTTAAAATATTTCTGAAAAACACAACACGATAGCCTTCCTATGATGAAAAAACCTTCCTATGTGTTTCCTCCAGAAGTTCAGTGTACAATTAAGGCATAACATAGAATATATTCGTACATAAAAATCATAATAATGAACATTTTAAAAGTATCCAGGATTTTAGCTCCTTTGTAACGAAACAGAACATAGTAAAATATTGTTTTATTGTTTTATGTATTGATAATTATATTTTTGGTAATTTAAGGGGAAGTAATCTCCCATCAGCCTATGTCTTTGAGGCTCTCTATTCAAACTGAAGTATATGCACAATAGAATATACTTATCGCTGCGAAATTCCCCTATAGGGAAGAAGTTGTTAAGGTAGGTCTCATGGTAAAACTTAAGCTCGATACCATAAATATTTGTTTGAGGTTTCGAGATTTGAGAAAACACCCGAGGTTCGAGGTTCATGAAGTGACCAAGCTGCGTAGGGCACATAGTGTAACTGGATTATCTCAGTCAAAATTACAGCATCTGCCCAACGAAACTGGACACTTCATGAAGTGCCCAACGCTTTTTGGACACATGCTGTAACTATCGAGACATGTTGGGCAGTCGATTTCAAATCTTTGTTTAAGTAAATCCCAATGTTTACATAAAACCCCAACGTTTGTGATAAAAAAGCCAATGTTACTGTTTGATATTGAACCTTTTAATAATTTTCAAACCTAAAAATGATAATACTGGTTTTAGCTGCATACGCATTTTGAAATTTGGATGATAAATCTTTTGGTGTACAAGTTGAGTTATGAATAAAATAAACAGTTAACAATAACGTAGTTATTTTTCAAAATGAAATAGTAACCACTTAATCTAGGATAAAACCTAAACACTTATAATTGGATTAAAGTTTAATACAAATATTGTGGTTTTCAAATGTTATGAAAATCAAATAACAATAGAAATTATAGGTAATGCGCTATTAAAAAAATATAAATGATAATTAAAAATCTAATCGCTAGAATTTTCTAGTAACCGCTTACTTTTGAATAACGTTAAACATTCATAGGTCATCCCTTTAAAAGAATTTTCCATATACATTTCTATATATTTGACTTAATCATAAAAAATTAGATTTTTAAGATACTGAAGTTCGAAGGAATATAATGAAAGAGTTGAAGCATATTTTTGAAAAGCTGTTAAGTAAACAGGACACTCCATACATTTTTAATATTCTATACAAATGAAAACAATTACAATGAAAAGGTTTGATGTAACGATGTTATGTTAATTTATTCATACTGACATAAAAGAACAAATTAAACGTAAATTGTCGTTAATGCTAATAAAATTTTAAAAAGAACAAACGAAATAGTAAAATTGTATATAAATTAACTGCTGTCAATTTTGATATAAAAAATAAACTAAAGAAATTTTGTTATTATTTTTTCAAAACTGTTACGGCACTCTCTGTAAATATGTTTTACCTTGCTATATTTTGATTTGCTATACGTTTTATTAAGAGTGACCAAGTAAGAAGTTAATCAATTAAAACATAAGAAATAGGTTAATGTCAATGTTTATGTGTTATGTTACATATAAATGTGTCAGGTAAAATGTTTCATGAATATGAATCATGTACATTATTTTAAATCGTCAAACGTACTTTATTTTATTAAAGCATAAAATTTAAATTACATCCAGTAGATTTAAGAATTGTCTAGTTTATGTTTTCTGAGTTATTTTAGCTACACTTCACTATTAATATTATTATTTAAACAATATACAATTTTAAAACCGTTTTTTGTTTCAATAATAATAATATAATAATTATGTATAGCCAAAATAACTAAAAAAAAATAAAAGAAACCATGATAAAAACAAACAGGCCAAAATTGTCTGGTTTAGTGGCAGACAATCTTATTCTGACAAATTCTTTAAAATGTTCCTATTTGGTATTACGGTATTAAAAATAATACATCAGATACTACGAACAGCAACGTAAACAGCAGTTTTATATATTTACATCTTGATGTAAAACACATCATTCTCGATGGGCACTTGTGCCTAGCATCTAAGCTGGACACATAGTGTAAAAGAAATAATTACAGCATGTGCCCAGTTTTGTTGGTCACATACTTTAATAAAACCGCTCAATTACACTATGTGCCCAGGCGAGCTGGGCACTTCATGAAGTGCCCGGTTAGCGATGGACTCTTCAGGAAGTGCCCAATTACAGCTTGTGGCTACGACATATGTCTATATATATATATATATATATATATATATATATATATATATATATATAGACATATGTCGTAATACATATATATATATATATATATATATATATATATATGTGTGTGTGTGTGTGTGTGTGTGTGTGTGTGTGTGATTGAAATTTGGCCCAGACATGTAATGTAGTCATGATACGGAAGGGTTCGAAAATCAGCCCGATCGGACTATCGATAAGGGGAATAAGGGCGAATAAGGAAATATAAACCCCTTCAAAAATAGGTTTTTTTTTATTTTTTACATTTCTAATCTATATACTTAATACAATAAGTTTTTTTCTGTTAGATCCCTTTTTCAGCCGTCCTACTTAACCGATTTTTACGATTGAGGTGTCATTTTAAAGCTTATAATGTAGCGCACCTGTGACTGATAATTCAAATGGGCGTTTCTTTTACGTCTTCGACCCCCAAGCCTTTGATTTATTTCTAGAGGGCGCTTTCAACGCTTCTGTGCTGACCAACTTGCTAAATGTAGACCGTAATTTAACAGCTGATTACCTTCAGAAGAATTGTCAACCAGTGACATTGTAAACAAAAATAAATATAAATAAGAGACTAAACAACTTATGAACGGTAAACAGTCATTTTTAGATTGATACTTTTATTGATTCTGTATAGGTAAATCACTCTTTAACTTGTATATCGACATGTTTCAAATATTGTAAATTATTAATTTCATTCATGTAAAAAATGTCAAACAAACGTTCACATTTTTTATTTTCATATGACGTAGTTTTTTCTTGAATGTTCAAAGTTTTTTTCCAGCTAAGAAGTAAATTTATAACTGTAAAAGGAAATTATTACATTATTCGTTAGACCTGAAAGAAGATTTATGAATCCTGATTTAGAAGAAAGAAGAATCCAAAGATAGAATAGAAAAGTCAAGATTACAGAGATTAGGGAAAACATGCCTAACCATCGGCAAGAAAAAATAACTGCCAAGAGACAAAGATTGAACAGCAAAACGACATTGTACCACCTATATACTTCCAGCGATTTAAACATTATGTAAGGGCAAACATGAAAACATATGCGGTATCCTACTGTTGGGCGAAGTTATTTCAAGAAGACAATCATATTTAAACACAGTGGGGACGATGGACAATGTGTTTGTACGTTTTCTCAGCTGGTAATTATTTTTTTTCGAATCGTAGGTTATAGTTTCTCACAAACAAACACAATATTAAAATGCGCAATTTGTGCATGGGACACCTAGTTTATTAAATTCTGGTTCAACCATTTAATTCTACTTGAAAAAATATTGAATTTGTAATTATTGCTCTATGCCCACTAGTTACTGAGATGAGATCTCGCTCGGGGTGAAGGCAGTACGTTGCCCCAATGTTAACCTTATGGGAAATAAATAAAATTCGAAATCTCGTTTATTTCTTAACATATCTAAATGAAACTATTATCATCTAGTTGATGTCTACTGAACTGTTACAAAAATTATCAATTTTACATTTCATTGGCAGCAAACCTGCATACTCATTCCCCATGTTATGGAGAAAAATTGTTGTGCGCTTAACTTAGGATTTCAAGTTGACAAAATGGCAGGATCAAAAGTTAAAAATGACAGATTTACGGCCAGCTTATTTTAACTATAACATAATATGTAACACATTTTACTTGATTTAGGCTCCGTCTTTGCTCCGTTTAAAGATCAAAGTAATCATTTAACATTTAAAATTCGCTGAGTATGCAGGTCTGTTACAACGGGAGTATGTTCTTAACTTTACGTTTTGTTGCTTTTTACAAGTCAGTCTGACGGGTGAATATACACAAATAATATGTGGAAATTTATTTTTACGGAAGATTGTATAGAATCCTTTATAAATATTTTTGTTTTATTTTTTCAATAAAAAATCAGCATCATCATAAAATTTAAAAGCAATGTAGTATTTTGTGGAGGAAATAAATGATTTTATTCTTCAAATTATTCTTTTTTAATTGCAATATCTGGTGAGTACATGTAATGGTGCATGACCAAAGATGTGTCATTTCTTAACGGGCTAATGAAATGAACTGCTGACTGCAACTATGGAAACAGCCACAAACAGCACGGTTTTTCGTTTGCATATAATTGGATTTTTTTGCTGCTCAGCTAGCCGTCACAGACATAATTTTAATATCCATTACAAAAAGCAATAAAATCAGCCAAAAAATCAATATAAAGCGGTTTATATTTTAGATTGTTAAAACTGAATCGGTAAGTCCAATTTCGTCATGAAAGATGTTATTCATTTTTCCATTACAGTAGTTTTATAGTATTGTTGTGGAAGAAAGAAAATAATTGTGTTTACAAAAAAAAATGTACCAACAGCTTTTTCAAGTAGACGTAAACGTATAAAACGCATTTTCATGTTTTTTGCAGTACCTATTCAAATCAATCCAAAGACGGGTGGTCGAATAGCTTAGGCAAAAAAACATAACTAAAAAATCATGCTCTTCTCAATGCTGCAGTCAATTTCATCAGTTTCAGCTATGCGCTTACAAATGATAATATATCTTTAATTTCGCACCATTATGTTTAAATCACCAAGTTGTTTTATTCGCATGACCACATTAATGATTATTGATATACAGGGCGTCACAAAAATGCTTAGCGTTCTATGCAGAACCAGATTCTACATACAAAAATAAGTCGAAAATGTAGGGTAACATTTTTTCGATTCGCCTTAGTTTAGCCGTAATCCGCCATTTTGTATTTTTTTGAAAATAATTAATAATTCATCAACCCTTGGAGATATTTTCATGAAACTTGGTATAAATTTTAAGTATTTAACATTACAATTTTCCAAAACATTTTTTATCAAACTTATCAAATTTCAAAATGGCGGCCATTTAAAAAATTCTAAGTAAAATTTCATAAAAGCTAGCAGGTAAAACACAATCTTACAAAGCATAAAATTTAAAGAACTTTTTAAGCCAAATCTAATGACACTAAGATTGTTAAAATCGGTTAATAAATAAGAAAGTTATTTAACATTTTTCAATTAAACTCAAAATGACGCTAAATGTGCTAATAAAGAACAAAAGCAAAAAAGTAATTCGATAATGGAATAGTTATCCAAATTCAAATTAAAAGTATTCAAAATGTTAAAAATGCTTTTATGAAATTTATTGGTGATTTTAAAGGGCTAAAATAGTTTTATTTCATGACTATTCAATCCATCTTAGGTGTTAACAGCTGGTATTAAATGTAATCAGCTGTTTACAAAATTCATTGTTGTTGACTTTTTACTGTCATCATTTTAACCCTTCTTGGATGCTTGTAATTTTAATTTGGGTAATTATTCCATTATCAAATTACTTTTTTAGCTTTTGTTCTTTATTAGCACATTTAGCGTCATTTTGAGGATAATTGAACAAAAGCTAAAAAAGTAATTTAATAATGGAATAATTACCCATACCAGATTCTACATTTTCGACTTATTTTTGTATGTAGAATCTGGTTTTGCATAGCACGTTAACATTTTTGTGACACCCTGTATTTTTATAGAATTCATTTTCTAGTAACATGATATGTAAGTACTAATGTGGATGTTCAGATCTAAAAACATTTTTAGAAATGTATGTTTTATTTGATCGAAGACTGGAACATCCTGAAACACGTTTCTTTTCGTTGGAAACATGTACTCGAAGTTTCAGTTTACTTACTGGGATAAGCTTTAGAAACACATAGTAAACTATCTAAATGGTATTCAGTTACCGAAGGAATGAGATGATATCTTTGCACACATTTACACATTCAAACGATGGTATGTGATAACAAAGCGAGGAGGATCCAACATCATCATTACATATAATTACAGCAAGAACTAAGGAGTATTGGGCTATCAGCAGCAAAATGACCTTTGCAGATTTACATAACGGCGTCTGTGGCTTGAATAACTAGATTAATCTCGGTTGGAGGAGTTTTATTTAAATATAAATGTATGCTTTCTGGCCTCAATATCGAATATATATTACCATTATTTAAGTTTCGTGTCTTATTACCTTTTTTTAACCATAAATAGACTATTCTTCTAACGAATCTAGTAAATTAGTAAATTTTGGTTATTTTACTATAAAAAAATGATTATTGATTCATTTTTTTTTTAATGATGCTTAGAAACATTAATTATCTGTATAAGGCTAATAACTACGAACTCTAAATACAAAACAAATACTTCATAGCAAAACGTTATTAAAAATGCGCGATTAAAATTACATAAATGCAAATCAAGAACATGCAATGCTGCTAAAACACTATGTGAGACATATTTTTTAATACCAAGTAATTACAATATTATAAACACTAAATATGTGCATTTCTATATAACCATAAAATTATCAATGTTTAATCAAATTGTGTTATGTTTTAAGAGTCTGCAGTACGCTGCGCCATATACAAACATGGTTAATTTCAAAAATGCATTAGCTGCACCTTCACTATTCATCTTATCATTATCTATTACTTTGGTGATAGTATCAAGGTGATATAAATGTATTATTTTTATAAAATAAAAAGCCATGTAGTTTTCTTACAAATTAACCAAACTTGTGTATGTATAGCTTAGAGTATTTAGAATCAAAAAAGCACGTTTCCAGCAAATATACACACTGATTTCAATGGAAAAACTTACAATAGAACCAAGTCTATACAATACAAGCGGATATACCCGCGTTTCGCTCGCTGGCTGAAACGATAGCTAATTTTTAATAAAATCGTATTATTATGTAATATGTAGTTTTTTAGGATTTAACAAACGGACTTATTGGGGTATTAAGCGGGCATTTGTACCTTTAAGGTATAGCTGGTGATTTAATCCAGTACGAAATGAGAAAGTGTAACAATTCCTCTAAAAGTCTTTCCCTCAAGATTTGCCAAAATTATGAATTATCTTTCTTCCACTTGCCAACAAAAAGAACGAGAGATAACTCAGGATATAAAACAAAAAGACACTAAGGGCGGATGTTCTACCTAAGATCAGACTGAATTTAACACGTTTTTTTAATAGACCGAAATTTGTAAGAAAAAGTGAACTGTAAATGTATTGGCCAAAAAATTTACAAAACATCTCTAATTTACATTGCAGATCGTATCACTCATTTAGTTGATAGAGATGAAAATTAATTATAGAAATTACCTTTTTTCGTTTTAAGAGGCGGCTAAAGGCAATTCGATGTCGCCTTCGTGGGAGAGATACGTACAAACATTACTCCGCAAAAATTAGGGAAAAAGTAGTGTGACGTAATAAATAACCAGTTTTTTCTACAAGTATGGTCTTAACCAGCATTTAAAGTACTCTTTCCCACTTCTAATGTACAAAATATACCTTCTGAGGCTGACAATGTTGTCACTCATTTATATAAGTGTCAAAACAATAATGAATGTAGTAAATATTCCAACGTGGGGTCGGCAAACTGCACGTGTAAACGTTCACACGGGCGCAAATTACGGCAATATATTTCAATTTAGATAAAATCATTTTAGTGTATCTTAAAGAATAATAAATTAAACACTAGGTTCGTGAAGTATATATTTAATTTTCTCTTTACATTCCGACTTGTTTTAACTCAAAATATCAACTAGCTAAAACCTACGCCAATATAAAAAGCTAAAATATAAACTCGGACGCCAATTACTCTTTTATATTTTATGATATCGGAAAAATAAAAATTGTATATTTTGAGGAATTCATTTATTTTCATTTCGATACGTGGCTCGTTGTCATACGTTGGAAATGACGTCAGATTATGGTTCCGCGCGATATTGTAACCCGTGAAAATCAGGACAACACCCTTGTGAGCAGGAACACATTCCGACTATAATTTTCGACCAAAAGTCAAAACGTTCTGCATCAAATTAAAGAGGAGAAAATATCTTGCAAAATATTACCTCAAGGACCAGGCAAGGTTAGTTCATGTAAAAATAATCCGCATGATCGAATGTTAAATTTCTAATTGGCGACCGTTTAAAATCTTTAAATTGAAATTACCAAAAAAACGGTACGTGGTACAAAGAATATAAAGGAAAACGATTTTTAGGAAATTTAATTTTCAATCTATTGACAACAAAATTATCAAAATCGGTTAATAAATAGCTGTGGCTGCTGTGGTATGGTCGAATTTAGCTAATGAGGCAGCATAATATGGAGAGAAAAATGGCCCATTGTTGCATTAAGGCATGCGCTAACATAGGTTAATTACGCTGCCTCGTTAGCTAAATTTTACCATAACTCAGTTCCTTACGAACCGATTTTCATATTTTTAGTGTTACTATATTGGAACTTAAATTACAAAAGATTTTTATACGTTACTAGCAGATATACCCGCAGCTTCGCCCGCTGAAGGGATAGCTCATTTTAATTAAATTATATTATGCCTTGTGCAATTTTTAGGAATAGGACTGATTTATTTGGATCATATGCGTGCAATTAAACCCTTAAGATGCGGCTGATAATTCACTCTAGATAAAAATTAGAAAGTTTAACGCTTCCTCTAAACATGTTCCCCTCATGATTAGCAAATGGTATAAATTAACTTCCTCCAATTTCCCAATACAGAGAATGAGGATAACCCGGAATATAAAACAAAGAAGACACTAAAGATGGATTTTCGACTTGACATCAATCTGAATGTAGCACGTTTTTTGAAAATAAACCGAAAACTGTAAGAAAAAGTAGGAGGTAAATATCTTGGCCAAAAACCTATTTCCCCAAAAAGTTTCTCGTTAAATTTTTAAATTTTATTCTTTCAGTAGATTAGTTCTCGTACCTTTTCTGTTCCCTGAAAATATTCTACAGGACTCCCATCCATAGTTAGGAAAAACTAAAATGGCCGCCATTTTGAAATTTTTCAAATAATCTATTTTAGCCGTCTAAAGAATATTTTTAAAACCTTTCTTTTTTCCCATCAAAAGCCTATAAAGAATTATTGTGCCAAGTTTCATGGCCCAAAGTCTTGTGGAAAAGTGGCCACCATAATGTATTTTGTAATATACCATATTTAGGCCTTTAGAGACAAAATATTGCAAAATTCTTTCTTAGTACGCATCTAGAGCCTGTAAGGAATATTTGTGCCGAGTTTCACGGCTCTAAGCCTTATAGTTTTTGAGAAACTGTGATCAGTCAGTCAGTCAGTCAATGGGTTTTGGCTTATATATATATATATATATATATATATATATATATATATAGATAGATACTTTTTTGCAAAACGCACAGTTTTCCTGGTATTTTCACTTAAAAAGTTTAAATGGCTGCTATTTGGAAATTTACAATTCTATCGTGATGATTATTTTTTCATAACTTAAACCTGACAAGTTATAGGTAAATTCTGAATTTCAATAGAATCCGCATAAAAGCTTCGGAGATAAAATTTTTTTATGAAAATTACAAAACTGCAAAAATCTGGGTAATTATACTTTCTAGGACATCCCTTCACATAAACTTTTTTGATTATTTTGACTCAATAAACCATGTTTTGGAGTTTGGTGACGGACTTTACAGACACCCTGTATTAACAACATTAACAACATTTACAACATAAAATAATCAAGGTAACGTTTCTGATTGTGCTACAATACAAAACTTCATGTAGGACAAAGGGTAAAAGCGTGTGCTGTTATAGCACATAAAGAGCTCTAGCGGCAATATGTCTTACCTTAAGCTCCATAAATGGCAGAACAATATTCAGTGACAAATGTGTTACCTAACGGATGGCTTCCGTGCTAGCTCGGAACATGAGTAATCACATTCCCTAATTTTGCCTTGTGATTTTAGCTTATGATAAACTCCTTCTAATAATTTGTAGTTAAAATCGTTATAGATGAATAAAAATATGTTTCTTAGATTTATTGTGAATTTATTAATTATATTATCACAATGAAATATCAAGAAATTGTATTTAATAAAATAGGACAAAATATTGTAAGACCTGTGAGAGCAGCTGATTTAGAAATAAATTAATGTTTTCATTCGACAGATTTAAAGAAAGAATCAACCGTAAAATTTCGGTAATGGTTTGTTTTACTTTGATGCACTTGAATGAACTCTAAGTGTGTCAATAACATCATTTTCTTAAGAAAGTCAATGCTTTATAACTTATACTCAACGATCCAGGTTCAGATTTGATTGGAGGGCTCGTTTTAGCGAATTTCCCCTTACCGTAGGTCTCGTGGTAAGACCTAAGCGCGGGGCCATTATAACTTTTCGTTTTGGTGCCCCCAGATACCAAAAACACCATTCGTTCAAATTTGTATATATATATATATATATATGTAGATCTATATATACATATATCTATCTATATATATATATATATATATATCGGAGTTGATTACGCTCCGATTATGTCTTCAATTTATCTGTGTTTTTGTACCATTGGCGAGGCCAAAACCCTGATAGGGTTTAAATGGCCGTGGGAGTAAGTAAGTGAGAGTAAGAGTAAGTTTTATACCATTTGCCATAATTATAAACAATATTTCAGGTATCGTCTATTTACTTAAACTTGGCACTTAAATACAACTCGATATAACCTATATCGAAACCTGTAGCTTCAATAGAACCTATTTCGGAGTATCAGGCTCCTACTTTTCAAAAACTTGCAATTATAGAACAAACATTTTTTTCAATAAACAAACAGAGAAACATAGAAAAATATGTTTCAAGAATAGTACAATTGCACTATGATTATGGAATAAACAACTAGATTATTATAAGATTTCGTAATTTACTAATTTTTATTTTCTTGATTCTTTTAAAACTATCATTAATAACTTTGACAAATTTGATTTTCGTCAGTTATTTGTTCTGTAGCTTTTGACACTATCAATAAGGAAACAAATATTGCTCTTTTTTATGATCGCATTTTCCCATAACATATACAATTAAATTTGATAGATCGGCAAGTCTGAAGCTGATACCTCAACAATGACTGAGGTAACCAGCCAAACAGGCGTTGCCACATATCAACGCCTTCTCGCGTTTCAAATGGCGTTTCACAATTAACTTACTTGTTTTATTGACCGCTGCTGAGCAGCGCGTCTACTCTATTTTATATACTATCTTTAAAACATCGATTCTCCTTTTATATGTTTAAGAAAACTTTATTTGCCGTATCATACATTTCATCATATTTTTTTGTGTTGTTAATAGTGGTTATTATCCAGCGCTATTTTAAAAATATAAGTTTGTTTTTCTCATTACGTAAACAATCTGTTTACACATATACAGGGTGATTCAGACAACCCGTCCACCTATTGTAACGGGAGAATGGTTTAACGTAGAAACGTCAAATAAAATTATTCCACACTAATTTGCATATGAAGAATTCATTTAAAATATTTTCATGGCGATTTATCTACAGGGTGTTCCAGAAATGAATGTCATGACAACGAATCTCCGAATATTCTTTTGTGAACCTATGGCGAATTTGATATAATTTTAAAGGTATTGTTTAAAAAAATTGGTGAAAACAGAACTGAATTATCTCAATCCGTTTCAAAATGGCGGTCATTTTTGTGAAAATTTGCGATATTTACGAAAACCCCTGTATTTTCTAAACGATTCAATGCTTTTCAGTTCTGATTCAATATCTTTGATCTTTGATAACTCAGCTTTACTACGATATGTCACATGGCAATGTTTTGATAATATCAAATTTTGGGGAAAATTTAATTTTTGAAAATGTGGGTAGACCTGAAAATAAAAAAAATCAAATGGCAGCATATGCTAAAAAGCATACAATTCCTACAACTTTGTAACATACACAAGTGTTCCATCTTTTATAGTTTTTTACAGGGCCGGCGACAGGATTTTCGGGCCCCTGTGCAACCTCCACCCACCGCCGGGCCCTAAAATCTGGCGACCTTTTTTTTACTTCTTACGTGTATTTTTCGGCCCTTTTACAACCATTTCGGGCCCTTTTGGACTGTTACCGGGTCCCCTGCGATCCCGGGCCCCTATACATTTGCCCCCCCGGGCCCTCTGCCTGCCCGAGCCCCTGGGCAATTGACCCAGCTGCCCCCCCTGTCGCCGGCCCTGGTTTTTTTAGTTATGGTCAAAAAACCCCATTTTCCCACATGAAGTGCATGTTATTTGCATGTCCATAGCAAAAGGTTTATAGGTACCCTTTGGTAAAATGGCCGCCATTTTGAAACGGATTGAGGTAATTCAGTTCTGTTTCACCAAAATGTTTCTTTTAACAAGACCTTTAAAATTACATAAATTTGCTATATGTTCACAAAAGAATATTCGGAGATTCGAAGTCATGACATTCATTTCTGGTAGATGAATCGCCATGAAAATAGTTTTAATGAATTCTTCATATGCAAATTAGTGGGGAAAATTTTATTTGACGTTTCTACGTTAAACCGTTCTCCTATTACAATAGGTGGACGGGTGGTCTGACTCACCCTGTATATTGTATGTTGACCACCCTCGGGGTGACGATATAAATTTTCATACTCATGAAGGTCCTTGTAGTAACTAAAACCAAGTCAAATCATCTGCCCCTTTTCACGCACACATTGTGTGGCAGCTGGCTCCTGGCATATATACAGGATAAGTAGCTAATACCGTAAGAATAAGGTGCCTTGGTAAGATTTAAAAGCAAAAACTTTGAGGTTTTGAGGTCTCAAGACTCTAAAAACACAATTCGTTAATATTTTATAACGAATGAGTGCCTGTCCGTCTCGATAACTCCTAATAAGTCCTAAATTGACAATATTTTTAACAAACTTGTAAAGCGATATTTATGACTTCATTCGAAACCAGATAGATTAATAATATCACAGAATGGTTTTTAACAAAACAAAGTTTATTTTCAAGATTTAAAATATTTTAGCGAATTTCCCCTATAGGGAAGAAGCTGTTACCGTAGGTCTCATGGTAAGACCTAAGCCTAAAACCATCATAACTTTTCTTTTTGAGGTCCTCAGATGCCAAAAACACCATTCGTTCACTTTCATAAATATATATATATATATCTATATATCTATATATCTATATATCTATATATATATATCTATATATATATATATATGTGTCTTTAAGCACGATAACTTGCGCAAAAATGGTCCAATCGGAATGAAATTGGGCATAGACGTGTAAAGTAGTAATTATTCGGACGAGTTCGTAAACCAGCCCGATCGGACCACCGGAAGGGGGGGTAAAGGGGGGTAAACCCCCCCAAAAATGGGTTTTTTGAGACTTTTACATAGAAAAATAAAATTTTTCAAATTTTTATTGGCACCATTGAATTCAGCCCAAAAAAACAAACAATTTAGTATTTTGAATCATGGCTCTATGTCCATTGGTTGCCGAGATATTGAAAGTGGTAAACACAGTACGTTGTCCCAATGTTAACCTTATGGGAAATAAGTAAAATTCTATATCTCGCTTATTTCTCAACATATCTTTATAAAACTTGGTAAATGGCTTCTTCTAGTTCAGATCTACTAAATATTGAATTAAAACCACCCAGTTTTAATATACCTGTAGCAGCAAACCTCCATACTCATTCCCCATGTTATTCTTATGGAGCTTACAAAAACATGTCAAATCTCGCTATGTTGGATCGAAATATGTTGTTTTGCACTTGAAATTCGCTGAGTATGCAGGTCTGCTGCAACGGGGGTATTTAATAGTTTTATGTAAATTTAATGATTAGAACTAGAAAATTTAATTGATGTATGCTTAAGTACCTTTTTTGAAGTTTTGAATCATTACTTTAACTCAATTGGGTGCGTAGATATTGAAAGGCTATCACAGTATATTGACTAGATTATTCTCTAAGTTCCCTGAAGGAAGTAAATTTTCCAAAAGTCTGTGACAAATACCAAAATTACTTACAAAGATCACCCCATACTAATGAATATTGCCAACAAATGAGTATTAATTTTACAATGCAACGCTGACTGTATGATTGAGCTTGATTGTTACTTGGGATTATTTAATTTGTTTTAGTTAAGATTTATTCATTATCATTCTATTTATGATTCATTAAGATATATTATAATATGAACTTATTTATTCAAGATTGCTGATCAAAATTACCACCACTAGATATCAACTAGGTTAAAATTTAATAAAAGAAAATCATTTATTGCTGCAATAAAACATGCGACTTTGATTATATTTCGTTCTTCATTTCCATAACGATGAAAGCTCATGAATGATAAAATATACTTTTATGGGCGATATATTCATATACAAAGTCCAAATGAACCCGGGAGCTAAGATTAAGTATATTAAGCAAAAACTGTTGTCCTATGTAGTTAAACAGCCTGAAGTAATTTACTTAAATGTAGGAACAAATGATGTTCCATTACTATACAATGGAGGAGCAGGTTACGATGGCGGAGGAGGAAAAAGGGCTATCCTAGACTCAATGGCAGATCAGTTGTATACGGCCAAAACTAGGTTTCCAAATGCTCATGTTATTGTAAATAGCATCCCTTTAAGAAGAGATATAAATAATAAATCTCTTCGCCAGCTTAGTGAGCAAATTGAGTTAATGTGTTTTAACTTTAAAGTTCACTACGTAGAGGTTAATGAATGTTTGCGGTGGTACCACCTTGCTAGAGATGGGAGACATCTCAACAGAAAGGGCAACTATTTGATGGGATATTTGATGCATGAGGTTATCCAGAATTTTATCCAGATAAATCTTGAACCCCATTCTCCTGAACCAGCTCTCCATTCGGGAAACGACCTTACCATTACTCCACATTCCTTAACTTAGCAAATTGAAATGGTAAAACGGTGGCCTACGACACTGTTTCACCGTCTAATCCTTCCGTCCTCTCATCTTATGCAACTGCCCATCCAGAATTCCTTAGATTTATCCACCAGAGTATCCAAGGTTTAAGTTCAAAAATTGATGCCATTGACATTTTAGTTGAACAGTTTTCACCTGAGGTAATTTGCTTGACTGAACATTTTTTGTCTGGTTCTGAAATTGAGGCACTTTGCATTCCAGGATACCATGTTTCTGCAAGCTACTGTAGAACTGAGGAAAGGAGGGGGGGAGTCTGTATCTTAGTTTCTGATTCCTTAGAAACTCAGTCCATTGACGTTACCTCTTTCTGCTCGGAGGGTGAATGTGAGTTTGCGGCTGTGAATATCAAGGTGTCGGACAAATGGTATCTTCTTCTGGGTACTTACAGAACGCCAAAACGTAAGTCTTCAGATTATCAACTCTTTTTTGAAAATCTCTCTGGGTGTTTGGATAAAGTCCTTAGTAAAAATACCCAGGCAGTTATCGCTGGGGATTTTAATATTGACTTGGCTGTTAGTGATTTCGCTTCAATCATGTTGATAAATTATTGTCTTCTTATGGTTTTAGACAAACCATTTATACATTCACCCGGGAATTTGGTGGATCCTCTTCTATAATAGACAATATTTTCACAAATATCCCAGATGCGAGATTTGGATCGTCGGTCCTGGTTACAGGTATGTCTGATCATCATGCTCAGATGGCAGATATCAGTGTTGGCCAATTTAAACCCGTCACTCCTACTTTCAAATTGTATCGCTCCTTTTCTCAAGACAATATTCGAGTGTTTAATTTTCTCCTTCATAAAGAAATTGGGGTGATTTATTATCAGTGGAGAATGTGGATGAAATGTATGAGGCTTTTATATCAATCGTCAAATACAACTTTGATTTAGCGTTCCCCGAGAAGAAGGCCAAAATAAAAACAAATCTTCCATCCAAAAGAGTTGTCCCCCCCCCTGTACTTCAAAAAGCCCGAGATGACCTGCTCCACCTGTATAGCTTGACTAGGGACTTGAATTCATCTCATCCGATGAAAAAGAGGTATATCTCTCAAAAGAAAACATTCAGGAAGCAGGTTCAGTCCTATAGAGCATCTGTGGTACTAGATAAGATCTCTAGTTCACACAACAAGCAAAAGGCTATCTGGAGTGTTGTCAACGAGAACATCCCTGGAAAGGCTCCAAAACCCTTCAAAAAGCTCGTTGTTGAAAACGGTGATGGGAACCTGCTGGATGACCCGAAGGTAGTTTCTAATTACCTCAACAATTACTTCTCTGAGGTTGGAATCAGAACTGGTAGTGATGGACCGTTGTCGAAAGTCCCTTCTTTAGACCCTGTTGGACCAAGGATTTTTTGTCACCAACAAACAAGGAAGAGGTTGCAACAGCAATAAAATTGCTGAAGTCAAGCAATTCTTTTGGCCTTGACGGTGTTTCATCCAAAATCCTCAAGGCTTGTGCTCATCACCTATCAGGTCCTCTCGTCCACATAATTAATTCCTCTTTTACGTGTGGACAGTTTCCATCATTGCTTAAGACCGCTACTATCAAGCCTTTGCCCAAAATAAAAAATTCCCGTACTCCTGAACACTTCAGGCCAATTTCAATTTTATCAACCTTTTCCAAGGTAATTGAAAAAGTATTTCTGAACCGCATGTCTTCATTCCTGGCCGAGCATGACATCCTCTTTAAGAATCAGTTTGGATTCCGAAAGAACACTTCAACTTTTGATGCTTTATTCAACTTTGTATCTTACCTGTCCTCCTCTCTCGACCAGCAAAGTTATTCATTAGGTTTGTTCCTTGACTTGAGTAAAGCTTTTGATGTTGTAAATCATTCCATCTTGCTTAGGAAGCTGGAAAAACTGGGCTTCAGAGGTAAGTCATATGACTGGATATCTTCATATTTACAGGACAGATCACAAGTTGTTTCGGTTCCATTCATTGATGATCGAGGTTTTCTCAAGTTAGGAGATTCAGAAAGTTTGAATGTGCGGTATGGAGTACCACAAGGGTCTGTATTAGGCCCTGTTTTATTCCTTATCTTCATTAATGACATAGCTAAAAGTGTTTCTAAAGGGAATATTTGTTTGTTCGCTGACGATACTTCTCTTTCTCTTTCAAACAAATGTCGAAAGAAACTAGAGGTCGAAATGTTTATTGAAGCAAACTCAGTTTTGCAGTGGTTGTCTGAAAATGGTCTAGGTGTAAATGCTTCCAAGACAAAGGTTGTAAATTTTTTCTTGAGGAAAAGGGAAGGTTCAGAGATGACCCAACTAATGTTGGGTGATTTTGAAGCGACTTCATCTTCCAGCACAAACTTTCTGGGGATAATCATAGATTCAAATCTCAATTTCCATGAGCACATTGACAGAGTATCAAAAAGGTTAAGTCGTATTCTCTTCCTTCGGCGCAGGCTCACATACTTCTCAAATCGTGAAATCCTCCTCACGGCTTATTATGGATGTTTTTTTCCTATCCTTGCTTATGGAGTTGCTATCTGGGGGCATGATAGTTCCAAAATCAAATCGATCTTCAAAGCCCAAAAGAAAGCTGTGCGAATTATATTTGGCCTACGAAAAGCATCTTCATGTAGAGGCGTATTTAAGGACAATAATATGTTAACATTCCCGTCAATTTATATATACAACTGCTTAGTTTTTATTAGGAACAACTTTAGTCTTTTTCCCAAACAACCTCCCTCCAAATATAATCTCCGAACATCTCACAGCCTGCCTATCCCAAAACACAAAACATCCTTTTTTGAAAACCAAACATACTTCACCTCAATAAAGATTTACAACCATCTGCCAATGTCCTTTAAGAGTCAAACGAATACAAATAAATTTAAAAAAATGTTAAAAGACTTTCTAGTTCTTAAGGAGTGTTATACCTTGAATGAATAGTTTACTTGATTTTTGTTATGTTGTGCTGCATTTTATATGTACTAGAGATCGCCAGTGGTCGAAAATTCGACCAATTTTCAAAGTGACAAATAGGGATAGCTAATTTTATAAATAATCCCCGCATAAACCAATGCGTTTCTAAATACATTTAATATAGCACATATTTTCCATGTAAACACATAATATAAGCAGACTGAGGCCCCAAAAACAAAAGAGAAAGATTCAGTCCTTGACTAATTATTTTACTTCATTCCTGGCTTATGGCATGGTTTTTAGTAATTAGTATTTTATTAAGATAATGACTATTTTATTAAGATTTCATGTTTTTTAGGAATAATTATTGAATCAGAGAAAAGTAAAACTTCAGCCATCAAATCAGTTTATCCTGTACACCTGTTACCACAGTTCTCTCCCTCCCTCCATTAATTCCTCACTCTCTACTTCCGACCTTCTTTCCACTTTTCCCTCCTTTTCTCCTTCATTCTCTTCTTACCATCTCTCCTCCCTTCTTTCCTACCATTTGGAACTTTTTCCCTCCTTCCCTCTCTTCCTATTATCATCACTAAAATGTAATATATATTTTACCCATTATCCACCAATAAAAACAAAATTTGAATATAATGTGTCCATTTGTACTCCGGTTGCCAAGCCCGGTGACAGGATTTTTGGGCCCCTGTGCAATTGAGAAACCCGCCTATTTTTACTCATCTCGATTCTGGGCCCCATTTTTTACTAATCTCACGTGGAACCGGGCCCCCTGTGAGTCCAGGCCCCTGTGCATTTGCCCCCCCCCCCCCGTCGCCGGTAGAAACTTAACTTAATGTACTTTTTTCTTCCCTTTTTATCTGAAAATGTTTATCTCTTAATCTTATTTAAGCAAGTAATCTTTATTTTTCCATATATATGTAAAATGGAACACATTTTCAAATTCTATAATTTCACTCCATGCCCCAATTAACTGAGGCTTAATGTTTCTACATCAAATCTTTACTCTATGAAAAATATCATGTGATAACAGCTACATATGATGCTAACTTTGTTTACATTTGGTTGTTATAATATCACAAAAACAGCAACTCATAAGGCTAATGTTAATTTTTTCAGTGGGATTCTGCACATCTACAGGAAAATACAATTCTCTCGGTGTGCTTAGATTTTTGCTGCGTTGCACACAGTCTGAGAAAAAAGGAGTACAAAAACCTTATGGGGAAAGTGCGTGTCTATTGATATAAAGATTATGTACTGACGATTGTTATGCACATTATTGTGTTTTTTGGCAATAAAGAAATTTGATTTGATTTGAAAAATCATCCGGAAATGTTGAGAACACCATAAGCCTGAAACCTGTCAACCACACAAGAATCAAATGTCTTGGTGAGAAAATCCCAGGTAAAAGTTAGTTGTTTTAAGAAAATTTTCCCTAACAGTACATACTTGGAGAAAAGGGCTGAACAGCTGATACTTTTGTTTTCATACACAATTACTTGTTTTATTAACCGCTGCTGAGCAGCGCGTCTACCCTATTTTATATACTATCTTTAAAACATCGATTCTCCTTTTATATGTTTAATAAAACTTTATTTGCCGTATCATACATTTCATCATATTTTAATCACTATTCGTATGATTATAATCTTTTATTACATAGTAAAAGACAATAAATAATCGTTAAATTAGTTTTTTTTAAGTTGGTTCTCTCAGATATTTAGTTTCCTTCATTTAGATAGGAATCTAAAGCACAACTCAAATCACTCTACTTACTTTACTCCCATAGCCATCGATACTCAAGTGGTATTTAGCTATGCCGTGTATTCGCTTACGTCTTCCGAGCCTCAGCATCTTCTTCAACAACTCTCATATCGTTTATATATTTGGCAACTTCATCTTTCCGTCTTTTCTGTGGACGTCCAGGAGGTCCTCTTTTATAGGGTATTTCTATCAAACTACTATTACAAATTATTTTATCTCGTTGTCATTGTTTTTGTAAGTGTCCAATTTTCAGAAGTCAATATCACTATTTCCTTTCTCATTAGCTTTAATTTAATCATCACTACTAAGTCTGCTGGACTCCAGACTTAATTAGTAAATATGTGTCATCGGTTTGGTGGGGAAATATTTCATTACAAGTGCGCATGAGGTGGGTATAATAATTATTCATTAAAAATTATGACTACCAGTCAATTGCAGGGTGTTACAAAATATGAAGCTTTTGAACGAGCACTATTAGGAAAGTTTTAAAAGTATTTCTACAATCAAATATCAAACTGAAGGCAGGAAGCGATATTTATTTGATCTCGTCAAGTAGTTTATAGCATCTGAATTCACATCGTGATTACTGTCGAAATATGCCACACAGATGTCTCGTCATGAATTTTTTTTCTTCATACATTATTTTGTTCTTAAATAGCCAAGAAAATTGTCCAAAGGGGTCTAATCAGAACCTCTGGGCCAGGAGGCCAAGGAATAGGCCAATACCTCCCTATCTAACTACTCGGAAATTTGATGTTTAGTGTGTCGCACACTTTATTGCGGTAATGAGTCAGGGTATCATCATCGTTTTACTCATGGCTACACAGTAAACAAACTTACTTTTTACTTCAGTTTGAGCTTTTAATCGTTTGGTTATTGTAAACATTCTTCAAGTTGTGCTTGTTCAAAAGTCTGGCATTCTTTTTTTCTTCGCATTCTTTATAATAAATAATGTTTAGTAGGAATCCGTAAAATTTTTTATTTATTTACTTTAATTTTGTTTGTAAAAGCAAAGCAAATATATTTTATTTTTATTCATTTTAATTAAATTGTTGTATTCATGTACATTTTTCATTTATTTATTTTAATTTTATTTTTATTATAAACATTTCATTTAAGCACACAATTATAGTATCTATATTAATAAAAGGATTTCTGTGATTTTGTTCAGAGCATATCAATCTCTAGAAATTATTTTTATATACATATTTGGTATCAAATTCAAGTTATTACTCTCTAGATGTGCCTTTTGCGGGTTTGGAAAATATCATACGAAAAGCCTTCGCACAGGAGGCTTTTGAAATTCAAGCGAAAGTTCTACTATCTGTAGAGAAACCTATAAACATTTTCCAGTTAACATGTTTTATAACTAAACACATGAAATAGCTACATAGATGTACAGAATGTAGGACTATCAAAAATCAGCTAATATTCATCCACATTATGATTTTTATTTCTTGTAATGTAGACGTTTATTATAAGACAACAAAAAATAATTTATTCTCACCATAAGGAAGAGTAGGCCCATACTCTATTGAAACCAAGACCATCAGTCTATAATCATCTTAATATCCTGAACCTTTTTTTAAAAAGAAAACTTAAAAAAGGAACACATGTAACTCAGGAGGTGCTCTGGAGATGGAAACGATTGATGCTTTTTTAACGTTGAAAATAATTTTAAAATTTCAATATTTTTATTGAATAGTCCAGTAAAATTGGGGGTTTAGATCGGCAACTGATGTCCGTTCACAAAATTTGATCTGAGCTTCTTTTGAGCTCTATAATCAAAGATCCGATGAGTCCCCAAAAAATAAAGTTGGTTTACACCTTTAAAATCAGGTTTCAAAATGTCGATTTTTTATAATGGGATGATTTTGAAAAAATGCTTCCTCTTTTCATTTACCTCCATTTATCAATATAATGCCTTGGGACAACCTCCGATACTTTTTGGATGGTAAATACTTCATTTTGACCAATTGTAAATTTTTGGCCGCCATCTTGGATCCGCCATATTGGATATAAGTTATTTTTTCTAATGTAAAGATAGTGTTGTGACACATCATTTTAAAGTAAATTTTTTCACTGATTAAAACGTCGTAATCCGTTTTTGAAAATCTTGATTCGTTTGAAAGATAAACTCAAATTAAATTCATCCCTATACATTTCTTATAGACTCTTCCCACTTTGAATATATGTTTTTTTCTTAAATCTCCTGTTCTAATTGAAGTATGCAATTCATTTTGGTCTTAAAATACTCAGTATTATACGGGCTTTAATTTGAGTTATTGCTCATTAAATTCGGATGAGTAAGAGACGAGTTATATTGCTCTATTCAACGTAAAGTCCAATTTTTTAAAGATTCTATTTTAGTTAAAGATTTATATCTCAAGTTCGAAATAAGACACAAGGTTTATTCTGGTCTTAAATGACTCAATGAATCATAGGCCTTCTTTGGAGCTATTGATTTTTAAATCCATTGGATTAAGTGATTCATGAGTCTCTAATCAACATAATATTTATTTGTTGCAAGAATTTGTTTTTTGTTAAAGAGTTATTCCTCTGAGTATTTTAATACCAAAATTAATTGCATACCTCAATTAGAACAGGAGATACAAGAAAAATAATAAAAATTTATTCAAAGGGCGAAAGGTCCATGAGAAATGTATAGGGATGAATTTAATTTGAGTTTATCATTCAAACGAATTAAGATTTTCAAAAACGGATTACGGCGTTGTAATCTGCGTAAAAATTTACTTTGAAATAATGTGCCAAAACACTATTTTTATATTAGAAAAAATTAACTTATATCCAATATGGTAGATCCAAGATGGCGGCCAAAAATCTACAATTGGTCAAAATGAAGTATTTACCACCCAAAAAGTATTGGAGGTTGTCCCAAGACATTATATTAATAAATGAAGGTAAAAAATGAAAAGGGGAAGCTTTTTCTCAAAATTTATCCCATTATAAAAAATCGACATTTTGAAACGTGATTTTAAAGGTGTAAACAAACTTTATTTTTTGGGGACTCATCGGATCTTTAATTATAGAGCTCAAAAGAAGCTCTGACCAAATTTTGGGAACGGACATCTGTTGCCGATCTAAAGGGTGTTTTGGCCTTATTTTACTGTACTATGAAGATTTATCTTGAATAATCAACATTTAAAACTCATTATAAATTAATAACCTGGATTTTACGCAAAAGAATATTCAAGTGTTTACGGTTAGCCTGCTTGTTGTGATTTTTTTTTATATTAAGTTGTTAGACTTAAGATATGAAACAAAATTCAGGTCAGATCAGAGGTTTGCTAAAAAATAAAGCAAGAGACTGTCGCATCGATGTTGTGTATAAATAACATACAGATTCTTTACTTTAAAGAAAAAACTCTTAAACAGGCATGAGGATGCACTAAGCATTATAGCAATGAAGATCCACATAAAGTAACCCCCCAAATCATGCAAATTGAAAATGGTTAACTATCAAAGCTGTAGAGTGAATAACGTATACAGTGACAGAATATGGATGAAATGAATTTTTATCCCATATTGAAGTTTAAGTATAAAATAATACTGTATTTTAATAGTTTGTTGATGGGCGGTTCAGCCACTGGAAATTTTATTCCAGCGACGCAATCGGACTAAAAAGTAAAAAAATCACACCAATACACAATTTCTCATTGAAATGTGTTTTACGCTGCGACAGCCCATATACCCGGGTGTCTCACCTAAAGTGAACCAATAGCTAACTTTTTTATTATAAATCTGACAAAGAACTTCTTATGGGGCACTTCCCTTAATTTTTAACGCTGCTTTTTGTAGTCACTTTGAAATTTTAAAATATGGCTGCCATTTTCCAATATGGCGAACAACATCGATTTTTCTTATGGAACACCCTATATTTTAAGGCGTTTTTGGATTTTACGCTTAATTTTAGGAACTTTTTATTCTTTCTCATTTTTTCTAAACTCACTGTTTAGCAGATATGAGCAGTTGAAGTTTGATTTTTCCCCATTTAAAATGCATTGTTTCCATTTAACTGTGCCATCCCATGTATTCCTTATGGAGTAAAATCATATTCAAAATAACACATTTCCACGATTAAATCTCGACTAAAAATTATTTTATGGCTAAACCTCAACTAAACTAACATTTTTAGGCAATTTGTTCTTTGGTATCTTTTATTAAACCCAACCGTTTTCGATATACAGACTACCAACAATTTCCCAATGCATTTTAAATGGGGAAAACTGTAACTTTAACTGTTCATACCTCCTACACAATTGGGTTTAGGAAAAAATGATAAAAAATAAAAAGCCATATTGGAAAATGGCGGCCATATTTTGAATTTTCGAAGTACTCAAAAGAGCAACGTTAAAAATAAGAGGAAGTGCCCCATAAGAAGTTTTTTGTTCATACCTCCTACACAATTGGGTTTAGGAAAAAATGATAAAAAATAAAAAGCCATATTGGAAAATGGCGGCCATATTTTGAATTTTCGAAGTACTCAAAAAAGCAACGTTAAAAATAAGGGGAAGTGCCCCATAAGAAGTTTTTTGTTCATACCTCCTACACAATTGGGTTTAGGAAAAATGATAAAAAATAAAAAGCCATATTGGAAAATGGCGGCCATATTTTGAATTTTCGAAGTACTCAAAAAAGCAACGTTAAAAATAAGGGGAAGTGCCCCATAAGAAGTTTTTTGTCAGATTTATAATAAAAAAGTTAGCTATTGGTTCACTTTAAGTGAGACACCCGGAAGCCTATTTTATTACGTCGTTTTTTAAGTCACGAAGTGACGCGGGCTGCTAGTTATGAATTGTTTGGTTTTTTATTTTTCAAAACACGGGGTTAGGGAGTAGACATGAAAACAGTGTAAAGTAATCAGATTCTACCATAAAATCTGATGTTTGGATCTGGATGGCCCTTTAGGGATTTCGTCGCACGATTATCCCTCTTCGGCTCTACCTAAATCCATTTCCTTAATCCACTGAAAGCCATCAAAGCCAACCGAGATTGTACTATAATAATCAATGCTTTTCTCAGAGAATTCAAGCGTAGATTGAAAATACAATGAAATATTTTGGCGTTTCATAATTAAAAAATAGTATTAGTGTATTTTTATATTGATAAAATTTAATATCTGATAAAAAAACTACAACAGAATAAATATTTAGTGAATCGCTGATAGTAGCAGACATCATGTTATTAAAAATTGTACATTGTTCTTGTCTAACTAGTACGAGTATGTTAAAAATACAATAGTACTTAAATATTATTCCTCCACTTAAATTTGTAAATTTTACTAACGCAATATATTCTATATAATATTTTTAATACATTCCCTTTAAAATTGCGCTAAATTGAACAATATCTGATTAAAGTAGAGTTTTAAAATAAAAATTAGTGAATTTAATCTAGTAAATCTTATAGATCTTTCACACTGAAAGTACGACAGCCAGTTGCTTATTTAAATAATACATTTGATTGTTATAATCTTATGCTTGATTTGATAGAGCTTTTTTTTTTCTTGTCCACTAATCCACAGGTTGAAAAAAATGTTAAGAGTGTGAAGTAGTAGTTGGATTAGATAAACCATGGATATAAAAATAACAAGAACAAATAAGCATGGGCGGATTTCTGGGGGTGCCAGGGGGTGCCTTGGTGGATTTGTTGGCAGTGAAGGGGGAAAATGTTTTCGACATAACTTTGAGGTATTTGCTTAAATTACTAATGGTCGTTGTTAAATAAAACAAGTACCAGCTTAGAATAGGCCTTAAAACGGAGTTTAAAGGCCTATTCTAAGTTTGTACTTAGAACCTAAAGTTTAAATAGGCCTTAAAACCTTAAATAGGAGTTTGATGTATGAATTTGAGCATGTAACACTTCAAACGTTAAGTGAGCTGGCACCCCCAATTATTATAACCTAAATCCGCCCATGCAAATAAGTTTAAATTGTCAATAGTTTTAAGACAAATATGTTGTGTTGTTTAAACGTTTGACATACATAATTATTAATTTGGTTATTTTATGTATTTTTGTTTGATCTTAATTTAATATAAGCAAAAACGAAGTTTATAATGTAAATTATGCTTGATATTTACCTTTATTTGCGAACTAGTATAGCTGTAGGAATAAAAGTAAAGGTGAATTCTTACTATGGACAGACGGTTTTTTATACGCTCCTTTATTCCTCATGCCGTCCTTAGCTGTTTTAGCTTTCAATATATGAGTTCGATAGTGAATCCGATTCTTGATACCTGAGCCACAAATCCATCTACGACGTTTAAACCATGGTGCAAACCATGGTAAAAAACAATAATTTACAACTGCACTCAATATAGCTGCATCCCTTAGGAAGCAATTGTTTCATTATTTAAATTAATATTTCCTCCCATTTACTCAAACAGTCCCTTGCCTCCTAAGAGAACTTCAGTTAAATTTCAACTACATCAGATTCATATTGATAAACCTCTATAAGTCTCATCAACTCATCAACTAATTTAATGGATATGTCCAAAAACCAGGTTTTGCGAGCACTGGTAATCATTATGTTATTTGCTAAATGTTAAGGTCTAACCAGCTTAAGCTTTATATGCAAAGGGTTTGCAAAACACAGCAAAGAAGCAATATTTAATTCCCTCCTTCCAGGTGGCGAACACGTAGTTACCAATAACATGCTGTCACCACACAGCAGCACACCTTTAGAATATTATAGTATATTACACCAACATGCAGAAAATTCTCATTTTGTGAATATACGTTTTCCCTTTCGCAATTTCTTTGGTGCTACATCTTATTATAGTTGTTTTACGCCTTACAAGGTAAGAATCATCCGATCTATTCCATAACATTAAAGGTCTTAGAATAATAACTTATAATCTATTTAGTAGTGAAAATTTAACCTTTATATTTAATTCAATAGAAATACATTAAATTTTCAATATATCTTACAAAACGTGAATATTGTAGGTTCCATTAAACAAGAAAAATTGAAATGTGTCTCATCATAATTCTTTGAACTATACAGCAAACTGAACAAGATATAAACAGGACACCCCTGTCAGACACAGTTTTTCGCTATTTTGATTGCATGTCACTCTTTGCCTTTAAATCCAGAAATGAACTTACGAAAATATTGATAGTAAGTAACAGTAAGGATATATAGGTAGAAGGCTGAAATGTGGGATACAGATTAAGCCTAATATAGGCTAAGTGGTTTCCATTCTCAACTGACCTCTCGAATTCACCAAAAACCAGAGTTCCTATATTATTATTCTTAAATTTTCTTAACGGGATCATGCGCAGAAAATGTTCGCGCACGTAGGGGAGGTAAAACCCCTCCCGTCATTCCCCTTCAAACTATGGAGTGGGTTAGAGGAACTATTCTTTTATCGTACTCAACAGCTACTTAAATGCTAACTAATGTTAAATGTTAATGTTAGCTTATTTTAATGTTAACTGTTTATTTACCGGTTGCAGTTGCGACAGTTTCTTTTCAATATTATTCAAAAGACAGATGTGAAAAAAGTTGTTGGTTTCCTTTATAGATCAGAGGATGAAAATAAAATTACGAACACAGGAAGGCTTTTTGTTGTGGTGCATGCTATACAAGAAATAGGGTTTAAAGGGAGTATTTTTTGCATTTCAACCACTTTTTTAGGTTTATTTTTGCAATCGTAGAGTGTGCCTGTTACAGCCTTCCATCTTTGTATAGTGGTGAAGAACAAAGTTGGAAAGATAACCCACAACTGAACTTGGCACTGCGGTTTACTAGGTCTGGAAAACGTTTGCAACGAACATGTTATTTGAACTGGGTATCTGCCTTGTGGAGGTAAAATGTCAATTAGTCCTTTTAAAGGATTCCAAATTTTTAATTTGTATTGTGAGCAAATCTATATTCAACTTCTATTTTTAGATAAAATAAATTTTATTAGTTTATGAAGTATACAAATACTGTACTTAGAATTGTATTTGTAATATACTCTAAATTCTCACTACTTTTAATACAAAATAACAGTTTAAAGACGTGTTTCGTCATTCATTTCAAAAATGAAGTTTACAAACCCTTGTGTACAACATTGAGATTAAAGTTTCAAATATGTATTCAGAGGGTATTCGGTAGTTTCTAATCCCAGCAAACTATCACTACGTTCAAGCTCGCTCTCGGCCGTTACCATCTATGACTGACTTTCCAACTCCAATTACACAGCGCCTGCCTCGGGCCATCGTTATTGTGTCTTATACCGACGAACCACTTTCACCTCCGAGTCCAACAAGTGAATATTCTTAACCTAGATCTTTAATGATCCTGTTCTTTCATTGGCGTGTCTAATTGTTTCAAAAATGCAAAGAGAGAACTGTTTTTGATAACTGTTTGTAACTCAAAATATCCTTAATCTTCAAATTAATCCTGAGAAAATTATATCTTTTATAAGTTAATTATTCTTAATCCTATTTTACAAAATGTTGATTAGAACCTACAATACAGAAATGATATAGGTTCTAGGATAACATCGTCATCCTAAAATTGTTTTCATTTTAACTGAGAAACGTTATGTTTTTCTTCAAACTCTAAAACCGATATAATAATCCGGGGCATGAATACTTTAAATGCCATGAATATGTTTGTAGACTATTCAATATTAACTGTTCACAACTTTTCTCAATAAAGAAAAATGACTACCTTGAAACAATAAACCAAACGATGCAATTAGAAAAACACTATGTGATGCTTAAATTATTTAGATCACTGGTACAGTGAAATTAGCGGTTTCTGGGAAACGAGTACAGACCTGCAGCTTTAGAATATACCGAACATATAATAAAGGTTAGAGTTTCAGAACTAAACAAATGACTTCACTTAAAAACAGTGATTAATGCTATCAGTGGAGTTACTTAAAATAGTATTCCTATGTTTGATCTTATGGAGGAATTCAAAACTTTAAGGACATCTCCGGCTCTCCCTTAGTTCTCATCCTAATTATTCCGCTCCTAATTTTTCTGACGACACCTAAATTATTAAAATATGTTCAGAACTGCAAGAGGGGAAAATCACGAAAATACCTAGCTGACGTATGAAATAAGTAAATTTATAAAGCAGCTCATATAAAATCACTCTACTTCATTTGGTTTTTAAATGTATGCAGTAAAGTTTTTTAAATATCCATTTTTCTATTATTTCAACTACTGTATTATTTAAACGGTTTTTAAAATGAAAGTTGTAAAATCACTTTTTTATAGTGAAATACTTGTACACAATAATGATCCATGATTAATCAAGCAACCATTATTTAATATAAAAAATATCACTAAGCAAAGGTAAAAATACAAGGTGTTTTTTTTTCAAACGCAACCCACTTATAAGAATGAATAATGCACATACGAGGTAAAGATGAAATGAGTATTGTTTTGTTAATCTTTACATTTTATACAACCTATTATTTAAGTTTGATCACATTTAGCCTACATTATGTGTTCAAACAATCCGCCATTGATATTTATACCAAGTTGTGCTCTATCCATCAAATTCCTGAACATGTTTTGCAAAGTACCTCTTTAAATTTCTTGTATTAAATTTGTTATATTTGTTTTGAGGTCCTGCATATCCTGTGAATCGTTTTTGTAGGCCTTACTTTTTTTGTATCCCCAAAGAAAATAATATTGCAGGGTCAAATCCGGGATCTTGGGGGAAAATAATCCTTCAGATATATAATAAAGTTTTGGGTTTTGTTAAAAAAAGACCCTGTATAAATCACTGTTCCATAGCAATAAAATTGTCTCTTCTGTTACTAAAATTGTGACTATGTTAGTAATAATGCCGAGAAGCTGCTATATTCATACTACCTAGCACCAATATCATGTAAAAATGTATTGATATGTATGTATCTTGTCAATATCCATTGATCCAGAAGATTTCTACATAGAAAAGCCTCAATATACTTCAAGTTTAAATAATACAAAAATATCCATAACAATTTCATAAATTTGCGCAGATATCACCAATGACGACGCCGCGGTAAGCTTCTTACCTCAGGACCCGGGAGTTATATGGCCAGGACACCATTATTGTTACAATTTTCTGTACAAATAACTTTACCCATGAATTCTTGGAGCTGAAAAAAAATAAAATTAAATTAATCATAACTTCAATCTAAACTCGTTTGGAAAGAGAAATTTACCAATACTATATCTCTGTACGTTTGTGAGGTTAAGTCTGAGGTCTGAGGTTGTTTGTTTCTCCTTCACACTTAAGCTACTGAATTGAATTTTGCCTTGACATTTCCTAGTTAGAGCCATGACTAATAAACGTTTAAATTAATAATTTATACTAACCATAAAAGTAAATTAATGTAATATTTCAGTAGAATATTCGGCCTGAGACAACATTTACAAGCCCAAAGCGAAATATAAAAAATCAGGAAACCATACTTATAAAACAAAAATAACTTAAGAAAATAGAAAATTATTTAAATAGCGTTTAAAATCTAAGAAACAACAACATCATTAAAAAATATTTAGATCCACAAGTTTGGCTGTTTTATGTGCATATAATGACTTTTAATCGTTAATCATTGAATAACAACACTTACATATAGAATTCGCTAAATAATTTATTTGTAAAATCTAACAAACTAAAAGGGACGTGAATTTAGTATTAAATATATCACTTTTTCTTTGCTCAACATAAATGTAGTAATATCGTAGCCCCTTGCTAATTCGGCATTTTGTGAAGTTTCTAATGTTGCCTGGACACTTCATTATGTGCCCAGTGCACAAAATTCATATTTTTCATTTCAAATAGCTTATAGATTACAGCATGTGCCCAACGCTCCATGGATACATGTAAGAATCGGGGTTACACTGTGTTCAGTTGTTCGTGTTTGGCGCTTGTTTCAAAATCTTTGGTCAAGGTAAAATTTTAGATGTTTTATTGTTTATCATTAATAGTTTTAAATGAAAATTTAATTGAACGTCGCCTCTTGGAATTAAGCTTTAATTGAATAGAACAAATGATTATAAACTATACTTTGTTTAAAGTTTTAAAATGTTTTAATTCCTTTTTCCCGTCCAAATAATCACGCGATGAAACAGAGGGACAAAGTAAGTTATCCTTTTAAATAAAAATGAAAATTGCAATTGAGTGATTACCAATTTAACGTTTACTTACGAATAATTACCATTAAATACCCAACGAAACTTGTTTATTAACCATTAAAAGTCTTAAAAAGTCGTGGTCTTTGGTTTTAAATCTTAAAACCATTAAAAGTCTTTGTGATGATTGGTTGTCTTATATAGTTTTTATCTATAACGGTCTATTAGTACATATATTGAAAAGTGCTAATGTATGTTTTGGTAAACAATCTTAAAAAAATGCAATGAAAATTTTTCATATAATAATTTAAGCCTATTTATTTTTACATATAATAAAAATAAATTTGAACTTTAATTTACTTTATTTTATAACGCGTTCCTAAGTGCGAAGATCGATAATTTTAATGCTAATTGTAGGTAATTGTTATACATTTTATGATAACTTTCTGCAGTCAACTAGGTCTTATATAGGATTTACTAATAAATATTTAAAAGTGTACGACCGTCAATTGTACTTATTAATGTGAGCTATGTTATAATTTTATGTAAAAGTATAAGATTGACTGAGGTTCAAGCAAGTAGATGGTTCATTACCAAAGAAAAAGATTAACAACTGAATAAATGGCTTAGTAGAATATAAATATATGTTATATAATACTATTTAATTATGCCTTTTATTATTAAAAGTATTAACAACCATATGTAGTACTAAGTCACCCGTGGCTTCGCCTACATTCAAAATTATACAATTATACAGGGTGTTTTTTTTTTTTTTTTCAAAACGAAACCCAAAACTATATTTTATCAATGAAGAATTATTTCCTCCAAAGATCCCCGGATTTGAACTCACAATATTATTTTCTTTGGGGATACATAAAAAGTAAGGCCTACGAAAACAATTCACAGGATACTCAGCACCTCAAAACAAACCTAACAAATTTAAAGCAAGGAATTCAAAGAGGTACCTTGCAACACGTGTTTGGGAATTTGATGGAGAAAGCACAACTTTGTACAAACGTCAAAGGCGGATTGTTTGAACACATAATGTGAACTAAATGTAATCAAACTTAAATAATAACTTAAATAATAGGTTGTACGAAATGCAAATATCGACAAAACAATACTCGTTTCATTATGTGCATTATTCAATTTTAAAAATGGGTTGCGTTAAAAAAAACACCCTGTATTTTCATAATAAGATTCTATTTACATTGGTTATATGTACATGTAAAATATTCTTAATATTTTTAATAAAGAAATAATTTAGATTTGTTACAATCAAGCACCTGGTAGTTAGCTTAACAGACGAAAACATTGTTACAGCTGACTTACATAATATGACAAACAAAGTCGCTAATATTCACACTTATAATTTGAGTACGATTTACAGAAGATAAATGCGACGTAAACAGCAGTTCTACGACTTTACAGCATGTAAACAAGTACACAATGAAAAGGGCATCTCAGGAAATGCCCAATTTCGTTAGACGCACACTGTAATTTTAAATGAACGTTCACTAAGCTAAGCTGGACACTTTATGAAGTGCCTAGTTATAGCAACGGGCTTCGACAGTAACAAAATGGAAATCATAGCAGTTTCTTCTAGAGTAGCGTGAACCGTCTTGCAGCTGACAGCTGCTTTCGTGTGTTAGTTGTTATGTGTATGGCTTACCGTGAATGTGGAAGCTGTGCAGGTTATAGACACAATAGTCTATGGGGTTTTTAATGATAAAGTATGAAAATCACTCAACGGTTTTAAAGATCAGTTTGGAATTATACTAAAAATGTTAGGCTTAGTGTGGAATCTAGATTTCTGGTAATGAATGTAATATTTTCTGTAGCTTCACAATTTTTTTTTAATTTCACTTTGAATTAATGCTTTGAGTTAAACATGTGCGCGTTCAATAAAATTTCAAAAATAAATAATGTTTACATTTTTCTTTATCTTCATGTGTCTCATTCTAGCTCCCTAATTGAGCTTCTGTTAAAAATAATGAACTATGAAATATTCAACATAACTTTAGCGGGTAATTAGGAACAGCTATTTCAGTTTAGTCAAAAATATGAAATATTTGGGTAATTGTTCAAAACAATGGTGTTAAATAATGATTACATATACTGATAATAATATTTTAAAAATCCTAAAAGGATAAGTTTGATCAGAGATAATCTATTGTCTTAACTCTCAAAAAATTAATTGCCATTTATTTACGAAAATTAATTAAAAATATTGAAAAATGAAAACTATTGACAAAATAAATTAAAAATAAGTATATTTAGTTATTTAATTTTAAAAATTATAAATAAAATATTGTGAATTTAGTATGAGTTTATGTTCTGTCAATGTTAAGGTTGAAATTGGATTTCCTTTATTTTATTTATAATTTTTGAAAAACTAAATCTAGAACACACATCTACTGAATTAATAAACTGAATAAAGATAAGTAAATTATGTGTGTTCATAAACACACATAAACTGAACACACATTAACCTCGGAATACTTTCGGGTGTTCTTCCGGGTTCTTAAAATCAATTACGCTTACATCAAGAGTTTTTAATCGTAGAATGCAAACTGGCAGAACAAACCGTTCATTTCCTCACTAGAACATAGTTTATTGTGCTACCTTATTCAAGTGTACCTGAACTGTACAGTAATTAATTCAATGCATATTTAACCAATTCGGGATAAACTTATGCTAGTTTCCTCGGAAAGCTCACAATGACACGTATAAATGTTGAATATGCTAGGACGGCTTTGACATTGTTGAGGTAGTTTAATCAACTTAAGCTTTCATCATACGACTAGGGGTTCACACATTTTGATCTCATTGCTAGGGCCATGCTCGTTTTCAATTTCTCGGTATTACTCAATACAAAACTGACTCGCCTTTCAGCATTGTACACGGCATTCAATGCGAGTTACCTCTACTAAATCAATCGTACTGCATTCATGAATGCTTGATCGTATGGTTTTAGGTATTCAATTGCATATTCAATGTTATTACTCAGACTTTGGTTTATTTACACTGGTTTATCCATCCCTAGAATATTATTCTTCCTGTACCAGACTAGGCTTATCCGAGCCTAAAAAATTAAGAGTACGAAATTAAACAGGCAGTAAATATAAACTGGCTGTATTGGCTGCTCAAATCTAGTTCAAAAAAGTGAGTAAAATTTTTCTGTAGGACTGAAAAATTTTGTCTGAGTTTTCAGGACGTTTTACATTTGAATGTGTGTTGACCTACACATTTTTGATCATATGGTGGTTAACTACCACCCAATCAAATAATAAACGCTGATTTTGCTAACAGTCCTCACTCACCCGCCTAATTCGGTGCTCCTGGTGAAAGAAAGAAATCCAAACTCGTTATAGTTGCGTGAATGTATATGTATTACTGCCTCCTGTGCTAGTTTCTGCAACCATGAAATAAATTTGTTTCTGTGGGTAAATAACGTTGTTTATGTCATGATTAGAAGTTATAAAAAATATCGCAAACATAAAACTCTTGTTTTGAGCGAATTTCCCCTAAAGGGAAGAAGCAGTTACCGTAGTATTCATGGTAAGACCAAAGCCCGAGACCATGATAACTTTTCGTTTTGGGGCCCTCAGAAGCAAAAAACACCATTAGATCGTTTTCATATATACATATATGTGTGTGTGTGTGTGTGTGTGTGTGTGTGTGTGTGTGTGTTTAAGAACGATAACTGAGTGAAAATGGTCCAATCTTAATACATTTTGCAAGGACGTGTAAAGTAGTAATTGTTCGGACAGCCCAATCGAATCACCGGAAGAGCCCCCCAAACCCCAATAGGGGATAAACAAAATTTCATCTCTAAAGGGGGATAAACCCACAAAAATGTGTTTTTGAGGTTTTTTTCATAGAAAAATTAAAATATTCAAATTTTTGTTAGCACCATTGAATCCAGCTTGAAAAAAGAATATAGTATTTTGAATCATTGCTCTATGTCCGTTGGTAGAATAAATCAAATTCTATATCTTCCTTATTTCTTAATATACCTTGATAAAACTTGGTATATTTCTTCTTATCGTTCAGATCTACTAAATATTTAATTAAAACTAACCAGTTTTGACATAACTGTTGCATAAAACTTACATACTCATTCCCCTTGCTATTCTTATGGAGCTTACAAAAACAAGTCAAATCTTGCTATGTTGAATTGAAATATGTTCTTCTTAATTTAAATTCGCTGAGTATACAGGTCTGCAGCAAGTATTTTTTTCATTATACTAAATGGATATTGTGTCTATAACAACTCTGAAATTCACAGAAATTGCTGAGTATAATGTGTCAAGTTCTTATAGTATTTGTAAATACATAATTGTTTTGCACTTCATAAAGTCGTGTTCTAAAATATAGATGACAATAACAAACAAAATTACAAACAAAATATAGATAGCAATACAAAATCTAAATAAATATAGCAATAAACTGATTATTATTAACAATTCGTATATATAAAATCATTTGCATATTTAACAAATAAATAAGATAGGCCTGTATATTATTATTGTAAATCCATTGGCTTAGACGTTTTCAATGAAGTCAATTGCGAAAAATACCCTTTTAAACCGGTTTTAACCACATGTTTTCGAAGTCAACGGTCGACTTGTATGAGCGATTTTGACCAGGCACTTAACAAGTAATGGCGATTGGAGCTTAATTATGGCTCAGCTCCAAGGGATAATGGCCCATTACAGCGCACAACACGATTACATGGCATCATCTAATAAAAGAATACGACTGCAGAAGCATCAAGGGTTGTGTTTGGTGACTTGCTTGGTAACTTTTAATTTAATTGAGTTTAATATTCCCGTAAATATACTTCATTCCAGTTATCAGACGTATCATTTTGAAGATTTGTGTTGTTTTAGTAATCATTAATTTTCTTCGCAAACATGAATAACAGAACACAACTCATTTAAAACAAAACTAAAAAAACAATTAAATAGAATATTACTTTATTCTTTAGGGAAATTGACTGAATAACGTAGTTCACTGAATACTTAAATTTAGTACTTTTTTGTATATCTATCTGTATATGTTTTTTTTAGTAATTTGTCATCTTTTGAGTATTGACGCTATATTTTGTAGAAATGTATATGACTGCAAATCAAGGTTTTTCATTTCATTTAATTTGAATAGTATTTTTTCTTCTATCGATTTCAAGCCAATTTCTTTCAGCTTCTTAATTTTTTCTCTGGTTCATGAGAAATAGTTTTCTGTATACTTTTTACCATATTTTTGCCTTATTAATTTTAATTATCTGACATAGTTCAAATTCAACCATACTTTGGTGGTTACGTTTCTACAAACCAATGTTTATATTGATATAATTTTCAATAAAATAATCTGATCCAATTCAGTGTAATAAAATGATTGCAATTATGACCACATTTTTTATGTGTTATAAAATGTAAAACTGAGTTGGGTTTAGATAAAAACTGCATCAAACTTGAGAATGAACCCATATTTGTTTAAAGATCACTAAACAAAGTTGTAATCTGTAACTTCGCCCATTAGCACCTGAGTCAGAGTTTGAAGTTGAGCTAAATTTGTGTGAAAAAACTTTACAGGACCCTAGTTTTAGAGAATAGGGTCAAAAAACACATTTTCTCATTTTTATTGTTTTTTACTGTTTATGTTTCCAAACAATATTCGGTCCATCTACACCTGAATTAAACTTTTAACAAGGCTAGATTAATTTTTTTTTGAAACCCTTTCAATCTGGAGAAAGGGGACCTTGGATTTCTCGATGCTATTTTAATACTTCCTCAGCTAAGAAAATCCGAGAGTTCTGTGAGGAATAAATGCAGGACCTGGTCAGCCCTTGTCCAGGAATCAGAGTAGTAACAAAAAAATTTAAGTTAGAAATTTGCAAAACTTTAGACCTCGATTTCCTAAAATTGATGTTTTTAATATTTCATATTCAAAGATTTATAACTCAGGGATTTTTAGGATATCTTGAAAGTTCTTTCACCATTTTGTTTGATGTTCAATGTAGATTAAGGATATACTAATAACTTAATTTCGAAAAAATGGAAGTTAAGGTCCCTTTTCCCTTGGCGGGTCACAATAAAGACTAAAACGTACAAGCATGCAAACATTTCACATGCATAGAGTACCTATAAGTAGTTAATACTTCCACCTTCTAACTCTACATTCTACCTTCAACTTCTTCCGCGGCCAAAAAGTAATCTCTATCAAGATGATTGTACCGTAATGAAAAAGTGCTATAAACACGATAGAACAATTTTATTTCTGTACAATGTTGACGAGTTACAGAAGCTACAGACAGGCAGACGCCTCAGCGTCACTAACGGGCTTGCTATTATTTTTTATACTCAAGCGTCAGCAGACGCTTTCACGTGGACCATACGAAAACCATAAAACGCCCAATGCGTCTTTAGTTTAGTAATGTTACCATTTCTCAAACCTTAAATACAAGGACTATTGGGATATAAAGTTACTTTATTTAATGAACACGATGGAACAAAGTCATATAGAAAGATATGTGCGACCCAGTCTAGAGCGGCCATCCTGACAATAATGGGCTATCTTGGGTTCTATGCAAGCTTTCTACCAATTCGTCATTGTACGGAAACAAACGCAATCTACTTAGACTTGACTGAGACATTCTAATCTGAGGACCACTCGTCCCGCTAAAGAAATTGGTTAACGAAGTTTGAAAGCCCGTTAACTCGTTTGATGCCTGGTTACCTTTTAAATCGGTGTCTTTATTCTTAGTTTGCAACAAATTGTCTTTGGAATTCGTCTCAACTCCTGGGGTTCGTCAAGGTTTCCTACTTGGATCCTAACTCTTTTCTGATTTCATCAATGACACCTGAAACTCTCAAAATGGATCCCCTTATGTTTTTAGGTGATGTGATGATGTGACGATGTTCTCTATTGTTACTGAAGAGGACGACTGTTTGAGGATCCTAAGCAGCCTTCAAAGGTTGGACTGCAAATTTGTGAATAACGGAATGAATCTAAACACAAATAAGTGTCAAGTTTTAACGTTTCATCGCTGTACCTCACCCATATAATTTAATAACTAATTTATCTATCCAACGTTTCATGATTACACGCATTGGTCAAGTCAGATAAAAGAAAGTTTCTTACAAGAGATTACAAATTGTAAATAAAATAACAAAAAAATAGACTCTCAATATGTTATTAAAATTAAAATAAATCGCCGACTTTTTTATTATTCTTTTCACTAGAATAAATAAAAAAACGTCTTAAAACACTTAAAGATATATATACACTCATAAAATGTAGGTCCCTTAGTTGCCATTGGATGTTGGGCTATTAATTGACAGTCCTGTCTAAGGAAAGTGTCGGCCTTAGTCTGTAACAAGACTAAAAGATCATGCCACAATCAACCTACACTCTTCCTCTACTCATATTCGCCTTAAAATACCCCTTGCTGGTGGTCAGAGTCTAATATGGTAATATGATAACACTGTACCTATGTACAAGATGGTACATATACACAAATGGTGGAGAATGGCGATCGATTTCGATTGGTCACACCAATCATCATCAGGCACAACGAGAGTCTTTCACTGGGTCTGATGATGTCTACAAGAAGAAAATTCACCATGAGTCTTTCACTGGGTCTGATGATGTCTACAAGAAGAAAATTCACCATAAATTTTACAAAGCACGTGTGATATGTTTCCTAAATATGTAAAGATACGTGATTACGTGTAAAGATACGTGATTTTGATGGTTCAAGTTTGTCAATTATATAAAAAATTATTTTTCGTAATTTTGTTTAATAGAAAAAGTGTATTTTGACTGCGAAAAATAATTAGTCGTTGTTGTGGATTGACACGACCGATTCTATAATTCAAAGTACTATGTATTTGCCCTAGCAAATACATAGTACTTTATCTTACTGTCCCTAGACAGTAAGATAAAGTCCTTAATCTCAAAAAAACAGATTACTTGAGGACATAGTCCCTCCTTCTTGAAATGTCTTAAAGAGATCCTGAATGCACATGATCGGAGTGTAAACACGTTACTAAAGTTGGCTGTCGTCATGTATTGGACTCGATTCACCTTGATTGTGGCTTGGTTCATAAGACCTAATGGCCAATTGTTCCCATCCACACCCTTTTAAACACCTATATTAACTTTTATTACATTGGCGTTATTCCTACTGTTAATTTCATTCATCCAACAATGAACCATTCATTGCTAGAACATTTTTTGTATGTTTTTCCTGATTTGCAAGGGTATCTTAAACTATCGTGTGCAATTTATTCATTACTTCAAAAACTTTATTTAAGAAATAACTAATAGTAGTACTTGTTATACGAGATGTTATTTTTAAATCGCTTCTTTGTTTAATTGAAAATTAAAGTAAAGTTTTGTGTTCAGTTTGCTGGAAACGTCTATCACCAATGGGGAAAGTATTTTTCACATTAATATTTCAAACCCCTAAAAACCCATTACTCACCTCCACCCATAATGTAAATTTATTTAATTGCAAAGTATCCTTTTTAAAAACCATAAGAATAGGTTATTTTTTGAGTAAGTAAAGTACAACACTGTCTCACGAGTGAAAATGCTGGGCACCCGAGCTTTCCAAGACAATCGTGCTTTGCTCTCGAGAAATACACAAAAACTTTTCCTCCACCTACAATATACTTAATCCATAAACATCCATTTTATAATTATATTAATTAACAAACAATATTAATCTTGTTACTATTTGCAATTAGTCGTTACATCCGAGTTACTGCAACCTAATGCAACTTCGATCAGCTGATTGTTGCAACAATCTTACACGCTTAATTAATAGACGTTCTTACAGCTGAATGTTATTAATGTTATTCTTATGTGATTCAAAGTAAGCTGTAAGCGCGTGCACCCATTAAGCTTCAACATATTTTCATGTCTGTGTGGAAATTTGAAGGCATTCTATTTCTGAATTATTTATACCAATGTTATTCTTATGGGTTTACTTTGTCTCCCGCTGGGAGACAAAAGGAATCACTTTAATCCCGCTGGGAGGAAAAGCATTGTTTTACTCATTCATTAAAAGGAGTAAAAAACGTCTAGACATAGCAGGGGAAATTTTGTTGGTGGAATAAAAACTCAAATTTCATGACGCGTCCTCTGTGTCTTGATTTAAAATGTCGTAGAAAGCGTGTTTTTACCATTGTTGCCATTGTTAGAACTTTATTTAAAAAAAATTAAAGTCGGTGCATTTTATCTCTACCCGTAGAGGGGACGATTGAACATAGTTTATTTTCAATTATCTGGGACAATAAACGATGTAAAAATTAATTTCAACAATCATCAACTGTATTTGTTTACAAATTACAGTAAAGATATTAAGAGTCAACGGTTAGAAAATGTTAACATGTCAGGCTAGTACGTCTTCAGAGATCAGACGCACAGGTGTTCTATTGACTTTCACTCCACTCTAACTGCTTCAGGTGTAAACGGTTCCCTTAACTTAAGGGAAAACGCACGAACTGTAAAAGAGTTAACGAACTCACGAACTGTTATGCTAATTGAGGGAAACCTCTGTAGTCATTAGGACAGATATTTTTCGTCGTACAATTTTACAATCTCTCTTCAGTTCGCCCTACTCACCTGTAACCCAAACTTGAAAATCTCTAATACAAAAGTTACCTTTGTGACAAATCAAAAGGAAAGGGATGAAAAAAGAAACATTTTTCTGGAGAAATTTTTAAATCGCAATTAACGTCCTCACTATATTATTTGATTAATGACGTTTTTATGGATTTGTTAATAATTTTAACAATTATACTAAGACCATCAGGGAATTGCCATAATCTGCTGTGCGGTTATTTTTTTAATGTTTATTTTAAAATATTTTTAATGTAATATGTCACTTCGCTTTAACTTTCGCTTTTGAAATTTCAGCTCAGCGGTGGGGGTGATAAAGAGGTTGATGATGGTGTAAAATTGTATCATGAAAAGTATATGAAATGTACTTGTATCACGAGTCTTGTATCATGAAATGCAAGAATCTCTTTTACTTTTTTAATAATTAAAGATCTAACAACTGGAAAACCATGCTTTTTAACGTTTTAAATAATGTACTATGACTACTATTATACTATGACTACTACTATTATCAAGCACGCATTATGTCATTTAATTTTCTTTCACCAAACTGTTTATTTTGTTTTGATCTTTAATTTGAGGTATAACAAAGGGTACCTTGCATTTAAAACCTTTAAATTAGGGGTGGGATGAGTAGAGGGTTGATGCGAGTAAGAAACATTCATGTGAACAATAATTTTCTCATAGATGATGGACGTTTTCTGCAAACTAAATTATAATATCTACTTATGTTTTCAAATTAATAAAGAAAAAAATTAAAGAAATGCCCTATATAGATATGAATTTTGTCGCTACTGTGAAATCGCCTGTTTTCGTTGTGTGTTTACATTTGCGGAAATTGATCATTACATTGATTACTAAACAAAATCAATGTTTACCATGCAAAGGCAATGTATGTAATGTTTTTGATTTTTTTGTAGTTTTTTACAAAAATATTTTTGGTAGTTGCCTCGTCGGCTATGTAGCGAACAGGATCGTTCAAAATACGAGTGAACGTGATTTGCATATTCTCAACCATATCAGGAAGCTTTTGATCGTCTCTTCTGGTTTATAAATCCCAATTTCAAGCTCTTTTCTTATTTTTTTCTCATTCCACATTACAGTTTTTATACTGATTTCATACTGCAGGGATTCCAAAGTATGTGGAACCATAGCTCGTAATAGCTCATAATGGAGACATGCAGTAATAGTTTCTTGAGGAAAAATCGCAGAAATTCATGTTTTCTTTAGAAGTATTGTCATTTTACAGCCTATACGTGACTGCCTGTCTATAATTTAAAATTTAGACTAAAATAAAGTTTTAGTCTAAAATTTAGCCTGTCTAATTAAAATTTTGTAGACTAAAATTTAAAATTTAGTCCATAAAAAAATTAAGTATAAGTATAAGTAAAATTTAGTATAAGTATAAAATTTACTTACTCTATAATCTGTTAGGAAAAAATGCACATGTATTTTAACCGTCCATTGTAATTTGCTATATAATATTTCATAAGGTAAAATGGAATTGAAATCTATATTATAACAAGATTAAAAATGAAATAAAACTTATAAAAGGAAAATATCATGACTGGAAACAGAAAGACAAAGCAAAACATTACATGACATAGGTTTCAATTATATATTATTTGACGCGTATAAGATCGAGAGTAGAAACCTTTATTTCTTTATTTCTATTTGGGTTCCATTACATTAGTTTCATAATAAAACCAAACCGATCCTACTCTTCATATTTTGGAAGCTCAACAAATTTGTTTTCAAGATATTTTTAGCAATACAAAATGTGAACTAATATAATTCTTGAAACATTAATCCAGTAAAATTGACACAAAAACCGGCTCGACCTAGAAGTAGTTGCAATATAAATTGGAATGGTGGCCTCTTAATGAAAAAAATGTGATAAAAACGATGGAATATAGTTTACTCATGTATGACCCTAGGTGCAGCCGTCATCTTGGAAAATAGGCGGCCATGAATGAAAAAATAAATGAATGAATAAATTAAATGTTTATTCCTAATTAATATACAATTGATAACTTCCAAGGAATACATACACATGCACTAGACACATGCACTACTCAAGGTGAACATATATATATAATTTAATTTAAACATGCATGGTATCCTAATTTAATTTATAACAAAACTTGCATTGCCTTGTAATATGTAAAAGGCCTACGTGGGCAGGAGCCTGTGCGTAGGCCTAGTTGTTATTCTAATAAATAACATCCATTGGCCGTACTTAATGAATTATACAAGAAAATTTATATTCAAAAAAGAAATTTTTGTAATTATAATAATATCGAGGCTTAATGGAAAGGAGACGACAGCTCATCTCATTCTGCATTGATAGGGGCATGGAATACTGCAGTTTTGAGAGAGGGGGAGGGGGGCTGAGTGTGTGTCATAGTCCAGGTCGAACGTAAATGGCCAAGATAATGGTCTCGGCGCCCTCTAACCCTGAGCTAAATAAAAATTCTTTAATTCTTTTTTCAACAACGGCAAGGATGGTGAGTAAAATCTTTGAGAGACATTACGGTACAAAATATTAGACACATAAAAAGAGTTTGTTGTCAAAATAGATTTACTAAGATTTAAATTAGAGATACGAAAATGCTATGAGCGTAGCGTGTGTGATGGTTGTGCGACAAGTTATAGAAAGATATTGGCAAAATTTAAAAAAAATGAATACTAACAGACCGTTAATGAAAATTTAACGAATGATGAATACCCCAGTTTCTTGAAAAGGAGCAATTAAAGGATATCTTCTTTCTTTCCTGTACGCAATTTTTAAGATGGTTTTAGCGAATTTCCCCTATAGGGAAGAAGCTGTTACCGTAGGTCTCATGGTAAGACCTAAGCCTAAAACCATCATAACTTTTCTCTTTGAGGTCCTCAGATGCCAAAAACACCATTCGTTCACTTTCATAAATATATATATATATATATATATATATATATATATATATATATATGTGTGTGTGTGTCTTTAAGCACGATAACTTGCGCAAAAACGGTCCAATCGGAATGAAATTTGGCATAGACGTGTAAAGTAGTAATGATTCGGACGAGTTCGTAAACCAGCCCGATCAGACCACCGGAAGGGGGGGTAAAGGGGGATAAACCCCCCCAAAAATGGTTTTTTTGAGATTTTTACATAGAAAAATAAAATTTTTCAAATTTTTATTGGCACCATTGAATTCAGCCCAAAAAAACAAACAATTTAGTATTTTGAATCATGGCTCTATGTCCATTGGTTGCCGAGATATTGAAAGTGGTAAACACAGTACATTGTCCCAATGTTAATCTTATGGGAAATAAGTAAAATTCTATATCTCGCTTATTTCTCAACATATCTTGATAAAACTTGGTAAATGGCTTCTTCTAGTTCAGATCTACTAAATATTGAATTAAAACCACCCAGTTTTAATATACCTGTAGCAGCAAACCTCCATACTCATTCCCCATGTTATTCTTATGGAGCTTACAAAAACATGTTAAATCTCGCTATGTTGGATCGAAATATGTTGTTTTGCACTTGAAATTCGCTGAGTATGCAGGTCTGCTGCAACGGGGGTATTTTGAATTATATTTATTGGCTCCAGGATCGACTTAAAAGCGCCTCCCCAGGTAACAATACCATAAAACAAAACAACAGAGACGTAATGTAAGCGTAGAATGCAAGTTTGATTTCTTGTTTATTCAAAACTTCACCAAGACATTAAAAAGCAAATAAATATTTTCTAATTTTGGATGTAAAGAAACGATGTGATGATTCCACTTCATGCGAGAGTCGAACACGACACCCAGATATTTATAACCATATACTTTTTCCAAAGATTTACAGTCATACATTAAGTTATTAATATCGACGCAGTTATGAATTTGTATGTTGTTCAATGGATAATCTGAGTTATATCTGAGAGAAATGGGCTTGGATTTAGTTTCTGAGACATTAAGAGAAAGGATATTCTGATCATACCATTTTAAGTATAAGTATAAGTATAAGTATAAGTATAAGTATAAGTATAAGTATAAGTATAAGTATAAGTATAAGTATAAGTATAAGTATAAGTATAAGTATAAGTATAAGTATAAGTATAAGTATAAGTATAAGTATAAGTATAAGTATAAGTATAAGTATAAGTATAAGTATAAGTATAAGTATAAGTATAAGTATAAGTATAAGTATAAGTATAAGTATAAGTATAAGTATAAGTATAAGTATAAGTATAAGTATAAGTATAAGTATAAGTATAAGTATAAGTATAAGTATAAGTATAAGTATAAGTATAAGTATAAGTATAAGTATAAGTATAAGTATAAGTATAAGTATAAGTATAAGTATAAGTATAAGTATAAGTATAAGTATAAGTATAAGTATAAGTATAAGTATAAGTATAAGTATAAGTATAAGTATAAGTATAAGTATAAGTATAAGTATAAGTATAAGTATAAGTATAAGTATAAGTATAAGTATAAGTATAAGTATAAGTATAAGTATAAGTATAAGTATAAGTATAAGTATAAGTATAAGTATAAGTATAAGTATAAGTATAAGTATAAGTATAAGTATAAGTATAAGTATAAGTATAAGTATAAGTATAAGTATAAGTATAAGTATAAGTATAAGTATAAGTATAAGTATAAGTATAAGTATAAGTATAAGTATAAGTATAAGTATAAGTATAAGTATAAGTATAAGTATAAGTATAAGTATAAGTATAAGTATAAGTATAAGTATAAGTATAAGTATAAGTATAAGTATAAGTATAAGTATAAGTATAAGTATAAGTATAAGTATAAGTATAAGTATAAGTATAAGTATAAGTATAAGTATAAGTATAAGTATAAGTATAAGTATAAGTATAAGTATAAGTATAAGTATAAGTATAAGTATAAGTATAAGTATAAGTATAAGTATAAGTATAAGTATAAGTATAAGTATAAGTATAAGTATAAGTATAAGTATAAGTATAAGTATAAGTATAAGTATAAGTATAAGTATAAGTATAAGTATAAGTATAAGTATAAGTATAAGTATAAGTATAAGTATAAGTATAAGTATAAGTATAAGTATAAGTATAAGTATAAGTATAAGTATAAGTATAAGTATAAGTATAAGTATAAGTATAAGTATAAGTATAAGTATAAGTATAAGTATAAGTATAAGTATAAGTATAAGTATAAGTATAAGTATAAGTATAAGTATAAGTATAAGTATAAGTATAAGTATAAGTATAAGTATAAGTATAAGTATAAGTATAAGTATAAGTATAAGTATAAGTATAAGTATAAGTATAAGTATAAGTATAAGTATAAGTATAAGTATAAGTATAAGTATAAGTATAAGTATAAGTATAAGTATAAGTATAAGTATAAGTATAAGTATAAGTATAAGTATAAGTATAAGTATAAGTATAAGTATAAGTATAAGTATAAGTATAAGTATAAGTATAAGTATAAGTATAAGTATAAGTATAAGTATAAGTATAAGTATAAGTATAAGTATAAGTATAAGTATAAGTATAAGTATAAGTATAAGTGTAAGTGTAAGTGTAAGTGTAAGTGTAAGTGTAAGTGTAAGTGTAAGTGTAAGTGTAAGTGTAAGTGTAAGTTTAAATTTAATTTTAAGTATAAGTCAATAGGCCGCCATATTGGATTTCATGCAAGCTTTTTCTAAATCCTCCACTGTATGGAAACTAATTATCTTAAAAGATCAATTTTGTTTTTAGAACATTTCCAAACCAGGCTTTCGTTTAGTTTTATTCACTGGCCATAAGTTTGTTATGTCCTTTTTTCATTACTACAAGATAACTATAATAATAACATTAATAATGGTTACTAGATCGCGCCACAATCATCCTACACTCATCCTTCACTAATATTCAGGTTAAAATACGTAGCCAGTGCTGCGTCCGTTCTAAAGGAATACTACGATTTAATCTCTGCCGTGAAAACTTGCAGTTCCAAAACAAATGATATAGTTTACTATTTTTATTGAGGATAGCAATCTTTTAATGTATTTAGTAATTTTCTTTATATAATGAGGACATATAGTGCAATAGAATTAAGTGAAGGGAGGTAGAAATAATTGTAACAAAAATTATTCTTGTTGTAAATGGTAGGCAATATGGTCCTAATTGACACATTAGGACATAAATATATGTTGACATAAATATAAAAAAAGTAAAGTCATATTGACATAAAGTCATATTGACATAAATATATAAATAGATGTATATTTTTATATAATTGACATAAATATAAAAATATACATCTGTAAAGTCACGGGAAACCGCTCAAAATCACATTTAAAAAATGGCGGCTTTTCCTTCCATATGCAAATTCTTGAAAATAGTCTCTGGACTGCATTTTTTATCGATGTTTTCCAAGATATTGACTTTGGACCGCCACCCACTATTGTTGGGTGATAGGTTCTTAATTTTGACAGGGTACTCATTTTTGGCGGCCATCTTGGATCCGCCATATTGGATATAATTTTTTTTTTCAAAGTAAAGATGGTGTTGTGAGACATCATTGTAGACTAGATTTTTAACCTGAATTCAGTGCTGAAATCCGTTTTTAAAAATCTCGATTCCTTAAAAAGTTATGCTCAAATAAAAATTCAGTCCAATACATTTCTTAAGGACGTTTCATATTTTCAATGTTTTTTGGGATTATTTATCTTTTAACTCCAGTTCTAAATAAAATATACCGCACGTTTTGTTTTTAAAATACTCAGTGATTTAACGTCTTTTATGTGAGGTATTGATCATTAAAATTGGACAAGTGTTGGACGAGCTATAACACCAAAAGCAGCTTGAAAATTATTTTTCAAAAATTATTTTTAGTTAAAAATTTATACTTTATCATAATTTTGTCCGAATTTTATTATTTATAGCTCAAATGAAAGCTGGTAGTTCACCGGTTGTCTTAAAACCATTCCGACCTGCAGACCATAGTTGGGGCTGGAGATATCAGTCTTCAAATAATTATGACATTTTTTGAAATTTAATTTTTATATTGGTTGGAAGTCCATACCTAACCTCAATCTCAACCGATTTAAATAAATAAAAGCTTAAATGAAAGCCAATAATATACTGAGTTAATTAAAACCTAAAACTTGTTTGCGTCTCTGTTAGATTTCTATGTATGAGTCATTAATTATATACAGTTTACGAAAGTGAACAGATTTTATGAGTAATGAAGGTTCATAACTCAAATTAAGTAAGTCCGATTTTAATGAGTGATGTCTCATATGAAGGCCTATAATTTACTGAGTAATTTGAGACCAGAACGAACGTTGTGACCCACTTAGAACCTGCGCTATAAATCTTTAACAAAAAACTAAATTTGAAAAAAATAATATTCAAGTTGCTTTAAGCTCATCCAACACTTGTCCGATTTTAATGATCAATAGCTAACACGGAACCGTCAAATCACTGTGTATTTTAAGACCAAAACTTGCAGCATATCTTATGGAGATATAAGATAAATAATCCCAAAAAATATTGAAAATATGAAACGTCCATAAGAAATGAAAAGGGCTGAATTTTTAATTGAGCATAACTTTTTAACGAATCGAGATTTTTAAAAACGGATTTCAGCACTGAATTCAGATTAAAAATTTAGTCTACAATGATGTCTAACAACACCATCTTTACTTTGAAAAAAATAATTTATATCCAATATGGCGGATCCAAGATGGCCGCCAAAAATGAGTACCCTGTTAAAATTAAGAACCAATCACCCAACAATAGTTGGTGGTGGTCCAAAGTCAATATCTTGGAAAACATCGATAAAAAATGCAGTCCAGAGACTATTTTCAAGAATTTGCATATGGAAGGAAAAGCCGCCATTTTAAATGTGTTTCCCGTGGCTTTACAGATGTATATTTTTAATAAGTCAATTAGGACCTTATTGCCTACCATTTACAACAAGAATCACTTTTGTTACAATTATTTCTACTTCTAACACTATTTCTTCTATATTAATAGGTATAAATAAATACCTATATGTCCACTAGTTTGTAGCTTCACCTCTTTTTTCAATCGTTACATTGTAAATACGTAATCTTTTAATTTGCACATGATCTGTCTTTTTTAGGTTTTACTACTTGGAGTAACATTTTATCCAAGGCATTGTAGCATCATTTCATATGTTGGTTTAATGCCTTAATTTCTTTTTAATATATAACCCCAACAAGCAGAGTTTAATTTCAACTTGATGATTACTTTGGTTTAATCTTTGTTTATCAGTCAATTTTAAATGTTTTTATCGTTACTTATTTTTTGACACTTAATTTGTTGAGCCTTATGAACAATTACTATTTTCCTATAAATCGTAGTGATGAGTTTTCCCCTGATATAGCTATGTAGTAAGACATTCCTAAAATGCCAACTTTTTCAGTGCATCAAATTTGTCCTCTGTCTATTATTTTCTTAATTTTATTTTTCGATTCTGGAGTGTTTTTACCTAAAAAAATATATTTAGTTATCAAGCTTAAACTATCCTAGGTGAGGGTTTTATCTTGCAAAACTGTAACATTTTCGTCCCCTTTGCGTGTATATCTTCTCTAAAAATTACATTTTTATGCAAAAAACTAATTAAATCTCCAATTTTGTGCCAAATGTAACTTTAACATTCGATTCTTTAAGTTATAAAGGTATGTGAACTCTTTGTGGTAATCAAAGATCTCGTTAAGGTGCAAATCTTTATTTTTATTGTTGTAGTTGTTTTAAATACATTTAGTATTAATAACTAATAATTAATAATAATAATATTAATAATAATAATAACTAATAATATTGCTATACAAACTAAACAAACAAATTTACCTTTAAAGTTAGTTGTTTCTATGTAGGGGAGGATTCAGTAAAATGCTTGCATGAAATCAAATATGGCGGCCAATTTCTGAAGATGGCAGTTCAACCCGGGGTGGCACATGAGTAGATTATCTTCCCTCGTGTATGTCGTACTTCTTTAATCTAGGTCCACTTAATTAACTTAATATTGCAACTGCCCTAGTGGTCAGGAGTTTGAGAAATTGAATCGAAATTGAAATTGAAATTGAATAGATCTATTGCAGTTAATATGCCTCGGGTACGATACGAGCGACAAGCGACAAGCGAGGGTGACAAGCGACGGGTGACAAGCAGCGGGTGATAAGCGACGGGCGATGAGTGGCAAGCGACGGGCGACAAGCGATAAGTGACAACTCTCTTTTGGTCAAGATTCGAATCGTTTTAAATTGCCATTCAAAAAACGCTATTTCATTATTAAATTACTAATTAATCCCCCTCTTATTTCCACAATGACAAAATTAAACCCAATTTTGTATCAACAAAAGCATTGTTGCGGTATCTCTAGTATATATTCTAACCTCAAAAATGCAACAATGCAAAAATTCAGATGGTGAGCGACAAGCCACACGATAAATATTTTCGAACCTGACCGGCGACAAAAACGACACTGAGCGACACCACTGAATGCCGGTCGCCGCTTGGGACAATCGTAACCACTGCCTTCAAAATTATTAGCTGACAAATAAATGCTACCTGAAAACCGAGCGTTGTCGCTTGTTGCTCGTTATTCGGATCGTACCCGACACCTAAAGAGTCGTGTTAAGTCCTAAAAAGAAATATTTAGTTCGCTCCCGTTCCACTCTACCAGTAGACTGATTCAGTAGCATATTTTTCGCTCTTTGATACAACAACTATGATAAAAAAATATATATAGTGTACAAAAGTACATTCTCAAGACAAGAACATATTTATATAATGTACAAAAGTAAAATAACTGTAAAAGTACAATACATTTTTGGAACATTTCATTGATTAATTCACCAGAAATTGGCTTTTTCTAAGAAATGAATAAACAATCAGTTACATATGTATTTAGATTAAAGGTTGGTTCATTCGGAAAGTTTTAGCCAAAATATTTTTCTTTTAATAGCTTTCCATATAGTGGAGGATTTGGTAAAAACTTGCATGAAATCCAATATGGCGGCCTGATTAGTAGTGGGAATAGAAGAAAGAGACGCCACTTAACCCACAATTGAAAAGAAATGGCCCAAAATTTTAAAGATTTCGGTCAAATGAGTAGATTTTGGTCAAAAATGTTGGCCAAAATAAGGGTAAAATGAGAAAAAAACGCCAAAATAGCCCAAAATTTTAAAATATTTTGCTCAAATCGGTTCTACACCGGCGGGATCAGTTTTTGCACAGACTTAGCAAAACTGACCGGTGCAAAACTAAACCCGACCTGTACTCTTACTGCATATGTTTTGTATATCTAATCACCAACTTACTGTAATTACTAACTTATATAATCACTAACTTTTTGTATATGTATCGAGACTAACTGGGTGGATTAGCCAGTAACTGAGCCCGCGCCAGTACTGTAGCTGTCAGCCTAGCTGGATCATTTTTTGTACCGACTTCCTGCAACTGCCCTTGGACTTGGCTATTATTTGGGTATGTGAGTACATTTGTAAATAGCATATGTTATTCTTAACCCTGCAGTATATTTTTAAATATAAAATTATAAAATTGTCCAAAAAAATTAACTTTGGTCTTTACCGTCCGATTTGTCTAATATTTGGATATGTTGTTAAGTTAAGCAAGTGAACTTGTAAATAGTATAAATTAATTTAATCTACCCTATAACTTTTAAAATATAAAATAACAAAATTAGGTAAAAATGCTAACTTTTGTCTTTGTTAACAGATTAGTCTAATATTTGGATATGTTGTTAAGTTAAGCAAGTGAACTTGTAAATAGTATAAATTAATTTAATCTACCCTATATCTTTTAAAATATAAATTTACATAATTAGGTAAAAATGCTAACTTTTGTCTTTGTTAATAGATTTGTATAATATAAGGGTATGTTGTTAATCTAGGCAAGATAATGTATAAATGATATATATTATTTTTATCTAGCTTGTATATTTTTAAATTTAAAATTATAAAACAGGCCAAAAATATCAACTTTGCTATTTATTGTTTGATTTGTCTAATATTTGGGTATGTTGTTAACTTAAGCTAGTTTATTTGTAAATGATATATTTTAATCCTATTTACTCTGTATATTTTAAAATATAAAATTACAAAAATATGTAGAAATACTAACTTTGGTCTTTATTGTCTGATTTGTTTAATATTTGGATATGTTGCTAACCTAAGCAAATGAACTTGTAAATAGCATATCCTAATTAAATATAGCCAGTAACTTTTAAAATATATAATTACAAAAATATATAAAAATGCTAACTTTTGTATTTATTAACAGATCTGCCTAATATTTGGCTATGTTGTTAACCTAGGCAAGTGCATGTGTAAATGGTATATAATGATTATATCCACCCTGAATATTGTAAATATTACAAATTTAAATTAACCATGTCTGCATAGATAAAATAATAAATTTTTTGTTGTTATCGACATAAAAGCAAACATTAACAGAATTATACACAAAATACTTGTCTTTCTTTATGCTTGTTTGGTGTAGTCCTTAATTTATCCAATTTAATTTTAATTTTATAATTAAAATCAAACTTTCCACTGTTTAGTTCATTCTCTAACCAATAATTGGAGGCATATAAGTTACGAATATTTTCCAATTGTATGATATATCTTTTCCTATATCTATGTTCCACCTGTTTGATAGCACTTATTAAAAACTCTGCACCCTCTTCCAAATCTTCCAACCTATTACATTCTCTAAATTTTACATCGCCTTTTATATCTTGCATTAACATAGCATTAGACATATCCAAGTCTTCTTGGACTGGAGGGATATCTGTATAATCCCATTTATTGCTATGGAATTTTAAATGTTTTTTTAGGAAATGAATGACCAAAATATGTTGCTGTTCCATTAGTATTGAAGGTTGCTAGTGGCTCGTTATTGGGTAAGTATATTATGTCTAAGACAAACTTACTATTATATCCTGTGTATGGTAGTACTATATAACCTTAGGTATTGTGTATTGTGCTTTAGGTATTGTGAAAAAGGGTGTATTTGATTTAGTAAAATATGTAGCTCCAGATTTTATATAACACTTTTGTTTTACACTAATAGTATCGGGACATTCTTCTGTTATTTCTATATAATTTATTGGTAAGCAGTTAAAGCTAAATGCTGATATAGCATATTTTATTAACTTTGTCAAATTGCTCTAAAATATCTGTAAACTTATATTTAATAATTTATAAAATATATAATATTGATGTAAAATGTATTTTGTACCTATACACACAAATTTACAGCAATTTGACAAGGTCTGTAAATTTTGGAAATTTATGTAAAACTTAGTGTGTAAGTCAAACATATATTTTTACACAAAAATTACGTGTTCTGTCAATTGTCTACTTGCCAACATACATTTTAACAGGAAATTTACAACTTTATTAAACAGACATATAAGTTCTTTGCCCCTAATAGGTTACACTTTATTTGTAACTATTAAACAATTATTACCATACGTCTTTGTATAGCTTGGGTATTTTTTCCATTATCATTAGTCAATAAACATAAATTTAAAAGTTGGATAGGTAATATAATACAATGTTTGTTGTCACCGCTTACTACTAAAATATAGTAAAATCAATTTAATTTTTACGAGGCATGTATAAATTAATAATGCTTAAGACTGGCACTCATAAATCAAATAATAAAGATAACAGTGCTCTAAGCTATTTGTGTCTTCTCTGCTAAGGTAACATCTCTTGCAGACAAATTGGTTTTACATATGTACTACATTACAATCAATTATTTTGGTAGTGTTATGGGTTTTCCACACTGTTAACTAATAAACTACAACAATATATAAACAATCTTAACAGTTTACAGACATTTACAACTGGAGGGGGAACATTGTACTCTTATTTGATACAATGTATTGCACATAACAAAGCAACCGTTGCATTATATTACATCAACCAAATTTTATTCTTTATTTTGATGTATTCCCACTACTTTTTTCTCTATATAAAAAGAGATAAAAAATGTACTCTGTTAGCGATTTGTTGGGAAATAGAATTAAAGCTACAAACGAAAGGTTTGGTAAATGGTTTTTATTAGAAAACCTTCGAAATAATAACCTTCTTACATACATAGGAAATATAAATTATTGTGAGAGCGAACAAAAATTAAATAATACTACTCCTATAACAGATGTCTTTTGTGATAATATCATGCTATTTAAAATAACAGAATTTACCAACTGTAATTGTGGTACAAATATTAAAAATAGTTTTAAAGTTAAAAAGGAAATATGCGGTTCTTATAACAGTTACTTACGTGGGGTGTTTAAAAAATTCTCTTTATCTCGACATGAAGTTGTAGCAAAACTACCATTCTCCTTACAAAGACCTGGCATATCACAAATAGTAAACAAAGACATTGATAAAATTAAACAAAAGTACGAAAATCATATTGCAATTCCCTATAAAATTGAACTTGCTAATGTTAAAATTAGTGATTTATTAGAAGAGCTGCCGAAAATATTGCAAGATCTGGAAAAGGAAATGTACTACCTTATGGACTTAGATATTACAATAGACTTGGCTGGTGTTTTTGATAAGGAGGAAAAGTGTAGGTATTTAACAGAAAACTTTGATTTTTGTTACCCAGGGGAAATACAAGAGGGATATAATATTATTACACCTATAATACCTATTACGTTGGTAAAGACTGTTTAACATGGTTTAACGAAAACAGTAGGGTTAAAATATATAATAAATTTATATGCCAAATAACAAGTCCAGGAGTAACTAAAAATGTAGGAAATCATATTATAAATTTTGTTAACTGCACGGATACTAGACTAAGAGATACTTTCTCGTCTAAACTAGCCAGATAGAATGGAATTACAAGATTAGAAGCAACAATTTACAACTGTTGTAAGTTTTGGAAAAGAGATTGAACCCTTGAGAGATTGTTTAAATTTGATAGACAACAATATGAGATACCTCCAAAATGCTCCATTCTACTCTGTGCCATTGCATAAAATGTGGACTAAGGTAGCTAATCAATTACAAAATAGTGTTTGCCTTGTATTTAACGATATATTACAATATGCATATTGGGGTAATAGTAATACAAGAAAGCTAACAGGTGTACAGCTAAAGTTGCCAGAAGACAGTGTGCAAAGGGATAAGTTTATAAAATATGCTATATCAGCATTTAGCTTTAACTGCTTACCAATAAATTATATAGAAATAACAGAAGAATGTCCCGATACTATTAGTGTAAAACAAAAGTGTTATATAAAATCTGGAGCTACACATTTTACTAAATCAAATACACCCTTTTCCACAACACCTAAAGCTATAAATTTAGAGGAATGGGGTTTAGTAGAAAGTCCCAATCTTATACCTTATATTCCAAGAAGTCGAATAAACATTAATAGTAACTTGTATCCATGCACTATAAAAGAAATAGAACCTCTTTCTAAGCCATTATTAGATAGATGTTCCAAAAAGAGACAGTTGGAATAAGAAGACACAGGTGCTAAGAAGCGAAAACTAGATTTTATAGAGTCAACAGCTACAGTTAAAGAGGAATATATCAAACAATTGGCTAAAGAACAAGAAATAAGAGAAAGGGAAGAAAACGTAAAAGAATACTTCCTTAGACGATGGGAGGATTTAGGATTAAGGATGGGAATTGCAATATGATTTTCGTACTTTTGTTTAATTTTATCAATGTCTTTGTTTACTATTTGTGATATGCCAGGTCTTTGTAAGGAGAATGGTAGTTTTGCTACAACTTCATGTCGAGATAAAGAGAATTTTTTAAACACCCCACGTAAGTAACTGTTATAAGAACCGCATATTTCCTTTTTAACTTTAAAACTATTTTTAATATTTGTACCACAATTACAGTTGGTAAATTCTGTTATTTTAAATAGCATGATATTATCACAAAAGACATCTGTTATAGGAGTAGTATTATTTAATTTTTGTTCGCTCTCACAATAATTTATATTTCCTATGTATGTAAGAAGGTTATTATTTCGAAGGTTTTCTAATAAAAACCATTTACCAAACCTTTCGTTTGTAGCTTTAATTCTATTTCCCAACAAATCGCTAACAGAGTACATTTTTTATCTCTTTTTATATAGAGAAAAAAGTAGTGGGAATACATCAAAATAAAGAATAAAATTTGGTTGATGTAATATAATGCAACGGTTGCTTTGTTATGTGCAATACATTGTATCAAATAAGAGTACAATGTTCCCCCTCCAGTTGTAAATGTCTGTAAACTGTTAAGATTGTTTATATATTGTTGTAGTTTATTAGTTAACAGTGTGGAAAACCCATAACACTACCAAAATAATTGATTGTAATGTAGTACATATGTAAAACCAATTTGTCTGCAAGAGATGTTACCTTAGCAGAGAAGACACAAATAGCTTAGAGCACTGTTATCTTTATTATTTGATTTATGAGTGCCAGTCTTAAGCATTATTAATTTATACATGCCTCGTAAAAATTAAATTGATTTTACTATATTTTAGTAGTAAGCGGTGACAACAAACATTGTATTATATTACCTATCCAACTTTTAAATTTATGTTTATTGACTAATGATAATGGAAAAAATACCCAAGCTATACAAAGACGTATGGTAATAATTGTTTAATAGTTACAAATAAAGTGTAACCTATTAGGGGCAAAGAACTTATATGTCTGTTTAATAAAGTTGTAAATTTCCTGTTAAAATGTATGTTGGCAAGTAGACAATTGACAGAACACGTAATTTTTGTGTAAAAATATATGTTTGACTTACACACTAAGTTTTACATAAATTTCCAAAATTTACAGACCTTGTCAAATTGCTGTAAATTTGTGTGTATAGGTACAAAATACATTTTACATCAATATTATATATTTTATAAATTATTAAATATAAGTTTACAGATATTTTAGAGCAATTTGACAAAGTTAATAAAATATGCTATATCAGCATTTAGCTTTAACTGCTTACCAATAAATTATATAGAAATAACAGAAGAATGTCCCGATACTATTAGTGTAAAACAAAAGTGTTATATAAAATCTGGAGCTACATATTTTACTAAATCAAATACACCCTTTTTCACAATACCTAAAGCACAATACACAATACCTAAGGTTATATAGTACTACCATACACAGGATATAATAGTAAGTTTGTCTTAGACATAATATACTTACCCAATAACGAGCCACTAGCAACCTTCAATACTAATGGAACAGCAACATATTTTGGTCATTCATTTCCTAAAAAAACATTTAAAATTCCATAGCAATAAATGGGATTATACAGATATCCCTCCAGTCCAAGAAGACTTGGATATGTCTAATGCTATGTTAATGCAAGATATAAAAGGCGATGTAAAATTTAGAGAATGTAATAGGTTGGAAGATTTGGAAGAGGGTGCAGAGTTTTTAATAAGTGCTATCAAACAGGTGGAACATAGATATAGGAAAAGATATATCATACAATTGGAAAATATTCGTAACTTATATGCCTCCAATTATTGGTTAGAGAATGAACTAAACAGTGGAAAGTTTGATTTTAATTATAAAATTAAAATTAAATTGGATAAATTAAGGACTACACCAAACAAGCATAAAGAAAGACAAGTATTTTGTGTATAATTCTGTTAATGTTTGCTTTTATGTCGATAACAACAAACAATTTATTTTTTATCCATGTAGACATAGTTAATTTAAATTTTTAATATTTACAATATTCAGGGTAGATATAATTATTATATACCATTTACACATGTACTTGCCTAGGTTAACAACATAGCCAAAAATTAGACAGATCTGTTAATAAATACAAAAGTTAGCATTTTTATATATTTTTGTAATTTTATATTTTAAAGGTTATTGGTTATATTTAATTAGGATATGCTATTTACAAGTTCACTTGCTTAAGTTAGCAACATATCCAAGTATTAAACAAATCAGACAATAAAGACCAAAGTTAGTATTCCTACATCTTTTTGTAATTTTATATTTTAAAATATAAAGAGTAAATAGGATTCAAATATATCATTTACAAATAAACTAGCTTAAGTTAACAACATACCCAAATATTAGACAAATCAAACAATAAATAGCAAAGTTGATATTTTTGGCCTGTTTTATAATTTTAAATTTAAAAATATACAAGCTAGATAAAAATAATATATATCATTTATACATTATCTTGCCTAGATTAACAACATACCCTTATATTATACAAATCTATTAACAAAGACAAAAGTTAGCATTTTTACCTAATTATGCAAATTTATATTTTAAAAGTTATAGAGTAAATAGAATTAATTTATACTATTTACAAGTTCACTTGCTTAACTTAACAACATATCCAAATATTAGACAAATCTGTTAACAAAGACAAAAGTTAGCACTTTTACCTAATTTTGTAATTTTATATTTTAAAAGTTATAGGGTAGATTGAATTAATTTATACTATTTACAAGTTCACTTGCTTAACTTAACAACATATCCAAATATTAGACAAATCGGATAGTAAAGACCAAAGTTAATTTTTTTGGACAATTTTATAATTTTATATTTAAAAATATACTGCAGGGTTAAGAATAACATATGCTATTTACAAATGTACTCACATACCCAAATAATAGCCAAGTCCAAGGGCAGTTGCAGGAAGTCAGTACAAAAAATTGCGCGGGCTCAGTTACTGGCTAATCCACCCAGTTAGTCTCGATACATATACAAAAAGTTAGTGATTATATAAGTTAGTAATTACAGTAAGTTAGTGATTACATATACAAAACATATGCAGTAAGAGTACAGGTCGGGTTTAGTTTTGCACCGGTCAGTTTTGCTAAGTCTGTGCAGAAACTGATCCCGCCGGTGCAGAACCGATTTGAGCAAAATCTTTTAAAATTTTGGGCTATTTTGGCGTTTTTTTCTCATTTTACCCTTATTTTGGCCAAAATTTTTGACCAAAATCTACTCATTTGACCGAAATCTTTAAAATTTTGGGCCATTTCTTTTCAATTGTGGGTCAAGTGGCGTCTCTTTCTTCTATTCCCACTACTCTGATTCTCAAGTTGGCGACTCAACCCGGGGTCTTACATGAGTAGACTTTGTTCCATCGTGTTTATCGTACTTTTTTCATCCAGGTACAGTCAATTGACATTATATTGCAATCACCATAATGGTCAAAGTTTGATAGATTGTAACACTGTGGATCTCTACGGGTAAATCGTCTTCTACGTCCTGAAAAGAAATATTTAGTTCGCCCCCGTTCCACTCTTGGCTGTAAGGCCTTACCAGCAGACTGATTCTGTAGCCAATTTTCTGCTCTTTAAAATGAATGTGGTAGTTTGAAAACAAAAATAGAATTTAATGTATAGATGCATATAAGTGTAAAAGTACAATTAATTATTCGCAAATCGTTATGTTTAAGTTACTCTTTTTACTAATAAATGAATAAGTAATCAGTTATATATGTCTCAAATGAAAGCCTGGTTCACAGGAAACATTTTAGTAAAAGAATTTACTTTTTAAGTTAATTGGTTTACATACAGTTTAGGATTTAGTGAATGTTTGCATTAAATCCAAGATGGCCGCCTGTTGTTCAACATAGCGGCTAAACCCAGGGTTGTTTATGAGTAGATGTGTTCCATGGTGTTTATCGCATTTTTTTATTAAGATACAATTATTTAACTTTATATTGCAATTACTTCTAAGAACAGACATTTTTTAACTCGACTACATCTTTCTTTGTTAAACATAGGAAAATTAATAAGGTAAAACGTTTTAGTAAGCTTTGTGTAACCATTACATTAAGTACGTAAGGGAGAAGTTTTTCTGCGTTAACGGTAAGAATAATTATTTTTTAGTATTCAATATAAAAATGTTTGAAACCTTTAATATTTTTATATACCTTTAGGTTTTCTATAAGTTTTATTTTCATATACTGAAGTTACATGCCGACTACTCTACTCCTGAGTTGTTCGGCAATTCGTGTTATACACTAGAGAGTTGTAAGTAGTGTTTTGTGTTTCCTTCTCTGATGCCAGCCATTTACAAGTTCTCTCTCAACTATTACACTATCTTTGGCACTGACTCTCCAACTTCAATTCACCAGTATCTTGCCCCCTCAGAGGCCAATTATATTGTAGCAAACTTGAAATAAGTTCAAAAAAATAATATTGTATATTTAAGTTAGTAAGTCTAATTTAATAAGTTATTAATTTTTTAGTGTTTATAAAACTAATAATAATTTAAGTGTTTTCTAATTATAAGTTCTATTTACGTTTGTTAATGATACTGACAGTTTGATTAGATGCTTCTTTTTATTGCGGACTTAACAAAACTCACGAAGTAACATAATGCATTACATCATAAATGAAAATCATATTTATGATTATGAGATTCAACTGTATGAATAAGTGGTTGAATCCCGGAATCAACAAAAGATAAATGTTATTTATAACTGATTGAAAAATATCAAGCGATGTTTACTCCACACTTAAAACACCCTCTTCCGATAGAATGACGTACTAAGCGAATTTATCATTATTGGAGATATAGTAAATAATAAAAACAATTTAAGTGTATTTAAGCTTATTGCGTACAGATAATTTGATCACAGTCCTTTATTATAATGGTAAAAAAACTCTAATTACATAAAGTACATAAATATCATAAAATTCTAGAACAATAATTTTTTTGTTTTACATAATGTTATTTTTAAAGTGTAGTTTTTGGAGTTCATTTGTCATTCATTGTACACACACAAAGTTTAATTTTATGGTTGCGGATTCCATTCTAATTTAAAATCGATATAATCAAAACTTATTTATTGGTAAGTGATATATTATGTAATTTGGCACATATTAAAATATCACTTTTTGTGTCATCATGCACAGAAAATAAGTTCAACGCCAAAACAAAATTCATATAATGTTTTATATAAGAGTTTTATGGGTAAAGAATATTATAAGACTTCATGTTATGACAAAATATTATATTTTAATTTTTCTATCATCGAAGTAAAGACGATCATCATCAGCATTTTCAACGACGATTAATAACTCATTTAATGTTTTATATAAATATAAATAAATCCCTAGTCATTCTAAATACAATGATTTTCTTTACGCTTTCCTCAAATCAAACACTGTTGAAACGTCAACACCGATTTTAAAAGTTAGGTTAAATGTTGGGTTAGAGCTCTCTTTTTTTGACGTATAGTTGACAACATCCTTTGTTCAAAGTTTACAAGGTTAAATTTACAATGTGTATAACGTTATTATTGTCGAAAGCTAAATGCCAAAATATATAAATGCTATGCACCATTTGTGTTTATCTTTGACGCAGTTGAACTTGAACAATTTTAAGGCAAAAACTATTGTATAAGGGACCATTTGACGCGAAGATAAACAAGTTAAATTTCGGTCAGTAAAGATAATTTTACCCTATTTTCAATAAACTGGAGTTTTCTAACAGAAAAGCTATACCTCGGCATTGGGACAAATTATTAAAAAAACTAAATTCAATATTTTTGTCTAGAAACATTTTTTTTATCTTAATTGATACTTTCTAAATATAAATTAGATCTTCGTTTTGATTGAACCAACTCTTTTATATTATATTTTGAAGGATTTAAAATTTTTTGGTTAGGATTAAATGGGAATCCGCCTTTTAATTTTTAAACGCGATAGAGATAGGAAATAAACTCGGCACACATTTTTGACATAAAAACCACTCTTTTTAACCAGCTGCTCAACTTTGCTCCAATCCCCCAAAATGGGTTATTTTCGGGACAGGCACTTTTTTAAGGTAAACCCTTCATATTTAGAAGTTTTTTAATATGAATACAAAGTCACAAACTGGAGGTCGAAAGCATACCCCTTACCAAAATAACAGCCTTTTCAGAATTAGAGATGGGAAAATGAGCTTAAGAATGAATCGCCCTTTTAAACGGGCTAGACTTTTTTATTTTTTCTGTTAAACTTTTTTCTTATTCTGACATGACTCCCCCCCCTCCTGAAATGGGGTAATTATTGGCAGCCCCAAATTTTCTTAAGTAAACCCCATCGAGTGACCCCTCATTTCCTGAGGGGTCAGGAAACCTGACTCCCCAGGTTTCCCCTCGGCGCAGTGCATACTCCTGATGCAAAAAAGAGTAATTAGGCTTATGTTTAATAAACCGTATCTTGCCCATTGCAAACCATTATTTGTCGAAGCAAAGATCCTTACTGTACTAGCACTCTTCATAATTGAATCGGCTGTGAAATCAAGAGGAAGCCAAATGTGTATTTAAGAAATCAAGCCTTTCACAACTATTCTACTCGACAGAGAGCAAACGTTCATGTGCCGCAAGTAAGCTCCGGTTTAGCTCAGTCTAGCCCAAAATATGTATGCAGCAAGATTTTTAGTTCAGCACCATCTGAAATTAGAAAATTGGAAGATATAGATCTCTTTAAAGATAAACTCAAAGAATACTTGTTGAAGAAGCCTTATTATTCTGTGGAAGAATACTTTATTGAAGCAGAGGCCACTGAGGTGACGACCACGGCACTAATGTGCTACCACTGGGAGATCTTCAAGTATCAAATAAGTATCAAGTATCAGGTATTTTCAAGGGATTGCCAAGATAAATTTAAGGCTGCAAACCGAGACCAAAGTAACGACCCTAAGGATAAACCTACACTAATTTCAAATTTTAAAATACCTACCCTTTTAGTCATAATGAGAGGTCAATATTTGTTTTTGTTATAATATTTGGGGTTCATCCCAAAATATATGATATGAACCCCTATTGATCAGGCGCAAAATCGTGTTGATAAAAAAGCTTGAATAAGCGAATGAAGCTCACGAATGACGGCTCTATATCTCAATAAAAACTATTAAACTATTTAATATAGAGACGGAATGAGAATGAGTATGATAATTTAACTTTAATATCTTTCATAATGAAAATTAGAAAATATCAATATTGCATTAATTATACTTCCACTGCGTTTAAGTCTGGCATTACAATCATTATACTTAAAAACGAGACGTCAGGAATATAGGAGTGGATTACATACTCCTCAAACTCGGACAAGATATTTCAACGAAAAGATAAGGAAAGACATTACAAAGAAAGATTTAAATGTTTATTAAAATATATTTTAATACACTTATATCAAAATACATCAATGTTGTTGGATACATGTTGATGTTATAGTTTTATTACATCATTAGAGGAGTTTTTAATTGCTAGCAGTGAACCGTAGATTTTCCCCACGGCCACGATTTGGTCTTAGCAAATAAGTCATATATTATAGACTCTGCTTTAGTAAATATAAATCATTATTACCTTAAGAAAGATTTTTAAAGTACTTAAAAGAATTCATCCGACAGATTTGAACTTATTGTTGACTTCAGAATATTATTCTAATTTTAATTTAGTTTTGCCTTGATGGTTTCGTCTCTTTTATTAATTAACTATTTCCAACGTATTTTTTGGGGTAAACAAAATATTACACTAACAATAAATTGTAATCGGGTGAAGCAATAAAACCTAATGTCTTTTCCGAATGCCCCTTGGGGATTTTCTCAAGGTGTTTTAGATCTTTTTATATGTCCTGGATTCTAAGAAGCATTTTCCTAATGGCACTTTAAACCACTTCCAAATGGTGTGGCTCCCATTTTACGTTCTGTTAATATTTATTGAGATTTATGTGAAGAATAAAATAATGAAACCTCAATTGAATATTTTACTGGGGGCAATGTGACTGAAAAAATTATTTGTAGTGTTTGGCAAAGTATTAGAAAATTTGAAAAATATTTAATCGTAACTGCCATTAACATTGAACGTTACTTATTCTTTCTATATCCAAAATTAAAAATAACTTAACAACACCAAACCACTTAATTTGCATAACTTTAATTCACTTTTTTAATAGCCTCCTGATTGATTTAGATTAATAACCATGTTACATTTATTTTCGTCAACAGATTCACAATGTGGCCGTCTGACAACTTTTGTTTCTGAAACAAAACAGGTTTTATTATATGTTTCTGAAAAATTTATCATCAGGTCCAATTTAATGTCAAAGGATCATCAAATCTTAATTGGTCGAAATTATATTTCATCATATAACTTTACTCATAAATCATGCCCTTAGCCGAAATACACTTACACAATACACCGCCCAGTGACAAGACTTGGACTGAGAAGGAACACGAGCATTTAACATATCCCCGCCATATCATGCAAATTGGCTAATAAGGGTGTCTAGCAAACATAAAAATCGCTAAGACCGGGAAAAGGCAGAGAGTTCCAAATTATGTGGAAAATTCAGGAAATTCTGACTTCGGTACTTCGCCTAGTGACAAAATTCGGAGGCCAGAAAAGCCAAACTGTTGCAGGATTCTCTTCTAAGAGCTAAATATATGGCTTCAGAAATTGAAATTCTGTCCAAGAATGTCTAAAGTATGTGGTGCACTAAATGTTTAATTTCTCCATGATGCCTTCCGGAATTGTTTGTCAATTATAAACAGGTTAACATACCTTGTGACGTCAGCAATTCCAATAGTACAACATTAGTTGACTATTTTCGGCTAACACGTAGCCATTATCAAAACTGATATTGGCAATATATTTTAAATGTGTGTTGTAATTTTATGTTGTATTGTGTCGTTTGTGAATTTTTAGACTACTTGACGAAATTCATTGAATGAAATAACGTTCTTCAGTTTTGATAATGGCTACGTGTTAGCCGAAACTAGTCAACTAATGCTGTACTATTGGAATTGCTGACGTCACAAGGTATGTTAACCTGTTTATAACTAAATGTTTAGTTAGCAGTATTGTACATACAGATCGATTTGATTACCTAAAGAAAAACCATAGCCCTTCAAATTTTATTGGTAAGTGAATTTAGACATCTTTAGTTGTATCGTTTTTTAGGAGATATTTTTCTTTAAAATATAATTGGTTTTAATTTATATACTATCGAGTTTTTACTTTGTACATCGTAATGATTTTTTGTTTTGGTCTTTTTACGAGATTTACCTCTTTTTGTTCGGATACAAATTTTGATGCAATATGGAAAAGTCTGGGAAAAGTCAAAGAAATTCAGTGAGATGATTTGCTAGTCATCCAGTGCCCATCTGAACGGCATACTAAAAGTCCCCGATGGTGTGGGGTCTCCGCTCAGGAGGATTACAGGGTTTTCCAGAAATTATTAAAATTAAATGACATTGTGAGGTGAACATAAAGATCGCATGTTCCTTTTAACAACACTTAAATGAAGAGATAGAAATCTTGGGATTAAATTGTGATTATTTTCTAAACCTGTAGCAAGTGTTATGCTATTTCAAAGCCCATCTTAAAAGGAACATCTTAATGAAAAGAGGACTCAAAAATCTCAATTCTTTCCGAAATGGCGGCAATTGTTGTGTTTTTTTTTCTAATTGCGTGATAGAGTATTAGAGACACATTTAACCTGTACCATGTAAACCATATAACGTACTTCTGTTCTGATTCTAAATTCCAAATCCTTAAATTGATAGGTCAAATGACATTTTTTATAGGGATTGATATTTTCTATTTCTAAAAAAGAAATTGATAGGTCAAATGACATTTTTTATAGGGATTGATATTTTCTATTTCTAAAAAAGAAAATCTTACAAAAAATAATGTCTTACGATATATATTTTTTAAGGTGCTGCTATACATACACGTCACGTCACGTCACGTAACTTACGGCCAATTCGGCGATACCGAAGGGGATGCTATACATATTCGCATCGATTCCCATCAATTCGCATCGATTCGCACCGATTCGCATGGATTCGCATTTCCTAGTTTCTAAGAGCCGAATGGCCTATTGGACGTCGGTGTTAGCTATACTTACACGTCACGTCACGTCGCGTCGCGTCCCAATTAGCCCGATTCGGCTGTGTATGCTATTCAGAGCATTCGGGTCGGGCCGTGACGTGCATGTATAGCCGGTTCCATTTGATTACACAGGTTTCATTCACATCGAAAATGAACGCGACGCGACGTGACGTGGTATGTATTTAAAATTAAGGTGGTTTATTTGTGAATTATATTAATTTCAATGTTGTTCTTACGGGTTTAATTTGTCTCCCACCGGGATTAAAAAGCGTCTAAACATAATGTTTCCATAAAGCGTCTAAACATAAAGCGTCGTTTTCCACCAAAATGTTCCTTTTAACATCAAGAACTTGAACATTATTTAAAATTGTTTACAGGTTTATAAAGTAAAATTCAAGATTAAAGCTCAAAACCTCCATTTCTGAAACACTCAATATATTTTTATTGAAGTACTATTACTTTCTATATTTTCTTAAAAATACAATAAATTTGCATACTTTTAAAATTGAAACCAATACAAAATATGATTAAATTTTTACCCTTTTAGTTTTTTCAACCAACTTTTTAGGTTCTTTTTGGGATACGATTTTATGCGCAGTTGGCAGCACGGCTTGGCAATGTTAAGTACACTAGCCACAACAATATCTTTTAAAAATACTGTTCATTCTTGTACTGAATCGGTTCACTGCTTGCATTGCTTGGTAACTTTCATGCAAAAATCCATGTTGGTGCGGCAAACGTAGTCACAAGTTTTTTTTTAATAAACCTTTAAATTTCAGAATATTACTGACTGAAAAGTCCAGAGAAAATTCTAAAGAACAATAATGTCCAAATAAGTATAAACTTCAAAAATATCATAACGTGTGTGTGTGTGTGATGTGTGATGCGTATGATGCTTGAACATCAAGCATGATATTCATTTTTAATATTTCAAAGTTGGCTGCTTTTTTGTAAAATTGTTTGGAAAATAAAATATTTAACAGTTAACCTTTATAATTTTGTTTACTGTTCCCAATAATATAGTGGTTATATTTTCTTATGTCATTCATTTAGTAAATAATTATCAAGTTTGGAAGTCCGATTAATTTAAGTAATATATGTATAAAGCATAGAACATCAAACTAATATACTCTTTACTAAGGAAAGACAAGAAACAAGAAGGGTAATTTGTACTAAAAATCAAATTATGGGATCCAATTTTTTTTTATTGCCATAATAGGTCTATCGGGTTTTCGGAGGTACGAGATTTCGCGCTCACATAATAATATGTGTAATCTTTAGGGCATTGATGTGATATACTGAGTAAGGTTTTTCCATTATAATATGGTTGGCTCGCGTTATCAACTGAAATAATGTAATAAAAAACTGGGCCATACTTGAGACCACATGTTTGAAGTGTGAGATTTATCGAGGGATTCGTATGGACGAAAATTCGTAAACCACTTTTACTCGTGATTTGAACAATACTTTTCGTTAAACAGCTTATGTCACGATAACGAATACCCCCTTTGAAGCAGACCTGCATACTCAGCTAATTTCAAACGCAAAAGATCTTAGTTCAATCCAACACAGCGAGATTTTACATGTTTTTGTAAGCTACATAAGAATATCCCCATGGGTATGCACGTTTACTGCAACAGGTATGTTAAAACTTAGTGATTTTAATTCAATATTTAGTAGATCTGAACTATAAGAAGCCAAATACCAAGTTGTAATGAAGTGATTTGGCACCCCAAGGGATTGCAACCAAGTAGTCCATGGGTATCCTTCTCAAGGTACTGAGTATAACTCCACTAAGTTCAGGGATTCAATCAGGTAAAAGTCATACAAACAGATCACAACACCTAAAATTAGTTCTAGGTAGGGGGGAACCAAGAGCGCCCCATGGTAACCGAGCGCCCAATGATACCCGAGCGGATCAAGATCTGTAAAAAGTTGTCAATAAGGAAATAGGAAAGAACCGTGTAAATAGTGTTTGTGTTAATAAATCGAGTGACTGGCAAACTGGACATTACCAACCCTGTAAAAACTTAGTGCTCGAGGAAACTTCCTCACGAGATTTTGGTGCCTGAACAGGGACAGTAGTGAAATAGTGAAAAGCGTTAGTGCTGTGTTAGTGAACTATAGAAGTGTTTAAAATTTACAAAATGGCGAAAAAGGACTGGGTACTTGATTTGCCATTCGTAAGAGTCACAATGCCGTCGCTCGCTGAATAGGACAGTGGAAGTGTCAAAGGAGAGGAAGAAAAGAAAAACCCGAGGACAGGGTGGATCTACTCACTCAAGAAACTCGAGTTGGAAGAGGAGCTGCGTAAATTTGGATTTCAGTCTGCAGGAAAAGTTTCTGCCGACCGTCGTCGGATGCTAAGTAGTTTCATCAGAGGTATATTGGCTTCCTCCATCAGTAACGGCTCCCAGCACCCAGAGAGATCCTCCAGAACCGACCCCGAAGCCAGAGGCCAGCACTGTGCCGTGCAACGCCACCACTTCCAATATATATGTCACCAAAGGTCATTAGCCGCCGTGATCCAAAACTGCAGTCCTTGTCGGTACTTTTGTTGACCGTTACCCCCTCCCTTCCGGTGCTATCTCGAACTCTCTTTCTTGTCGACCTGGACGCCTCCGGGGTGACATGGTGTTCCAAATCGTCCACAGACCCGCCTTAATTCTACCGACCGTCCGAAAAATCATCATGAGCGCTTAAGTACTTTAATATTAAGGGGGTTAGCTAGGGGAAGCAAGGTTAGGGTGATTCTGGTAAATCTGAATAATGTAGCCGATATAAAATAGTATTGGGGCGTGGGCCTTCTGCCCACGCCAATGTTCTGGTCACATGTTAGTATTATTTCATTGTAAATCCGTAAATGCCTCAGTTTCAGAAATAAATTATTCACTACAATAAATTATCAGTTTAGGCTTGGCTTGATGTTCAACAGTTTAGGTAGAGAATTTGGGTTAGAATCATCAATTTAATGACTGAGGTAACTTGTCAGAACATGATGTCCGTTTGCAAATTGTTCCAATCTCTAGAATTTAAGTAGTTTAGGGTCCATCAAAGCTGGCTTACGGCAAGGTCAATCTGGCAGACCGATCCTTCCTTTGGGTATATCAATCGCTTCCAATCCTAAAACAATATCCTATTGGTAGATCCTCCAGTTTAAGTTTCAGTTCAATAGTAATCCCGGTTCCATATCAGTACAGAGTTCTCCTTCACCACAATTTTCAGTTTGCATGTCCTTTATTTCCAGCACAAAATAACTGTTACCGGCCTGGGAAACTCCACACATCCTAATTACAACCCATCCTTGGCTGCACCACCATCACACCACCCCCCCCCCCCCCCAACACAGATATCTGCTACAAAATGGTAGCAGAAAAATATATATACTGCCAGATTGCTTGCCTGTAATATTGTTTCAATGTGTGAAATTCTTCACTAAACGCAACACTCCTCATTGGCTCATTGTCACAGTCAGCTTCACAAAATCCTAGTGTCATTTTCTTAGTAACCTAAAGAACCAACAAGCTAAAACAACAAACTGCAGCACAAACGAATGGGTAATGTAATTTCTGTTATCTAAGCTAAACTGTAGGTTTATTTTGCACAACTTGAATAAGTCTGAATGTAGGCCTAACTCCCCAGGATAGTTTATGGGTAAATGAGTTACTAATGTAAATGGGGGTAGGCCATTAGGCCAAGTTATATTTTATAGCCCTTAGGTTTAGGCTTAGGCCTACAAGGAATAACACAGGTTTTTTTGCAATTTAAAGTCCCCTTTTTTCTCTCACTGAGGTTAAGTTAGGTTTGTTTAGCCGCCCCGGGCTCCAACATAGGGAAATTGCTACAGCCTCCTTCTAGCCTCAAGTAAACATTTACCAAGCCAAAGCCAACTGATAATTAGCCTTTAAACTCATAGCTGTGCATGTAACAGGCTAAATTCTGTGGGCTGCTCTGCACGGAGTGCGATTTTCACTGGGTTCGGTAGTTACAATGTAATTAAGCTTCCCCTAACTAAATTAGTTCTGTATAACTGAGTTGCCACCCATAATAGGGAGATTTAGCTTTTCAATGAATTTTACATGGGCCTAAGTATTCCATAAGCTGTCTGCTGTGCCTGGACCAAACTGATTTCTAACCCATATAATTATATGGGCCTATTTTGTTTTCTGTCAATGTTCTGTGTTTTAGAGCTGTGTTAGCATCAAGGAACCCTGGGCTTTCATTGATCAGGTGACCTCCTCTGCTGCATAGAGGATTTAGTGAGAATAAAATCATTTAATACCTTGGCTTAAATAACTTTGAAATAAAATGAGGCCAGTATGAGGTAAGTTTGCAAATTGCTGCATCTGATGCAGAAGGTTGCTTAAACTGGCACTCAGTTTTTTTTTTTTTAAATAAAGCTTTTATTCAGAGTGTTTTTTCTAAAATATTGTCCATTTTTCAACAGTGATGTGATTTACATTAGAGTCAGTGAAGTGTTTATCATGTAATTCACAAATAAATATTATACCCTTCTCATAGTTTTATAACTCCCTATATCTCTATCTCACTTGTATGTTGAAATGTGAATTTCATTTTTGTTGTTTAGATATAAATAGTAAAATGGTCCAGGCAGGCACAAGCAAAGGTTTAGGCTACTTGCATTAATGATTTTCCATAAGTTTTCTTTTCTCAATGCTTCTGAAAGGAGTTTATTTTAAATAAACTCAATAAAATAAATATTTCACTTCAGTCCTCCAACAATTTCAGGTGTTTAAGCTGGCTCACAAGGAAACAAAAATTCAGTCATAGGAATTATTGCACATTGATATTGTGACTGCACAAAAGTGGGTGCACACTGTCACCGCATTACAAGTAGGCTAACAAAAAATGAATTAGGCCAATGAATTTTATTCATTTGTAGGATTAGGCCTTCATTCATTATCAGACCCACAGGTCTCAGTTCAGTATATCAAAACAAATCTTTCTTTGGTGATTTTTATTTACAGGCCTCACCGCTCCGGTATTTTTCCCCTTTCAAGCAAACTGGGGCACTATTTTGTTTGTAAAGTGAACTTCTCACTTCAGTTAACTGATAGAATTTTCGGGCCCTTGCTCTTGCCCAAGAATAAAACTGGGTTACCCATAATTTTTATCTTAATTTTTTTTCAGTTTAAATTACAAGAATTTCTTAGCCTAACTTGTAAACCCCTGGCAACCCTCACCAAACAAATTTGGCTTTTCAAAAAAAACATGACAAATCACCAGACAAACCTTTTGGTACTGGTAATTGGCGACTCTTATGCAAGGAGGTTTGTAATTTTTTTAGAATCAAACCACTGTTCCCCAGCAAAAATTAAGTGCACCTACAGTTTAGGTGTATCAGGTGCAACAATATTAGACTTGAAGCGAAATATCAAGCAAAATAGTTTGCCAATAGTTATTGGCGTACCGTTGTTGGTTTTCATTGGAACAAATGACATTTTATCAAATCAATTTAGTTTAGGCACATTCAAAAATCAGTTTTTGTCATTGCTGCGCTTAATTAGGAGGAAATACCCTGGGATCACAGTAATTTTGGTCACTTTCCCATTGTACCCCCGGATTAGAGGAAACCTTGCAATAACTCAACGGATAGAATATTGCAACAACTTTTTATTGACATTAAAATCACAAACAGTAAAAGTGATCAGGTTGACAAGAAATTTTTCATGTTTACAATTGTTTCATAGATTTTATGGAAATTCCTCCCGGAGAGATGACATTCACCTCAATTACCTAGGTTACCAAACTTTCTTACCATTGTTGCAAGCAGAACTTACCCCCCTGCCCCGCCAACTTAAATAAAGCAGTTCCAAAGCATTTTTACTCCTTATAGGAAAGACAAAAGCCTTTTGAATTTTTTTTTAACTTTACCAAATCCCTTTTCATTGTGTACCTTGGCAGCCCCCTGCCTTGTGGTATTAGATAGTTTGTATTTAAACGACTCTCTTGTACGAGACTGTGACCTTATTATTCAGGAATATTGTCATAAATTGTTATTTATTGTTGGTTATTGTTATTTATTACATCGTTATTTCCTTATATAGTTTAAATATTGTTGAAATTTTATAGAGTTTATAGGTTGTTTATATAGTAGTTAAGTAAGTAAGGCCACAATGCCCTCAAAGATATACCCACCCGAGGGCATACCTAAGGGGACCTCATGGGTTTACAAATTAAATGCGGAAGACGCCGTAACACAATGTGAAATATTTGGCCTAACCCCAGGCCCTACTCTGGCATTCAATAGGTCATTTTTAAGCGAGTTTTTGAATAAACTAGCAATCAATGGCGGACAAGAGCCCATCCCTACAAATCACCGACCCGACATAGATTTCTCGAGACCCGATGGTCCTGACCCTGAGGAGATCATGGTGTTGCAGCCTCCATCCACAGTAACCCTACCAATTTCCACCACCGCAACCTTGATAGACTCATTTCCAGCAAATACATCCACCTCCCCCACAACCTCAGTGTTCACAGCCCCAATAGCCAGTGTTTCAACATTATCTGCTCCCGGTGGTCAACTCACTAGCCACTCAGCCACCCAAAGCAACTTTACACCAGTGATTACCCCCCCTTGGCAGGACATTCTCCACGCAACAGCTATAGCTGTTGGACAGCAAGTTGCTTCGGCTATGGCCGCTTCTCGGTCAGCAGCACCACTCAAAGACTCAAATAGGGTCCTCTCAGATCTCCTGAGAGCCTTGCCCTCAACATCTGGCGATGATGGTGAGCAACTTCTCAATTTTCTGGTCCAATTCAGCAAAATCGAGCAACTCAAGCTCGCAGATGAGCATTCCCTGATTATTGCAGCACTTCCTCGTACAACGGGTCGACTTAGGGGATTTTGGTCAAAAGCAATCACCAATCGTGAAACATTTTCAAGTTTAATCACTCAACTTCTGGATATTTTTATTCCTTCTCAGCTCCGCCATTCCATGGTCTCTACCTTGATTTACAGGTCTCAAGCACAGGCTGAGACGCTCACTCAATTTGTTGACAGCATTCGGGATTATGCTTCGCTCCTACAGCCTCATTCTTCAGATAGGGAGCTCTTGGATATAGCTATCAATGGTCTCAACCCACAAACCAGAGCTCGCCTTGCTGGTTTTCCGCCTCCATTCTCGACCCAAGACCTTTTGTCTCTGGCCCCTAGGATTGAAGTTGTTCGGAGTTTGGAACAGTCCCACTCCAGACAGTCACTCCCAAATCAACCGCAGAGAAATGAACAACCCAGCAGGAACATTGCTCCGTATCGCCCTAGGACCAACTTCAACGGGTATTCCAATGCCCCACCCCGTTTCAACAACCATGGTCACACCAATTACCCTCCGAGGTATGCGCCAAACTTCAATCAGCACCTACCACGGTACACCGGTACCAATCATTACCAGTCTTTTACTTCAAACCAGGCATTTGATGCAAATCCAAATTTTCCAGCAATCCCACCGTATCCTTTTGGACCATCCAATCAGAATCCTCAGCAACAGCATCACCCACAAGGGCAATCACATCAAGGACAAACAAACTGGCGAGGAGGGCGACGTTAGGTGGCACCCACCCTCCTTTATGTCAATCTGCCACCACCACTTGTCCAACTAACTCCAACCCTCAATCTGTCTCTCAGAAATCCGTTCCCCCAAAATCCAAGACAGCACCACCTGTGCCAGAATTATACTTATGCCAGGTTGTTTTGAACTTTGGACCCATCAAGGTGGATGCCTTGGTAGACACAGGATCCTCCCTTACTATCATGTCCTTGAAGGTATTCAAGCTATTGCAAAAAGAAACTTCAGCTGTCAAATCAACCCAACAGACCAATCAATCTGCCCTCTCTGCTTCAGGTGATCCAATTGCCTTCCAAAGTCAGGCGGCAATACGGTTCAAAATTGGACATCTGTCTTGGACATACAATTTTCAAATATCAGAATTCTTACCTGTTCATATTATTCTAGGAGCAGACTTTCTTACAAAAACCAAGGCCATCATCAATATGAAAGACCATAGCCTCATTTTCCCATAAGGATCACCAAATGTGTTTTCACTTGTATCACTTCCAACAGTTGAAAATCACTCCCCCGTTTCTATGGGCCAGAACCTTAACGAGGACCAAAGGGCCATGGTCGATCGTCTGATCAAAGAATTTCCTAACACAATCACCATAACCTTGGGTAGGACCAATCTTGTCGAGTATCATATCCGAGTCAATTCTGACAAAATCATCAGGAACAAACCATATCAGTATGCTCCCCCAAAACTTCAGCTTATGAGACAGCACATCGATGATCTTATGAGCAAGGGAGTAATTAGACCATCGAACTCACAGTTTGCATCTGCAGCCTTCTTGGTTCCAAAAAAGGGAGGCAAAACTCGTATGGTAGTGGATTATTGGAACCTCAACTCAATCCTGGAACTTGATGCCACACCAATGCCCACAATAGAGTCTGCATTTCAGCATTTAGGCCAAGCTCGATGGTTTACACTTCTCGACCTCAACTCAGCCTACAATCAGATACCCCTTTCTGAGTCTTCAAAGCATTACACTGCCTTCGTAGTTCCCTGGGCGCAATTTGAGTTCAATTATCTGCCTTTTGGCTTGGCTTCAGGGAGTATGGTTTTGACATCTTTGATGGATAAGATCTTCGGAGACATCAAATTTCAATACATCTACAATTTCTTTGACGATTTGTGTGTTTACAGCAATTGCTCCTTCGAGGACCACCTTTCTAAGGTCCGCACTGTCCTTCAGAGACTCCAAAAGGCTGGTCTTACAGTCAATCCAGAAAAGATCACCATAGCTTCCAATCATATTCAGTTTTTGGGTCACATTTTTTCCAACCAATCAATTTCTATCCACCCTGAAAGAACTAAGCCGATAGATGATTTCCCACCCCCAAAGAACATAAAACAGCTTTCTAGATTTCTGGGCATGACAGCCTTCTACGCTCGCTTCATCAAGAACTATGCAGCTATCGCTCAACCCCTCAATCAGCTTAAGCGAAAAGGAGCTGATTTTGTTTTTGGTCCCGAACAGCAGAAAGCATTCGAAACCCTAAAGGCTGCCTTAGTTTCTTCCCCAATTCTTCGCATGCCTGATTTCTCCAAACCCTTCGTGGTGCACACAGATGCTTCCGGTACAGCCATTGGTGCTGTTCTTTATCAGGAGCACGAAGGGAATTTATTCCCGGTCTCCTATGCTTCCAGAGCTCTCAACAAACATGAGCTTAACTATTCCACACTTCAGTTGGAATGTCTAGCCATTGTATTTGCACTCCAAAGGTACCAGCAATATCTTGAGCATAGGGAATTCCATCTCCATACTGATTGTTCTGCACTCACTTGGTTGCTCAATCATCCTCGCCAAATGGGAAAGATAGCAAGATGGATCTCATTCATAAACTCTTTCAAGTTCCAGATTCATCACATAAGGGGAAAGAACAACGTAGTTGCTGATTGTTTATCTCGATTATTTGACGGTACTGAGCCCACTGAAGCCTCCAAACCCGAACCCAATCCCGTCATGGCTCTTTTTGGAATTCCTGAGGTATTCAAAGACATTGCCGTCCACCAATCTGAAGACCCCTCCATTTCCAAGATTATCCGTTCCACAAATAAACCCCCAAATTTCTCAGTTCAGCAGGGTATTCTCATGCACAAATTGCCCAACCAAACCAAACCAAGGGTCGTCGTTCCTCAAAAACTTCTTGATCTTCTGTTCCAATATTATAATGAATCTCCAACTTCGGCACATCTTGGCATTCGCAAGACCCTTGATCGCATTGAGTCCTTCTTCTGGGCAAAGGACCTAAAACAGGAAATTACTAAGCGTGTAAGGGCCTGTGTCAAATGCCAGCGTTGCAAACAAACCCAAAATTCCAACATCGGCCATTTATCCTCAGAGTTGACCACCAAACCCTGGGAAAAGATCTATATCGATCACATCGGTCCGCTTCCCAGATCAACCAAGGGAAACAAGTATTTATTGACCAATGTAGACGCCTTTTCCAAATTTTGCATACTCCTCCCAACCAGAAATACCCAGGCCCATAAAACAGTTAGTCTCCTCACCAAACAAGTTTTCTCAATCTTTGGTCCCCCAAAATATCTTGTATCCGACAATGTCTCCAACTTCCGCTCCAAAACCATTCAGGTAATGTGCATGGATCTTGGTATTCAGCACATTTTCACTAGCCCATATTACCCAAACCCATCCCATGCTGAACGAGTAAACAAACAGATCAAAATAGCCATCCGAATTTTCCACAACCAATTCCAGCAGTTCTGGGATCAAAACCTTCATTGGTTCCAGATAGCCTTCAATTCAGCTACCCACGAAAGCACTCAGAACTCTCCTTCACGCCTTTTCTTGGTTAGAACTCTATATCACCCACTTGAACTACGTTGGAACCTAGATATCCTTGTCGATGGCCAGGGACCTACCCCTTCCTTGCAAACTGAATGGTCCAAGGCTATTGACAGTCTCCGCAAGGCTCGGGAGGCGAGGGAGAAGCGCTACAATCAAAATAGGCTGCCCCCCACTTTTCAACCCGGTGACTGGGTTATGTACAGGTTGAACCCTATCAGCAGAAAGGTCGACCATCTGAACCAGAAATTACTCCCAATGTGGTCAGACCCCTGCGTGATTGAAACCTTTACTTCCCCTGTCACGGTCAGACTAGTAAACCCTTCAAATGGGAAGTTTGTTAGAAAAGCCCATGATTCACAGCTAAAAAGATTTTTTCAACCTCAAATTTAAAGTAGGTAACCAAACCCAAACGATCGTCTGCCAGAAACTGACCTTGCCGGTGATACTAGATTAAGTCTTTCCTTCTTCATTTTTCAGCCTAATTACATGCGCAGATTGTGAGTCTAAGGTATTACCTTCGTCCCGATGGGTATACCTACACAGAAACTCTCCGTATGTAATCAGGTTTACCCCCCCCTTTTCCTGCCATCGGCACGGAATGGTGTATTCTCCCGTTGTCTTTTTTGTTTTTTGTCAAAAGTATAAAGTACCTCAAATACCCCGCCTTGGATACTATCCTTTTATTTCAATTTTTTTATTTTTTGATCCAAGTCGAGGGGCATCGGGGAATGCACCAAATCATGTCGATGAATTACAGTAGTGTACAGACTGTGATTCATCGAGTACCAAATGGCAACTCTGTCAATAGCTTAAATTTTCTTTCCTATCTCCCCTCTCTTTACTCTTGCTTAAGATATTACCAATCTAGTCACTAGCATTAAGTTAATTTAGGTAGACTTTCGTAGCCAAGCATCAACCACTTAGTAAATTTATGATGTCAGTTAAAATGCCAAAGACTTAGATTTTAAGACCTGAACAGTTGTGATATAGCTGTCAACTTCAAGAATTATTTATCAGTGGGGAATGAGCATTATTTATTTAGTCTTAAGTATTTGTATATCAGGGGTTTCGTCCCCAGTTTTTTCGGGCGTATTATTAGAAGATGCCACGGAAAAACAATCGTTTCGTTTCTTTTGTTTCAATTCTAACATTTCACGAAACGAATTTTGCATGCGTAAAAAAATGGACCCAACAAGCATTACCTAACTACCTAACCTCTCACAACCATTTGAACACCTTTTGATCTCGCATCTTCACACCATTGTGCCTCACAATAGAATCCTCCACCTTGGAACTGAGTCGGGTTCCATGGCATCTAGTGCATACCGTCAAACCGTTGCACTGGTTCATCTCGCCGGGTGAAACCAACAAAAATTTCGGTATCGTCAGCTATCGGCCATACTCATTTTGGGACCAAATAAACAAACTACAAATCAATTTCGGACTACTATCATGGCTACACTTCAGAATTCAAACCCCCAAAGACCAAACCAATACGTACTTGCACAATCAATAATTAAAAAGAAAAGAAAAGAAAACTTGCAAGTCAAATTTAGTTGGAATGGGAGAGATATATGTTCCGCAAGGTGACAGCATTACTGCCAATTGCCAAGAAACCTGCAGCACCAGTCTACTCAGTCACACCGCACTATGCAATTACTCAGTGCACACTGCATATACCACCCCACCAACAGTGAAATCTCCAATAGATCAACCTACCAGAAAGTTCCTCGACTAGTCAACTTGGCCACCTACCTACAGTCAACCACAACAATCAAACTGAAGCCGACCACTTCACCATTATGGTCTCTAGAAGCAGATTCTTGGATGCTCAACCTTCAACTCCCAAAGCAAATAAAAATGCAACAACACAAAACAAAACAAAGAAAAAACAAAAAAAAGCTTAAAAAAAAGTCTATTGTGCGTGCAAGTACAACACCCAAACAAGCAGTTTTGCCAACCACTTTGGTTGCATAAAAATAGCCAGATAGGAATCCGAGAGGCCTCAATCTTTCCTTTTTTAAGGGGGGGAGGAGTCCGATCTCTGACGATACCTCAACGGCCAATCAAAAAAGATTTTCCGGAGATGCCAACCTTAGGGAGCCTAGTAAGTTCCTCAGTTCCATTGGTGTGAGATGAGCCGAAACCACTGTATGCCAAACCAACCGCAAGTCGATTCCAGGAGACTATAGCTTCATCAGGAAATTCCTTGGCATTCAACAGTGGCAGGCGCTGCTTTAGCAGAGTATTGATTCACAAGACACACTCTCACCTATCCTATCCTAACCTTCTTCCCACTAGCGCAGGCGCAATTTTTTTGGGTCAAGGGAGCGTGGTTGTGCCGTGCAACGCCACCACTTCCAATATATATGTCACCAAAGGTCATTAGCCGCCGTGATCCAAAACTGCAGTCCTTGTCGGTACTTTTGTTGACCGTTACCCCCTCCCTTCCGGTGCTATCTCGAACTCTCTTTCTTGTCGACCTGGACGCCTCCGGGGTGACATGGTGTTCCAAATCGTCCACAGACCCGCCTTAATTCTACCGACCGTCCGAAAAATCATCATGAGCGCTTAAGTACTTTAATATTAAGGGGGTTAGCTAGGGGAAGCAAGGTTAGGGTGATTCTGGTAAATCTGAATAATGTAGCCGATATAAAATAGTATTGGGGCGTGGGCCTTCTGCCCACGCCAATGTTCTGGTCACATGTTAGTATTATTTCATTGTAAATCCGTAAATGCCTCAGTTTCAGAAATAAATTATTCACTACAATAAATTATCAGTTTAGGCTTGGCTTGATGTTCAACAGTTTAGGTAGAGAATTTGGGTTAGAATCATCAATTTAATGACTGAGGTAACTTGTCAGAACATGATGTCCGTTTGCAAATTGTTCCAATCTCTAGAATTTAAGTAGTTTAGGGTCCATCAAAGCTGGCTTACGGCAAGGTCAATCTGGCAGACCGATCCTTCCTTTGGGTATATCAATCGCTTCCAATCCTAAAACAATATCCTATTGGTAGATCCTCCAGTTTAAGTTTCAGTTCAATAGTAATCCCGGTTCCATATCAGTATAGAGTTCTCCTTCACCACAATTTTCAGTTTGCATGTCCTTTATTTCCTGCACAAAATAACTGTTACCGGCCTGGGAAACTCCACACATCCTAATCACAACCCATCCTTGGCTGCACCACCATCACACCACCCCCCCCCCCAACACAGATATCTGCGACAGCACTCAAGCAAAATCCTCCAGAACCAACTAAGCTAAAGGCCAGGGAGAACGTCCCAGCCCAAACCGTAAGTCACAAGCCCACAGACAACAACAGTATTTGTAATGTCATAAGATTTTAGAACTTAAATTTTTACGGGCATAAGGATGTAATCCTCTTTCTTGAGAAATTGAATGAATGAATAAAAACCTATATGTTACAAGAGGAGGATCTCTTGATGGCCCTGCCGGAGTTGCTCAAGGGAAAGGCACTGCTATGGTATCGAAATTCGAGATCATAATGGGGTTCCTGGGCAGAATTCATAAACCAATTTGAAACTCAATTCTTGCTACGCAGGTAACGAGAAAAGCTAGACTTGGAAATCAGGGCACAAAGTTAGGGTACTTCCGAGAAATTTAGTGACTTCCATAGCTATCCAAACCCTTATGCGCCGGCATGGGATGTATTCCGCCGACCAACAATTTACTCACATACACGAAAATATGCTCCCGGAATACAATTGTATGGCCTAGGACAAACTGTAAAGAACTTACGGGACTTAATGCATTGTGCCACCGAGTACGAGGCCATTAAGCTAGCGGCACAGTCTTACCGTCCCCCTATCAACCCTGCCCAAGCGATGTATTCAGTAATCGCGTACAACTCTAACTCCACCCTACCTAGGCCATCGACAAATCGGCACAACCTGCAAGATAGCAAATTTCGCCCCAACACCCGACAGAATAATAATTTTAGAGGGAACAATAATCAGAGAATGGGGGGTAATGGGCAGAGAAACACGAGGCCTAGATGTTGGAACTGTGATAGGCCAGGCCACTGGGCTAAGAACTGCAAACTCCACAAGTCCGATCTGTCAATATTGTGAAGCTTAGTGTAAAAAGAGCGTGTACTTGTTCAAGAGCGGTTAACTCGAGAGAGGACTGGAATCGAAGGGGTCCACCAAGTCCTCGAGTGTAAGGGGAAAAGGAGTAAAAGAGTTGTTTTATTTTACTGTACTATATATTGAATAATAATAATTATTATTGGACTTCTCTGAATTAAGGAATTGTTCTTGTATGAAAAATGTTCAAGGTTAAATAAAAGAAATATGATTTTTGTACCGCCAAAGCAAGGAAAAATGCTGTGATTTACGGTGAAAAAAGTTTCCACGTTAATTGTTAATAAATATATGTCAATCTTGATCTGCATTATATTGTTATATTTTGTTTGGAAGAAATACTTTTGTTTATTTTATTAAAAGAGGTCAAGTAATTGGCACCTCTTACAGTTGTATTTCTGTAAACCCTGGGTGTCCTAGATAAGAGTAAAGAAAAAAAAGGTAAAGGTGAACTACATGGTTGGTAGCCACTGGTGGTATCTAGCCCTTCAACGTGGTTTGCCGTAGGTACTACGCCGTTTCCGACGGGTGCTATTACCGACGGCTTGGCCTAGTAGTTCACTGATTTGTCACGAGGCCGGTTGCTCAAGCGGTTCAATGAATCGCCGCCAGAGCCGTAGGCTTTAAGATTCAAACTGCGCGACCGTGTGGTCTAAATCATTGACTGACGAGCCAATGTTTAGGACATACGCCGCGGCGCGGGTTCAATTCCCGCACCATGCGCAATCCATATTAGGCTTACAATTGTGTGGCTTAGTTGGTGGGAGGGCCCACCTAAAATAAACGGTGACCGGCTTGGGTGGAAGTTGACGGCAATTGTAGGTTTGATAGGGATTGCAGTGGAAACCTGTTTTGCTTCTTTTTACCCTTGTATAGAGGAGGAGGACACGCTTTTTTATTTTTTATTAATTAATTAAGCATATTGTCAATACATATTGACCATCACAAAGGTCATAACCAAAATATTAGACCAAATACAGACAAAATTAAAATATTACCATTAAAAATTGAGATTTGTAAAAAAAATTGCCACGTCAAAGGGCTGGTAAAAGTCATAAAACAAAGATCACAGCACCTTAAATTAGTACTTGGTAGGAGGGAACCAACAGTGCCCCATGGTAACCGAGTGCCCAATGATACCCGAGCGCTCCAGGGTACCCAAGCACCTCGATCACGGTGCCCGAGCACCCTATGGTACCCAAGCACCCTATGGTACCCGTGCACCCCGGTACTCAAGTACCTCATGGTGCTCACTGGAGGGGAGAACGGAACACCATGGTGCCCAGTGGAGGGGACAGCGGGGATATAAGGAGGAATTTGGGGACCAGGAAGGCAGTTGGGCCCAGAGGCCCGACCCATCGGATGGGCGTGTTGAGCCCCCGGTGAGCTGGATGGGCGTGCCGAGCCCCCAGCACCGTCAGACAGGCGTGGTGAGCCCCCGACACCCCGCATGGGCGTGTTGAGCCCGCGGAAGGCAGGCCGGGCGTGTTGAGCCATAGCCGCCTTTAAAGAAGGCCGCGGCGAGGTAGAATTGGCAACGCCGCGAGAGGAGTCGCGTAGCGTCAGCCGGCCCATATGATATCATGGCGGATGCGCGTCGCTCGCTCGTTGGATCGTTATTTTAACCAGTTTTTAAGAATAAACACTTTCAAATTCTTAGCCATATGCCTAGTTCTTGTGTAGTGTCTGGTTGCAAGTCAAATTATAAGTCTGCGATAAAAAATGAGGGTTGTATTTCCATATTTTCATTTCCAAAGGATTGGTCATTTTCATTTACAGATTGTGGTCTTACTATTTTAAGTGTAATTTGTGATAACAACAGCATCAATCGTGTAGTTTTTAACGAAGTAACCAAAACATTTGAGAGCAATTACTACTTTTATGCTAACGAAAGTAAAAACAAAACTTTCGTAATGTGTGACACTGTGCATATTTTTAAGAATATTAGAAATAGCTGGCTGAATTTGACCAATTTTTCTAAGTCATTTTTCATACCTGTATGGGAAAACGTAGATACATTTTTAAGTGGAGATTTAAATAATTCACATGCTAATGAGCTAAGTTTTGAATTTGAGGATGTAACCAAAGCTTCATTCATGAGTATCAGAGATCTTTACAGAAAAGAGACTAATATGTTAGTAAAGTCATCACCTAATTTGACGTTTAAAACTGTGTACCCGAACTCATTGAAAGACAGAAAATGTAGTCGTGCATAAAAATGACAGAAAATTGAAAATACTCTCTTAGGCTATATTAGTATTCATTTCATCGCTTAACTTTAGTCCGTTTTAATAAACGTTAAGTGTTTTGATTTGTAATTCATTTAACAAATATATTTTAATCTTTTGTGTAAAATTAGCTTTTTTATTAAATATTCCCAATAGCCACTATATATATACTTTCTAGAATAAAAAAGTATTCAGCTCAAGAGTTAATTAATTAACGACTACTGTCGCAGTCTGATGGAAAAGGTATTGCGGTGGCCCTCGCAGCGCCAGGCGCTCGAGGCGGAGTGACTCCACTATGCCTTTTGATTGCAGCGTTGCCAGTTCGAACGCCGCGGCCTTCTTTAAAGGCGGCTATGGTTGAGCCCCTGGTACGCTGGACGGGCGTATTTAGCCCCCAGCACCCCGCATGGGCGTGTTAAGCCCGCGGAAGGCCGGACGGGCATGTTGATCCCCCGGTAAGCTGGACGGGCGTACTGAGCCCCCAGCACCGTCAGATGGGCGGGTTGAGCCCCCAGCACTGTCGGAAGGGCATGATGAACCCCCGACACCCCGCATGTGCGTGCTGAGCCCCCGGTACGCTGGACGGGCGTGTTGAGCCCCCGGAACGTTGGACGGGCGTGTTGAGCCCCCGGAACGTTGGACGGGCGTGCTGAGCCCCCAGTCATTGGTTTGTTCTCCACCAGTTGGTGGAGTGGGGAGTGTTTTCCCTTTCCACTGTATGTTTTGGTATATTAATCGGTCTGTATGTTACAGCCGGTTAGTCGTAGAAAGGGCAGGTCAGTGCCCATGTAGACCGTCACAGATAACGTCTGAGAGGAGCTAGCAGCCAGGCCATACTCCCAGTGCGGAGCATTAGCAAGCAGACGAAGATCCTTCGGGCTTCCTTTGGGCAAGGGCGCCAGAGAGTCTCCAACAGGAGTGTTAAGCCGAGGATAGTTAGGGGTTCAGCGTATAGACCCCGCCACGACCGTACATTCCCCTTCTGGGTAATCCCCAGGGTCACTACCTCGGGACCCAAGACGTGTGTGGAGCATTGCGGACATATGCAGAGCATTGCGGACCAGGAAGGCAGACGGGCCCTAGAGGCCCGACCCATCGGATGGGCGTATTGAGCCCCTGGTGAGCTGGACGGGCGTGCTGAGCCCCCAGCACCGTCGGACGGGCGTGGTGAGCCCCCGACACCCCACATGGGCGTGCTGAGCCCGCGGAAGACCGGACGGGCGTGTTGAGCATCCAGCACCCCGCATGGGCGTGTTAAGCCCGCGGAAGGCCGGACGGGCATGTTGAGCCCCTGGTAAGCTGGACGGGCGTGCTGAGCCCCCAGCATCGGCGGATGGGCGTGTTGAGCCCCCAGCACTACGCATGAGCGTGTTGAGCCCGCAGAAGGCCGGACGGGCGTGTTGAGGAAAACCCAAAAAATTGTAGCTTTAGACCCCCTCCCTCCCTCCGCCCAAGGCCTACGGACGGGGACTTTTGATATTTTCTCCTCCTAACTAGTCCAAACAAAGCTACAAAGTCATCAACTGTGTTCCATGCAATTCCCTCTATACCTGTTTTTCAGCATTCGTTGCCTGGACTATAAAGTATAAGTTATTTTTTAAAGTTTTCTCCGATGAAAAGTTAAATTACTGGCAATTTTATTCAAGTGTTACGGCACCAAGAATTAGTCTAAAAATTGTTTAAATAAAAAAAATTCACACACTTCCTCATTGAAAAGTATTTTACCTAAAAGGTGCTGTGAAACTACTAAGGGGTGGCTGGGTTATGTTTTTTTAATAACATGATCAACATTAAACTAAAGCCTACTTTACCAAGTTGTTTTAAGTCACGAAGTGACGCGGGCTGCTAGTAGAATTAATTCTACTTTTTTCCAAAAAGGTAATAAACGTTTATTTTGCATAGCAAACATTATTTTGCGCAGTAAAAAATGTAATGATAAATATTTTCAGGTGATAAACACACAACGTGAACTAATTTTGCTATTTTAAAAGGAAATTTAAGCCACTATGAGGTATTTTATATCCGTTAAGAACAGAGGTATTCAAAGAGTTCAAAGTAATCAAGATGCACAATAAAATCAAATGGCTGGGTCTCAGTGGCACTTCAGGGATTCCTTTCTACCGTCCGTGGATCATTGTCTTACCCCACTATTACCAAAGACTAAACTTACTCATTTTAGAATATAGTGTTCTATCAGTGGAGACTGAAAGAGAGAGATCTTACTTTTTCTAAGCAATTAATATGTTTTTCTTGAATATGTTTTATGGTTACAACATAAACAAAATATATTAAATTTATAATGTACTAGCAGATGTACCTGCGGCTTAGCCCGTTGAAAGGATAACTAATATTTACTTAAAACATATGAGGCAAGGTACAATTTTTAGGAGTAAATAAGAAATTTACCGATTTGGGTTGTAGGCCATTAGTATGCAATAACACCCTTAAGGTGCAGCTAATTATTCCACCCGTGATTGAAATGAGAATGTGAAACGTTCCCTTTAAACATGTTTCCCTCAAGCTGTCAAATTACATGAATTAGCTTCCTTCCATTTATCAACACAGATGGTCATTTTACAAAAGTGGGAATATAGTACGGTACTTCATGTGGTACGTTCAACGCAAGTAGCATAAGTGGCATTTGCTAAATCTAAATTAGGTGGCCGTAATAAATTTGTGCATTTTATTATTTTGATTGATGAACCTTTACCCTTACCTTTTTTGATCGTACCTTTATTCTCTCTTAAAAATACTCTATAGTTTTGGAATATGAAATGGCCGCCCTTTTGAAATTTATAATATACAGTATTTTAGACGTTTGAGCAATAATACTTTAAAAACCTTTCTTGGTAAGCATCTAGAGCCTTTAAGAATGTTTGTGCCAAGTTTCATGTCCAAAGAAGCCTTTATAACCTTTGAAAACTGAATAATAGCCGTCATTTTAAATATTATAATCTACTCTGATTTAGCCTTTTGAGTGAAAATATTTTAAAATCCTTTCTTAGTATGCATCTTGAGTCTACAAAGAGAATTAGTGTCAAGTTTCATGGTCCAAGGCACATAGTTTTTGATAAACTGTGTTCAGTGAGTGAGTGAGTGAGTCTGTCAGTCATCGTTTAGATTTTATATATATATATATATAAATATATATATATATATATACATATATATATACATATATACACAGTCGTAATCATAGTCATAGTCATAGTCAAAAATCTTTATTCATTTCATGCACGTGGTACAATGAATAGTGTCACATTTATGTATATATATAGCACAATGCAACATTTTCCTCAACACAAATAACAAATCCGTCACAACCTTTATTTTATATGTACACTTATGAAATGAAAATTAAATGAAATGAAATATATTTTTATTTATCTGTAACACATACGGTAAAGGAATACAGAAATGGACACTACATTAACTGAACTTACTAATTTTTTACATAAACAGTTCTTACTTATAGAACATAACATAAAATAAAACATAAAATAAATTATATTCCTTAGAAATTTTTTAAAACTACATTTAGATCAACATCTCTTTGTCCCTAGGTTAAAAACCTGTTCGGGACATTGGTCATCTTAGAACTAATTTACAGAGCTTTGAGAGGAGGGTCGGCCTACTCAAACATTAAAAAAATAACACCCAGTTTCACTGCAACTATTTAATATTAATTAAACAAAATTGGGCACAATGATCTATAGACTAATTTTACATTTAATTGTATTTTAAGCATATAATTAAAAGGAGATACATATTTAATTTATTCTATTCCACATTAGAAAAACAATGTGCACGCGTCGCTGTCCAGTAAAAACACCTTTAACTCCTTGAGGTATTTATTTTTTCTCTTTATTATTTGTAAATCTCGCGGCAGACTATCAAAAGGTTTTGGTGCTAGATATGAATAAAACTTTTTGTATATTGTTAAATTTGGTTTGGGTACTGGGGCGTTGATATTTCTTAGTACTCTTGGTTTACTGTCATCAAATTGATCCCCGCTTCTTAGAAAAAATATCTTTAAAACTTTAAAAATATACAAATTACAAACTGTTAAGACTTTTAAATTTTTAAATAAAGCGTCTGTGTTCAAGCCGGGGTCTTTTACACGTGATTCTTATAAAACATTTTTGAAGTATAATAAGTGGTTTTATATTAGTGTAATAACATCCGCCCCATACCTCTAAACCATATTATAATTTTGAATTTACTAGTGCATAGTAAACTGTTCTCGTTAACTCAGTTTTACAAAGCTGCTTCAACATAAACATTATTCTGATGTACTTTAATAATTTTGTTTTTACATAATCTATATGATGCTTCCAAGTTAATTTTGAGTCTACATTCAATCCTAAGTATTTTATCACTTCGACTTGCTCTATTTTTGGGCATGTGCAATTGGGAGTAATACACGATATTTCATGGTATTTTACATAAGAGAGTACACATTGTTTTTGTAATGTAAAAATCATATATTTTGTTTTAGGACTCATAATCATGAAGTTATTAGTAAACCAGTACCTTAATAAGTTGATATCGTATTGAAGATTATTTTTTAATTCATCCACAGAAGCAGCCCTGTAAAATAAAGCCGTATCATCGGCATATGATACTAAGTTTCCCTTAAAATTTCCATAACATAAATTGTTTACATAAATTAAAAACAGCGGACCGGAAAGAACCAAACCTTGCGGAATGCCGTGAAGCACTTCCGCTGACTCGCTTAGTTGCCCCTCAACTTTGGTACACTGCGAGCGTCCGTCAGGTAACTAGCGAACCACTGATGTGCCACGCCGCGCACCCCCGCGTCCTACAAACGCGATAGGAGCACAGAGTGGTCGACCGTGTCGAACAAAAAGTCCGGCGCAGTACATTCCGTCATTGATGCCACCGTAAACCTTTTCCATGAAATTTAATAATGCATCTTCTGTACTCAGTTTACTTCTAAAACCAAATTGGCGCACGCTAAAGTAATTTTTGGTGTTAAAAAACTTAACAAGTCTTTCTTTATTATTTTCTCTATTATCTTAGAAAAAATCGATAACAATGCTATCGGCCTATATTTTTTTGCAGATAAGCGGTCTGATTTCTTGTATAACGGAGTTACAATGGCATGTTTTAAGTCTTTCGGAAATTCACCCGTATTCATGCTTTTATTGATTAAATATTCTAGATGCCCTACAATGTTATCTGCAGCATCCTTGACTAAAACGGGAGTTATATTATCATAACCAGGAGCCTTGCGATTGTCGAGAGAGTTTATAGTCCTTTTAATTTATAATTTATCAGTAGGATAAAGAAATAAAGAACTTCCGCACTGATTTTGTACAAAACTAATATCTAGCATATTTTTTAAATCATTCCACATATTTTCTCTATCGTTTACTACACTATTTCTAAGAGTACTGGCTACTGTACACAAGAAATTATTCAACATGCCTGCGACAATGTTTGGGGAATTTATAATTTCACCGTCATCATTCCTAAGACTTATTTTTAGATCTCTCTTTCGTTTTTCGCCAGATATTTCCTTAACCGTATTCCATTGTTGTTTGGGATTAATTTTGTTATTATCATACTTATTTTTATAGTAAACAGTTTTTATTTCCTCAATTTTACTCAAAACATCATTTCTTAAAATAACATGGTTATGTTTAAGCAAATTAGCATTTGGCTTTTTTACACCTTTTTATATAGAGACTTTTTTCTATTTACTAGCTTCAAAGGTTCATTATTCATCCAGGGTTTTAACCTTTGATATTTTCTTTTTATTAAAGATGTTTTCGTGGCATCAGAGATACAATTATTAAAAATCTCCAAAAAAATCTTAAACGCTTGAGAAGTAGAATATTGCGCATATACGCTGCTCCAGTCTGTTTCAGACAATAATTTATTCAGTGCATTGTAATCTTTTTTAATGTATTATTGTCGTACTTGTATGATTGAATTTGCTCTTCAAATTTCACACAAACTGCAGTCATACAATGATCTGTTATCTCACTTTTAATTACCATGCTAACACAAATTGTATTTGCATTATATTTTAAACTTTGCCTTACTAAAACATGATCAATTAAAGATTTTGTTTCTTTAGTTATCCTTGTCGGTTCATTCACAACAGATTTGAAACCTAAACTTGAAGTTTTTATTAAATAACTGTCAGTTATTTGATCTATTTTCATTAAATTGATATTAACGTCCCCATTAATTATTACAGTCTTTGATTTTACCTTTTGTAAAAACAAATCGAATTCTTCTTTAAAACGAGATGCATTGTATTCCTGCAGTCTATATAACCCTATGATATCAACAAAATCATTAGTTTGTAGTTTTATTCTAAGGTGAACACAATCAGCCGTGATTATGTTTACATCATTTAATCTATCGCAAATTAAGTTTGCTGATACAAAAATATATTTTGCATGTAAGTTAAAACCTGGCATTTCGTACATTCCAAGTACACTTTCCTCTATCCATATCTCTAATATTATAATAACATCAGGTTTAACTTCTAAACTTTCAATTTTGAGTAGAAATATATCAAAGTTTTTCCTTATGCTTCTAATATTCTGTTGTATAACGATAAATCGGTCGCCATAAGAATTAAATATATTACTTTCGAAGGCTATAATTTTGCTTTTACATGACTGAAGAATGTGTAACAAATTAAATATTTATATTTTTACACAGTATATCTAATTGCCTTAATAATTTTAATTTCATAAAAGCAGACCTGAACTACTCCTGTCTCTATAATTTTGACTGATTAAAAAATCTTAATAGCTTATTCCAAACAGAGATATATATGGGGAAAATCTCTCTAAACGTAAATATACCAAAAATAAACATTTATAACTTGAATAATAAATCATAACTAAATTGATTATGTCTTACTTACGTTATGTGAAACTAACAAACAAACCTCAACGTCACTTTATATTGTTCTTAACGTAAAAACTGTCACCCATTACAAAGCCGATACTTGTTCCAGATTGGTGAGAACTACCGCTTTGTCCCCTTCGTTTTTCCGCAGAAATATCTTCCCATTTTCACCCATAGGAGGGTGTATCCTTTTGCTTTCTTCACTGTTCTTGCAGCATTCAGCACTTTCCGCCTAGCTTGGCTGAGGCTCTCGTTAATATACACTACTGGAGCTTCCCCGCCCATAAAACCAATGTCTCTCGTGTTAAAGTTTCTCTTGATTTTTCACTTCTTCATTAGTTCTTCCTTAACTGATCTTCGAGTAAATTTAAAAATTATTCCTCTGGATCTTCCCTCCTGTTTCATTCCCAGACGATGACATGCGTCCATCATCTCGTCGTCAATTGAAAGACCAAGGCTACTTCCCACCTTCTTAATGATTTCTGTTACGTCCTCTTGATTTTCTTCCGGAATTCCGTTGATTTCCAAACTATTTTCTCGGGAATACTGCTCTGCGTCGTCCAAACGTAATTCTAGGTCACGTACCTTAGCTCGTAAATTAGTAATATCTTGGTCCGGTTTAGTCATATTTTCTTCATATTCCTTCAGCATTGTTGACTGACTTTGAATTTGTTGTTTGAGCTCATAAATCTTCTCGTGACACGAATCAACAGATTTTCCTAGCCCGACTTCTAGATGCTTTATTTGACCACGGGATTCTTCCCTCATTTCCCTAAGTAGATTTATCTCATCTTCAATACTTGGACTGGATTCAGATAATGCTTGTTCGACTTGGCGACTCTTCCGAATGGATCTCTTGCAATCATCACAACGCCATATTTCTCCTGCAGAAACAATGTTATCGACATCTTCTTGCGTTAGATTAACACAGCTTCCATGAGAATGACGTTTACAGTCTGTGCACTGTATTTTTGCTTTTCGGGCTGAAATATTTCTATCACACTTTTGACACTTGTCACATTTTTCTATAACGTATATTTATATAAACCCACTTCCACAATATAGTTGTGCAAAAATCGGTGAAACGCGCTCAAAGCGTTATCTATTATCGCGGGAGATAATCGGAACTGGAGACCGACCACAATACGTCCGTCCACGTCGTATATATTATTCAAAAGTTGCATCTATATATATATATATATATATATATATATACTAGTGGTCTGTAGGGGCAAAAGCCCCTAAAAATACAATACAAATGCTAGATATTTAGTGTTTTCTTCACACTCACAACTCGGTAACAGTTTGACGGAATTAAACGTTTAAAGTGTAAAGATATTTTGACATTTGCTAGTACGTATCAGAATTTTAAGAAAGGGCGTTACTTCAATATAGTAAAGGGCTAAATTTTTTTGGAATGGTGGCGCTGTTCGTTGTACTCAAAACAAACTCAGTTCACTTTGTTTAGAATTAATCTTACGGGCATGGTTTGAAGAAATTCTTAAGGTTAACCACAGGAGGAGTGGCCAGCCTGGGCCGTTTGTGGTGTCTGGAGAGGTTATTAGTCGTTTTAAAGTTTTATTAATAACTAAAGTTTTAAACACTTAATTATTTCCAATGTTGGTGAAAATACGTGTCAGTGCATTTGCTAATTAGTGTTGAGTCAAGAAACCGACCAGAACATTGTTTTAACATTATTTTAACTAACTTAAGTTTGCTATATTTAGAGGTTATTCAGCTGACTCATCATTTTTCACTGACCGCAAGTCAAACTTGACCACTGTTTATATAATTAAACTGACCTCTTTACTGCGCATCCCCATTGCGCAACCAGTGCTACCACATGTTGGGAAATGCGGGAATTGTCTCACAGTACCTCTCCGACTGAACGCCCACGCCATCTGTTGAAGCGGCTAAAAACTACTTGTACTTAAATTTCCTAACGCCTACATTTTAACGAACGCAACACTGATACATCCCTGTTCCAGTGCTTGCAAACAGGGTAATTAAATTGAAGGGGCAAGATACGTATATTTTACGTTTTTCCAGTTTATAAAAAAAGAAAAAATGACGCTTAACATTGAGTATACAAAGAATGGAAAGCCTAATATTCTGTTTAATAACCAGAAATATAGAGAAAGCTATTCTCTAAAAGGGGGTGAAATTGTCTGGCGCTGCCTTGGGAGGACCTGTGGCGCGACAATAAAAACGAATCCCGGCAAGACTACAATTTTAGACACAAATAATAAACACTCAGGGCCACATCCTGTTACAATGCGGTCCTTGTCGTCTCCAAGTACCTCAAAGATCACGGTTCCAGTCACTCCACCCGGTTCTTCCGCGGCTGAGTCCGTCGCGGGCTGCGATCTCGGGCTACCGCGAGCGTCGCCGCCGGCGCCGGCCGCCGCCGCGGACCCTCCGAGTACTCCGCTCACCAATTCAGCTACAACACCTTGCTGCTCTCAGGTTACGTCGACACCACTGTTGCCGTATCCTAATATTGAAGCGGAGAATGGAGTCCTCAAAGAAGAAGTTTCTAAGCTCAAAGGACAACTAAAAACACTCTTAGATCACTCTATTGAAAATGACTTAAGGCTACTGCAGTATACTGATCAAGTATTTGCATCCAACAGCTCATCTCTTAGTACACCGGTAAACGATATCTGCAAGGTAGACTTTGGTGTACAATGCACTATACCATCCGAGTGTAAGGATATACGATGTGCCGAGCTCAGGTCCATAATTGATAGACTTCGCACCACCATTCAAGTTCTTGAGGCCGAAAATAGAAGTCTAAAAGATACATCCTCTTGTAAGTGTAAACTGGAAACCAGAAAAGATAACGAACCCAATTGGGTGGAAGTAAAGAGAAATAAAAACGCCCCTACAAAAGTTTCTAACTACTTCAACGTGCTTTCAGACTGTAAAAATCAATCCCAAACTCAAATCAGCACGAATAAAAAAACCAAGCCTTCTCTAAAACAAATTAAACCTAATAAACTGACTAAACCCACACGGGTTTTGCCACCTAATGCATCAAAGACAGTGAAAAAATTAAACTTTCGTGTAGTTAATATCGAGAGTGACAGTCACGGCCGTCATATTGCTGGTTTAGTGCAACAGCTAGTCGACAAAAAAGCAACTAAAGTCAATAGATATTGCAAGCCTGGAGCGAAGCTTCTGAGTGTAGTCGACGGTGCGCAGCCTCCTCCTGGTAGCTGTTCTGTGCTGATCGCTGGAACGAACGACCTTGCTGTGGGACAACAGAAAAATATCTACCGACACCTCGAGCGCCACATCTCATCCCGCCTGAAAACCTCCAAGGTTATTGTTTCAACGCTACCATACCGCCATGACCTTCCAGAGAACCACATCACTAACGAGCACGTGGCGTTAGTAAACGCTTACATCGAGGAAGTCTGTCATAGGTATCCAGGAGTACATGTCCTCGACATAAATAAAATCAGCAGGAAGTTTTTCACCCGACACGGCCTGCATCTGACGATGAGAGGGAAACATCTCCTGGCGCAACTCGTAGTGGAGGGGTTGTCAAAAGCAGACAAACCTGCGACTTCTAGTCCTGCGAGTTCAAGACCTGCGCCACCACCAACTGCGATCTCAACTTCCCCGGCTCCCAAGACGACTATCCTAGGGGAAGAATCATTGATGGCATCGTATGCAGATGCTGTGAAGTCCCTCTCACCAACACCAGCGCCGTCCAGGACCTCCAAGGCAGACAACCAGCAAGATCATCAAAAAAACTTGTCCCCCTCATACCCCGGAAGACCGTCAGGATGAAAACAACAGTTCCAAATTCGGGTGCGTCAGGTCAAAAATCTGGGAAAATACAAAATATTCAAAATCACTTTTCAAAATTCAAATCTTTACATATTAACGCCCAATCAGCGACAAATAAAATAGACGAACTCACAATTCTCAGTGAGGAAATTCAGCCTGATATATTTATTGTATCTGAGCACTGTTTCGAAAACGGAAATCTTGGTCTTTTCAAAATTGAAAACTACGAATTGGCAAATCAGTTTTACCGAAAACATTTTAAGGGTGGTGGTGTGGCAATCTTTGTAAAGAATTGTATGAACTATGAAACTTTGAACTTAGAACAAAGTGAAGATCTCGATTTCGAAGTAAGCGGGATCAAAATCAATTTGGAATCACTTGGGAAAATAATAGTCATTGGTCTTTACAAATCACCTAATGGCTGCAATGACTCTTTTTTCAAAAAACTAGAACATCTTTTGACCTTTTTATTTTCAAACAACAGTAGATTCATCATAATGGGGGATTTTAATATCGATGTTCTAGACCACACTCACCACCAAACCCAGCGGTTTCGCGACATTCTCAGCACTTTCAATTTAACCTGGTCCGTGAACACCCCCACTAGAGTAACAGCAACTTCGAGTACGGCCATCGACAATGTAATTACAAACATAGAGAATTCAGAAGTTTCAGTCATTAATGCGGCCATATCTGATCATTTCGCACAGGAGGTGATTGTTATGAATCACCCACCAGAAAAAATGCCCCCTGTTTTTCAGACTAAAAGGGCCACACAGCCCAGAAATATAATTTCTTTAAACAATGCCCTTTCGGGTGAAACTTGGCAGTTTTTGGATGAGTATGAAACTACAGACCAAATGTTCCAGGCCTTTGAATCTTGTTTTAGTTATCATCTAAATAACTGCTGCCCCCTTAAAAAATCTAAAATCAAACTTTCATCGAAAAAAAGTAGTTGGATTACCCCCGGTATTTTAAAATCTAGAGAAAGACTCAAAAACTTGCATTCAATTTACATTACTACGCAGAACGAAACTTTTAAGAATTTTTATCGAACTTATAAGAGAATTTATAGGAAAGTAATCAAGGCTGCTAAAGCCTACGATGTTAACCACACCTTAAAAAATTGTGAAAACTTTTCAAAATCAGCCTGGAAGATAATTAATAACGCTTCAAAGTCAGTAAAAACCTCCAAACCAATACAAATTGAAATCAATCATAAAATTGTTGACGACCCCAAGGATGTTGCCAACGAATTAAACAAATATTTTGCATCTGTTGCTTTACCAGATAGTTCATTTAAAGGGGCATTTGTTAACTCGTTTGGAGGTACTGTTTCATCCATGGCTCTCGCTCCTGTGTGTGAGGCTGACGTGGCTCGCGTTATAGAAGAACTGAAACCAAAAAAATCTTGTGACATAGACGGCACGTCTGTGTGGCTGATCAAACGTTGCTATATGCACATTTTGAAACCACTCACAAAAGTAGTAAATTTTTCATTCCAATCTGGAGTTTTTCCTTCCCAACTCAAGTTGGCGAAGGTAATTCCACTCTTTAAAAAGGACGATCCCCATCTCTGCAGCAACTACCGTCCAATTTCAATATTGCCTGTTTTCAGCAAGGTATTTGAAAAGCTTTTTCTCGATAGGCTTTTGAAGTACTTAGAACGTTTTGAAATTCTTTCATCAGATCAATTTGGATTTAGGAAAAACTATTCCACAATTGATGCAATTACTAACCTCATCGAAACTGTTGTCGATGGCCTCGAGAGGCGAGAACATGTGCTCAGTATATTTCTCGACCTTTCGAAAGCTTTTGACTGCGTGCATCATGAGACACTGTTGCACCAGTTAGAGACGTATGGCATTCTAGGAGTGCCACTCAAGTGGATCACTTCCTACTTGGATAACAGAACCCAGTGTGTCCAAGTTCAAAATACACTTTCTCAAAGAGAAAAGATGGCCCAAGGAGTCCCGCAGGGATCTATTCTGGGACCAGTTCTGTTTTTGCTGTACGTCAATAACATTGGCTCAACGATCCAGAATGGAAAGGTGATCCAATACGCTGATGACACCACCATCTGCGTAAAAGCTCTGTCGAAACAAGAATTGGAAGTAAAGTCATTCATTGATCTCAACTCTTGCATCCAAACATTTTTCGAAATGAATCTGAAAACAAACAGTTCCAAATCAAATGTGATTTCATTTTGCCTCCGGCAGCAGGGAAATAGCCTGCAGCCTGCTGTCATGGTGGATGATGTCCTCTTAGAGGAAACTGACTCCGCCAAATTCCTAGGAATGCACCTTGATCGCGGGCTGACTTGGGAAGATCACGTCGATCACATTTGTGCCAAGGTTACATCCGGTATTTTTGCATTACGTAACCTTGCAAAATTTTGTTCAAAAGATGTGCTTTTAATGGCCTACTTTGGCCTAATCTACCCCTATTTTTCTTATGGAATACGGCTCTGGGGTGGTTGTGCTAAATCGAGGCAAGAGAGAGTTTTTAGACTGCAAAAAAAAGCAGTAAGAATAATTTGCAAATTGCACCCAAGAGAGTCTTGTAGGGATGCTTTCAGGGAGCTTGGCTTACTTACATTGCCCTGCCTCTATGTCCTGGAGGTCTCACTGTACTGCAAGTATAAATGCTCACTTATTCAGGGCAGTCAGATCCACCGGTATAATACTAGAGGCAGAGACACTTACCGACTCGAAAAACACAGAACTGTGGCGTTTGAGCATTTACCGTCACAGGCTGGAGTCAAGTTCTTGAATAAGCTCCCTGAATGCTTAAAACAATCACAAAATCAAAATCAATTTAAGACTCGACTTAAACGCCTTTTGGTGTCTAAAGTTCTGTACTCGGTTGAGGAGTTCATGATGTGCCGCTGGGACTCTTGAAATTCTAGGAATTTTCGCGGTTTAAAATTTGGCACTGGTGTTTCCTAACATTCAAAAGGAGGAAACATATACTGACGCTTGTAATGCAATTTTATATTGTCAAATGCAATAAAGATTATTATTATTATTATTATTATTATTATTACAGTCTGCAGCACTTAATTCATTTCCAAAAAAAATTGTGACATTTAACACAAAAATGTAAGCAAATGTCTTATGAACCTAAAGCTTCAAAAATATTTGTTGAATGTAAAATTGACAAACCTCCACATGGTTCAAAAGAACATATTGGACAGTTAAAGGGTACTTACCATGGGAACCTCCGATTGAGGCTACATTTTACGCAAAAAGCAAATGAATAAGGATGAAATCAGAAAATGGTCTCCCATTGACGATTCCACGCTCCACGTTGGGGCCTCTGGCTCCACTTTATAAGGAAGTTAGGCTGGAAGACCATGAGCTTGGTAAATAATTAACATTGAGGTTGTTATTCTACGTTCAACACTTTTTTGTGGTTGCCTGTGAGTAAATACCGCTTTGTCTTGGTACATTCAAGATGAAATATACTTTAGGTTGGCCAAATTTAAAGGTGAACCTTTTTAGTAGTATCAAATTAAAGCTGATGTTGCACTCAATAGCTGTTAGTGCAGCACACTATTGTTCCTCGGTCAAAACTATGAACATTTCCGACCGCACATAAACTGGTAGAACTGGGTCTTAAAAATGATTAATGAAGTCCTCTCTGTAGGCTACCAATAGCCTGCGCTTATTTGATTGTGTAAATGTTACAAATCACTTGGCTCTAAATCAGCATCAGCTACTACTACATGATACAATGTAAAAGTAATAGTCCTATTTAATTCCTCTTCCTTTGGTTAAGGTCCCTAAATTATAAAAATGGAAAATTTACAAGTAAAAAACCGTCATGTGTTAAAGTGCGTTTGACCTATTCTTCTGGATTTTAAATAAACCATATAAAATCAACATCTAGCATGTGGTTTTAAATCAGGTATAAGCAACACATGTTTTACTGTAAACAAAGCAGACATTTTTACATTACATTGATTTTTAAGTGACAGATATTTAACGTTACATCTTAATGTCTGATAAAATTTCAGAAATTTCAGTATTTTTCCCGAGTCCCTTTATCACTTTATCACTTTAATAAGACAGGTACCTCATGGAGGACGTTACCCTGAATATGAGTGAAGGATGAGTGTGATGATCGTGATGATAGTGGCGCGATCTTGAAGCATTTAGATACATACATACAAAATACATACATACACCCTGGCATCAAGACCTATTTCAGCCCTGTCCCATCATCCTGCGCGACTTGCCAAACGCCCACAATTTCTGCGCAAGAATGTCGCTTTCATATATATTTATATATGTCATTTGGCTTTAAATCGGCATCTTTATAACGTAAACGAAACAAACACACTTAACCATTAAATTATTTTAAATTATAAATATATACTCAAACCGTAATTATTATCTGAAAATCTTTAAGTTAAAATATTTATTTGTTATAGTACATTACACATAGTTGGCTGCCTTTTGAAAAAAAAAAACCATATGTCAACATCTAGCACATGGCTTTGAATCAAGCATCAGTACCACATGTTATAATGTAAACAAAGCAGACGTTTTTAGATCCCAATGCTTTTTAAAGGGCAGATATTTTACGTTATTTCTCGTTTTCTGGTAAATTTTAAGCAATTTCATTATTTTTCCGCCATCACGGAATGAAGACCTTTAATTTGAGCCCTCTCCCATCTTTCTACGACTTGCCGGACGCCCACAATTTTGAAGCAAAGACTCGCCTTACGAAATTAAATATATGATACACAACCGCATGTGTAACTCATCCATAGGGAATACGAATTCTAATCGACTTCCTGATGAGCTAGAAACTTGAAATTTGGCACGAATATTCCTTTGGGTGTCAACCCCCAGAAAAAATCATCAAAACCCACCATTTTTTATTTTAACCCACTCAAAAAAATATTTAAAAATCGATTAAAAAGCTTTTATATTAAGAAATGTTATTTTAAGCTCTAGTGGCCGAACGGATGGTCCTATTGAGAAACGGACTGCACCATGTGCCACGGATTTTTTACGATCTACAACTTTGGTCCTGTGACTTTTTGCCGTATCTGGTCTCCTTCACCCTTAGATTGCTCTATAAATTTCAATTTTCGAAGATCTTCCCTAGGTTTTCCAGTTCCAATTCACTTAATATTATACGTAGAGGGCTGAAAATTGGCATATATCATCGTTTTAGCATATATGTTATAAATCAATAATAAAGTAACTAGTTTGTATTGTGAAAATGCATATCAAGTTCAAAAATCTTTAAAATTTTCTAAATGTCAGCGATTTTCTAGAGGTATTTCATTCCGTGTCACCCTGATGTACTGCGTAGACCCCTGAAAATTTTTGGGACGGTTTAAGTACTTTCCTCATTGCTTAAAACCGAGGATACATTTATCGAAAATCGCAATTTTAAATTTCAACACTCTTAAAAAAGTAATTAAAAAGTCTTTAAAAATGCTTTTCAAAAAACAGTTATTTTGAGCTCTAGTGACCGAAGGGATGGTTCTATCAAGGAATGGATTGCACCGTGTGCTACGGATTTTTCACGATCTAAAACTTATGATATTTTGCCCTATCTCGCTTCCTTCACCCTTAGGTAGCTCTAGAACTCATAATTTTCTATGATTTCCCCGACGTTTTTCAGCTTTAGTAGATTTAATATCATACGCAGAGGGCTGAAATTTGGTACACGTAATCTCTACAGCATATATGTTACAAATCATTAATAATATAACTAGTTCTTAGTATTAAAATGCATATAAAGGTAAAAAAGCCTTCACAGATGTCCAAATATCGCCTAGACCTCTGAAAATTTGCAAACAGTTTATGTATGACCTTCGGTTGAGCTAGAAACCTGAAATTGGGCATGCACTTTTCTCATTGCTTAAAACCAAGGGTAAAATTATAAAAACTTCGAATTTTAATTTTTACCTTCCTCAAAAAGATATTTAAAAAATCGATAAAAATGTCTATAAAAGCTGTTATTATGAGCTCTAGTGGCTGAACGGATGGTCCTATCAAAAAATGGGCTGCACCATGTGCCGAGGATTCCTCGCGATTTTCAACTTTGGTCAATTGATCTTTGCCCTATCTCGCCTCCCTTTCAACCCCGAAACCGACCAATAAATGAAACAAATTAAGCATTTTTTAAGTGACTGGCAATGTTATTTTTAAATAAATACTTTGGCCTCTCGCTCTTAGCCCACCAACCCTGTCTTCTTTTAAATTATTAACCCACTATAACCAAAAAGCCCCGACTACCAATAACCCCCTCCCCTTAAACAAACCCATAATAACTTTTGCTGAGAATTAGTGAATTAATTTATTTTCACTTCAACCCGAAACCCATCAACCCTCTCTCCAAAAAATGGCCTCACCCCCGCCATTACAACATCCACCAACTGCCCCCCCCCAAACAACAAATTTTCCTAGGATTTGTAAAAAGTTAATTCGTACTCTGACCTCTCAATACAAACCTCCTTCATTTTTTCTTAACCTCCACGTAGGAATAGCGAATCCAAGATAAATTTTAAATTCAATTTCCTACAACTTCGGTATATGTTATTTACCCTATCACACCTCCTTTGTCCTCAAAATGGCCTCTTCTTTATTTTTTTTATTATTTGTTGTCTGGGAGACCTAATTTATGACATGGAGAGTATTATTTAACCCTTAAGGTTTATCAGAAGTGATTTGCAAACTTTTCCTAGTTCCAACCCCTAAAAATGTCCAGTAAAGTTGACCTTTAAGTGAATTTTAAATTGTCTTCATGATTTTCATTTTACGGCAAACTTTTTTTTACTAAGAGACGTAATTTTCGAAATGGAGATAGCCAGTTGTACCCTTCAGATTAATCCAAAGTTCATTTGCCATTTACACCCTGTTTCAATTCTTAAAATAAATTCCCCAAAGTTGAACTTCCATTGAATTTTGTATTTTTCTTGGGGTTTTAATTATTTGGTAATTTTATTTTTTTGACTGTTAAACCTTTTTTGACACAGAGATAGTCTAGTCTCATTTTCCAGGTTTACCAGAGGTCATTTGCCAATTTTGAACTCGTTTAAAACCACAAAGGAAAGTTGAAATTTCATAGAACTTTCAATTTTATTTAATGTTTCATTCTCATGTTACTTTATATGTTTATTGGGGGACCTAAGTTTTGATAGAGAGATTATCAGTGTAAACTCCCACATTTATCAAAAAGGTCATCAATCATTTTCATCCCGTTTCAACCCCTAAAAGAGTGCTCTAAAGTTGGGCTTTTAAACAATTTTCAATTGTTTGTGGTTTTTATTTCCATTTTTAAATAATTATGTTAGATTTAAATAATTAGTTATCTTCTTGGAAATTTCCATACATCCATTTGTGATAATCAACATTTTTTGCCAAATTCAACTGCTTTTAATCCCTAAATTTAAAACATTGATGGTATTAATATTTTTTTATATCTCATTGAATTTATATAAAAAAATTGAACCTACCCCCTACCCTGCCTTATCTTCTCTCCCACCCTATCCCATCCGACCCCATCCAAGAATGCAACCCCTTCCCCTTGACTTATGCACAAACCCTTCTCCCCACACCTACCCAACCTAACTTGTGGTGAATTATTTTGAATATAATTGTGTTTATAATAATATTTGAAAAAAATACTTCCTAAGCGGACAAAACAATCATAGGGGGACAAAAGATTAATTAGTGTCACCCTCCACCTTCACCCAAAGTAATTTCCCGATTTTACCCTCTTTCATCCCCTAACTTCGGCCAATATATGAATCAAATTCAGCACTTTTCAGTTGTATGGCAATGTTATTTTCCTACTTTTTCCTTACCCCCTGGCTCCACCAATTCCTTTTTCCCTCCAATTAATCAAACCCCCAAACTAACAACTCACTCTCCACCAACTACCCCACCTTGGAACACGATCAAAGATACCTTCTACAAAGATTTTTTCCTAACAATTAAATTAATTTATTTTGTGACTTATCAGTACCCAACCCCTCCCAAAAAGGGACACAACACTGGGGGCCCTGGGGGCGGAGCCCCCAGCGTGCCGTAAGGCGAGTATATATATATATGGTTGCATGTATATACATGGCAGTATATATTTACTCTCTCGAATACTTTTTTCAGTCGTTCAAGCCATAACGTTTTGTTCCCCAGACGTTCCAATCTCTTAAATAAACTTTAAATAAATCAATTACTATATTTGTTCACCGAACACGTACGTCTCCCGATAACGTTGTATGTGTCAAATAAACTTGGCAAAAATTTAAACTAGAGGGCCGTATTGTCTTGGTTGATACAAGTTGGGGAATGTTCAATCTTGTCTTTGTCTGACAACTGTAATATTGAAACAAATAGAAAACAGAACACGTCCGCTTGGCACTGGCACCCACTCACAAGCAGGTGACAGGCAAATATTTTCCCAAATGCGTTCGAAGAAATTTGTTTTCATTATATTCAAGTAAATGTTACTATTGATTTTGACAATAAAGATCGGTCTGGATTCTATATTTCCAGCCTTCTAAAAACATTTTTGTAATTAAAAATATTTGATGAACAAAGTGCATTAGAGGGGTCAACGATTTTTGTCCGTCACTGTGTGGGTGTGTGTGCATGTAAGTGACAGTTGTGTTTAACCAATTCGAACTGTTGTTTAAAACAACTGATTGAAGTTTGCGGCTGGATTTGACCTAAAAATGAAAACATTAATTTAACCCTGAGCGCTGTTTGTCTCCTGATAATAACTTAAAATATTCTTTCGGTAATGGGAACCAAATCTGATTGTTATGGAACAACTAGCAGAACCCGTGGCTTCGCTGACGATAAAAATTATCGTCTAACCTTGATATGAAGAATCTAGAGGACTGAATAGAAAATATTTATATCAAGGAATATGTCATGTAGACATATGTTTTTTTTATGGCGGAATGTAGGATAAAATGTAGATACCACAGAAGGATGTAGGATACCACAGTAGATAGTGAAGGTTTTCTTTTCACCGTTATAACTCGAAAACGGCCGGACCGATTTTAACACCAAATGTGTCGATTTTAAGGTACTTCTTTGTAGATTTACCAATACATCCCTGGATTGCCTAGTAGGGTATCAATTAAGTACAGTAAAGGGCTGAGAGTTCGAAACAGTTATGGTGCTATCCGTGGGCAGTATTTCAAACTCGATTCACTTAGTTTTTAACTTAAAATATGGGCGGGTAGTAATAATTTAAGATCAACCACTGATTGCAGCATTTATTTTTCCGTGAAAAGCCGGGACACCGTCGAATAAGATGAAAAAGGAATTTGCCAAATTATTGTAACTGGCATGATTGTAATTAAAAACATAAAGGCCGGCCTAAGGAAATAACGAAATAACTATAGCTCCCGCTACCTAAAAAGATGGTACCACATAATGAGCTTATGATTGAACGTATAAGGTACGAAACTTAACCAAATGTAACTTTTATATAGTACGAATAACCTAACAAAATCATCAAAACAACCATAAAACCATGATAAAAGGAATCAAATTATAAATCAGCTGTAACAACGTATCCGCTTGTGTAGCTAATATGCTTGATTTAATAAAATTTTAAATTTAATCAAAAGATCATCCATTACATTAACATGGGGCATTTTCAAAGCGTCAGCTCCACCAAAAACCTCTAAAACCCTCGAATAAAAAAAAATCCGTTCTTGGTGAATGCCAACACTCTGTAAGGAACGTCCATGCAAATTTTCAAGGTTCTAGGTTAAGTAGTTTTGGCTGTACAATGATAGTTCAGTGGTATTTGACAAAAATATAGTAGAAAAGATAGCATAAATATAACTTACAATCAGGGATTTGTATAATTTATAAATTTTTACATAAATAGATCAAAGAATCATATAATTTCAGCACATTCTCTTTGTGACTGAAAAATCACTGTTCTTTTCTCTTTCCATCTTACCGGGATTTAGTCTCAAGACTCAGCCACAAAAGGCAGTATGCTCTTCACGTTTAAAACTGCGTACGTCGAATTATACGAAACTCCAAATCATCGGACAGGCATAGATGTGATGAAAAAAATAATTAGGAACGCCTCCAGGAAAAACGATAACTCCCGCTACCGAAATATAGATGGTGCCACTTAACTCTTTTATATAGTACATAATTATGCCTTGAAACAAATCAACAAAAATCAATGAAGCCATGATCAAAGAAGTCGATTTATTATCATCTGTATCAACGTATACATTTGTGAAGCTAACTACCAGCTGATAGTTTTATGAACATTAAAAATGTAAACAAAAGTCGTCCAGCATACTTTTAAATGGGAAAATTTGAAAACTTCTGCCTCGCCAAAAACCCCTTTAAACTACGAATTTTGCAAAATCCGTTCTTAGCGGATGCCTACGCCCTAAGAGGAACATCCATGCAAAGCCTCAAGGTTCTAGGTCAAGTAGTTTGGGCTGTACGATGATTATACTGAGTGGTATTTGACAAATATATAGTAGACGGTACCGTGTATGTCAGTGTGTATTAAGTTGTAAAGAGGAATCCCACTGTTCAACACCCTTAATACACTTCTTTCTCTATCTTTCTGCAAGCTGCTCTCACTTCGTTGTTAAACAATATAGTTGTGAATAATTATCTGAAATAATGCTAATGTGACATTTTATTTAAAAACAAATTTTTGGCTACTACGATAATTAAAAAAACTGTCGGGAGCATCTTAGAATTTAAAGTGAAGTTTTTTTTTTAACAAAACCTCGACTTCCAAATAACAGCTAGGGCAGGTACCTCATTCTTATTTAATGTCATAACTTTGTCACTTTTTTCTATGAAACCCAAAACTCTTGTATTAGGTAGGGGTTCAACGACCTAGTTTGATAGTTGATAGGGATCATGTCAAGTCAGTAACTGTTGAGTCGTTATACAACCGACAGTTGCGGAGTTAAGTTCACGCTCCACGGCTTCTAATGTCTTAAGTTTTAATTATGAAGAAATCCTCTTTCCAACAAATCTCATTTAAGAAATTGTTTTGACAAAAATAGAGGTACAAGAGTTAATAAAGTTGCTAAACACTTTAATCAGATATATACTTAATTACTTGAAATTAAAAAAATATATAGATAAATTCACAAAACTCTTAACCATTTTAATCTATTTAAACGAATTATTATAATCATAACAAAAGAAGAAACTTGCTAATTTGATAATATTGTCCATTAAATGTGAACAGCAAAGTTAAACACAGAAATATTGTGTTATGTACAGTGTTCTTAAAACATAAATAAAAACAATTACAAGTATTCAACTAAATTAAAAACCATACAAATTTTTGGCAAGGAAATATGTGTTCAAATTCATCGTTTACTGAAAAGTAGTTGGGATTGAACACAAAGGATAAATCTCTTTACTTTACTTTCCTTAGTAATTGTATAGGGAATATAATAAGGACAGTTTTGACGATTAAAATGTATGTGAATAAGATTGTCTACAAATTGCTCAGAGTAATACAATTATTGGTATTTTTGTGTTTTGAAGGTCAGAGAATCCGAATCAAGCCTTATCTTAATTTTTTTCTGTCTGTCTGTTGGTTGGTAACGCTAAACATCACACCTTAGACCGCTTTTCACGCAAAAACTAGAGTTCTTGTATGGCTGAAACGTAATACTGTATTGTATGCATATATGAGAAGGTTTTAGATGAATTAATACTAGCATAAGTCTTTTTGAAATAAAACTGCAAGCTTTTAAAAAATGAATTTTATTTTTTTTCGACCAAGTTTGTTTTCAATTTCCCTACATAATTCAAGTGGATGATGTTTTGTTTACATTTTCAGCGATCCAAGCAGATAATAGTTACGTTCACTGATGGATTCGTCGTTACAGATGTTTTATGATTTATTCATTTTTATGTTTTGGTTTCTAATATTTATTTTTCAATTGACATGTACTATATAAAGGTAATATTTAATTAAGAGTTAAATATTAATGACATTTAATCCATCGTTAGTTTTCATTCATTATTTATTTATTCATCTATACCTATAAAAGGCAGAGCCCTCACTCACTCACTCACTTATCACTGATTCTCCTACTATCCGTACCCCCAGAAAGCTGAAATTTTGTACACTCATCCTTTAGGCATAAAATAGGACAACTAAATTATTTTCATCCTGATCTGACCCTCGGACTCCGTGACAAACTAAGGCCGCACTATAAAAACAAAAATTGTTCAGTGTGGCCTTGTACAGACCCTATCAAAGATCACATATTATCCTTATACCATAATATCAAGTGATGGAATGTTTATGATCAAACAGATGTTAAAAGCAAGAAATTTAGTAGGATGTGAAACCAGCTATCACGAATAAAACAAAACAAATCACTGACTGGAGATATTTAAAAGACTTTCCTTCCTTCCTTATAACATCTTTTAATGAAAGAGATAATGTAAACCATTTATTTTATCTACAGCGTTTTCAAAAATTGTGGGACAGCTATGTCATATTTTTGCTTTAAATAATGACTTTAATTGATGACTTTGCTTTAATAGATCCTAAAACTTTAGAAAATATTTTGTTGACATTTAATCAAGGCATTTTCTATTCTACCCATATATACTTTCATGGAGTTTTATCATTAATTTTATCATTATGATTCTTTGAACGGACGCAATTCAGGATGTGCTCAGATTATTGCCGAAAAACTATATAGATATTTAACAGGCCTAACCACCAGTCCTCAAATCGTTGAAGTGAAAGGGCCCCAGCAAATTAATCGCTATGACTGTGGAATATACAGTGTTTTTGCCATTGAGTCCATTGTCTCTCAAGTGATAAACACAAGTCATATCAAGAATGTGTCCATTGAAAAAATAATCAGTTTGAATCCCTCTGAGACAGATTTAGTTGTTAAACGGGCAACTTTAGCCTATTTATTGAACAATAAATTTAGTACAAATGCTGAACTGTTATGTCAACTAATGCTAAAAAGCCACCAACTAAGCTCTGTAAATGTCAAACAGGAACCTCGTAATGACTGTAAGTGTGGGGCTATTCACAATAAAGATGGAAATCTAGTGGCTGGTAGTGTTGAAAAAAGCGCTGAGGGTGAAGTGTTACCTAAAAAACAAAGAGTTAAGCCAAGAGTACTTTTAGCCACAGACAGCCATGGACGACAGTGTCAAGAACTTTTAAATGAGAACCTACACAAGCAGTTTGATGTAAGCGCCATTATCAAACCTAATGCAAAGTTATATCAGGTCACCAAACACTTAAGTAACCTAACATCGGACTTCTCAGAAGAGGATTATGTTGTTGTACTGGGAGGTACTAATGACATTGACACCAGAACAGAGAGTAAAGATTTCAAGGTAAATGAACATCTTAATGTGATGAGTAGCATATCAAGAAAAACAAATGTGATTTACCCAGGCATCTTCATGCGATTTGATGAACCATCTTGTAACTCTAAGATCAAAGACATAAATAATCGCCTCAATGATGGAATTATGGAACTATCAAAACAAACTCATCTTAACATAATACCAGTAAATAAGTTTAAGTTAACACAAGCAGATCACACTAGGCATGGTCTCCACCTTAATTTCAAAGGCAAAAGTAAACTCTGTCAAGCTCTAAGTGATACAATTAAGAAAAACCGTTCAGTGAGGCAAAAAAAAGTTCCAAAAGTTATCAGACCTGAAGTTAACGAAGATGTAACAAGATTATCTAATGCCTGGGAAGGGGACAGTTCTAGGTGCTCCCTAACATCTCCATTTCTGGGATTCTCTGATCAGTCTGTTTTAGAAGGGCAACTCCTGTTGGAACTTCAGCAAGGAGTAAACAGTGATATTAGCACATCAACGCATAATGAGAGTTCTGCTTTTTTAGAGAAGCAGACACTGTAAAAATCATCCCTTCACTAGCATGTGATGAAAACATAAATGGACAGGACTACATTTGTTCTTCCCTCTCCTCAATAAGTATACTACAGTGTAATGTACAGTGTCTGACAAACAAGATCTTGGAGATGAACATGATGTTGAAGGACGGTTTGTTTTCTGTAATATGCATCTGTGAACATTGGTGTCAAGAGGATAACATACATTTGTACAAGCTAGACAATTTTAAACTAAGTACATATTACTGTAGGAAAGATCTCGGCCATGGTGGTGTGGCTATATTTACTGCTAATGAATTGGTGTGTGAGGCTATTGATTTATCAAATTTCTGTCGTGAAACGCATTTTGAAGCCTGTGCAATAAGGATTCAATCTCTCCAGCTCATTGTCCTGTCCTTCTATAGAACTCCTGATGCTAGCTTAGATTACTTCTTCAATACTATTGAAACTATTCTTTTGCATGTTGCTAGGAAAGGTCATAAGGTCGCATTATGTGGGGACATTAATATTGAAGCTAATTGCAATGAGAAATCCACAGTTCAGCTGCATGATGTTCTTCGATCAGTCGGTTTCTACTGTAGAAATTTTGAACCAACACGGGGCAAGGCATGCATTGACAATATAATTACAAACTTTTGGCCAGAAAATTTTGAGTTAAAGGTGTGGGATTATCCTTTGTCGGACCATCGTCTTCTTGACTTTCATGTGCGCATAAAAGACTTTTCCTACCCTGACAACCATATCAATAATATTCCTCTACCGTCAAGAATATTCACAGTAGCCAAAACTAAAGACTTTGCGCAAGCCCTTGACAGTGTCATGTGGGATGACATTCTGGCCAATAAGAAGGCTGAAGCCATGTTTGACTCTTTCCTTAATGTCTTTCGGTACTGGATGGATATTTTCTTTCCAGTCAAGATCTGCAAACCTAAGAAAAAGACACTTACAAATGCAAATGCAAAAACACCTTCGGTTGAATGGTATTCACAAGAATTAAGAACTATGAAAATACAAGTATTGGCAGCATATGACAGATTTGTTAGCACTAACTCCCCTGGAAATCATGCCTTGTACACAACACTGAGAAAGCAATATAAAAATGCATTATCAAAGGCCAAGTTAGCTGCAAATCAAAGGGCGATAGAAAGTGCAGATAACTCCAGCAAAACTGCATGGCAAATAATAAAAAAAGAGACTGCTCCAACTACTGTTCCTGTCACAATGCCTGATGCTGAGGACTTCAGAGATTACTTCAGTAGCGTCATCGACGACATTCGATTGAAGATTCCAGCTTCCTGCTCCTCTGATGCTGATCACCTTCTAGCAAATCGACCTCAAAGGGATGTGCAGTTTGTGTGGTCTGCAGTATTAAGTGCTGATGTGATAAAAGTGGTCAACAAAATGAAAGCTTTAAAATTCAAAGATGTCTATGACATCTCAAATTTATTAGTGAAAAGTGTTATAAATCAAATTGCCTCACCCTTAACTAAATGTATAAATGCTTGTATTTCAGTAGGTGTTTTCCCTCAGTGTCTCAAGGTAGCCAAGCTAGTGCCAATTTATAAGAAGGGGGCTAGAAACCAAACGGATAGTTACAGACCTATCTCTGTGGTACCTTCTTTCTCAAAAATTTTTGAATCGGTTTTTAAAATCCAAATCAGCAATTTCTTTGAAACGCATCAGCTCCTTTCTCTTTGTCAACACGGATTTAGACCAGGAATGTCAGTGGTCAGCGCAGTTGAAGGACTAGTATCTACTATAATTAGTGGATTTGAGAATGGAGGAGTTACCTCGGCTGTTCTCTGTGACTTAAGCAAAGCCTTTGACTGCGTTGACCACAGCATTCTCTTGAAGAAATTAAAGTTCTACGGGGTAATTGGCAGTAACTTAAATTTTATTGAATCTTTCCTTTCAAATAGACAACAAAAGGTTTCTGTAAAAGGAGTCTCTTCAACTCAAACAAATGTTCAATATGGAGTACCACAGGGGTCAGTCCTGGGACCCTTTCTTTTTCTCGTTATGGTAAATGACCTTGATGTCAATATAGCTTCAGACACAGTTATGTTTGCAGATGATGTAACATTTTTTTCATCAGACCCATCTTTTGTGAATTTAAATTTATTGATGAGTAAGGTATTTGAGGATGCAGTAACTTGGTACAATTCAAATCAATTCTTTTTAAATAATGACAAAATCCAGATGATAAATTTTACATTAAAGAGAGATGTTTTTCATTCAGTAAACGCAGTCAAATTGTTAGGAATTTATCTTGATGTCAAACTCAACTGGGAAGTTCAAATTGATTATTTATGCAGGAGGCTCTCCAGAGTAATATATTTAATCCGACATTTGAGAAACCTTTTGCCAAAAAGCTTTTTAAGATCAGCATACTTTGCTTTGTTTCACAGTTTGATTTCATATGGGATTTTGTTTTGGGGAAATGCCACAGGTGTTAACAGGGTTTTAATTCTTCAGAAAAAAGCTGTACGGCTTATTTCCAGTGCACAGTACAATGCACATTGTAAACCATATTTTGCCAATGAAAAAATTTCAACTGTAATAAATGTATACATTCTGGAATGCCTCATGCATACCAAGCGCAACATTGAAGCCACAGTACAAAATAATCAGATTCACTCCTACAATACAAGAAATTGTAATTCTATTCATGAGCAATATTGTAGATTAAATGTAACGCAGTCTTCATTTAAATCAGTTGGTATTAAATTATTTAACAAACTGCCCATCAGATCACGTAATGTACCTGAATCTATTTTTAAGAAAAGAGTGTCTGAATGGCTATCTGTGAGACCATTTTACTGTTTGGAAGAGTTTTTTCGGTCTGATGTTCACAGAATTTTGTTTTAATTTATGACAAAATAACAAATTTATGTATTTACTATTCTATGAAATTTGTGAATGGCTTTATGTCTAGTTTATTGATTTTAGCTAAGAATATTATGTGTGAATTGTATCACATCCACAATATATATTTAGGGTTGTAAATGTATGACACGATCTATTACCTGTATTAGGTTCAATGATCTAAATAAATCTATCTATCTATCTATCTATCATGAAAAAGGAAACTGTTTCAGGATTCGCCAAGGACGAAATACACCGGTTTTGCGGTAGAATTGACAGGTTTTCCCCATGTTATTCTTACGGGGATTAGTTTTGCGCACAGGCCTAATCCTGACCTTGAACCCATTCATGGTTTGGGTATGTTGTTCAACTAGGCGAGTACATTTGTAACTGGTACACATTACTCCTAACCCCCTTTATATTTTTGAATACAAAATTATAAAATTAGCCAAAAACTTTAACTTTGGTCTTTATTATCCGATTTGTTTAATATTTTGATATGTTGTTAAGCTAAGCAAGTGAACTTGTAAATAGTATATAGTAATTAAATCTACCTTGTATATTTTTAATGATAAAATTACAAAAATGGGTGAAATTATTGACTTTGCTATTTATTGTTCGATTTGTCTAATATTTGGGTATGTTGTTAACTTATGCTACTATATTTGTAATTAATATATATTAATCCTATCTACTCGGTATAATTTAAAATGAAAAATTACAAAATAGGCCCAAAATATTAACTTTGATGTTTATAGTCTGATTTGTCTAATATTTGGGTATGTTGTTAAGCTAAGCAAGTGCATGTGTAAATGGCATACAGTACACCTCGGATTATCCGGATTAATGTGGCGGAACATCGATCCGGATAACAAATAATCCGGATAATCAGAGGTCATTACAATATCGCCTAAATAGCGATCGCGTACCTTAATCCCTGCTAAATTGATGCTGCAAACGGCGTATCAAGACTGTAGGCCTACAACATGTCAGTCTTAAATTTTAGGAGGGATTAATTAATTTTAAAGCAAATTTAATAACTAAACTTAATCATTAATCAAACAAATTTAATGTTAACTTTTACCGAACCGATGTTTTAGGTTTGGAATAAAACGCCAGAAAAAATATTTAATTTACTAATATTAAATAAACATAACTTAAAATAACTCAAACTTGAAATAATCATAACGAAACCAACCCAAATCTGAAAACTTATTACAGTAACTTTTCTTAAGAAATAATGTAACACATCAAATGACAGCAATAAACAATCTCACAAAATTGCCGTAGGCTACGCCATTCTTGACTACTGCTAGCGCCCCAAGAAGCAATCCAGAAAACTACATTTACGAAAATTCTGTATTGTACTGTTTACTAGGCAATGTGATTCCTTCAATTACTGTATTGGGATTCCAAATTCTTACAGTAATGCATTACATTTGCATTTTACTTTTAGAAGGCGCATTTCACCAGTAAACTTCCAGAAATCATGTTGCCGTGATTTCAAATTTTAATTTCTCGGATGGACCGGTCCGGATAATCCGGGATCCGGATAATGTGGGGTCCGGATAATCCGAGGTGTACTGTATATTAATTATAAGTACCTTGTATATTCCACATTATAAAATTACAAAAATGGGCTGAATAATTTGCTGTTTATTGCTCGACCTGTTTATATTTGGGTATGTTGTTAACCTAAGCAAGTGCATCTAATCTGCAAATGGCGTGAATTATTCCTATCTAACTTGTATATTTAAAAAATACAATTAAAAAATTGAAAAAAATTAACTTTGGTATTTATTTCCCCGATTTGTCTATAATTTGGATATGTCGTAATCTTAAGCAAAAGTATGGGCAAGCGGAATATATCAGTCCTATTTACCTTGTATATTTTACATAATAAAATTACAAAAATGGGCTAACAAATTATCTTTGATGTTTATTACCTAATTTATCTATGATTTATTTAGGTATGTTGTTAACCTAAGAAAGTGCACGTGTGAATTGCATATATTACTCCTATCTAACTTGTATACTTTTAAATTATGAAATTACAAAGAAGCAAAAATATTAACGTTTGTCTTTATTATTCGATTCGTCATGTGTAAACAACAGCATAAAAAGTACTTAAGTCCAGTAATAACTGATTAATAGTTACTAATAAAGTGTAGCACATTAGGGAGAGAGGATTGCTGCAACCTTTTGCGTAGTTTATACAATGTATGTAGACAATTGGCAGAACGTGTAACATTTGTTTAATAATATATGTTGGACTTAAACACTTAATGTTACCCACAATCTTCTAAATTTACAGACCTTATCAAACTCCTGTAAAATTAAGTGTTGTTAAAATTATGTCTTGTCGAATTGCTGTTGAAATTCTCTGGTCCATGTACATTGTTAATAAATATTCTATATTATTCCTATCCATACATTAAAGTTATAAACTTACCAACTATGATTAGCTGTTGTTATCAAAAGCTAGTACATGCGTAAATACCATGATTCAAGAGACGTATTGTCCAGTATTATCTGTTAAATAATTAAAAATAAATCGTAACACATTACAGGGTAGAGAAGTGCTACGCCGCTTTAATATGTCTGCAGATAATTGGCAGAACGTGTTACATTTGGGTAAAAATGTATGTTGAACTTGTACATTTCATTTAATTTGTTTACTTGCAATAGATCTAAATACTCCCGTCGCAGCAGACCTGCTTACTTAGCGGATTCTTAAAACATCTTCCTGGTTCATTAAAGATATTTATTTGTCTAACACCACTGACCAATAATCGCACAGCCCAAACTACTTGAACTTGACCTGGAATCTTGAAACTTTACATGTACGTTACTTTAGGGCGTGAGCATCCGCTGAGAACAGATTTTTCAAAATTCGAAGTGTTAAGGGTTTTTGGTGGGGTCAAAGTTCTGAAATGTATATATATATATAAATTTAATGGATGATCTTTAGTTTAAATTGTCAATTTTCATTCAATCAAGTAGGCGGTTTAAGCTTCACATACGGATACGTTCTTACAGCTAATTTATAATTTGGTTCCTTTTATAATGGTTTTATGGTTGTTTTTTTTTCTTTTAGGTGATACGTACTATATACGAATGTAACGATATAAAGTCTTCATTAGTGTTTACACCTTATCTGTAATAGATGTTTAGGACCTTGAAGGTGTTTCTAGAACTTTTCAAGTTCTTGAACTAAATATCTCAATTGATTTGCTAAAGAATTGTAGAGTACTTACATAGAGGACTCGAGATCATATACCCTCCAGTATATAGCGACCCAAACACAGTAACACACTGCACAATACTCCAGATCATACACCATCCACTATATCTATATTTATACATATACATATCGGTATACATATAAATATAGATATATGCATACTAAACTAAATGTATACACCATTACTTTATAAAATACCCAAGTAGGTAGATCGCCATTTCAAGCAATGTATCAATGTAAGAAAATATCGAAAACTAGTAACACACTGCTCAGTACTCCAGATCATACACCATCCACCAAATAGCCATTTTAAAGTCAATGATATAGCAAACTAAACACAGTAACAAACATACACCATCCACTATATAGCAAACTAACACAGTAACAAACTGTGTAGTACTCAAGCTCATACACCATCCAATATTTAGCGAACCAAACACAGTAAAAAACTATAATCCAGATCATACACCATCCACTGTAAAGTGAACTAAACGCAGTAACAAACTGTGCAGTACTCCTGATCATATACTCTCCACTATATAGCAAACCAAACAGTATCACACCAGATCATACACTCTCCACTATATAGCGAACCAAACACAGTAACAAACTGTGCAGTACTCCTGATCATATACTCTCCACTAGTGAGTCGGTGGCGCAGTTGGTAGCGCACTCGGCCACGGTTCTGTGGCGGCAGCGTCGCAGGATCGAGTCCCGATGATGCCGCATACTTTTAGCAGTACTGTTCATCCTTGTACTGTACCGGCTCACTCCTTGGGTTTGCTTGATAACTCCCACGCACAGGCCTGAGGCCCATGTGGGGGGGCAAATGCAAGGTAAAAAAGGCCGCCACCCTCTTTTTAAAAAACAACACAAAAAAACAAACCATAAAGCAAACCAAACACAGTATCACACTGTATAGTACACCAGATCATACACTCTCCACTATATAGCGAACCAAACACAGTAAAAACCTGTGCAGTACTCCAGATCACACACTCTCCACAATATAGCGAAACAAACACAGTAACAAACTGTGCAGTACTCCAGATCATACACCCTCTACTATATAGCGAAACAAACACAGTAACAAACTGTGTAGTACTCCAGATCATACACTCTCCACTATATAGCGAACCAAACACAGTAAAAACCTGTGCAGTACTCCAGATCATAACCCCTCTACTATATAGCGAAACAAACACAGTAAGAAACTGTGCAGTACTCCAGATCACACACTCTCCACTATATAGCGAAACAAACACAGTAACAAACTGTGCAGTACTCCAGATCATACACCCTCTACTATATAGCGAACCAAACACAGTAACAAACTGTGCATTACTCCAGATCATACACTCTCTACTATATAGTGAACCAAACACAGTAACAAACTGTGCATTACTCCAGATCATACAAACTGTGCATTACTCCAGATCATACACCCTCTACTATATAGCGAACCAAACACAGTAACAAACTGTGCATTACTCCAGATCATACACCCTCTACTATATAGCGAACCAAACACAGTAACAAACTGTGCATTACTCCAGATCATACACCCTCTACCATATAGCGAACCTAACACAGTAGGAAACTGTGCAGTACTCCAGATCATACATCCCCTACTAAATAGCGAAACAAACACAGTAACAAACTGTACAGTACTCCAGATCATACACCCTCTACTATATAGCGAACCAAACAGAGTAACAAACTGTGCAGTACTCCAGATCATAACCCCAACTATACAGCGAATCAAACACAGTAACAAACTGTGCATTACTCCAGATCATTCACACTCTACTATATAGCGAAACAAACACAGTAACAAACTGTGCAGTACTCCAGATCATACACCCCCTACTATATAGCGAAACAAACACAGTAACAAACTGTGCAGTACTCCAGGTCATACACCCCCTTCAATATAGCGAAACAAACACAGTAACAAACTGTGCAGTACTCCAGATCATACACCCGCCACTATATAGCGAACCAAACACAGTAACAAACTGTGCATTACTCCAGATCATACACCCTCTACTATATAGCGAAACAAACACAGTAACAAACTGTGCAGTACTTCAGATCATACACCCCCTACTATATAGCGAAACAAACACAGTAGCAAACTCTGCATTACTCCAGATCATACATCCTCTACTATATAGCGAAAAAAAGCAGTAACAAACTGTGCAGTACTCCAGATCATACACCCCCAACTATATAGCGAAACAAACACAGTAACAAACTTTGTAGTACTCCAGATCATACACCCTCTACTATATAGCGAAACAAACACAGTAACAAACTGTGCAGTACTCCAGATCATACACCCCCTACTATATAGCGAAACAAACACATACTATATAGCGAAAAAAACGCACTAACAAACTGTGCAGTACTCCAGATCATACACCCCCAACTATATAGCGAAATAAACACAGTAACAAACTTTGTAGTACTCCAGATCATACACCCTCTACTTTATAGCGAAACAAACACAGTAACAAACTGTGCAGTACTCCAGATCATACACCCTCTACTATGTAGCGAAACAAACACAGTAACAAACTGTGCAATACTCCAGATCATACACCCCCTACTATATAGCGAAACAAACACAGTAACAAACTGTGCAGTACTCCAGATCATACACCATCTACTATATATCGAAACAAACACAGTAACAAACTGTTCATTACTCCAGATCATACACCATCTACTATATAGCGAAACAAACACAGTACTCCAGATCATACACCCTCTACTATATAGCGAACCAAACACAGTAACAAACTGTGCAGTACTCCAGATCATACATCCCCTACTATATAGCGAAACAAACACAGTAACAAACTGTGCAGTACTCCAGATCATACACCCCCAACTATATAGCGAAACAAACACAATAACAAACTGTGCATTACTCAAGATCATTTACACTCTACTATATAGCGAAACAAACACAGTAACAAACTGTGCAGTACTCCAGATCATACACCCTCTACTACATAGCGAACTAAATACAGTAACGAACTGTACAATACTCCAGATCATACACCCCCTACTATATAGCGAAACAAACACAGTAACAAACTGTGCAGCACTCCAGATCATACACCCTCTACTACATAGCGAACTAAATACAGTAACGAACTGTACAATACTCCAGATCATACACCCCCTACTATATAGCGAAACAAACACAGTAACAAACTGTGCAGCACTCCAGATCATACATCCCCTACTATATAGCGAAACAAACACAGTAACAAACTGTGCAGTACTCCAGATCATACATCCCCTACTATATAGCGAAACAAACACAGTAACAAACTGTGCAGTACTCCAGATCATACACCCCCTACTATATAGCGAAACAAACACAGTAACAAACTGTGCAGTACTCCAGATCATACACCCCCTACTGTATAGCGAAACAAACACAGTTACAAACTCTTCTTTACTCCAGATCATACACCCTCTACTATATAGCGAAACAAACACAGTAACAAACTGTGCAGTACTCCAGATCATACACCCTCTACTACATAGCGAACTAAATACAGTAACGAACTGTACAATACTCCAGAGTATACATCCTCTACTGTTCGATGAAACAAACCCCCGAGAAAAACACCACTCAGTTTTCCAGATAGAATAGAATAGAATAGAAATTTTTTTTGCAGGAATATAGAAAGAAATAAAATTTTTACAAAACCAACTTATTTACCAACTACTTATTAGTACTATGATAAATCTTACAGGCGTGAAGCCCAATTATAAGGGAACCCGATGCTAATCTTTCCCTCCCCAGAAAAACATAAAATTAAACAAGTTATTATCCTTATTAAAATCAATATCAGTAACATTAACTTAAAATAATTAATAACTATCTAAATCAATGAATCTTTTAAAATCGTTCTTCGTTTCGATCGTTCATCCTCCGCTATTTGGCGAATCAAACACCCAGTAACACAACAATTCAGTACTCCTCATCAAACCTCCTTCGCTATTTGGCATTCCAAACGCCTAGTAACACATTATATATGTCGTAACCACATGCTGTAATTGGGCACTTCATGGAGTGTCCAGCGCTAACCAGGCTCTTCATGAAGTGCCCAGTTCGCCTGGGCGCACAGTGTAATGAATGGTTTCATTCAAAATTACAATATGTGACCAACAAAACTGGGCACTTCATGAAGTGCACAACGCTCGTTGGACACTTGCTGTAATTATTTCTTTTACACATGTGTCCAGCTCAGATGCTGGGCACTTGATGTAAACACGTAAAACTGCTGTTTACGTTGCTGATGGCAGTATCCGATGTCTTATTTTAACCATACAAAATAGGAACATTTTACAGGAATTTTGTAAAACCTTAAGAATAAGATTGTTTACCACTATACCAGAAAATTCTTGCCTGACCGTTTTTATGACGGTTTGTTCTATTATTTCTGAGTTATTTTCGCTACACATTATTATTAATAATATTATTATTGAAATAAAAAACGGTTTTAAAATATTTTGTTGTTTAAATAATAATGATGTGTAGCAAAGATAACTCAGAAAACATAAATCAGACAATTCAGTCAATTTAAATTGTATGCTTTAATAAAATTAAAAACATCAAAAATTTTACCTTAAAGATTTATATGTAACATAGCACATAAACATTAACCTATTTTTCATGTTTAAACAGATTAACTTCTGACTTAGTCTGTACTAAATAAAACTTATAATAAATCAAAACATAGCAAAGTGAAACAAATTTAGTGTTGAACAAATAAAAAAAAATCCTTTAGTTTTTTGTATCAAAATTTAAAACATTCAATTTAGTTGACTTTTTTTATTTCGTTTGTTCTTTTTACAATTTTATTAACATTAAAGTCAAATCAGGTTCAAGTTTTCTTTCATGTCAGTAAGAATTAAATTAACATAACGTCATTACAACAAGCCTTTTTCATTGTAATGTCTTCTAACTTATTTGTTTATGAAATAATAAAAATCGTATATGGAGAGTCCTGTTTACCTAACAGCTTTTCAGTAATATACTTAAAATCTTTTTTATATTCCTGCTAGCACCAGTAGCTTAAAAATTTAAGTTTATATTATTGAGTTATATATTTGAAAATTCATACGAAGAAATTTGTCTTAAGGGATAACTTATAAATGTTAAACGTTATTCAAAAGTAAGGTGCTAGAAAACGTTTCATATTTAAATATCATTATTATATTTTTTTAATAGCGCATTACTTCTTATTTTTTTACTTTTGTTTAATTTTTCAACTATTTGAAAACCACAGTAATTTTTTAAAGCATTAAACCATGTATAGGTATTTATGTTTTATTCTAGATTAAGTAGTGATTATTTTATTGCTAAAAATAACTACGTTAATTTTCAGTCAGGATAATTGTTTTTTATTTTAGTCAGAACTTACCTTTTACATTTGAAAAATCCAAATATAACGTTAACTAATGATATTTTCAAAAAGCTTACGTAACGTATCCGATATAAAAATTTTTAAATTTGAAAAATATTAAAAGGTTTAATAGCAAACGATAACATTGGCTACTTTAACAAAGACATTGGGATATACTTGAACAAAAAGATCTTATAGCGACTGCCCGACATGCCTCGATAGTTACAACATGTGTCCAAAGAGCGTTGGGCACTTCATGATGTGCCCAGTTTCGTTGGGCACATGCTGTAATTTTGATTAAAATAATCGAGTTACACGATGTGCCCAGGTGCGCTGGGCACTTCATGAAGTGCCCGGGCTGTTGGGCACTTCATGAAATGCCCAATTACAGCAAGTGGCTACGACATATACAGTATTCCAGATCACAAATCTTCCGCTATTTTGTGAACCAATTACCTAGTTACACACTATGTAGTACTTCAGATGAAACACCGTAAGCTATTTGGCGAACCAAATGCCCAGTTACTCATTTTATAGTTCTTCATACAACATCCGTTCTCTGGTGAACCAAACATGTTTTTATGCAATTTGTTTGTGGCCAATAGCTGAAGACCGTATATTAAAATGAATAGGATGGATTAAGGACGTATGTTGGCATATTTGACAAACAAATCCAAGATAAAATTCATAAATCTTAATCAAAATACTAACCAAAATCAAAATATTATTAATATTATTCCAAATATTATTCTAATATTAAGAGAAAAATCATTCAAGAAAAGAATTATAGCTTTTGATATCATTAAATGCTTTATTTCTCTACAGAAATAACTTTTGGTGAATGAATAACTAACATTGTATGTTTTTAAATTCCACTCTCGTTTCTTATTGTTAAAACTAGTTTTCCATATTTAGGAAACTGATTTATGTCGTTTTAAACCTCTACCACAACTATGTAATTCTTGAGAGGGTAGGTTATAATCTTCTCCGGTTGTCGATCGAGAAAGCAAAGCACATGGAATAGAACCCAAAGGTCAATAAATCTTCACCTGCGGAAATTGAACAAATAAATCCCTCTGACTTATGACAGTAACTTGGACTTTTGAATTAAATGTACTGCCAAATTATTCATCGCCTACCTATATTATATAAAATAGTCTTAGTTTGGTAGTTTTATGTTTTAAACATGTTATATTTTTATTTATCCATAGTGAGGTTTATGGTGCGTGAGAGCGTTACAAACCATTTCACTTCGTAATTCAACAAAATATTCGTTTCTTATCCGGTATAATTGTATTAGTGGAAATTGCAAGATGTATTTAAATATCCCCGTTGAAGAGATCTGCATACTCAGCGAGTTTAAAATGCGCATAAACATATTTCAATCCAACTAAAGCAAGATATGGCATGGTTTTAGCAAATTTCCCCTATAGGGAAGAAGCTATTACCGTAAGTCTCATGGTAAGACCTAAGGCCGAGACCATGATAACTTTTCGTTTTGGGGCTACTAGAAGCAAAAAACACCATTCGTTCGAATGTATATATATATATATATATACATATATATATATATATATATATATATACATCCATCTATCTATCTATCTATATAAGTAGGCCTATATATATATATATATATATGAGTGTGTCTGTGAGCACGATAGCGGCCGTAAAAATGGTACAATCTTAATGAAAATTGGTACAGATGTGTAAAGTGGTAATCACTCGGACGAGTTCGTGAACCAGCCCGATCGGACCACCGGAAGGAGGGGTAAAGGGGAATAAACCCCCCCCAAAAATAGGTGTTTTGAGTTTTTTACATAGAACAATAAAATGTTTTGAATTTTTGTGGCCACCATTGAATTCAGCTCATAAAAACCAACAATTTCGTATTTTGAATCACTGCTCTATGCCCATTGGTTACCGAGTTATTGAAAATGGTAAACACAGTACGTTGTCCTAATGTTAACCTTATGGGGAATAAGTAAAATTCTATACCTCGCTCGGTGACTTCATCTAGATGAGATCTAATGTTTAATAGCCTAAAATCCCCGATATTTCCATTTTCTTGGCAGCAAACCTGCATACTCATTCCCCATGTTATCCTCATGAGAAATTTTAAAAAATGTACATCTTCCTTATTTCTTAACATATCTTAATAAAACTTGGTTTATGGCTTCTTCTAATTAAGATCTATTAAATATTGGAGTAAAACCAACCAGTTTTAACATACCTGTTGCAGCAAACCTGTATACTCATTCCCCATGTTATTCTTAAGGAGATTACGAAAACAAGTCAAATCTCGCTATGTTGGATTAAAATATGTTCTTTTGCATTTGAAATTCGCTGAGTATGCAGGTCTGCTGCAACGGGTGTATATTGTATTACTCTTAAGAATATGCGATGATTTTAATGAGCTTATTCTTTTGGGGAATGAGACAGCAGGTTTTCTGCAATAGGTATATAAGGAATGTGTGCTCTTTATTTTCAATGTCCAGTAGACCTAAACTGTAAGGAGCCACATACCATATTTTGTCAAAATATATTCAAAAATAAGCAAAATATAGTTTTTTTCCTATAAGTTAACAAGTGAGATGCAGGACTGTTGCTACGGAATACTTTATATATAAACTAGATGAAGAGAAAAGCAAGTTTAATTGAGATATGTTGAGAGATAAGTGCAGAATAGATTTTACTTGCTAGCCCAAAAGTACAGGGTGTTTTTTTTAAACGCAACCCATTTTTAAGATTGAATAATGCACATATGAATGTGTAATGAGGATTGTTTTATTGATCTTTACATTTTATACAACCTATTATTTAAGTTTGATCACATTTTTAAGTTACAGTATGTGCTCAAATAGTCCGTCATTGGCATTTGTATAAAGTTATGCTCTCTCCATCAAATTCCCGAACATGTGTTGCAAGGTATCTCTTTGAATTTCTTGCATTGAATTTGTTATGTTTGTTTTGAGGTGCTGAATATATTGTGAATTGGTTTCGTAGAATAATACTACTTAACATGTCTGTGGCAAATTTAATTCAGATCGGACCATTTTTACGCGAGTTATCGTGCTTAAAGACACACACATTAAAAACGCAACCCAAAACTTTATTTTATCGTGAAGGATTATTTCCCCCCAATATCCCTGATTTGGCCACTATATTTTATTTTCTTTGGGGATACATACAAATTAAGGCCAAAAAAACAAGTCACAGAATATTCAGTACCCCAAAATAAACAAAACAAATGTAATGCAAAGAGGTACCTAGCAACACGTGTTCGGGAATTTGATAGAGAGAGCATCCCTTAATACAAATGCCACTGGCGGATTTTTTGAGCACACAAGGTGAACTAAATGTGATCAAATGTAAACAATAGAATGTATAAAAGGTAAAGAACCATAAAACAATACTTATTTCATATTTATAAGTGAATTATTCAATCTTAAAAATGGGTTGCGTTTTAAAAAAAACACCCTGTATAACACTGTGACAGTGTACTGTATTTATCGCTTTCTCGATAACCAATGGACATAGATTTGTAATAAAACATACTAAATTGTTTTTTTTTTCTAGATTGAACACTGCAAACAAAAATTTTCATATCAGTGAATTTCTTTTTTTTTGGGGGGAAAAGCTATTACCATGGGTATCGTGGTAAGACCTAATCCTAAATTTTCGTTTTGAGTTACCGTGATGCCAAAACGCCATCCATTCAATCATATATATATATAGTGATGTTTAATATATAATTATATGACATATATGTATTATTTAATATACCATATATTTCATTTATTCATGAAAATAAACGAATGGCGTTTTGGCATCTGTGTACCTCAAAACGAAAAGTCAGGAGTCACGGTATGTATATTCTTATAATATAGGCTGTGTGTGTGTGTGTGTGTGTGTGTGTGTGTGTGTGTGTGTGTGTGTGTGTGTGTGTGTGTGTGTGTGTGTGTGTGTGTGTGTGTCCCATGTCATTAAATATTTGTGAGGCCATGGGTGTGCATTTAACCAGGCTGTGGGGCCATCCGAAATTATGGGGACTTACACACGACCCCATAAGGATTTTGCTTTTATTTTGTGCTAAAAGTCCTCTTTTTAGGGTCAGAAAATCCTAAAATGTTGAAGTTAGGTTTGTTACGGTTCACCATTTTATCAATGGCATGCCGCGTTTTTAGGCTTGCCCTGGAAAACGCCAAACAGGCAGAACAGCAACGCAAGTCCAAGCCGGCTAGAAGAAGAGGGAAGTAGTTTCCTCTTCTGACAGACCGCGGTCTCCAGGATGCGGTCTTCCAGCACGGGGCCTCCCCCTGAAGTAATGTGCGAAACGGTCCCGGGGGGAAATTCGCCCGGACCGAGGAGGTGGTTTAGTGGGTATGGCTTCGGCGAGTCCCACACTTCGTCCGTAAATGGATTCCACCTGCCTTTCCAAAAAGAAATATTATTGTTGTTATTATTATTATTTTATAAAGATCGATCAGTCAGTCAATCAAAGAATGTGGCTTCTTTAAGTATAGATCAAGCGAAATAAGAGGAAAGAATACTATCACTGGAATTGAAAAAGCTAAGCACAATCTGCACTTTTTGCAACAGTTTTAAAATGAATTTTCTCTGAGTATTTGAGTGGGTGTCAGAAAGAAAGGATTTCAAAGGGTTTCTACTAACTTAAGTGCCTCTGACGATGAAACATTACTTTTTATTGTGAGCAAGATGGCTCTGTCGTTCACGCACCCACTGGAGTATTATTATTTTTATTCCTTCCGGTTCAGAAGTTTTACCTCATTCTTTTAAAAAAACATCATAGATTTTTAGCCAAACACAGTGTAAAGCCCAAAAGATTTTTTGTCATTGTAGTATTAATGTATCAAGAAGAAGTACTGTATAATAAAATCTACAGCTTACTGAACAGCTCATTAGGGATGATATGAAAGATGTTGGTACCTCTAAGCGTCGCAGGTTCGATACTCGCTTGTCGCTTACTTTTAGCAGTACTGCTCACCATTGTACAGTACCGGCTCACTCTTTGGCTTTGCTTGATGACGTCCACGCACAGATCAATAATCTATGTGAGCGGGGCAAAGGCTAGGTGAAAAAGAGGCGGCCACCCTTATAGTCAACGGTACAATATATACTCTATTTTTGAAAAGTTGATGGTTGTCAATAAAGCCCTGGCTATTGGTTAAGGTGGCGGCTTAGACATCATTGTGCCATATATAGGTCAAACTATATATTTGATATATTTAATATATATTTTTGGGGGTAAACGATGATTTTTGATGGACCTTATGAAATCATAGGTCATGGGTCCAAATCCAGGTTCTCCTTTGGATTTCATAAGCACTGCCTAGTTTGTACGGCAGATGCTCACCCACTGCTCTGTTATGTATTATGATCCACTCTAAGGTCCTGTGTTGTATGTGGATACAATTAATAACATGACAGAAATTCTATATTTTAGTACCAAAAATGACATTTTACGGTGCACGCTCAAGTTTCAAATGTGAGGTAGAAGTAGATCATGTTAAAATGAGTTTCACGTAGGACGCGAAGCAAGTGCCGGAAAGTCACTTTTGGTGCAAGTTGTGAACGATACTTTTGATCACGATGCAAAAATACTAACATACCAAATAAGGACTTCAGAAAAATTATATATGTTATAATTCTCAAATAAGATGTTTTTATAAGGAATGTTAGTCATATTTGGAGGATTCTTAGTCAGATTTGGATAGTAGTGATGGTAGTCATGTTTGGAGGACACGCAGTATGCTTTGTAACAACTCAGCAAAACTAGTTTATGCCTATTTATGTTTAAATTTAAATTGTTAAACAACTGTTAAAAAACAGCTGATTTCAACCGTGAAAATAAATTATAAAGAAACATTAGTGTGCGTAGCAGACAAATGGAAAACTAATTGAGAGCAAGGGAAAGTAAAGGAAGGGGAAGGGAGGTTTAGAGAAAGGGAAAATCAGCTGATCGTTTTAACCTTGATCTAAATTAAAGCTTTGGAAACGATCATTTTCGTTGACATTAGCTGTCATCGAAAATATCTACTTTCGGAGTGGAGTGATGATATAGTATATTACGTTAATAGGCCGAAAAGTACCGTTTTTTCGGACGAATAAGATAGTTCCCGCGCGAGCCAAGGCGAGTCTGGGATTTTTCATGCGAGTACTTACCGGCTGTGTAGCGTACGGTATTTTCATAATATTTTTCAGAAAAAAACAAACTTTCAATTATAACGTAGTCCTTGCATAAACCAATACGTTTTTCAATCCTTCAAACCCAACCTATAACAAACAGAACAAACATTTGCTACCACAGCCACTACATTCCTCTAAAAGTAACCTGTAAACATGCATTAAACGTCGGTATGCTGCAAATCAGCTGATTGTTTACAGTACTTCTGTTTCCTGTAATCTTAGTCCGGAAATCTTTCCGGCTGGGAAGTTTTTTCTGGTTTGGTATCGGCAATGGGTAACTTTTGAGCCAACAGAAAGGAACAGAAAACAGACCTTTGTCAGTATGATGAAATAATATTTTAATCATGTTATTATTGTTATGGACAAAATTTTAGCAGCCGCACCATACGTTGAACGGTGTTTGTAAATACTTTCATTGGTAAAGATAGACGATTTAAGTCGTTTCACAATTCCCACAATGACCAACATCAAACATTACAAAGGTTTAATTACATCCTCATGGAAGAGATGCTTTAGTTTTTAAATAAACTGGGACTTAAATCATAAGGTTTGATGAGCAAATTTAATTGGGTCCTGGAAGCGTCGTATTTATTCAAATGCAGTATCTTTATGTTTCACGTTTTAAATCGGCGTTGGCGAACGGTCCGACCCAAAGCGGCTTATAGGAACCGCTTTTGGTTCATTTAGGATTACATGTGAGTTGTATTGGCTCTACGAGATTGAAAAATTCTCATCCACATATATATATATATATATATATATATATATGTGTGTGTGTGTGTGTGTGTGTGTGTGTGTGTGTGTGTGTGTGTGTGTGTGTGTGTGTGTCTCGTTAAATGCGCACACATGCACTTAGAAAAATATCTTAGCGGAAAAGCTGACTTTTTGCCCCAAGTCTACTATATATTCGTCAAATACCACTCGCCTGTAATTGCACAGCCCAAACTGCTTGACCTAGAACCTTGAAATTTTGTATGGACGTTTTGTATGGACGCTGGAAATTTATTTTTGTATGGAATAAATTTTAAATGTAAACCCCCATCGTGCGACTGCTTATTTTAAAGGGCTTGTTAAAAGAAACACAATGCCGCAAACCGGAGGTTGATATCATGCTCCAGTCCAAAATGGCGGCCATTCAAAAATTGAAAAAATGCCGTCCGTCAACTAAAATTGATTATTTTCTGTGTTCGGCAATTCACATTTAAATCGAATAAGAACCACCAGAACACATATTACATACACACACCACATACATACATACATATTACGCATACATATTCCATACATACATATTACATACAAATTACATTACATATTCCTTTTTTTATTCAGTCTCTTCAGATTCGTCATATGTCAAGGTTATAATATTGTTATTTTTATCTTGAACGAAGCCACGGGCAACGGCAAGTAGTTTTATAAAACTGATATTCAGGGTTAGGCAAAAGTGCGGATACCCCCTGTAACTTTTTAACGTGTCATAGTAGAAAAACTCGGTGTACCTTTACATCATGAAAAACTCCACTTTTTAACGGTAGTCCTCTCTGTTATGGTGAGAACACGGTCTCCTGATGGACATTTTTTCGTAGACTTCGAGTTTGAAATTATCAGTTGTCCGTTAGGCGCCAATACTCAACCGCAACTTCAACAGTGCGCGTGCGGTCCACGTCTCAGCCTGAGCAACCTGCCGCCAAGCTACATGGATATGGGTGAACTTCCTAACAGCTATTCTGCACTGGTTTCTAAACTCATCTTCGTGATTTCTCATTCTTGAGTAGGCCTATGTGGTAATTAGAGTATATTCTATTTGGTTTTCTTTTTATGTGATTTATTTTTATAATTATTTAGGTATACTGTTTATTTCTCAGTCATCTACCATATTTTAGTATACTTTTTAATAGCCTCTTGCATTTATTATGAGTTAATAATGTTTGATTGCAGCCGTACCTTTCAAATAAGTTGCACGCAAGAATTGTGTACTCAATATCATATTATGATTATTTCACTTATATTGTTATAGTGAATTTAATAGCATATTACCTTAATGTAAAATGTTATTCGCAAGTTTGTTCTCTACTTTGAAGATTGACTGCTGTCATGAAAATAATAAAGAATACCAAAACAAAGAAATATTGTCAGACGAAATTATAGCCGATAAGAAGACCAGAAAAAAGTTTAATTATTGAAATATTTAATCAAAGTAAAAATCGGTTTGAATTGTAATACGTAATACTTGGCCTTTTGAGACTAGACTGAGTATGATCAGCGACCGACCCAGTTTGTACCTGACAGGTATATGATGGTAAGCCGCTTTGAATCGACCATCATAACATAACATCTTAGAGCCAATATCGTTCTACATATGGCCGTAGGATCAAGGGTAATACTTGGTGCTCCGACGATACATCAGCAAGTAACATCCCCTCAAAGTGCAAGCAATAAATACATACGCTAAAGTTTCTGCATTCATTAGTACAAGAAGGCTTCTTTGAAATTAGTCAAACAGTATTTTTTCTCTTAACATTTATGTTAGAGTTAAAATTGCTCTTTATATACGTTATACAATAACTTGAATCGATATTTTTGGAACGATTATATAATACAAAATGTTCAATAAGTTATCTCGCTTATCTCATATACCCCGGCTTTTCCAGGTCTAAAGAAGGCTTAAACATAGTTTTTAGTTTTCCACAATTCTGGTACTACCCCAGATCATTAAATTATTTTTCTTTTCGTTTTCTTTTCACGTATCAACATGAAAAGTGCATTAGGTCATTTTCTTAATGACTACATCATATTTAATAAATGATGACACTCTAAAAACACTACTATCAAATTCTGAAAATACGATCGTACAATGTATACCTATTGTTCTGGTTACAGCATTAGATGGGTGGTAAGAAACTGAAACGCCTGCTATGGAGAAATACTTGATGCTAAAGACTGCTCCCCCCCCTACATATGGGAGTAATGGACCGTTTTTCCAACGTACAGGGTTCGGCAAAAGTTTGGAATATATTAAACGTCCGTATTATTTTCCTCAATGAAATGAAACTTTACAGTTGTGTATCAGTCATAAATAGAAATGTTTTCCCATATTTTATTACTTTTTCGCATGACCAAGGGGCATTTCACGATGGAAGTCTTGAAATTCTTAAATGTAAGCATACCTCGAGTTGTACCTCATTTTAAAGGTCTTAATGAGTAGATCACAACAGCGCGAACCGCGTCTCAAAAAGTTAATCCGTTCAGAGGTTACAGCTCCTCAAAGATTTTAATGTTGGCCATTAAACTCTACGCTAAAAGTAAGGAGACCGGTCTAATTAGGCCTACTAATAAAGAACTCGCAACAATGTAATTTGATTGTAGATTTTTTATACGTCAAATTATCCTTATTAATGAGAAATGCAAGTATCGAAAACCAAACCACATCGTTCCGAGTGCTTTTTTAGTAATAAGACTTTTTCCCTTAATTTTAGTCTAGAGTTTAATGGCCAATATTAAAATCTTTGAGGAGCTTTAATTACTGATTGGATCTATTATTTACTGGTTTGCACTGTTATGATCTATTATTTAAGACCTTTAAAATGAGTCATAATTCGAGGTATGCTTACATTTAAGAATTTCAAGACTTCCAGCGTGGGCCATTTCCCATCGTGCAAAAAACTAAGAAAATAGGCCAAAATGTTTCTATTTGTATTTGTAACTGTAAAGTTTTGTTACTTTCTTAAAACTAAAAGTTATTTAATATATTCCAGACTTTTGCCGAACCCTGTATAGTAAAACGTTCACTTGGGTATGAATTGACCACGATCAGTTAAGGAGAATCAGCCGCCTAATCTCGTATTTTGTAGTTTGATATAATTAGTTCAGACTTATATCTCTCATAACGCCAATTTCGTTATTTAAAGTGACTTACGCCCTTAAAACTAAAACTGCTTGTTACTACGAACAGCAGCTACTACGAATATTGCTACAATATTCGTAGCAACTAATCTCTGAACTCTGCCCCCAGGGGCGGCCGGCTTTCGGCTGTTCGGGTGTTTGGCGACCCCGGGTTCCCGAGCCAAGCTGTGAGACTTCTTCTCCTCGCAGTTCTTCTAGAGCCAAGACCTTTCTTCCTTTCTTGGGTCTTGGCTCGCCGTCTTTCTTCTTTCCTGAGCTAATCTTGCTCACCCTCTTCCTTCTTCGACCCCAATCTTTGGGTGTCTCTTCACGCCTTCTTCTTATCCGTGTTGGGCCGGAGCAGAATGTCCCAACAGTATCCCCTGCTTGCCGTAAAAGTCGGCTACAAGGGGAACAGCAAGCATGATGTCTGCAAAAAACCACGGTATCGTACCCCAGGTGGGTCAGGACTCCGGTCCGAAATCCCACCCCGATCATTCGGGCTGCCCTACGGATTCTGGGGAGGGCAACCAGACATTCTTGACTGTTCCACAGTCACGGAGAAACAGCATGGCGAGCACGACCAGCATGGGCAGTGACTTCAGTCATGCCACCGCGCAAGACCTGGAGTACTGCGAGATGCAATGGGGGAATGTCCTCAAGGCCCGCGAGGAAGAGCAGGAGATCTTTGGCCAAGTCGAGACGTTGTTGACCAACATGACTGGAGCCTGCAAGATCCAGAAGAACGTCAACAACACGGTGAAGGAGGGAATCCTCTCCCTATCCGTGTTGTTTGAGAAGCTGAAGCTCCTTCGCAGATCGGCGGAAGAGATTCAGGACAGGTACCACCATAATGTCAATGACATTGAGGTGGCGAGAGACGCACGAAAGAGGACTAGGTCGCGGATCCAAGGGCGGCTCCTCAAGGATGCCGTCCTCGCGGCCAGTGCCTCGGCTCCAGCCAAGCGGGTGCACAGCCCTAGTGAGAGCTCTGACGAGCACGAGCCTAGGGTTGTGCCAACGAAGAAAAAGAAGAAGGCAAAGAAGAAACCAAGAAAGGCGGAGGTGGAGGATCTGCCGGCTATCACGGTTACCAAACCCGATCAGGGTGCGGTGGCCGTGAGGCCGAAAGCCAAGTCGGGGGCGAGCGCTGGTCCATCATCTGTGCTCGTCAGAGTGGCTGGCGGCCAGTCATATGCGGGTGTTCTCGGGAAGATCCGAAAGGACCTCAACCCGGACACCTGCGCCGCCAAGATTGTCTGCGCGAGGCCGACTCCGAAGGGGGATGTTATCCTCCGGCTGGGGAAGGGCTCAGACAGACAGAAGTTCGCTGCAGCCCTCGGAGCTGCTGTCGGCAACGCGGGCAACGTCATTGCCCCAGAGAAGCGTGTGTCCGTCGAGGTGAGGGACCTCGATGCCCTCACGGAGAGACAAGAGGTGGTCGATGCGCTCGACAAGGCCCTTGGTGGACCCAGTGACAAACGCAGGGTGTCACTGGGACCGGCAAACAAGCGGCAACTAAAGTTGGCGGTCCTCGACCTGTCCGAGGACGAGGCCGCCAAAGTGTTGAAACAAGGCCATCTTCGGGTGGGTTTTCTGAGCTGCGCGGTGCGCCTGCGAACCGTGGTCGTCAGGTGCTTCAAGTGCCTAGGCTACGGGCACCGTCGCAGCGAATGCACGGGGACGGATCGGTCCGCTCTTTGCTTCAAGTGCGGAGAGTCGGGCCATCACCACAAGGATTGTGGCAACGCAGTTCACTGCTTCCTCTGCAGTGAGCTGCAGCCGAAACCGCAGTGCGACCACTTCGCTGGTTCCGGGGCATGCCGCGTTTTTAGGCTTGCCCTGGAAAACGCCAAACAGGCAGAACAGCAACGCAAGTCCAAGCCGGCTAGAAGAAGAGGGAAGTAGTTTCCTCTTCTGACAGACCGCGGTCTCCAGTATGTGGTTTTCCAGCACGGGGCCTCCCCCTGAAGTAATGTGCGAAACAGTCCCGGGGGGAGATTCGCCCGGAACGAGGAGGTGGTTTAGTGGGTAGGGCTTCGGCGAGTCCCACACTTCGTCCGTAAATGGATTCCACCTGCCTTTCCCAAAAAAAAAAAAAAAAAAAAAAAAAAAAAAAAAAAAAAAAATCTCTGAACTCTAGTCTGCGACATTATAGTCCCTACAACCTCTCTCCTACTTCCCTGATATAGTTTTTTTTATTTATTTACAATAAATAACCATATAAACACAATCTGATTATATGAATAAGCATTAAAAATAAATAAATAACACAGTAATTTGTAATCATTTATTAACAAAGGTTAGTAGGGGTATAGTGTAGAGGACCCCTCGCTAAAAATGTAAACAATTATGATGTTATTATACATTGCCCGGAGGGATCCAGCTCTTGTGTCCCCAGGTCCTCGAGAAGGACAAAAACTAGAGGGGCAAAGCTCAGTTTTGGCCTTGCGGATGTTAAATAACCTGTATAATGCATATTAGTCTAGGCCCATTTGAACCAAAATCCCTCTCTAAAACGATGCAAGAAGCAAATCATGTGTCAGCTCGGGAAACAAAGTTTTTAGGGTATATCGACCCCCCTGAGTACGAATCTGCCTGTTGCCAAGCCGGATTTTGGACCGGAAGTGTGTAATCCAAGATGGCGGCCAAAACTCTATTTTCCTATATCTCCCTTGTTCATTGACTTAAAACCATGATCAAAACGTCTAATTAGGGGTTTTTTAGGATGCCTAACACATTGCCATACTCAAAATTTAATTTTACTAAAGTTTCAATGCATAGGTTTCAAGATGGCCGCCAAGGCCCACATTTAAGAAATTTATTTTTTTTAAATATAGGATGCATTTTATGTTGCACTTGGGGAAACCACGTTTTTAGGGTATATCGACCCCCCTGAGTACGAATATATCTGTGGCCAAGCCGGAATAGGAACCGGAAGTGCGGTATCCAAGATGGCGGCCAATATATGAAGCCCTATATCTCCCTTGTCTATTGCCCTAAAATAACGATCGAGACGTCATACTAGCGGTTCTTCCGGATGCCTAGCACATTGCAGCGCTCAAAATTTAATTCAGCATAAAGTTTCAAGGCATAGGACCGGAAGTGCGGTATGCAAGTTGGCGGCCAATATATGATGCCCTATATCTCCCTTGTTTATATAAGTCCTCAGTGTATAATTGGCTTGTAGCTAGGCCTTTTTATCATGTAGTTGAATTCCTTGACATGCCTGCTATTGACATTTTGTTTTAACTTGTCTGTGATATGTTTATATGCTTGTTTTATTGATATTTTATTTGCATGTGATCTATTATATTTATAAGATGCATACATTTTATTGCTCTGCTAATGTCCCTTTTGTAGGCATTGATTTTGAATGTTGCCACCTTGACTTTCATCCATTGCATGTTTGTACATCGCTACTCGATGAATAAAAATTTCTGATTTCTGATTTCTGTTTATTGGCTTAAATTAACGATACAAACGTCAAATTAGAGTTTTTTTGGATTGTCTAGCACATTGCAGTGCTCAAAATGTGGTTTTAGTTTCGGGACATACTTCCAAGATGGCCGCCATTAGGTCTACCCCTGCGGTCTACCCGCGATCTGCAAATCTTCACAATCGCTTTTTCCGCCCTTGCACTTCTATTCACCAATTACTTTCAAGTTACATCTTCGGCCGGGGACACACACGGCGGTTTTGTCCGCCACGGATTTTCTGCCGTCGCCACCCAAGGATAGTTGTGGACACACATTACGGTAAAATCTCTAAACGACGGACGACAGCGTCCTCCGTACAGCGTCGTTGCTGTGCGGATGAACAGCGTTGTTCATTTTGTTTACAAGTGGTGTTGGCTTAAAAGTGTATTCGTTTAGAAATGAACAGAGAGTGCACTTATTGTTGTTGAAAAGGTTTGTTTTAAAATGAACAAAGTGCAGTTACTTGCGTTATTGTTATATCGTCATCGAGCGAAAAAACAGGCAAATAAGGCGAACAAAGAGGCTAATAAGGCGAAAAAAACAGGCTAATTTGGGTTCATCCTACTAATGAAAGAAGAGAGGATGTTGGAGCGTTCTACACTTTATTTCCAGACTTATGAAATGATGAGGACAAAATTTTTAATTACAGTATGTTGATTTCGTCATTTGACGAATTGCACGAACATTAAGGACAAAATCTAGTGTCTTATCCCACAGAACGGGCCTTTCTTGAACCAAATGAATCAACAATTCATTGTCTATCTCAAATTCTTGAGCTTCAGCCATGCCTCTTTAATGTTGAGACTATAATCTCGAAAGCTGTTTGAAACAAACACCAGCCCAGGCAAAAACGTTGTGCAATGTCAAGCGGATCCAAGCGGACAGCGGCAGATAAACCGATGCGTGTGTACGCGTGCACTTAGTCACATATTCCACTGATTCGGCGGAGGTGGAAAAAATACGTCGGTGTAGTGGCAGCGGACGGCTTCACAGCTACCATCAGCCGTAAAAAAGCCGATAGCTTATTTTCCCGTCCAAAGTGTACGTTTCTGTATTCCTTCACGCCACGGTTGATCGACAGCAGAAAATCCGTGGCGGACAAAACCGCCGTGTGTGTCCCCGGCCGAAGATGTAACTTGAAAGTAATTGGTGAATAGAAGAGCAAGGGCGGAAAAAGCGATTATGAACATTTGCAGATCGCGGTTAGACGGCAGGAGTAGATTAGTCATAAGTCATAAGTCATTTATTTAGCCAGTTTAACAATAAATTGCATTAGCCAAGTCAAATCATACAATATTTCTTATATCAAGCAAGAATAACTAAAAATATTTTTTTACCATGTTACATGCATCTGTAACAATTAAAAACCATCAATGAATATTTACAGGTCAAGGCAACATTCAAAGACTACCAGTCAGTAATCACGGACGCTGTAAAGGACCCTTTCCAGCAAGAAGGATTTTAATGGCGGCCATCTAGGAAGTATGTCCCGAAACTAAAACCACATTTTGAGCACTGCAATGTGCTAGGCATCCCAAAAAACCTCTAATTTGACGTTTGTATCGTTAATTTAAGCCAATAAACAAGGGAGATATAGGGCATCACATATTGGCCGCCATCTTGCATACCGCACTTCCTATGCCTTGAAATTTTATAACAGCAAATAAATGTAATGGCGGCCATCTTGGAATTATGTCCCGAAACTAAAACCACATTTTGAGCACTGCAATGTGCTAGGCATCCCTAAAAACCTCTAATTTGACGTTTGTATCGTTAATTTAAGCTAATAAACAAGGGAGATATAGCAGGGCATCATATATTGGCCGCCATCTTGCATACCGCACTTCCGGTCCTATGCCTTGAAACTTTATGCTGAATTAAATTTTTAGCGCTGCAATGTGCTAGGCATCCGGAAGAACCGCTAATATGACGTCTCGATCGTTATTTTAGGGAAATAAACCAGGGAGATATAGGGCTTCATATATTGGTCGCCGTCTTGGATACCGCACTTCCGGTTCCTATTCCGGCTTGGCCACAGATATATTCGTACTCAGGGGGGTCGATATACCCTAAAAACGTGGTTCCCCCAAGTGCAATATAAAATGCATCCTATATAAAAAAAATTTCTTAAATGTGGGCCTTGGCGGCCATCTTGAAACCTATGCATTGAAACTTTAGTAAAATTAAATTTTGAGTATGGCAATGTGTTAGGCATCCTAAAAAACCCCTAATTAGACGTTTTGATCATGGTTTTAAGCCAATGAACAAGGGAGATATAGGAAAATAGAGTTTTGGCCGCCATCTTGGATTACACACTTCCGGTCCAAAATCCGGCTTGGCAACAGGCAGATTCGTACTCAGGGGGGTCGATATACCCTAAAAACGTTGTTTCCCGAGCTGATACATGATTTGCTTCTTGCATGATTTTTAAATTTAAATGTGCCTAGACTATATTACTCTATCTACCTTGTACATTCATACATTTCAACGAAGAGCTGATTTTTGGAGAACAGAAAAAAGGAGCTGAGTTGTCTGAAACGTCAAACGAGTAAAATAAAAGAAAACCCTAATTAAACACTAATTTTGGCAGAAGAATTCCCACTGGTGAGTTAGGCGGGTGCGCCTGCTGTCACATGCGGTAAGCTTGACATTCGTGCTACACCTTTCATGTAGATTTCGCCTCTTGGTGTGTGTAGAAAGATATCGGTGAAAGTATTTTTGTTCGGAAACCTTTGTATATAAAACATTAAAATACTATATAAACTCTTCGTTCGAAATACTATATAAACTATTAAAGATGGCCACCGTCAAATAAGTAAACTATGCCATAGCAATTTTAAAGTGTTTTTTAATCAGTTTAATTAATAGTTTGTTTGTATGTTAAAGATATTTCCCTATTACTTTCAATGAAAAGTCTAATACGTATACTAATAAAGTACTGAGGTAGATAAAAGTTAGATTAGTTAGTTTTAGTGACTTGGCCTAATATACAAACTTAACGGCTCAGTAAGATCTTGAATTTTGAATCTTGATTTTGAGTTTGAATAAGTTAACTAGATTAAACAATCACACGCGCAGAAATTTGTTGAAACCGGCCAACTACTACCAAAATACAGCTCCAAAAGTTTTTATTTTTATTAGGGTTCAAGCTCATTACAGTTTTCACTCCTCAAAGAAAAAACTAGCCATAATCGGAAAACAGTGTATACATTTGTCTCTCTAGGCACATATTTTGGTAACAGTTGACATAGTGGCTTATATCTGTATGATTTTATAGCCTCTTCTATATGTTTCACCTAACGATAGCCTTAATAATCCACTAAATTAATATAGTACAGGAATTACATTAAATTTTGATGTAAGTACTGTCTGTACTTTGTAATGTGTTCAATATTCTATGCAAATTGCTAATATAAGGAGATGGTGCATGTGTTGGCCATTACATGATTTTTCTCAGGCCAGTTTTTCCTTGGCTTGTATTATCTTGGATTAGTATATTTCTCAAAAATAACTTTACTCATAATATTAGCTTCTTGCACCTTCCAATTTTAGCCATATTATTTTGATATTATTTTTTTACTAAAAAATTCCTTTGTTTTCATTTGCACCAATATGTACCTAACACCTCCTTGTCTTATCCCCTTCGCCAAAAGGGATGGTAATAGTCTTTTTAAGGTTAGCTCCATCACGTGGGAACAAATGCAAAAATTGTTTATAACATACACTACTATCAACTTTTTTATTAGTCCCTCCATTATATTATAAACCTTTATAATATGTATAGATTCTTTTTTTATACAGTTCTAATAATGTTTTCAATTACAAGTAAAACTATAAATTGAGCAAAGAAACGTTAAATACAAAAATAATCAGATTACAATTACTGGAGTTATGGGGTAATTTATCGATTAATTATGGTCATTTTAATGGCTGATATTGACAGGGGTTTAAGTTCGGATCCTCGGACAGGAATACTTCTATGGATATCTTATATTCACGTGCCGTTTGGCTGAGCATTAAGGTTGAGCCTGTTCAAAGTTAAGGAAGTTATCATTGTGTGTCCAAAACGTTGATAGGAGTTAAGGTCTGGAATACTCATATTAAAAAACACACTTGGGATTTAATTTTCTGTAATTACCAAGAAATTTACGAAGGAAAAAATAGTTTTAAATTTTAAGCTATTTGAAGCTACTGTAGGTACGTTGAGATCTAGAGAGTAGACCTTTACACGAGGTACGTTCGGAAAGTAAGTTCCATTTGCAAGTAAAGAATTCTCAATGCATTTACAAATTTTATTACATACATCTTAAAGAGTGTACCTTAAACTACTTTTCGAAATGGTTCCCACAAATATTTAGGCACTTGTCATATCTAGGGAGAAGCTTTTTAATTCGTACTGAAAAGAATTCTGCCGCCTGAGCACGCAGCCACCCGCTGACGCCATCTTTAAGTTCATCGTCATTCACAAACCGACAAAGTTTACAATAGTGTACAGGAGAGTCGTGAAATTTATGGGAACACTCAGAGATATAAGTAGTATTGGATTTCCTTTTCACTCGAACTGTATAGTTGATTTTTGCAACGAGATCTTCAGTAACGACGGATGGTTGGCCACTCCCCTTCATCGTGGGTATTAGTGCGACCATCTTTACATTTCGGGAAAAAAGGAAATTCAAAATTACTGATCTCTCTGAGTGTTTCCCACAAATTTCACAAACTTTTCTGTACACCATCATAACCTTTGTCGGTTTGTGAATGACGATGAACTTAAAGATAGCGTCAGCGGGTGGCTGCATGCACAGGTGGCAAGATTCTTTTTAGTACGAATTGAAAACTTCTCTCTAAATATGACAAGTACCTAAATATTTGTGGGAACTGTTTAGAAATGTAGTTCAAGGTACGCTCTTTAATACATAATAAAAATGTAAATGCATTGAGAATTTGTTTACTCCCAAATGGAACTTACTTTCCAAACGTACCTCATCGTATTAAACATTCAGCTAAGGCTGTTATTGAAAAAAGCTAAAGAGTTTAAGATTAGTATAAATGATTCTTATTTTTCTCATTTTTTATTTTGATCTAGGCGATCATACGTTTTACGACTTTGCAGAACACTAAATCCCAATCTAAATCATTAACATGATGAGTTTGGCGAAGGTAATATCGGGGTTGGTGAGGGAGATGTGACGGTTATCGCCACATCAAAGGGTGCCCCTTTATCACATTACACGTTATACGCCAATTATATACCAAATAAGAGTGTGTCACATATTAAATTGTTTTCAAGATGTTCAGTGGGTAAACAGCTATCATATTAATATTCAAAAGTTTTCATCAAATACAATTTCATTTATTCACTGTACATTTATTCCATACTAGCAGGTAACCGCGGCTTCGCCCGCTGAAGGATAACAATATTTATCATAATCATACTTTATTTATAATGTGCAATTTTTACAAATTACCGAATAGACTGATTGATTTTAATCATTTATCTGGACTATCAGTTTTTGAGCATCCGATTACATACACCCTCAAGGTTGCAGATAGTGATTCCACCCCAGATTGAAATGAGAAAGTGAAACGTTTCCTCGATTTAACTTTATTTTCCCTGAAAATGATATGAATTGGCTACCATGAGCTAACACATTATAATTATCAGTTTAGTCTCTACATTAAATAGTTAAATCCATCATTAAGCTAATGGAATTGGGTTTATATTAGTTTGAATGTTAAATAGCATTACCATTTCAGGGGTGTGAATCAAAAACTTTCATAGCACCGCGCTCCCAACCACATCCTTTCGGCCAATTAGACTCATAAGAATATGAGACACATGAACTAATTTAAACCTCAATAAATAGTGCCAGGAGTGGACACTAAACTTAACATCAACAACTGAATGGAATATTTATAAAATAGGTAACTGTAAAACAAAATACTCGTAAAGGTTTTGGCCAAAAATAAGGAAACCTAGTTCCCCAAAATGTTTCTCACACTGAAGATTGGATTACTCGTTTAGCAGATAGAAATAGTCACGTTGTTCGGTAGATATAGTCTTATTTTTTGGAAATTAGCCTAAATCGCCCACGGCCAGCACGCAAACCCTTCTAACACACAGAACACTCCCGATTATCCGAGCCCCGGTTATCCGCGACTTCGGGTATCCGAGGCAGCTCTAAGCTTAAATATACGTTTTTATTTTCTTATCAGTGTTATGATAATGCGTAATACAGGTGTCTTTATTTAAAGTTCTTTTATTTGCAACTCGAAAGGACTTTCATTGTCGGTTTTATTGGTTAATACTATATCTAATAAAACATTTTGAAGTGGTCTTATAACAGCCCAACCTCAAAACACACGTAAACTCTGAATTATCCGAGGTTCGTGTTATCCGAGGTAGCCTCGGTCCCGAAGACCTCGGATAGTTGGGAGTGTACTGAATTAAATTCTGAAAACAAGATTACAATTAAACCTTCATAAAAGTAACGGAATGACGGAATTAAATGACCAGGCAGAGTTTCAAGATTCTAGTTCGTAAACCACGAAGAGCCAAAGTTGTATCTGATCAATATACAGGGTGTTTTTTTTAAACGCAACCCAAAACTTTATTTTATCAGTGAAGGATTATTTCCCCCAGGATCCCTGGATTTGGAACCACTATATAATTATTTTCTTTGGGGATACATAAAAAGTATGGCATACGAAAACAATTCGCAGGATATTTAGTACCTCAAAACAAACATAACAAGAAATTCAAAGAAGTACCTTGCAACACGTGTCCGGGAATTTGATGGAGAGAGCACAACTTCAATGGCGGATTGTTTGGGCACATAATATGAACTAAATGTGATCAAACTTAAACAACAGGTTGTATAAAGTGTAAAGATCAATATAAAACAATACTCATTTCATATTTATATGTGCATTATTCAATCTTTAAAATGGGTTGCGTTTAAAATAGTATATTTCATTACAAGGACCTAAAGTGACGCTTTTCGTACAAGGTCAAGTTTTACAACCGAGGCTGTAAGCCGAGGTTGAAAAATTACCGAGTAACGAAAAGCAGCTTTAGGTCCGTGTGATGAACTATAGTTTTCGTTATATTGCTCAATACAATACGTAAACTACTTAAGAAAACCAAAATGTTACAGCTTGTTTACCTCTAAAGATGCCTTCAAAAGATGCCACCGTCTTGTTCTTGCTATTTGAAGCAATCGGCTGATTGTCTGTTTCATTTGTGTTAGGGTAGACTGACAACAATGAACAACTATCGACGTATCGAACGCATGTAATAATCGATTGGTGAAATGAGCGAGTTTCACAAATTGATTGAACTGACAACAATGAATGTTTCGATAATAACGATGAATGTTTCGAATATTTGTAATCGAATGAATATTGTTCGATTATTACGACGTACTCGGCACTTTTTGACTTTTATAGTCCTAGGACTATAAAGAGTCAGCTGGTATCGAGTACATCAGTTTCTAATTCCTAGGAATAAAAGGAGTGTATTTTGGTCCGGTAAACATGCATTAAAAACATCTGTTTTTGAAGCAGTATAACGAAAATACCCCCGTTGCAGCAGACCTGCATACTCAGCGAATTTCCAGTACAAAACAACATATTTCAATCCAACATAGCGAGATTTTACAGGTTTTTGAAAGCTCCATAAGAATAACATGGGGAATGAGTATGCAGGTTTGCTGCTACGGGTATATTAAAACTGGGTGGTTTTAATTCACTATTTAGTAGATCTGAACTAGAAGAAGCCACTTACCAAGTTTTATCAAGATGTGTTGAGAAATAAGCGAGATGTAGAATTTTACTTATTTCCAATAAGGTTAACATTGGGACAACGTACTGTGTTTACCACTTTCAATATCTCGGTAACCAATGGACATAGAGCAGTGATTCAAAATACTAAATTGTTTGTTTTTTTGAGCTGAATTCAATGGTGCCAACAAAAATCGGATTATTTTTATTTTTCTATGTAAAAAACTCAAAAAACCCATTTTTGGGGGGGTTTACCCCCCTTTACCCCCCCTTCCGGTAGTCGGATTGGGCTGGATTACGAACTCGTCCGAATAATTACTACTTTACACATCCATGCCAAATTGCATTAAGATTGGACCATTTTTACGCGAGTTATCGTGCTTAAAGACACATATATATATATATAGATATATATATATATATAGATATATATATATATATAGATATATATATATAGATATATATATATTTATGAAAATGAACGAATAGTGTTTTTTGCTTCTGGGGGCCCCAAAACGAAAAGTTATCATGATCTCGGGCTTAGGTCTTACCATGAGTACTACGGTAACAGCTTCTTCCCTATAGGGGAAATTCGCTAAAACTATTATGTTTGCCATTATAATAGTTTCTACCTCTACAATGTGAAACTGACTTTATAAATCTTTATTTCCAATTTTTTCGTCTACTTTATTTTAAAATAGCCTTGACAAAATTTAAGGCCATAAACGAGTTGCTTACCTGAAATATATGACCGTAAATGTAGCATTGATTCTGACAAATAGAAACTAATTTTCACCAGCTTCCTGCGATCATTTTTCTATCATCGATTTGTATGGTTTACATATCACATGTTAACTTTATTGCCGTAAAAGTGGAAGACTCACCAATACGGTCTCGGTAAGCCTCTTACAGCAGAGGACAACATTCTATCGGCTCATGACATCACTCTTGCTGTCTTAGGCTCTGAGCTCCTTACGCTGTTGCCCGGAGTTTTATTTGTCCGATAGCAGTATCATACAATACTATATGTCATAACATTACGTATTCATATGTCATGTTATGGTGAACCCCAAAATATTACAATTATGTACAAATATTACAATTAATAATGTCTTAAACATTATTTAAAACACAAATGAGTATGCTTTCTTGCGAGGAACAAAATATACATAAAAAATCTATGTCATGTATGGAGCGTCTGTGTAACATATGGAGTGTATGTTAGTATGGTAATGTTTTAACCTTATTATTCAAGTTAGGGTAAAACGTAGTTATCGAGACAAACCGACAAAATCGGTTAAAATAAATCAAATAATCTCGCAATAGCTGCAAAATTACTTGTTAGTCGGCCTTCGCGGCCTTTGTTTAATATAAAAATCGTAGTTAAGTCCAGGAACAGAAACTGTTTTTTGTCCCGTCTGCTTGACCTGACGATGTTATTTCAAATGCTTTCTTTTCGTACATCTAGACGAGAAACACAATCTCGTTTATCGTTTCATAATACTTTGTTTTGAAATATAAACTTTAGAAACATTTCTACTTTACATTAGATAAAGAACGACGACCATAAAATAGATAAATACCCCCGTTGCAGCAGACCTGCATACTCAGCGAATTTCAATTGCAAAGTACATGTTTCAATCCAACATAGCGAGATTTGACACGTTTTTTAAGCTCCATAAGAATAACATGGGGAATGAGTATGCAGGTTTGCTGCAAAAGGTATTTTAAAAATGGGTGGTTTTAATTCAATGTTTAGTAGATCTGAACTAGAAGAAGCCATACACCAAGTTTTATCAAGATATGTTAAGAAATAAGGAAGATATTGCATTTTTTTATTTCCCATAAGGATAACATGGGGAATGAGTATGCAGGTTTGCTGCCGTAAAAACGGACATAGAAACTAATTTTCACCAGCTTCCTGCGATCATTTTTCTATCATCGATTTGTATGGTTTACATATCACATGTTAACTTTATTACAATTAATAATGCCTTAGGCAATACCCCCGTTGAAAGACTGAAAATACAGCCCAACCTCAAAACACACGTAAACTCCGTATTATCCGAGGATCGTGTTATCCGAGGTAGCCTCGGTCCCGAAGACCTCGGATAATTGGGAGTGTACTGAATTAAATTCTGAAAACACGATTCCAATTAAACCTTCATAAAAGTAACGGAATGACGGAATTAAATGACCAGGCAGAGTTAACATAAACAAACCTTCTGTTAACCTTGCCTTCTGTTTGTTTGTCTTTTAGTATAATATCCGGGATTTTATACTAAAAATACATTAGATCTCATCTATGAAGCCACAAACCAAGTTTCATTAAGATATGTTGAGAAATAAGCGAGATATAGAATTTTACTTATTCCCCATAAGGTTAACATTGGGACAACGTACTGTGTTTACCACTTTCAGTAACTTGGTAACCAATGGACATAGAGCAATGATTGAAGATACTTAATTGTTTGTTTTTTCGAGCTGAATTCAATGGTACTAACCAAAATTCGATAAATTTTATTTTTCTATATAAAAAACTCGAAAACCCCATTTTTGGGGGGGTTTACCCCGCTTTACCCCCCCTTCCGGTGGTCCGATCCGGCTGGTTCACGAACTCGCCCGAATAATTACTACTGAACACGCCTGTGCCAAATTTCATTCCGATCGGACCATTTTTGCGAGCGCTATCGTGCTTACACACACACACACACACACACACACACACACACACACACACATATATATATATATATTAAAGAGAGAAAGAATATATTGAATAAAGAACATTAAAATTATATATATATATACCGGGTGTCTCACCTAAAGTGAACCAATAGCTAACTTTTTTATTATAAATCTGACAAAGAACTTCTTATGAGGCACTTCCCTTAATTTTTAACGCTGCTTTTTGGAGTCACTTCGAAATTTAAAAATATGGCCGCCATTTTCCAATATGGCGGACAACTTTGATTTTTCATATGGAACACCCTATATTTTAGGGCGTTTTTGGATTTTACGCTTAATTTTAGGAACTTTTTATTCTTTCTCATTTTTTCCTAAACTCAATGGTTCAGCAGATATAAGCAGTTAAAGTTTGATTTTTCCCCATTTAAAATGCATTGTGTCCATTTAACTGTGCCATCCCATGTATTCCTTATGGAGTAAAATCATATTCAAAATAACACATTTCCACGATTAAATCTTGACTAAAAATTATTTTATGATTAACTCTCAACTAAACTAACATGTTTAGGCACTTTTATTCTTTGGCATCTTTTATTAAACCCAACCGTTTTCGATATACAGACTACCAACAATTTCCCAATGCTTTTTAAATGGGGAAAAAATAAAACTTAAACTTATACCTCCTTAACCACTAGGTTTAGGAAAAAATTATAAAGAATAAAAAGTTCCTAAAATCAAGCGTATAATCCAAAACGCCCTAAAATATAGGGTGTTCTATAAGAAAAATCAAAGTTGCCCGCCATATTGGAAAATGGCGGCCATATTTTTAAATTTCGAAGTGACTCCAAAAAGCAGCGTTAAAAATTAAGGGAAGTGCCCCATAAGAAGTTCTTTGTCAGATTTATAATAAAAAAGTTAGCTATTAGTTCACTTTAGGTGAGACACCCGGTATATATATATATATATATATATATATATATATATATATATATCTAGAAATTTGAACGAATGGTGTTTTTTGCTTCTGGGGGCCCCAAAACGAAAAGTTATTATGGTCTTGGGCTTAGGTCTTACCATGAGACCTACTTCCCGTGTTGGGCCGGGACAGAATGTCCAACAGTATCCCCTGCTTGTCGTAAGAGCCGACTAAAAGGGGAGGGGGGCGCACTGGTCCTTTTTCGCGTCTCCTTTTCACAACTCCATTTTCCGTTTAATTTCAATAACCCGGTCGTTTTTTCTAAATCATTCCGGCCTTTTCGCCGGGGTGACTCTGTGTTCTTCAGCCTCCATTGCGCTGGAGGTCTGGGACGAGCAGAGGGTACAGCTTAAAAACTGGGTTTTGCACCTCCCAGGCTGCCGGATAGTACAGGGGCCCGGGTCAGCTCAGCCAACTGACCTGGCTGCCCTATCAGCCGGCGAAAATCCCCTTGGCCGTGGCGGTGCCGGTTGGCGACCGGGTAGGGCCCTGCTGCGGTCACGGGGGGGCTCTGCCGAGGCCACTGCTCGTCTAGGACCGCCGGTGTTTTGGAGGCGGTCGAGCGCGGATATAGTTGCTCTGGTGACGGGTCGGTTTTGACAATCACATTGGGGTACTGTTTTGGGGGGTAACAAACGCCCAGTCTTGGGGGCTAATCCAGACATCATGAGCGGTTCAAAAGGAAAAACAATTCAAAAGGTGCAGGAATCTTCCCGGGGTACCCTAACCCCACAAAGCAACCAACAACGCTCTTCTCTGAGCGGGCTCGACGACGGGGTGGCAAGCCCCTTCGAAAGAAGGTCGCGGGTCGAAAGATCGCCGCCGAGCCGTGTCGTGACACCTGCCTCATCGGTTGCCAGAACATCAGCGGCCACCGATGAGACACCCACTCTAAATGAGCGGATGGACGATGGAACGTCTCCTTTCGAGGCAGTCATCGCGCTCGCCAAGCAGCAGGAGGACGAGCACATCAAAAAGTGCTTTGACATCCTCGCTGTGATGAAGGCCGCGACCAACCGGCAGAAGAATATCAGCCAGGATGTGAAGGATGGCATCGTCCAATTGGAGGTCAGCCTTCACCACATCATCCAGTTGAGGAGGTCGTGGCAGTCATGTGAGTCGGTGACTGCTTCGACGCAGACGACCCCGTCACTGCGGGTAAAGGCTCAGGCGGCCGGTGGGAAGCGGGCCGCTTCTAGCCCCGCCCAACCGGAGGCTGAGAAGAAACCTCGGGGAAACGGTCCAGGGGAGACATCGGACCCCGAAAAATGGACCGACGTCGTCAGGAAGAGGGGGAAGAAGAGAGACCCTCCCCAGCAGCCTGGAAGCCAGCCTGGCACCCAGGACAAGAAGAAGGCGCCAAGGAAGAAGTCCCGCAAGCAGCGGCCGGACGCTCTTCTCATCAAGCCGTCGGAGGGGAAATCCTTCGCCGACGTGCTGGGCGAAATTCGCAGCAAAGCGAAGCCCGATGAGAAGGGCGCCGTCATCAAGGGCATGAGGAAGACCCGAGCCGGCGATCGTTTGGTCGAGCTCGGTGACGCCTCCAAAAGTAAAGCCGCCTTCAGCGAGGACCTGCAGACTATCTTGGGGGCGAACGCGACCGTCCGCGTTCTCGAACCCAAGTCGACGCTGGAGGTGAGGGACCTTGACGAGCTGACGACCGAGGCGGAGGTGACTGCTGCCGTCAAATCCGCCATCGGCGACAACGTCGAGGTGAAAACCTTCCTCTCAAAGGCGAACGCTCGGGGTCAGAAGGTGGCGATCCTCACGCTGGGAGCCAGAGCAGCTGAGAAGCTCCTGGAGAAGGGCCACCTGAAAGTCTGGTATGTGAGCTGTCGGGTGCGCGAGAAGCTCGTGGCCTCCAGATGTTTTAAATGTTTGGGGTTCGGTCACGTAGCTAATCGCTGCCCTGGACCCGATAGAAGCAAGCTCTGCTTCAAGTGCGGCGGCCAGGATCACAGGGCCAGCGCATGCAATGCAGCGTTGTCATGTGTCCTGTGTACAGAAGCCGGCTTGAAGGGCGACCAGGTCAAGCATTCCGCTGGGTCTGGTCGTTGCGGGCAGTACAGGCGGGCCATCCAGGAGCTTCGCCAGAAACAACAGAAATGATCAGTGTTCTGCAACTTAATATGCAGAGGAGCAGGACAGCAAACGACTTGCTGTTCCAATTCGCTACGGAGCAGGGTGCTGACCTACTGCTTCTCAGTGAGCAGTACCAGAACCGACGCTCCGCGCAGTGGTTCTCGGATCCCTCCGGCACTGCGGCGATTTGGATCTTGGACCTCGGGAAGGTGCCTGTTCTCGATTCCGGATCGGGCAACGGCTTCATTTGGGTGAGGAGCAGGGGTTTCACTGTCTTCTCCTGTTACCTCACGCCTAACCAACCGATCGCAGACTACCGCCACATGGTCGATTCCATTGAGGATGAGATCATGAACACCTCTGGCGGGGTCATAGTCGGTGGCGATTTTAACGCCAAAGCCGTGGAATGGGGTTCCCCGCGGACCGACACTCGAGGTCGTTACGTCCTCGAGTCGGCTGCCAGGTCGGGCCTCTGTATCCTTAATACGGGCGGCATTTCCACCTTTCGCCGTCCGGGGTGCAGAGAGACGATCCCTGACATATCCCTTGCCTCTGAAGGGATTGTCCAGCGGATCTCCGACTGGCGTGTCTGCGAGGAGTATTCCTCTAGCGACCACCAGGGGATCCTCTTCAAGGTCCTTCCCGAGGGTGCGCGCTTGCGCGCTGAAACTGCTCCTCTGGCTCGACGCTGGAACACCAGTCGTCTGAGCAAAGACACTTTTAAAGAAGTAATTAAAGACCAGAGCATTGTGAATTTCACAGGTGCCGAAGATCTGGCAGCATCGACGATGCGTCTCATCGCGACCGCGTGTGAGCTGTCGATGCCCGGAGTTTCCCGCCGCCACAGGAAGAAGCCGGTTTACTGGTGGACGCCTGAAATCGCGGAACTCCGGAGGAGATGCTTTGGTCTCCGACGAGCTGTGCAGCGAGCCAGGAACCGCCCTGATGCAAATGCCAGATCGGCTGAGCACAGAGCGGCCCGCCGAGAGCTCCGCGGTGCCATCAACCGGAGTAAAGTAAGGTGCTGGAAACAGCTGTGTCAGGATATCGACAACGTCCCCTGGGGGATGGGCTACAAACTTGTAACCCAGAAGCTAGGGGCTCGCTCACCACCTGCGGTCATGGAACCACAAGCCATGGCCGACGTCGTCGACACACTGTTTCCCAGCCACCCAGTTCGGCCAGTCAGGGAATTCGGAGAGGTAGGCGCCTTCCCAGTCTTCCGGGAAGAGGAACTCACCGCCGCCGTCCGATCCCTACGACCCAGAAGAGCGCCCGGTCCCGATGGCATTCCGGCGGAGGTGCTCAAGCTCGCTGCAGAGGTGAATCCAAGGCTTCTGCTCGATATGTTCAACGCGTGTCTGGCGGAAGGCGTTTTCTTTTCTTCGTGGAAGGTTGCCCGCCTTGTTCTTATCCCGAAGGCGAAGAGCACACCGGGGACCCCTTCTTCTTTCCGACCCCTGTGTATGCTCGACACGGCCGGGAAAGTGCTTGAGACGCTCCTGCGCGTCAGGCTGACCGAGGCCATCGTCTCTGCGGGGGACTTGTCCCCGCAGCAGTACGGCTTCAGATCCGGCCGCTCTACCATCGACGCTATTCAGGAGGTAGTTGAGGCAGTGCGGAGGGCGGAGGATCACAACCATTGGTCGCGCCGCGTGGTCCTTCTCGTCACGCTCGACGTGAAGAACGCTTTTAACTCCGCCAGGTGGAGCGATATGCTGTGGGCGCTTGAGCATACGTTCCAAGTTCCCTCCTACCTCCTGCGTATGATAGAAGCGTATTTGTCAGACCGCGTTCTGTTGTACGACACGACCGAAGGTCAGCGGCGCATTCCCATCACTTCCGGGGCTGCGCAGGGGTCCATTCTCGGACCAGATCTCTGGAACGTGTCCTACGACAGCTTGCTGAGGCTAGACATGCCCGATGAGACCCGCCTTGTTGGCTATGCTGACGACGTCGCTGCCTTGATCGCTGCGAGGAACGTCGAGCAGGCAAAACTGAGGCTCAGCGTTGTAATGGCCAAGGTCAACGGGTGGATGCGAGATCACGGCTTGTCCCTGGCTATCAGTAAGACGGAGATCGTCGTCCTCACTAAAAAGAGGATAAACACCGTGTTCCCGGCGAGATAGGTGACGTCACACTCGAGACTAAGCCTGCTGCAAAGTACCTGGGAGTCATGGTCGACAGCAGACTGTCTTTCGGCGAGCAGATCCAGCGCGCCGCCGACAAAGCCGCTAAGGGTGTCGCTGCCCTTGGTAGGCTTATGCCCAATGTCGGCGGTCCTCGTTCCTGCAAGCGCCGTCTGCTCAGTCAGTCTTGCTGTACGGGGCGGAGGTATGGGCTCACGCACTCGAGAAGCGAGTCTACCGAGACCGGCTTGCCCGAGTCCAGCGCCGAGGAGCTCTGCGGGTCGCTTCGGCCTACCGCACAGTCTCCGAGCCTGCTGTGATGGTGATCGCCGGAGTCATTCCCGTCCTCTTCCTCGCGAGGGAGAGGCAGGCGATTTACCGGAGGAGGCCTGAAGTGGGCCGGGAAACAGCTGCCAGGGAAGAGCGCGATCGCAGCTTCGACTCTTGGCAGCGTGACTGGGAAGCCGAGCTGAGGGGACGTTGGACCTTCCAGCTCATACCTTCCGACTGCCCATGGGTGGAACGGCAGCACGGCGAGGTCGATTACTACGTGACCCAGTTTCTTTCTGGGCACGGGTACTTCCGAGCCTATCTGCACCGGATGGGCAAGGTCGCCAGCCCGGACTGTCTGTATTGCCCCGGCATCCCAGACACGTCCGAGCACACTTTCTTTCAGTGCGACCGTTGGCACGTCCGCCGAGCCTCGCTTTCATCTGAGATCGGCGTGGTCGTCAGCCCAAACAACATCGTCGAAGCTATGCTCCAGGGAGAGGGCAACTGGAACTGTGTCCAGCACTACGTCCAGGCCATTCTTCGGGCGAAAAGGTCGACCTCGATCGGCCTTAATCCTCAGCTTTTCCCCAAGGAGGTTGCCCTATTGGCGTAATATCAAAGGCCTAGCCCGAAGTAATGTGTGAAACAGTTCCAGGCTAGTGTCCTCGGTGCCGAGGGAGGTGGTTTAGTCGGTAGTTCACGGGACATCGAGCTCGTGGGAGTCCGACACTACTGAGGGGACAATGAGCCCCTCAGTGTGCGTAAATGCATTCCACCTCCTACCAAAAAAAAAAAAAAAAAAAAAAAAAAAACATGAGACCTACGGTAATAGCTTCTTCCCTATAGGGGAAATTCGCTAAAACAAACATTAACTTATATTAAACCTTAATGAATATTTTAAATTAGGAATACAACGGCTCCAAATTTAAAATTTTCAAACTTTTTTCGTTTTGTTCGTCTGGAGCAAAGATTTTCTTATAGCTTTTAATGTTTTTTTCATTTTTTTCCTAAATTGTAGTTATCTTACACAAATATCTATGGCAAAGTTCCATAGTCAAGGAATATTCTAGCCTTAAAATAATGACGAAAACTAGAAAAACTACCGTGCATTTTTGAGCCTTTTTGAAGTTTTAGAACTCTCACGGTCGACAACGGAGCCGTTCAGTAGATTGATCGCACAAGACTCTACTTCAATCTCACCTGGGTAACTACCGGTTACAGGAAGAATGTTTATAATCGCGGTTAAATTATGTTATTATTTTGTTTAAAATTTATCAATCTAAACTAATATTTTTAATGTACTAAAAAAAAAGAAAATTAAACTTTACAACTTTACTTTTATGTTCTTTAAAAAATAATAAACAAAATCTTTATGAAATCACTTTTACTTAAGTTTATGAAGTTTACTTTACTATTTAGACAAGTATGCTTTTAAACGTTGTAATTACAAAACGGCATGTGGTTTGAGGAATAATAATGGTTTTCATTTTAATATACATTTTTAGTATAAATGAAACGGTCAAAAATGTTGGTGGCTAGGACAGGTTGATCGTCATCACACGACAACGGCTGTAATGTGAGTGACGTCATCTGGCTCTTCTCCAACGCCTAATGGGCTTTTACGCCATTACAGACCCCATTAAAGTGGAAGCGTATCACTTGCAGGCTTTTAACTGTGTTATCATTGATTTATGTCGATGATATTGCGTTATTCATTATCGACTATATGACATACGATGTCATCTATATTGAATGGACTAGAAGCAATGCTCATTTTTTCGCAAAAAACTGTTATTGACTCATAAGAGTCGAGAAAAGCTTATTTTTTTCAAAATTACCGTTTAGTGAGTACACTCACATTAAGTTGGTCTTCTGAGTTACAGGTTACTATCCTGAATTTTTACTAATGATTTTTAGAACTTACTTGACAAGTTGTACTAATGAAACACCAAGAAAGTTATCCTGTTTTGCTTCACCATTTAATGTAGCGAATTATTAAAAACTAAGGAGGTTTTGTATATACTATAAAAAATACGTAAAAGAAATGGTAAGACCGCATACCATTTTTTTCACAGCCAACCCCAGACAAGATGTTAGGACCCAATCGGGGGAAAACGAGGGAAATAATTTATGTAATTTCTAACAAAAAAATTGTTTAAATATATTCACCTGAAAATGAATGGTAACATCGTTCTTCCGAGTGTATCTTTTTAGAGATAATTATTGAAAACTCGTTCTTACTGTTGATGTTTGATTTTAAACGACACCAATGTGAATTCTACTATTTCAGCCATATTATTGCTCATCCTTTGTAAATAAATAACTAAAATATATATACTCATCTCCTGTTGCCTACTTTTCTTTTCTGTGGACGTTATCCACTGTACAGTCAATTATAATTGTTAACCTAGGTTATAATTGTTATTGGCTGAAATAACGCGGACAAATACAACGCTCAAGGAAATTTTTTCGGACGCATGTCCAAATCTCGGAATGCCCTGGGAATTCCTGATCAATCATAAGCCTAAACCCCAATTTAATACGTTATAGCACGTTTCAGAATCAAGACCTATCATAAGCCTAAACCCCAATTTAATATGTTATAGCACGTTTCAGAATCAAGACCTACTTATTCGCTATTATGAACAAAAAATATCATTAATTACTAAACAAATAACATTGGCACAAGAATTTCTTTAGCTTTGCTACTAGCATTCTTCTTTGTTTTAAATGTGTTACTTTAGTTCACAGCACAAATTCTATCCAAGGAAAACTACTTACTATGACTTCAGTCAAGAAATCTAAAATTGTAAACTTAATGTAATGATTGCGTACTAAGGATCAAGTACAGATAGACAGTAGGTGGTAAAAGGTTGCTTGATTTAGCGTACCTCAATAAACCCAAATTCGATACTAGTTTTAGGCTTTTATAATACTTTGCTTTTATTTCTTGACCAGTAAGTTCTAATGAGCTTTAGAATGTTTAAAATACAGTACACCTCGGATTATCCGGATTAATGTGGCGGAACACCGATCCGGATAACAAAAAATCCGGATAATCCGAGGTTATTCCAAAATTGCCTAAATAGAGATTGCGTACCTTAGCCCCTGCTAAATTGATGCTGAAAACGGCTTATCAAGACTGTACAACATATTAATCTTTCAAATTTTACGGGGGTTTAATTTTGAAACAAATTTAAGACCTAAACTTCATTATTAATCGTACGAATATAATGTTAACTTTTACCGTTCATTACGGTTTATGTTTGGAATAACACGTCAAATTAAATTATTTAATTTATTAAGATTTAATAATCATAACTCAAAATTACTCAAACTTAGAATAATGAAGACGAAACTTAAATCAACTCAAAACGTATTACAGTAACTATTCTTAAGAAATAACGTAACACATCAAATGACAGCAATAAACCAACTCGCAAAATTGCCCTAGGCCTACGCCTTTGTCGATTACTGACAGCGCCCAAAATCAATCCAGAAAATCCAGTAGTACGTTCACGAAAATGCTGTAATGTACTGTTTAGGCAATGTGATTGCCTCAATTATTGTGATTCCAAATGCGTACAGTAATGTATTATGTTTGCATTTTACTTTTTAGAAGACGCATTTCCCCCGTAAAATCATGTTTTGGCGTGATTTTAATTTTTGAATTTCTCGGATGGACTGGTCCGGATAATCCGGGATCCGGATAATGTGGGGTCAGGATAATCCGAGGTGTACTGTAAATTGTGATAGGCTATAAGTAAGTGGAAATATCGATTATATCCCGTTAAAAAAAATTAAGCACTTTTAATAGGTACTACTAAATAATATTTGACTACGTTTATTAATAGTACTTAAAGGAAATGTATTTTAAAGGACACGCATCAGTTTAAAATATTTCTGAGCTACATGAAAACAAACCAAATCTTCTTAAGGTATATTAAAATTATATATTTATTTAAATTTGTATTACCTTTTAGAAATGGTTATTCGATGGATAGCTGCAATGAATGCTTCAGTGAAGTAGGGTTATTTTACAATAAATGGGTTCACATTAAGGTTTAGAAACTTACAACAACTAATGATAATAAGATTTTGTACGATATTTACAGGAGAGCGCAAACAAAAAAATAACTGGTTAGCCGATTGTAAAAGCGCTCAACTCATAACCTGAGGGTCGCCGGTTCGATTCCTGACCAATATCGAAACTAGTTCCAGTTGCATTTGTCATTGGGTTATGGATTAATGTAACTATGGGATTAATCTTTGTTATGGGTTATCTAACAAAAGGTCGCCGTTAGATAGTAAAAAGGCCCGGGTTTGGAACGTTCCCGATCAAATCTTTAAAAAATTCCACTGGCGTAGAAATGCACAAAAAATTCAACAATAATTTGAAATTATGAGTTTATGAGAAATGTGATAGGATGAAATAAATATCAAGTGGACCAGTTTAGGACAGGGTGAATCGATAAACACAGTTTGCAATTGGGCTTATGTAACACAAACTGAGCTCGTGTTTTGTTCTCAGTATTGACAGCTCCGGGCGGTCTTAAGGCTTAGGCTATTGATTTATCTCCGCCTAAATATATTTTAACCGTAAATATTATATCTTCGATTTGCTCTAATTTATATTTTATTATAGCATTAAAATATAACCTTTAATGTTAAAAGATCTTAGTGCCGATGAAATTGAGCGATTTTTTAAAACCCAAAGTGATGTAGGTGAATATAAAAAACGAAAACAGATTGAGCTGTAGACAAGCTATAAATATACTCGTTACCCATGTAATTGGGTATAGAAATCAGTTTATTTACAAAATAAATCAATGCGACCATTTTAAAGGCTTCACACAAATGAAGGTAAATGTAAAGCTTTGATTCTTAATTCGTTATTTTTCCTATGAAACATAATTTTACTGAGCAACTGTAAACTGAACCTTACCATGTGAGTGAAGGGTGTTCAGTTTACCTACCACCTATCAACTCTCTTCGTTAGCGACAGGATTTATTCGTTGCCGTTGTACACCAACAAGTAAGTATAAAATTAAAGCTACTTAAGCTGGGTTAACAATTATCATAAATATGTATCAAAAGTCATAAAGATATTCTGACGGAATACATCTTCTTCGAAAACCAATAAAGGAAATGTTTAAAATATTTTGTTTTATTATTACTTGTATTATTCTTATTACAGTCCAATTAGTTCCCATATCTTATATTTTATTTTTCAACAATTCTAATTGAGGTGATTTTTACCCTAAAACTCGAAAATTAATAGTATAATACTCAGAATATTTACATTATCTTCAAAAGTAAACAGCGTTTAACTGTAAAAATCATGTAGAAATAAACAAAAACATTGTAGGTTATACCTGGAACACAGCTATTTATAGGTGATATTTGAAATATATTGCTCTAGACTAATGAAAAAAATCATATAATTGATTTAATATTCTTTTTACTGTATTACCAAATAATATTTCAATCATGTATCGATTCCACATCATTCCAACGTATGTATGATTTTATGCAATGTATGACAAGTTAATATTTCATTTATTATTTGTACATGCTACCGATTCAATGGCAAAAACGATAATTAAATCCTCTTACTATGGTTTTCATGCAAAACACACTAACTAATTTATAGGCAAAACTCGCTCCTGCTCTGTAGTTCTTGTTGATATTTGACAAAATACCGAGACAGTTGCAGAATATTTAATTTATTGGACATTCATCGAGCAAGAAGTGTCAGGTCTACGAAAACCGATGTTTTTATTACTATATCTTCTCTGCCATTGCCAGACCTAATACATAGTGATGTACTGTTATAAATCCTTCCTTGGACTGTGTTCCTTGAAGAAACATTATTTTATCTGGTTTACTTTAATATAAACCTGGACTATAAAATACTTTTATAACTTGGTAATATGCCAATAGCGCCTAATTGCTAGTTGTATTCCCTGTTTACTCTAGTTCACTTTGCTCAACGTGGCGGTACGATGCAATGCCTCGGCACAAGTATCTGCAGATGTAGATGCCATCATGATGGCAACCCTACATTTAAGCCCTGTTTTTAAAGTGTTTTAAAGTCAAAAATAATTATGTCTGTGGATTAAACTAATCAATAGATCTTTTTTGTCATGAAAGTATTTTTAGTATTTTAACCCTTTTTTATTGAGAGTGTTTAAATTATTAATTGAGGTTTATTCAATTATTAATTGAATTTAAGGTTTGAAAGTATGTAGTGCCAAGATAGAAAAATATTCATTTAAAAGTGATTAATTCCGTTTATGTTAGATTACATTTTTTTATAAAAATTTATCGTGTCATTTACACAAAGTACTTCATCTTGGAACCAAAGTGGAGTAAACAAGAATCCATCTTCACCGTAAAAATCGAAGTTAAAAATCAATACTTTTCGATTTAATGTTAATAATCGATTTTCTGTAAGAACATTTTTTCGCTATTAATGTGAATCTTGGGCGCGTTCAGCCGCAGTCACCGGTGACTAACTTGTTACCATAGTACTTAATGGGCTGATCCAACGCATATTGACGATCAAAAATGTCCGCTTACTTACCAAAACCCCCATAAACGTTTTTCAGTGGATGAACAACAGTGGTCGGTAGGTGGTAAATCCACCAGTACCGTTCACTTTTAATGGTCGGTAGATTCCTCACCCGTGACTGCGGCTGAACGCGCCCAATTTAGGTTACTGTTTTAACCGTTCATTGAAATGTCAGTTTCAGTTAGTTATTTGACTATCCTATTATAATAAGAGAAACTGACAAACCTAGAGTCAGTCAGTCGGTCATGGATTGCAACAATTTGCTCTGTTAAGCTAAATCGGTTTCATGTGGTATTACGATGATTCTAGGAATGTAACGTGATAGAAGTGGTTAATATTTGGCAGAGTAACCAACGTGTATGTTGCTTATACAGTGTAAGTGGTTCGAAAATTCCAATATGTCGTTGAGTAACATTAAAGATAACTTATATGAGGAGCCATTTTACTTAATTGCAGGTAAATCACGAACCTAGAATTTCTTCAGCAACATGCATTACCTGGTTCAACAATTCCAGGTTTAAATTTGTTCTACGAAATAATAGAAGGAAGAGTATTTACATCGTAATTGTAACGATGTTTTTTTTTATCTTAAATGTTTTATTTCGATTAAACCTGTTAGAATTATTGTTTATTTACTAAACTATCATACAGATAAGCATCTATGCATAAAGTTGTCGTTTCGATGGTAATATCAAAATGTTGTTTTGGTTAACATAATCGCAATTTTAAATGTCGAAAAATATCGATTTTTAACTTCGATGTTAGCGGTGGAATCGGATTCTCAAGTTTCACCGCAAAGAGATTGTTATTTATTAATTTATACTGTATTTAAAAATAAATATAGTTCGCAGAAATATATGCTATGTTTACTATTTTCCTTGGATTGTTGGATGTTAAACGTTTAGTATGGAATGCAATAAACGCCAAGAGATGGCTTGACGCACCACAAAAGAGTGGTGCGCAACTTTTAAATCAAAAGTTGTAAAGATACGACACCAAAATGATTAAGAAAGGTTTGCATTTTATTTATATTCACTTTGTGCGTGTTGACGTTGGCTATGAATAACACAATTAAAATCTTTTTACGTACTAGAGCAATGTTTTTTAATATCAGTAAAACCGGTCCATTGGAAAAACTTTAAGTATAGTATAATGAAATGTGTATTATCCATTGCTGCAGGACCAGTTTAAAAAAAATGCTTCTTATGCAAATTTCTTAAATAATAAATCAACCATATTAAGTAATACGTAATAATCTTTCTTAAATCAAACATTTTTGCTATAAAAATAACTTTATATGAGGTTTATTTTTCTACACCTAAACTGAAATACGCTACAGTACGCTATTCCTTTAAAAACATGTGATTTACAGTAGCAATAAAAATTATTTGATTATCTGAATAGATCTAAAAACACCGTTGTTAAAAAGACTCTTGTGAAATATCTGTTTCTCATCGAATGCTACATTTTGCCTTGTTTTCAATATTAGCAAACCTCCAAGAAAAGTAGCACGCACTCTCAACACATGTCTTCATTCGTATGACGTTGATATGAGAAAACATGTGTCTTTGTCTAAAGATTCCATATTTGTTCTTATTCTTCTGTGGAAAATAAATATCCTATCCTGTGTTACCTCAATCTAACTGAGATTTCAATTCATTATTAACCTGTTTCAAATGAATAATTACAGTAATTTAGTTTTGTTCAACATATCTTTAAAAGACTTCTACTTTTGTGACAAAAAATATAATTTAGGCTGACATTTTATCGAAAGTATTCATATATTTTTAATTTTCCTCATAACTATTTGCTAGATATTCTACATGGTTGATAATCCTTACTTGCTCTAATTATTTTTCGTATTGCTCATGCTTTATTTATAAAAAAAAGAGAAATAGCCAATAGCTGAACTAGTTTAGGCGTTTGCTACATAAATCTAGCCAACTTTAAAATAAGAAGGAATGCTAATATAGGTTTGAATATAGTTTTTCAGATGTTCAGGTGTTTTAACCATTTCAAGTCTTATTTGTGCAGCTACTTACCTTGACATCACAAAAGCGTATGATGCTGTAGATCATAACATACTTTTGAGTAAAATGTGGCTTGCTGGGGTTAGGGGATTGCCATTTAACTGGTTCAAGAGTTATCTAAGTAACAGAACTCAATTAGTAAAGGTTTCGGGTCAAGTAAGTGAGAAGGGGGAAATAAAATATGAAGTTCCTCAAGGGACAGTTTTAGGACCTATTCTTTTTCTAATCCATATTAATGATCTCTGTGAGGCTGATTTTAATGGTAAGGTAACTACATTTGCTGACGATACAGCGTTAAGCTATAAATGTGAAGACATTAATAACCTTTTGATCAACATACACGCAGATTTGAAATGTTTAGAATTCTGGTTTTGTAAACATATGTTAACTTTAAGTGACAAGACTAAATATATGATTTTTAATATTAAAAAAGAAATAGTCTCTAATAATAAATTTATTTATCACAAATCTGAGTGTCTTGGTGGTTCTAATTGTATTAAGTGTTTTGAGATTGAGCAAGTTAAATATATGAAGTATCTAGGGCTGGTAATTGATTCTAAACTTTCCTGGAAAAATCAAGGTAAAAAAATTAAAGGTGAAATGTATAATATGATTCGAACATTTTATTTCTTACGTGACATATGTCCTAAGAAACTGCTCATCACCTTCTCGGGTCAAAAAGTATAGATACTCGAGTTTGAGCTTTTATAGCAACGTAACTAGTAGACTTAGAAAAATACAAGTAACATCTAAATTTTACTAATTTAATTCTACATTTATGTGTCTTAGTTTCAAATTTTTTATGCAATTTCAACTTAGTCTTTCAGCGGGTTGAATGAAAAAAGTACACGTTTTTCGGCACTTTTCAAACAACGGCCGACTTTTAAATTTTATAACATGAAAACTACTCATCTAATCGTCATGAAATTTTGATAGATTTTAGAGCATATACTTCTTAATCATATTTATAAGTTTCAGAATTTTTCCGGTATTAAAAAAAAATCTGTCGTGGTTTTTGTAAAACCATTTTATTTCAGGAACGGAACAAGATAGAAACGACAATGAAAGATTGACTTTAAGCTCTCAAAAAGATAAAAACAAACATTAAGTCATACATTAGCTAAGTGGTCTTAAATAATTTAAATGTACGTATAATGAAAGCGGAACTGAGGTGCAGTAGCGCGTGAAATTTGTACCGCTGAGCGACTCGCAGGCAGGGAGATTTTCCCGCCAGCGACCGGTTTTGACAGCACAAAAAGTGCAGCCTCCGCCGCCACCGCCCCTAACCATAGTGAATTGTTTTATATAATTGACCATTTCCCATCACCTTTTTTCATGAGGGCTTTGGACCTCCAATGGCAGGTTTAAAAATGGATTGCTTGCTAGATAGCCGTTGTCAAATATTTACAAAATATACAATTCTTATACATGAGTAGACAATATTTACAATATTTACACTTGTTTTGTAAGAGATTACTCATCCGAATAATCACTGCCTGAGTATTCTGTTGAGCTATCGTTTAAGTTTATTGTCAATGGTTCAACTGGAGGTAAGTCGATCATGTTATCTGTTTCCCAATATTTTTTTTCTATTGTTTGAGAGTGGCTGATACACTTCTTCCACAATTCTGAAGTGACTGACCGCAGTGCTTCCTGACACAGTGTGTTCATCACTTCCATCGATCTTCCTTTTTCTGCCTGGTTAGCCATATTAACTTTAGCGACTTTCCCCTTGACGTATGCCCAAATCAGCTCAATCGGATTAAGTTCGCAATGAGCCACTGGAAGCCAGACGAGCTCAATATCAGTACGTCCAACTTTTTTAACCAGCTGATCTACCACTTTTTCTGGTGTTTTGAAGTGTGGTCTGGCGTAGACAATAAGCTCAGCTTTCGTCATTTTCTGGTAGTCCGGTATGTTGGATGGAAGGGGAATATCTCTCTCTGTAAGGAACTTAATAATTCCATCTTTCTTCCAAGACATCGTTGGGTTTTTTGTTTTAGGGTCGACCGCCGTGTGATAAGGAGCCTGGTCAAGAATTATCGCTGATTTAGCTGGGAGTAGCCTTAGTATCCTCTCAAACCATTCTGCATAGTGCTTGGAGTTCATTTCATTATGGTAATCTCCGGTGTTCTTCTTCCCGATGAAAGACAACTCAGCCCCAGGCAACAAACCATCTTCACTACCGATGTGCAATATTATAATCCTCTTCCCTGCTCCTGACGGTGTCTTAAAACCTCCTCTCCAACCGTAGATCTGTTGAATACAGCCTCTGTATTGGTCGTAATTGTTGAAGTTATTATTCAACGCTGTTAAAACATTCTCTTGCCAAGCATAAGACATAGTATGATTTTGGCCACACCAAGTTTCATCTGTAAAAAATAACTTAAAGCCCTTTGATCGAAGGTCCTTTACTTTCCTTAAATATGTATGTCGTGAAGCAGCGATAGTTGTTGATTCCATCAAGATTGGTTTTTTGTTGAGTTTCCTGAAAGAAAATCCCAATCCTTGTACAATTTTCCTAAGGGTGTTTTTTGACATAGTAGGAAAATTAGTCACTGCATCAACAAGTTTTCGGTGCAAATTACTGATCGTAGGGTACGTCTTATCAAGGTAGAAATCATAAATATTTCTTCTTATCACCCCAAGAGTAAAATCGTCCAGCTTAATACTTGGTCGGCCCGTCCTCGTACAGTGTTTCTTGCTTGGTTGACTGTTATTCTCATCCACATTATTCTCCTTCATTGTAGCGCCGCATCTCTTCACCGTCGCTATCGACTTCCCAACGCACTCCGAAACCTTCTGATAGACTGGGTATCGCTTGTCATTACATCTTACACCTTCATTCTTGAAAAAACATATCGCACTAATAATCATCGCGATTTCACCTTCTGATAAGTGTGGCGCTCTCGGCATCTTGACTGATGTGATCGAAACGAACAACACAGACAGAGTGAAGAAAATAAGTTCTGTCCCAAATAACAACAATGTAGGAATGGATTGTGCATATCTAAGTGTGACTCAGTGGTCAGGGGTAAGGGTGATTCGGTGGTAGATGACCTCACAGGGTAGGTATGACTCATAGCTGAGCGTCCGAGCTGTCAAAACCGGTCGCTGGCGGGGAAATCTCCCTGCCTGCGAGTCGCTCAGCGGTACAAATTTCACGCGCTACTGCACCTCATTTCCGCTTTCATTATACGTACATTTAAATTATTTAAGACCACTTAGCTAATGTATGACTTAATGTTTGTTTTTATCTTTTTGAGAGCTTAAAGTCAATCTTTCATTGTCGTTTCTATCTTGTTCCGTTCCTGAAATAAAATGGTTTTACAAAAACCACGACAGATTTTTTTTAATACCGGAAAAATTTTGAAACTTATAAATATGATTAAGAAGTATATGCTCTAAAATCTATCAAAATTTTATGACGATTAGATGAGTAGTTTTCATGTTATAAAATTTAAAAGTCGGCCGTTGTTTGAAAAGTGCCGAAAAACGTGTACTTTTTTCATTCAACCCGCTGAAAGACTAAGTTGAAATTGCATAAAAAATTTGAAACTAAGACACAGTAGTAGTTGGTTCGAGGTTAGGGTATGCACTTTCCTGTTGGGGAGGGACGTATTTAAATACTTTAAAACCAATCATTACTTTACAAAAATGCATCGTAAGAATCATATGTAAAAAGTCTAGATTCAATCATTCCCAACCACTTTTTAAACAATTACAAATTATTCCACTTAGACATTTATACGTATATAAAGTTCTTAGACTATTTTTTACTAGAAGTGTAGCAAATCGTTTGATTACTTCAAGGCATTACCAATTGCGTACTAACCATAGTATTGCACTTCCCAAACCGAATTTGACTCTTTACCAACATTTTTATACTTCTAGTGCTATAAGATTGTTTAACATTACTTATGAGCTGATATCATTAAATAACGATAGCACACAGTACTTGAAAAATCTAAAGAACTGGATGAATAATATTGAGAATGTTGAGGACATGCTGAAGCCTCAAGTTTAACTCTTTTCTATATCTGCTATGGTTGATTTATTTGTCTTTTTTGTAATAATTTAAGTTATTGAATTCCTTATTCCCTATAAGATGTATGTCAAAACATGATTCTCAGTTTTTGTTTTGTGCTAGATCGTAATGTCATTATTTTATTTCGTGTATGCAGTTTATAAATTGGAAGCACATGCAGTATTGTATTAGGTTTTCATATATTATTTTCGTTATACTGCTTCAAAAACAGATGTTTTTAATGCATGTTTTCCGGACCTAAATACACTCTTTTTATTCCTAGGAATTACTGATGTACTCGATACCAGCTGACTCTTTATAGTCCTAGGACTATAAAAGTCAAAAAGTGCCGAGTACGTCGTAATAATCGAACAATATTCATTCGATTACAAATAATCGAAACATTCATCGTATATCGAAACCATTGTTGTCAGTTTAATCAATTTGTGAAACTCGCTCATTTCACCAATCGATTATTACATGCGTTCGATACGTCGATAGTTGTTCATTGTTGTCAGTCTACCCCAACACAAATGAAACAGACAATCAGCTGATTGCTTCAAATAGCAAGAACAAGACGGTGGCATCTTTTGAAGGCATCTTTAAAGGTAAACAAGCTGTAACATTTTGGTTTTCTTAAGTAGTTTACGGATTGTATTAAGCAATATAACGAAAAATATAGTTCATCATACGGACCTAAAGCTGCTTTTCGTTACTCGGTCATTTTTCAACCTCGGCTTACAGCCTCGGTTGTAAAACTTGACCTTGTACGAAAAGCGTCACTTTAGGTCCTTGTAATGAAATATACTATTATGTGAAATTTTATGTATCCAGCTTAGCTCACATGTTTTCTTTTTTTGTTTATAGTTAATGTTCAACAAATGGACCCCAAATTCGGCATAGCCTAGCGGCAACCCAATTATTCGCCAATTTGTATGTATTTGTTTTGTTAGCACTTAACTTACCTTTTGTATTGTCATATTGTAGATGTATGTATCACACTTGTATTTTTGGCGAATAAAGAATTTTTATTATTATTATTTTTATTATTATAAGACATATTAAAGAGTCAAAAGCGAGTGAACTATTTAAACGATACAACGAGCGTGAGGTTGAAAAGTTTTTATACTTTACTTGAAATTCATTTACATGTTATAGTTCTGTAAGTTTATAAGGGAGACCTTTGGGTTTCGACTTTAGCAATGCCTCAGGATTCAAAATCACAGATCAAAGACGAGGTCAATTTGCATTCCATAAGGCCAAGAGCAATCTGTGCTTATCTACCAGTCTTTGTACATTATACAAAGTCTTAATAGTCACGTTTATATTCCTAAAGAACCATCATTCGCTAGCTCCTTTCCAAGAGACAACAAACTAAACAGCTCTCAAGTTTAAAATTCTAAGAAAAGTTCTCTCTCCAATTTTGTCTAATCATTTATTGAGCAAATTAAATCCTTTACGTCAGTTCACGAATTGTCAAATAATACACTATTTAAAAATAGTTTTATCTGGTTTTTAATGTTTTTTGCTGTTGTAAAACTACACAAAATAAATGGTATTAGCGCATACCATTTACACATTTACACATAATTTCTTCCTTAAAGCGAGAAAATCTACGATAAAATAAAATAAATTTACAATTATCTCACAAATAAATGCCTTATTTTACCCAAAACTGTTGGCAATCAATGGATATGTCGTAGCCACATGCTGTAATTGGGCACTTCATGTAGTGTCCAGCGCTAACCGGGCACTTCATGACGTGCCCAGCTCGCCTGGGCATATGTATAATTATTTCTTTTACACTATTTGTCCAGCTCAGATGGTGGACACTGATATAAACACGTAAAACTGCTGTTTACGTTACTATTAGTAGTATCCGATGCATTATTTGTAATAATGCAAAATAGGAATATTTTTAGAGAATTTTTTAAAACATTAAGAATAAGACTGTCTGCTGCCACTAAAACAGACAATTCTTGCATATGTTTTTTATCATGGTTTCTTCTATGTTTTATGAGTTATTTTGTCTTCACATAATTATTGATATATTATTATTATTGAATAAATTAATGGTTTTAAAATTGTTTATTGTTTAATTAATAATATGATTAGTGATTTGTGGCCAAAATAACTCAGAAAACATAAACCAGACAATTAAGCCAATTTAAATTTTATGCTTTATTAAAATAAAATACGTGAAACATTTTACCTAAAACATGCATATGTAACACATCACATAAACATTAACATTAACCAGTTTTTCACGTTTTATTTGATTAACCTCATACTTACTCACCCCTAATAAAATGTATAATAAATTAAAATATAGCAAGGTAAAGCAAATTTATAGAAAGTGCCATAAGAGTCTAAAAAAATTAATAAAACAATTATTTATTTTCTTTGTGATATGAAAATTGAAATAATTTAATTTATACAGAATTTTACTATTTCGTTTTTTTACAATTGTATTAGCATTAAAGACAATTTAGGTTTAAGTTTTTGTTTTGTGTCAGTTTGAATAAATTAACATAACATCATTACATCAAGCCTTTTTATTGTAGTTGTTTTTATTTGTTTATATAATATTTAAAAAAAATGTATATGGAGTGCCCTTTACTTTACAGCGTTTCAAAAATATGCTTTATCTACGACCATTGCAATAAGCACCAATTATGGTATTACAATAAACATTATAATGATATACATTAAAACACCAAAAACTAAGCAGTACTCTAATGACGACTTTAGAGTACTGGAGTCACTTTAGAGTACTGGTTCTAGACAAATGAGAGCTCGGCATTTGACGGAAGTAGTGTCATAATAACAATTACGCAATTCGCACATCAGCTGATTGTTGCATTACGATTCATGTTTGAGTTTAATTATCCCATCAGCTGATTGTTCCACAACGATTCATGGTTCAGTCTGCTTATTTGCCTAACCTCAAATTTTAGTTGACCTATTCCATCATTAGTAAAAGTCATGAGTTTTGTTTAACTTTGGGGGGAATTTTGTCATATATTGTTGGTCGTAGATAAAATAGTGTATGCAACGATTGTATTATGCCTTTAAGCCACTCGTGAGATATTTAGAACACTCGCTTCGCACGTGTTCTAACTTACATCTCACTCGTGGCTTAAAGGCATTCATTATACAATCGTTGCATAAACTACTATTAAATATTTTATTATATTCCTACTAACATAAGTAGCTTAAAAATCTGTTAATATTATTAAGTCAAATATTTGGAAATCCATATTATGAAGAATTTGTCTAAAGGGATAACATATGAATGTTAAACGTTATTTAAAAGTAAGCGGTTACTATAAAATTCCAGCGGTTCGATTTTTAATTATTATCAGTTTTTTTAATACCGCATTACCTATAATTTTATACTATTGTTTGATTATATAACTATTTTGAAACCACGATATTTGGTTGTGTAAAACTTGTATTGTATAAGACTTTAAACAATTATAAGGGTATATTTTTTATCCTAGATTAAGTGGTTACTATTTTATTGTGAAAAATAACTACGTTATTGTTAACTGTTTACTTTAGTCAGAACTCAACTCATACTGCGACAGATTTATTATCCAAATATAACGTAGACTAATTATATTTTGAAAATGAGTATGCAACTAAAACCAATGTTAATATATTTAGATTTGAAAAGTATTAAAAGGTTTAATAGCAAACAGAAACATTGGCTACTTTAACACAGACATTGGGGATCTAATGTTAACATTAGGATTGACTTTAACAAAGATTTAAAATCGAATGCCCAAAATGCCTCGATAGTTACAGCATGTGTCCAATGAGCGTTGGGCACTTCATGAAGTGTCCAGTTTCGTTAGGCAGATGCTGTAATTTTGATTGAAATAATCGAGTTACACTATGTGCCCAGGCTCGCTGGGCACTTCATGAGGCGTCCGGGCTGTGTTGGGCACTTCATGAAGTGCCCAATTATAGCAATTGGCTACGACAGATATATTGTTTTTTTTAATATTTGCCATAAGATTAACATTGGACAATGTACTGCGTTCAACGCCTAACGAAGATATAAATTGTCTCTTCAACCAATTGACGTAGACTAATAATTAAAAATACTGGATTACTTTATTTTTAAGCCAAATTTAATGGTTGCAAGTATATTTCCTTCAGAAGTTATAAATTTTGTGAAATTTGAAAAATATGATTTTTTTATCACTTAAGCCCTCTTAGCTTCTGAACCTAAATTTTTACAGACATGCGGGTGGTGTCATTTTGTTTTTCATCGAAAGCACTAGAAATATGAAATTTTATTGAAATCGTAAGGGCCGTTTTTGAGAAGTTTGGATTTTCGTTTTTTTTAATGGGTTTTTATGGGATAAATACCCTTAAAACCAAAAAAATGAAAAAAAACCTGGAGACATCACGGCCCGGCTTTATACCCACATGCAAAATTTCATAGGAATCTGACAATTGATGTCGTCTCTAGCTTTGTTTACTTACATACATACATACATACACACACACATCCAAACGGGCAGGCAGACCACTCCGAAAACAACTTTTTCTCAGGGAGCAAAAACAAATGTTTCTACTAACAACTCAAATTCGAAAATGTTGACGAAAACAATACTTTCACCATATACTATGTATGGGGGGGAGAAAGTAAGAATTTAATTATGTTTAGCAAAATACATAATTCATTCAATTGTGTTCATTTTTATAAGCGGCAAAACATTATTTGTAAAGTAATACAGTATGGTGTTATGAAATGTGATTGTTAGCAGGTCATCTGACCTCGTGTGAATGGAACAATGCCATCTACAATTCTCACATATTTATTCCACCGGAACAGGATACTGTAATGTCTGAATAAAATGTGCACTTATTCTTCCCTAGTGAAATACGTTTCTGCTTTCGGCAAGTAAATTTAATATTATGAATCAAAAACGGTCACTCACTCACTCACTCACTCACTTACTCACTTACTCACACTCACTCCCTCACCCACTCACTCACTCACTCACTCACTCACTTACTCACTCACTTACTCACTCACTCACTCACTCACTTATTACGGTTTCTGAAAAACTATAAGGTTTTGGACTCTAAAACTTGGTACTAATATTCTTTAGAGGCTCTTAAGGCGTACTAAGAAAGGATTTTAAAATATTTTCTCTCGAAAGGCTAAGAGAGGATAGATTATAAAATTCAAAATGGCGACCATTATTTAGTCTCTAAAGGCTTCTTTGGTCATGAAACGGCAAAAATATTATTTATAAACTCTTGATGCGTACCAAGAAGGTTTCTGAAGGATTCTCTCTCAAACGGCTAAAATAGAGTATTTTATGACCTTCAAAATGGCGGCCATTTGCTTTCAAAACAAACAACAAAGAAAAAGGTTACACTCACCCAACCAAAAAAAGATTAAAAAAAAGGTTTGCGTTTTATTTATAGTCACGTACTATAGGGCTGATGGAAGGCCTTTAGAATATTTTAAGGGATAGAAAAAGCACGAAATCCAATCAACTAAAAGAATAAAATGTCCAAATCTATTACGGCCAACTACTATAAAATATTTATCAGACACCACTTAGGTTACTTGCATCGTACGGACCACCCTAAGTAATGTATTTTATTCCCACTTTTGTAAAATAAGTTGTCCATTAAATAAATAAATGAATAAATAAATAAGAATTTAAACTATAAGCTTGAAACTCGGTTTGGACATTCTATTTTGAGTGTTATGAATTCACTAGAAACGGTGTTTTTAAATTAGAAAATATGGGAGGGTTTACGTTGGTCATGGGGGTCTCAGTTCCAAAAAATATACAATTTCGACGATGAATTTTTGGCTACACCAACTTAATGAGTAGCCCAATCTACAATATTAATTAGAGAAGTTTTGGGGAAATACAGGTTTTTGCCAATAAACTTACCGTTTACTTTTTCTTATAGTTTACGGTTTACTTGAAAAACGTGCTGGATTCAGATTAATGTTAAGTCGAAAATCTGCTCACAGCGCTTAATTTTTTTGTTATAGCGAATTTCCCCTATAGGGAAGAAGCTATTACCGTAGGTCTCATGGTAAGACCTAAGCCCGAGACCATGATAACTTTTCGTTTTGGGGCCACCAGAAGCAATAAACACCGTTCGTTCGAATTTGTATATATATATATATATATATATGTCTGTTAGCACGATAGCGGCCACGAGTTCGTGAACCAGCCCGAGCGGATCACCGGAAGGGGGGTTAAAGGGGGTTAAACCCCCCAAAAAATGAGTTGTTTGAGTTTTTTACATGGAAAAATAAAATTTAACGAATTTTTGTTGGCACCATTGAATTCGGCTCAAAAAACAAACAATTTAGTATTTTGAATCACTGCTCTATGTCCATTAGTTACCGAGATATTAAAAGTGGTAAACACAGTACGTTGTCCCAATATTAACCTTATGGGAAATAAGTTAAATTCTATATCTCCGTTATTTTTCAACATATCTTGATAAAACTTGGTAATAGCTTCTTCTAGTTCAGATCTACTAAATACTGAGTAAAAACCACCCAGTTTTAATATACCTCTACCAGCAAACCTGCATACTCATTCCCCATGTTATTCTTATGGAGCTTACCAAAACATTTCAAATCTCGCTGTTGGATTTAAATATGTTTGTTTGCATTTGAAATTCGCTGAGTATGCAGGTCTGCTGCAACGGGGGTATTATTATATTTTGTGTTATCCCTCAATCTCAATGTTGGAAAAAGGAAGGAAGCTAATTCACGCCACTTGCTAATCTTGAGCGAAATTTTTTTAGAGGAAATGTTACACCTTCTCATTACAATGAAGGGTGGAATCACCAGCTACACCTTAAACGTATAATTGAATGCTTGAAACTCAAATCAGTCCATTTGTTTGATTCTAAAAAAATTTTAATGATTTATCCTTCCAGTGAGCGAAGCCGCGGATATATCTGCTAATTATTTAATTATATTAAATATATCAAGGCAGTATGCACATTTGATTTCAGTTTATAATTTTGGTCAGAATTAATATAGCAATAGTTTAAGCCTTTACTCTTGTATTTATTTAAGCTCGACTTATCACGAAACATAAATAACTAGGAGTACGCTCCTATGTCACGTATAGGTCGAACGAAGTGTGGTAAAATTAAATGAAGGCTAATAATTAAAAAAAATATTTAAACGTTTAATTAACTACTCAATTATAGATTAAAACAATCTTCGGGGTAGAATATGATGTAGTTCAAATTTCAAGAATTTTCATCAAATAATAAAAGATGAGTTAGTTCACAAAGAGTGATTTTCAAGTCGAGTATAACTCACTTCGTTTGAAATATGATTATTTTCATATTAATATTTTTAAGGTCATAAAAAGAAGTTTTCAAATGTTATACTGTTAACAAATTTAAATCAAAATACGGTATGTCTTAAGCCACTTAGTAGAATGATAGCTGAAGAGTATACCTAAACATAATTTTGTAAATTGGAAAACACATACATAATATCCAAACTACACCTTTACAGATTTTTTACATATACTGTATTAGTTAACATATTACGCTGGACTTAACAACATATCCCTCCATACAAACGTGGAATGTTAAGTCATGATGAAATATGGTCTTAATAATTGGGAGGAGGGCAGAGCATCAAATACAAACTACGCATTCGATACTTTAGCTATCGTAGAACTCATTAGATTGAAATGCTCCTTTCGTCATAAGTTATGCAAACTCCATTAACTCATGTTAAGTTTATAACTATTTTAATAAATAAAATAACCATTATGATTACACTTAAGACCCCTCTCTGAAATAGTTATTTGTGCATCTAGGGACTAGGGTGCAACTTTCTTTCCGCGAGGGAAACTGTTGTCGCTCGGTGGCGGAGCCGAGGGTGACAATTTTCCCGAGGGAGAAAAAGCACTTTAGACCAATGATGCACACAAGATTTTTCCTCTACCTACACCATTAACAATAATTGTGACAATATAACGTTACCTTCATATGATCTTTTTCTCCTTTAAACTTGGCTAGATTAGAATTGCACATAAAAATATAACATAAACAATTAAAAGCAATTATAAGCAATTTAAACAACCATTTATTCAAACTTTCACACTATTTTAATACTATTTTTTAAGTATTAATATTTAAAAATATACCCAAAATCTGTAGGTAAGAAACGATAATGTTTATAAGACATTAAGCCGTTCGGCATATTGGTAACAACAAGCTCTAAATCAGGTGTTTTTTTTATATTCAGTGTTGGCAACTTAATTCATACAAAAAAATTATTAGAGTAGGATTCACCTAAGTTGGCCAAAGCATGTACTAATTTTTAGCATGCAGAATTTTTTATACAAATCACTTTGAAAACATTGTTGGTTACACATGGTGTTTGTTTACATTTTTTCCGAACTGTCAAATCGCCACGTTGCGTTTGTTTACAATGTTGTTTATAGGTTATAGAGTTTTTATAATATCGCCTATTTTTAGAATTTTCCAGTTTCATCCAACCTTTTTACATAACTGTAAAGTTTAATTTGAATCTATTTCTTAATTTACATGTATTTTAGTTTGTTTAACTACTTGATTATTTATTCCTGGGTCAATTTAAGAAGTTTTGACCTCAATATTGAAACAATCTCTCTTGTCAGATGCTGACTTGCAGCAAGTAGTACTGGCTAATCGTAAACTCGCATATTTTTCTTTGTAAATATTATTTTAAAAGAAAATCGAAGACTATTAATCATGCCACATCCATGACAAGCCCTCTCCCTTTTAATAAATACTTTATTTTGGATAGCCCCCAGTAATATTTTAAGTTGCGGAAGATAACTTTCAGATGCAATTTTGCATCAGAACTTTCTCATTACTGTAAGTGCTATACCAAAACAGATGTTCGTTGACAATGTTTTCAGCACAGCTGGATTTTATGGTTAAGTTCTAAGAAGATGGAAAAGGAAGGAAGCTAATTCACGCCACTTGCTAATCTTGAGCGAATTTTTTTTAGAGGAAATGTAAACTCGCAAGCTCGCTCGCAGTTTGTTTACTTTAATTTTGGCCAACTTACGTGAATCCTACTCTACATTGCTATTAAAATGCATACGGTTTTGTTTTCTTAAGTTGAAACACGATTTAAGTTCTTGAATTAAATTTAGAGTAAGCAAATGAAAATCGCCAGTGTTGCTTATTTCTCTCTGTCCATCGCGGCGTTGCCGGATTTCTCCAAATGTATTTCTCATGAGATTACTTTTAGTTCCATGGGAGAAAAAGTAGATTACTTTTAGTCCCGTGGGAGAAAAAGTAAGTAAGTAAATCCCATGGAGTATAAACTAGTACTTTAGTATTCTATTCCGGGGACTAAAAGACGACTTTAGATAGTAGGTGGAGGGGAAGTTAGTTGTGTTTGGACAACATTTCAAAGCGCACGTGGCAGGCCAGTAAAGCGTGGCTCCACTGAGATCAAGGCAGCCATATTAGGACCAATACTGCAGGGGCATGCTTTGTGCAGAGAAACATCAAATACAATGGTTTTGTCTCTCTTGAATCTACTCACTAAGCGTGAAATGTTGGTGAAAGGTCACCTAAAAAAATTGAGCCATTATTCAGATTGCCTTAATCCATATATTGCTTGGTAGGAGATGCGTAATTTTTTACGTTTATTAAAAATATTCCATTGAACAAATAATAACTTGTGAGTTATTATAATTTATAAATTAGTATTCGTTGATATTGTAAATAAAAATAACAAAAATAATATGGCTCTATTATTTATCCTCATCGAAAACCTTCCTTGACCAAAAAATTGTCGCTAAGAATATAAACATGTCGTTTGAGGAAGATTCGAAAATTAATGAGCTAATTATAAATACGTCTTTGAACTACTAGGGGGTGAACTTTTCTTCAGAGAAAAAAACCTACTTCTGTTGGATTAAACAAAATTCCAACTGTCAAAGTAACTTACATTTTTTGTTTATGTTTATTTTCCAATTATATTGGCGTTCAAGTTCAGAAAACTCCTTCAATTGCAATATACATTGGCAATCGCGTTATAGATTTGGTAGGCTAAGAAATTAACTGCTTTTAGTGTAATTTTAGTATAAATATAAACTGATAATGGGAGAGCACTTTTATTAAAGGTTTTGATGCCAAGGACTCGGGGTGAATATTGGAATTCCTTCAGATTTACCAGAAAACGAGAAATAATGTTAAATATCTACAATTTAAAAAGCGTTGGTTTCTAGTAATCTCTGCTTCTTTTACATTAAAACCTGAGGTGCTGTTGTTTTATTCGAACCATATAGTATAAGAGACATTAAAGCTATAGTTTGCTCTGGAGTTGTTATACTTTGGTGAAAAAGGATTGTTTTAATTATAAATTGTACTAGTTCTTGTCAAATGCCCAAAATTTATATTAACTAATTCCGCTTTCGCAATTATATAGACTTTTTCGAATGATATAAAGGCTTTTGAGTTCAAGGAAACACCTTCGACTGCAATATACAATGGCAACCGCGTTTAGCTATGGCAGGATTACTAACAGCCTTTAATGTAATTTTGGTACAAATATAAAGTGCCGGAAGACTGGGCTTTGATCGGTTAATATAAAAACAACTTTTACCCCCGCCCGCTATGTTTAGTCGATTTTTACTCCTTGTAATGCGTGATTAAAATAATAGTTTGCCTCCCTCCGGGAGAAAAAAGAAACCCTTCAGAAAAACATTGATATCAATATTTCAAAAATTAGAGCGCATTCGAATTTTCACGCACACAGTCAAATATGTGGCAGCTCAACAAATGCAGGTGCTAACAGCTGATTTAGTTGCAGGAATAATCAAATAACAATAACATTGACAACAATCAGCTGCAAGAACGTCGACGATTAAGCATTTAAGAATGTTGCAACAATCAGCTGATCGCCGGTGCATGAACTGTTGTAGCTTTTCGGATGCAGGTACTAATTTCAGATCGATTCGAAATGTTTTTCGCTTGTTAATAGCTAAGATAATTAAATAGATGTTCGAAGATTGGGTGTTTATTATTGCAGGTGGGGGAAAAATGTCGTGTGTATTTCGAGAGTAGAGCACATTGTCTCCCTCGTGAGAAGATGTTGTACTTTACTCACTCAAGACACAAATGACTATTTTATTACGAATCGGCTAGTTTTTTTAAGTGTCCATAACAATAACTTGGGTACTTTGAAACTTTGAGTACTTTTCACGAAATCAGAATTGATTCCTAGAGCCGAATCCCCCACAAAAAAATCAAACATCTTTGAACGAACTTATACGCGTCCAAGGATTTTTGATGTACAATCGGTGCTTGTTTAAGGGCATAAAATAAAAAATACCATTCATAAAACGCTAATGCTTGGTTGAGGCGATAAATTAAGTTAAAAAATTCAACTAATGTGATCCAACCAAAAATAAACAAATTTCAAAACAATTTTTTAAAGATAACATAAGCTCCATCACCACTGATCAATGATTTGTTACTAGTATTGTTTCAGTCGCCTTACAAGATTAATTTTGGCTATCACACATTTGATCCTTAAGATTAATGTCAATTTTGTGATTGTTAATGCTCCTTTGCCAGGGGCACTGAAACTTAAATTGATGAAAAATATACTCTGTCAAATTAGGAAAACAAACATAAAACACGTCTCTATGAATACACTTAAAAAATCGATGAGAAAATTATTTTGGAAAGTTTAGATTTTGTGAGGGATAAAGAACTCCTTGGAATTCTTTCCGTAATGATTTGGATTTGAGAGACAAAGACACACGTTTGCTCATATCCACGTCAGGCGAATGAAGACATGTGGGGAGTGTACGTGCTAGTGTTGTCTGCGCGCCTAATATTGAAACACGACGCGCGATGACAGGCCGGTGACAGTGTTGCCAACCAATATGTTCCTCCACAACTAACTCTATTTCACTCAAGATTTTCCTCTTGAAAACTCTGTATCAAATCTCCTCAACATTATGACGTCGAGAATGGTATTATCGTACAAGACACATGGTAAGGTTCTTATACTTTTTCCTGCAGTACGATGTTCAACTAAAACTAGAAAATATATTTGTACTGCATGAAATTTTGCAAACTCCTGTAATAGATCGAATTTTTCTAAAAACTGTTGCACTTAATACTTTGTTAAAGACTGGTTTAGTTTTAAATGTTCTGAGAAAACGTTGATGTTTTCCCGTAAACAATCTATGGTTTTCTTATAATTATATAAAACGTAAAAACCAGAAAACTAATAAAATAGGTATTTTTAGTATTTTGCATTTGAATGTAAGAGGACTACAAGAAAAAGTAGGGCAGATTGAAATTTTAGTGGATGATGAAAACCCAGACTTACTCCTTATAAGTGAACATGGCCTAACAGAAGACAAATTACAGATGATCTCTATACATGGCTACACTTTAGTTAGTTTCTTTGCTAGAACACAAAAAAAATATTTATAAATATAAATAAAATAAATATTTTTTATAAATTTATAAAAAATATAATTTAAATCTTGATAACTTAAGGGTATTGAATATTAGTAAGAAGTATACAAAAGAAATGGTATTTGAATCAACTGAAATTAAAAGAGAGATAGGGAAAAATAGGCTAGTGGTGGGAGTAATGTATAGAAGTCCAGATGCAGATATAGATACTTTTTATGAAAAGTTGAATTGTTACTTTGAGGACCTTAGGTTAGAAAATGGAAATTTAGGGGTATGCATTGGAGGTGACTGGAATATAAATTTGCTTAAAATGACTCAAAAAAAGAAAGATTTAGTTTTACTAATGTAAAACTTAATAATTAGTTATGGTTTAATACATGTAGTAGATGAGCCTACCAGAGTAACAGATGCAACGGCGACATGCATAGATAACTTTGTAACAAATTTCACAGATAATGAATTTAGTGTCTTTGAACCATTAATTTCAGATCATATGGCAATAAAAATAGGCCTGCTAGGGATAAAAACAAACTCGATCCAAACAAAAACAAAAACAAAAACTGTTAGGTCTGTTAGAGAAATAAATCTTGAGGAACTGAAACTTGGGCTGCGGCGTGAGAGTTGGGATGAAATATATAATGAAAATGATGTTAATAAAAAATACAAGATTTTTATCGAAACAATGAATTATTATGTAGAAGTAGCCTGTCCTCTCAAAGAAATTAAAGTTAAAAGCGAAACAAAACTTAAATGGAGAAGTGAAAGGTTAAAGGAACTAAAGAGAATTTCTATAGAAGATCATAAAAAGTGGAAGTATAATAAAACAGATTTTAACAAAAAACAGATGAAAGAATCACAGGGTAGATATAGAGAATGTATAAAATTGACAAAGGTAGAATGGTACAATAGGCGAATAGGTGAGGCAGAAAATCAGGCCAAGGAATCATGGAATATTGTAAACAACCATAGAGGTAAGGCAAACAAGAGGGAGAAAAATATTAAACTTAGAGTTAAGGGCGCTTTTATAGACAACCCAAAAACAGTCTGTGAAACAATAAATGACTATTTTGTAAATGTTACAAAAGAATTGTTAAATGACTCAATGTCACCACAAGGGAGCCCGTACCCCAGAAATAGTCAAAACAATAGTCAAAACAATAGAATAGGCCTTAGTAGTTTTAAAGAAATAACAGAAAACGACTTGATAAGTATCTTTAAAAAATTTAAACCAAAAATCTCTACAGGAATAGATAATATTAATATGAAAATGGTGAAGTACTGCCAAGTGGAACTTGTCAAACCAATGGTCCATATAATCAACTCCTCACTGAGGTCCGGAATCTTTCCGGATGGCTGCAAAATGGCGAAAGTCAGACCAATCTTCAAGAAGGGGGATGAGTTCGAGGTGTGCAACTATCGTCCGATATCACTCCTCCCCATTTTTTCAAAATTGTTAGAAAAAGTGATTTGCGAACAGCTTGTGACCTACTTGGAGGGTAATAACCTGCTATGTGGGAAGCAATACGGCTTTCGTAAATCAAAATCAACTAAATTGGCACTAATTGATTTTCTAAACGACTGTATTGATGCAATGGATGCAGGAGAGTCAGTAATAAGCTGCTTTGCTGACCTATCAAAAGCATTTGATTGTGTTGATACAGACATATTGCTCAGGAAGCTGATGAGTCTGGGAATCAGTGGCCTGGCAATAAATTAGGTTAAATCATACATGGGGAACAGATCACAAGTTACAGAAATATATCATGAAACAACCAATAGAATCCAATCAGTTAGATCCACACAAAAACAAATTATAGCAGGTGTGCCCCAAGGATCAATACTTGGGCCCCTGTTATTTTTAGTTTATATAAATTATGTCACAGTAAAAACGCCAGAAGAAAATCTTTTCATTTTTGCCAATGATACAACCCTGATCACCAAAAACAGAGATTTGGATACTCTAGAACAAGAATCCTTTTTCAAAATAAACGAATTGGCGCAATTTTTTGAGGAAAACCGGCTTAAGTTGAACCCAGACAAAACAAACTATCTCTGTATTCAAACTGATCAAAAGCGGCAATCAAAATTTAATAGAGTACCAAGCCTAGAGATTGGTGATGCAGAGTTGTGTCAGGCTCAGTCAGCAAACTTTCTGGGTGTGGTGTTGGACGATGGTTTGAGCTGGAGTGAGCAGTTGGTGAGGATCAAAGATGGCGAAGGGGACCTTTGTCTTGAGGACTCTCAGGACATTGGATAACCTAAGCTTGTTGAAGGGTGTTTACCACTGCTTACTCGAGTCGCACATCTCGTACTCCATCGCGCTCTGGGGTGCCTCGGAAACAAATTTAAAACAAATCTTCACATGTCAAAAAAAAGCTTTAAGAGCAATGCTCAAACTACATCCAAGGGAACATTGCAGGGAGCATTTTGTCTCATTGGGAATTTTGACAGTTCCTTGTCTTTACATCTATGAAATTGCAGTATATGTTAAATTTTTCTTCCGGAGTATATAAATGTAACCCATAGGTACAACACTAGATTTAAGAACAATTTCTCTGAACAGCACAATCTTAAACTTTATGAAAAAAAACACAGTATATAGGTAGGAAAATTTTTCAATCACTTCCAAAGAAAATACAGACAATAGACAAGATAATCAAATTCAAGAGTGAGCTAAAGTGTTTCCTCATCCAAAACTGTTTTTACAGTTTGGATGACTTTTTCTCCCTCAGAGCCAGCCAAACAAACCAAATCCCACCTTAGGCCTAAACCTAACCTACCCTTCCCTCCCCCTGGGAAGAGGATGACGCTCCCAAAGCTCAGGAAGAGCCTACGGGAAATAAAAAAAAATTAACATTTATTCGCTCACCATTATCCTTTTGGTAGTTATTTCACGTAAAATGTCAGTGATGTGTTTCGTGAAGTGATCCTGCAAACACCCATAGAGCGCCGTCTTGGCTTTTAGAGTTTAAAATTTTAACGTCGTAAATGTATTTAAACAATCGAACACAAGTTGACACTACACCTTATGCATTATACGCATGAACAGTTTTTCATACGTATAATTTAAGGGAAGTTTAAAAACTTCAAAGGAAAGTTTTTCCTTCCCCTTTTGATTTGTGTCCTCAATTCCTCTGACTATAAAAACAATGCCCTTTGGCCTGTGCCATACTTATACTTTTGAATTAAATGGGTTTATTTAATCGTTAACTATTGGAAAATCTTTAAAAAAAATATTGTAAGGCATTATTAAGACTAATTTTAAATTTATTTTTATGACGATTGATTGATTTATATACGTTTTAAACTATTTTAATTCTTGGGTTAAGATTATTTCAATTTGTTCGTTTACACGCTCACTCAACTTTTGTGGCATGCGTCAAGACATCTCTCACCGCTTATTGCATACCCATGCTAAACGTTTGACGTCAGCAAACGTGAGGAATGGTTTCTGAATTTAGATGGGATGGAGGTTGTTTGTTGCATAAATTATTATTTGAATTTTTACCTATCATGGCAGATGGTAGCTCATGACCAAAACATATAATCTTATTATAATCATGACTAACATCCGTTTTATGTGATTGGAAACCTAGTTTATGAAAACAACATCATTGAAAACGCACCTCAATATGTATCCTTTAACTCGGATTACACTCAGATATCACTAGCACTAGTTAATTTAAAATACTCAATTGGATTAAGTAAACTTGAATCCTACATATTTAACATGGGCTTTATGTGGGGAAATGAAGTTTTTTTATTTATAACTACAAAATAACCAAAGATAGAAGGTAGGTGTAAATTGAAAAGTTGCTAGTCTTAGCAAGACCCGTAAAATGATGTACTACGCTATTTTGCATATGTTGTCATTTTAATTTTTTTATTTTCAGGGCTACCGAAATAAGAAAATATATTGTCAGAATCATTTATTTTCTAAATGTTGGCATGTCGCACATCAAATTAAAGCTGAGTTTAAAAGGGTTAATAACTTTCAATCGGACCAAAAAAATGTTTTGTGGTTCTCGAGATACACGTTATTTCGTAAATACCAATATTTTTCACGAAAATGGCCGCCATTTTGAAATTAATAAAGATAAGGGAATTCTGTTTACAACGAAATGTTCGTCTTGCTCAGATCTCTAAAATGATGCATAACATGACTTATGATTGCGTTTAATTGAATTTCGTATCCATGGACCTTCCGGTATTTGGAATGCCCTGTATTTTAAAAAGGTTAAACATATTTTTACTTTGTTCCTTGGGTATGAGTTAGTGGGGACAAGTTTTTATTCGTCCTTGTATGTCAAGCCGTTTGACTGTACAATCTGTTGTGGTCGGCTTAGAAGATTCACCCTCTATAGTGTTCTTTATTGTGAAATATTAATGAATATTCGATATTGGAGATATTTGTGTTATAATTTAAATTTGGAGCATTTACAACTAAGCATGACGAAATTACCGTATAGACCAACATTAATTTTGCATGGCTGGTATGCTTATGATTACCGCAGATAAATCAAACATTAAAGGCAATAGTTTTCTAAGCCATGCTTAGGTTATAAAGACCATATCCAGTCAGTATGGACAAAGTGCCAATAATAATTAATATTATTTAACAAATTCTGTAAATTCTTTTTAATTTCTGCCAGACTAAGTATGTAGGTCCGACAGACAGTTTTACACAAATACTACAAGTTCTGCTATATATCAAATTATAATTTCCAGGCTTTAGGCTTTGTAAATTCTTGTAATTGTCTGTCAAATTAAGTGTTTAAGTCCAATGTACATTTTTTTTACACAAATGTTACATAGACAGGGTACATTGGACTAGTATTACACATGTACTTGCTTAGGTTAACAACATGCCAACATTAGAGGTAGATCAGTTAAAAAATTATAAAAGTTAAATTTGTTACCTGTATTTGTTATTTCATCCTTTTACATTATACTGGGCACTAGCTTACGACTAACACATATCCAATTATTTGATGAATCAATCAACAAAGGCAACAGAGGCAAAAGTTAATATTTTGTCTGTTTATATAATTTTACAACTTAAATTATACAGGGCAGATAGGATTATTAAATACAATTTACACATGTACTGGCTAAGGACTTTCATAAAACAAAAGTTCTGATTAATTGGCCAATAAAATCTAAAATCATTATTTTTACCTGTTGTTTTACCCTATAATTTTTTAATTTAAATTGTTCAGGGTTGATGGGAATAAAAGTTAGCAGTTACACATATACTAGTCTAGGACAACGACATATCCAAACATTGGACAGATTAAACAATAAACAATAAAAATGTACACAAAAACAAGATTAATACATATCATTTACATGTGCACTAGCTTAGGTCAACAACATACTAAAATTATAGACAAAATAGATAATAAACTCCAAAGTTAATTTTTAAACAAAGTTTTGTAATTTTTCTAGTTAAAATATATGGGGAATATAAAATTAAATTATGCTGCTTACATATGCTTTTACTTAAGACTACAGCATATCCAGACTATAGACAAATTAGAAAATAAATACAAAAGTTAACTTTTTAGCCTGTTTTGTAATTTTATATTTTAAAATATACAATATAGAAAGGAATAATACATACATTCTACAGATGCACTTGCTTAGTTGCTTAGTTGCTAACAACACACCCAGACTATAGACAAATCAGCCAATAATCACCAAAGTTAATTTTTAAGGCCATTTTTATAATTTTCAGTTTATAATATACAAAATAGATGTAATTGATATATGCCATTTACACATGCACTTACCTAGGTTAAAAACAGACACAAGTATTATACAGCTCAAATTGTAAACATCAAAGTTAATATTTTTAGCCAATTATGTAATTTTATATACAGAGCAGATAAGGTTACTATGTCATTTACAAATATACTAGCTGAAGTTAACAAAATACCCAAATATTAGACAAATCAGACAATAACTAGCAAAGTTGATAATTTAACCCAGTTGTGTAATTTTATTATTTAAAATATACAGGGTAGATAGGATTAATATGTACCATTTAAACATGCACTTAATTAAGAGTACAACATATACAAATTATAGACATATCGGACAAAAAGAAAAAAGTTAAATTTTTACCTAAATTTAAAACTTATTACTTTAAATTATACAAGGTAGATTTAATTAATTAATGCTATTTGCAAGTTCACTTGCTTAATTTAACAACATATCCAAATATTAAACAAATCGGACAATAAAGCCCAAAGTTAGTAATTTTAACCTATTTTATAATTTTATTATTTGGAATATACAAAGTAAATATAGTTAAAATACTCCATTTAACATGCACTTACTTTTTTTAACAACATAACCGAATATTAAACCAATAGAACTATAAACATCAAAGTTAATATTTTAAGCCCATTTTATAATTTTATATTTTAAAATATACAGAGTAGATAGGATTAATATACTGTATATCATTTACAAATATACCAGCTGAAGTTAACAACATAGCCAAATATTAGACAGATCGGACAATAAATAGCAAAGTTGATAATTTTACCCATTTTAAATCCCTAAGACAGCCACCATACACCAACAACTATTTTAACATAAATACGGTAATACTTCTCCTAACAGGGTACTTCCCCAGATAGCTGGGGAATCCCCAAATAAAAGTACTTCCTGATGGGTAGAGAATCCCCGGACAGGGGTACTTCCCGGCAGGCGGGGAATCCCCAAGATTAGAGGTTAGTCCAAAACTAATTCCCTTAAAAAATAACATGGGAAAAACCTGTTAAAATCTATGTAAAAACCTCATTCTACCACTGCTATATGTCATTTAAAAATATACTAGCTTAAGTTAACAAAATACCTAAATATTAAACTAATCAGATATTTTATAGCAAAGTTAGTAATTTAATCCATTTTATAATTTTACTCGTATTATTTAAAATATACAAGGTAGATAAAATTAATGTATGCCATTTACACATGAACTTGCTTAATACTACGACATATCAAATTAAAGACATATCAGACAATAAACAGGACTTATAGAAATATTATATGCCTCTTACAAATGCATTTGCTTAATACTGCAACATATCCAAATTATCGGTCAACAAAACACATATCGGTCAATAAAAACCAAAGTTGGTTTAAATTTTTTTTATCTACAATATACAGGGTAGGTATAATTGATATAAACCATTTACACATGCCCTTACTTAAGCTAACACCATACCTAAATATTAAACAGATCTCTTAATAAATACAAAATTAACATTTTTATATATTTTTGTAATTTTATATTTTAAAAGTTAGTGGTAATATTTGCATGGTAAAAAGCATCTACTATTCAGTTGCTTAGATTATCAAGACATCCAAATATTAGACATATCAGACATTAAAGCTCAAAGTTAGTATTTTTAGCCTATTTTATAATTTGGAATATACAAAGAAAATATAATTAATATACACTATTTAACATGCACTTACTTAGCTTACATACCCAAGTATTAGACAAATCGAACCATAAACATCAAAGTTAATATTTTTGGTCCATTTTAAATTTTATATTTTAAAATATACAGAGTAAATGGAATTAGTATATATCATTTACAAAATAATAGCTTAAGTTAACAACATACCCAAGTATTAGACAAATCAAACAATAAACATCAAAGTTAATATTTTGGCCCATTTTATAGTTTTACATTTTAAAATATACAGAGTAGATAGGATTAATATATATAATTTACAAATATACTAGCTTAAGTTATCAACATACCCAAATATTAGACAAATCAGGCAATAAATAGCAAAGTTGATAGTTTCACCCATTTTATAATTTTACCATTTAAAATATACAAGGTAGATTTGATTAATATATGCTATTTCCAAATTCACTTACTTAGCTGAACAACATATCCAAGTATTAGACAAATCAGACAATAAAGGCCAAAGTTAATATTGTTGGCCTGTTTTATAATTTTATATTTTAAAATATACAAGTTAGATAGAAATAAAACACACCATTTACAGATGTACCTACTTAGGTTAACAACATACCCAAATATTAGACAAATCAAACTGTAAACATCAAACCTAATATTTTTAGCTCATTTTATAATTTTATATTTTAAAATATATATCATTTACAAATATACTAGCTTAAGTTAACAACATACCCAAATATTAGTCAAAGCGGATAATAAATAGCAATGTTGATATTCTTGGCATATTTTATAATTTTACATTTAAAATTATACGGGCTGAATAAAAATAATATATATCATTTATACATGCACTTACCTAGATTAACAACATACCCAAATATTAGACAAATCTGATAACAAAGACAAAAATTAGTATTTTTACCTAACTTTATAATTTTATATTTTAAAAGATATAGGGTAGATAGAATTAGTTTATACTATTTACAAGTTCACTTGCTTATTTTAACAACATATCCAAATATTAGACAAATCAGACAATAAAAACCAAAGTTAATTTTTTCGGACAATTTTATAATTTTATATTTAAAAATATACTGCAGCGTTAAGAATAACATATACCATTTACAAATGTACTCACCTAAGTAAACAACATACCCAAATTTTACCCAGGTTCAAGGCGGGATCAGGGGGTCGGTGCAAGAATGATCCCCATAAGAATAACATGGGGAAAACCTGCTAAAAGTGATGCAAATCCAGTACTTTTCCACTACTTAGGTTCCTCCCTGTTCCTATGGTCCTGTTATCTCTTGGGGACAAGTTACCCTCTGAATTAGGCTAGACAGGATTGGATTTACAAATCTTCCTCTAAGGGATAAAAAGTATTACTCGTTTCTATAGCCCTGAAAGATTCCTGCTTTCTGATGGCCTGTAAAATATCTTTAAAATATTGGACGTAGAGCACGAGATTTTCTGGGGACAAATAATCCGAATCAGACAATTCAAAAAGAGAATATCCATCTCTCCCATGCTTTCAACATTGCATGTGTTACTTACATTCCAGTCACTATTGTAAGATATTTTGCCAGACCTTCTCGTTTTCATATGAGCACTTAACATGCGTATATGATTAATCGCACAACATTTAACACCATAACGATCAAAGCCATTACTAATTGGGTTGTTGATGATTGGATATGCCCCGTATAGCGGCGGCCGGTATATATCCGGCGGCCGGACTCGAGCCGTGTCAGTGTTGAGTGTGTGTCGGGGTGAGATGGCAGCTGCGGCAGCGTGTACAGTGGTGGTGGCGGCGGTGTTGGCGGCGGCGGCGGCCACTGACGTCATGAGTGACGTCATCAAGTGTGGTGGCGACCAGGACGCGGCTTCTTGCCTCAAGGTGACGGCGCTGAGACTGCTGGACACGGCGCTGGCCACGGACTCCCTCAGACTCTCGGATGACGTCAGTGTGGACCGTCGGCCAGGGTCCCCGGCCTCGGGCCGCGACCTGGGTCACAACGTCACGTCGGCGGACCTGGACGGCCTGCTCATGGACAGGGTGTACCAGCTGGTGTCCACCAGGACTGTCAACCTACACGATGACGAGGAGGAGGGTGAGTTTATATCAGTAGTGCAAACAAAACGTTAATGTTCTAACTTAAAAATGCTGAAGCTTCGGTAAACCTGCCAGAATTATTTTTAATTACGTTTGTTGAACCACTGTATTTTAAATAGTAAAATAATATGCTATACCTTTTTAGATTTTATCTGTTTGACCAGGTTGCATGTAAATAATAATATAAAACCTAGATTGTTTTACTTTAACTTGTGTCAGCTGCTTTATTATAAAAAAACCTGTTACCATTTTCCATGGTTTTCTTAGCATATGAAATTCATTAGTTTTCTTTTTAAACAATTATAATAAAGTTTATATGTTATACCAACTTCGATCAAGAGAGAATTGGAGTCATTATATGGTACAAAATATTCTAAAATAGCATAGACCAAAACATCATCAACCGATGGTTAAAATATTTTTTTTAGTAATACTCTCTGTAAACGACTTGATTTTTTTAAGCCATACAAAATGCAGAAATCAAACATATTCACATTATCGTATATTTGAAGTATGCAAACAATATTATTTATATGACCAACAGTTTTTATTCATATACTAGTATTTTTATGGTCTGTGTGTATAATTTTTTAAACTTTACACATAGGGCGAATTCTAACGAAAGATTTGTTTTAATTTTAATTAGAAATCTGATATTAAATTCCATGCAACCAGATCGCCCGAGCGTACTCAAAGCGTGCATCATTATCTGAATACTTCAAATGGAAAGCGCTGACGTGATTAAAAGCACTCTGGAAACGACCTTCTTGCTACGTTATTTGTTTGTAGCTATTGCCACTATTACATTGTCAAATGTATTACGCTAATAATATGACACGTGACTGGGAACCACATAAAGCACAAATGTATGTATTTTTTTGTACCCATTACATTTGTACTCTATATACGAGTTGTTTGGGCCAGCTTAAATGAAAGTAAGGGGTGGTGCGCAAAAAAAGAAAACCCAAAAATAAATTATCAAAAGATTACTAAAATAAAGCTTACAATTACTTAACTAAACAAAAACATGTTCTTTATGTGTCTTTCGTTAGTAACAACATATTCCATTCGGTCCTTGATCTTGCTGGCCATCTCAGAGCACTGCTTGTGTCCCCCGTGACACAAGTCGTTCTGAAAACAGTTGTTGAAGAAGTCTGATGTCTTGCCTAGTGTGGGGAGTCGCTCCATCTTACATGAATATTTGTTTTTCAAAGTCAATGTCATTCAGTATACAAAAGGTCTGCAAATTTGCATGGACTCGACACATGGAACACGTGGAATCGACATGGAATCTGTATGGAATTTCGATACGTTCCATAGGTTCTGAAATATTGTTCAACACACCAAACACGTTTTTGAATACAGTGCTGCGGCATGGCTATCGTAGTCCTAGCCCTCGTGGAAACTGTTAAAATGTAAAATAAACAACACTTTCAAAAATATTTGACGATCAGCTGATCGATCATTGTTGCAATATTCATGAATTAGCTCTTAGCGTTTGGGTTTCCTTTTTTGCACCACCCTGTAGTTTATTCTAGTTCTCAAATTAACGTATTGTTAACAACGATTATTTTGTCATAATTCTCGTCCCCTTAAATATCTGTAACGATCTTACAGCTATCCTTTCATGATTTAATAATTATTAAAATAAGCCTGATTTTGAATAATAGTTTAAGTTTAACAAATACGAGATATATAAACAAGTTTTTTTCATTATTTTAAACTGTTAAAGTTTGGTACGCAATATGAGAATTTACTTTTGTATTTCTTAAATTCTTTGAATCGTTTGGAAGCAAATTCCATCAGCAGGTGCATAAATCCTTTACCCATTAAATTGTATTCTGTCGGAACTATTTCAGAAATGTTCTATTTTAATAATTCGAAAAATATTAATATGCTATCTATCATGGTCTTAAATGATATCCCAAATATAAGAACAGGCATGATAGTTTCTCATTTTAACGAAAAAATGTCTCAGTAAATGTTAGATGGGAAGAAACTAAGGTTTGTTTCAATTGGAAATTTCATAAAGTTGGACCTTTAACTTGAAATGAAATGAAATGAAATGAAAAATTCTTTATTTTAACAGGCAAAGTTAGGGCCACATGGCCCTCTCTTACACTTAACCTGAAATACAAAATGTGAGATATGTCTATATTTTTATTTTACTTTACTAATTTGCAAAAACTTAATATATTTACATAAATGAGAATAACTATATCAATTTAAACTACACTCATTCACTCAAACATTCATCCATCAGTGACCCCGCTCAAGACGAAAACACCTACAACGCTCCAGCCAAGGACATCCGTTGAAAGAACAATTTTTTGAGTGCCGCCACAAACCGACGATGTTCTTCAATTGACTTCAGGGAATCAGGAAGGTCATTCCATAAACGGCAAGCAGTCACAACAAAAGCCCCGTCATAGACTGCTGTCCTGTGCTGAGGCATACGCAAAGTGAGAGAAGTGGAACGTGAATTTCTTTGACTACCTTGAGCTATGAATTTAAAATCATTTTTGAAATATTTAGGCAAACCGGTTTTTAATGTTGAATGGGCCAATGAGAGAATTTTGATTGATCTTTGATCTTGTAATTTCAATAATTTTGACTCAAGGTAGTAGGGAGTGATATGCTCCACGCGTCTCCACGCTTAACTTCTGAGGAACTAAGGGACATCAAACCTAAAAAAAAACTGTATGAAGTATTTTTTATAAATAATTCACTACTCGAAATAATAAAATTATCTTAATCACTTAATCACTTAATCACTTTATTAAGACAGGTACCTCATGGAGGATGTTACCCTGAATATGAGTGAAGGATGAGTGTGATGATCGTGATGATAGTGGCGCGATCTTGTAGCCTTGTTAAAACTGTGCTCAATATTTTTTGTTAGGTCGAGGAAGGAAGGGATACAAGAAGAAGGGCGGCGGGATCTACCTGGCGATGTTCGGCGCCATGGGAGTGATGCTGCTGAAGCTGGCGCTGGCAACGCTGGCGTTGCTTGCGGGCAAGGCGCTGCTCGTCGGCAAAGTGGCGCTGTTGCTGTCGGCCGTCTTCGGGCTCAAGACCCTGCTGGCCCACCAGCCGCAGGAGAAACACGCGGCCCAGGTCAGAATATGTTTTATATTTATATTTGGTAATTTTGTGCAAGTGCGTCGGTGTAATCAGTTTATTAAGCAAGTAAATTCAATCTCAATCTTTTAATATTTTATTACTTAACTTGATCACCCAACTTGCTAGTTGGATGGTTCACTTTAAACAGAATTAGCACTCTGGTCATGCCTTAACGTGTTAGAGGGAATTAAGTACCGGTAGTACATCTCGACGATACAAATGTTGCAGAAAATTAAATTGGTCTTAAGAATAGGTAACAAAAGAATTATTTTTATGGCTTAATATTATTTGAGTGACTAGGGGAATGTACGAGGAGGAACCCCATTAAAATCTACTAGGTGAATCCGTGCGAATTTGCACGATTATTAAATTATAAATGATCGTCTGCCTTCAATGCCCACATAATATGTCGACAATCTATTATAAAAATAGGTTTTTGGAACGATGTAGCGTGCTGAAAGTGTCTCTGATAGCCAATCGATAGAATGCGTATTGCAGCATTGTAAGCGATGTTCGTTGTGCACTTGCGTATTCATTACAGTTTTTTTTTAGATCTGTATGTCAACCTTCATCTCCTTATGGAAAAAGCAACGGGTCAGCCATTGGGTCGAGGCAAAATTAGTAATATATTGTACTGTATTGTAATTGGCGAATATGTACTCTTCTAACTGGCTGATCTTTTGGGTGAATCATCAAGTCACGCCCGCACTTGGTGGTTCGCTATCGTTTGCTCTAAAAGTAATAGCAACATCATTAAGAGTCGTTGTATCGTCGCTAATATTCTTTTCGATCTCAGACAATGTGTATTCCGACTTTTGTATGCTGCTCATCTGGAGTATTTTTCAGAACTCAAATCATCACGTTGAAATCTTGCGCTTAGGGATTGACTTTAACCAAGTGTTCAGTCAAGCTGTTCATGAGTTTATTGTTGCAATAGCCGTTGGCTTTGTTTAGCATTCTTTCTTGATCACCAGTTTCGACGTCCGTCATGGATACAAATTTGAGCATATAAACGAATGCTTTCCTCACGGTTATAAGGTGCTATAATTGAGTGATAAATTGTTGCGTACACTTTATACATGAAAAACCCTCCGCCATTGTTTTCTTCAGTTTAATAGTTATTTTGCGTGCCGTTGCGAGCACAGAGTTGTAGGAACTAATGTTTTCTTTGTAGTTTCTGTTCAGACTATCGGTACCAGTAATAAGGCTTTGAATGTAATTGCTTTGTAGGTATGTAAGTAGGTTCACTTCCCTTATGGCAGCAGTATGAAAATCCTTAGCCTCTTCCTCTTTTTTCTCATTGAAAATTAGCGCGCCACATTTCCGACATGGTAATGCCATCCCGGCAAGTTAATGCTGCAGAATCCTTGTTAGTTGGATTTGTTAGTGATATTTTTGTCAGTGCAATTTTCCACTAATTGATCCAGCTCTGCGTACGAAGCCTCTATTTGCACACGCACACCTTGCCGTACATTGCCCAGCCGTGTCCGACCGCCATAAACACTTCTTTGTTGTCTCGTTCTTAGCTTGTTTGAAAGAATATAAAGTGTCCGATCACAACAAACTTTCGTCGTCTTGTTCCTTAAAAAAAAAAACACACACACACACAGCTCGGCTGAGTTTGAAACTAATTTGATATATATACTCAATCCCACATTCACCTTTCAGTACAGACCATATGGAGGTAGCAATTCAGTTACCTTTGTTTAGATCCCACACAGCTGATCAGATGTTTATTTGTTTACATTTTCGCTTCTGTCAAAACTAATTTTATTTTCAAATAGCTTTTTCGCAGTTTTTTCGAGTTATATTGCCTAAATTAAAAATCTTAATACGTTACATGAATCTGCACATAGAGACGCGTGTTTTGATGTATAATAAGTGGGGGTAAGTCTTAAAATTAAAAAGCCTTATCGTTAACAAAGTTTCCATGTAGCATATTAATAATATAGATAAGCATCTACAAAAACAGAATAACATGGCTAACATTTCTAATTTTTAGCTCAGGTTCAGTCTATGACTTTCAAAGGATCACAATCTCGGATGAAATATAACTGGATCGCGCTCTCAATTGAAGAAAAACGTGCCAGCCTCCCAGGCCGTTGGGGGGCAAGAAGGTCTAAGCTGGCCGCCGCGCGTTGAGTCTTTACATCAGATAAGCTCTTTGTAACCTTCATATGTCACTGTAATATGTTAAAAGCTATATGACCGGAAAGAATACATCATAAAGAAAGCTGCAATATAATATTTGTGGCTTGAATTAAAATAAAAAACGTTTTTTCTTTAAAATAAAAAGAACTACTCGTTTCGTGACGAATTTTCAATTTTAAATTTCTGTGAGTGGTTCTTGGCGTTGAAATCGGGTAAACATTATGTATTCTAGAAATACAAAACTCTGATGAACTAATTTCGTGTTTGATAGCCAAAATAAAATTGAATGAATATTTTATCTTTAACTTTGAATTTTACCCGCCGCGACATTGTTTATGAAGAATGACATTTGGATAAAAAAAAGTATAATAATAATTTCAGTCCACTTTTGTAATTTTCTGGCAATGTATTTTTATTTGATTTCTTATTTTGTTTATGTTATAGATTATTATCAGCAACTGGAAATAGGAACAGTGAAACATATTATACGAAAATAATATTGTCAGCTCACTGCTTCTTTCTGAAGAATATAGTTTCTCTAAATGTCATGTTTTTTATTCCTAATCTATTTTTAACCGCAAAAAATAAATATTCACTAGAATGCGTTCGATGAAATACTACATAAAAAGTGCAAAGAGATCAAGTATGTTCATACCTGAAGACGGGCACCATTTTAAAATATAATTTTAAACATACTTCGTAAAAAGAGAGAAAAACATGTTCTTAACCAAATAAAACTTGACATTGTAACAATTATTGAAGATAAGGGAAGATAAGGCAATCAGAAAGGAATAAAAATAAATAATGAAACTGTTCTTTCGATGTAGGAAAATCTAATGTAGTAAAACAATTAATTGTCGGTCCATGCGCTATCATATAAGGAATCTCTTATCCCACGCGCTCCGTGATAATCAATTAATTATTTTAATTAATCTCTAACAAACACGGTAGATCCTACAAAATAATAGTTCGGCTGAAAAATTATTGTTATAATGTTATCTAAAACTTTGTCGCAGACACTTTTTACTTTTTACTCATATTTAAAAAATATCAAACAAGTTTTGTGCTTAAAAAATTATTAAAATTTATGTAATTGGTTTTAAAAATTGTAATGGATGCCACATGAATCGTCATTTCAAACTGTAAAATGAGATATAAAGTGTTGGTGGATTACTCAATATATTGGTTAAATGCCAGTTTGATTGAAGCGCTGTTTACTCGACTGGCGTCGGGGCACCGCCAAATAAGACGTTCCTGCCACCCAACGGTGAAAATTATGGCGCGGTTTTCACTTCGCCTTAGCAATGGAAGGCGCGATCCAGTTATACTTCATCCGAGATCACAATGCACGATACAAAATCCTTGTTGTAACACATGCCAGCTTGTGATATTGGTAGAAGGTAGAAGAATACCTTCATCACACTACTGATTTACCAATGTAGATTACAGTTTCTCTAAGTATTGCAAAGCGCAGTTATACCTAGTTTATTTAAGAAATTGTTAGGTAAAAACCATGTATATTTCCAAACTAGTCTCACGTCTAACCATGTGTACTTATGATCAAGTCTCACGAAGTAGTACAAAAATCTGTCTTGTAGATTTAAAAATGTGTCCATTTGATTGGCAGGTGATCTACGCGGAGCCCGAGGGCCACCACGCGTCGTGGTCTCGCAGCACGCAGGTCCCCGACGCCGCCCACGACATCGCCTACCGCGGCCAGCGCTCCCTGCCACGCAACCCCCCGCCACCCCACGCTGTAGGCGGTATTTGATATGCCGCTAGATATATACTTATTTTATCTCTTTGTTATTTATTGTTGTTATTTATTAAATTGTTGATCAAAAGACATGGTATGCAATTATTTCCCGTATACACGATTTTAGTGAAGCTTTAATGAGTGAATTCAATCGAACGCGAATAATTTATAACTGACGCCAATTCTTGAGGCCCAGTGCAGTGGATGCGCAGCAGCAAAAACGGCTAGTGAGCATGCGCGGCAACGCGTCGCCAGAGTGCAGCACGGCCATTCTGCTCTCAGCCGTCAACAATCGCGTGTCACTACATCTCGTCCTAAAAACATTGACCGACGGAACATTGACTCTTACTGACGATTAATGATCTGTTTTAATTCTATTCAATAATATAAAATATTTCATTAGTATTTATTGAAGCGTCTTGTTACTCTGAACAACGATTGACAGATAAGCAGTAACTACGTGCGAGCTGCCGAATGTACGCAGCCAGGCTAGTACACCGTCGGCCACCGCTGCCGCTCCTACTCCCCTCTCCTCCAAGCCTACCCACTCCCCGCCCCATGTGAGGACTGGGCCTCAAGAATTGGCGCCAGTTATAATGTTACCGTTTCGCGTTCTGAGTTACTATCGGTATATTTTTCGGTGACGCATGAATTGAAAACATTAATTTGTTGTTTTAACAACAACACGGGTTTGTTATCACATTTTAAGTAATTTATAGTGTAATTCTAAATTTTCTTTCTCTGTATTATAAAATGCTCCGAAGAACGTAACAGAAAATGTTACTGATAAGGACCGGAATATAAAAATGGTAGGGTTATTTCGAAATAAAATATTCGTTGTACCTATTTTTCGCTTGTGTTAAGGGGTTTGGATTTAATCAATGTTTAGGAGCACTGGAATAAAGTATTTTTCAAATCAATTTTAACTTAAAAGCTTTTAAAACGCTCATGGTTAAGTTTTAGAAATAACGGGTCTCTGCCTATTTGTTACTCGAAGTATTTGCTGTCTACCTACTAAATATACAAATTATAAACTGAATCATCATTTTGGTTCAGTATATAGTTTACGTGTGTTTGGTTAACAAATATTACCAATTTTCAGTGTTAAAGTATAAGTGTGCTTATTTTAGTTTTATTATAGCTTAGTGTAGATCTTTTGTTTGTCAAATTATTGGTTGAAAAGGTTTTTTCTTTTTAATTTCTAATAAATACCAGTAATTATGGAAGGACTAAACACAACCTTGAAATCAGGTTCCAGACAACATTCGGTCTAATTTAAGTTAAAATGTATTTATTCCCTGCCATTTTCCTCATTATTTTCTTGGAATTCGTTTGTCGGACAGTGAATTTAAACATACTTTATATTATTTCAACATTTTAAAACCAACATAAATCATTCAAATAGGTTCTAATGCTTTAAGAGCAAACCCTATTTTACAATTAGATGTATGACATGTGTAATTGTGATAAAATTGTACTGACAAAAATATCAATTATTATCATAACCACAAATTAACTTGCAGATTTTGTAATGGCATAAGTGAAATAATTTATTCTAATTCAACTCTAAATCTTGATTCAAGAAGGTGACATAAATTATGTATCATAAAAAGTAAACAAAAACTATTCTGTGTGGTACTATTATTTTATTTACAATCACAGATGACAAATAATATAACATTGTCTTACAAGAAGCAATTTGTTTCGGTGAAAGGCCAGCTTATCTTGCAATCTCCTTATCCGAAGCCTTAATCTAGACAAAGGAGCGTTCTTTCTCCCGGATAAATAATGGACTTGTCTGAGTGAAAAATGTGTAAAGATTGATTTCAGCTTGATTGAAAATATGTGATAAAATTTTATCTGTGTGCATTGTGTACATCAGGAGAAATTTTTAAACAGGGAGTACAACCCGATTGTGTAGTGACGAAAATCTAAATCAGAGACATCATTATTTTCCATCCCTTGAGTAAGACTCATTTTATTACATGATGAATTATTCAGTCTTTGTTGTTCATTTAATTTTAACTGTTTATGTAACCAATGAAAATCAATCAGTTTGTAACGAAATCATGAATACCTTTCTAATTATCTTGATTGAATATTGACATCCCATACATAAATTATTTTGATTTGCTTTTTAGCTAGGTTTTGGAGACCGTTTACTACCACACGGTTAAATTTTGCTTTATCTGTTTGATCAATTCTCAAAGTATACAGTTATTTTTTTACATATAAACTGTTAAATACTTCTATTTCAACAGAAATGTAGGCAACTGTATATTTTGTTTTAGATGAGAGTATATTCATTCCAAAATAATAGTTTTATTGACTGCTTTGTATTTACATAAATCAATTAACTGAATAAAATAAACGGTGATATTGAGCCTTCTTTTAGTTCCAATTATATGAATCAACAGGGAAAAATTTAACCCTAATAAAATTAGCTTCAGGCCTACACGTTTCTTCTTCAATTTATCAGAAGGCTTAATTTCCCCAGGTTCGAACCATTTTCTAATTTTTGTATATGAGATGAAATATATGTTAATTGCATGTGTACGTCATGTGGTTGTAATTTTTTACTAACTTTTTTTTCATTTCAATTTGTTCAATTAAACTGTACTCTTTTGGTTATTTAATCGTTTTAGGATTATTTTTCTATGGCTCATAGAATGCGAACTAACTTCGAAATATTGACTTCACAATACGAATGGTTAGTTACAAGTTAAACGTAACTTGTACAGTATACATATTTCAAGAGTTGTCTGGGCCTACTCTGAGACACATACATGTGACAAGACGAATGGCTCCCTCAGCACCGATCTGACGCTATCTGCACTGCATCCAGGGAACACATTTGCCTATCGTCACGTTCTTGTTTTGTTTTTAATGTTACTTTTAACATTGTACAGCATAAAATGTTGTTACTTATTGACAGAAAAACAGTAGTCTAGAATAACAATAAAATCATGTGACTTAATAGTAACATGAGTTTGTTCTCTTCGCTTTTCAATTAATTTTATTTAACCTTAATTCTAATGCAAGATAGAAATAGTGATTCTGTAAGTAATGATTTATTCAACAAAGGGGAAATCATTATAATACATACAAAAGTCGAATAGACTAAGTTTACTACGACTTTATATTTCTGTGTACTAACTATCTAGTTAGAATCTATTACATTGAGTTTTAGGGGCTCGCTTGTGATATTGGACTACTAAAAAAAGTGTTTCAGAGGACTTCCATTGAAGGAAGTGTTTAATCTTTCAATGCATTATTTTTACGTCTAGGGTCAATGAATTCTAAGTAAAAGTTGTCATTCGCTACTTTGTCTTACGTACCTTGCTTATGTCGAGAGTAGGGGTTATTAGGGGCTATCACTGCGAGGTAGATTGAGGAGGGCCCCAACCAATGACGTCAAAGGGGCCAATAACCTCCCCAACAGACCTCACCCCCGCCCCCCATCATCACCCCTACGGATAAGTTGAGACTGTTGCGATCAACCAATTACACGTGTTAATGTCTTAATCAAGCAACTCATGTAAGGCAGGCTTATTGATAAACTCAGTGTGAGACTGGGAATTGAAAGGGTAAAAATCACTACCATTTACTTCCGGTCCACTTACGTTTCTCTCTGATATGATCACAAACTTCCTTCCATTGGTTACCATAGAAAATTGAAATCTATTGTGGTAGCCCCTGAACTATGAAATTGACTAGAATATGTTAACATACCTCAATGTTCAAATAGTAGATAAATTTACTACATGTTTCGCCGCGATGACGGTATTATCAAGTGGTTTTAACAAAAACGTTCATCTGGGTCGGAGTCGTCAGGAAACAGTTAACACGCACAATACACATTCACATTTAAAACAAGACGAATAAACAAACATTGCAGTACGTACCCGACCGCGGCACTGACAGTAAGCCAATAGGCCTACGGCAATGTTTGTTTATTCGTCTCGTTTTAATTGTGTCTGTGTATTGCGTGTTGACTGTTTCCTGACGACTCCGACCCGGATGAACTTTTTTGTTAAAACCAATTGATAATGCCGTCATCGAGGCGAAACATGTAGTGGATTTATCTACTATTTGAACTGTTGGACGTTGACGTTTAACCTATTCTAATAATAAATTGATCATGATCCAGATCTGACCCTACTTGTACAGCAGACCTTCGTCCAATATTGCCGGACCACACACCGTCACACATCTCACTATCCACAACTTTGGTAGTAAAGACTCGTTTGCATTGAAAGAGCGGAGGACAGCTCGAATAGTTGGATAGCTCCGGTCATCCATAGCTTTAAGGTCAATATCAGAAATTCCTCACATAACGTCATTATTGTATTGATACGTCTAAAACGATTGTTAACTGCAATGCGTAATAGCCACTGTCTGTGATCTAACTGTATTACCATATCAACAACGATATAACGATGATGAACGACCTTCCACAGCAATTAGCGACTCCGCTTTTGAGGACGTTGCGCTAATACGGTCGCTCTTCGACGGATCCTTTGAACTTACCTTAGGATTTATCCGTCTAGAATGTATCATTTGCTTATCTACCCCACAATCATAAACTATAATCACACAATGTTTACAGATAGGGTAGAGCAGAAAAAGTGAATCATCCATTGTTTTTACTTTAGCAAATGAACATCACTAAGTGTTGCGGCTATCGTATTTCCATCTCCTTTCGTCATCGTAGATCATCATCGGTAGTTATGGACTTTCAATCATTCAAAGACAATAATAATCACTACATCTTAAAAGAGGTTAGCATGATTGGAATCGCGACTGGGGTTATTTTCTTTCATTGCATAACGAACCCATCATAAGTTCGGTCTAAATTAACCTAGCAAATAACGAGGGGTTCGATGGCTGTAAAAAATTACCATGGTTTTAATTTGGAAACTGGTGACCAAAACGAGATTTCTGATCATGAACACGCCCGATCATTTTTTTTTTCTTATCGTCAAAGTTGTTGAGAATAATTTTTATATATATTTCACTTTATAATTGTTCATTATTTGTTTACTGCAATGTTGGTAATCCTGTAAAAATATGTTTCTATAAATTAATTACTAACAATATAACATTTTGAAATGGATTGATGTTGTGATATGTGAAAAGATGAAGGAACATATAGTTAGTTGTTATTTTAAGTAAGATTCTCCAATATTGTTATGTGTGTGTTATATTAATAAAATTTGTGTTATCCACTGTGCGAAACTCTTTATTTATGTTTTTGAACTTGTCAGTTTCTAACAGGTTATGGGCCCAGTCCCAAACCTGAAAGTAAAAAGTAAAAATCGTGTTTTGTTTAGTACACTAAACGTAAAAACGTGTAAAACCAAAGTGATAAGAAGATGGCGTCAAGCAGTGATATGGATTTTGTAGAAAAACGTAAAGACATAGAGACATTTCAGATTTGGAAATTCCAGATTAATATTGTGTTTAAAAGTAGTGATTTGTTGGAGATATTGAATGGCAGCGTAAAACGTGAAGGTTTAGAGGACAGTAAAAAAATTGCTGACTGGGAGAAGAGAGACGCAAAAGCCCAAAAGTACATTATAAGTTCCATTGACAAAGGACCGATGTTACACGTGATGAACTGTAATAGTGCTAAGGAAATGTACGATAAACTGTGTGGTATTTACGAAAGAGACTCTGAACAACAGAAATATAATCTTCTTCAAGATTTTTTTAATCTTAAATATGTTGCCAATACCGATCTAACTACACATATAAGTAAAATTGAAAACTTAGCCCACAGGCTAAACAGACTAAAACAAGAAGTGGATGAAAAAATGATAATGACTAAAATCCTTGTAACTCTTCCTGAACATTTAAAACATTTTGTGACTGCCTGGGAATCGATGCCTTCTACTGAAAAGACTTTGACGAATCTAACAGCCCGACTTCTAGTGGAAGAAGCAAGGAGTGAAAATGCTGCAGGAGAAGACAGAAACTTAGCTTTTAATGTTGTTTGCTACAACTGTAAAAATCCAGGACACAAGGCAAAGTACTGTAAAACCTCAAGTAAGCCTAGATCTAGTCAAAATGCATTTAGTAATAAGCTTATAAGTAGATCTTTGAGATGCTTTACATGTAATGGGTTAGGTCATCTAGCTAACTCTTGTAATAAGACAGAAAGTTTGAAAAAAAACAAAAACCTAAAGTAAGTTGTACTATATATAAGAAAAATAACCATCTAGAAAAAGATTGTTCTTTTAGGAAAAATAAGAATGTAGGTAGGTCTAATTCAAATTATGGGGAAGAAGTGTCTTTGTTGAGTTGTGGCACTGATAGGGCTAAAGTAAGTTCAACTTCAGAATGGATTGTAGATTCTGGTTCTTCTTCTCACATGACAAATTGTGAAGAGTTATTGACTAATGTTACTAATGTTTGTTCAGAAATAGCTGTAGCAAAGAAAAATGAGATTATGGTATCTAGTAAGAAAGGTTCTGTAAAATCTGAAAATTGCACTTTAAATAATGTATTGTATGTTGAAAACCTTAGTAAAAATTTACTTTCTGTACCAACAATAATAAAGAATGGTGGAGAAGATTTATTCTTTGGTGACTCAGTAATAGTATCAAAATCTGGGGAAAAAGTTTTAGAGGGAAATCTGAGGGAGAACGGGTTGTATACTGTTCAACTTTTTGATGTAAATAACTCCAGAGTAAAACCTAATGCACAACTATCAGAAAGTAAAATAGATATTGATGGGGAAGTACAGCTATGGCATAGAAGATTAGGTCACATTAGCTATGGGAATTTGCATAAGCTAATGTCAATGTCAGAGGGTATTAAAATAAAGAATGGGAATTTAAATGGTCTAAATAAGTGTGATGTAACTTGTGAAATTTGTGTAAAAGCCAAGCAAACTAGGATACCTTTCAATCATGTAAGGGCTAGAGCAACGAGGCCATTGGAAATTATACATACAGATGTCTGCGGTCCAGTAAATCCCTCAACTCACGACAACAAGAAGTATTTTATCACTTTTATAGATGATTACACCAATTTCACCACAGTTTATCTGTTGAAAGGAAAATATGAAGTTTGGGATGCGGTAAAATATTACACATCAGAAGTAGAAGCTAAGTGGAATTTAAAAATTCACAAACTGAGATGTGATAATGGAGGAGAATATTCCTCTAAAAACCTCCAAGAGTGGTGTAAAATCAAGGGCATAGTTTTAGACTACACTGTACCGTATTCACCTCAACTAAATGGCAAAGCAGAAAGAATGAATAGAACTTTGCTCGACAAGACTAGAGCGATGTTGCTAGACTCAAACCTTAACAAACAAATGTGGGGTGAAGCAGTACGGACAGCTGCATATGTATTAAACAGAAGTCCAACAGAAGCTGTTGAAGTAACACCTGCTGAGAAATGGTTTGGACAAAAACCCGATCTTTCTAGAGTAAGAATATTTGGCAGAAGAGTAGAACATACTGACGTCGATAGTCGTCCAAGGAGGCAAATTAAAATCCCTGAAAGATACAACGACTTTGTAATGCTATCGTATGAAGAAGCTGTATCTGGTCCAGAAAAATATAAGTGGATTGAAGCAATTGAGGACGAGAAAAACTCTTTGATGGAAAACGTGGAACGTGGATTGCAGTTGATGAAAAAGCTGCAGAAGGGAAAAGTATTCTTAGTAAAAAATGGGTACTTACAAAGAAAGGGAATGGCAAATTTAAAGCAAGACTAGTTGCACGAGGATTTGAACAAGTAGAAGGAATTGATTATGAGGAAACATACAGTCCAGTAGTAAGTAATTCTTCATTAAGACTTATTTTTGCTTTGGTAGCAAAACAGAACTTTGAACTAATGCAATTTGATGTTAAAACAGCATTCTTGTATGGAAAATTGGATGAGGAAATTTATATGCAAGTCCCAGAAGGATTCAATCTGAAGAACAAAGTGTTAAAACTTCAGAAAGCACTTTATGGATTAAAACAAGCTCCATTTAAGTGGAATGAACATTTCACGGATTGTTTGAAGAAGTATGGACTAGTACAAACTAACTCTGATCGTTGCATTTTTACCAACGGAAAAATGTATTTGGCAATTTTTGTGGACGATGGCATTTTAATTGGCCCGAATAAAGAAGAATTGAGAAAACTTCTTCAAGATCTAACAAGAGAGTTTAAAATGAAAATCAGTGAAACTCCATCGGTATTCTTGGGAATGGAAATAGAACAGAGCCCGGAAGGAATAAAGTTAACTCAAACAAGCTACACAAATCAAGTGATTGCAAGATATGGAATGATAGATTGTAAGCCAACTAACACACCCATTTCTTCAATAAAAGGAGAATATCAAGAAGAAGAAGTAAATAGGAAGAATTATCCATACAGAGAAGTAGTAGGTAGTCTGCTGTATTTGAGTAATAAGACGGCCAGATCTCACTCTTGCTGTAGGAATCGAGAGTAGACATGTCGAAAATCCAACTAATCAAGACATTACAAATGTAAAACGAACTCTACGCTACTTAAAAGGTACTCAATGTGCTGGGATTATGTTTCAAGCATTCAACAAAGATGGTTCACTTAATGCGTATTGCGATGCAGATTATGCGAATGATGAAGACACTAGAAGAAGTACGACAGGATACATCATATACTATGGAAATAGTCCCATAAGTTGGTGCACACGAAGACAGCCTATAGTCGCTTTGTCGAGTACCGAGGCTGAATATATAGCTGCTGCGGATTGCGTCAAAGAACTTTTGTACATGAAAACTTTGTTAGAGGAACTAACTGGTAAATATGTTGGAGCAAATTTATACTTGGACAACCAGAGTACCATCAAACTGTGTAAGAATGGAATTTTTAACAAAAGAAGCAAGCATATTGATGTGCGATACCATTTCTTGACAGAAAACGTAAAATCAGGAAAAATAAATTTCTTTTATGTTCCAACCAATGAAAATGTGGCAGATATCTTGACATAACCCTTAACACATGTTAAATTTGACAGTTTGGGAAAACATTTGGTTCATTGGTAAAGTGACTTTATATCTAGATCTGACAGAAAATAAATCATATTAAGGGTAAAAAAAAACTTTGTTATTGTTGTTAAGAGTTTAAGTAGACTTATAAAGGATCTAGACAGGTGAAACAGTTTTGTATATAGAATTTCTTTTACTGATGAAATATAATTAAAATTAGGGGAAGATGTTGAGAATAATTTTTATATATATTTCACTTTATAATTGTTCATTATTTGTTTACTGCAATGTTGGTAATCCTGTAAAAATATGTTTCTATAAATTAATTACTAACAATATAACATTTTGAAATTGATTGATGTTGTGATATGTGAAAAGATGAAGGAACATATAGTTAGTTGTTATTTTAAGTAATATTCTCCAATATTGTTATGTGTGTGTTATATTAATAAAATTTGTGTTATCCACTGTGCGAAACTCTTTATTTATGTTTTTGAACTAGTCAGTTTCTAACAAAAGTGACTACGTTGAGGAATTTGGGAATTAACTGTTTGTTCAGTCCAAGCCGATCTCAACTAAAGTCACTGATGCTTTTGACCTGAACTGTGAATTGCTAAAACCATATAGTTTAGCAAAACCAAAGACTAGGATAATGTCGTAGCATGACGTTATATGCTACGACATGATGTTAAATGATGGATTTAATCATTTGAAATTATAGGTCTACAACGGGGGTATATCTACACATCTAAATAAGATATGTATTTTTAATGAATATTTTGTATTCCTTTTGAATAACTCATCTAAGTTGATTTGACAACTAACAATAAAAGAGTCAAAGTCAAAATCTGTTTATTTCCACAAAATAATATACTTATTTACAATGAAACTTATAAATTTATATATTGTTATGATGAATGAAGCATAAAAGGTACAACGAACTAAAATATTTAAACATATAAAAAACACGAAAAGGTCATGAAAAATGTTTACAAATTAATTTAAATTTTTTACAGAATTTTTTCAAAAAATTCTATAAACGTTCATTAACTTAGGAGTTTGGGACTTAATTGAAATGATTTGGCCTTAAAAATATCATACAATATTGATAACTCCGTTGCAACAGACATGCATACTCAGTTATTTTTAAATGGCAAATAGATAATTTACATGAAACCTCATATTAAGGAACATCAACGTACGTGCGTTAATAAGCATTAAAAATGTTCTCGATAAGAATAACATGGGAAGCGAGTGTGCAGGTTTGCTGCCACAGAAATGTGAAAATGAGGGACTTCAGGCTACAGCCCAAGTAGAACTCAACTAGATTAAACCAAATACCAAGTTTAGATACATTTAGAAATAAGAAAGCTCTACAGATTTATTAATTTCCCATTAGGCTAACGTTGAGGAGGTAATCCAGGGCCGCTACGAGGGGGGGGGGCAAAGGGGACAATTTTCCTCAGGCCCCAGTCACCAGGGGCTCCCGGCACCAGCACGGCACCCGACAATTTAATGATGAAAACACCCTCAGAGAACGTGGCTGGGCTCCAATTACATAAACAATTAATTTAAATATAGCAATTTCATTTTTTTTAAATAAATTTGTCTTATAGTAGGCCTATAGTGACACTTCTTAAGATATCATCAAACTATTTTTTTTATGTTTAGTAGATGGTTCTCTGGCTTGCAACTTGAAGTTAATGCAAATTGAGTATGATTTTGATTTTGGGTACGACCACGTGGTACAACTAACTAACTTAGAGCGTTCTCTCACATTGTCGTCTGCCGTGTGTATGTTCCTGATATTGGGCTATAATAGTTGGTTTCTGGGCAAACACTGTATTTGATTCATTATTTAAATATTATGATCCAATTCACGTGTCACATGATTATGACTCGGATGTCGGTGCACCGTTTAAAACAATAAAATATTTGTCTTAAGTCTCCTTCTGTATAGCGGGTTATTTATGATGTATGTGATTGTTTACAGATTAAACCTTCCTATAACCACCCTCTTGATAAGAGGTTACGGTGATAAAATACAGTATATCATACTAAAATCCTAGCCATAATTAATACTGTAATTCAGAGATAAACGCGTCGCGTCGTCTTGTTTAAAGACGTAAGTTTAAAGATTACGAAAATATTTTTAACGACGAAAATGGAGGAAAGAACAGTTGCAATTGTAATTTATTGAATGCGGGAAAGTGGAAGGAACTATTTTACAAATCTTATATTTTTTATCAATGATGGTAGTAAAGTTGAATACTCAAAACGACCACAGTAAAAAATATTGCACATTTACCGATAGTGGGCGGGCCTAAATAGAGAGAAGCCAACTTGAAAAAGATTAATATCCCCCTTATTTTTCGAAACAAGATTTTTGGAAATTTGACTGAGATTATTATTATTTTTTAATAAGAAAACCCCATTTTTGGAGAGGTTTCTCCCTCTTTACCCATCTTCTGGTGGTCCGATCGGGCTGGTTCACGAACTCGACCGATTGATTACCACTTTACATGATATGCTTACATAACGTAGCTTATATATACATATAAGTTTGAACGAATGGAATTTTTGGCTTCTGTGGGCCCCAAATCGAAAAGTTATCTTAGTCTCTGGCTTATGTCTTACGATTTAACCTACGGTAATAGCTTCTTCCCTATATGGGAAATTCGCTCGAAATACCAAATCGATAGTTATCTCGAGCTTAATTCAATAGCGCACACCAAAATTGGATAAATTAATTTTTCTTTGTAAAAAAACACCAAAACTCCATTTTTTAGAGTCTTCCCTCCTTAACTTCCTTCTAATGGTCTACCGGGCTGATTTTCGAGATTTTCCGATTAAATACTACTTTACATACCTGTGCAAAATATTTTTCCAATCGGACCATTTTTGCGACCGCTATCGTTCTTTCAGACACACACACACACACACACACACACACACACACACACACACACACACACACACACACACACACACAAAACAAGACCAGAAGGAACCTCTACACCTATCGTGAGGTCAGAAGGGGTTGAACGCAGAAACGCCAATAAAACTATTCCTCACCAACTGAGAACGAATACCCAAATATTTAGGATATCAATCTCAATTTAAAGGAGAGGCGTACCCTGCAAGAGGTACCAGCCAAAAATAAATAACAAAGAGATTGTGACCAGGATAATCTATAAGCAAGTCTCTGTCACATCACAGCATTTTTTCCCTGTCACACCACAAAACCTGACAAATAGGCATGATTATTTCTTTAAAAGATATTTTTAGGTGGGGTATCTGATTATGTTGGATATTTATTGGGCAACTCACCACCTTCAGATTATGGCGTTCTATTATGGTGAAGATTTTGATGGTAAAATCCTTCGACTTGAGTCGTCAAGCGATCAGCTCGGGTACTGTTCTATAAATTAGGTTCTTCGCCCTCGATAACGAGAAACGTTTTATTTTGTTATGGTTTCTCGAAACGTCGGGTGTTGTATCGTTTTCGTTGCATTGTTATGTGTCTACGTGTGTGTGTGTGTGTGTGTGTGTGTGTGTGTGTGTGTGTGTGTGTGTGTGTGTGTGTGTGTGTGTGTGTGTGTGTGTGTGTGTGTGTGTGTGTGTGTACGTGTTTCGAGTGTTTTTTTTAAATATTCACAAGAGGATTTTACCATCAAAATCTTCGCCACATAGGACCAACGCTATAACCTGAAGGTGGTGGGTTGCCCAATAAATATCCAGCGTGAATAGGCATGATACATTAGTACATACAGTGAGCCCAAATGAGCATTAACCAAATTTTAAAATAATACATACTTAATGAACATGCCTTGAACCTATTTCAAATATGGTGAGACCAGAAAGTCTAGTTCATCATTGTGTATTGCTGCACGCTCACAGTGGTGGGAGCTGTGAACCTTCTTACTTGATTAACGAACAAACTAGCAAACGAAAAGGATTTATGATAGAAAGTGGCCTGTGAAAGGAATATTAAAAATAAATCACCGTCATCCACAGCCCTAATTAACGTAGAGTTTGAAATAACTTGACGTTTTTACCAAGAAACTTTGAATATAATTCTGACTCTAATGTAAGTTACTTCATTCTCGTTTCATAGACTAGTTATTGAGACATTTAAATTTCTGTACTTTGTCTTTATTTTTTTTAAATCAATTGTGAATAAATGTGAATTTAGATAGGACCATCTAAATACAAAATTCTAAATAATTTTTAGAACCATTTTTAGCGAATTTCCCCTATAGGGAACAAGCTATTACCGTAGGTCTCATGGTAAGACCTAAGCCCGAGACCATGATAACTTTTCATTTTGGGGCCACCAGAAGCAAAAAACACCATTCGTTCGAATTTTTAGATATATATATATATCTATATATGTATGTGTCTGTTAGCACGATAGCGGCCGTAAAAATGGTCCGATCTTCATGAAAATTGGTACAAACGTGTAAAGTGGTAATCACTCGGACGAGTTCTTGAACCAGCCCGATCGGATCACCGGAAGGGGGGGTAAAAGGGGGATAAACCCCCCCAAAAATAGGTTTTTTGAGTTTTTTTACATAGAAAAATAAAATTTATGGAATTTTTGTTGGCACCATTTAATTCAGCTCAAAAAAACAAACAATGTAGTATTTTGAATCACTGCTCTATGTCCATTGGTTACCGAGATATTGAAAGTGGTAAACACAGTACGTTGTCCCAATGTTAACCTTATGTGAAATAAGTAAAATTCTATATCTCGGTCATTCCTCAACATATCTTGATAAAACTTGGTAAATGGCTTATTCTAGTTCAGATCTACTAAATATTGAATTAAAACCACCCAGTTTTAATATACCTGTAGCAGCAAACCTGCATACTCATTCCCCATGTTATTCTTATGGAGCTTACCAAAACATTTCAAATCTCGCTATGTTGGATTGAAATATGTTGTTTTGCATTTGAAATTCGCTGAGTATGCAGGTCTGCTGCAACGGGGGTATTTAAATGTTATTTTTAGCATTTACGAAAAAATAAAATGATTGTTTGGGTTCTTAAATGACAACATTACTTAACTTCATAACGAAAACTATTCTGTATTATAACTTATTTTACCCTCCTAGAGGTCTGTAAATATGATAAATCGCATAATAATAATCTATCTAAACGCATTATACGTTCTGAGATTTACCGTTATTTATTTTACCCTCCTAGAGGTCTGTAAATATGATAAATCGCATATTAATAATCTATCTAAACGCTTTATACGTTCTGAGAATTTTACACTTAAAACTAAACACTAATTCACTCTAAACCACTCGTCCACTCTTCACGAGTAATCCAAATGAATCTGAATATAATGTTTACATTTCTTTAACTTAATCTGGATTATGGTCTAATTTAAAGTTTAGATTACCGATTAACTTGAATTAACAGAAAGACCAAATACCTTTTAACTTGAGACCAATCCATGGTTTCGGGCGACGACCACGATGGTCAATCTATAACGATTGTGACGAGGTAGATGTAGTTACCGACGTTTCGGACGCGATACAGCAGTGCGCCTCGAGAATGGACTGCTGTATCGCGTCCGAAACGTCGGTAACTACATCTACCTCGTCACCATCGTGGTCGTCGCCCGAAACCATGAATTCGTCTCATGTGTGAGAGCTAGAACTTTGAAAATTTGCCTGGACATTCCTCTTAGGGTGTAGGCATCCGCTAAGAAAGGTCAAAATATCCTCAGGGCTACCCCTATGGTACAGTACCTCAAAGTTTAAATGTTAAACCTTTGACTATGAATAGTCAATGGTTAAACCGTAGGAAAACTTATGAAGTTGTCATGCCTAATGAAGAATAAGAAATCAAATCAATACATCTATATATATAAATATAGAGAGAGAGAGAGAGAGAGAGAGAGAGAGAGAGAGAGAGAGAGAGAGAGAGAGAGAGAGAGAGAGAGAGAGGAGAGAGAGAGAGAGAGAGGAGAGAGAGAGAGAGAGAGAGAGAGAGAGAGAGAGAGAGAGAGAGAGAGAGAGAGAGAGAGAGAGAGAGAGAGAGAGAGAGAGAGAGAGAGGGAGAGAGAGAGAGAGAGAGAGAGAGAGAGAGAGAGAGAGAGAGAGAGAGGTGATTGGCCGAAGCCCACGGTCCCTCCTCCACCCCTGGCTTAAGTCGGAGACTTATTCGCCAGGCCGCTTTCCTGAAATAGACTTATTTCTTCTGTGCTCTTCTGTCTTCTTATCATAACCGGGCACTCTTCTAGTGCCCACCCAACACACCTCTCCCCTTTCCTAGTACCCAAGCACTAGGATCATCGGATTTTTGTTTTTCTTCTTTCTTCTTTTTTCCCCTCCTACTTTCTTTTTTCCTGTGTTTCAAGTTGCAGTCTATCCTCTTGCATTTTCAAACTCGTGTTTCCTGCTTCCAATTCTCCTGCACATTCTTGAGAACACCTCAGCTGCTTCCTTGCACCGTAGAAAGTTTCGCTTCTCCCAATTACAATTCTTTCCTCGGAGGAATTCCCTCATTTCACTTCTTTCTTCCTCATATAACGTGTCCATGAGAACATCAGAACATGTTGCGACGTCTCCAGTTTCCTGCAGTGTGTGCATCTGTCGTCCTCTACTAAATTTAAACTCTTCAGCTTGGATTTGAAGTTCCCGTGTCCGCTAACAAATTGCGTTGTGTAATGGTCTGTCTCCCAATGGATTTCCTTCCTTTCTCTGACATCAGGCACGAAGGCAAATGTCTCCCTACCTTTAGTGCTTGCTTCCCATCTTCGCTGCCATTCATCTAGTGTTTCCTCTCTGCGCAACCTCTTGCTTTCCTTGCGGTCCATCCCTGCTTCCTTATCTCTTTTTCGCTGAAGTCTTTCTTCGACCATAAGATCCAACGGAATCACTCCTGCAATTACTCTTACCGCTTCGTGGGACATTGTGCTGTAGCCCTTTACTACACCTAACAACAGTGTTGGAAGATTGACTACAAGTAATCTATAGTCAAAATAAATAATTGAATTCATAGGTTGTGATGACATCTGATGGTGTATGTTTTTTGTTTACTTGTTATGATGTTAAAGATAGTTTCATATAAAGAGTCTTTTAATTTCATGTAGAATTTAGCCGTTTGAGTATTAATCGTTTTAAGTATCAATCAGTAAATTCATCAAAAATAATTATAAAATGAGAACAACACTTTTTCTATAGTTTTACCAAGTTTTTCTCAGATAGTGGCAACCGTGTCAGGATGGATCTATCGATTTGTAAATAATGTTCTAACAAAAAATAAAAGTAATAAATGGGATCTAACTTGTGAAGAGTTTTCATTTGTGGAGGATAAACTGATATCTCTTGTGCAAAGTGAATCATTTTCCGGGGTCTCTGATCCTAAACTTAGTAGTTTAATGCCTTTTGAGGACGAAAAGGGCTTAATAAGTGTGAAGACAAAAGTATCTCATAGAGATGATACTAATGACTTTTGTTATCCTATTGTGCTTCCATGTTCAACTAACACTATTGTTTTTATGTTAATAACAACAATAGTGAATTGCCCTTGTGAATGTCCTAATGGGCATTCACAAGGGCAACTGCCACGTAGGTAGTCAGATGATAATGACGATTTTAAGACAACGGTTTTGGATCCTTGGAGGAAGAAAATCAATAAAAATGTCCTAAAGCCTTGTATAATATGTAAAAGACACTCATCTAAAAAAGTTGAGTTCACTCCAACTCCATTACCTCTAGATCGGGTAAGAAATACAAAGGTTTTTGAAGTAACAGGTGCTGATCTTGCTGGTCCTATATATTTGAAGAGAGCAAATGGAACCTGTAAAGCATGGATATGTTTATTCACTTTTGGTGTATACCGAGCTGTGCACTTAGAGTTACTGTCATCGTCAAGCACGGATTGTTTTCTCATGGGACTGAGAAGATTTATAATTCGACGAGGACGACCTAGTGTAATTTATAGTGATCACGGAACAAACTTTACTGGATCAGATAATGCTTTGAAAAATCTAAATTGGACTTTAATTGAACAATATAGTTCTGTTAGGAAGATTCAATGGAAATATTCACCACCAACTGGTCCATGGTGAGGAGGCTGGTGGGAAAGGTTAATTGGAATACTTAAGAAGTTGCTACGCAGAGTGTTAGGAAGATCATCGGTGAATGAAGAGGAAATGCGAACTATTCTTTGTGATTGTGAAGCTGTCATCAACTCAAGACCTTTGACATATGTGTCTGATGATACAAAAGACTTGACTCCTCTAACTCCAAGCATATGTTTGCAAGATGTCGAAGAAGTTGGGATACCAGATTTTGATCTTGTCGAAGCTGCTGATCTTAACCAACGATTGAACTACCACCAAAACTTGAAGAAAAATCTCATGCAAAGATTTCGCTCTGAATACCTTGGCTAGTCACAACTTCATGCTAATCAACACAAGCCCTAGGAGCTGACTATTGGAGAAGAGGTATTAGTTGGGAGTGATGGGTTAAAGAGATTAAATTGGCCTTTGGCACGTATTGAGGAACTAATCCAAGGAAAAGATGGGAATGTGCGACCTGTTAGGCTAAAAACACAAAAGGGTGAACTAATAAGACCTGTTCAACGAATATTTTCTCTGGAAATAAAGTGTAATGTCACAGAAGACAAAAATATTCAAGAATGTCTGCAACAGTCAGCAAAACAAGTTTCTGGACAGACATATGATAGAACAGAGACAATTGAAGATTCAAACCCTCCATCTCAAGAGTTGAGACCTAGAATAAAATATTCAAGAAGTGGAAGGGCGATACCTACTCCTCTCAAGTTCGAATAACAAATGTAGTACGTTATATGTGAATGAAGTTCATTTCTATTTTTGTTTGGTGGGAGGGTGTTGGAAGATTGACTACAAGTAATCTATAGTCAAAATAAATAATTGAATTCATAGGCTGTGATGACAGCTGATGGTGTATGTTTTGTTTACTTGTTATGATGTTAAAGATAGTTTTATAAAAAAAAATCTTTTAATTTCATGTAGAATAAAAAGGTTTAATTTAATCGTTTGAGTATTAATAAAAAAAAGTAAAATCAGTATCAATCAGTAAAATGAGAACAACACTTTTTCTAAAGTTTTACCAAGTTGTTCTCAGAAACAGCTTCCATTGCAAACTCATCAGTTTCGATTTTTCTCCTCTTCCTCTCATCCGTTGACCCCACATTTCACAACTATACAACATAATTGGCTCCAAAGCCCCAATATATAGCCTCCTCAGATTTTCACAACGCATCCCGTTGTTCGCCTTAGTCCAGTCGTTTCAGTTTTCCAAATGCCTTCATCGTCTTATCTATCACATTTTCGTAGTGTCCTGCAAGCTTCAATCCACTTCTGATCACCGCTCCTAAGTACTTAGTTTCATTCGAGCATCGGATTATCACATCCCCCACGTTCACTTTGATAAATCTTTCCACAAGTTTGCCTTTTAGCAGCACCATCACAGTCTTCTCCTTTGAAAAGGTTAACTTTCTCTCGTCGCCCCACCTTGTGACCAGTTCCAGAGCTCTTGTTACCTTACGCATCAATTCAGGGCTCGTATCAGCCTTCACCATTTGCAGTCCGTCATCCGCATAGGCTCATGCACTGATTCCTTCTTCAAACGGTAGCCTAAAAAAACCGTCAAAGAGGTTTTTACACAGGAGTGGTTTTACACAGGGAAGCGGGCATCCCTTTGTGATCCTCTTGCTGGCTTCGCCGTTTTCAGCCCTCAGTGTAACTGTCCTGCCCCGGGAGTAGTCCCTTACCAAACGGTAGATGTTATTTGGACATCGCCATTCCCTGAGCACCCTCAGTATTTTCGGCCACCAAGCGGAGTCGAAAGCTTCAGAGATATCGAAGAACAAACCTACGACATATTTCTCCTCAGATTCTTTAACTTCTCTCGTCGTATCTAGCAGGGCATTGATTGTTCCTACTCCTTCTGTGAATCCATACTGTGCTGTGTTTGTTCTAATTTCTCTTTCCATCCACTGTGTCATCTTCCTGACTGTCATCCTCTCGCCTACTTTCCCAGAACCTGCAGAAGGGTTACCGGCCTGTATGACTTCACCTTACTTGGATCTTTATCATCGCTCTTCAGAAACACTTTCACAATTCCTTTCTTCCAAACGTCTGGGAACACACCCTCTCGCAACATCTTGTTGTAGAAGCTCAGCAAAGTACCTTTAATTCTTCCGTACATCCTCTTCACAACCTCTCCCTTAATCCCAGTGCTTTCTTATCCTTCAGCTCTTTGATGCTTGTGGTCAGCTCCTGCTCCGTGAAGTCCCCCTCGTCTGGTCCGGTGCTCTCTTCCGTCACCAATCTTCTAAGTACTGCCTGGTCCTCGTTATCCTCTTCTTCCCTGTCATCCGTCAGTGGTCCTTTAATCATTCTCTCCAATGTCTCCTCTACAGTTTCAGTCAACGTGCCGTCTTCCTTCTCCAAACCGACCAATAGTTTCCTTCTTCAGCTTACCTGCTACAATCTTGTAGACCTTACCCCAAGGGTCGCCTTCCTCTTCAGCAATCAACTTTTCCCACTTGAGAGGAAAAATGGGGGATTTGGGGGGAAACTCAAAATTTTCAACTGCAAACCCCTATCGAGTACCCCTCATTTCAAAGAGCTTTCAAAAAGTAGATGGATGGCGAAAGTTGGAGGTCGTTAACGTGTTTCTATCAAAATTGGTAGCATGTCAAAGTTTCAAGAAGTCATATTCAAAACTTTGTACAGCTACCAATTTCAATAGAATCACATTAGCTATCTCCAACCTCCACCATTCGCCTATTTTTTAAAAGTTCTTTAAAATGAGGGGTCACTCGATAAGGGTTTGCATTTGAAACTTTTGAGTTGCCCCCAAAATCACCCATTTTTGGGGGACACTCAAAGTTTAAAATATCACCAAAAGAGACCACTTTTTCATTGAATCACATTTTTCCCAGGGTCGTTCCATTTTTAAGTCACTAAAGGTGAATTAAAACTCCAAACGTCCTGACGCTAGGTTTCAAGAATGTATTTTATTCAAAACTTTGACAATCTGTCAATTTGGAAAGAAACACGTTGGAGACCTCCAACTTTTGCCACTCATCTACTTTTTGAAAGCTCCTTAAAATGAGGAGTCACTCAAAAGGGGTTTACGTTTGAAAATTTTGAGTTGCCCCCAAAATCCCCCATTTTTGGGGGACAGTCAAATTTTTTTAACGTCAAAAAATAATTTGGGTTGAGTTAGTATCATTCCCCAAACGTTAATTTTTTGTCTTAACAAATAAAAAATTAAAGAGGGGGAACGGACTTTTTTACATACTGTATATATCAATTTAAAGAGGAGAAAAAACACAAAATATTATCATTTTTACGCAATAAAAAACTCCAATTCAAAAACATTTCACACGTCGGGAGCTGAAAAACTGTTTATTTCCTTTGCATTCACGAAGTACTACTATTAGTTTACATGAAAAATGGATTCCAAAGGGGGTGGATTTAATTTGATGTTAATGTGACATTTTGTTAACTGATAATGAAGGTTTAAAGTGTCATACTGTGTTTAATTTTAGGGTTTGACACCATTAGATGATGTGTTGAGTAGCGAAGATAGCTTTTGTGGGGAGCTATAAAGACGACGTGATGAGAAATGCCGCTTGATGACGTCATCACCTGGACGCTCCCAGCCCGTTGTCCATCAAGATGACTCATCTTTACGTCTTTTTATATCACTTTCAGGATTGTGAAAACTCTCAAATCATTTTTAATTCTATGAATGAATGCTTTTCTTAGCAAAGACTTGTTAAGGGTTTTATTGTTTGAAAAATTGGAAGAAACTGTAGTTTAACAGGTGGATCTAGCTCAGATTATTATTAATATTATTATGTCTCACAGCAATCGGACGTTGTAAGCTTAAACCTACTAGAACATACTGTATTGTTTCTCGTTTTGCTAATTTACCGACTCAAAATTCCATCTAAAACTCTGTAGACTGGAATACTTACACAGAGGCTTAAAAAATAATACCATTTTATTTTAGTTACTTTTATTTTAAAGTCGGGTTTGATGGCAGGATTGCAGGCTGGTTGTGAAGATCTTTGGGTTTTCGTTCTGAACCCAAGATTGTTGTTGTTCGCCATGGAATGTTGGTCATGGATTAGCCCAAATTAGGTTTTACCACAGAGAAGAATCTAACAAAGGTCGCTTTTAAATGGCCAAGTTCAAATGGTCGCTGTTGCACCCTAGTGCTTGCTATTTACAGTTAAATCCAGCTACAGTTATGTTACTAGTTACTAGTTACATCCAGTTACTAGCTACAGTTAAGTTAAATTAGGAGAGGGCAGCGACGGTGCTGCTCTCTCGCGGCGTTAATAGTGAACTATTTTTTATAAGTCCTCGAAACCAGCGCTCGACACCAGCTGAGCGCATAGAAGATACCTCTGTTTCATTCCCCTCTGTGGTGTTACCCATTCTTCGCACGGATGGATAAATAACTGGAAAAAATTAAAAATAGTTCCCATGGAAACCAAATAAAAACTTCCAACATTGGAGACGTTAGTGCGAAATCTATAAATAAAAAGCTTACGGGGTGAAGCCCGAGAGTATAATAAGTATTTATTTCATTAAGCCTCTGCGTTGGCCAGACATATCTTTGACGAAAATTTAATCCCGCTCGAAAGATAGTTTTTCGATTTTTGCTTATAAAGATTAAAATTGTACAGGGTGTTTTTTTTAACGCAACCCATTTTTAAGATTGAATAATACGTATATAAATATGTAATGAGTATTGCTTTATTTATCTTTACATTTTATTTAACCTATTATTTACGTTTGATCACATTTATTTTAAATTACGTGCTCAAACAGTCCGTCATTGGTATTTGTATAAAGTTATGATCTCTCCATCAAATTCCCGAACATCTGTTGCAAGGTACCTCTTTGAATTTTTTGCATTACATATGTTATTTTTGTTTTGAAGTGCTAAACATCTTGTGGATAGAATAATACTACTTTAAATGTCTGTGGCAAATTTCATTCAGATCGGGCAGATCGGGCCACATTTACGCGAGTTATCGTGCTTAAAGACGCACACATTTAAAACGCAACCAAAAACTTTATTTTACCGGTGAAGGATTATTTCCCCCAAGATCCCCGGATTTGACCCCGCTATATTATTTTATTTGGGGATACATAAAAATTAAGGTCTAAGAAAACAATTCACAGGATATTCAGCACCTCAAAACAAACAACAAATTTAATGCAAGAAATTCAAAGAGGTACCTTGCAACACGTGTTTGGGAATTTTATGGAAAGAACATAACTTTGCTCAAGTGCCAATGGCGGACTGTTTGAGCACATAATGTAAACTAAATGTGATCAAACTTATATAATGAATTGTATAAAATGTAAAGATCAATAAAACAATACTCATTTCATATTCATATGTGCATTATTCAATTTTAAAAATGGGTTGCGTTTAAAAAAACACCCTGTATATATATTACATACATACATACATACATGCATACATACATACGTGTATTTATATACATAAATACACATATAAATACATACACACATACATACATACATACATACATAAACAGAGGTTCTACAACCGTTACATGTATGTATACATGTTCTACATATATGGAAACCAACCGTTCTACAATATCCTTAAAACTATTATTACTTTGTAACTTTATGAATGGATGATGTCATTTTTTGTTCGCTTGAATACGAATAAGGCGAATACATACTTACTTAAGTATGTAAGTAAGGCTTTGATACTACAAAATATTTTGAAATGATTTAGTCATGAAAGTTATTTTTTTGTTCAAGAAAGCATAAGAGTAATTTGTCATTTATTTAAAGAGCTGTATTTACTTTATTTAACCAGGCTTTGAAATCATCTGAGCCACTCTAGTACTCGTGAAGTGGGGTTACTTTGAACGTGCTAGATCTCAGTTACCTTTGACAGAGATTTGTAAGCGGTGTCAAAGCTATTGGTAAGGGTCTCTGAACCGATAAATCCCTTTTGGTAATCATATGATCATCGGACCTACAACTATTTTAATTTTCTGTTTATTGAACGCTTGAAGAATTTTACGTTGATTCCGAAAATGACGATCGTTTTTTTCGGGAAAACCTGGAAAAAAGAAAAACACTTTTGTTCCGAAGATTGGACTGTGGGTACTCAAATCTAGCGGATTTTTGTCTTGAACACGAATATGCTATTTTTTTATTAGATTGAACCAAGTGTAAGCAATATATTAGGAACTAATATATGGACCACATCAAAATCTAGTCTATCTAAGAAATTCAATAGGATTCCGGGGTTTTGGATGGGTAATAATTTAGAATCCCCCAACTAAAAAAGAACAATCCCAAAAGGGAAAAATGTCCCGAATAAATGTGAAAACTTCCCGCAAAATGTGAAAATTCCCATTTTAGGGAAATTTTTCACTAAAAGGGGAAGTTTTATGACTATCGAGGGGACCCAGTGGAATTCCGGGGTTTCTTAGGGCAAACTTAATTGAACAACCGAACCAATTAACTAACCTATACAAACGTATTCATTTGAATGACGTCGAAGGTTAGGCTATGTTGGATTAGGTTGGGATAGGTTAGGTTAGGTTAAATTAGGTTAACTTGGATTAACTTTTTAATTGGCTATGCCGGAGGCCGGGGTCGTTGGCCAGAGGCCAGAGGCATAACCAATTAAGAAGGTAATCTCAGTTAACCTGACTTAGCCTAACCCAACAGACCTAACCTAACCTAACCTATTCCAACACACCCAACATGACCTAGCCAGTCGTTCCTTCGGCCTCATACAAGTGGATAAGGAAAGGTTGAAAGGAAGCTTAAATTAGGTTGATTTCTTTAGGTTAGGTTAGTGTAGGTTAGGTTAGGTTTGGTTAGGTCAGCTTAGGGCTATTCTATGTATGTATTTAGGGGAACCAGTAAGATCTGGGGGTAATGGGAAGGTAACAATATTAGAATTTCCTTGCTAAAATGGATAACAGTTCACAAGAGAACTTTACATGAAACTGTTCTATTTCTTATGAACTGGATAGGGGAAAAATTAAAACTAGGTTTAATTTTAAATGTCATTTTAAGGTCCAACTCATGTCAATTATGATTCTAGTACTATTTTATATACTTATCCATAAAATGGGGATGCTAGAGTGGCAAACTAAGGCTATTTTTAACATCGAAGGTCAAATTTCACAGGGCCGAAAATACAGAAGCAGGTATCATATAATTTCGTAAGTCAAAATTGTGGGCGTCTGGCAACTAGTAGAAAGATGGGAGAGGGCTCAAATTAAATGTCTTTAATCCTTGATGGTGGAAAAATAGAATAATTTCCAAAATGGTAATATAAAATTATATTTAACGTAAAGTTTTCTCCATAAGATTAGCATTGGAAGTCAAAAGTCTGTTTATATACATGTGATACCGATTCTTGATTAAAACAAATGACGTATGGTGGATTTAAAAGCCAGTTTAAAATGAAAGTATTTTTTACCATAATAAAGAACGATTGTGTTGATTTAAATGTTCCCATATTGCAATTAGGGGCTTTTAACCCCTTCAAGTCACTAGTTGAAAAAAAACTTGTAATAATGGTATCCAAACAAACTCAAGATATTGACTTGGGACCATCACCGTTAGTTGCGGGGTGGTAAACACCTAATTTTAAATTGGATTCATTTTAATCCGCCATCTTGGATCCACCAAATTGGATACAAGATATTTTTTAAGCATGAATGTAATTGTGTGATACATCATAATAAACTATATGTTCACGCTGATTACAATGCCTCAATCCGTTTGGAAAAAAACATTTTTTCGGTCGTAGGATATAGCGTGTTTATTTTTGTGTGCACGCCATTGGGATTTTGTAAACTGTAAGAGATTCAAGAAAGGCTAAATTAGCGAAGAGATGCGTAGTGATAGGACAAGTACAATGGCGGTGAGCAATTGAAATATTCCACAAAACTCGATCGCTACGCTCAAAAAAACATATCTGCCCAAAAAACTGAAATTATTGCCCATAACTCGCTTACTTTTTAATATACAAAATTGTAAGTAGGGTCAAATTTGCACGACATTATCTTTCCTCTATTTCTTTTCCAGACATGTTATATGATATTCCAATTTATTTAATTTCAGTTTTAATAACTATTCAAATTTATTAATTTTTCGGTGAATAATTATTGTAACTTAACCGAAGAAGACAAAAATATTTTGTTTATTATTCCTTCAGAGGAAACCTAATCACTTTAAAATACATGAGAATGCAAACACGGGATGATGATTGTTAAATAATTGTTTCTCCTTATAGCAAAATACCCCCGTTAGAGCAGACCTGCATACTCAGCGAATTTAAAATGCAAAAGAACATATTTCAATCCAACATAGTGAGATTTGACATATTTTTGTAAGCTTCATAAAAATAACATGGGTAAGAAGTATGCAGGCTTGCTGCTAGAAATATGTTAAAACTCGATGTTTTAATTCAATATTTTTATGTATATTTATAATTAAATACCTGGGGACCGAGCTTCGCTCGGGGGAAAGCAGTAACATTTTCAAATATACATGTTCATATTGCTCCCCACAATGACAATTAGCTTTGCAATTTGATTTACTGAGGTTTAAGTTTTGTTCATTGAATTTAGTCGGTCTTTGTTTTCTAATCGATGCTCTCATTGCTCATTTCAATGGCCAAGCGCTGTGACGAATGTTGTATATCCCAACGGTGCTTTCATGAATTGCTCGACACTGCCATTCGTTACAATATCACAGAAAATGCAAATTGTATGATCTTACGTCACAAATAATCTATCTTCTATCCATCTATATTATTAATTCTGTAAGTGATTTTTTTAATCAAAGTTGTGCATGAGATTTTTCCAGCTCGCAGGATGACAGGTGATGGCTCAAATAAAAGGTTTCGGACCCAGGGGGTCGGGAAAAATAGCAGATTATGTCCAAATATACCAGAAAATGAGAGATAACGAAAAATATCCTCCATTTAAAATGCATTGGGATTGAAAAGATTGAAAAACGTCTGCTTTGTTTACATTAAACATGTGGTGCTAATGCTTGATTCAAAGCCATATGATAGATGTTGACATGTGGGATTTGTTTCAAAATGCAGCTAACTATGCACGTTCATTTTACTATAACAAAAAATATTTTAAATTTAAGATTTTCTGATTTTATAATAATTAAGGGTTTGAGTTTTTCACAATTTAAAATTATAAATACCCCCGTTGCAGCAGACCTGCATACTCAGCGAATTTCAAGTGCAAAATAGCATATTTTAATCCAATATAGCAAGATTCGACATGTTTTGGTAAGCTCCATAAGAATAACATGGGGAATGAGTATGAAGGTTTGCTGCTACAGGTATATTAAAACTGGCTGGTTTCAATTCTATATTTAGTAGATCTGAACTAGAAGAAGCTATTTACCAAGTTTTATCAAGATATGTTGACAAATAAGCGAGATATAGAATTTTATTTATTTCCCATAAGGTTAACATTGGGAGAACGTACTGTGTTTACCACCTTCAATATCTTGGCAACCAATGACATAGAGCAATGATTCAAATTACTAAATTGTTTGTTTTTTCGAGCTGAATTCAATGGTGTCAACAAAAATTCGATAAAATTTATTTTTCTATATAAAAAACTCAAAAAACACATTTTTGGGGGGGTTTGTCCCCCTTTACCCCCCCTTCCAATGGTCCGATCGGGCTGGTTTACGAACTCGTCCGAATAATGACTACTTTATACGTCCGTGCCAAATTTCATTCCAATCGAACCATTTTTGCGAGCGCTATCGTGCTCACAGACACATATATATATATATATATATATATATATAAAATTTTGAACGAATAGTGTTTTTGGCTCCTGGGGGCCCCAAAACGAAAAGTTATAGTGGTCCCGGGCTTAGGTCTTACCATGAGACCTACGGTAATAGCTTCTTCCCTATAGGGGAAATTCGCTAAAAGTTAAGTACGTTTGTTTAGTTTATGTTAAACTATGCAGATTTAATACCAAATGATCTATACATACATATATTATATATATATAATTACGTAAGCGAAGTTTTTGCAAAGGAATTGTGGGCGTTTGGAAGGTCGCAGGATGATTAGATGGGGGGGGGGGCTGAAACTGAAGGTCTCCATCTCAGGGACTCGGGGAAAATACTGAAATTGCTTTAAGCTTACTATAAAATGAGAAATAACGTAAAATAGCTGTTATTTAAAAACCATTAGGATACTAAAAGGTCTGCTTTGTTTAGTTAAAACCAAATGCTAGAAATAATCATAATTTTGTGGACCAAAAAGCCTATTTTCTAAGAAGGTATTTTATACTATAGTAAAGAAGGATTATGCTTAGGGGCTATTAGCCCCTTTAAGCTTCTAATAATAATAAATTTCATAAATTATTATAAATTTTCGGAGCATCTAAATTTTGAAGTACAAACTGAAGTTTGAGTTAGATTGAGTTGAATTATATCACGTTTTTACTTTCTCCGCCCTATACATAGTATATGGAGAAAGTATTGTTTTCGTAAAAATTTTCGAATTTGAGTTGTTAGTGGATATATTCGTTTTAGTGCTCCCTGAATCCAAAAAAGTGGTTTTTGGCGTGGTGTCTGTCTGTCTGTCTGTCTGTCTGTCTGTCTGTCTGTGTGTGTGTGTGTGTGCGTGCGTGCGTGCGTGCGTGCGTGCGTGCGTGCGTGCGTGCGTTCGTGCGTGCGTGCGTGCGTGCGTGCGTGCGTGCGTGCGTGCGTGCGTGCGTGCGTGCGTGCGTGCGTGTGTGTGTGTGGATATATACAAAGATAGAGACGACACCAGTGGACCGATTTTCATGAAATTTGGCATATATGTATAAAGCCGTGGTATCTCCAGGCGTATTTTTCATTTTTTTGAATTTTTGATTTTTAAGGGTATTTGCCCCATAAAAACCCATAAAAAATGACAAAAATCTAAATTTCTCAAAAACGGCTCTAACGATTTTGATAAAAATTTCATGGTTTTTAGTGATTAAGACGGCAAACAAAATGACACCACCCGCATGTCTGTAAAAATTCAGGTTCAGAAGTTATGGAGGTTTAAGTGTTAAGAAATTCATATTTTTCAAATTTCACTAAATCTGTGACTTCTAAGGAAAATATACTTGCAACCATTAAATTTGACTTGAAAAACTAAATAATCTAGTATTTTGAATCATTAGTTTACGTCAACTGGTTGCGGAGATAATTGATATTTTAGTTCGGCGGTAAACGCAGTACGTTGTCCAATGTTATTCTTATGGCAAATGTTTAAAAACCGATATCTCCGTTATTTACTTAGCGATTTTGGTAATATTTGGTATATATTTGTGTGATAATTAACTATTAATTTGTTTTATTTCAATAAATATGTTTTCTGGTTTTAAATGACTTGAAGGGAGAAAGTATGTGTCAGTTTCCTGATACCGTTTATTTTCTGATATGAACCTTGTCCAAATGAAATAAACTTGTTCTCTGTAGATCTTTGAGAATTTGCTTATCTTTATTTCCTAAATTGTATTTGCGAACTTTAAGAAACATTAAACTGATGATTTGAATTTAGTAAATCTAAATCATAAAATCACCTTTATGTAAACAAATACTCGTTGTTGCTTTGATATTAATTATTTATAATTGACCTAAAACACAGCTGTTTACCTGTCTGGGATTTTTAGATGGGGATAAGACTCCATGAGCAATCTGTACTCAATTGTATTATCCCTGTTCTATTCTACTGTACTGGGAACGTGCTATAAAAGTTTTAAGTGGCTTTGTCATGAACAGCGGATGTTTCTTTTGTTTATTTTTTTGTTGTTATTGGCAACTCATATGACCCCATGTTAAAAATTATCAATTTTAAATTTAATTTTTCTAAAAATTTGCGTTTCTACAGCAAATGCAACCACGTAGGTGAACTTAAAAATAAAAACGACACCTACATGCAAAATTTTATCAAAATCGTTAGAGCCGTTTTCGAGATAGGATTTATAAATATTCAATGCTCATCTAAAGTAATAGGATTGTTTTCTAACATATGCTTTCTGTTGATATCTTTTGTTTTTATAAAGATGTAAATAAAGTAGTGAATGTGAGTGTTTTCCTAAACATGATTTTTATTTAAAATAATTGAAAACTACTCAAATTTGGCGACGTGCTGTACGAATCCACATCTGAAAGGATTATTCTGCACATAATATTGTCAGATAAGTGAATAGTATTATGGAATTTATATTTTTAATTTCATAAAAATTATAAACAAACAGCAATGTCTGTAACAGGGAGGATTAATTAATGAATTTTCAGATGACTTGGAAGATTTTAATAGTTATTTAGAGCGATTTGATCTCTATTGTAAAGCTAATTCAATTAAAGATACTGCTAAAGTACCTCTATTTTTAACTGTTATTGGTCCTAGGACGTACGGTGTCCTTAGAAATCTTTTAACACGTTAATTGCCACGCCGACCGGGCGGAGCAACCTGCCGACCCGATCGGGTCGGAAACCGGAGTAGTGCAGCGTTTGACCGAATCGCCGATAGATGTCTCTGGTAGGCACCTAGTGGCACTCTGGGGAACTAATACGTCGTAGTACATCCCAAGCCTTCTAGACAGCGTTGCAGCAGTTTTCTAAAGCTACTGGAAGTGACTCAAGCATTCGCGTCAATTACGCCGATCCGATCGGTTCGGCAGCGTTTCCTAGCAACATTTCTCATTATTAAAAACTATTTAATATCGTTGAATACACCTAATATATCATTGTTCTTGAGTTGATTTTATCTTTTGTGTGTCCAAAAAGCGTTTAAAAATTATTTTACTGGTATATAGCATTGTTTTCATAGTTTCTAATTTTGCTGTGTCGGTCCGATCGGTTCGGCACGTCAAAATAGCATCGAATATTTCTTTAAAAAAATTAATGCCGACCCGATCGGTCACCAATTTTTTTACGTGTATTTTTATTTATTTCGTTAAAAGTCATCATATCTAACCTCAGAAAGTACAAAAAACATCACATAACTAGAATTTCAACAAAAAATGTGCGTGGCACTACGGTACATGATACATGATGTTTCCATCCGTAGTTCTTTGCCGTAAGGAATTGGATAGGTCAAGGTAAAAGAACAAAGAATAACTTAGCCTAATTTATTACTAACTTTGTTACCATTGAGGTAACTGTCAACGTCATAGAAACTTGACTCCTCCAGGTAATTCTTTACTTCTGATTTAATTTTTTTATGTTTGGTATCTATAGCAGTTTTCTTCGCAAGGCCTGGTACAGCTTCATTCCAATGTAATCTGGTTTGTGTTCAAAGGCGGTTAGTCTGTGCTGAATTGCATGCATGCCCTTTTTCCGGGTGTTGTAGTTATGATTTGTAAAAATTGGTGAGATGTTCTGGGATTTTATGTAACAAACTAATTCGAAAATGAAAAGTGAGGGAACCGTGAGAAGGCCAAGTTCTTTGAAAGCATTTCTGCAACTGGTTTGCGGTGACATACCTAATATTGCTCGAACTGCCTTTTTGTGCCAGACAAAGATCTGGTCGAGGTTTTTCTTAACAGCTCCCCACAGAATAATTGAATATGAAATATGTTGTTCAATTAGCCCAAAATAAACAAGTTTAGAGAGATCGAGGCTTCTAAAGGTCCTTATCCTTCGCAGGACACAGATTCCTCGGGCCAGCGATCCCTCCAACTTCCCAACCCAGTCTATCATCCAATCTCACCCATAGGAAGTCCGCGGTTTTTGAAATTTTGATTTGATCCTTTCCAATAAATAGGTTCGGAGTCCTATTATTTTTTGAATTTTGTTTCTGTGCAGTTTGGATACACATGTACCCTGTCTTTTGAGATTTTAATTTCAGTTTGTTTGAGGAAAGAAATCTGCCAAATTGTTTGCTTTTTCATTTGACTCTGCCTCTAGTACCGCATAGTCTGACCCCTTTACGAACAATGTTGTGTCGTCCGCAAAGAGATAGACGTTGCTCTCCGGAACTGAGTCTGTTATGTCATTGATATAAACCAGTAAAAGGAGAGGCCCAAGGACAGATCCTTGCGGAACGCCATTGGTGATGAGTTTTTTTTATGAAGAAACTTTGCTCAATTTTGAGTCTGACTTTTGTTGGATTTCGGTGATTTGGAATCGGTTGCTCATATATGAAAAGAGTCACCTCAAAGCCAAACCCGAAATTCCAATTGTAGCCAATTTTTCCAATAAATTAGCAGGATCAACACAATCGAAGGCCTTGGAAAGATCTGCGAAGCAGCCAACCACTGCTTCTCCAGCCTCCATTGCATCAATACTGCTGTTAATAAAATCAACGAGTGCCAATTTAGTTGATTTGTTTCGTCTGAAGCCATACTGTCTGTCACACAGTATGTTATTTTTTCCAAGAAGTTACTAAGTTGCTCTAAAACAACTTTTTCAATCAATTTGGAAACAACCGGTAGGAGAGAGATTGGACGATAGTTTCCTGGGTGGGTCCTATATGATTTTAACACCGGGTAGCTAACGTGTTTTAACACCTGAAATACCAGCAGAAAAAGGTTATGATGATCTGGTGAATATTCTCAAAACTCATTTTAGCCTGATCAAGTCAGTAATAGCTGAAAGATGTAGGTTTCACAAAATATTCCAAAAAGAGGGAGAGACATTAGCTCAATAGCAGTAGAAATAAAACATATTTCAGCAAGCTGTAATTTTGTAACTTTCTTGGGTGAAGCGATTAGGGACCATGTTGTAAGTGGTATTAGGGATGAAGACATTCAACAAAGATTAATGGTCGAACAAGATGAATCATTTTCTGAAATAGTTCAGTTAGCATGTAATTTAGAAGCTGCTAAAACCGAAAAACGCAATTTTCACTCGCAGCAAGAGGTAGGAGATATAAATTTACTTTATAATAAGTCTAAATCAAGTCAAAACTATGATAAATCAAGTAAATCTAAGTCCAATACATTCAAGTCTCTAAGTTACAAGGTAGGATATTCCAGTAAGGGTAATTATGTATGTTACCGATGTGGTAAGTCAGGACACTTAAGCAACTCTTGTTTCCACAAAAATGCTAAATGCTTCTCTTGTGGTAAACTCGGTCATGTATCTTCTGTTTGTAAAACAAACTGTAATAAGTCAAATGTAATGCAAAACAAGAGTAAGCGTCAAGTTAACTTAATTGAAGACACTGATGAGTGTTATGATTCAAATTCACTTTTTGAAATGAATGAAATGTCAATCAATTCCATTAATAGTTATAAAGTCAATTTTGTTGTGGAAGATAAAACATTGGAGTATGGTCATAGACACAGGAGGTGTATATTCTGTGAAACCAGAACAGGAATAGTGATACCAGAATATCATAGTAAGTTCAAGCATATTAAATTAAGTTCTTCTCATTTAAAGTTAAGGTCTCATACTGGACATGAGTTAAAGCTGTTAGGTGAAATACAGGCAAATGTAAAATATCATAATCAAAATTTGAATCTACCAAATTGTAGTGGCCGGAACAAGATAACAACAACCCAGTTTATTAGGTAGAAATTGGCTTGAAAAATTGAAACTCGATTGGACCTCAATTTTTCAGATCGGAGAGGAATCAGGGACTCAGGTAGTTAAAGTAGATAATCTTAAGCATACTAACCTGGAAGATAAATTGAAAAGTAAACATAATAATGTATTTGAGGGAATAGTAGGAACAATTAAAGGGATTACCACTGAAGTAATTGTTGATGAAGATGCAACTCCAATTTTTCGTAAGGCACGTCCAGTTCCTTATGCTTTAAGGGAAGCAGTTGAAAAGGAACTTGATAATTAAGTTAAGTCAGACATTATTTATCCAGTAACAAATTCCGAATGGGCCACACCTCTTGTTGTGTTCCAAAAGGAGATGGTAAATATGTACGATTGTGTGGTGATTTTAAGCTCACGATTAACCGAGCTATCAAAAATGAACATTATAGCCTTCCAACATCCGAAGATATTTTTGCTAATCTTTCAGGGGGGAAAATATTTTCCAAAGTTGATCTTAAAAGTGCTTATCTACAACTTGGGGTTAGCAAAAAATCTCAACCACTACTAACTATTAACAGTCATAAAGGACGTTTTAGATTTAAGAAATTACCATTTGGCATTGAGAGTGCACCTTTTCAATTTCAAGCTGTCATGGATCAAATCTTACATGGTTTGAAGGACACATATTGTTTTCTAGATGATATTTTGGTAGTTGGTTTTTCTTTATAAGATGCGTTACATAAAACTGAATCTCTCTTAAAGACACTTTTGAAATATGGTATTATAGCTAATGCACAGAAAAGTGAGTTATTACGTGAAAGCCTAATCTACATGGGCCATCGTATCGATTCAGAGGGTATTCACCCAACAGATCAGTTAGTTAAAGCTATTCTAGATGCTCGAATTCCTGAAGATGTAGGACAATTAAGAACCTATTTAGGACTTCTAAATTTTTATTGTAGATTTTTACTCAACCTTGCAACTGTTCTACATCCACTGCACCAATTATTGCAAAAAGATGTTTCTTGGTTTTGGGACAAGGCATGTAATGAGGCTTTTGAAACAAGTAAACGTCTTCTTGTTCAAGGTCAAGTGTTAGTACCATATGATACTAAGAAACCAATTGAAATTTCTTCCGATGCCAGCAGTTATGGTTTAGGTTGTGTTATGAATCATGTTATGGCTGACGGTACTCGTAGACCAGTAGCATTTGCTTCCAGAACTTTGACCAAGGCGGAGAGAAATTATGCACAGTTGGACAAAGAAGCACTTGTCATCATTTTCGCAGTGAAGAAATTTCACAAGTATATTTATGGTCGTAAATTCACTTTGATTACTGATCATGCTCCTTTAACAGCTTTATTTGGTGAGAAGAAAGGTGTTCCTGTTATGGCTGCTGCTAGAATGCAACGTTGGGCACTAATGTTGTCCGCATATGATTATCATATTGTCTACCGAAAGGGATCTGAGCTGATTGAAGCAGACGCATTGAGCAGACTGCCAAGGGAATTAAATAAAGCTCGTGAGGTAAATGTTAACTTCTTTGCACCTTTTCCAGAATTACCAATTACAGCAGCAGAAATTGAGAAAGCAACAAGGCGTGATCCAGTACTATCAAAAGTATTAGATTTAACATTTAATAGCTGGCCGATGAACCTAATGTCGAGACTAACTTAAAGCCACATATTGTCAGGAAAAATGAACTTTGCATTGAAGCAGGTTGCGTCTTGAGTGGAAATCAGGTCATTATTCCTAAATGTCTACAGAACTCAATACTAAACCTTCTACATGAACATCATCCTGGAATATGTAGAATGAAAGCTTTGGCAAGAAGTTTTGTTTGGTGGCCAAAATTAGATGAAACCATCGAGATGTTGGTAAAAAATTGTTCTGTTTGTCAAATGACTCGAAACACTGCACCCAAAGTTCCTTTGCAATCTTGGACTTGGCCTGAGAGAAAATGGTACAGAGTTCATGCAGATTTTGCAGAAAAGAAAGGACATAAATTTCTAATTTTAATTGTCAGTTTTTCCAAAGGGTGGAAGTCTTCCATACGCCCAACACTTCAATCGAATCTACCATATCAAAATTAAGAACATGTTTTTCAGCTTATGGCGTTCCGAACAATTTGGTTACAGATGGATGTCCACCATTTAGATCTGGGGAATTTGAAGGTTTTCTGACATCAAATGGAGTGAACCATATTTTTACACCTCCATATCATCCAGCAAGTAATGGACAAGTTGAGAACATGGTGGCGACTTTCAAAACATCATTACTGTGACAAGTTTTGCAAGACAAACTAACAGGCCCCAAAAGAAGTATACAACACCGACTTGACTGTTTCCTATTTGAATATAGGAATACACCTCATTCCGTGACAGGGAAGACACCCGCAGAACTGTTCCTCGCATTTAAACCTAGGACGAGACTCACACTCCTAAAACCACACCTCAGTTGAAATTAAAAGGGAGAAAACCAAAGAAATCTGTGATCGAAATCGAGGATCTCCAAGACATTTTACAGAGGGGGAAGAGGCTATGGTGAAAAGTGTGAGAAATGAAGAATGTAAGTGGATGCCTGGAACGATTGTTAAATGTGTAAGTCCTGTTACCTACCTGGTAAATATAGGCGGACAGAAACGCATTGTTCACGCGGATCACCTAAAGAAACAAGCTAAGGTTGAGTTATCAACAAAACACTCGGCAAAACCAAACTTTACCGAACAAGCTGGTGGTTACCCCGAGGTTTTGAGGAGATCCAGCCGAAAGAAGGGCTCCAACAAAAAATGAATTTATAAACTTTTGTCAGTTGAAGAGGAACGTTTCCTATTGAAGAGGAGAAGAGTGTTGTATATTTATAATTAAATAGATGCTTGAAGGGGCTAATAGCCCCTACGCATAATCCTTCTTTACTATAGTTCAATTTGGATCCACAAAATTGCATTTTCAGTATTTTCCCCGAGTCCCTGAGATGGAGACCTTCAGTTTCAGCCCCCCCCCCCATCATCAGCAACCTTCCAAACGCCCACAATTTCTTCGCAAAAATTTCGCTTACGTAATTTTATATATATATATATATATATATAGATCATTTGGTATTAAATCTGCATTGTTATAACACAAACTAAACAAACGTACTTAACTTTTTATAATTTTAAATTATGAAAAACTCAAACCCGTAATTATTATAAAATCAGAAAATCTTAAATTTAAAATATTTTTTGTTATAGTACATTGAACGTGCATAGTTAGCTGCATTTTGAAACAATTCCCACATGTCAACATCGACCATATGGCTTTGAATCAAGCTTTAGCACCACATGTTTAATGTAAACAAAGCAGACGTTTTTCAATCTTTTTCAATCCCAATGCATTTTAAATGGAAAATATTTTTCGTTACTTCTCATTTTCTGGCATGATATTTGGATATAATCTGCTAATTTTCCCGACCCCCTGGGGCCGAGACCTTACATTTGAGCCATCTCCTGTCATCCTGCGAGCTCGCAAACTCTCACATCTTTGATTTTTTTAAATCGCTTACAGCATTAATAATATAGATTGTTTTCTAGCATATGCTTTCTGTTGATATGTTTTGTTTTTATAAAGATGTAAGTAAAGTAGTGAATGTGAATGTTTTCCTAAAAATGATTTTTATTCAAAATAAGTGAAAACTACTCTAATTTTGTAGATCTGAACTATAAAAAGCCATTTACCAAGTTATATCTAGATAATATGTCAAGAAATAAGGAAGATACAGAATTTTTGTTATTTACCATAAGGATGACATAGGGAATGAGTATGAAACATCAGGGATTTTAGACTTAATATACATTATATGTCATCTAGATGAAGCCAAAAACCTAGTTTTATTAAGATATGTTGAGAAATAAGCAAGAAATGGAATTTTACTTATTTCCCATAAGGTTAACATTCGGACAGCGTACTGTGTTTACCACTTTCAATATCTCGGTAACCAAATAATCGATGGACAAAGAGCAACGATTCAAAATACAGAATTGTTTTTCCGAGCTGAATTCAATGGTGCTAACGAAAAATGGATTATTTTTATTTTTCTACGTAACAAACTACAAAACCCAATTTTGGGGTGGTTCATCCCCCTTTACAAGTACAACGGCGGTAAGCAATTAATTGTTTATACTTCCGGTGGTCCGCTTGGGCTGGTTTAAGAACATCATTTATGTGCAACACAAAAAGTTATCATGAAAAGTTATCATGGAATTAAGCTGAGGTCTTACCATGTTTACTACGGTAACAGCTGCTTCCGTTTAGGGGAAATTCGCTAAAACAAAAAAACGGAATATAGGCCCTTATAAATGAAGTTGATCATTGTTGACAGGTTTCGGTGGTAAAGCCAATATCTAGTCGATATTTTCTCTCTATAAATAAATACTAGAGATCGCCTACTGGTCGATATTCAAACCATATAATTTTTTACTGACTGCTCCAATTAAACATATGACTCATTTCGTTTGCATTTTGTAATTATTCATTTATCAACATTGCAGCTCGTAAAGTCAAGGTTCATTTTTGTTAATTTTAAATTAATTTATCTACGATTCTCAAAATCTATAATAAATTTTAATGGGATTGTGCTCATCTACAGGAAAGAACTTACTTCAAAACCGGCGTGCTTAGATTTTTCCCTACTCCGCACACAGGCTGTGAAAAAATGATTACAAAAATCATGCTTGTAAAATATATAAACTATAAATAAATATTTACTAACAATCTTTGAAGATATAGATTTACTTCTAACAAAATACAAATGATTAAAAGTAAATATAAAGTTATTAATGTAAGATGATTAAACCACATTCAATTCACATATATTTGTCAAAACTAAACAAAAATTTAAACTTTATACAATTTTAATTAGTCATCATGGATCTACGTTATCACGTCACTTGGCGAAATGTCAAGCGAAGCTTCTCTGGAGAGTACAAGAGGCACAAAACCTACTTTTGACTCTGACGTCAGTCCCAAACTGCCAATTAGTCAACTAGATATTGAAGGCAAATTAATTGCGCCACTCAAACTGATTAATTGAACAGGTAAGGCTAATTATCAACCGTCAAACCCAAGTATTTGAACAACGTTTCTTAATTTTCTCATTTCCACAATAATTACTCCCTTAAATTTTCTTAACAAGTTTAATTATTTGATTGTTATAAACTAGACTTTTTCATTATTTATTAATAAAATATGTTATTAGTTGTTTGCATTTCTTGAGACTCATTATGTAACTGGAAACCATGAGTCATTTAAAATTCCAACTTAATATATAGAGTTATCACGGACAACTACTTAGCGCAACGCAAAGAACCGTGACATGGGCGAGGAGGAGCCGCGTCCCTTGTGAATCACTTTGGTGCATTGAAGATGCTTCTAAATACTCTAACCGTGCTTTTAGATAATGCTCTTTTTTATTGAGAAATCCCTTTAAAGTACTGACAATTTCCACTAAATATAACATTTTAAAATATGGTTCCATTTCAATTGAATGATTTGCTAAGAAAGATCACTTATCACGGGTTACGTCGGGTTAGGTTACTCAAAACAAATAAAGCAAAGTTGAAAAATAAATCATAAAATTGGTTAAATTTGATATCCTTGTCAACAAAAACTGTTCGCATGCCAAGCTCATAACAGCTCATTTTAAAAACAAAGGATTAAGCATAAATAAATTTATTTGCTTCATTTCTGTACTTCTGTATTTCTGTATTTCTGTATTTTCTCTCTCATTTTATCGCGAACAATCACTATTTTAAGGTCCTTAAACGATGACATTTTAACCATGACTAAATCACAACGTATTACATGTGTCACAACATATACACTCAGTGCCGTAAATATTTGTTTATTTTTACATCACTAAGTTCCTTGGTACTTCAAAGTTGCATGTAATTAACAATTTGTTAATATATTTTCAGAGAACACCGTATAACATGTCACATTTGCAAAGAAAACTACCGACTATTTATTTCCCTCAGAGATAAGGGAGATGTAGGTTTCCAAGAAGTATTGAAGATTTGGAGTGCTGTGTACACTGGGACGAGATGCCATGTTAGCGGATATTGGATGACGTATTGATAATCCCTAGAAACTTATATTCGAAACTACCGTAAACCTTTTATTTGTCTTAAGAAATAATAATCCACTATTTAAAGATAATACTTGTTTTTCTACTTAAAATAATTACATTTAAATATGAGGAACAGCATCTCTAAAACATTTTTAGGCTTTGATGAAAGTTTAATTTTTAAATGTTGCCAGATTAGGGTGGCATTTCTTTTGTAACTATGAATGTTTTTACTGCTGTGAAGTTATTACAATTTCAATATACCACAGTCTCTGTTTCATGTGATTACCACTTAGCAATATCAATGCAATGATACCGTAAATTTGTTTTTACCCGTCCATCAATTTAGGAGTGGGGTTAATAATTTGCCAATTACAGCAATTTAGTCGCCTCCGTTTTATCGTCGTAATCGTATGCATTTTTTGTGAAAAGTGATTACTACTTAAATAGAATCACTACTTTAAAGTGGGTGATTATAAAAGCCACTTCAGATGATTATTTTCATTTTAATTATATCGCTAAACATTCATTTATTAAGCTTCAGAAATAGAATATTTTAGTTATATAAATACAGATATTGGGTGTTATGTGTTATGTGTTTGGGTTTGGGTGTTGGGGGTTGGGGGTGTTGGGTGTTGGGGGTTGGGGGTGTTGGGTGTGATTTTGGGTAGGACACCTCTCTTTGTGTAAAACGGAGAAATATTTTCCAACCCACAAAACAATATTTAGGTCTTCATACTTAGCCTTAAGAATAAGTATAAGGACAGTTTTGGTTGTGCGTATTGTGCTACTATTGATGCTTAATGAGACAACACTAAAGTTTGGACTCTTTACTTTCGCACGTCGTGGAAATAACGCACATCGATGGTAAAATTTATTATATAGATTTTAAGTACGAAAGCCCTAGTTTTGCAATTACTTAACCAAACTGGAGGATTGCCTCTTCTCATGAAAGGATAATAAATATTCTCACTTCTCTTAACAATCTCTGAGGATTTACGCCTGCAAGCAGCTAGCTCTTTGATAAGACAAGATAGCGACCTCTTCGAGATTCAAAGGGAGCTTAGAGCCTTTATGATACGGAATCTGAAATTACTCAAAATAGAAGACATTACCATTTATAGCAGTAAGAAAAAACAATACTACCAATCGATTTAGTTTCAGGAGTGGCTAAGAAATTTCTGTTTTGAGTCTTAATGTCATGAAACATAAAGACATGAAGCCTTAAAGACGTCAACACAAACGTTTATATTGTTTGGTTTTCAATGCTTACACCACACAAAAATATAGCTAACACGCGCTGCTCAGTAGATTTTTGTTATATTTTGAGGCAGGAAACCTGCGTACTCACCACAAATGGTTCAAATTTTGTAGTAACAATTATTGTAGTGATGAACGTTACCTGCAAACTTTAAGACGATTTAAGACGATTGAAATATGGACTTTTTGGCTTTGAAATATCTAATTTTAAGTTTGCTGATGGAACAATGAAATGAAATGAAATGAAAATTCTTTATTTCACCATGCAAAGTTAGGGCCACATGGCCCTTTCTTACACTTAACATGGATTAATTAAATATATACAAAATAATAAACAGAAGGATGAGCTACTGAATAACAAATATTTACATAAAAATATAGCTTAAAAATAAACTTGTCTGATATTTACAGAAAATATATACAAAATCAGCAAATAAAAAAAATATATTTTCCAATCACACACTTAAGCACACATGCATCAGCAATCGCGCAAACGCGGAAACCCTAAGACGCGCCAGCCGAGACCATCCGCTCAAGGTAAAGTGTTTTCAGTGCCGCCACAAACTGGGAGCGCTTATCATGGGATCTGACCTCCATGGGTAAGGTATTCCACAGACGGCAGGCGGTAACAACAAAACCCCTGTCATAAGCTGTGGTCACATGATGAGGTATACGCAAAGTGATTGAGGAAGAACGTGAAATACTATCTTGAGACACAAATTTAAAATCGGTTTTAAAATATTTCGGAAAATTGGTTTTCAAAATTGAGAAAAGCAATGAAAGAAGTTTAATTGCTCTTTGATCATGCAACTTCAAAATGTGTGCCTTAATGTAGCATGGCGTGATATGCTCTTCGCGTCTAAGACCATAAACATATCTCAGGCAATAATTCTGAGATCGCTGGAGCATACCCGCTTGAGTAACTGTCATGTCATTGATCACGGAGTTGCAGTAAGTAAAGTGGGGTAGTACTAAAGATTTAATCAAGCGTAGTTTAGTATGTTGTGGTAAAAAGTTCTGTAATTTTTTGAGTGAATGTATAGAGGCAAAAACCTTTTTACGTATGTCAGTAACTGCGTCATCCCAAGAAAGTGTGGAGTTAAATGTCACTCCAAGATTCTTTACTTTGTCATAGTACGGTAGTGCATTGCCACCAACCGTGATAGGATTGATGGAGTCAAAGTCAATAGAGTTTTGAAGTCGAGAATGGCAAATTACAATCGGTTTAGTCTTTTCATGATTTAGTCTCAGTCCATGGTTTTCAGTCCAAGTAATTATTTTATTTACGTCCTCATTTATCTTTCCAACACAGTCGTTTACGTTAATTGCGGTAAAATTGCAATAAATTTGCAAGTCGTCAGCGTACATGTGGTATTTGCAGTGGATCAGAGTTGTGTGTATGTCATTAACGTATAGAACAAATAGCAGAGGTCCAAGGATTGATCCCTGAGGCACACCGCATGTAACAGTCTCCCAGTCCGATCTTGTATCTCCAACCTCAACACATTGCCGCCGATCTGACAGATAAGATCTCAGCCATTTAAGAACATTTTGAGAAAACCCTATGGCCCTTAATTTCTCCACTAATAAATCATGGTTGACACAATCGAATGCTTTAGAAAAATCAAATAAAGTTAGAATCGATCCCTGTCGTTCCATAGAAAGTCTAATGTCTTCAGTCACTCGAAGGAGTGCTGTTTCCGTACTATGTGCTGTTCTAAAACCAGATTGATAGTCAGATAAAATGTTATTGTCCGTGATGAATTCAGTGATTTGACAGTGAACGATTCTTTCCAAGCCTTTAGATAGAGCGGGCAAAATGTTAATCGGCCTAAAATCACGACAGGTTGTCGGGGCTGAGACCTTGTTTAAGGGACGGATAATGGCAGACTTCCATAAAGAAGGGAAAGAACTGTGTCTTAAAGATGCATTAAAGATGAATGTGATAGTAGGGAGGATAGCAAAGAGTATGTCTTTGATAAGACGAATGAGTATACCATCAGAACCGACAGCATTGCTTCGGATTCTGCGGATAGCCATCAAAACATCGGACTGAATGACAGGCTTGAAATGAAACTCGGGATGTAACAATGTTTATTACTATCGGCTGTTCCTTGAAATATCTGTTTCTATGTTAAATCATACGAAATTTTAAGTGCGCTTACTGTTCTTCCATTCAGTCCAACCTTCATAAATTTTATATCCTACCAAATGTCCCGCGTGCTCTTTCCAACGACATCAAAATTATTAAATACGGCTCAGAACTATAGGAAGATTCTGTGACTAAATTTTCTATACATTCACTCTATGCAATGAGAATAGTGATTAAGTTCCATCTTCATTAAAGTTTCTTAATTCATGACTAATTCCAGGCTAGTTAGTTTTGGAATATATATAGATGGCAGTGGCTAGACGACAAACGCTTACTGAGTGCTCTGTCTTTCAAACTATTATTTAGTGGGTAAAACCTATACAAATGTGCTGATTGTGGATAAAATATCAGTAAGTAGCCTAAATCAAGTAATAATTATCTTAATTTGCCACATAAATTTAATACAGTCTTCCAAAGTCAGTAATCACTGTGAACCTAACCTCAAAATGGCCGCCTGTGGTACTTGCAATCTTAAGTTCAAGCCAAAACAACTTAAAGTGAACTGTGACGACTGTAAAAAGGATTTCCATGGCTCATGTGTTAATATGAGCAAGACAGATATTGATTATTTATCAAGCGAAAGTCTTTTATGGAGATGTAATCCATGCAGTGTGTCTAGGCGCAATAGTTTGAGGTTGGAGGCTGAGGTTACTGAGGGGAACATCACCCTAGAGGATATTATGACGGCTATTAATGATCTCAAAAAACAACAGATTGAATCCGTGAAAGAATTTAACACCTCTTATGAAGCTATCAATGAAAAAATAGACACAAACACAGAAGCTGTCAAAAACCAAACAGAAAAAATAGAAAGCTACATGAAACAAATAGAGCTATTACAATCCGAGAATCAACAGTTGAAAGAAAAAGTAAGGATACTTGAAGATCGGCTGGACGAATCTGAACAGTACTCCAGAAGGAACTGTGTTGAGATCCACGGTGTGTCTGTCCAAAACAATAATGTCCTGTCTACTGTCAAAAGTGTGGGGGCAGCATTGGGCATGGAAATAACTGACTCGATGATCGATGCTTGTCATACTTTGGCCAGAAAACCTAACTCCAGCTCACCTCCTGGCATAATTGTTAAATTTGTCAGGAGGATAGACGCAGAAAATCTCCTGGCAAAGAAAAGAACCAAGGGCGAGCTGGCCACGAGGCACCTGGGTCGGGCAGATGACAGGCCGATATACATCAATGAGTCCCTGTCCCCCGCGAGGAGGAGGCTGTTGGCGCTGGCGCGGCAGGCGAGGCGCAAGCACGGATACAAGTGGCTCTGGGTGCGAGGAGGGAAAATCTTCATACGGAAAGAGGACAATGGACCAGTGATTGTTGTTAAGAGCCAGGCTGACCTTGATGAGTAATCATAGTATGTACTATTATCTTAGAATTAAGTATTTTGAGGTGGAGGTTGCTTTTATTAACTTTGTACTAATTTATTATCTGTTTAGTTATCTTATATATGTTCATATTTCTTAATATTAGTTTTAGCAACATTGAATGTAGGCTTATATGTTTAATTAATTATGGCTAGTAACTCTGGTGTAATATTTTTTGATGATTTAAATGAAATCACTGGGTTTGTTGTTTTACACCAAAATATAAGGAGTATGCGTGAAAATTTTGATGTATTTTTAGCTGATTTATCAATTTTAACTAAACTTCCTGATATAATTGTTCTCTCAGAAATTTGGATTAGGAACTCAGAAAAAGAATTGCACAATATTGCAAATTATTCTCTTTTTACCAAGACAAATGAGCTATATAGAGCAGGTGGAATCGCAATTTTTGTCCATAACAGTGTCAATGAGGTTCAGGCGAACGTTATAGATGTAATGTCAGCGGATCTTTTAAAAATTAGTTTTAAACTTCACTGCATTGATTTTGTTATTCTTGCTTTTTACAGACATCATAAACAGCCTAGAGAATCTTTCATTGGCGATTTCAAAAAAGTTTTGAATGATAATGAAATGAGAAAGCATAAAAATGTGTGCATTATTGGCGATATTAACTTAAATTTGCTTGAAGACAGTTACATAATAGATGAATACAAAATTACCTTTTCTCAGTATGGTTTTGAATCTCTTGTAAATAATCCCACCAGAATTACAGAAGCATCAAAGTCATGCATTGATCACGCACTTGTTAAAATAAACAATAAGAACAAAATTAATGTCGAGGCCACGGTTATAAACAATGGATTGACAGATCACTGCGCGGTGGCGGTGTGGTTTGACTGTCTGCCGCGACGCGGTGACAGCGCTGGCGCCGCCGCCGCCGGTGGCAGTGTATCTGCCGCGGCGGAAGGTCTCTGTCGCAAACATTATGTAGACTTCAAGCAATTGCATAGCCCTCTTGGTCGTGAGGACTGGTCAGATGTTTATAAACAAAATAATGCATCTGAAGCATTTACTGTTTTTTTGAATATACTGTCAAGTCATATAGCTAACTCTAAAAAGGAGTTAGGTAGGGATAATAAAACAAAACTAATAAAACTTAAGCCATGGATTGATCTGGAAACTTGTAAAAAAATAAAAACTAAGAACTTGCTGTTAAAAAGAATAAAAAATAATCCCAATAATGATAGTTTAAAAAAATACTTCAAAAGTTTTAGAAATAATCTACAAAGGGATATTAGAATTTTGAAAACTAATTATTACAGTAATTTATTCTCTAAATATAAAGGGAACAGCAAAAAAACTTGGAATATCATTAAGGAGATATCAGGACAACAACATAATTCTGCTTCATTAATCAACCTTGAAATTGATAACTCAATCATTAATAGCCCTCTGGAAATCGCAGACAAATTTAATAACTATTTTATATCGATTGCAGAAAAGTTATGTATGAATAATATTAAACCAAGCGATTTTAATGAATGCACGATCAAAAACAATTTTAAAGAATCAACTGTGGCTGACTCAATTTTCTTAAATCCTGTTGTAAAAAATGAACTAGTTTCTGTCATAAAGTCCTTAAAAAATGGGACCTCTCCGGGGCTTGATGGTTTCAGTAGTAGTTTAATAAAAGAAATACATTGTGAAATCATTGATGTTCTATTATATATAATTAACTTAAGCTTTTCAACTGGAATATTTCCAGAAAAAATGAAAGATGCTGTTGTCATTCCCGTTTATAAAAAGGACTCTAAATTAAATTGTAGTAATTATAGACCAATTTCTCTTATTTCATCATTCTCTAAAATTATAGAAAAAATAATGAAAAATAGGCTAGTCTGCTTCCTTGAAAGCAAAGGAATTTTCAGTAACAGGCAATTTGGGTTTAGACAAGGCTTAAGTACTGAGATTGCATTATATGAATTTATGAATAAAGTGTCTAATGGAATTAATGAGGGGAAGAAGGTTTGTGGACTGTTCCTTGACATAACTAAAGCCTTTGATACGGTGAATCTCAAAATTTTGTTGGAAAAACTATTCAATTATGGGATAAGGGGGGTTGTTTATAATTGGTTTGAAAGCTATTTAATGGGTAGAAGACAGTGTGTAAGGGTTAACGATGTTTACAGTTCCTTTGGGGAAATACAGCACGGAGTTCCACAGGGCTCGGTTTTGGGTGCTACTCTGTTTTTGATGTATATTAATGATTTGTGTTCGGGTAATTTTAAAGGTCATGTATTTTCATTTGCGGATGACACAGCTTTCTGTTATATCAGAAATACATTGACAGAAATTGAACATGATATGAACTATGATCTGTTAGCTCTGAGATGGTGGTTTTCAAAAAATAATATGACATTGAGTACAGAAAAAACAAAGTATATAAATTTTGGATTGAGAGGGGATTTTATTTACTTAAATAATTTAATGTATAAGTGTGTAGATTGCATGTGTAAAAATAGTGTATGTTCATTAAAATGTTCACCTGTAGGAGCTGTTGATTCACTTAAATACTTAGGTGTAATTTTAGATAGTAAGCTTACAATGGTGAAACATATTAATAGCCTCAAACATAATTTATTAAATATACTACGACATTTTTACTATCTACGCCCTATGTGTAACGATGATTTGTTGAGAAATTTGTATTTATCTTTAGTGCATAGTCGACTTGATTATGGGATATCATCTTGGGGTGGAATTTACTTAACAAATTTAAAACCATTGCTCACTCTTCAAAAACAGTTTATTAGAATAATAACAAAGAAAGCTCGTAATGAACCGTCCAGGCCATTGTTTACTTCCTTAAGAGTACTGCCTTTAAGATATATATTTGTATACAAGGTTTTAAAACTTTTTTATATTAGGAGTAGGGGGTGCCGTGATGAGAATTTTTACAAAACAAAATTGAGAACAATGGCTGATTTCAGTGTTCCAAGGCCTAAAAACACATTTTTCACAAAAACCTGTACTTTTCTTGCACCAAAAATGTTTAATAATCTTCCGGCTGATTTAAAAAAAGAATATGTTTTTAATAAATTTGTTAAAAAGTTGAGAAACTGGTTATTTATGGTAGAAGATGTAGAGGAAACCTTTTTTAGTATCAAATGTTAATTGTTATTGGTGAGCAGATTTTTTCTTTCTCTTTTTGAATTTTAGTTATTATAATGTTATTTTTTTCTATTTTTGGGAACATTTTAAGTGCCTTTTATAAGTTTATATAATGTCCTATTACATTGTGTAGACATTGAGGTATATGTTTAGTGTTTTTATACTTAGGATTAGAATATAGCTTAAGACTTATTTATTATATTAGGCTACAATGATTTTATGCATAAGATGTATGTTATTTGTATTTTAACAAGTTTTAAAATAAAATTTTGAGTTTGATTTTATAAAGATTAATAATGAATATAATGTATGTCTTGTCACTGTGAAATAAAAAATTTAAATCTGTGGAAGTCTCCAATCAGGCATAGCCTTGGAGACTAAATTTATTTTCCAAATGAAAAAAATGGAACTTGTATAGACATTTCATGTATTTCAGGGTCAGTCTGGCTACGTTATTGCAATTTGTAAATTAAATGTATTTCTTGTTTTACATGGAATGAATGTACTGTACTTTACTATATTTGGGAAATAAAGAATTTATTATTATATATTTATTTTATATATCAGAGTTATTTTTTCATGTACACATAGATTGTCGAAATTTGATTAACTACTTTGCAGGAACGTCATTGGACACATTAAAAGCCTAACCAAATATACCAAGGAAAAACAACTAAGGTGAAAAAAGTAAATTTTATCTACTGCTTAGGTTTGCTTTTTATTTTGTTACTACATTTTAACATATTCAAATATGCATCATTTTCCTGTTAGTACCTATATACATTTAATTATTTATATACATACGAGGAGCCTGTAAATATTAATTATCCAGTTAATAAAACTCAGTAAAAACTAATGAGAAATTATACTACGCTTGAACGAACTTCATTTAAGATTCAAGTATGACAAAGTTAGTTAAATGTTTCAAAATCTAAGCTTTAAGACAGGAATATGTTTCCAGGGAAATATAGATGGGACTTTTCTATGTCATACGTAATAGTATATTTCATTACAAGGACCTAAAGTGACGCTTTTCGTACAAGGTCAAGTTTTACAACCGAGGCTGTAAGCCGAGGTTGAAAAATGACCGAGTAACGAAAAGCAGCTTTAGATCCGTGTGATGAACTATATTTTTCGTTATATTGATCAATACAATACGTAAACTACTGGAGAAAACCAAAATGTTACAGCTTGTTTACCTTTAAAGATGCCTTCAAAAGATGCCACCGTCTTGTTCTTGCTATTTGAAGCAATCAGCTGATTGTCTGTTTCATTTGTGTTAGGGTAGACTGACAACAATGAACAACTATCGACGTATCGAACGCATGTAATAATCGATTGGTGAAATGAGCGAGTTTCACAAATTGATTAAACTGTCAACAATGAATGTTTCGATAATAACGATGAATGTTTAGATTATTTGTAATCGAATGAATATTGTTCGATTATTACGACGTACTCGGCACTTTTTTACTTTTATAGTCCGCGTTTTAGTATAAGTCAGCTGGTATCGAGTACATCAGCTTTTAATTCCTAGGAATAAAAAGAGTGTATTAGGTCCGGAAAACATGCATTAAAAATATCTGCTGTTTTTGAAGCAGTATAACGAAAAAGGAGTTTTCAAATTTTCCCTACTCGGATTTTATTTACTTTGTGCTCTTTTATAATATTGAAGTCCATTCCAACATAATAAGGGATCGGAACTAAATATATAGCTACTGAAAATACAAATTAACATACATATCTTACAATAGTTGTGTAACAGTCAATTGCTTCTCGTAAGGTAATAAATAATTAGATCACCTTGTTTCCACCAAAGTTAACTCAGTAACTTATATCACCTGCATTACCAAGTTATCTTCATTAAGTTATTTAATAACTTTAACAGCTAAGTTAGTAATTAAGTGGGAAAACGAAGATTTTATCCATTCTTATTAACGTAGAATGTCCTATTATATATATATATACAGGGTGTCCTTTAAGTAAGTACAAAAACTTTGGGAATAGGTTCTAATGGTCAAAATAAAAATAAATTCAATAATAACATTTTTTTCTAAAAACGCCTTGTTACCGAGATATCCGCCATTTTCTAGTTTTTCAATAAAACTTTATATCTCAAAAACCACTAAAGGTAGCTTTATGAAACTTGGAATAGTGTTTAAGGTAGAAAAGAAATTATTGAAAAAAAATTCGTTAAAAAGTATTTTTCATTTTCAAAATGGCGGCCATTTTAATTTGTCATACTAAAATTACTAAAAAACAGCTGATTTTATGGAAAAAGACAGAATACTTTTTTTGTATTTTTAATTTTCTATCAAAGGACATGAAGTTCAGAAGGATCGAACAAAAAATGGCTGAGAAATAACGATTTTTAGTTGTACAGGCCAGGCCACCGATCACATAGTACAAATAGACAGAGCATCCCTATCTTAATAGCATTGCAGCAAACGAAGCAGGGGCTACCATATTCTTTCGGTATAGAAACACAAAACGACGCCTAAAACCGCGTAATCTGACAGTGCTCATGTTTCAAATAACTCGTGAATACTATTTAGAATTGAGGCTTAGGGTTGAAATTTTGCATGTGAAGAGTCCTTTAGATTTGAACAGTAATAGTATCAATCATATTACCAAAATATTTTTTTTATATTTTAAAAAGTGATAAAAAGTCATAAGTTTTTATTCAACTTTTAAACATGACATGAAAAAAGTAGTCGGCTGCTACTTTTTTCGTTTTTTGGTCAGGTAAACTAAAAAACGTTGGAAATTGTTGCTAAGGAGTTGAATTTTTTAAATCACATTTTTTGAAAAAATTAGCTGCCGTAGTTTGGTCGATAACTTAGTTATTGTGGAAGAGTTTATCCGTGCGGCGCCTTCATAAAAACAAAATCAATCCTAAACTGTTTTTTACAAACATTTTGTCGACTACAAAAATACAAATGTGGTATCAAATTAAAGGACTGAACCTCACAATAACTATGGTACCAATTATAAATGGTTTAGAAGCAGTTTATCTAGGTTATCGAATTTAACGATGGGTAAACGGCCTCTAAACAGTTTATAATTGGTACCTTAGTGATTGTGAAATTCAGACCTTTAATTTGATACCCTATTTTTAATCTTTTACGTGATTTGTTCCGCCATCTTGTCACCGACCAAGGACAATCTCTTGCTTCATCGCGCGCGGGCCTATGCACGCCTATGCTCCATCTATTTGTACTATGTGATCGATGGGCCAGCGCACCCTGTTTGCTTCTTCTCGTTGTCTGTGACAATCGGCTGATTAACATGCATACATGGGTCCATTGTTGGTATCATTATGTTTTGCTATTTTGTTGACACTTTCTGTTACTTTAGAAACAACGTCAGTGATTGAACTCTTTTTTTGGATCAAGTTTTGTTGTGATAGTGTTAAATTTTAATTAATTGTGAAATAAATATAAAAATAAATTAAAATAATAAAAATAAAAAAATGGTGGAAAATGGCAAAACATAATGTTTTAACATGTTATTAAATGATAATGATAATTTTTAGCAAATTTCCCCTATTGGGAAGAAGCTATTACCGTAGGTCTCATGATAGGACCTAAGCACGAGACCACGATAACTTTTCGTTTTAGGGCCACCAGAAGCAAAAAACACCATTCGATCGAAATTATATATATATATATATATATATACTATATATTTGTCAAATACCACTGACCTATCATCGCACAGCCCAAACTGTAAGACCTAGAACCTTGAAATTTTGCGTGGACGTTCCTCTTAGGGCTTTGGCATCCGCTAAGAAAGGATTTCATAAAACTCGAAGTTTCAAGGGTTCATTCAGGGTAACGTCCTCCATGAGGTACCTGTCTTATTAAAGTGATTAAGTGATTCAGTGATTATGTTTTTGGCGAGATCGAATGTTTCAAATTTTCCTATATAAAAAGTGTTATGGACAATCTTTTGTTTACATTTTCAATGATCATGCAATCAGTCAGCTGAATTAGTTTCACAAATGTACATACGCTGTTGCAGCTGATTATAAATCGATTTCTTTCATCACGGTTTTATTGTTCTTTAGTTGATTTATTTTATAGACATAATTATGTATTATATAAAAGTTACATAGTTTAGTTTTAGTACCTAATCTGTTTAGTCATATATTCAGTTTATGGCACCATATTTATTTCGGCAGCAAGAGTTGTAATTATGCCTGTTATGATGATTTTGTGTTTAATCTAATTTTACCTCTATAGTTTAAAGCCTGAAGTGTGAGCTGCTTTTGTGGTTGAGTCTTGAACTGATTCCCCGCAATACTGAAAGAGGGGGTAATGCATACTACAGACATTGGAGGGGGTACGATATTTTTTTAGTCGCCGTGAGACTGCGCTATAATAGCCTAATCTAATTCTTTGATCTATTTAAATAGAAATCCTTAAATTATAAAAATCTTTGACATAGGATATTAAGGTTTTTTGGTGGAGTCAAAGGATTTAAATGTGCCCGTACAAATGTAATGGATGATCTTTTGTTTACATTTCCGATTTAATTCAGTCAAGCAGAGGGTAATTAGCTTCACAAACGTATACCTTATTTCAGCGAATTTATAATTTGATTCTTTTCATCATGGTTTTATGGTTGTTTTGTCAATTTATTCAGGTCATAAGCACTATATAAAAGTTATATTCAGTTAAGGCTTAATCCATCATCAAATTCTGTGCCTTATCTGTTTAATCATAAAATGTGGCTCAATCTTTATTTAGGCAACAGGGGTTTTAGTCTTCCCACGATACAATAGTTTGGCGAATTCCTTTTTCATCTAATCCGAGGGTGACCTGGCTTTGCACGGAAAAAATAAGTGCTGCAGTCTGTAGTTGATCTTTCAAAATATATTAAAAATCGCCCATATATTAAGTTGTAAAACAAGAGACTCAAGTTTGTAACACTGGCGACGGATAGCGCCACCGCTCCGAACAATCAGCTCTTTATTATACTAATTTTTTGATACCCTATTTGACGATTCCAAGTCGTATTGGTAAATAGGCATAGAAATACCTTAAAATTGACTCATTTCATGTTAAAATCGGCCTTTCCGTTTTTGAGTCATGACTGAAAAAAGAAAACCTACACTATCTACTGTAATACAAGTATAACTGGTTAATAATAAAAATAATAAACCTATACACAAAGGCATAGCATGTAAACAGACCACTACATTAAATATTCCTTGATATAACCTTTTTTCATTCAGCCCCTTCACATTAGTCAAATCAAGGTTAGAATATAATTTTTATCGTGAGCGAAGCCACGGGAACTGCTAGTTATATAATAAACCAAATATATGAATTTACGCTCTCCATAAAATTTATTAGAATTGCATATGTCATATAATATCGAACAAACTAAATTTTGTCTATACTGGCTTTGGTAAAAGTTACTTTGGCCGTAAGTACATTAGATTGTAAAGAAAGGTCGTTATTATATTTCCAATCAGGGGTATTAAAAATATAACATTGTCTTACAAGAAGCAATTTGTTTCGGTGAAAGGCCAGCTTATCTTGCAATCTCCTTATCCGACGAGCCTTAATCTAGACAAAGGAGCGTTCTTTCTCCCGGATAAATAATGGACTTGTCTGAGTGAAAAATGTGTTAAGATTGATTTCAGCTTGATTGAAAAGAGATTGATACAAAACTCTCTGCTCTACAATGGCACTTTATACCCAAAATTTTCCGTGTGTTTGTTTTTTACTTCTGGGATGTTAAAAAACTTATTTAATATACTTATTTTTATTTTAAACAAAGCTATCACCATCGTTCTAGAAAATTCTTGGAGTACAGTGAATGAACTTTAAAGTGGGGTCTTATTTTGAGGCGACTAAGTAAATGATTTGTTGATTTATTTTGCTTGTCTGGTATTTAACGCTTTTGAAAATACCATTAATATTCTTCAATCAATGACACTTTTCAACTATTTATAATAATGTTTACACTGTCTTTAACAACGTTTAATTATACTAATTATCGCCCAAATCTTTGACTTTGCCTGTGACCAGTGACCAGAGCACGCAACATTATCGTTTATGTCAAGTCTATATATTTAATGTAAATGGGCTTTAATTATTATAACGTAAACAAATTTATCTCAATCACAGTATGAAAACGAAAGTCCGATTGAGAATATGTAAATTGCAAGTATCTTCTTTTTTTGTAAAAAAAATTAAGTACAAGTTTCTCTTAATGGCAGATAAGAAAATATCTACAGACAAGCCAAGCTAAAAGGAGATAGCAAGGAGTAGCTATTTTCGTTAAAATCATTTACATATTACATATGCCATGTAAAGTAGTAATTTTCCGGATAATTTCAAAAAACCTGATAATAATACTGCATTTTTAAAGCATAACAATTTTTTTTAACATTCATAAAGCATTATTACCTTTTAATGCTATGTTTTTAGTGTGACACCTCAAAAAGCCAAGATTGACTTAACATTATATAGTCTAATGACACGTAAGGAAATAGCTTGTATTCTAATGGGAAAATTACTTAAAGAACACCTGTTGAAGAATCTAACTAAAAAATCATCTCATTACCTGAAAATTCATCTCATCAAATTTTACAAGGACATCAACTCAAAAAAGCCGTGGCAGTCATATATTATGTAGTTCAGTGGAGTTTAAGACATACAAACTCACCTTTAGTCGTGATATAATGTGCTGTTACTGGTGATAACCGTCACTGATCATTGATTTAAAATCTTGAAAACAAATAGGGTGGTCTTTACCAGTGACAAAACTATCGTTTCATCTACTATACACTCATGTTTTATTATTTTTATTTAATACCTACAGGTTGACGTAGTCCTAGATAATGGCGGAAAAGTGTGGATTAAATAAATAGCCTATCCTATATTACGTACTTTAAATTCATTTTAGTTACCAAAAACATACAATATTAAAAAATTTAAGCTTTTGTTGAAATGAATCGCTTTGTTGCTGCAAAGTACCTTACAACGAACAGCATTATAGCTGAATTGTAGCTCTTTAACGATGTATCGCAGGCAAACGCGCTAGGTATCTAAACAATGAACCGAGCTGAGAGAATAACATACTTTTACAACATTCCAGCACACCACCATAATATTGAGTGCAGTTATTCCCAGGTATATAAATAGCTATAGCGAAAATTAACAAACTTTTCACAGCCAAAAGACTCTCTCTGCCCTTATTTCATCTACAAACTCTTCTTTTGATGTGAATACACATAGCGATGTCATATTAAAAGCCGACGTATACGATTTTTTTTTAATTTTTAGCAGGGAACCTGTATTTAAAAAGTTCTATTTAGCTAGCAACAGAATATAACATGATAAAACTTGCAGCAATTGTACGATATTATTACCGATAGCCGGCATTGTTCAACTTAAAGGGAAACTAGTGCAATACTAGCAGTTCCCGTGGCTTCGCTCACGATAAAAATTATAGTCTAACCTTGATTTGACTAATGTGAAGGGGCTGAATGAAAAAAGGTTATATCAAGGAATATTTAATGTAGTGGTCTGTTTACATGCTATGCCTTTGAGTATAGAGTTCCGGCCAAATCATTAGGCGGGTGAGTGAGTGCGTTGCTGGCGTTCAAAATATGTTTTTGGCCAATCATTTACCCATCTGCAGTTATAGACGGTTATGCTCTTTGTTTATGTTCTCCAAATCAGCTGAGTAAGCTCTTTAAACATAGCCAAGTAAATGTGGTTCTACCTGTTGGAAATATGTTCAACTACTTAACTGTGTAGAGGAGCGGAGGTGTCTTTAACATCAAGTCATTTATACAGCTGGAGTTTCCATTTTTCGCCACCCGCCTAATGATTTGGCCGGAACTCTAGGTTTATTATTTTTATTATTAACCAGTTATACTTGTATTACAGTAGATAGTGTAGGTTTTCTTTTTTCAGTCATGACTCAAAAACGGAAAGGCCGATTTTAACATGAAATGAGTCAATTTTAAGGTATTTCTATGCCTATTTACCAATACGACTTGGAACCGTCAAATAGGGTATCAAAACATTAGTATGATAAAGAGCTGATTGTTCGGAGCGGTGGCGCTATCCGTCGCCAGTGTTACAAACTTGAGTCACTTGGTTTACAACTTAATATATGGGCGATTTTTAATATATTTTGAAAGATCAACTACAGACTGCAGCACTTATTTTTTCCGTGCAAAGCCAGGTCACCCTCGGATTAGATGAAAAAGGAATTCGCCAAACTATTGTATCGTGGGAAGACTAAAACCCCTGTTGCCTAAATAAAGATTGAGCCACATTTTATGATTAAACAGATAAGGCACAGAAATTGATGATGGATTAAGCCTTAACTGAATATAACTTTTATATAGTGCTTATGACCTGAATAAATTGACAAAACAACCATAAAACCATGATGAAAAGAATCAAATTATAAATTCGCTGAAATAAGGTATACGTTTGTGAAGCTAATTACCCTCTGCTTGACTGAATTAAATCGGAAATGTAAACAAAAGATCATCCATTACATTTGTACGGGCACATTTAAATCCTTTGACTCCACCAAAAAACCTTAATATCCTATGTCAAAGATTTTTATAATTTAAGGATTTCTATTTAAATAGATCGAATTAGATTAGGCTATTCGGCAACTAAAAAAATATCGTACCCCCTCCAATGTCTGTAGTATACATTACCCCCTCTTTCAGTATTGCGGGGAATCAGTTCAAGACTCAACCACAAAAGCAGCACGCACTTCAGGCTTTAAACTATAGAGGTAAAATTAGATTAAACGCAAAATCATCATAACAGGCATAATTACAACTCTTGCTGCCGAAATAAATATGGTGTCATAAACTGAATTTATGATTAAACAGATTAGGTACTAAAACTAAACTATGTAACTTTTATATAGTACATAATTATGTCTATAAAATAAATCAACTAAAGAACAATAAAACCGTGATGAAAGAAATCGATTTATAATCAGCTGCAACAGCGTATGTGTGAAACTAACTCAGCTGACTGATTGAATGATCATTGAAAATGTAAACAAAAGATTGTTCATAACACTTTTTATATAGGAAAATTTGAAAAATTCGACCTTGCCAAAAACCCCTTGAAACTTTGATTTTTGTAAAATCCTTTCTTAGCGGATGCCAAAGCCCTAAGAGGAACGTCCATGCAAAATTTCAAGGTTCTAGGTCTAATAGTTTGGGCTGTGCGATGATAGGTCAGTGGTATTTGACAAATATATAGTAGATAACGTAATTTTTCAAACAAAGGGGAAATGGTCAGACGAATTACAATTGTAGGATGGTTTTGGGGGAGGAGGTCACAAAACGGTTAAGAATTAATTGATGAAGTAATTTGTGAACGGCCCCTAAATAGCTTATTGACTGGGAAGTCACGAGGTTGTTTTGTCTGTAAAACTCCCTCCCGCGCCTAATTAGCTATCTCCTGTCAGTCAGATATTATAAATCAGCTTTATCTAATTTTTATGAATCTAGTGTGTCGCAACCGATGATCAAAAACAAAAAAAGTTTTTCTTGATAACAATTGCATTTTACGATGAAAATATCACATATTATACTGTATTTTTATGATCAGGAGAAGATCATCTTTCTTTTAAAAATAAACGTTATCAGAATCTGTTGCATACATTCTCTATTAAAAATGTACATTCGGAACTCTTGGAAAAAACAATATTTACCTTATATTTTCTTAAAGGAGAAAGTAATACATTTGCACGATAGTATTTAAAATTGTAAAATTGACCATTATCTATTCAAACTCACATTTTTCGCATTTTCCTTCAGATATATATATATATATATATATATATATATATATATATATATATACATATATATAGAATCTACGTAAATTTGACCCCACTTATTTACTTGAATCATCAAAATTCAGCTACTTATAGGCACTTCGTTTCGTAGCGACGTTTTTTGGGCGTAGCGAATGAAACCCGTCGAACGGAAGAATGTTGAGAGTTTGATGCTATATTTCAGATCGCTCACCACATTTGATGGGCTGATTATTGCAGTCAACTTTCTTAATTTTACTTTTCTTCTAAGATTTATTGTTTGTGAGATCCCTAAGAAGAGCATAAAAAAATTATCATCCAATGTAACAATTAATTGAAACACTTATATTTTAACTTACATTTTGATTACTTACTTTTAATTCAAAATATAAAGAATAATAAATTGGGTAGTTCAACCTGGAATCTTATCAGTTATTCTTTTATACTTTACTTATTAAATGTCTATAAATGGAAATTTTACAAACAGTTTACTATACATCGAGGTTTGAAGCAGGTAAATCCTCACGTATCCTCCTCCCCAGGAAATATCTGTAAGAAGGCAACGAACAATGAGTCGCTTTTCGAAAAAGAATAGCCTCCAAACCTGTTATAAATTACATTTGTCTGAAAAAGTAATAAATTATGAAAGCCATTATACATCTTTTGCATTTACGTTTACTGTAACGGAAAGTTACTTTACGATTTTACCTTACAACTTTTATTAGAAGGTATATATTAAAATTAATTCTTATTTTGTTATTTATTAACTAGCAGAACCCGTGGCTTCGCTCACGATAAATATTATCGTCTAACCTTGGTATGAAGAATCTAGAGGACTGAATAGAAACTATTTATATCAAGGAATATGTCATGTAGAGATATGTTTGTTTAATGGCGGAATGAAGGATAAAATGTAGACAGTGAAGGTTTTCTTTTCACAGTTATAACTCGAATACGGCCGGACCGATTTTAACTCCAAATGTGTCGATTTTAAGGTACTTCTTTGTAGATTTACCATTACGTCCCTGGATTGCCTAGTAGGGCATCAATTAAGTACAGTAAAGGGCTGAATGTTCGAAACAGTTATGGTGCTATCCGTGGGCAGTATTTCAAACTCGATTCACGAATTTTTTAACTTAAAATATGGGCGAGTAGTAATAATTTAAGATCAACCACTGATTGCAGCATTTATTTTTCCGTGAAAAGCCGGGACACCGTCGAATTAGATGAAAAAGGAATATTGCCAAATTATTGTAACTGGCATGATTGTAATTAAAAACAGGCCGGTAAGGAAAGGCCGGTAATTATAAAGGCCGGCCTAAGGAAATAACTATAGCTCCCGCTGCTTAAAAAGATGGTACCACATAATGAGCTTATGATTGAACGTATAAGGTACGAAACTAAACCAAATGTAACTTTTATATAGTACGAATAACCTAACAAAATCAACAAAACAACCATAAAACAATGATAAAAGGAATCAAATTATAAATCAGCTGTAACAACGTGTCCGTTTGTTAAGCTAATATGCTTGATTTAATAAAATTTGAAATTTAAACAAAAGATCATCCATTACATTAACATGGGGCATTTTCAAAGCTTCAGCTCCACCAAAAGCCTCTAAAAACCTTTAATTTAAAAAAAAATCGGTTCTTGGTGAATGCCAATACTCTGTAAGGAACGTCCATGCAAATTTTCAAGGTTCTAGGTTAAGTAGTTTTGGCTGTACGATGATAGGTCAGTGGTATTTGACAAAAATTCAAGTTCAAGTTCAAGTTCTTTATTGAGCATGTTGACATAAAATGTATATGCTAAGTCATACAAAGCGTATAGAAAAAATATTGTCCTTAAAATATTCAATATACAAATATGCAACAATTAGCAAAGAAATAAGTAGTCTAATGTCTATCAAAAATTAAATTCACTAAGTTTGTAACACGCTTTAACAATAAGACTGGTCTTTAACTTTTTCCTAAATATCTCATAGTCACGCTCTTCTTTCAAATCCAGTGGCAGACTATTAAATAATTTTATACCTGAATATTTTAAATGCTTTTGAAAAAATGTAGTAGAGTGAGGAGGTATACCTAGTACATATCCAAGTTTACTTCTTGTTTCATACCCGTGAGAACGAAAAGTATTTCGAAACAGTGGGAAATTCTTATGAACAAAGGACAAAGTTTCTAGAATATAAATGGAAGGAAAAGTCAGAATTTTGTTGTTCACAAAGTAGTCTGAACATGATGTTCGCTTTGGCAAGTGGAAAATTGTTCGAATTGCTTTTTTTTGAAGTCTGAAAATGAGCTGAGTTTTACTACTTTCACAACCCCAGACGGGTACTCCATAAGACAAGTATGGGTAAATAATCCCATAGTAGGCTGCAATGAGTAGTTCAGTGGAGGCAAAACATGACAATTTCCTAAGCACAAAAATGCCCTGGCTTAGTTTCTTACACACATGATCAATATGTGTGTGAAAAGAGAGGTTGGAGTCGATGAATAAACCAAGGAACTTTACAACAGAAGTTGAAGAAATGGCTTCATCAGCAAGATGAACAGTGAATAAACTGTCAAGGCGGTCCCTTAAAGAAAATTCCAAAAGAGCTGTTTTTGAGACATTCGCTATAAGTTGGTTTTGTTGAAGCCAATCTAGAAGAGCATTTCCTTGTATAAAGGTTTTAAGTTCTAGATGACTTCTAGACGGACTAGAAAATGTTAGTGAAGTGTCGTCAGCATACAGGCAAATATTTGCATCACCTACTTTTGTATGGAGGTCATTTATAAATAAAAGAAACAATACAGGTCCGAGTATGGAACCCTGTGGTACACCCCTTTTTATGACTCCTTCACTGGAAAGAATAGTAGATAGGGTGTTTGAATGGCTGATAGAAGAAACCTTCACACGCTGAGTTCTATCTGTGAGGAACGAACGAAACCATTGAAGGGCCCTACCTCTGATACCCATGCTGCACATTTTGATAAGCAACAGTTCGTGATCCACGAGATCGAATGCCTTGCTGAGGTCGAAAAATAAGCCGGATGAATAATAACCCTGGTCAACCGCATCGACAATATTTTGAACAACGGAGAACATAGCATTGGTTGTGCTTTTTCCTTTGATAAATCCAAACTGTTGAGTGAATAACAAACTGTTATTATTCAAAAAAGTCAAGAGCCTATTCAAAACAATTTTCTCAAACACCTTTGAAAAAGTCGATATGATTGAGATCGGCCTATAATTCGAACACTCTAATGTACTTTTGCCTTTATGAAGAGGTCTAACTATAACCACTTTCAGGGAGTTTGGGAATATACCTGATAAAAATGATTCATTTATCAAAGCGCAAAGAGGCTGGGCCAGTTCAACAGCTACTTTTTTCAACAAAGCTGAAGATATACCATCGCACCCAGCTGACAACTTGCACTTTAAGGAGCGGATTGCATCTACAACCTCTTGAGGACTGGTTGGAAACAAGAAAAAGGAGTTTACAGGTGATGAATATGTGGTTCCAGAGAGGGTGCTGCAGGAAGATTTGTTGAAACATTCTTCTACATTAAGGAAATGATTGTTGAATATATTACTGACAAAAACTGGATCCGTAACCACATCACCTCTCTGAGACTTAATTGCTGGTGTGCCATCTTTCCTAACATCGACTGAGCTTCTACTCTGATTAACTATACCCCAAAGAGTTTTGCCTTTGTTGGATGACAGTTCAAGTTTCCTTGCTACACTATCAGATTTAAGTTTGAGAATGATGTTCCTATACAGCTTTTTGAGCGATAGGTATTCTTTCCTCAGTGGGTGGGTGGAAGGCATATCCATAGAGTCGATGTAGGAGATTCTAAGTTCTTTCCTAACTTTTAAAGCTTCTTCATTGAGTTTGACTTTGTGATAAGAATGTGAACCTATCCTAGACTCTCTTTTAACAAGGGGGAAGCACACATTGAAATAAAAGTCCAGGGTTCTCAGAAAAGAATTAAATCGATCATTCACATCGGGTGAATCATGGATCTCTGACCAGTTTTCATTGGAAATGTAATAACTAAACTGTTTTATGTTGTCTTCAGAGAATACACGTTTGAAATAGGAGACATTTGAAGGAGATGTAGAAGATGGACTCTTACCTATAACAGCAACCTGAGCATGATGGTCGGTCAAATAAGATACTAACACAGAGCTCCTAAATTCATCCTCAGGCACATCCGTAAAGACGTGATCAATTAAGGTTCTTGAGTTTTTGAGCTCTCTGGTAGAAATATAGTAGAAAAGATAGTATAAATATAACTTACAATCAGGGATTTGAATAATTTATCAATTTTTACAAAAATAGATCAAAGAATCTATCATTTCAGCACATTCTGTTTGATAATGTGCTTTTCTCTTTCCATCTTACCGGGATTTAGTCTCAAGACTCAGCCACAAAAGGCAGTATGCTCTTTACGTTTAAAACTGCGTACGTCGAATTATACGAAACACCAAATCATCGGACAGGCATAGATGTCATAAAAAAATTATTACGAACGCCTCCAGGAAAAACGATAACTCCCGCTACCGAAATATAGATGGTGCCACTTAACTAAAATTAATGGTGGATTTTATCTAAACTAAATGTAACCTTCATATAGTACATAATTATGTCATTGAAACAAATCAACAAAAATCAATGAACCCATGATCAAAGAAATCAAATTTATTATCATCTGTATCAACGTATACATTTCCTAAGCAAACTACCAGCTGATTGTTTTATGAACATTAAAAATGTAAACAAAAATCGTCCAACATACTTTTAAATGGGAAAATTTGAAAACTTCGGCCTCGCCAAAAACCCCTTTATACTACGAATTTTGTAAAATCCGTTCTTAGCGGATGCCTACGCCCTAAGAGGAACATCCATGCAAAGTTTCAAGGTTCTGGGTCAAGTAGTTTGGGCTGTACGATGTTTCCACTGAGTGGTATTTGGCAAAAATATAGTAGATTTATTTAAGAATTTTGTTATTAGTTATCATTGTCAATACATTTTCCAAAGATGCCTTGTTCTAAGAAGTATGAATATTTTGATACTTTAATACTTTCAAGTGATTTGGCGGCCTACAAGGTATTTTAATCCAAATATGAAAGAGAGATGAGTTTAAGATGAGTGGCACGAACTTGTGGTATTGTTATTGACTAAGGCCAATATGTTCTTTAGACAGGACTGTTAATTAATAGCCCAACAGCCAATGGAAACCAAAGGACCTACAGTTTAACGTGGGATCTGAACCACAATTTCACCAAATTCACTTAAGAACTGGTCTAATTATAAGAATTGTCTTATGTATGATTGTAGTATTCTCTCAATAGTGCGGACGATAATTCACACTACTGGGAACACCGTACCCACAAGCCATCGCTTAGAACTATCCGCAGTTCGTTACTTCCAAGTAGCTGGATTACATGATAGCCTACACTGACACACCACCAGGAATATTCAAGACGGCCTCAGCGTCTGATTTTTTTGACTGCATCTATCGTTGTTGGATTGTAGACTCTAGACATTTCTTTGGTCATTTCTTGGATTAGTATTTTCGCTGAAGATTGTGTTACAAATGTATCAAAAAGTTTTAGAAATTATCATTTCCTATTTTGTTTATCTCGTAAAATTTATTTTTCATCATGCCATCGCGTTAAACTACTGTTTCAAACACTCTCAGCTGTGATAGAAACTAACCGTTAACAGGTGGTCTTGTAAACTGTAATGAAAAAACTGGAAAAATTACTAGTAATGTTAAGGAGTGGTTGCAAACATACAAATATAAACTTGCTTTATTCAGATGTGCCTGAATCTATATTAAAAAGAGCAAATGAACTATCATATGTTTTGTTAGTGAACAACAGAAATGTAACCATTGATAACACTAACATAACCTCACTATTTTTTAACAAGTTTTAAAATATTGAATAAAAGGTGGTATGATGAAAAGTACCGTTCGGGACTCGTCCGAAAGTGCTATACCGGTACTCGATACACCACAGCCACTTTCCGGACTAGTAACGAAACGTACTGTTTCGTTACTCTGTTTTGAAAATAGCCCATAGTTCTACGAAAATTATCGATTTCTCTGTAAAAGAAAAACAAAATAAATAATTAATTCCCCTGCTAATAATAATTAGCTGACTACTTGTGCCAAACAGAACAAACAAATTCGCAATTTTTAAACACACTATATTTCTTTATTTTAAATCAAAATCTAAACACGTTATTAAAAAAGAAATCTCTGTTCAGCTCATTACGCTTTTCCAATTGCAAAAGTTTTGAAACAATGAAAAGAATAAAAATTTCCCTCTGAGATCTGTAATAGTTCGTTAAATACTACAGTAGCATCTTTAGAGCTCGTTGACTGAAGGGCTGCTAATACCACATTTGTTTGTGAATTGTATTAACTTTTAATAAAATGATTATTTTCTTGATTTATCGAGAGTGAACCAATCACGAGCAAAATTAAAAAAATAACATTAACATTCACACCCCTCATTAAAGTAGAGTTTGAAATAACTTTACTCTCCTTTAAAACTTTGGATAGCTTTTTCATTCTTGTTTTAACTATACTTTTTCTATGTTTACATATTAATTAATACATACGGAATATATGCTAACGACTTTCAGTTTTAGAGGCCCAACTGCCAATCCGTAAGTAAGATGAGAAAGAAAACACCCAAAATACACCGTTTAATGAATTTCAAATCGCTTTCCTTCACGAATAAGGCTATTATTTGTCATAGGAAAAGAATATTTGTTGTCTGGAATTAGGCTCATCATATTGATAAATAGGAACTTACTTCGTTTAAATCAATGTTAAATTATGTCATTGGTTTTAATAGTCAACAACTGACTGAAACGTTTGTACAGTACCATTAACAAAAGATTTTGCGATTCTTTGAACAAATTCGTCATTTGCTATAAGTTTTAATTTAAATAATGTAAAATCCATCTGAAAAATAAATAATAATACACTAAAACATATTATAGATTTAATATACATTTCGATCATTAAAAGTCCAGTTGAGTATTACATTTTTTAATTTATTTTACGACTAGCAGATATACCCGCAGCTTCGCCCGCTGAAAGTATGACTAATTTTAGTTAAATCATACTATCCCATGATTTCCATGTGCAAATTTGAGGAATAATTAACAAATAGACTGATTTATTTGGGCCATGGGCATGCAATACATCCTTAAGGTGTAGATGTTACTTCCTCCCCAGATGGAAATGAGAAGGTGTAAAGTTTCCTTTAAAAAAAAATTCCCTTATGATTAGCAAATGGTATTAATTAGCTTCCTCCCATTTCCCAATACAGAGAATGAGGATAACCCGGAATTTAAAAGAAAAAAGACGCTAAGGATGGATTTTCGACTTAATGTCAATCTGAATTTAACACATTTTGAAAATAAACCGAAACTGTAAGAAAACGTAGACAGTAAACTTGGCCAAAAACCTACTTCTCCAAAAGGTTTCTTATTTAAAATTTGTCTACATTTTATTCTTTTCTTAGATTGGATCTCGTACATTTTCTATCCCCTGAAAATATTCTACAGTACTCCAACCCGTAGTTTTAAAAACTGAAATGGCCGCCATATTATTATTTTCTCATGAGAAAAAATATTTTTATATACTTTCTTTTTTGTATCTAAAGCCTATAAAGAATATTTTGCCAAGTTTCATGGCCCAAATTGTTGTAGTTCTTGAGAAAGTAAGATTTGAAAGCTAAAAATGGCCGCTACTTTGTGTTTTACAATATATCATATTTAGGGCTTTTGAGAGAAAATATTGCAAAATCCTTTCTTAGTACGCATCTAGAGCCTGTCAAGAATATTTGTGCCAAGTTTCATGGCTCTAAGCCTTATAGTTTTTGAGAAACTGTGATCAGTCAGTCAGTCAGTCAGTCAGTCAATGGGTTTTGGCTTTTATATATAATACATGATCACATAACCCTAATACTCAAAACTAAGGGGCTGGCTGTAAAAGTTTTAACTTGCTTACTAAACAAACATAGCGGTTAACGTTAAAATAAGATGATATTATAAGTTTCTAAAATATATCATAATTGTTCATGAACAACATAATTACAGAACTTCTCTGCCCTAAATTTAAATAATTTTAACACAAAAAGCTCATCATTTAAATTGCTCTCTTTCAATCAGTTCATGACCTTCCAGAAACGTTTTCGCCGCCAGAAACATTTCTTTATAAAAAAAAGTATGATATTTAACATATTTAATTATACATGAAAGAGTTTTTCATTTCACTTACGTCTACCGGGACAAAAGAAATTAAAAGGTCAATTAATTAGTTATTAGAAATCAATAGCCTATTGCTGAAGAACATAATACTATAATTGAAAAGAAGAACCAGATTGAAGTAATCGAATCACGGTTTTCACAAGCTCAAGTTCTTAGGTATACTTACTTCTGCAATGTATTTACAGTACACAGAGGTATACATCCTTTTGCAACGCGTTTACAGCATACACGTTTGCAATTTTACCTCAATCCGGCTTTGCGTTTAGGAATTCAGCTGCATTGCTGAAGCTAAAACCAAACTTTTTTGTATCATTATTGTAATTGTATAGTTTGTGAAACGCAAACAAGTAGTCACAGGTTTTAATGTATTTCATTTTAATGGATCCCTCTATATTTTATGCGAACCTATTGAGAATTGTGATTTTCAGAGGCTCCCAAGAAGCTCCATTAAGTTTATTGGTTTTCTCTAGACGCTTATCAGAAAAAATAACTGGAAAATATAGTAGGTGTTTTGATTATAATTGCCTGGGAAGTCTGAGCTAAAGTAGTTAACTACCTAGTTGCCGAACATCTCAATGTGAAATTCAAAGTGGCATAGAACAACAACCCAAGATGTCAAATCTGGATCGTTGAGCAAGAACCGAATTTACCTCAGCCCTCGAATGTCTAAGTAATAAGATTGGGAAACGTTTCCAGGAACTGTTAAGGGCTCAGAGAATGAAGCTCTTGTAAGTTCAAAGCAAACCTTACATGTATAGAGGATTTTCCGTCACTGATTAAGAGGCCTTTTTACCATCCAATAATAGGACTGCACTCTTTTATAAAAACCTTGTCTATTAATGAAATCGATATTTTTGGGGGAAAGAATTATTTGTAAATTAATGAGTTTCAAAAACAGCTTTGACTCCATGGAGAAATTTGAATAATCTAGACGCGTTTATACATTTACGATTAACAATTAAAATAGTAAGATGGACAATTTTACTAAAAAAATAAACGCTGACCCAACAACTTTTCAACGTCTCTTTTTATTTCACCACAACATAAATTAAAGTTAAATTAAATAAACAAACATCAATAATTATTTATCGGGTTTCCCATAATAGCTTACCCTAGATAACCCTTACTTTTTCTAAACTTTTTCAAATATCAATCTCACACCACCCCTAAACATTGTTGGGTAGTTAATGCTTGATTGTGAGTGAGTACTTAAATCGGCCGCCATCTTATATCCATCATATTGAATACAAAATAATGTTTTTTAATGTAAAATTAATGTTGTAACTTGTAACCCATCATTTCAGACTATATATTTTTTCACTGATTATAATGCCTCAATCTGTTTATTAATATCCTGATTGGTTCTCAAGAAATTAGAACCTATCAACTATTTATTTGAAATGAATTTTTTCCATTTGATAAAATAGGTCCATAACCACAATATTTTATATTTTGATTTGGATTTTTGCGGACATTTGCCATCACTGATTAGTAAAAAACAAGTTTCACGACGTTTCGGGATCTGGAATCTGATCCCGTCTTCAGGTGGAAGGAAACCTAGAACATAACAAGATTAGTAACACATAGCCAGGAAAACCTGGACAAAAAAACACAGCTAAAACAAAGAACTGTAAAAGCAGTCACGAAAACACTGTGCTGAAAAGAAAAACAATAACACAAAATAACACAGGAATCACACGTATCAAGAATCACCAACCAGGAGAGAGCACGTCCACACCCAATCAGAGCTGAGCTGGCACAATATTTTGCCAGATAATGGCAATTAACCATCACCAGACATTGGTGAGTCATTCCCCGTCATTTTTAGCAATGTAAATTTTTCGGCCGCCATATGAGATCCGCCACGAGGTAAATTATTTCATATAAGGAGATTGAATTGTGACCCATCATTTCAAATAACCTTTTTACTCTGAATTCAGTGCCGTAACCCGTTTTTCATTATGGAGTTTAGTTTTTAAGATATTGGTATTTTTCTGATAAAAATATTAATAAATATGACTTTTTAAACTAATTATTATAATTCAATACGGGTTGCAGCTTTGAATTTAGCGTATAAGGTTAGCTTGAAATGATCGGCCATTACCATCTCCATATTTGAAGTAACCTATTTCAAAATGGTGGATCCAATATGGCGGCCGAAAGATTTACTGAGGTGAAAATGAAGTGAAAATAACTCAACAATGACTGATGGTGGTTGATCATCTAGCATAGTTTTGTGGTTATGGACCTAAAAACGTATTTTAGCATTTGAACTATTGAAAAACTGTAGATTGAAATGCAAAAAAATATGAAAAAACTCAGTAATTAATACTTTATTTTCAGTTTTCACTCAAAATAAAGTATTAATTTCCAAAAAAAAGGATTGAGGGTGGTGCGGTAAAAATATTAAAATAGGGTGATATTTGGAAAAAATATGGAAACAAGTGAGGTATATTCTATTACGGTTCAACCGCTATAATTTTAAATTGATAATCAATTTGGAGTCGTGCATGAATATTAAACGAAATGCCATCAATTGCACTTGAAAAAAGTATCGTAAGAACAACACAAAATATCAGATCAATACATGGATGGTGATTCTTATTGTAAATCGGAGATCCAAAAATATTACCAATCAGCTTTTACCAATTTTCTTTAAAGATATTCTGTTTCAAGTAAATCGTGTTTGAGAAATAGCCATGCCAATCAATTATTATCGGCAAATTGAATACTATTCCTTTATCTTTTACTTACAGTGTTCGCGACTAGACTATTCCACTTTTAATAAAGTATTAAACATTACACTCTGTAAGTGAATTATAATGTGAATTAAAAGGGTAAAAATGAGACATGCTTTACAATTATTATTGGACTGAAATAATCGTTCTTATTTATTTTTGGTATAAAAAAATATTTCATATGTTAACATTGAAATTAAAATTAAATTTAGTCTATAATATAAAACGTGTTTTGCACATTCTGGCCTCTTCAAAAAATTTAATTTCAAAGTATAACTGATGCCAAATTTTAAAGCCCAGTCCGCGCATGGAGCGGCGAGTGGGTAGGCTGGGAGGAGAGGGGAGTAGGAGCGGGAGCGGCAGTCGACGGTGTACTAGCCTGGCTGCATAAATTCAGCAGCCCGCACGTAGTTACTCCTTATCTGGCAATCGTTGTTCAGAGTAAAAAGCGTTTTAATAAATACTAATGAATTGTTATTTTTAAATCTCATGCCGTATTTTACTTTAATCGTAAATAAGAGTCAATGTTCCGTTGGTCAATGTTTTAAGGACGACATGAAGTCACACGCAATTTTTAACAGCTAATGATCGTAACCGCTATAATTTTATGGTACGCTATCATTCTATGGGGGTAAACGTCCCAATCAAATATTTTACGCGTCTTTACATTACAAAAAAGAGCCATGCGCATCATGGCTGGAGTTTGCAGGAGATCACCATGCCGAAATATTTTTAAATCTCTAGAAATCTTAATATCACCTTCAATTTATATTTTTATAGTTTTACTTTATTACAAGTTTAAATCAACAACAGAACTGACAGGCGCGGACATTCATAAATACAAGACTAGGTACAGGCACCATCATAGACAAAGTCCCCATAGATTAGACTTTGCCGTACGCTACCAAAAAATATCGGGCCCAAATTATTAAATAAAATACCAGAAAACATTAAATCAGTGAACTCCGATTCAAAATTCAAAGTAATATTAAAGAAATACCTTTTCAAGCGTGCGTGTTACTCGGTGGACGAATTTTTTCTATAATATAAATCACTCGCAGCAAAGAAAATGTGTTGGAACTCTAATTAGCCTATATGTTTATTATAATTATGTATAGAAACAAATTTAGTTTTATTATGACGTTTGTAATGCAATTTGTATTGACTTACTACAATAAAAGATTTTGATTTGATTTTGAGCTGAGAGCAGAATGACTGTGCTGCGCTCTGGCAACGTGTTGCTGTGCATGTGCAACGCCTCTCTGCGCGTTGCCGCGCATCCACCGCACTGGACCTTAAGATTTGGCATTAGTTATAATTTAACTTTGTCTTGAGTTGGTAACGGCCACAATTTTGACTGCCACTTGGGTCATGATGAAAGCCTTGGTATAAAATAACTTAAATAGTGTCTCATACTATGTTCTTCACATCAAGGATTCTCCCTTATTGAGGTGGATTATGATTGGCAATCTTCGGATCCAAAAAGAACCTTGAGTATTACTGTTAACTGACAGTAGAGATGATTTTAAAAAAATATTGTTGTCAGAAATACGTTTGATCACTTCAACATTGCCAGTGACTATCTATCCTAAGTTGGTTTCCCTAAGAAATGTATAACTTATCTTATATAAACTGACAAATTTATTGCCACGAAGTACCTCCCAAAACGCTTGGGCCCCTAGAATCATGTCAATTTTTGAAGGAATGTAGTATGAAGGATCTGCAAGAACGACATTAAGGGTAATCTGATCGGAACAATGGAATAAATTATTTACTGGTAACTCTTCTGTAAGTTTTGGTTGGACAAGAAATTCCATTTGAGTACTGTATTCCGATATCCTAGACCTAACTGTAACATTGACTACATGACTGACCGAAGTTCAACTACAATTAATGCCTGTTATCGACACTGAATCCTATCTCTTGTTCAGTTTTAATCGTTTGTTGAATGTAAAGAGTGATGCGATTCTGAGATGAAGTTCGATTGTGAGCCACAGTCGAATATGCCTTACATGAAACAATCTTACCTCTAAGACTGATGACATCAACAATAGCTGTTGATAGAATGGTTTTAGTTGCTCTGGTAGAGGACTGATCGATGACTGAAGCCCCATCAGAAAGAACCTGTTTCTTGCCCGCATTTGGTGATTGTTTGTTGTCTGTGTGTTGATCATTGTCATTGACGCTATTGTCTTTAGTTTTTGATCCTTACCTGAAGCAAAGTAAAGTGTTGTGTTTGCTTCCGCAAGATTAACAGACGCTCTTACTTTTACACTGTTTAGTTGTGTTACACTTCAGACATTTGGTACAAAGATTGAAACCCTGTTATCTTAGTTATTCTGTCAGAAATAGCTAGGCTTAGAAATTGGTTACATTGGAAAAACATTTGAAGATTGACACATTTTACGATTATGTTCAAAAGATGACAAGCATGGCTGTGATGTTGTTCTCCATTATTGTTTTGAGAACTATCAGTTGTATGTTTTGCAAAATTGTCATAATTGTGAGTAAGCAATGGGGCAACAGATATTCTGTTAGAATGTTGAATTAAATCTAGTATATGAAATCTATGATTCAAGAAATCATTCGAGTCTTGCATTGTTTGGAGGCTATTTGGCTTGAGAGCATCTTGCCAATCCCTGAATGTGATAGGATCTAATTTGGAAGAAATCAAATGGATAAGGAGAGTATCCCATTTGTCAGTGGGTTCTCCAAGTGCATTCAGTGCACGGATATCTTTGTTAGAACTATTGATTAGTTCTCTCAAAGATTGAACAGTTTTTTTACATAACCAAGGTAGACTGAAAAGAGGATGGATATGTTTTTAATGATAAAAGTTTTGTTGTTGTGCCTCTCTTGAATAATGGTCCAAGCTACAGTAGGCCTATAGTTTGTAGAAGTTAACTCCAAAGATGAAATTACGTTAAAAGCTTCTTTTTTTAAACAAGATTCAAGGTAATGCAATTTTTTGTAAGAGATTTATTGTTGTGAATCGTGCCTGTAAACCTGTCAAAAGAGGAAAACAATTATCAAAAGATGACACGATTAGGACTGGCAGGCCCTTAGCTTTGATTTGAAATTTGCAATTGTAAAGAATTATCTCCTTGGTTAAAATTTGAAAACGATTTGGCCTTACTCATGATTATGTAGTGGTTTGCGTCAAAGGCCTCTCTTTCTGGTTGTTGTTGTGTGTCTCCAATTCAATATCCTGATGGATTAGTTCGAATTTTTCAGTAAGTTCCTCTGCTTTGGGTTGCCTGGCCTTCAATTCACCCAAAAATCCTGGATTATTTGTGGCATTGTCCAAAAATCGTCCGAATCGTGTCAGTTGTGCCTTCACCGTGCTTTTTTTATAATTATTGATTCCATTCTTGATTCAATACCATACTGTTATATAGGGTGTTGATAAAAACCCCTTCAGGACTTCGGGATATGGTTTCTTACATCAAAAATAAGAAAAAAGTTCCTATAAACGTGGGTCCTAAATTGGTCGGTTATCCGTCTGTCGGTCTGTATGTGTTTTAACATGATTTTGCATAACTTTGGAACTACTAAAGATATCGAATTCAAGCTTGGTACGTATATGCTGACTAATAGGACCTATTTTGATGCGGCCTATTAAGTTTCTACTTTGTACAATTTCAAAATGGCAGCCATTTTTATATTTTAAACCTTAGTATCTTCAAAACCGTAAATTTTACAAAAATTGTACAAGAGAGAAAAAAGTGTTGCAGTTTTGTTTCCTACAAAACCATATGAAGTTTATGAAGATGGAACTACTATCAACAGAGCTATTGTAATTTTTAAAATAGAATACATGCTTTTTTATGGTACATATAGTAAATATTCGCATTATTCTGTTAGAAAAATTGCAATAACTCCGTTAATTGTAGTTCGATCATAATAATCTTTAAACAGTTATGTAAAAAATAAAATTGCGCAACTTTTTGGTATCTTGTATAATTTTTGTTAAATTTACAGTTTTTAAGATATTAAATTTTAAAATATAAAAATGGCTGCCATTTTGAAGTGGTACAAAGTATAAACTTGTTACTCCGCATCAAAATAGGTCCTATTAGTCAGCATATACGTACCGAGTTTAAAGTTGATGTCTTTAGTAGTTCCAAAGTTATGCAAAATCATGTTAAAAACACATACAGACTGACAAAGGATAACTGAGCACTTTAGCACCCATGTTTACAGGAATTTTTTCTTTCTTTTGATCTAATTAACCATATCCCGAGGTCCTGAAGGTTTTTTTATCAACACCCTGTATAACGGACTATACAGTTAATATTAATTCCGGCTGTCATTGACCAAAATGTAAAGTATTTATAATGTAAAATAAAAGAGTAAAGAATGAGACATGATTTATTAGTGGACTGTATAATTATTGTTTTTATTTTTATTTTTTTATAAACAAAATATATCAAATGTTAATGATTAAATTAAAATTATATGCAGTCTGTAATTTGAAACATGAGTTTTTGCACACATCCAGTTTCAATCACCTTAATAAAGTTAAAATAATTCCCGCTGGGAGTTATAAATGTTGAATACTTATTAAGAATAAAACTTTATATCATTACAAATTGTTTAAGCCTTTATTTACAATCGGTTTATCAAATAAACGACTCTGTTGATTTCTATTATAAAAACCTGTTTTAAATTAATAGAAAATTTTACTCGTAGATTTAGGTTATATTTATCACAAAAGAGGAACCTGAACTCTAAATTATTTTAAGAGCAAAGCCAATCTTTTAATTTGTCAATTTTGTATGACCCATATAGTAATTTTCCTAGGGAAGCCAACATTACTCACCATGTTACTTTATTAAATTTCTCTTTTAGAGTTAATTGAAGGTTTTTTAAGAAGTCTAAATGTAAACCTTTATCAAAAATATCTGAAAAACTACTAATAAATCAGTTTACTCAAAGTTTTGGTGTTTTTACTTTCAAAAAAGTGCAAAGCTGATTGAATGAGGAATCATTTCCAATCGCATCATTGATTAATGGAAATTTAAGAAGGAGATGAGAGTTTACCTTGATTCAGCCGCTTGAGAATAGTCAAAAAGATAATTAATAACGACTATAATTTTATTTTTGATAGACATGATAACTATGTTTCAGATTTTATGCTGTGTTGATAGTTTGTAAAGCAGGGAAGATGTATTTTGTGGCGAGCTATAAAGATGACGACGCCATATAACGTGATGAGAAGGCCGCGTGATGACGTCATCACCGGCCGCTCTCCCGCCGACAAGATATTCAAGATATCAAGATATTCCGTTGAATCCGGGAATCTTTTCTTTCTTATGGAAAGGGTGTTTCATTATAAACACAAGTAAGTGTTAAGTAAGTGTCGGGAACACTTAATTAAACCTTGGAAACACTTTTTTTCTTATCACATTATTACATACACACAGCTTTCTTTATGAATAAACAACATTAGGGTTTGCATCATCAAAACGTTAGGTAGTTGAAACGTGGTCCGTCGGGCTGCACTTATTTGCGGTGTCGCAGGAGCGCTTTCGGCCTTTCGCCATTATCAACTGCTACTTAGTAGGAGTAGCACTTGATAATGGCGACAGGCCGAAAGCGCTCCTGCGACACCGCAAATAAGTGCAGCCCGACGGACCACGTTTCAACTACGTCACGTGTAATCGGCGCACGGACCACAACATCTTCGTTTAATCAAAACGTTAGGCTTGAAGTTAAGATGAACAAAAAGAGCTTTTAAACGATGCTCTGAAAAAAAATTGTATTCAAGCTCAGGTTCTATTTTAATATTATGTAGATTATAATCAAACTTTGTAATTTCTTTACATAATATTATTTATCTGAGCTCCATATACACGCGAGTCCATATACACGCCAGTACCGTCCGATACAATTGTCATTGTGTTGATAATTAACAATTTTATATTCAGACCTCTGTTACATTTTTGTAGCAAATTGTGAAATTAAATTCCTGGTTAAACACATTGTATCTTAATTAACAGGTCATTTTTAGATTTTGAACATAAATGAAACTTCATTAATTCAAAAAATAAATATTCCCATGTTAGCTTTTGAAAACCATAGTTTATTTTTCAACCGCCTGTTATATTATTAATAAGCGTGTGCTAAAACACTTTAGTCAAACTAATTATTTTGACTGGGCATTGAAGGGAAAATCAATCCGAGCCACATTATTTCACTAAAGGAGAGTTTACTTTGAACGTGCGAAAGCTAACTTGCCTTTGATAAAAATCCATGGACCATGTCAAAGCAAGAAGTAAATATATTTTATGCGAATACCTTTGTGTAATAATGAGGTTTCCTTCATTATTTTATTTCTTTGCTTCATTTGATGACTGTTGTTAGTGATGGGGATCTAAAAATAAAACAGTTAAGATTTTCACTCTTTTGCAGTGAATAATGGTACATAAATATATAATTATTTAAAAAAATGGAAACAATCATGCACCTTCACAGTTTGAAATGATGTTGTTTGCGAGGGATCTCCTATTACTTTAATTAATAAATCTGACTGTATGTTACCACATTTCATCTAAAATGTGCTCACTTTTTAAGTTTAATAGCGGCACGAAGTACGAAGTACATATATTTTATGCGAATACCTTTGCAATAATGAGGTTTCTTTCATTATATTATTTCTTTTTTTCATTTTATTTGTAATGTGCAACATTTATTGACTCAATTTTTAACCACATTCTTCATTAGGGTGGAAATATCGACAAAACTTATAAGTACAATTATTTTTTAGAAAATTTCTCTATATTTACTAAAAATTATTTCAAAGTACCCGGGACCGAGCTTTGCTCGGATTAAACAAAAACAACCGGCTGATTCAGTCGTTTTAGTTAAAATTTTCCATAAATATAACATGAGCACTTATAACTATAACACTGTTTGAGCACGATATAAACGCCTTCATAGAGCTGTGCCATCATTTTTTCTGCTCCAGCAAAAATGAGTTGATCCGGTCTCGTTCAACTTTGATAAACATATTGACGACGTACTGTTGTAATAAATGCCCACAGAAGGGAAGTGCCGTTGACGTTGGTCGTTATATTTTCTGTCGCTTCGTTTGAGTACAATTTAGTTTAAGTAGAGTTTACAATCGCGGTTTTGCGTTTGCCGGTCCGAATACTAAGTGGCTATTCACGAATTCAAGTCATCGAAGTAAATAATACAACTGGAACGATAAGTATGGGTTCACGAAAGCGCGCCGTTGTGGCAGCCTCCCCCCTCCACCATGATGGACCCAGCGGAAATGAGCCAATACATCGAATGGTGCGCGAAGTTGTTAACTCGCTCCTAGCCTTCATAACACAGTTTAAGTACAATGATATTTATATATTCGGAATCTGCCTTAAATGCAGAATGCAATGGTATAAATACATTTTACTTTTAATTTTAATTAGAATTTCCACAGTTAAAAAGAGTTAAGAATTATCACATTGTGCCATGAAAAAGTTAGTATGCGAGGATTTTTTTTATTTTTGCGCCAGAAGAAAACTTTAAACGTCAAAGCTGTAGTTAAAGATATGATATTCAGCATGTTATCAAGCAATTTACAATAAAGTGCGCATATATTTTGCAGTAGAGTGATTAACAGGGCGACGAGGTTTATTTTATGTCGCACCAACCTCCTCAGTCCAGCAATTCTTTAAAATGTTTTTGCTACTCGATCATTGTAAAGCTCAATTAATGTCAACTTTTTTAATAAATGATATAAGTTAAGGAATACAATCATTCTATAAATGTGATCATATACATTTTATTTATATATATAAGATAAATGTCAATACCGGCACCGGGCTGCTATTGAGTTGAAGAAACTAATTGAAACTGGGTCTCAGCTCCGTTGAATGAAATACTCCATGTAATACAATTATTTATTGTATACTCATTCCTATATTTAAAAAAATAATTGCCAAAGTCCAATTAAAAAGGCACTTCAATGACGTGCAGAGCAGCGGTTCGAAGAGGGCGCTTTCCTTGTTAACAGATGGGGATTACCAGTCCCCGTATATGTAGTCTACATTTTATATTTTAATTTACAGTACCATATCATGTAAATAGTTTACCAAGAAGGTGATAATACGGTATTTAACCTATAGTGTAACCTGTAATAAAAATTCTTTAATATAAGTACTGATTGTACTCAGAAAGTTTCTGGGAGTGCCGTACCTAAACGAAAAGGTCAATGGAACCAGGGAGGACGGCCCACGGCGCGACTTAAAAAGAACCTCGTCGCGCTATTAATCACTCCATCACACACAACTAACGAATTTTATTTAAAATTGCTTGGTCATATGCTGAAGATCATCTCATTAGCTACAATTTTCACGCTTGAAGTTGCTTCTGACCAAAAAATAAAAAAATCCTCACTTCTTAATGTCAAGTTGTAATAATTTTTAATTATTTTCAGTTGTTAAAATTCGAATTATAATTTAAATAATATTATATCTATACGGTCAGATTCTGCATTTAATGCAGGTTCCGAATCTATAAGTATAATAGAATTACCCTATTGTATAGACGGCCAGGAGCGTATTAACAACCGCGTGCACGGCTTGAGAAACTGACTCATCTGCGTTGTGTCCATCATGGTGGTGGGGGAAGGCTGCCGAAACGGCGCGCTTTTCATCCGTCAATTCCTATCTACCCAGTGTTCCAGTTGTATTATTTACTTGGATGATTCAAGTTTTGATATCTTAGAGAGACTGTTGGAAGCAGTTGGAACTATGTTGGTCGGAAACTCCAAGTCTCCTTGTGGGTAAAAGAGACCACATGAGAATGGCTCGATGCGGTTGCCTGTTTGCTCATGATGAACAGTTGTTTTCCTAGTTCTTTCACGGTACGGTCGAAATCCGGGTAGGTCTGTCTAGACGGCGTTGAGAGTGATAACGGCTGATATTTCATTCGACTTTGTGAGGTTGTAGCGGTTTGGGTCGAGGCAGGTAGTGCGAGAACCAAATTGACTTTCGGTGGCTGAATTCCTTTAGAGTCACCCGGGGGCTCGAGCTTTTTCTTTTTAAATGTCTGCGCCTACCATCGTGAACGCTTGGGCAGATTGGTTACTCTCCCGTAGGATTCCCTCGAGTAACGGTATCAATTCTAGGTTAATGTCGGCGTTAGCAGAAATTTGTTTGTAGACGGCATCTGTAGGGTCGAAAAAAATCATCTGACTGTTGCACGGTTGTCCGTACTCTCCTTGTGCATCTTGCGTCTCGGCTGAGCGGCCATTTTCATTCGATTATAGATCTGTCGATGTATCTGGTGTTGCCAGTTCGGTGTTCTTTAACATGAGCATTACAAAATCGAAGACGGCGCCGGCGTTGAGCTTTCGTATGAACCACAAAGTATTTGGAAAGTCTATGTTGGCGGGTGAACAGCAGCGCAAGTTCTTTTGGGAAACTTGACGGCTTGTATTCGTTTTTCCCGTGTATTCACCAATCATTTTTATTCTTAAAATTAACCTTTGAAAACATTCAACACTAATCCGTACAGAATCAAACCAAACTATATATAGAATAAATATTCCCTCAAACAATGCATTAAAATAACTTTTAAACAATTTAAAATTTGTTATTTACAAATCAAATGATTTTTACTACCTGCACATAAATAAAAACAACCTGAATTAGCTGTTTTTTTGGTTAAAATCGTCAAAAAAATCTCCATGACGATGAGTACTTGGATGGGCACTTTGAAAGGCTGAAGGACGCAAATAGGATTTTCCCCAGACTTGAGACTAGTTCCAATCGATTTCTGGTGGCCTAAAACCCCAAATTATACAAAAAATTAAAAAATTACCCGTACAAACGAAGGATAATCCACCACACATTTATATGCGCCCGTTCTTTATGTAAATTCGATTTTAGTTTACGTATTATGATTTTAAACCTATAATACCCCCGTCGCAACAAACCTGCGTACTCAGCGAATTTCCAATTACAAAATATCCAGTAATTAATCCATTATTACGAAAAAAGAAAAATAAACAAGTTATATATTTATATATTAAAATAATATATTATGGCTTGTTTTACAAAAACTTTGTAAAAAAAATTGGTAAATGACTTAGATGAGTAGTGCAATAGTGGGGCTTCTGGGCCAAAACGCATTAATCAAAAGTGACAGCTACATCCGGTCACGTGACCGGAAGTGACGTCACAGGCTGTGACGTAGCTGTGACGTGTTGGGGATGGTATTTAAAGTTTAAATGTCCAGCTGTGCTGGTATTTAAATTTTAAATGTCCGGAAAAGGGTCAAGGTCGGCCGGGGATGTTTTTAAAAAATATCTTGCATTTTCGGAAAATCCGAAAATGCAAGATAAGTTTTGTTTCTTTTTACAAACTGTTTCTTAATTGTTGTTTTGTTGATTTTTGTTTCTATCAAAATATTATATTAAAAATGGAATTGACAAGTTAACAAGAAAATATCCTGCTACAAAGTATCCAAATAAAGATGCAATTACATAAATATAAACTTTAAAAAATAGTGAATGTTCTTTCTTTTTATCTGTTAGTATTTCCTGAACAAGGTAACCAAAATTGTAACCACATAAAAATGAAAGTAGGAAAATAACAAATTTCGACGGGTTCACGAAAACCAAGTTGCAAAGTAGCGAATTTCTTTCTTCTTCCATTGTTGAATTTTTAGTCGAAACCAATTAATGATAGCATTATTGCTTGCGCATCAGAACTAACAGTTGATGAAATTTCGTTTACTTGTACACTTGTTGTAGTTTTATTTTCAGTAGGTAATTGTTCGGAAGTTTGTGTAGATGTAGAAGAAGAAACAGTATTATCTTGAAGCTCAGAGTCCATGTGTGCTCAGGTGAAGAGCTGGAGCGTTAATGACGTGTGGTAGCCGCTGTCCTACTCCGTGTCGGCAGTTGGTGGTGGGGGGTCGTTTGGTTCATTCACCGAAATGTAGATAGAATCATAATTTTCTGGAGGATGTACTAAAATTTGTTGTACAGGATCTGCATCAATAGTGAAACTTTGCGTTTCAATGCAAAGTCCATCTTTAATAAAAGAAACATATAAAACAGAACTCATGTTTATTTAGATGTTTACTCTGCGAGTCCTACCAGCAAACTGATGTGATGGTGGTAGCGTTGTGACCTCCCTCGAAAAACATGTGCAGGACGGAACATCTGCCGCGCACCTGCCTTCCCCCACCACCATGAGAGACTCCTCGCAATATTTAGATATGTAGTGTTAGTCGTACTGTTGCTCTTGTTGCGTGAACATGTCAGTATTAAACAATCGTTCTTAACTTGTGGTTTTAAAATATTTGTAATAAAATATCGTTTTAACACTTATTTAACTTTGTACAAGTTACAATATTTTAAAGATGCCACTTTATTATATCACCTTGATACTTCTAAAAATATTTAGTCGCAGAAATGCAAAATAAACTACAGTTTCGATTAAATATAAACTTGGTTAAAGATCTAAATTTGGTTTCTTTGTTATAACTTTTACATTGTTGGTTAAATAACAAATGTTACCGAAGTTTTTTGTTTGTCTCATTATTCTGCGTTATTGAAGTACCACATGATAGGGTTTGGAAACATATAAAGTAAAATATAAAATGTAGAAAAATATTTTTTATGTTTTTGCGTTATAACTTTTATACCGTTGGTTTTATAAAAAAGTTTACTAAACCTTTTTTGTTTGTCTTTTTAATTCTACGTATTTTGAGCACCTACATGATAGGGTTTGAAAAGATATAAAGTAAAATATAATGTAAAGAAAGATAATTTTTAGTTGTTGTGTTATAACTTCTATACCGTTGGTTTAATAAAAAAAGTTACTGGACCTTTTTTGTTCGTCTTTTAATTCCGCGTATTTTGAGTACCTACATGATAGGGTTTGGAAACATATAAAATGAAATATGATGTAAAGAAAGATAATTTTTAGTTTTTGCGTTATAACTTCTATACCGTTGGCTTTATCAAAAAAAGTTACTGAACCTTTTTTGTTTGTCTTTTGATTCCGCGTAATTTGAGTACCCACACAATAGGGTTTTAAGCAATTTTCCAACCCCCCCCCTCACCCCCCCCATCAATGTTGTCGGGACGAAACCTCCCCCCCCCTCCCATCAATGTTGTCGGGGGGGGGACTTGATCTCGTCGCCGTTCAACTTTGGAGCTGCGTCGACGTACACGGTGGCAGTGGATATAACAAAAATGCTCCAAATCTATCGTGCGGGTACTCAAATTAAGCGGAATCAAAAGACAAACCGAAAAGGTCCAGTAACATTTTTTGATAAAACCAACGGTGTAAAAGTTATAGCGCAAAAACTTTAAAAAATCTACGGTGGCAGTGGATATAACAAAAATGGTTTAAATGTATCATGCGGGTAGTCAAATTGAGCAGAATGAAAAGACAAACAAGAAAGGTTCAGTAACATTTTTTATAAAACCAATGGTATAGAAGTTATAACGCAAAAACCAAAAAAAGTATTTTCCAACATTTTATATTTTTACTTTATAAGTTTCCAACCCGTATTTGTAGTTTAGTAACATTAATAAACTAGATTTATATTTATGATACAATGAAAATATGTATAAGGCGGAGAATGAGTTGTTGAGTGTAGAGTGTGTGAAGCAATCAAGGACTTGGCCACCTGGTGTGTCAGCAGACGCAACAAGGTCGACGGCTTGTATTGCCAACTGTTTCCAAGCGGAGGCGTGCGAGGTCACTAGAAGTAGAAAGCTGGCTCAGTAATGATGTAAAATAAAGTTGTCAGTTTTTGCGTAATAACATGTGCACTGTTGGTTTTATTAAAAATGTTATTGGACTTTTTGTTTGTCTTTTTATTCCGTGTATTTTGAGTACTCAAATGTCAGGGTTTAGAAACATATAAAGTCAAATATGATGTAATATAAGATAATTTTTTAGTTTTTGCGCTATAACTTTTACACCGTTGGTTTTATCGAAAAATGTTACTGGACCTTTTTTGTTCATCTTTTAATTCCGCTTAATTTGACTACCCGCACGATGGATTTGGAGCAATTTTCCAACCCCCCCCCATCAATGTTTTCGGGACGAAACCCCCCCCTCACATCAATGTTGTCGGGGGGGGGGGGACTTGATCTCGTCGCCGTTCAACTTTGGAGCTGCGTCGACGTACACGGTGGCAGTGGATATTAGTACCTGAGTACCTACATGATAGGGTTTGGAAACATATAAAATGAAATATGATGTAAAGAAAGATAATTTTTAGTTTTTGCGTTATAACTTCTGTACCGTTGGTTTTATCAAAAAAAGTTACTGGACCTTTTTTGTTTGTCTTTTAATTCCGCTTAATTTGACTACCCGCACGATGGATTTGGAGCAATTTTCCAACCCCCCCCATCAATGTTTTCGGGACGAAACCCCCCCCTCACATCAATGTTGTCGGGGGGGGGGGGGGACTTGATCTCGTCGCCGTTCAACTTTGGAGCTGCGTCGACGTACACGGTGGCAGTGGATATTAAAAAAATGCTCCAAACCTATCATGCAGATACTCAAATTATTCGGAATAAAAAGACAAACAAGAAAGGTCCAGTAACATTTTTTGATAAAACCAACGGTGTAAAAGTTATAGCGCAAAAACTTAAAAAAAACTTCGGTGGCAGTGGATATAATAAAAATGATCTAAATGTATCATGCGGGTAGTCAAATTACGCAGAATTTAAAGACTAACAAAAAAGGTCCAGTAACATTTTTCGATAAAACCAACGGTGTAAAAGTTATATCGCAAAAACTGCAAAAAATCTATGGTGGCAGTGGATATAACAAAAATGCTCAAATTATTCGGAATAAAAAGACGAACAAAACAGGTTCAGTAACATTTTTTTTATAAAACCAACGGTATAGAAGTTATAACGCAAAAACTAAAAAAATATTTTCCAACATTTTATATTTTTACTTTATAAGTTTCCAACCCCTATTTTTAGTTCAGTAACATTAATAAACTAGATTTAAATTTATGATACAATGAAAATATGTATAATGTTTATTTTATTATGTATTACAATTGACTTAAAACATAATATTCCTTAAGTAAAACATGGTTACTCATTAATAATATATGAATTTAGTTTCAAACTAATATTAAAATTGTTTTAAAACAAGTTTCAACCTACATTAATACTGAACAGATGTTAAGTTTACTAAGATAATTTAAATTTTAAAACAAGTTAAAAAAATGTTTTTATATCGTACTGATATTGTTTTATATGGTTTTAATACCAAATTAAACTTGTTTCAAAGTAATATTAAAATTGTTTTTATCATTTTTTTTTGAGTGTTGATAGTATGTTTTTAAAAGTTTTGAAAGTTTCAAAGTTTCAAAGTTTCAATTTTAAGTATTGTATATTGTTTATTTTATTATGTATTACAACCGACTTCAAACATAATAGTTCTTAAGTAGAACATGAGTATTCATTTTAGTGCAAAAATAAACTTACAAGAATCGAGGTGTGTCCTCCACCAATTCTGTGCAATAGCGGTCAAGGTTGTGAAAGCAGTAGGCAACCTACTTGGTCAAAGTAGGCCAGACGATGTTGTGTGTGCCGAGGTCACAGACCCTGCCAAAGTAGGCTACCGACCTTCAGCTGGGAGACACATTGACCTAGCAGTCAAGGCTGCTGCCTTGAGCTCGCAGTAAAAAGTTTTAAATGACCTTGAAACTTTGTAACCTGAACGGTTTTAAAACTTAAGTTTTTGCATTACAACTTCTATATTGTTGGTTTTATCGAAAAATGTTACTGGACATTTTTGTTTGTTTTTTTAATTTACATAATTTGAGTAACCACATGATAGGTTTTGTAAAAGTTTTGAATAACCTTGAAACTTTGTAACCTGGACGGTTTTAAAACTTAAGTTTTCGCGTTATAACTTCTATAACGTTGGTTTTATCGAAAAATGTTAATGAACATTTTTGTTAGTTTTTTTATTCCACATAATTTGAGTAACCACATGATAGGTTTTGTAAAAGTTTTGAATGACCTTGAAACTTTGTAACCTGGACGGTTTTAAAACTTAAGTTTTCACGTTATAACTTTTATACCGTTAATTTTATTGAAAAATGTTACTGAACATTTTTGTTTGTTTTTTTATTCCATGTAATTTGAGTAACCACATGATAGGTTTTGTAAAAGTTTGAAAATGAACTTGAAACTTAAGTTTTTGTGTTATAAATTCTATACCGTTGGTTTTATCAAAAAATGTTACTAGACCTGTTTTGTTCGTCTTTTTACAAGTCCAATGTAAAGTAAAATAAAAAGAAGTGTTGTTGTCTGTTGGAACAGTAACAAAAAAATTATGAGTTTGAAACAATTTTCTAAGTCCTAAAAAATGAATTATTGGGAAGTTTTAACACTTAAAATTTTTACAAGTCAAATGTAAAGTAAAATAAAGAAAGAAGTATTGTTGCCTGTTGGAACAGTGGTGAAGGAATGATGGAAATTAAACTCGTAGCAAAAAAAAACTTGATATTGTAAAATAAATGTTAAAGCAAATGTTTGAAAAATTTTCTAAGTCCTAAAGTATTAATTATTGTGAAGTTTTAACACTTAAAATTTTTACAAGTCCAACGTAAAGTAAAGTAAAGAAAGAAATGTTGCCTGTTGGAACAGTGGGAAAAGAATGATGGGTTTGAAAGATTTTCTAAGTCCTAAAATATTAATTATTAGGAGGTTTTAACACTTAAAATCTTTACAAGTTCAATGTAAAGTAAAATAAAGAAAGAAGTGTTGTTGTTTGTTGGAACAGTGGCGATAGAATGATGGAAACCAAACCCGCAGCAAAACTCCTGTGGTGACCTCGAGCCGAATTGGGGTCCAGGGTCTGCGCTTGAGGCCAGGTGGTCAACCAGCTGCCTGTCACACCTGCCCGGCCCGGCTGCCAGCTGCCGTGACCTCGAGCCGAGTTGGGGTCCGGGGTTTGCGCTTGTGCTTCGGCATCAGTTGCTCGCTAGACAGTGAGGTGGTAACATGTTCAGAAGGCGCCCTGAACAGTTTATCATTTTTTGCTGTTTGGTGAAAAAATCTTGGTGTTATTTGTACAATAACATCTTGATGTAGGACTGATTAATTTTAAGGCATGGTAGTTTAAGCATGGTAGTTGTTTGTGCTTGTAGATACCCTAGGGTTTGTAGTTTGTTTTTAATTTGCTGGTTTGGTAGTTAGTATTAATTTAAAATCTTTCTTTTACTTACAATATATTTCTGCCTGGAATGTTTAAATTTAAAGTAATATTTTGTTTTTAAGAATGTTATATGATATGTTTTTAATACCTTTCTATTCCAATTTCCTTTTTCCAACAAGCTTGTTGAGGGCATTCCCTCTCTTGTCTTGTACTCCTTTTTAGTTAGGGACACCTTTCAATTCCAATTTCCTTTCCTTTTTTCCTTCCATCTTTTGCACGGTAAAACCAATAATGGTAAAACCAGCTACCGCTTTTGTAGTGATTACGCTTACCAAAGCGGGTCACTTACAACCTCTATACGTGCTGGATGGGTAGTTCGCCTACCTCCGGAGTTTCGCTGGACCCCAGTTGATTTGCGCCTTATGGTGAGTCGCTGGCTCCTTTAGTGTTAGGGAATAAAAAACATATTTGTATAACATTCATTTTTAGCTTAGCGTTGTGCGGTTATGGTGAGGTGTAAGGGATGGCTTATGTCTAGCTTACACTGTAATCATTCTGTGCAGCGTTGGGCTGACTAGATATTTTTTACTTTTTTAGCTCAGCGTTGTGCGCTTATGGTGAAGTGTGAGGGATGGCTTATGTCTAGCTCACATGAGGTGTAAGGGATGGCTTATGTCTAGCTTACACCGTAATCATTCTGTGCAGCGTTGGGCTGACTAGATATTTTTTTTACTTTTTTTTAGCTCAGCGTTGTGCGCTTATGGTGAAGTGTAAGGGATGGCCTATGTCTAGCTTACACCGTAATCATGATGTGCAGCGCTGGGCTTTTTAGCTATTTCTTTGTAACTTAATTTTATTTTTATTAATTGTTAAACTCTAGGCAGATTGTATTGTAAATTAGCTTTTCTTCTTTTAGGTTTCCGGGGGTGTACGGTTCTGTCAAACCGTACACCCCCATTTTCTTTTTAATTATTGAATGACCTTGACCTAGTTATTTTCAAGGTCAACAAAAGAGTTAGCAAAAATTTCTAAGTCTCAAGGTCATTTTTGTAAAAGTTTAAATGACTTTGAAACTTTAGTTTTTGCGTTATAACTTTTATGCCATTGGATTTATCGAAAAATGTACTGGACCTTTTTTGTTTGTCTTTTCATTCCCAATCATTTGAGTACCCGTACAATAGGTTTTGAGTAATTTTGAACCCCCCCCCCATCAATGTTGTCGGGACGAAACCCCCCCCATCAAGGTTGACCGTGACTTTGACCTTGACTTTGACCTTGACCTTGACCTTGACCTTGACCTTGACCGCATTGATGGGGGGGGGACTTGATCTCTAGTTATTTTCAAGGTCAACAAAAGAGTTAGCAAAAATTTCTAAGTCTCAAGGTCATTTTTGTAAAAGTTTAAATGACTTTGAAACTAGTTTTTGCGTTATAACTTCTGTACCGTTGGTTTTATCAAAAAAAGTTACTGGACCTTTTTTGTTTGTCTTTTAATTCCGCTTAATTTGACTACCCGCACGATGGATTTAGAGCAATTTTCCAACCCCCCCCCCCATCAATGTTGTCGGGACGAAACCTCCCCCCCCCCCGACAACATTGATGGGGGGGGGACTTGATCTCGTCGCCGTTCAACTTTGGAGCTGCGTCGACGTACACGGTGGCAGTGGATATTCAAAAAATGCTCCAAACCTATCATGCAAATACTCAAATTATTCGGAATAAAAAGACGAACAAAACAGGTCCAGTAACATTTTTTGATAAAACCAACGGTATAGAAGTTATAACGCAAAAACTAAAAAAGTATTTTCCAACATTTTATATTTTTACTTTATAAGTTTCCAACCTCTATTTTGTGAGTACTTAAATTATACAAAATTATGAGACAAACAACAAGCTTTGATAACATTTGTTATGAAATCAACAATATTTTGTAAAAGTTTTAAATTACCTTGGAGCTATTTTGTAACCTGGACGTTTTTGTAACCTGGACGTTTTGTAACCTGGACGGTTTTAAAACTTAAGTTTTCGCGTTATAAATTCTTTACCGTTAATTTTATCGAATAATGTTACAGGACCTTTTTTGTTTGTCTTTTTATTCTGCTTAATTTGAGTAATCACATGATAGATTTTGTAAAAGTGTTTAATGACCTTGAAACTTTAGTTTTTTTAAAATAGTTTCAAACCCATCATGTGGGTATTCAAATTATGCGGAATGAAAAAACAAACAAAAAGGTCCAGTAACGTCTTTGATAAAATCAACGTTATAAAAGTTATAACGCAAAAAACGCAAAAAAATGCCTATATTTTATATTTTACTCTGTAAGTTTCCAAACCCTATCTTGTGGGTACTTAAATTATACAGAATGATGAGTCAAACAAAAACTTTCGGTAGCATTTGTTATTTAACCAACAATGTAAAAGTTATAACACAAAATCTGATTTACATCTTTTAAATTTTCAATCATGTTTATATTTAATTGCAAGTGTAGTTTATTTTGCATTTCTTCAAATAGATATTTTTAAAATAATTTGAGTACTCACATGATAGAGTTCGGAACAATTTACATAAAAATAACCTTGAGACTTAGACATTTTCGCTAAGTCTTTTGGTTGACCTTGAAAATAAGTAGGTCAAGGTCATTTGATAATTAAAAGAAAATGGGGGTGTACGGTTTGACAGAACCGTACACCCCCGGAAACCTAACAGAAGAAAAGCTAATTTACAATACAATTCGCCTAGAGTTTAACAATTAATAAAAAAAAGTAAAAATAAAATTAAGTTAAAGAGAAATAGCTAAACAGCCCAGCGCTGCACATCATGATTACGGTGTAAGCTAGACATAGGCCATCCCTTACACTTCACCATAAGCGCACAACGCTGAACTAAAAGAAAAAATATTATTTTGAAATAGCAAGTTGTTTAATTAAATTTAGAAAAATGTTATACAAATATGTTTTTATTTCCTAACACTAAAGGAGCCAGCGACTCACCATAAGGCGCAAATCAACTGGGGTCCAGCGAAACTCCGGAGGTAGGCGAACTACCCATCCAGCACGTATAGAGGTTGTAAGTGACCCGCTTTGGTGGGCGTAATCACTACAAAAGCGGTAGCCGGTTTTACCATTAATTGGTTTTACCGTGCAAAAGATGGAAGGAAAAAAGGAAAGGAAATTGGAATTGAAAGGTGTCCCTAACTACAAAGGAGTACAAGACAAGAGAGGGAATGCCCTCAACAAGCTTGTTGGAAAAAGGAAGTTGGAATAGAAAGGTATTAAAAACATATCATATAACATTCTTAAAAACAAAATATTACTTTAAACTTAAACACTCCAGACAAAATATATTGTAAGTAAAAGAAAGATTTTAAATTAATACTAAGTACCAAACCAGCAAACTAAAAACAAACTACAAACCCTAGGGTATCTACAAGCACAAACAACTACCATGCCTTAAAATTAATCAGTTCTACATCAAGATGTTATTGTACAAATAACACCAAGATATTTTCACCAAACAGCAAAAATGATAAAATGTTCAGGGCGCCTTCTGAACATGTTACCACCTCACTGTCTAGCGAGCAACTGATGCCGAACCACACGCGCAGATCCCGGACCTCAACTCGGCTAGAGGTCATCCCCCCCCCTCTCGCTTACCCCCTCCTAAACCACAGGACCCTTGCTGCGGGTTTGGTTTCTATCATTCTTTCGCCACTGTTCCAACAGGCAACAACATTTCTTTCTTTATTTGACTTTACGTTGGACTTGTAAAAATTTTAAGTGTTAAAACTTTACAATAATTAATACTTTAGGATTTAGAAAATTTTTGAAACATTTGCTTTAACATTTATTTTACAATATCAAGTTTCTTTTTGCTGCGAGTTTACTTTCCATCATTCTTTCACCACTGTTCCAACAGGCAACAATACTTCTTTCTTTATTTTACTTTACATTTGACTTGTAAAAATGTTAAGTGTTAAAACTTCTCTATAATTCATTTTTTAGGACTTAGAAAATTGTTTAAAATCATCATTCTTTTGTTACTGTTCCAACAGGCAACAACACTTCTTTTTATTTTACTTTACATTGGATTTGTAAAAGTTTTAAGAGTTAAAACTTCCCAATAATTAATACTTTAGGACTTAGAAAATTTTTCAAACATTTGCTTCAACATTTATTTTACAATATCAAGTTTATTTTTTGCTGCGAGTTTGAATTCCATTATTCTTTCGCCACTGTTCCAACAGACAACAACACTTCTTTCTTTATTTTATCTTACATTGGACTTGTAAAAATGTTAAATCTTAAAATTTCCCAATAATTAATATTTTAGGATTTAGAAAATTTTTCAAACCCATCATTCTTTTGTTACTGTTCCAACAAGCAACAACATTTCTTTATTTTACTTTACATTGGACTTGTAAAAATTTTAAGTGTTAAAACTTCCCCTTAATTAATATTTTAGGACTTAGAACGTTTTTTCAAACATTTGCTTCAAATTTACTTTAAACAGAATTTTTTTAAACTTGCATTATTTGACCTTGACACTTAGATTTCTTTTCAAACTTACTATGGATGATCTTAATACTTAGGGGTTTTGAAATATAAAAAATGTAGCAGTTATTTACACTTTTCGTGTTTAATACAGAAAAAAAGATTTTTTTTAAAACTTGCATTATTTGACCTTGACACTTGGATTTCTTTTTAAACTTACATCGGATAATCTAAATACTTTGGGGTTTTTAAATATAAGAAATTTAACTGTTATTTACACTTTTTATGTTTAATACAGAAAAAAAGTGGTGGGGGTAATGCTATAAATAGGGGGAGTTTTAGAGTGGTTTTCATTACTACGTCAACTTTTGTGGAGAGCACACCTACGTCATGTATTACTGCATTAGTTGCGAAGAATCTTTTGAAGATGAAATTTTATTACAAATACACAAAGAAGTTTACCATAACAATGAAACAAACCAAGAAAGAAACCAAGAAACAAACCAAGAAAGAAACCAAGAAACAAACCAAGAAAGAAACCAAGAAACAAACCAAGAAAGAAACCAAGAAACAAATAACAATGCAGAAGAAGAATATTTGGAAGATTTAGATCAAATACTGGCTACCGTACAACAACAACTAAATTCAAGATCAAGTGTTATTCAATACGCACCCGGACCATCTTTGGATGTGGAATTATACGCCCGAGCCTTACCAGGTAGTGTAGTAACTCATTTTAAGATTGACAATGCTCAATTGCAACTTGCACAGTTTATTTCAAAAGCAAAAACATTAGTAACAGAAACATTAAACAATGAACTAAGAAGATTAAATTTTATAAAGTTTGGAATATTATTAGATACAGTATTTACAAATGTTCAGAATGAAACATCACCAAGAGGATTTTTAACTAAAAACAAAACCATCATGTTTGCATCAGATATAAGCTCAATTGTGGATGATTGTTTTGAAGAACTTTTAACAAAATTACAAGAACATGAAGGAAGAGGTTCTGGATGGAGTTTGTTAAGTATAACAAGCTTAGATGTAAGAGTTCATAAACATGGATATGGAATGAGAGGTAGTAGTCATATTGAATTGCCAAAGAAAATTCAAGACACCAATTCCTGTATTAATGTTCAAAATAAAGATGCTGAATGTTTCAAGTATGCAATGCTTGCAAAATATATAAGAAATCATGCGGAACGACCGAGTAGAGCATACAATGAGGTTTACCAAAAGTATAATTTTCAAGGCATGAGTAATCCTGTTTCAATTCAAGACATATCAAAATTTGAAAAGAAAAATCCTTTTGCATCTGTAAACATCTTTGGCTTGGATTCATCCAACAATGTTTACCCCTTACGTATAACACCTACCGAACGCAGAGATCATACTGATTTATTATTAATAACAAAAGGTGATGTTTCACATTATGTATATATTAAAGATTTTGAAGCTCTAGTTTGCAAACAGTTATCAAAACGTAAAGAAGGAAAAACCACTTGTAAAAGATGTTTCTGTTTTGTAAACAAACCTTTGAGAAGAGGAGGTTCAGAATGGCTGACGGAACATCAAAGACTATGCAGTGGAAACTATGAAGTAAGAATTAAATTACCACACCCTAGAAGATCTCAAGTAAAATTTGACAAAGTTATCCAACAATACAGAATTCCCGTTGTAGTGTATGCAGATTTTGAATCTTCATTGCTTCCACTTGAACAAGAAGAAGGAGAGGAAAATACCAGCAGAACAAAGTATCAACTTCACAAACCAAACAGCTACTGTTTAATAGTAAAATCCACTCTGTCTGAAGAACATCTTCAAGAATATGGTTTGACATCTACACCGAAGATCTATCGTGGAGAAGAAGCAGCTCGATACTTTGTTGATGATTTATACAACATCGCCGGGAAAGTGGAAGCAATGTATACCAATGTGGTTCCTATGTCACCTATGACGCCGGAAGAACTTCATCTTTATGATTCAACAACAACATGCTATTTGTGTAACAATCAATTTACAGAAACTAAAGTTAAAGTTCGCGACCATGACCATCTGACAGGAGCCTACAGAGGTGCAGCTTGCAACGGATGTAACATCAACTACAAACTACCATCTTTTATTCCTGTGGTTTTTCACAATCTTAGTGGATACGATGGACATTTTATCATTCCCGAATTAGCAAGAGACAACGGTGAAATAGATGTTTTGGCACAAACTATGGAAAACTTTATAAGCTTTTCAAAAAAGGTGGGCAAAATTAAACTTAGATTTGTTGATTCTTTTAGATTTACGCCTTCCAGTCTTATGGAACTTTCTGAAAATTTAAGAAGACAAAATTTAATAGAAACAAGCGAAATTGTACCTGCAGAAAAAATGGATTTGGTTCTTCGGAAAGGAGTTTTCCCGTATGATTACATCGATGGACTACATAAATTTCAAGAAACATCACTTCCTCCACCAGAAGCATTCAAAAGTAAACTTACCGATTTGGACATTTCACCTGAAGACTATCAACACGCATGCAGAGTTTGGGACGAATTGGAAATGAACACTCTGGGAGATTATTCTGACTTTTATGTAAAACTTGATGTGACCCTTCTTTGCGATGTGATGGAAGAATTTAGAAACACTTGTTTTGAAGCCTACGGATTAGACCCTCTTCATTCTTATACTTCTCCAGGTCTAGCTTGGCAAGCTATGTTAAAAGAAACAAAGTGCAACCTTCAATTATTAACAGATATTGACATGGTGTTGATGATCGAATCGGGTGTTAGAGGTGGATTGACCCAAAGTGTTACTAGACATGTTAAAGCCAACAACAAATATCTTCCAAACTATGATAAAGAAAAACCATCAGTGTTCTTAGGATATTTCGATGCCAACAGTTTATACGGATGGGCTATGTCTAATCCACTTCCTTTTGGAAACTTTGAATGGGTTGATCCAGACTCTATTGGTGATATTTCGCAAATTTCAAAAGACGGAGACACCGGATACATATTGGACTGTGACTTTGAATATCCAGAACACTTGCATGATCTTCATTACGATCTTCCGCTCCTTGCAAAAACAGAAGTTTCACCAATTGGCAAACATCCTAAATTAATGATGACTCTTGAAAATAAACAAAGATACGTAGCTCACTTTTGGGTTGTTCAACAAGCACTCCAATTGGGTTTACATATAACCAAAATTCATAGAGTTTTAAAAATTTTCCCAATCATGCTGGTTAAAACCGTACATTGATTCAAACACCAGAAGAAGAGCAGCTGCAACATCAACATTTCAAAAGGACTTTTTAAATTAATGAATAATGCGATATTTGGAAAAACATTGGAAAACAAAAGAAAACACAAAAATGTTAAATTAATTACAGATCCTATAAAACTAGAAAAACTTGTACAAAAACCAAACTTTGGAACATCCGTTATCATGAATGAAAACCTTGTGGCAGTATCTATGAAGAAGACAAGCGTGAAAATGGATCGTCCGTTGTATGTTGGAATGTCAATCTTGGATATTTCCAAAACTCACGTGTATGATTTCCACTACAACAAAATGGTTGAATTCTATGGTAGAGATAACATCGGAATCGCCTACATGGACACGGATGCTTTCATCTACTGGATTCTTACTGAAGATATGTATTTGGATCTTCGAACATTTGTTCACAAAAATGAATTTGATTTTAGTGACTATCCAAAAGATCATTTAAATTATGATAATGATCGGAACAAAAAGAAACTTGGAAAATTTAAAGATGAAGCAAATGGAATTTTACTGGAAGAACTTATTGCACTAATGTCAAAATTGTATTCACTACAATTGCATAAGGAAGAAAACAATGTTATTAAAAAAGCTAAGGGTGTAAAAAGTTTGTATCTTAAGAAGAATGTAAATTTCGAACACTACAAGCAATGCTTATTTGAAGAAACGACTATAAATGCAAAATTTAACACCATCAGAAGTTTCAACCATCAACTGTACAGCGTAACAGAAGTGAAAAAAGCACTCTGCTCCAATGATGACAAACGACACATTCTTCCAGACAAAATTCACACTCTACCATTCGGCCACTATTCTCTCAATCCTATTGATGAGTAAAAAAAAGAAAAAAGAAAAAAGTAAAAAAGAAAAAAGAAAAAAGGGAAAATCACAGCATGTTCGCTGTGATTTCCCTTTTTTTAAAATATGTTAAAATGACCTTGAACTATAAAAGCGGATGCAGAAAGAGAAACACTCAATACTAACTTGACTTTGTTAGTAAAAACATCATGTCAGAGTTAAAGGAAAAGATTGTTAATGAACTTCATAAACCTGCAAGAATAAAGTTTCCACGAAAAAATACTGTTGTAAAAGGAATAAATTATTTATATCAAGCAGATTTAATTGAAATGCAACCGCATAGAAAAATAAATAAAGGATTTAAATACATACTTACGATTATTAATTGTTTTACTAAAGTTGCAGATGCTTTGCCATTAAAAGACAAAACCGGTAACAGCATAACAAAAGCTATGGAAGTAGCTATAAAAAGAAATAAAAATAAAATTAAACATTTACAAACTGATGATGGAAAAGAATTTTTTAATAAATTTTTTGCCTTGTTAATGAAAAAATATAAGATAAATCATTATTCCACAAATTCTGAGAAAAAGGCAGCTATAATTGAAAGATTTAATAGAACCTTAAAAGGTGCAATGTATAAAATGTTTTCAAAAAGAGGTTCTTACGTATGGGTTGATATTTTACCAAAATTAATAAGCGATTACAACAACAAGTTTCATAGAACTATCGGTATGGCACCTAACAAAGTGAATAAGAAAAACGCTAAACTAGTTTTACAACGAATTAAAAAGAATACACAGCCAAAAGCGGAACAAAGAAAACCAAGAAAATTTAATGTAAATGATAAAGTTCGAATTAGTAAATACAAAGGAGTGTTTACTAAAAAATACCTGCCCAATTGGACAAACGAAGTTTTCATAGTGTATAAAGTACAACCTACTGTACCAGAAACTTATATTTTAAAAGATAACAAAGGAAATTTGTTACAAGGCGGTTTTTACGGACATGAATTGTTAAAGTCAACAGTAGGTGATGTCTATCTTGTTGAAAAGGTGTTGCAAAGGAAAAAAGACCAAGTTAAAGTACGTTGGTTGGGGTTTGACAAAACTGAAGATTCGTGGATACCTATAAAAGATTTGATTTAGTTATAAATCAACTTATTTATTCTTCAGCCTTTGAATAAGATGGAGATTGTTCACCATAAAGATAAATTTATTATTAATAACATTGATGATTTAACTGTAGATAACGTTAAAATCAACAATGGTAAACACGGCAGTTTATTTCCAAACACTGTACGATGTATAGTAAGCGGTCCTTCAAACTGTGGCAAAACTAACGTTGTGTTTAACTTAATTACAAACACAAAAGGATTGGCGATTTAATAACCTATATATTTTTTCAAAGTCCTTACATCAACCAAAGTATCAATTGTTGGAAAAGATCCTGACTGATGTGCCTGATGTTAACTATTACAAATTTAATGCTAGTGACAGTGTTATGCAACCAGACCAGGCTAAGCCGTATTCTGTATTTGTATTTGATGATGTATCTAGTGAAAATCATGATACTATTAGAAACTATTTTGCCATGGGAAGACATAATAATATTGATAGCATATATATCGGACAAACATATAGCAAAATTCCAAAACAACTAATTAGAGACAATGCAAATATTTTAGTTTTATTCAAACAAGACGATACAAACCTAAAACATATATACAACGATCATGTAAATGCTGATATGTCATTTGATAAATTCAAAGAGCTTTGTGGAAAAGCTTGGGCGGAAAAATATGGATTTTTGGTAATTATGAAAGATAAAGCTATAACAGATGGTCGTTACCGCATAGGTTTTGATAAATTTGTTTTAATACGTTAATTAACAACATTATCGTCCAAGTCTCCATGGTGTAAACATGGTTAATCAGGAAAAGCTATTAAAAGAAATAAAATCACTTAGTGATTCTATTAGACATAAAAACAGAGCGTTAAGATTAGGAATAAGTGAAAGAGAGAAATTTCTGGAATCAACATTTAAACCTATTACTGAGCCATTAAAACAATTGGGGCAAAATGTTACACCTTCAACATTTAATTTTTCCGGAGATGCTATTTTACCCATTTCAAAATTTGAACAAAAAGAAGAATATGAAGGTGATACAAGTTTTACGCAACAAGGAGAAACAACTGAAGAAGAAAGCGAACTAGGTGAAGAAACGGATGTTTTAACAGAAAAAGAAGGTCTTTCTACAAGCGAAGAACAACAAGAAGAAGAAGAGCCTATTAATCCATCCAACTTGAGCAAATTGGGCTCGGATATTGCGTATAAAGGGCCGCTTGCAAGACAATTTGTATTAAAAATGTTACATTCTGCACAACCAACTCGAAAGTATCATACTTTTGGTGCTAGAATAGAAGAAAATGGCCTAATGATTGGAGATAGCAAGCTTGATGTAGACGAACATGACAATATTATTATAAATAATAAACAATACAAAGGTACAAAAGGATTGTTTGAACTTATTTTTAAACCGAAACCTAATAAATATACTAAAAAGGATTTAAACATTTTTAAACAAATATTGGAGGATACAAATGCGCATAACAAAAATTATTCTAAAAATTTCAATGTTTATAGAAATAAATCAGAAAAATATAAAACTATTATTGCTAAACTTTTCCCACCAAAAAGAAGGGCACCCATAAAAAGAAAATCATTATCTTCTGCTGAAATAAATATTTTACATAAAAGGAGAAAAACAAATCAATCAAGTTTATCAGGAAAAGGATTATTGAAAAACTTGTATGATACTAATATAATATACTACAACGATATAAACAAATTGGTTGATAGAATGAAGTTGATATATGAAGCAAAACAAGCCGGACATAGCGGTTTAGAAAACGAATGGGTAGCTTTGGTCGGCGAATTGCGAAATCGAGGAGTAATCGCATAAAAATATGAGTATATAGAATACAAGCATAACCGATTAAACATTCAGTATAACCATGAGTGTGGATAAGTTTGGACGGTATTCCGAAACTGGAAGCAAATCAGGATCTTATGGAAAAAGAGGTGGTTTACCACTAACATCCGATGGAGATTATGATATAAGTAACAAACGTTTAAAGTTTGTAAATGATCCAAAAGATGATAATGATGCAGTAAATTTCAAAACTTTAAAAAGTGAAACATTACCTAGCTTAAAGCTTCAAAATGAACTGTATAACGCTAATTTTTATAGAATTGCAAATCTTCCAAAACCAATAGATAAGAATGATTCGGTAAATAAAGAATATTTAATGTGGTACATAAACCAAACCTTAAGATATGATCCTAAAAGTAATAATAAAGCATATGATGCAAAAGATCTTAGAATAGCTAATATAGCAGATCCTGTTAATGATCAAGATTCAGTTACCAAAAAGTATTTACATTCAGTCATACCTGAAAAAACAGATAAATTTTCCTTTTACAACTTTGTAATACACGATATTGGAGACCCTAAAGATATGAAAGATGCGGTAAACCTTCAATATGTTACAGATCATTGTATTACACATGATATTAAGTCAATTGATTGCAAAAATAAAGTGTTAACTAACGTTAAGGAGGGAACTGCAAAATCAGATGCAGCTACAATAAGTCAAATAATGAAATTAAACAATAACAAATGGGATTCGGATGCAAAAATTATTACTAATGTTAAAGAAGGGTTGAATGATGTTGATGTAGCAACAATTGGACAAGTTCCTGCATTAAAAGAAATTTCATCAAGATTTGGTCAACAAGGCTTTGATTGTAAAGAAAGACCACTATTTAATGTTGGAATGGGAGTAAATGACAGTGATGCAGTTAGAGTAAAAGAATGGCGTGAAAGATGCTTAAGAACAGAAAAACACAAAAAGTTTTTTTATTGTCAAAACTTGCGATTGACTAGCTTAGATGACCCTATTGATATTGTTGATGCTGTTAATGTAAATTACATTATAAGACTCTTAAGTGTAGTGTTATATGATGTTTATAACACGATAAAGTCCATAAAAGCTGATCAAAAACTACATTGGGTTAAGAAAAATGTTATGGAAAAATATTTTTTAAATATGAAAACTGGAAATTTAAGATTTGCTCAAGTTGATGTTGATGAAAAGGATACAATCCTACCAAAAGACTGGGTAAAAGTTTATTACCCATAAACAAAATACATGTTTATTATAAATAAACAATGTCAAAGGATAAGTGCATCATTCATTATAAAGAATTTATAAAATAAACAAGTATTGGCATTTCCTTTCACTATAAAAAACCATGTTGAAAGTTCAACGCATCAGTCATAACCGACACGTTATAAAGAGAGGAAGAGGAATAGCATCAACAGCACTTTCTCTTATTACTAAGCCGGTTGGAGCTATAGTTAACAAAGCTATCGATTTATTACCTGTAGAACTACATTTACCAGGAGGTTATCAATATTGTGGTCCTGGAACAAAATTGAAAAAAAGACTTGCTAGAGGAGATCTTGGAATAAATAAACTTGATCAAGCCTGCAAACAACACGATATAGCATATTTAAAGTTTGCAGATACTAAAAATAGATCAATAGCGGATAGAGCACTTGCTGAAAAAGCTTGGCAAAGAGTAACATCCAGTGACGCTAGTATCGGTGAAAAAGCAGCAGCTTTAGCGGTATCAGCAGCAATGAAGGGTAAAACGATGTTTGGAGGTGGAAAAAAGAAAGGAGGTGGAAAAAGGAGGAGAAAACCTGCAAAGAAACATGGAGGAAATATAAGAAGAAAACGACGATCCACCGCAGGTAAAAATAAAAAGAAACAAACAATATGGTCAATGATAAAAAAAGGAGGAGGATTATACCTAAGACCGTATCGTGTGTATTAAACAGAAAAAACAATTACTAATTCCAAATAAAGAATTAACAGATAAAGAATTAATTACTTATGTTTCTTGTTTAAAAATTCCATTTTTTAGAGGAGTGTTTATGAAAGATGCATTACCTGTTAAAATATGGAAAAATGAAACCGGAATAGTAAATTTAGATAATAGTAAAGGATCAGGCACTCATTGGGTATGTTATAAGAAACTAGGATCAACTATTTACTACTTTGATAGTTTTGGTAATCTCCCACCACCAAAAGAACTACAACATTACTTTAAAACAGCTAAAAATGTACTATACAATTATAAAAGAGAGCAACCTGATGATACGATAATCTGTGGACATTTATGTTTAGATTTTTTAACAAAAAGCGTTAGTCAACTTTAAGATGTCTTCCTATACAGTATCATTAACTGGAACTTCATCTACTTTGCGAAGTGTTCTTTTCCCTGCGTTACGTTTGGAAAAAGATAAATTATGGGAAGCCGCATTATTAGATATAACAACTTATAATTCTATTCCCAACGTTACTGAAAATGTTAATGACAAAATACATTATTACAAAACAAAAGATAAAAATACAAACAAATATTCAGATATACAAGTATTTAGTTTACCCACTGGAGCATATGAAATTTATGATATAAATGAAGCGATACAAAATCATATGGGAAAAGATAATATAACAATAAAAGGAAATAACAATACTATGAAAGCTGAAATTAAATCTAAATATTATATAGATTTTAGCAAAGAACATTCAATTGGTAGTTTATTAGGATTTCCTAAAACAACAAAAATTTTAGAACCTAATATTAACCATTCAGGTACTAGAACTGTGACAATAATGAAAGTTAACAGTATAGATGTTACATGTAATATTATACATGGTTCTTATAGAGATGGTGAAAATACTCATATATTGCACACATTCTATCCAACAGTCGCTCCGGGTTTTAAAATTGTGGAAAAGCCACAAAACTTGGTGTACCTACCATTAAACACCAGTTTTATTTCAGACATTGTGGTGAACATACTAGATCAAGACGGAAATCATATTGATTTTAGAGACGAACCTATAACTATACGAATACATATAAAATCAACCGTATAACAATGGGGTTATCATTTAAAAAGAAAGAGCTGACTGGTAAACAAGTCAGTAGCACGTCAGCTATAGAAGGATTAACAAGTGATAACATTCGTTTTCTAGAAGAAATTGGATTAAAACTTATTAATAATGGAAATATTGGATATAGCGCAGGGTCCGACATTCGACGAAACCTTATGGGAAAAGGAATATCATACGCACAACCCTTACGCTTCGTCAAAATTAAACAATAATGATGAAATTAGAATTCCCATACAACAACAAGATATTTATACACTTCCATGTGAAAGTTATTTGTATATCGAAGGAAGAGTAACAAAAAGGGATGGAACCACTGCAAGTACTGTTCCGTTCATAAATAACCCCATGGCATATTTGTTTGATGAAATAAGATATGAAATTTCCGGAGTTACAGTAGATTCAACAAAAAAGGTGGGAATTACAAGTACATTAAAAGGATTAGCATCTTTAACACCGAGTGAAAAAAATATGCTGACCGCCGCAGGATGGGTAGCACCCGATTCCAGTACAATCACTCCAAACACTTCAGGCAATTTTGACTTTTACATTCCTTTAAGATTACTTTTAGGCTTTGCCGAAGATTACCGAAAAATAATAATAAACGTAAAACAAGAATTAGTTTTGTTAAGATCATCAAACGACAAAGATATTATTCAAGCAACTGATGGAACAACGGAAGCTACTTTAGAATGGAAAATGCAATTAGACAAGATTGTTTGGAGAGTACCGCATGTACGGTTAAACGATCAGAATAGAATTTCATTATTGAGAACTTTAAAATCAGATCGTGATATCGTAATACCATTTAGAAGTTGGGAGTTTCATGAATATCCGGTTTTACCGGAAACACAACGTCATACATGGACTGTAAAAACTTCTACTCATTTGGAAAAGGCAAGATATGTAATATTTGGATTACAAACAAAAAGAAGAAATGAAATAACTAAACATGCTGGTGAATTTGATCATTGCAAACTTACAAATTTTAAGGTGTTTCTAAACTCGCAATTCTTTCCATACGACAACTTCAACATAAACTTTACAAAAGACAGGTTTAGTGTTTTGTACGATATGTATGCAAGATTCCAAAATTCATATTATGGAAAAACAAACACACCTTTATTAACGCCAAACCAATTTAAATCTAACTATCCGATTGTTGTAGTTGATTGTTCCAAACAAAATGAATCTGTAAAATCTTCCAGTGTAGATATAAAAATAGAAATGGAATTTGAACAAAATGTACCCAAAGATACATCTGCTTATTGTTTAATTTTACATGATAAAATTGTTACATATACACCTTTAACCGGTATTGTAAAAGCAGTGTTGTAAAATGAAAAGAAAAAAAATACCCCCACCACTCGGCTATAAAAGCAGGAGCGGGAACGCAAATTGTTTAGTTGACTGTCTACAGTTGTATGGGTAACATCGTCTACAGCATTATAAACAAAATGAGTTCTTTATCAGTTGTACAAGGCGTTTCCGAAACAACACCTTTATTGGAAAATGATGATGATAAACATTTTGAAGAAAATGTTGTAAAAGAAATTGATGAGTTTTTAAAGTTTGGAAAACAAAATAAAAAGTTGGAAAATAATAAAACAAACGTAAGAAAGAAAAGAAAACTTGAAGAAAATATTCCACCAAACATTTTAACTGAAGTTTTCCTTCGCATCTTTTATCCTATTTCATCTTGCATGAGTAAAAGTGTGTCGATAGGATTGGTAAAATCATTAGACTACTCTCCCGCAGTAATACTAAGCCATGGTACAAAGATGGTTTTATTTTCAGAAAATGCTTGGGATTCCTTTTTAAAACATCTACATCTTATTGAATGTTATTTAGCCAACAGTGTCTTTGGAAGAAAAACTAACATTCGACTTTTGGATTGTGACAATGAAATTGATATTATTAAACATCGTGGCCAACAACAAGTAAGAATTAGAGACTCGACACAATTTGAAAATAAAATTCTACTAACACGTGAAGAATTCTACATTTTAAACTATGCAACATCACCTATCACTAGGTATATGAAACAATTGGTATTTTCAAGCTCTGTTATTAAGGAATATCTGGTAGATGCATGCGAAAAACAACCTGACAGCACTTTACAATACGGACCAATAGATACATCCATTTTTAATAGAATACCTCACGAAGTGGAAATGTGGAGGCAGTTGAGAAACTTTGAACCTTTTACTGAAATCGCAACGGAAGCTACAGAAGAAGAAACCAACAACAACAACAATACAGAAGAAGAAACCAACAACAACAATACAGAAGAAGAAACTTTGGTAGTTTAAAAAAAACTACAATGTAGTTTAACAAAAGAATAAACCGTGGGGTAGGCCTACTGGGGACGGTGCCCACGTTAAACATACACCAACGCGCCTACAACTGTACGGCCTGGTTTATATATCTAACCTACCGTGGTGTGGAAAACAGTTAATCACCAGACATCGTGATGAGCGGACTGGATGAAGAAATGGCAGCAAAACCTTGTGTAATTGAATTTCAAGCATTTCGCGGAAACGATGATAGATTTATTATAAAAGAATTGGTGATTTTAGATTTGCTCACACAAGTAGCATACCCGTTTTTATTTGAAGCACCGTGTTCTATCCATGCACTAAAGTCAAAAGCTAAAATAACAAACAGATGGTTAACAAACAATTTTCATCATATACATTGGTTTGAAGGTTTTCTACCGTACAACAATGTACACAAAATTATGTTTCATTTCTGTAAACAATTTACGCACATATACACCAGAGGAATGGAAAAAAGAAGTTGGATACAACAGTACACAAACAAAGAAGTTTTAAGCATAAAAATGGACAAAACCTTTCATTGTGATGTTAGAAATATTTGTGTTTCTACAATAGATCCGAAACACAACCAATCTCAATGCGCATTACAAAACGCATATCACTTGGCTGCTTACTTACAAGAAAAAGAAGAATGTGGTGGGGGTTACGAAGGTTATAAATACGAGGAAGCAACACACCCCGAGTATCACTCCAACTCCATACTCCGAACAGACAACATCTCCAGTGAAGAACATGGCATCACAACAGTTTCTCCAATGTTTAGTTGAACAATTCAACTTACATTCAAAATCAAATACTCTAATTATCAAGAAATGTTCAGAATTAAAAGAACAGAAACATTATATTGTTCATGAAATGAAAAAAGTTGATACAACGCATGGAGACGCAGTCGTCGCATCTTTATCCGATGCACCATATACACCAGGTGATGAACCAAAGTTTCAAGTATATCTTCCAAAACGATTCGTCCAGTTGCTGCAAAATGAAGATCTGCGGGAAATTCAGCCAGGATCATTATATTTGGTGTCACACGGAATGAGCGGAAACAACTCTACGGAACTTACTCTGCACATCGCACAAAAATAACATTGTAAATATTGTAAAAAAATGTTTTAAATAAAAAGATAAAAAACAACATATCAGTATATGTTTTTATATACTGATATGTTGTATTTTTTTTAAAAAACTCAAACGGATGACCTTGAACTTTTAATCGATGGTATTATTCGATTATTTTATTCGATTGTTTTATTCGAATACTTTATATAAATTCGAAACTTTAACGTTGAGAGGCTCAGTTCTGTTTAAGACAAGCTACAACCAACATGTCATCCAAAAGAAATAATCTAACACTTATAACTTATTGTTGTAAAGAAAAATGTTTTAAAATACCTGAAGATCAAGTTGACGGAAAAGCTTGTACAAAATGTAATTCTTTCTGCTACTGTAAATGTAGTTGCAAAACATATCAAAAGAACCGGTTGGATAAACTAGAAGAATTGCAACATCGGCTCGGTCTACTGTGGCAACGATTAAATTCAAAGTGATTTAACAAACACTTGTCATTACCCCCACCACTACCCCCACTACCATCGGAGGTACCCGCAGCACCGGCTTTGCAATAGTCATTCCTGCTACACCTCTAGTCGAGTAAACAACTCTAGTCATGTCTCTCAACATTCGCGGGATTCACTACAACACTATCAATCTTACAACCTACAAGGATTTGGAAATTTTTAGTGAAGAACTAAAACAACTTATAACCACTGGGTTCGGTTTATCTTTGGAACTTTATGCAACAAACAATCAAAACGAAAAGAATGTATTTTTGCCAACTTACAACAACAACAAAAAGAATGAAAATAAGCAAGAAATTTCACCACCGACAACAACTTACTTTTCAAATTTGGGAGCAAACTTTTCAACCTTAATGTAAAATAAAAAATAAATATCTTGCATTTTCGGATCTTCCGAAAATGCAAGATCTTTTTAAAAACATCCTCACCTGACCTTGACCCATTTCCGGCCATTTAAAGTTTAAATACCCAGCACAGCCGGGCATTTAAACTTTAAATGCCCACCATACACGTCACAGCTACGTCACAGCCTCTGACGTCACCAGACCGGATGTAGCTGTCACTTTTGATTAATGCGTTTTGGCCCAGAAGCCCCACTATTGCACTACTTAGATGAAAGAACACAAATATTTCATATAATGAAGTAGGCAAGAAAGTTTATTTTTTTAAAATTATATAGAGATATAATTGTTTAAAAAACCAAAATTCTATTAAATACATTGATAAACTGAGAAATCACTCAAAGCGATTCCTTGGAAACCTCAGTAGAGAGTAAATAGGAAACTGGGTAAGCTAACATTGTGCTGCCCTGATACTAAAAACACAGGGGATAAAATACGGTGGCAATATCTCGGAGATCAATTGACTTAGAGAAATGATTTAAAATACCAAATTGTTTGTTTTTTTTCGAGTAAAACCCAATGATGCAAAAAATAATTGGATAAATATAATTTTTCAATTTGAAAAACTCAAAAACCCATTTTTGGGGGATAAAATGGGGCCTGTACCCCACTTTGGATATGTCGATCTGGCTGGTTTACGAACTCGTCCAAGAGAATCTAGTTTTACATGTCTGTACCAAATTTTGTTACGATCGGAGGATATTTACGAGAGTTATCGTGCTAAAAAAACTCAAAAAATGAAAATTTTATTTCCCTTATAAGCCCATGTTAAATTTTGAAACAAATCGTGATTTTTGCAGGTAAAAATGCGTTTTCACAATAAACTCACTTCATATCCAGAAAGTACACATAAAAAGCTGTCAACTAATATAAATATTAATATGATTGCTGAGGTTACCCTGAACGGATATTTTTTGCTCATTCTGTTCTGTTAAAACGACGGTAATAGCTTATTTCTAAGGAAATTTGCTAATAACTTAGAGACCAATGGACCTAGAGCAATGATTGAAGCTACCAAATTGTTTGTTTTTTTCGAGCTGAATCCAAAGGTGAAAGCTATAATTTGATAACTTTGATTTTTCAATTTGAAAATCTCAAAAAACCCATTTTCTGGTTGGCAAAAAGGGGCCTTCCAGAGGTATTTTCGCTTATATCTTGGAGACCAATGGACTTAGAGAAATGATTTTGGATACCAAATTGTTTGTTTTTTAAGTAAAATCCAATGGTGCAAACAATAATTGGATAAATATAATTTTTCAATTTGAAAAACTCAAAAAACCCATTTTTGGGGGATAAAATGGGGCCTTTACCCCACTTTGGATATGTCGATCTGGCTGGTTTACGAACTCGTCCAAAAGAATCTAGTTTTACATGTCTGTACCAAATTTTGTTACGATCGGAGGATATTTACGAGAGTTGTCGTGCTAAAAATAGTCAAAAAATGAAAATTCTATTTCCCATATAAGCCCATGTTAAATTTTGAAACTGTTGGAAGAATAACTTGTAACCATCAGCTGATTGGTTTGAATGTCAAAAGAATTCAATGTTTATGTTTATGTTTTTGTTGACTTTAGAATAAAACATTCTGTAATTTTTGTGTTAAATATTTTCTTAACTAATTCAGTAAGAAATAAGCTTCCATCATGGTGTCAGGTTAGTAAACATAATTATAATGATTGGAATACCTATACCAGAACCCCTTGATATATCTGACAAAGCTAACATAGCAGAAAAGTGGTCATTATTCAAGACCCAATGGAATAACTACTTAACCTTGGCTGATGCCTGTAGTGGCTCAAAAGGCAGCAAATTAAGTAGTAAGAAGGTCCAGGTAGCTTGATTTCAATCCTTAATTGGAAGTAAAACTTTGCAACTAATAAATAAGATATGTAGTGATAATGCAACCCTTGAAGAGATCATAGTAAGATTGGATGAGTATTTTATTGATGCTAAGAATGTAACATTTGAGCGCTATTTGATCAATAGTGCTTCACAATCACCTGATGAGTCTTGCAAAGATTATATTAACTTGTGGCGCTGCAAATGGCAGTTTTTCGTTATATATCTTGTGGGACTAAAGAAGCTTTTTTCCACCCTTGGGAGAACAAGAATCAGCTGACGTCAAGGACGTCAACTGTTCGCTTTTACAATATAGTAAAACTGCAAACGATTGTTTGTAGGCATAGATTTTGAGTTTGGGTCCAGACTGTTAGTCGATTATTACTGTCTACTGGAAATATTTTTTTCTTTACTTTCGATCTTGAAGTTTACTAATTTCAAAAATCGATAGTTAAATGCCTTAAATATAGCCATAATTAATTACTGGCAGACTAACCTAACACTAACAAAAATGAAACATACAACCAGTTGTAATTTAAAAAAAGCAAGAACAAGATGAATTCCTTTTTAGGAGAAACCTCTTACACAAACGTACATTTTTTTTAGTTAGCATAATACTTTGAGCAGCAATACAATGAAATATAGTTGACCACAAGAACTTAAGGTTGATTTTCGTTACTCAGCCTTTATTCGATTTCGTACGAAAAGTGTCATTTAACGCTTAAGTATAGGCGTAGTTATGAAATATATAGTTGTATCAATCTTTAAGTTTTTCCTTTATTTGCTCTGTTGAGAACATTATTGGATTCTTTTGTACTGTCAACGCCGAATGGCACTATTCAAAAAAACGCTTGGACAAACCCCCACCCCCCCCAAAACAATTTTGGAGGGTTGAGCCTTGATTATGACATCAAGAAATTATTATTTTTGTATCTTTTAAATGGTTAGAATGTGTTCTGGTGATTATTATTCGATTTAAATATGAATTTCCAATCACAGAAAATACTCAATTTTAATTGACGGACGGCATTTTTTTATTTTTGAATGGCCGCCATTTTTGACTGGAGCATGATATCGACCTCCGGTTTGCGGCATTGTGTTTCTTTTAACAAGCCCTTTAAAATAAGCAGTCGCACGATGGGGGTTTACGTTTAAAATTTTGGGGCTGCCCCCCCAAAATCCAATTTTAAGGGCAGGGGCAGAAACGACATGTACATCAAATAAACGGTATCAGGACACTGACACATACTTTTTCCCTTAAAGTAATTTAAAACCAGAAAACAAATTAGTGAAATAAAACAAATTAACAATTAATTATCACACAATCACATACCAAATTGTATCAAAATCGGTTAGTAAATAACGGAGATATCAGTTTTTAAATATTTGCTATAAGAATAACATTGGACAACGTACTGATTTTACCGCCGAACTAAAATATCAATTATCTCCGCAACCAGTTTACGTAAACTAATGATTCAAAATACTGGATTATTTAGTTTTTCAATTCAAATTTAATGGTTGCAAGTATACTTTCTTTAGAAGTTACAGATTTTGTGAAATTTGAAAAATATGAATTTTTAACACTTAAACACCATAACTTCTGAACCTGAATTTTTAGAGACATGCAGGTGGTGTCATTTTGTTGGTCATCTTAAGCACTAAAAACCATGAAAGTTTGATCAAAATCGTTAGAGCCGTTTTTGAGAAATTTGGATTTTTGTAATTTTTAATGGGTTTTATGGGGTAAATACCCGTAAAAATCAAAAATTCCAAAAAATAAAAAAAACGCTTGGAGATACCATGGCTTCATACATACATGCCAAATTTAATGAAAATCGGACCACTGGTGTCATCTCTAGCTTTGTTTACATCCACACACACACACACACACACACACACACACACACACACACACACACACACACACACACACACACACACGGATGGACGGACATCTCTCCAAAAACCACTTATGGATTCAGGGAGCACTAAAACAAATATATCCACTAGCAACTCAAATTCAAAAAGTTTGACGAAAACTACTGCCTCCATATACTATGGTGTACATACACACACAGAAGAGAGAGAGAGAGAGAGAGAGAGAGAGAGAGAGAGAGACCATGCCAAAAACCACTTTTTTGGATTCAGTGAGCACTAAAACGAATGCATCCACTAACAACTCAAGTTTGAAAATTTTTACGAAAACAATACTTTCTCCACATACTATGTATAGGGGGGAAAAAGTAAAACTAGTTTTTTCAGTACTAAAATGTTGCAAAATATCGTTTTGATATATGGCTTACTTTAAAATATGTTAAACCGGTCCGGGACTTTTAATAATACTCGGGGATTTAAAGGGAGTATGTCAACAAGATTTCTAATGTTCAACAAGATCTCATTATCTATGATCCAGAATGAAAAAGAACACTTAAAAAATCTAAATGCTATTTCATTTATGGTAGCTTGTTGATCGACGTTATCATCCCTTGCTTCGTCAAGTAGGAGCTTCTCTGATGAATACAAGCGGTACAAAACCTACTTTGACTCTGACGTCAGTTCCCAATTAGTCAACTAGATATTGAAGGCAAATGAATCACTACACTCAAACTGATTAATTGAACCGGTATATTTAATTAATAATTCATAGTCGGACTTGAGTTTTCATTTTGTGTAATTTTTGAAGAAAGCATTTCTTTAACAATAATGTTAGTCCATACATTTTTTGTCAGAATTATTTCAATCATTAGTACATCGCTAATAAAATAAATGTTGATATTTCCTAATAACATTTGTTACTCTTAACATTTATATAATTAAAGGATCTTATTTGAAATATTATAAATGTGTTATACATTCTTTAAATTTTTTTTATTAGTCCTACTAATACTATTTCAGATCTTCTGAATAAAATGAAACTCAAGAACACAATATTAAAAACTTGAACTGTTTTCCATTTTTAAAAAAAATACAGAAGTAACATATAACATCAATAAGTTAATCAATATCAACATAATATTAACACATTAATTACATGTAGCATACAATCTTCAACGAAATTTAGTTTTAAAACTTTTCGTTCATGTTTATTGAAACAATCTTAAAAATAGAATATATTTCTGTATGGATCAAGAGAACAACTTTCTTATCAAATAATTTTTCCAATAAACTAACATATGATTTTTTTCATTACAAACAAATGTTAATTATCATGTCTTATGTTTCTTGCCTCACTAAATAGCGAAGAAATCATTGTTGACTCATTATTTTCCTACAATTTGTCAAATAGCCTAGACTTTAGTAAAATGACCGTGTAAGCCATGTGAGATGGATTCAATCTTTCACAAGACTTATAATTGTGCATAAAAATTAAATTTTTACATTGTACCCACCTACAAAATAACCTATATACATGTAATGCGAAAAAATAATCCGTGTAACGATTTACATTTACATATCTATAATATATGTATTCACAAATAATATTTATTGTGATTGTTATACAAAAAAGTGTATAAAATATTACCTATTCCAGATGTTACTTTACAACAGCTGGAATAGGTGTTATTAAAAAAAAATTAAAAGCAAGAACAAGATTAAGGCTTCTTTGAGAGAACCCTCTTAATGGTAAACAGCTTGAAATTTGCTTTTAGTTAGCGTAATATATTAAGCAATACAACGCAAAATATGGTTCACCACAAGGATGTGATATACTGTACAAGAATAATATTGAACTACCAGCATCGATACAATAGATAACTCACAGTCGCGCGTCGACGCCCACATACGCTATTGCAGTTTCAATACATTGTGCTTAGTTAATAATTGTGACTCATTTTTGACAGAGTGTTACAAAATATTTAATTACAAACACAATTTTAATAAAATACGTTACTATAAGAAACCCCACCAAATTGTATTCTTTTTAAATATGGAAGAAGTAGGTTTCCAAGATGTATTGAAGATTTGGAGTGCTATGTACATTTAACCCAAGAGATAACATGTTAAAGGATTACTGGCTGAGGTATGAGGTATATTGCAGCATGTGGAGACAAACGTACATTGCTGATATGATAAAAACTTTAAGCTTTGGCCTCTCCTTGGATGTACTAAGAGAGGTTATATGAGTGTTAATATGTGTGCTAAGCTCTAAGCCGTCTATCATTGAGGGAGTCGCAATTATGAAACGCAATTCAATGGAAATATCCCTTTAAATTGTTTTATTAGTAAACAATTTCGTAATTACTTAACCAAGTGGATAGGTTTCCTTATACCTTTAGGATGTGATTCACTTTCTCTGATAATCTCGGTGGATTAACCTACAAGGATCTCTTTGACAAGGTGTAATAGGAAGCTGTTCAGCCTCAAAAAGAAGCTCACTTTCGTAGCATATATAATATTAATAATCCAACAAAAAACTTTGATCGTTTAAACTGTAAGAGTAAGACAGAATGTAAGTATTTCCAAATTTTATTTTAAATGTTGTTGAGAGATCATATTCTGAAAAAAGCTACAATAAATTCAATCAATTAAGAAAAGTTAACTGTATTTATTCATGAGTAAACTTTAAAATTGTTTGATTAGTGAATTTTCCTTATAGGGAAGAAGCTATTACTTACATTAACTCATAAAAACCCGGAGACCAAGAATTTTTTTCTTTTTTCCTACAGGTGAAACCGGGTTGATCAGCTATTATGTATACATGTACATATCAGGGGGTTCATTAAATAAATGTGGGGCAATAATTTACGTAGTGATTCCTTGGGTGAAAATAAGCAAAAAAGTTTATATAAACATAGATCCTAAAGTGCTTCGTTTTCCGTCTGTGAGTCTATTTATGATTGTTACATATTTAATCATATCTCACGAACCACCTTACGTATTAGTTTCAGATTTGGTACATGGATAACCACTATTAAAAACTATTTTTGTAAGACGTATCAAATTTCTACTTTGTACCATTTCAAAATGGCGACGGTTTTTTGCTTTCAAAGCTAAATATCTTAAAAGCCGTAAATTTTAGAAAAGGTTATCTACTATATATTTGCCAAATACCACTCAGTGGAAACATCGTACAGCCCAAACTACTTGACCTAGAACCTTGAAACTTTGCATGGATGTTCCTCTTAGGGCTTAGGCATCCGCTAAGAACGGATTTTACAAAATTCGTAGTATAAAGGGGTTTTTGGCGAGGCCGAAGTTTTCAAATTTTCCCATTTAAAAGTATGTTGGACGATTTTTGTTTACATTTTTAATGTTCATAAAACAATCAGCTGGTAGTTTGCTTAGGAAATGTATACGTTGATACAGATGATAATAAATTTGATTTCTTTGTTCATGGCTTCATTGATTTTTGTTGATTTGTTTCAATGACATAATTATGTACTATATGAAGGTTACATTTAGTTTAGATAAAATCCACCATTAATTTTAGTTAAGTGGCACCATCTATATTTCGGTAGCGGGAGTTATCGTTTTTCCTGGAGGCGTTCGTAATAATTTTTTTATGACATCTATGCCTGTCCGATGATTTGGTGTTTCGTATAATTCGACGTACGCAGTTTTAAACGTAAAGAGCATACTGCCTTTTGTGGCTGAGTCTTGAGACTAAATCCCGGTAAGATGGAAAGAGAAAAGCACATTATCAAACAGAATGTGCTGAAATGATAGATTCTTTGATCTATTTTTGTAAAAATTGATAAATTATTCAAATCCCTGATTGTAAGTTATATTTATACTATCTTTTCTACTATATTTTTGTCAAATACCACTGACCTATCATCGTACAGCCAAAACTACTTAACCTAGAACCTTGAAAATTTGCTTGGACGTTCCTTACAGAGTATTGGCATTCACCAAGAACCGATTTTTTTTAAATTCAAGGTTTTTAGAGGCTTTTGGTGGAGCTGAAGCTTTGAAAATGCCCCATGTTAATGTAATGGATGATCTTTTGTTTAAATTTCAAATTTTATTAAATCAAGCATATTAGCTTAACAAACGGACACGTTGTTACAGCTGATTTATAATTTGATTCCTTTTATCATTGTTTTATGGTTGTTTTGTTGATTTTGTTAGGTTATTCGTACTATATAAAAGTTACATTTGGTTTAGTTTCGTACCTTATACGTTCAATCATAAGCTCATTATGTGGTACCATCTTTTTAAGCAGCGGGAGCTATAGTTATTTCCTTAGGCCGGCCTTTATGTTTTTAATTACAATCATGCCAGTTACAATAATTTGGCAATATTCCTTTTTCATCTAATTCGACGGTGTCCCGGCTTTTCACGGAAAAATAAATGCTGCAATCAGTGGTTGATCTTAAATTATTACTACTCGCCCATATTTTAAGTTAAAAAATTCGTGAATCGAGTTTGAAATACTGCCCACGGATAGCACCATAACTGTTTCGAACATTCAGCCCTTTACTGTACTTAATTGATGCCCTACTAGGCAATCCAGGGACGTAATGGTAAATCTACAAAGAAGTACCTTAAAATCGACACATTTGGAGTTAAAATCGGTCCGGCCGTATTCGAGTTATAACTGTGAAAAGAAAACCTTCACTATCTACATTTTATCCTTCATTCCGCCATTAAACAAACATATCTCTACATGACATATTCCTTGATATAAATAGTTTCTATTCAGTCCTCTAGATTCTTCATACCAAGGTTAGACGATAATGTTTATCGTGAGCGAAGCCACGGGTTCTGCTAGTACAAGATACAAAAAAGTTGAAAAATCTAATCCAATTAATGCTGATGTGAATAATATGATAATCGGACTACTAATAACGGAGAAATTTTAACTTTTCCACATAAAAACATGGTTTCTTAGAACAATCTGTCTGGTAATTGCATGTTTTTATTCAGAAAATTTAAAATTTCTCCATTATTAGTCGTCCGATCGTTATAATCTTAACATCATCGTTAATTAGGTTAAATTTCTCAACTTTTTGTCTCTCGAATACTTTTTCTAAAATTTACGGTATTTAAGATATTTAGCTTTGAAAACAAAAAGCAGTGGCCATTTTGAAATGGTACAAAGTAGAAATTTTATACTTCTTACAAAAATAGTTCTTAATCCATACACCAAGTTTGAAGTTTATACGTTAAGTGGTTCGTGAGATATGATTAAATATGTAAAATCCATAAACAGACTCACAGACGGAAAACTGAGCACTTTAGGACCTATGTTTATATAAACTTTTTTGCTTATTTTGACCCAAGGAATCACTCGTAAATTATTGCCCCACATTTTTTGAACACCCTGTATACTTATTTCTCTGTTAGCACGATAGCGGTCGTGAAAATGGTCCGATCTTAGTGAAATTTAGTAAAGACCTTTAAAATGGTAATCACTCGGACGAGTTTGTAAAACAGCCTGATCGGACCACCGGAGGGGGGTAAAGGGGAATAAACCTCCACCCAAAAATGTTTTCTTCAGTATTTTACATAGAAAACAAATAAAAATAATCCAATTTTTGTTACTTTTGAGTTCAACTCGAAAATACAAACAATTTAGTATCTTGGATCATTGGTTACCGATATATTGAAAGTGGTAAACACGCTACGTTGTCCCATTGTTTGTCTTATGGGAAATAACAAAATTCTATATCTCGCTTGTAAGATATGTTCTTAATAAAACTCGGTTTGTGGATTCATATTGATTCGATGCAATGTATATTAGCCTAAAATCCCCGATATTTAACATTGTCGTGGCCTAAAAGCTACATACTCTTTACTCATGTTATCCTTATGGGAATTATTAAAAAAATAAATAAATCTTTATCTACCTTATTTTTTAAAATATCTTGATTATACTTGGTATATGGCTTTTCTAGTTAAGATCTACTCAATACTGAATTAACACTACCAAGTTTTGACATACCTTTTGCAGCAAACCTGTATACCCAATCCCCACGTTATTATTATGAGCTTACAAAAACATGTGATATCTTGCTAAGTTGGGTTGAAATATATTTTTTGGAATTCGCTAAGTATGCAGGTCTGCTTTAACGGGAGTATTATGTGATATCATCAATTGCATATTCTTAAAAAGCCACATGTAACTGTCGTCTCGCAAATTCGAGTGAAGTTGATTGACTTCTGCTGAACAGCTTGATCGGGCAGCGGCTACAAGATAAATATCGTGATGTCACTATGTCACTACAGTATATCACAGTTTAGTGGAATATGAATGGTGTGGATGGGATATCTAATTAGGAAGGATCATCTGACTCCTTTGCCTGGATCATTAATTAAAAACTAATGGTCAATGACAGTTGGTCAAAAATAAATCGTCAAAAAGCATCAGACGTCTGATAATCGAACTGGCGACCTTCAAACTTGAAGGCGTGTACTATATTGACACACCATCCAGCCAATGAAATTAAATATTCTTTATTGATTGTTATTGGCTAATCAATTTTTAATTTCTTTTTCCTTGTACTGTTTTTTAGGTGTTTTGTCAGGTTGGCCTCCTGTAATAAGTCTTTGCTTTTCTTTAAAAACTTGATGAATCACTTTTAAACTGACACCCATAGAAACTGTTCTTGCCCGTTGACATAGTAAGTAAGTATTTGATTCTTAAAAACCTTTGTAAGTTGTGTTCTTGATTAATTTGAATTGCAATGTATAATGAGTTGTTTATATAAAGTCAGTTCTGCTTATTTTGAGTATTTAATCAGGAAACGTACAAACTTTAAAATCACCTTTCATGTATAATTTTGCAGAATAAAAGCACATGCGTAATAATGTTTTAAACTATCATAAATATGAAATTTAGCAATATGATTATATTATTTAATTTTAATTTACAATTCACTTTACCATATTTGGAATATTGTTCCAGACGGGTTCAAGTTCAAGCTCAACTCAAGTCAATTGGAGACGAGTGATCTGTATAATTAGTCATACAAGTAAGATTAGAATAACTAAGGTTTATTTGCTGCATATGGCATATCATTTGTCAAGGAGTAAAACCTGGAACAATAAATTCTATATATTTTGAGATTCTGAAGTATAATTTACGAGTCCAGTTACCCGAGTGTTAGCTTGTATATTCACCATCTTGAAGAGCAATAAATAGCACTTGCCTGATACTCCCTAAAATTATAAATTAATAAAGTATCCCATAAAAATTGGTACCTACGAGGATACGCAGTGCATCCTACACCTACATGTTTAAATTTTGTCCTATTCCATAAATCACTGTTTGATATGGGTAGCAATATTCAGCTATAGTAGAGAAAATATTTGATTTAAGAAAACTACACAATATTTAAAATTGAACATTAAAACAAAAAGCATAAAGTAAATTTAAAGACATATGCAAGCAAAAGCCACGAGAGCAATTAATTACACTGAGGAAGAAAGTTAACGAGTAAATTGAATAGTAGGTTTACACTGCTGAAAATGTAGAGTGACTATTCAATAATCAGCGCACACTCATCAAGAATCAATGGAAAGGTTCCGCAATGAAAGACTCCAATTACCTAAACAAAGAATGCTGTCATCCGTCGTCCTGAATATCCTGACATGGTATATACTCTCTGATGCGGCAATGGTATCAACTCCCTGAATCACAGTGCGCAATTGCAGCCCTACTGTTGATTGCACCAATACAAAGCTGTTATACCTCAGCGAATGGTTAAAAACATAGGCTTTGGTTCATTAATCACAGGTTCAAATGTTGCTTTCGTTATACCAGGCAACGCTTGAGAAATGTTAGCTAAATTTCAAATTGTTCAAAAAAGTTTAAACACCAAATCAACTTCAACCAATGAAGGTACTATAAAATTAAGGTTGGAACTTAAGAAAAGTAGCTTAACAGTGTGTAAACCCTTGTGATCCACATTTTTTGGAACGTTTTGATTCTTGGCATTTTAAAAAGTAAAAAGTATTTTTCGTTGTTCCTTGGGTCAATAGTAGGTAATAACTTTGTTTCATCTTTTGGGTATTTTATTGTATTCGCAATCTATTTGATACTCCTGAGGTCTTTGTAAATAACTACATTCTTAATTTTGTATGGATATTTATTAGTTTTTTAGCATAAAATCTTTCATGCTGTTTACATTAGAAAAATGCTCACATACTTTATTTGCTTCCCAGCCTTAATTTAAAAAAATTGATATTTACGGAACACGAAATACTTTTTTAACCCTGACTTCATATTCAGAACCCTTGTAGTTCCAACTTTATTTGACACATCACGTGGCCATGTATTTTAAAAAGCTGTATTAAAAAATATATATTAAATCTTGAAAATGCTGGTTGTTTTTAAAGTAAACAACGATAATGGCAGCATACGTAAATGTTCATATCAATTTAAGGACCCTGACGTGCATGCATAACACGGGAGAAGGGAGGCTCACCTGGCGGGCACCAAGGGTCTGCCAGACTAGAGGGCGAATTGTCTTTGGTGCGATTCCTCCTCTACAACATCGAGGTCTCCTGTGGGGTGTTCCTTGCCCGGGGGCCCTGAAGGGACAAAGGACGACGAATCGTCGCTGGAAGGGTGCTGATTGACCACGCCTTTTCTCATCAAAACCTTCTGTAACCAGCACGATATCTCAGAATCGTGCCTACACAACATCGCTGGCACGACACCAAGGCTTTCAATCCTTCATAATTTAACAATCTAGAAGCGGACAAATAACAAAACTTAAATAACCCTTGCGACTTGAAAAACATTTTATTCAATTTAATTTGCATTAATAAAATCCAAATCGTAATTCTTAAGGACTAATTATATTTACACTCAAATAACTTTTTAAAACACAAATGGTGGATCAGTTGTGTTTTTGTTGTACGAAATCCAAGCTTTAGCAACCAACTAATATAAGTTTTGTGTTTGCGTTAAAAAGTCCCTTATAGAACCATGCCACTCTAGGATTTAAAATGTTCTTCTACCTAAATAAAAGACTGAAATCTTCCCCAGAAAAGAATTTCTTCAATATCATTACGTCATTCATAGTCCAGTAAAAATTAAGTTTTCGCTGGAAATTTTTGGGTTAAGTTAGATTTTGTTGTTTCTCGTGTTTTTTTGGGGCGCTGAATCCAAATCCGATGATTGTTAACAAAATTTCGTGACGGAACATTGTCAAACACCCCCTTTGCAGCAGATCTGCATACTCAGCTAATTTCAACTGCTTAAATAAATCATTTAGATGGAGCCTCACTCAAATTTACTTAAATCCTGAAATGAACATACAAAGATTTTCTCCATAAGAATAACATGGGAAATGATTATGAAGGTTTGCTGCCATAGATGTGTGAAATTTAGACTTTTTTGCTATAATCCAGTAGATAAAAATTAAGGCTTACGAAAACAATTTACAGGATATGCAGCACCTGAAAACAAACATAACAAATTTAATGCAAGAAATTCAAAAACGTACCTGCTTGCAAAACGTGATCAGGAATTTGATGGAGAGAGGCCAACTTTGCACAAATGCCAATGGCGGATTGTTTGAACACATAATGTAAACTAAATGTGGTCGAACTTAAATAATAGGTTATATAAAATGTAAAGATTACCAAAACAATACTCATTTCATAGTTATATGTACACTATTCAATCTTAAAAATGGGTTGCATTAAAAAAACCACCTTGTACATATATACCGGGTGTTCAAAAAGTCCCGGATCGGCTTGTTATTTATTTTATTATTAAATTTTGACCTACGAAACTCAGAACATGTCTCTTGGACACGAAATACTATTTTAGCAAGTATTCAGTAGCCCCCTACCTCCTCAGGGGGACGGCCCACGAGGAGTCAGACGAAAATCTTAAATATAAGCATAGGTTGATATGTACATCAAATTAAAGCGCTTTTTGAGGAGAAAACAATGCCGTGAATCCGATCTCAATCGGATCCCCGAATCCAAAATGGTGGCAGTTTAAACTTTTCTAAACTGCAATTTTTAACCTCCTTAAATATTCGATTTCAGACGTTCTAAGAGTCCGTTCGCGATGCGGTTTGCGGCATTAAATTTTGCTTTATTACCCCTTTAAAATGATATACATATCGACCTATGCACAGCCTATGGCATAAACCACTTCCATGAGGGACGGTGCCTTAAAGGATGTCTTGCATGGATGATGACCGGCATAGGTGGTGCTGTACATAATTTTAAAGGGCATGAAATTCTCAACAAAATGCCGCAAACCGCATCACGAAAGGACGCTTAGAAAGTCTAAAATCGAATTTTTAAGTATGGCAAAAATTGTAATTTAGAAAATTTTAAACTGCCGCCATTTTGGATTCGGTGATCCGATTGAGATCGGATTCACGGCATTGTTTTCTACTCAAAAAGCGCTTTAATTTGATGTACATATCAACCTATGCTCATATTTAAGATTTTCGTCTGACTCCTCGTGGGCCGTCCCCCTGAGGAGGTAGGGGGCTACTGAATACTTGCTAAAAGAGTGTTTTGTGTCCAAGAGACATGTTCTAAGTTTCGTAGGTCAATATTTAATAATAAAAAAATTAACAAGCCGATCCGGGACTGTATTATTAATTCTGTAATTGATTTTTTTTAAATCTAAATTGTGAGAGTTAGAGAACTCACAGGATTATGGGAAAGGGCTCAAATTAAAGGTCTTGGTCCCAGGGGGTCGGGAAAAATAGCAGATTATGTTCAAACCTACCAGGAAATGAGAAATAACGAAAAATATCTTTAATTTAAAATGCATTGGGATTGAAAAACTTCTGCTTTGTATACATTAAACATGTGGTGATGATGCTCGATTCAAAGCCATATGCTAGATGTTGACTAGTTAGTGTGTACTGCTAAGAACATAATAAAATTAAAATTCAGCAATAAAACTAATAGTAAAATAATATTTCACTATATTCTAGTATTGCATTCGAAAGAGGAAGTACTGTTGGTATCAATAAAAACGTAATATCTCAAAATTCCAAAAATTGAGACTACATTCTAGCAGGAGGCAGCGATTTATTCGTTGTGCTTTAACAAAAGCATTCGAATGTTATAGGTACATAAACATTCTGCACAGCGCGTTTGACTCCCATACCGGGCGAGTCTACCACCGATTAAACTTTATGTATAGGAATTCAGGAGCAATCTGCGAGTTTACTTGACAGTAATGCCCTTAGATCTATATGATGCTGTTCTTCATTTAAAAGCAAAACATCAGTCACATAGTTTGGATTCCCTGCAATTATTTTATGGTAGGTTGAGAGATAGTTTACATAGATTAAGAGGTTGACTTATAACTAAAATAATTTAGTTAATAAATTAATCAACAGTTATTTGTAAAGCAGCTAAATAATCAAATCAAAAATTGAACCAAGCATGTGATAACTATTTTATCCTGTTACCTGATAGTTTTTTTTCCATGATTATAACCAAGTACTCCGTTTTATTTGCAATTTCTACGTTTAATAGAGGTAATTGACAGTGTCATACCAGGGCACAAGTTTTGTTTTCAAAATTTAGAGTTATTAATTCAGTGGAACCTTTCTTAATTACGCTTTCAAATCCCTAACCACAAATTCTCTCGTAACACATATTTTGACCTGTCTATTCAGCACTACTTGTATGCGCACCTTAGTGTAAATAAAAGAAAACATTTATCATTAACCATTAAATGATGATTATCCATTAACTAATTAACCATTAACTAATTAATGATTAACTAAGTAATGGCATACATAATTGATTTCTGATTCCTTGGGAACAAAGACAATAGACGAAGCAGACTAAATATTTCTGTGGGCTAGAACACTTTTATGCAACTCCATTAATGTGTTAAATTGAAATCACGGTGTACGAATACTCTAGTGTAGAGCTTTTACTGAACCGAGTTTACACTAATCGGCTTTAATATATATTTAAAATACTGAAAAGTACAAGTTGATTATGCACTCCCTCCGTTACATCGATACATGCAATCGAATTTGACGGTCGTTTTCACACACACACACACAAACATAAACACAATGTATATATATATATATATATATATATATATATATATATACATAGCGCGGTAAAACCGATCTTTACCCGCTATAAAAAATTGTTGTTGATTTTGTAGTTATTAATAAACAAATAATTAATAAATATTAATAAATTTATATCTCTTCATGTTCATATTGATTCCTATCAGGAATTCAAGATTTTTCCTTACTCATTTCTATATGGTCTAAATTCATTTTTATTTTTGAACCTATAAAAATATAAAACAACAATTCTATTTGTTATAAATATTTAACTGCAAGTGTAGCTAGCTGGGTGAGGACTTCATAAGGCTGATATTTATATTAAATATCGAGCAAGGTTGTGAAGGCATATTAAAGATGGCTTGAATTATCGTTATTTCATTTTTTTAAAGATTTGTTTTTTGCTCAGGAACACTTTCAAGATACATGATGTATACATATATAGATACATACTATGTATACTTTCAAGATCCATAGATAGATAGATGTTTTTGACCTTTAAAACATTATTGTATATTTTTTGTCATTGGGTTGGTGTAGTCTGCGCTGTAAAACTTTCAGCGACGTTAAGTTTTTTTTATTTATTATGTTATAGACTATTCCTCGCAGAATACAAAAACGCTTGTATTAAAATTATATTTATGATTTCATACAATCTGTCTTTATGGTGATTTTTCTTTTTTATTTATAAAAGTAGTTTTATCATGGCACACTCAACTGTCTGGCTTTAATCTGCTCCGCAACTCAACACGGTACATGTTTGCATTACACTTCGTGTAACTGTCAAATCCTGTTTAAATTTTACAGATTTGTTGCACAATTTATGCAGTAAGTTTAATCGATCATATTGGCTCTAAAAAGTGATAAGTCTTTTATGTGTTAGATAAGAATAAATACTTTCAGTTATTTTTATAAATAAATTAAAGAAAATGTATAAAAATATGAAGTCATCATTACTTTTGTTAATGGTTGATATGTTCGAAATTATTTTTGATTCCTTTCTTCTTCTGAATCAATTAATACTGATGATTAATACTGTATAATAAAGTTAGTGAACTAAAGTATACATAACCAGAGCTCAAAGAAAATCCAAAATTATAGTAATATATTCCTTGTCTCATAATATTTATAAACTATAAAAGTAGACTTATGCATTCGAGACGGGTACTTCCTGATCTTAAGGGTATAGTAAAATGAAGCGATGTGACACTATTTTTTACATAAACATTATTTTGTTAGATTCGGGAAAAGTCGATTTAAAAAAATGAGTGTGTGCCTCACTCCCATTGGTTGAAGGGTCATAGAATATCAAATACGTTTACCGACCAAATAATGTCATTCTGGTCTTCAAATGTGAGACATTAATCCTGAATTCCACTTTACTTACTTCGCGATCGTCTGAGCAATAAGATGAGAAATGTCTCCGAGGAGATAAAGAGGGATTAAGAATAAAAGCAAGGTTGCCTTAGTCTCTTTTGCCAAGATGTTATCTACATACTTTGATTACATTTTAGTGAATCTAAATATGATATTATATTTCATCAAGCTACATGAAAGAAATTAATAGAAAGAGTTTCTACATAGTGAATCTATTATAATCAGTCAAAAGACTTTGCTATCAAGTGTTATGGACTGAAAATACGATATTTTTGATGAAAGTTTATTGTACACTAAAAGCCTGTTAATTTACCTTTATGATTAGTGTATTTGTTCAATAAAGCACTTATTTATTTATTTATTTATTTATTTATTTATTTATTTATTTATTTATTTATTTATTTATTTATTTATTTATTTATTTATTTATTTATTTATTTATTTATTTATTTATTTATTTTATTTATTAATCAATTATAATACCATAACGACTATCTTAATTATCAGGGAGTTACAATCAATGTAAACTCTCTGGGAAAATTAGACATACTGGAACTTTATAGGTCACCAAATAGCTGTCGAGAAATTTTTTTCACAAAACTTGACCAATTGCTTCAATTGCTAAATTCAAGGAAATCACATTTTTAATAAGAGGCGATGTCAATATCGATGTTTTAGATTACACCCACCCTTTTACCCAGCGGCTGTGCGATTCCCTTAAATCATTTGGTTTAGCTTGGTCCATAGACACACCAACACGAGGAACTGCCACTTCAAAAACAGCCAACGACAACGTGGTTACGAACGTGCCGAATGCCAGAGTCTCTGTTGTTAATACGGCCATCTCTTACCATTTCGCGCAGGAGACGCTAATCAGTGGATGTAAGCCGTCAAAAGAACCCCCAATGGTAAATTTTAGAAGTTTGGCTAAGCCACAAAATATCAAACACTTAAACAACATTCTCAAGAACGAAAATTGGTTCTTTTTTACAGTTTCAATATCCGGAAAAAATTGTTGATGATGTTTTTATCGTTTTCTATTTTATTTAAACACAGCTTGTTCATATTAAAATTTAAAGAACTTCCAAAGATTAAAAAGAACTCATGGATAACTCGAGGGATACTCGTGTCCCAAGATAATCTAATGTCTTTGCATTTGATTTACATACAATGAGACAACGAACAGTTCCGTCAGTATTACAGATCCTACAAGAAAACTACAGGAAGGTTATCAAAGCGGCTAAGGCCCTTCACATTGACAATATTTTAAAATTCACAGAAAATTTCTCAAAGTCAGCTAGGAAAATTATCAATAGTTTAAAATCAGATATCAAATCAAAGAAAAATTTCGATTTAAAATCAATATTGGATGTGAATTGGTTATAGATCCGGCCAAAGTCGAAAACGAATTCAATACATTTTTCAGTTTAGTTGCTGCGATAGATAAAAATTTTCAATTACCAATTAATTGCTCTATCACAGGCTTTAAACAGCCCGCTGAACTCCATGGTTCTGTCCCCTGTTGCTGAGGCTGATGTGGTACGTGTAATCCAGAGTCTCAATCCAAAGAAGTCTCTTGACATAAATGGGATGTCTGCGTGGATGCTTAAACATTGCTTCAGGCATATTGTAGCTCCCCTGACAAAAATCATCAATTTTTCTTTTGAACGCGGAGTGTTTCCTTCCAAATTAAAGGTTGGCAAAGTGGTTCCCATCCTCCCAAAAAAGATGATCCGCTTCTGCCGAACAATTACCGGCCCGTCTCCATTCTTCCAGTTTTCAGCAAAATTTTCTAAAAACTTTTTCTCGAGCAACAGATGAGTTGTTTAGATCGATTCGAAACCATTTCTTCTGAACAATACGGCTTCCGTAAAAACAGGTCAACCGTAGACGATGTGACGAAATTCATCGAAACCGTTGTCGATGGCTTGGAGAGCCGAGAACATTTGCTCAGCATATTTCTCGACCTTTCCAAAGCCTTTGACTGTGTGCATCATGAGACACTGCTGCTACAGTTAGAGGCTTATGGGGTCCGAGGACTGCCGCATAAGTGGCTTTCGTCCTACCTCAAAAATCGGGTTCAGTGCGTCCAAATCGCTTATGTACTGTCTCAGAAAGATACAGTGCCCCATGGAGTCCCGCAGGGTTCCGTCCTTGGGCCGATTTTATTTTTGATTTACATAAACCATTTAAGCCAGTCGATCCAGAATGGGGAGACGGTCCAATATGCTGACAACAGACTCTCTGTTTTCGAGCGAGAAGCATTTCCGAATTGGAAATTAAGGCCTTTATAGACCTGAGCTCGAGCATTCAAATGTTTTCTGAAATCAAACTGCTCAAAAACTAATTTCATAAATTTTTGTTTACGCAATCAAATTGACGAATTGAGACCATTGGTCCTAATAGATTATGCCCTCTTAGAGGAGTCTGAATCCACAAAGTTCCTAGAGATGATCCTAGATCGAAGACTGACTTGGGACGAGCACATTGAAAGCCTCTGCTCAAAGGTTACTTTATGTCCTTCGTAACCTTGCAAATTTCTGCTCGCAAGAGGTACTAAAAATGGCGTATTCTGGCCTGGTACCCACACCTAGCCTACGGCATACGGCTCTGGGGTGGCTGCTCAAATCAGAGATTTGAGAGCGTTTTCAGGCTACAAAAAAAAACCGTGAGAAAATTAGACTATCAAGATTCGTGTAGAAATTCCTTTCGTGTAGAAAAATTGCTGACACTGGCCTCTCTGTACATCTTGGAGGTGTACATATACTGCAGAACCAAGACCACACTGGTCCGAGGCAGGGACGTCCATGAGTACCAAAAAAGAGGCAGAGACAATTTCAGAATTGCTCAGCACAGAACTTCAAAATTTGAAAGTCTGCCAGCTCAGATCAGTGTTAAGCCAATCAATGAGATCCCTGGTTCCATCAAACAGTCAGCAAACGAAAAACAATTGTAATCTAATTTAAAACGCCATCTAGCGTATAGGGCATTCTACTCTGTTGACGAGTTCATGGGGGCTGTTGGGATAGTTGAAATGTAAAATAAACTATGTCATCGGTGTGTTAGGTATGAATGTGATGAATGTATGGGAACCTGATGTATGTATGTATGTACCGTATGTATGCAGGTATGAATGTTAATACCTTAGCTTTAGTAAAATATGTATTGACGCATGCAATGCAATGTAAACCCATTGTTCACTCAATAAAGGAATATTATTATGAATATGACTTATTTATTTAGTAAAACTGTATTTATGAGGTACCAATAAACCGATCCCGTGACCGCCTTCGATAGATTGTTAAGTTCATTTTGTAAAGCCATATAAATCTTGAAAAAATCTAACCTGAAAGAATGAAAACTTATACCAAAGCTAAAATCAAGCGTTGTCATTGTATCATTCTTGGGCCATTCAAATAAAGCTGTGTTTGAGGCTACAGCCCTGAAAACTATGTTCCTCGTCGAATTCTATTTCTTTACATAAGTTATTATTGATGAAATAATTTTGCCATATATTCTTATATTGCACTTGCAAATTCATGTTAGTTTTCGTAAAAAATTACGAATATTTTTCCAAACAAATATGTGGAAATAATTTTCTGACAGTAAATGATTAGTAAAATTAGTTAGTTAAAGTAAACTGACGCAAAAAATAAGAGCAATTATAAGGTGAGCCGAAGTTAAGGCGGATTTGCTTTGAACATGTTTTCATCAGGCTTTGAGAAACAATTATCAAACATTTTATTCTATAACACTGTGATGCGTCTTCAACTCACGTTAATCATTCTGTTCTTTAAAATACCTCTAAAGATTTTATCTTAATCAAATCACATTATATTATAATCTAATGTGTTCATGCTATGTTCGATAGAAACTATCCGTAATACGATACTTTTGATTAAACGCTATTCAACTTGACCTTCTTTCTCTTAGACGTTTCTTTTTGCATGAATGTTTTTCAAATGTATGGTTGGTAATGACAGTTTTTTGGGGATTATTTACGAGGTTCTAATGAAAAAGCTCATTTCATTTCTGCTATTTCTGTACCAGTTATTAAAAAACATATTATTTCTATTGATAATGACTAAACTACATTTACAACGACATACATTAAGAACTCCACTTACAACCAAGAAAATAAAATAATCTAGGGTTACTTGATTCAGTTGAAAAAAAATCTAAATAGTTTTACAACGAATTTTGGTACTCCACTTGCGTCAAAACGACTGAAGAGAAATAAACGAGAACCCTTAGAGTATTGACAAGCACCGCATCGAAAAATACAGACAAGGACCTTTAGCGTATGACAAGTCCCGCAGCGGGAAATACAGGCGCAATATCTTCCTCTCTCGTTAAATTCATTTTTCTAAATATAGTAGCACTTCATAACTATTTAAAACAGTACGCATCATTATCCATTTCGCACTAGGGGTTTTGGGTTTGATGGTGATTTTGTTTGTTTTTTCTTTATTATGATACCGGTAGGCAATATTTGATTGCTTGCATCTTGTCTTGCCCCCCGCCCTAGGATCCAGATAATGATCTAAAATTCTAAGCATGTAATTTTTAGCCAGGGTTTCTTTTTTATTGAATTTTCTGTACATATTGTGGGTAAGCTTATTTTGGGCCTTCAAAGTTTTAAAAATGTAAAACCTTTAGTAATTATTATATAAATAGGATACACACATTCTTCTAAAGAATAATAATTTTTTGTACTCAAAAATTATTTAACCATAGAAAATAATATTTTATTAATGTTATGTGATTGAAAGAGCTTTAGATTAAGAATGTCCTTTCAATTGCTCAATGCGTTAACCCATACAAACATTTATGCCTAAACTTAACTGAAAATTACGACTGAATTAATAACCATATTTTTTTATTACTTTAGAGTTACTTTTTGTTTTTACACATTTTGTAACAACTTGGCGAATGTAAATTAAAATCACTCAGTGAATAATTCCTCTAATTGAAACGTGGAATGAAGAATATTAACGTTTTATTATTCACGCCGATGCACTTACATGTTGCCGGGGTGTTCATAAATGTAATGTGAGTCTTTTCAAGCATATCACATAATCAAACGTTAATTAATATTTCGTTTTTATTTTTGTAAAAAAATACTGGCACCAAACACAATAAATTTTTAAAATGTAATGTTACATTCAAAAATTTAAGTACACTTTTAACAACATTTAAGTATAATACTGGCAAAAATATTATAATTTACTAAATTTAATTGTAGTTTGAATGTTAAAATAAATTTGTTTTGGAAAAGTCGGTTTGCAGTTATACAGGGTGTCTATAAAAGAACTCCGGGGTTTTGAAACAAAATATTTAAACGAAGTCAAAAACTTGTATTATTGTTTAACACATGATTGGAAAGGTTGCATTTTCAAATTTTTAGCAATTTAATAAAGTTCAATATGAGCCACCATAATGGCACGGCACACATCGTAACGATATTCCACCTCTTCCCATGTCCTAATACATTTTTAAGTACATTTTTAACAGCATTTAAGTATAATGCTGGCAAACATAATATTTAACTAAGTCAAAAACTGGTACTTTGGTATTATACGGAGGCCACCATCATACAGCGCGCTGCGGCGGTTATGTTAAGTTAGATTATCATAAATATGTTAGTAGTAGTTTCCTCATTTCATTACGAATCGAACGATACCAAATGAGTCATACTTTTGCCCGCCAAAACCCGTTGACAGGTGATGCGCGTGCTCCGGTCAACGACCAGACCTGTGCCTACTTGGAGGGGATTTGGCGGGCGGAAGTATGACTCATCTGGTATAGTTTGATTTGTAACATAACGAGAAAGGTCCTACTAACATATTTATGATAACCTAACCTTACATAACCGCCGCAGCGCGCTGAATAAGGGTGGCGATCGGGTGTGGACGATAGCGGCGGTGACGATGTGAACACTCAATACTCGCTGACATCGCTGCCTTCTGGTAGGCAGAACACAAATACCGTTCATCATAATTAAGTCAAATTTAGACAGTAAGTCGATTAAAGTACGTTCTTCCCAATGATGTAGTTATATTTGATGTCCAGCAAAATAATCTCTTAAAACAGTGGCCTCCGTATAATACCAAAGTACCCAAAAGGTAGTATAATTGTTTAATACATGTCTCGGAGGACGGTTGCCACAGAATTGATTATTCGTTGCCTGAGATGGTCAACATCACGAATTTTAGAAATTTCCTTTGTACCGTAACAACAGATTTAGATTCTATTAGCCAAATAACGCACTGAGCCTTTTGTTATGGCGTTGCCACATCGCGGCAATCCAGACAGCTCTGACAGCAGCGCTACGTTGTTTCAAGATCAACGCTCCGCAGCGCTGCCATCCCTTGACGAAAACACTCCCAATTGTTATGAATAAATCTTGATAACAGTTACTCGTTTCAGAGAAATAAACTATAATTTGCTAACTTCTACAGTTATATGCATTTTTAAAATCCCGGAGTTATTATAGACACCCTGTATATGGCTATAATGTAAACTTGAAAGGTTTTCCTGTAACTGAATGTTACAAATTAAATAAAAATAAATGTCTACGCATAGCATACGTTTACTACAAGATAGTTCACTGAACATTAAATCGCTCCAACAAATTATAGTATTCACTCAAAAAACAAACTTTTTTCGTCGCCGAATAAAATGTTGTTTGATGACAAATTAGTCGCCAACAATGCTCGTCTAGTATTTATGCGGTTTTACATTCACAGTTTGTTTTTGAGATCCAACTTTGCTAATATTTTGTTAACTACTATTACTAAAATGTTGTTACAATATATAAAAATGTCTTCGACATGATTCCGTTTCCTTCTAAATTCAAATGCAATAGTAATAACAACGATTACGAGTATTTTCGCTTCATTACTGTGAAATCACCTGTTTTCGTTATGTGTTTATCACCTACAAAAAAATGTGTTCTACATTGCATTGTTTACTACAGAAAACCAATGTTTACTATGCAAAAGTAATGTTTACTACCTTTTTGGAAATTTTCGGACATAAACAAATAGTTGTTATTGTTTGGGGTTATTTGAGCATATGAAGTGCTCCAGAAATCTCGCACTCCAAACACGTGGCCTTTGAACATGTAATGATCCACTTTTTTTATGAAATATGGGCCTACTATTTAAGAAATAAAATTGAAATAATAAAACGGCCTAACTTTTTTAGGGAAAAATTAATTGAACTGTCAATTTCCAAGTAAAAATATTTTTAAACTCTAAGGATTATTCCAATAGTTCTAAATTCACTAAATACCCTTGTCGAGATCAGATTACAAGTATTTGCAGGTCAATTATAGTTTGGTACCTGCAATTTACTTTGTTACTTAAGATTGGGTAGCAAGTTACAGTATAATGAGTTATTAGCTAGCTTAGCTAGTCAGATGCGGCCACTAGCCACTGCCTCGTGATTGTGGCTCCTGGAGGCCGACGGGACGGTTCATTACCACTGAGTCCACAGAGAGGTTGGTGTTCTGTGCCAGTCTTCCACACTCATATTAGGGCGGTCAACTTAGGCTTCAACTCAAGACTGACTGAGAACATTATTTAGACAGCTGATTTTTGCTCTGGGTTGTGATTTTTCTGCAGCCTTAGGTAAGCAGGTCCTATGGACACTGTGGCCGCGACCTCAACCACAGAAGCATTCATAAACGAGACCTTAGGTTCAACCTCGGCAGAATGCTTCTGTACTGACTGGAGCTGGCGCATTTCACAATGGCTGCTGCCCGTTTAAACCCAACGGCTCCAACCAGGATAGCTGAAAATATCGCTATGCAAACGGGAGATTGTTACGATTTTTTTGTCTGGAAGATTGATGAACATTATCATCAACCTGGAAGCATTGGGGCGATCCACGGAAGTTGGAGCAAAAGATTGTAACTTATACTCAAAACTTCAACCAAACCGCTTAACGTAAAATAATAATCAATTTATGCAAGATCCGTTGTGAAAATTTGGAGTAAAATATTGTGGCAAAACTTCGATGTTGGAGCAATCGTGATCGATAAAAAAAACGTTGCGTGTAAATGGTACCACGCAATCCATCGCTGTAAAAACAATTTGTTTGATTTAACGACTGTATTTAGAAAAAACATAGTGTCCGGTAAACGGTCATCATGATATTAATCACAGAGTTCACATGTTAATTCTAAAATATCCCCGTTGCAGCAGACCTGCATACTCAGTGAATTTCAAATGCAAAAGATATAAGTATGCAGGTTTGGTGCAACAGCTACGTTAAAACTGGATGGTTTTAATTCAATATTCAGTAGGTCTGTGCTATTAGAAGTCATTTGTTAGGAAATAAGAAAATATAGAATTTTTTATTTTCTATAAGGATAATATTGGAAAAACGTACTGTGCTTTAACCATTTTCAATATCTCGGTAACCAATGGACATAGAGCAATGATTCAAGGGACAAAATTGATTGTTTTTTCGAGCTGAATTCAATGGTGCTAACAAAAATTGAATTGTTTTAATTTTTCTAAATAAAAAACTGGAAAAAAAATGTTGGGGGTTTATCACCCTTTACCCCCCCTTCGGTGGTCCGATTGGGCTGGTTTACGAACGTGTCCAAATAATTGTTACTTTACGCGTCCATGCCAATTTTATTAAGATTGGACCATTTTTATTTGAGTTATCGTGCTTAAAGGCTCATATGTATGTATAAAAATGAACTAATGGTGTTTTTTGCTTCTGGGGGCCCCAAAATGAAATCTATCATGGTCTCGGGCTTAGGTCTTACCATGAGTACTACGGTAACAGCTTCTTCCCTATAAAGGAAATTCGCTAATAAGTCAAAGTTGTTCCTTTAGCAAACACAACTAGATAATTCGTAGTTTGATCTAAACTAGAAAAATAAAGGGGTACCGGCATAAATTAATAACTACTGTTAAAGATCATTCAACTTTGTTCGTGGTACAGATAACATCAGTATTAATTAATTTTATCACAAACCAAAATCCGAAGACTGATTACATGAATGTTTGTTGACATGAATAACACAATACACGTATTTTTCTTGTTGAGATTTCAATTAGGGAACTTATTTACACCCAGTGGTTTCAATTTGTGTTTTGTTTATTTTAGAAACAAACTGTTTTGTAAAATTATTTAATTAATATTTTTATCTTTACCACGATAGACAATTTAATTTCTAACAATATCAGGAAGAAATAACAATTCACTTACCTCAGCGTTTCTTACATTTGTTGCCATAATATTATAAGTCGTATCTGAATTGAACTTGTAGAGTATAACTTGCATAGTAAATTGTATTAGTTTTGAATAGGAAAATATTTATAATTAAAGTAGAAGCTCGTTACAGCTACGTTTTCATAATTAAAACTATGGAGCGATAAAACTTTGTTTCATTTTAAATATTAAATACCCCCGTTGTAGCAGACCTGCATACTCAGCGAATTTCAATTGCAAAACAACATATTTTAATCCAACATAGAGAGATTTGACATGTTTTTGTAAGCTCCATAACAATAACATGGGGAAAGAGTATGCAAGTTTGCTGCTACGGGTATATTAAAACTGGGTGGTTTTAATTCAATATTTAGTAGATCTGAACTAGAGGAAGCTATTTACCAAGTTTTAGCGAATTTCCCCTATAGGGAAGAAGCTGTTACCATAGTCCTCATGGTAAGACCTAAGCCCCAGACCATGATAACATTTTCGTTTTGGGGCCCCCAGAAGCAAAAAACACCATCAGTTTGAATTTATACATAGATATATCTGTTAACACGATAGCGGCCATAAATATGGTCCGATCTTAATGAAATTTGGTGCAGACGTGTAAAGTGGTAATCACTCGGACAAGTTCGTGAACCAGCCCGATCGGACCACCAGAAGGGGGGGAAAGGGGGATAAACCCCCCAAAAGTGGAATTTTTGAGTTTTTTACATAGAAAAATTAAATTTTACGAATATTTGTTGGCACCATTGAATTCAGATCAAAAAAGCAAACAATTTAGTACTTTGAATCACTGCTCTATGTCCATTGGTTACCGAGATGTTGAAACTGGTAAACAAAGTACGTTGTCCCAATGTTAACCTTATGGGAAATAAGTAAAATTCTATATCTTGCTTATATCTCAACATATCTTAATAAAATTTGGTTTGTAGCTTCATCTAGATGAGATCTAATGTTTAATGGTCTAAATTCCCCAATATTTCCATTTTCGTGACGCAAACCTGCATACTTATTTCCCATGTTATTCTTATAGAGCTTACAAAAACATGTCAAATCTCGCTATTTTGGCTTCGAACTATGTTCTTTTGCATTTGAAATTCGCTGAGTATGCAGGTCCGCTGCAACGGGGGTATTATCAAGATATGTTGATAAATAAGCGAGATATATAATTTTACTTATTTCCCATAAGGGACAATGGACACATTGGGACAACGTACTGTGTTTACCACTTTCAATATCTTGGCAACCAATGGACATAGAGCAGTGATTCAAAAATTAAATTCTTCGTTTTTTTTAGCTGAATCCAATGGCGCTAGCAAAAATTGGATTATTTTTATTCTTCCATGTAAAAAAGTCAAAAATTCATTTTTGGGGGGGTTTATCCTGCTTCACTCCCCCTTCCGGTGGTCCGACCGGGCTGGTTTACGAACTCGTCCGAATAATTACTACTTTACACATCCATGCCAAATGTCATTAAGATCGGACCATTTTTACGCGAGTTATCGTGCTTAAAGACACACACACGTATATATATATATATATATATATATATATATATATATATATATATATATATATATATATATATATATATATATATATCTGATTTTTTATTCAGTATTTAGGGCTACTATAACATACTGATAATCTAAGATCCTGAAACATGTCGGTTGGAAATAAAATCAAACAAAGGGTACAAAGTTCTTATCAATTATTGCATATATATATATATATATATGTGTGTGTGTGTGTGTGTGTGTGTGTGTGTGTGTGTGTGTGTGTGTGTGTGTGTGTGTGTGTGTGTGTGTGTGTGTGTGTGTGTGTGTGTGTGTGTGAAAATGAACGAATAGTGGTTTTTGCTTCTGGGGGCCACAAAACGAAAAGTTATCATGGTCTCGGGCTTAGGTCTTACCATGAATACTACGGTAACAGCTTCTTCCCTATTGGGGAAATTCGCTAATAAGGCAGTCAAAATTTTAGAATAAATTGAATATCTAAATAATTTGTAAAATCACAATCTTTATTATGTCTTTGCAGTATAAAAAAAGAAAACTATAGTTTAGGCATAGTTTTTTTTAAGTAGTGAGCACCGTGTTCACGCTCGCTTGATGTCAACTCAGCAGATGAGGGGAGGGAATCATCGATAACGTCGAAGTCTAGATAGCCATGTTTTATAAACTAAACCAAAACTAAGTGTGTGTTGGTATTGGAAACAATGAATGTAACAGGTGAGGTGGTTTTGGTTTTGCATGTTACAGATGACTGACACAAGAAATTCATAATTGAATTAATTCATCATCTGTTATTATTTCTTTTCCCTTCTCTATAAATCCAAACTAGAGGTCGCCAGTGGTCGAAAATTCGACCAATTTTCAAAGTGGCAAATAGGGATAGCTAATTTTATAAATAATCCCCGCAAAAACCAATGCGTTTCTAAATACATTTCATATAGTACATATTTTCCATGTAAACACATAATATAACCAAACTGGGGGCCCAAAAACAAAAGAGAAAGACTCAGTCCTTGCCTAATTATTTTACCTCATTTCTGGCTTATGGCATGGTTTCTATTAATTAGTATTTTATTAAGATAATGACTATTTTATTAAGATTTCATGTTTTTTTAAGAATAATTATTGAATCAGAGGAAAGTAAAACTTCAGTCATCAAATCAGTTTATCCTGTACACCCCTTACCACAGTTCTCTCCCTCCCTCCATTAATTCCCCACTCTACTTCTTCCACTTTCTTTCCACTTTTCCCTCCTTTTCTCCTTCACTCTCTTCTTACCATCTCTCCTCCCTTCTTTCCTACCATTTGGAACTTTTTCCCCCGGTGACAGGATTTTCGGGCCCCTGTGCAATTGAGAAACCCGCCTTTTTTTACTCATCTCGATTCTGGGCCCCATTTTTACTAATCTCGCGTGGATCCGGGCTCCCTGTGAGTCCAGGCCCCTGTGCATTTGCCCCCCCGCCGCCGGCCCTGCCAGTTACATGTCAGTTGTACATTGGATGGTAGAAACTTAATGTAGTTTTTTCTATTTTTATCTCTTAATCTTATTTAAGCAAGTATACTTTATTTTTCAATGTATATGTAAAATTGAACGCATTTGGGTATGATATCCCTAATCTTGTCTAAGTAGTCCTGATTTCAATCAAATTCTATATTTTCACTCCATGCCCCAATTAACTGTGGCTTAATGTTTCTACATCAAATCTTTACTCTACGAAAAATAGCATGTGATAACAGCTACATATGATGCTAACTTTGTTTACATTTGGTTGTTATAATATCTCCAAAACAGCAACTCATAAGGCTAATGTTAATTTTCTTGAAATTTTAAATTGAATTTTCTACATTTCTAAAAGACTAATATAAATTTCAATGGGATTCTGCACATCTACAGGAAAATACAATTCTATCGGTGTGCTTGGATTTTTGCTGCGTTGCACACAGGCTGAGAAAAAAGGGGTACAAAAACCTTATGGAAAAAATGCTTGTCTATTAATATAAAGATTCATCCTATTTTGTTTGTAGACACCCAAGTTTCTTTACTTCATCGCCATCTATGACATATTTATATCAAAACATTGTACATTTAAATTAATATACCATTTTACAAAACGATAGCACAAAATGTCTGCGTGTGTCGTAAACATCGCTGTCAATGCAGCAGCAGCGCTATCGCGGAATGTTGGTAAGGTATTTTATACTCGCATGTACAACACATTGTTTGCATACCCCACACGCCTAGTTAAAATCGTTGAAACGTTCAATATAGCCTATAGCAGGATTTTCAATGCGATTATTTTTAATTTTCCTTAGAAATTAATTACATCTATAGTCGTATTGCATGAAGTATTTGTTTAAGCCTGCAACATATGTTAATGAGCCTAATGCTACGAGCTGTTGTCTCGTATTGAATTTTCCGAGTAAATCTTTATTAATTTAGTAAAACTAAAAAGGAACGTTCTATCCTTTAAAAATTATCGACCAAATTCATAAAAGTATTGAAGATAAAGGTAGGAAAACTAAATATTCTACTTAAGTCATTATTGGCTCAGTTAAATTTACATTATACTTTTTTGAAGTAAATCTTTTGCATAAGAAACTGAATTAAAAAACGTGTGTGCATATTCTTATTAACATGCTTAATCAGTCATAACCACGTGTTTAGTCATCATTAATCACTAATACCTTTAACCACTTCATTTAAATAGATTCTTTTCTAATTTTAAAATATTTTTACACTAAATTTGAATATATTTCTATCTCCCGTGATGTTTGCTTTGGAAATATATACGTTTTCAAAAAAGGTTTTCGCGTGTTTTGAATAATAATATGACCAATACGCATTACGATTTTACGATTTTAATACGTAGAGCGTTTTACGACGAAATAAATTAGATCTCTTATTCGGAAAAGTATTCCCATTGTGAATAGTCTCAAATAAAAACTATTTTATTTTATAATCTCCGCAAAACCAAATCAGAATTGATGAGATATGAGCGAACAAACTGCAGTTTACAACCATACCATACTAGAGAACAATGAGGTAAGTGTATACAGGGGACACTGTGTCACTCTGAAAGATTTAGAACCCAAAGTCATTGTTGAAATAATACAAATGAATGTTTTTAGAATTTATGTACTGAATCTTCATAAATACTACCAGTAAATCCACAATGACAGCACTCTCTGAATTCAACTGTCCTCGTCCGATCCGATGCACTCCAATAGATTTATTGTTTCAAATACATTCAGCAATTGCGTACAGCTCAATACGGTTCCGCATTGCATTAATAGAGGTATGAAGTATTACTTCATGTCTTATTTTGCATTTCGTTCATTGTCTCTATAAAATAAATTTTAACTAAACACAGTGAATGTATTTTTATTTTATTTTCAATTATAAACACACTAATTTCACCAGTTAACACAAAAATATACACTGTTAGTTTTAAATGCGCGATTTCTCTATGATATAATGAACTATTGGAATGATCCTCATCATTGTTCATAAATTATTTATTTTGCAGGACAACATGTTTAGAACCTAAGTTAATTTTGGAGTCTCTATCATAACCTAATTTTCTTCCAAATTCAATATAATGTAACATCTGCAAATTGTAAATAAAAAAGCAACTAAAAATAATATGCAACCTCCTTCTAATATTAAATTATATTTCTTTATTCAGCAAAAATATAAATTTTAAATAGTAAGGTACAGATTGTGATACATCAAATTACAGTTCGCGCATTGTATCCCCGGCTATGACAGAATCAGATAGTTGGAAGGCGCGGGCGTGAGAGGGGGTACTGTTCTAAAACCATTGTTCAACAATGGTGTTTTTCGTTTCTGGGGGCTCCAAAACGAATAATTATCATGGTTCCGGGCTTCGGTCGTACCATTCCCCCATGGGGGAAATCGCTAAAAAAGGCATTTGTGAGATAATATTGTTTATAACAGCTTAAAAACAACATTGCAATTAAATATAAAATCGAAATTTGTTTTATAATGCACGTTTGTAATGCAATTTGTACTATTTTACTACAATAAAAGATTTTGATTGATTTTGATTTTAAAAAGATTAAAACGTGTAATTGTACATAATATTTTATCATTTCACCATCACATTTTTGTAAACTTTTTATTATTTTGCGAATTATCAAACTAATATTAAAAAAATTAAATATTTAATTTCAAATACCTGTAATTATTAAATCAAACAAGTAGCCAGGGATGAAATGGCGAAACTGTTACAGCAAATAATGTGAAAAGTTTATCGCAAGGGACGCAACCCAGTGGCAGCGCGCCAACAGCGCCGCATCACACTCTCATGACTCAACTCTGGCCCTTAGCGCCGCATCACACTATCATGTCTCAACTCTGAGCACTAAACTCTCATGTTTCAACTCTGCCGCATCACACTCTCATGTCTCAACTCTGCCACATCACTTTCTCAACACTTAATTCTGATCCAATTTTCTGTGCGCTAACCGCATCACACTTCCTTGACTGAATTCTGACCCTTAGCGCCCCATCACACTCTCTAGACTCAATACTACCCAATACCAGCGCGCCAACAGCGGCGCATCAAACTCTGATGACTTAGCTTTGACCCTAGCGCTGCATCACACTCTCATGACTCAGCTTTGACCCTTAGCGCAGCATCACACTCTCTTGACTCAGCTTTGACCCTTAGCGCAGCATCACACTCTCATGACTCAGCTTTGACCCTTAGCACAGCATCACACTCTCATGACTCAGCTTTGACCCTTAGCGCTGCATCACACTCTTATGACTCAGCTTTGACCCTTAGCGCAGCGTCACACTCTTATGACTCAGCTTTGACCCTTAGCGCTGCATCACACTCTTATGACTCAGCTTTGACCCTTAGCGCTGCATCACACTCTCATGACTCAGCTTTGACCCTTAGCGCAGCATCACACTCTCTTGACTCAGCTTTGACCCTTAGCGCTGCATCACACTCTTATGACTCAGCTTTGACCCTTAGCACAGCATCACACTCTCATGACTCAGCTTTGACCCTAAGCGCTGCATCACACTCTTATGACTCAGCTTTGACCCTTAGCGCTGCATCACACTCTCATGACTCAGCTTTGACCCTTAGCACAGCATCACACTCTCATGACTCAGCTTTGACCCTTAGCGCTGCATCACACTCTTATGACTCAGCTTTGACCCTTAGCGCAGCATCACACTCTTATGACTCAGCTTTGACCCTTAGCACAGCATCACACTCTCATGACTCAGCTTTGACCCTTAGCGCTGCATCACACTCTTATGACTCAGCTTTGACCCTTAGCGCAGCGTCACACTCTTATGACTCAGATTTGACCCTTAGCGCTGCATCACACTCTTATGACTCAGCTTTGACCCTTAGCGCTGCATCACACTCTCATGACTCAGCTTTGACCCTTAGCACAGCATCACACTCTCATGACTCAGCTTTGACAGCGCTGCATCACACTCTTATGACTCAGCTTTGACCCTTAGCGCAGCGTCACACTCTTATGACTCAGATTTGACCCTTAGCGCTGCATCACACTCTTATGACTCAGCTTTGACCCTTAGCGCTGCATCACACTCTCATTACTCAGCTTTGACTCTTACCACAGCATCACACTCTCATGACTCAGCTTTGACCCTTAGCGCTGCATCACACTCTTATGACTCAGCTTTGATCCTTAGCGCAGCGTCACACTCTCATGACTCAGCTTTGACCCTTAGCGCAGCATCACACTCTCTTGACTCAGCTTTGACCCTTAGCGCTGCATCACACTCTCATGACTCAGCTTTGACCCTTAGCGCAGCATCACACTCTCTTGACTCAGCTTTGACCCTTAGCGCTGCATCACACTCTCATGACTCAGCTTTGACCCTTAGCGCAGCATCACACTCTCTTGACTCAGCTTTGACCCTTAGCGCTGCATCACACTCTCATTACTCAGCTTTGACTCTAGCACAGCATCACACTCTCATGACTCAGCTTTGACCCTTAGCGCAGCATCACACTCTTATGACTCAGCTTTGACCCTTAGCACAGCATCACACTCTCATGACTCAGCTTTGACCCTTAGCGCTGCATCACACTCTTATGACTCAGCTTTGACCCTTAACGCAGCGTCACACTCTCATGACTCAGCTTTGATACTTAGCGCAGCATCACACTTTCATGACTCAGCTTTGATCTTTAGCGCAGCATCACACTCTCATGACTCAGCTTTGATCCTTAGCGCAGCATCACACTTTCATGACTCAGCTTTGATCATTAGCGCTGCATCACAATCTCATAATAATAAATAATAATAATAAATGCTTTATTACAAAAAACATGTACATGACATGCATCGCAATCGTCAATGATTTTTTAAGCTAAAATTTTCCATTCATGCCGACATCAAGGTCCCATTCAAACATACAACATTTCATTCACCCCAGTCACATTCATTCGAATTAACAATTCTAGCCCTAAAGTAAGTCCGTTGGTTACGATCTCCTAGTTGTGTGCCATGAACTCGTCTGTACTGTAGAATTCTTCTGCGACCAAAAAGTTTTTTAGACGAGATTTGAATGCCTGTAGCCTAGGGGCACTTTTAATCGAATTTGGCAACTTGTTGACGAGTTGAACTCCTACCTGTGAAGGTAAACGTTCATGAGCTGCCGTTCTGTGACTCACAGTTCGGTAGTTCTCCCTGCCTCTAGTTTCATAAGAGTGAACATCTATTCCTCTTATAGGGTCGCATTTTGATTTGAAAAAAAGGCACGTTTCTATTATGCAGAGGCAGGGCAGTGTCATGACTCAACTCTGACCTTTTTTGTCCATACAAACCAGATGATGTAGTACTGAAGTTACAACTAGGACAACTGACATCTCGGATAAATTAGGATACGGGAGAAACAAAGTGGAGAGGAAGGAAAAAGAAATCTGGCGTTAGGAGAGAAATACTATGAATGAGAAGTAAGGCATGCAATGCATCTTTTAAGATAATATCAAATATAACTAGCAGCCTGCGTCCCTTCGTGACTTTAAAATAACATAAGAAAATAAGTTTTGGTTCCATGTTGGTTATTTATGGGGTTCCAAAGCGTAAAAAAAACCTTTCAATGAGGATGTGTGAGGTTTGTTGTTTTTTGTTCTAGGGAAATTCGTTGTGTTACTGTATTAAAATTACCAGTGGCTGAACTTCTCATTAAAGTAAACTTTTAAAATTAACATGTTACTTAAGATTTCAAACTTCAATATAAATAAGAAATTCCTCACAGAATGTCTGGAGTTAATTTATTTCACCTCCTTGTAATAGCCTATGTGTATAACGTTTTATACACTTAAAACGCTTTGAGTATACGTTTTACTCTTTGCTGATTTGGCAGAACATCTTTCATTTCCCGTAATTTGGGTGTTAGTTTACAAGGAGCCTCATTGGTTAGCGAATCTTCTTGCCTCTGTTGACAGTTTTTTTTTCAAAAGTAATGAATCTGTATGTTTTTTCTACACAATATTGACATGTCGGTCCATTAATCAATTAGGTCTTAACTACACTCGGTAAGAAGTTGTAAAAACCACAGATCGTCAGCATAAACTAATTTCTTGATAACATTTACAAGATTGTCATTCGGCGTAAACGCGAACTACTCAGCGCTCATAACGGCCAATAAATTACATTCCCAACTATACTCGGTTTTTTATTTAGTTTTTCAAGTACATGTTTGGCAAATTAATACCATGGAAATATCACAACTTTCTACGAAAATAAATAGGTGCAATGGTGTTGGTGCATAATTCGAGAATGGTGCAATGGTGGTGGTTCAAATTCGAGATAAAATAGGCTAGCTAATTTTAACACATAAATATCCTCCGCATTCAAAGTAATTTTACATAATAAAGGTTTTACATTTACAATGTATTTTAAGCCTTGAATTATTTTAGATATCTTGAACTAATATATTTTAAAAATCCCAACGTTAAAACGTGCATCAATAGTTTGTTAGAAAGCCCCACCTCAAGAGAATCTCCTTAGTTACATAATATGTTCTTTTTCTTAGAAAAGAAATACTGGAAATTCAAATGATAACAGACTGGTCTTGGTTTCAAGAGAGTAGATACTCTTCCTTATGATGGGAATATATTATTTTCTGTTGTCTTATAACAACGAATATATATTTAGAAATCAAAATCATGATGTCTATAGATATTAACTTACTTTTGCTAGCCTGCATTCTGTGGTATATCTCTGGAACTATTTCAAATCTTGTTCAACTGTTTTTAACAAATAAATATGAATTAGAAAAAGTTCAAAGGTTCTTACACAGATAGTAGCACTTTCGCTGGAATTTCAAAAGCCTCCTGTGTGAAGGCCGTTCATGGGATATTTTCTTAACCCGCAAAAGGAACATCTAGAGAGTAATAGCTTTATTTTGATACACAATATGTGCAGAAATGTTACCTGGTGGCAGGACGCCAATCCATTGCCGCCGCGGCACTGTGAGGGTGACCCGAACCCAACCTGCATGTCCCTTCCACACAACTATCAGGTTCTGTCAGAGACCTGGTGGCAGGACGCCTATCCATTGCCGCCGCGGCACTGTGAGGGTGACCCGAATCCAACCTGCATGTCACTTCCACAAAACTGTCAGGTTCTATCAGAGACCTGGTGGCAGGACGCCTATCCATTGCCGCCGCGGCACTGTGAGGGTGACCCGAACCCAACCTGCATGTCACTTCTACACAACTATCAGGTTCTATCAGAGACCTGGTGGCAGGACGCCCATCCATTGCCGCCGCGGCACTGTGTGGGTGACCCGGACCCAACCTGCATGTCACTTCTACACAACTATCAGGTTCTATCAGAGACCTGGTGGCAGGACGCCCATCCATTGCCGCCGCGGCACTTTGAGGGTGACCCGAACCCAACCTGCATGTCACTTCCACACACCTGTCAGGTTCTATCAGAGACCTGGTGGCAGGGCGCCCATACATTGCCGCCGCGGCACTGTGTGGGTGACCCGAACCCAACCTGCATGTCACTTCTACACAACTATCAGGTTCTATCAGAGACCTGGTGGCAGGACGCCCATCCATTGCCGCCCCGCACTGTGAGGGTGGCCCGATCCCAACCTGCATGTCACTTCCTCACAACTGTCAGTTCTATCAGAGACCTGGTGGCAGGACGCCAATCCATTGCCGCCCCGGCACTGTGAGGGTGACCCGATCCCAACCTGCATGTCACTTCCTCACAACTGTCAGTTCTATCAGAGACCTGGTGGCAGGACGCCAATCCATTGCCGGCCCGCACTGTGAGGGTGACCCGATCCCAACCTGCATGTCACTTCCTCACAACTGTCAGTTCTATCAGAGACCTGGTGGCAGGACGCCAATCCATTGCCGCCCCGCACTGTGAGGGTGACCCGATCCCAACCTGCATGTCACTTCCTCACAACTGTCAGTTCTATCAGAGACCTGGTGGCAGGACGCCAATCCATTGCCGCCCCGCACTGTGAGGATGACCCGATCCCAACCTGCATGTCACTTCCTCACAACTGTCAGTTCTATCAGAGACCCGGTGGCAGGACGCCTATCCATTGCCGCCGCGGCACTGTGAGGGTGACCCGAACCCAACCTGCATGTCACTTCCACACAACTGTCAGTTCTATCAGAGACCTGGTGGCAGGACGCCTATCCATTGCCGTCCCGCACTGTGAGGGTGACCCGAACCCAACCTGCATGTCAATTCCTCACAACTGTCAGTTCTATCAGAGACCTGGTGGCAGGACGCCAATCCATTGCCGGCCCGGCACTGTGAGGGTGACCCGATCCCAACCTGCATGTCACTTCCTCACAACTGTCAGTTCTATCAGAGACCTGGTGGCAGGACGCCAATCCATTGCCGCCCCGCACTGTGAGGGTGACCCGATCCCAACCTGCATGTCACTTCCTCACAACTGTCAGTTCTATCAGAGACCTGGTGGCAGGACGCCAATCCATTGCCGCCCCGCACTGTGAGGGTGACCCGATCCCAACCTGCATGTCAATTCCTCACAACTGTCAGTTCTATCAGAGACCTGGTGGCAGGACGCCAATCCATTGCCGGCCCGGCACTGTGAGGGTGACCCGATCCCAACCTGCATGTCACTTCCTCACAACTGTCGGTTCTATCAGAGACCTGGTGGCAGGACGCCAATCCATTGCCGCCCCGCACTGTGAGGGTGACCCGATCCCAACCTGCATGTCACTTCCTCACAACTGTCAGTTCTATCAGAGACCTGGTGGCTGGACGCCAATCCATTGCCGCCGCGGCACTGTGAGGGCGACCCGAACCCAACCTGCATGTCACTTCTACACAACTATCAGGTTCTGTCAGAGACCTGGTGGCAGGACGCCAATCCATTGCCGCCCCGGCACTGTGAGAGTGACCCGAACCCAACCTGCATGTCACTTCCACACACCTGTCAGGTTCTATCAGAGACCTGGTGACAGGACGCCAATCCATTGCCGGCCCGGCACTGTGAGGGTGACCCTAACCCAACCTGCATGTCACTTCTACACAACTATCAGGTTCTGTCAGAGACCTGGTGGCAGGACGCCTATCCATTGCCGCCGCGGCACTGTGAGGGTGACCCGATCCCAACCTGCATGTCACTTCCTCACAACTGTCAGTTCTATCAGAGACCTGGTGGCAGGACGCCTATCCATTGCCGCCGCGGCACTGTGAGGGCGACCCGAACCCAACCTGCATGTCACTTCTACACAACTATCAGGTTCTGTCAGAGACCTGGTGGCAGGACGCCCATCCATTGCCGCCGCGGCACTGTGAGGGCGACCCGAACCCAACCTGCATGTCACTTCTACACAACTGTCAGGTTCTATCAGAGACCTGGTGGCAGGACGCCAATCCATTGCCGCCGCTTCACTGTGAGGGTGACCCGATCCCAACCTGCATGTCACTTCTACACAACTATCAGGTTCTGTCAGAGACCTGGTGGCAGGACGCCAATCCATTGCCGCCCCGGCACTGTGAGGGTGACCCGAACCCAACCTGCATGTCACTTCCACACAACTGTCAGGTTCTATCAGAGACCTGCAGGACGCCTATCCATTGCCGCCCCGGCACTGTGAGGGTGACCCGAACCCAACCTGCATGTCACTTCCTAACAACTGTCAGTTCTATCAGAGACCTGGTGGCAGGACGCCAATCCATTGCCGCTCCGGCACTGTGAGGGTGACCCGAACCCAACCTGCATGTCACTTCCACACAACTGTCAGTTCTATCAGAGACCTGGTGGCAGGACGCCTATCCATTCCCGCCCCGGCACTGTGAGGGTGACCCGAACCCAACCTGCATGTCACTTCCACACAACTGTCAGTTCTATCAGAGACCTGGTGGCAGGACGCCAATCCATTGCCGCCCCGGCACTGTGAGGGTGACCCGAACCCAACCTGCATGTCACTTCCACACACCTGTCAGGTTCTATCAGAGACCTGGTGACAGGACGCCAATCCATTGCCGCCCCGGCACTGTGAGGGTGACCCGAACCCAACCTGCATGTCACTTCCACACACCTGTCAGGTTCTATCAGAGACCTGGTGGCAGGACGCCAATCCATTGCCGCCCCGCACTGTGAGGGTGCCCCCAACCCAACATGCATGTCACTTCCACACAACTGTCAGTTTCTATCAGAGACCTGGTGGCAGGACGCCTATCCATTGCCGGCCCGCACTGTGAGGGTGACCCGAACCCAACCTGCATGTCACTTCCACACAACTGTCAGTTTCTATCAGAGACCTGGTGGCAGGACGCCAATCCATTGCCGGCCCGGCACTGTGAGGGTGACCCGATCCCAACCTGCATGTCACTTCCACACAACTGTCAGGTTCTATCAGAGACCTGGTGGCAGGACGCCAATCCATTGCCGCCCCGCACTGTGAGGGTGACCCGAACCCAACCTGCATGTCACTTCCACACAACTGTCAGTTTCTATCAGAGACCTGGTGGCTGGACGCCAATCCATTGCCGGCCCGGCACTGTGAGGGTGACCCGAACCCAACCTGTCTGTCACTTCCACACACCTGTCAGTTTCTATCACAGACCTGGTGGTAGGACGCCTATCCATTGCCGCCGCGGCACTGTGAGGGTGACCCGAAAGGCCGCGGCGCTACTAAATGGCAACATCGCGCCTAAGGGTTCAGCTGATTTGCCTATCCATACTCTCTTATGGCACTATTTTTTGTTTACTTGAAACCAGCTGGCTCTGTAAGGGAAAGTCAGTGGTTTTACTATGCAAAAAACACAATAACTTGAACATCTATACGGTAAGTATCATAAACAATATGCGCAGTAGACCAGCCAATCAGAAAGCGTTCTGCTGGTCGATGGTGCGCACCAGAGCGACAGGACTTTAACACTAATTATTGCGCAAAGTTCTTTTACAAGTCGACGCACCAGCAAGTCTCGGTGCAAGCCAAATTAGCACCAATCACAGCCAGCTGATTTATTACTATAACATGTTTCTTAAGCTTCTAACTCACCTTTTATTTCAAGGTTAAGTATTTATTTGTCAACAAATGAAGACTATGTTTCATTCTAGTAATGAAAAGTCTCACGAGATTTGGCGTAGTTTCACGAAATTTGCACGTAAACTTGCTGAACCTTCTTTCAAGTGTTAGACCACCATGACGTCACATATTTTTCTTACTCTCACCTGCTCAAGATATCTACCGTATTTAGAAATTCTAGGTACTGTGTGCAAAAAACCCTTGAGAAGCGACGTTGCCAGGTCGAAGGTCGCGGCCTTGGTACTAGAGATGGCTTTGCCCGAACCTAAACTGTATGTCACTTCCACACAACTGTCAGGTTCTATCATAAATACTTTAGGATCTTTTCCGCTATACGTATACCACTGTTTCGGGTTTGTTTTCCAAGCTTGATTTTGGTAAGTTCGGTTAGGATAGGTTACGTTAGGTAACCTAACCTAAACTAACCTATTCTAACCTAACCCTACCTAACCTAACCCAACCTAACCTAACCTAACCTTACCAACTGCAAGTGGGACCGCTAGACGGCCAGACGCTGACTTATCGGGTATAGGCAGACATAACGGTAGTTAAGATAACGAAACCGCAGGTAAAATATTCTTACAAGGAATTTCAATTTTAAAACGATTAATAAAAATTATTTGACCAAGTTATGGTGCTCAGTCAAAAATCAAGGTCGAAGGGGAAATTTGGAATAGTGGTATACGTATAACGGAAAAGATCCATACTTTATAGAAAGTTGTTCTAGTTACAGTAATTTGTATATTTTAGTAAAAACTATTGAAATTAACATATCTGATTACAAATCAGGAATGAATAATTATAGTATTCAATGTTTTATTTGGTTAAAATTTGCACTTTTTATATTTTTAATAAGGAAATGATTACACCTGTAAATTTTTTTTCTAATTCACATAACAGAACAAAACAAATAGTTCCAGAGGTATACCACAGAATGCAGGACTAGCAAAAGTCAGTTAAAATTCATCCACATTCTTAAAATATTGACGTTTTTTAAGACAACAGAAAATAAGGAATAGTATTTTCCCTATTTAAACTAAGACCAAGAGTCAGTAACCATCTTAATTTACTATATTTCTTTTCTTAAAAAGGAAACTTAAAAAAGGAACATAAGTAACTCAGGAGGTGCTCTGGAGATGGGATTTTCTAACAAACTATTAACAGTGAAAATTGAAAATATTATTTCTATCCAAACCATGGATTTCCTTGAGTCCTTGACCCCTCTTGGTGTCGATATGATTATTAGACACATGTATGTGTGTGGTTTCAGAGTTGGAGGGTTGAGTAAGTATCCGCTGGTGTCGTGTCACTAAATTTTAAATAACTAAATCACTCGATACGATTATGAATGTTTCTTTAGGTGTATAGTTACTTGTGTCTCTAATTTAATATTTTCTACATATCTTGGGTTTACCCAAGCTCAAGGGTCTATGCTTATCCTTGAGTTTTGATTGAGATTATTTAATTATATTGTTTATCAAGTTTTGAATAGTTGTTAACTCCTCAAATAGTTTAAATCATGATAGTCTTATATTTGCTAGTTTTCTTACTAACGATGAATAGGTTAATATTATCATCGTTTGTAACCGTAGTTGGACGTTGGAGTCAGCGTCCGTCAGCGGTCGACTGTGAGGGCGGGCCCGACTGGCAGACCGCCACATGTAAGGGAAGATTGACTTTATGCTCAGGGATGGTTACCGTGCTCCACGTGATTTACAACTCGACACGGGGTACGCCTCTTCTTGTGTTTGCAGTAAATCTTAATGTCTGTGAAAAATGCTTTCGGTTGCATTCTTTTAGTCAGAGTACCTGGTAGACCGAGCCTTGTTCGGTATTATTTCATGTTTACCAGTTCATCTAATCACTTTCAAATATTTCAGTGCCATAAAATTAATAAATAAAACTATTTTTTTACTCCATGCAATTTTCCTACATGGCTGTAGTTTGCAGGCTGCTGTTATCATTACTTTATTTGTTACTCCTAGTTTATTTCGTTGCCATCAAGGCAAGTCTTAACACAAACACCCGTCCACACTACTCGTGATTCGGCAAGTCGCTGCTCGCTGCATGTCGAAGGTCAATGTTAAAATGTTATGTTAAAAATTTACGTCAAAAAGTTCATATTATCGCGTTAAAAGATTTTCTCTGGCCAAGTAACCTGCATATAAACGATGCTGAGTAATAAGTTACTCATTTCCAGACTTTGAAGGAAATCCTCGAAGCCGTTTTGGAGATAATTGTGCAATGAGCAAGCAAGCACGCAAGATAACATTACTCATATAAGAGTAAGAGTAAGAGATGTTGGATACATCTTCACCCCCAGGGGCGTCAGGTTAAGTGCCCAAGACCGTCCGGGAAGAGGCAGTACAAAATTTAATGTGCTGCCCACAGTTCACGTTCGTGGCCCTGGTTCACGTTGATCCCGGCGTATCTAGGCTGGAATTCCGAATGATTCCCTGGTAAGGGGCAGCAGCACTCTCAGTACCGGAATGAGCCAAAACCGGTTCAGGATGAGCCCTTGCTTAGGTGGGGGTGGCTCTGGACCCGGAGGCTCAAGCCGGATGCCTGGGCATCTGTCACGTGGGTGAGTTGCCTAGGCACTGCGGGCCTTAGACTAAGGTGTTATGCGATCCGTACTGAGAGTCTCGTGGCACTGGGGGCCTAATATTCAGTGTCTTTAACGGAGTCTTTCGGGAACCTGGGAAGCCCAGCCGTATGTACCCCTTACCTCTCTAATCGGGTCACTGGGGAGGTGGACCTTTTGATACCCGTGAAGTAGGGGTATCACCTGGTATACGGATGGCTCGAAAAAGCCATCTGAACAGAGGTGTCAGACCCAATGTGCATTGCTGCGTAAGCCTGGGGAAACTGGCTACCGTATTCCAAGCGGAGGTTGTTGCGTTGTCTGAGTGTGCAAGATTGTGTGTGGATCGTGGCCTCAAAGGCCACACCATATACATGAACTCAGACAGCAGAGCTGCACTGATGGCGTTTGACAGCTACGACTTCACCTCTAAGGCAGTTTGGGGATGTCATCAGGCCATGAAAACCCTGGGAGAGAGCAATAAGGTAATACTTATTTGGGTTCAAGGACACAAAGGAATTGTGGGCAATGAGGGAGCTGATATGTGGGCAAACAGAGGAGCTGACAGCCCACTCATTGATCCGTAGCCTACGTGCGGTGTTGCCCACAGCACACAGTACGTAAAAGGAGGAAGAAACAGCCTTCCACGTGCTATTTGAGTGCCCAGCCCTACAAGATCTGCGCATTACCTGGCCTACCAATGAGTGACCTAGGGGAAGAACGGATAACCGTCGTCAAGAAGATCTCAAGGCTCGTTAAGGACCTGGGATTTGACGGAGAGTGAGGACCTGCACAGAGAAGAAATAAGCAGAGTACGCATTCATATGGAAGGAGTGTTTCGGGTAACTGCGTGACACACAGGAAGTCAAACAACAGGGAAACAATAGACTTCCGGGTGCCCCCCTACACCCAGCGCCCACTCTACGGCACTGTTCGACACATATTTAGCGAAACATTAGATGCGTCCTCTGTCTTATTTCTTCTCTGTGGGACCTGTGTCTGATGGTGCACAATAAGCTAATTTAGCTGCGTTGTAACACCATAGTCAAGTGAAGCCATGGCCCTCATCTACATAAAAAAAAATATAAAAAAACTTCAGGATTAACGGTTTTAAGGCAAGTACAACCTAGTTAAGTCATTCTAGATTGTTTTACAAGAAATTCAAGAAGTTATAAGAACAAGTTAGGCTAAGGCTAGTTAGTGGACCGGTGTTGTGATTTGATCAACCAGAGCACTAGTGACCTACAATGCTTTATTAATTCATGCTTTTCTAGGTTATTGTTTGGCTCCTCAGGTTCATTAATTCTGTTATATTTTAGGGCTCATGTTTATTGAAAATACTAGTAACAGTACTAACTGATAACAACGCGATGCCGAGGGCTTGTGTGACACCGAGGTTGACTGTGGTTGTTGTTGTGGCAGATCTGCTGCCGACGGACGTGTTTCTATCAAAATTGGCAGCTTGTCAAAGTTTCAAGGAGTCGTATTCAAAACTTTTACAAGCTGCCAATTTTGATAGAAACACGTTAGCAACCTCCAACCTCCACCATTCGCCTATTTCTTTCAAGCTTTTTAAAATGAGGGGTCACTCGAAAGGGGGTTTGCATTTTGAGTTGCCCCCAAACTCCCCCATTTTTGGGGGACACTCAAAATCTCAAAATTTAATAACATTTTTGCCAGGGTCGTTTCATTTTTAAGTCACCAGAGGTGAATTAAAACTCCAAACGTCCTAGAAGCCAGGTTTCAAGGATGTGTTGTATTCAGAACTTTGACAAGCTGTCAATTTGGATAGAAACACGTTAGAGACCTCCAATTTTCCCATTCATCTACTTTTTGAAAGCTCTTTAAAATGACGGGTCAGACAAAAGGGGTTTGCATTTGAAAATTTTGAGTTGCCCCCAAAATCCCCCATTTTTGGGGGACACTCAAAATTTTTGGTAACGTTAAAAAATAATTTGGATTGAGTTAGTATCATTCCCCAAAGGTTAATTGTTTGTCTTAACAAACAAAAAAAAATAAAGAGGAGGGGATGGACTTTTTTACACACTGTATAAACATTCGAACGAATGGTGTTTTTGCTTCTGGTGGCCCCAAAACGAAAAGTTATCATGGTCTCGGGCTCAGGTCTTAGCGTTTTCCCGAAAGGGGAAATTCGCTAATATGGGTTTCGCGGAAGCAGACATTTCTTTGTTGTTGGACTATCTAAAATATTTAAAAGGGAGTTTTAAATTATACTATGAAATAGCTATTTTCCTACCGCACTGCATGGAAATAATCAAATTGCCACACCGGTAAACGGTGCGAAAAACGGTTTATTTCCGCTTTCATTTCATTCCCGCTCGCTCAATCAGGATTACTTATTAGGTTAAGGTGGCACACATGAGAGATTACTATTACGTCTAACACCAAAGACCAGTTTCTATTGGTCAGAAATCCAAAATTTCCAATAGAATAAGCAAATATAACCTCAATGAACGTTTGTGTACAGGTTAGTTAATAAGTCAAACTGTTAAAATAATGGTGGTAGGAAAAATCTTGTATGTATTACGAACACAAATAAGTAGTCATTGGGACCAATAGTTTTACCAACGTCATTCCAATGGAACAAATATTTGAATTTAAATATAGTTTATTTATTACTGTACTACCACATGTGTAACTATGGCCAGCAAGGTTTGTGTATTGTTCCTTTCAAACAGTACTTTATTGTTCAATATATTTCATTGGAAGTCAATGTTTCATTCGAATTTAGTAGAAACCCAGAGTTAATGTAACAATTAATCGTTTTAGACGAGACCTAGTGGCAGAACGCCAATCCATTGCACTGTGAGGGTGACCCGAACCCAACCTGCATGTCACTTCCATACAACTGTCAGGTTTTATCGGAGACTTGGTGGCAGACCGCCAATCCATTGCACTGTGAGGGTGATCCGAACTCAACCTGCATGTCACTTCCATACAACTGTCAGGTTTTATCGGAGACCTGGTGGCAGGACGCCAATCCATTGCACTGTGAGGGTGATCCGAACTCAACCTGCATGTCACTTCCATACAACTGTCAGGTTTTATCGGAGACCTGGTGGCAGGACGCCAATCCATTGCACTGTGAGGGTGATCCGAACTCAACCTGCATGTCACTTCCATACAACTGTCAGGTTTTATCGGAGACCTGGTGGCAGGACGCCAATCCATTGCACTGTGAGGTGATCCGAACTCAACCTGCATGTCACTTCCATACAACTGTCAGGTTTTATCGGAGACCTGGTGGCAGAACGCCAATCCATTGCACTGTGAGGTGATCCGAACTCAACCTTCATGTCACTTCCATACAACTGTCAGGTTTTATCGGAGACTTGGTGGCAGAACGCCAATCCATTGCACTGTGAGGTGATCCGAACTCAACCTGCATGTCACTTCCATACAACTGTCAGGTTTTATCAGAGACCTGGTGGCAGGACGCCAATCCATTGCACTGTGAGGGTGATCCGAACTCAACCTTCATGTCACTTCCATACAACTGTCAGGTTTTATCGGAGACTTGGTGGCAGAACGCCAATACATTGCACTGTGAGGGTGATTCGAACTCAACCTTCATGTCACTTCCATACAACTGTCAGGTTTTATCGGAGACTTGGTGGCAGAACGCCAATCCATTGCACTGTGAGGGTGATCCGAACTCAACCTTCATGTCACTTCCATACAACTGTCAGGTTTTATCGGAGACTTGGTGGCAGAACGCCAATACATTGCACTGTGAGGGTGATCCGAACTCAACCTTCATGTCACTTCCATACAACTGTCAGGTTTTATCGGAGACTTGGTGGCAGAACGCCAATCCATTGCACTGTGAGGGTGATCCGAACTCAACCTTCATGTCACTTCCATACAACTGTCAGGTTTTATCGGAGACTTGGTGGCAGAACGCCAATCCATTGCACTGTGAGGGTGATCCGAACTCAACCTTCATGTCACTTCCATACAACTGTCAGGTTTTATCGGAGACTTGGTGGCAGAACGCCAATACATTGCACTGTGAGGGTGATCCGAACTCAACCTTCATGGCACTTCCATACAACTGTCAGGTTTTATCGGAGACTTGGTGGCAGAACGCCAATACATTGCACTGTGAGGGTGATCCGAACTCAACCTTCATGTCACTTCCATACAACTGTCAGGTTTTATCGGAGACTTGGTGGCAGAACGCCAATCCATTGCACTGTGAGGGTGATCCGAACTCAACCTTCATGTCACTTCCATACAACTGTCAGGTTTTATCGGAGACTTGGTGGCAGAACGCCAATCCATTGCACTGTGAGGGTGATCCGAACTCAACCTGCATGTCACTTCCATACAACTGTCAGGTTTTATCGGAGACCTGGTGGCAGGACGCCAATACATTGCACTGTGAGGGTGATCCGAACTCAACCTGCATGTCACTTCCATACAACTGTCAGCGGAGACCTGGTGGCAGGGCGCCAATCCATTGCACTGTGAGGGTGATCCGAACCCAACCTGCATGTCACTTTCATACAACTGTCAGGTTTTATCGGAGACCTGGTGGCAGAACGCCAATCCATTGCACTGTGAGGGTGATCCGAACTCAACCTTCATGTCACTTCCATACAACTGTCAGGTTTTATCGGAGACCTGGTGGCAGGACGCCAATCCATTGCACTGTGAGGGTGATCCGAACTCAACCTTCATGTCACTTCTATACAACTGTCAGGTTTTATCGGAGACCTGGTGGCAGAACGCCAATCCATTGCACTGTGAGGGTGATCCGAACTCAACCTTCATGTCACTTCTAAACAACTGTCAGGTTTTATCGGAGACCTGGTGGCAGAACGCCAATCCATTGCACTGTGAGGGTGATCCGAACTCAACCTTCATGTCACTTCCATACAACTGTCAGGTTTTATCGGAGACCTGGTGGCAGGACGCCAATCCATTGCACTGTGAGGGTGACCCGAACCCAACCTGCATGTCACTTCCACGCAACTGTCAGGTTCTCTCAGAGATAGAACTTGGAAATATAGAACCCGAATCGCTGAAATGTTTCATGTAACAAAATCACAAGTCACATCAGTAAAATCCGATCCAAAACTTATCACTAGGGAGTGCCTCAAGGTTCAATCCTAGGGCCTCTCCTTTTTCTGGTGTACATCAACGACATCTCTGATGTTATACCAGAAGAAAATCTTTTCATTTTTAACTCTGGTCACAAAAAATAAAGACTTCGATTTGCTCGAAGCAGATTTGTTTTTCAAAATCAATGATTTAGCTCAATTTTTTGAAAACAACAGACTGAAATTGAACCCAGAAAAAACAAATTACATTTGTTTACAAACGATACAAAAACAGCATTCAAAAACAAATCAAGTTCTTGTCGTTATGATAGGAGACACAGAGTTGCGTCAAGAAAAGTCAGCTGACTTGTTAGGGGTAAGATTGGACGGAGGTGCTGTGGAGATGGGATTTTCTAACACACTATTAACAGTGAATACACATTGATACGTGTTTCATCTTTTAGAGTTTTATAATATCAATATTAGTCGAATATTAAACTAAAAAATTCTAGTTTATAATGCATTATAAATTTGAAACCTGTGTTTTGTAAATGTTCTTGAAATGCGAAGTATATTGAAGTGTAAATAGTTAACCTGCATATTTAACTCGATTCTGAAATATACCAATTGCAATATGCGTATTTAATGAAGGCTTTCATAGAAAGTTATGTTATTTGCTTGGATAAAAATTTGCCAAATTTGTATTTAAGATGCATACAAAAAGCTGGTCAATTTGAAAATATAATTCCTAGGCCGTTAAGAGCGTTAAATAATTTGTTTTTACGGCGAATGGCTGTTTCATAAATGTTATTTAGAGATTAGTTCACTAGTAGATCAGAATGCAAGAAACTGACGCGTAGATGTTGTGTATAATTAACAGTACCTGGTGGACCGAGCCTTGATCGGTGTTATTTCATGTTTACCGGTTCATCCAATTACTATAACATATTTCAATGTCATAAAATTGATAGATAGAAACCCTTTTTACTGCAACATGAACTCTGCATTCCATTCGCTGTATTTTTCCTTGATGGCTGTAGGTTCCAAACAGCTGTTATGATTACTTCATTTGTTTACACTTTCCTTGTTTTTTTTCGTTGCTATTATGGCAACTCATAAGATCAATGTTAAAATTTTACAACTTTAAAATTCGTTTTATTACGTAATTATATTTTCTCTTGCCAAGTGATATGCATAAAATACGTTTTTGAGTCACCTGCTCGTTAAGGAGGTAATAATAAGGTTAGCATTTTTGTATGCTGAGCGGTTATGAGGTGGTTAATTACTTATATACAGAAGGAAATCCTCGGAGCCGTTTTTGAGATAATTGTGCAAACGTACAACCAACCAAGCACGCAAGATAACATTGCTCGTATAAGAGTATAGGATAAAGATTCAATACTTTTGAAAAGAAAACTCTAAAACAGAGATGTGAAGATGCGCCAAGCAATCCATGTAAACTAACCCCCATTTTATGTCAAATGAATGTTGTTGCAATATCGAAATTTCAAAGTGTAGGTCGTATTCACAGACACTTTTAAAGCAGATAAAATAAATGAACTTCCCAAATTCAGAGAGGAATTTCTTACCCACATTAAAGTTTCAAGTCTAAACTAATAAGTTATTTTAAAAAGTTTGCCCAGGTGAGAAATTCAATTACTGGGAAGTTTATTTCAGTGATGATAATATCTAGGGCTGATTGAAAGCAGTGATATAACGTCATTTGGTTATTGATTGAGTAAATTAATTCGATATGAATTCCACAAAGGCCACTTGCATGTGTAATAAGAAATCAATTATTACTCTGTTGGCAAAAGATACGATTCGTAATACGTATTATGCAACCTCTTCATTGAATAGAATGCATCTGGATTCTATAAATTATGTTGATTGACTATTTTGTTCAATACAATTTTTATTAATTTCCATCTATAAAGCTCTTGACCTCGCTCGAGAAAATGGCGTTTGAGCAGGGAGTTTCAACAGATAAGGAGGGAGATCATCGATGGAAGTGAGTCGATGGATGGAGTACACAACAATGTGATTTTGCTTCTAGTTTGGCGAAAAACATTTCGCCAAACTACTACTATACACGATGACTAAATAAAACGTTTCTATTTATATTTTTATTTACAAAGAGTTTTAAGAATTAATACACAAACTAATCATAAACTTATTGGATACGATTTCACTGATTTTAAAACATATTATTTCACAAGCAAATAAAAAGAGTTAAGCAACAACTAAAACGAAAATGTTGTTCTAAGTATGGTTATCAAAGTAAGAAGCAGTATTACTAGAGGTGACGCACGCAATAATATTTTCGCCACCCTTTGTTTTGTCAGGTTGGCAAAATAAGGGGAAGTAGATTCGTTATTTTTTATAAGGATATCGAATCTTACCCGCTAAGAATAAAATCGTTTCAAATTGCCGTTCACCGAACAATATTTCATTACTAAATTACTTCTTGAATTGCCGACCTGACCAAATGAAAGGGCCGGGCGCTTTTTCATCAAAAAATGCATTGTAGCGGTACGTTCCGCATTAGTCTCTAACTCCATGGTGGTAATCAATAGTAAACGGATGAAATATTCTCACAATAAATTCCGAGTAAACTTCGTTTGAATCCGCTTTTGTTTGTAAAACCCCTAGCTTCAACATATTCCACACACTCTTTGTTTAGCTCACATTGTAATAGGCTTATATAACAATCGTTGTCTTAATTCGCAAGTTTCTGAACAACTTTCTGATGAAAATTTAACACTTACTTTTTATGTTGCATTACGGTTGCTCGTATGTATTTATATGCAGATTGCCTTAGGCCTTTGATCCTCCATAAAAGTCACTTTAATAAATTGCAAAATTAGTTTAAAATTGTTGTCATGGGTAAGAAAAATGTGCTAATTTTTAGAACAAAGAACAGTTTTATTGTTTTATTTCTTTTTGTCCGTGAACATAGTTTTCTATAACAGTTAACTGTTCAGTAAACTAACAAACTAAATCGAACAAAATAATCGAAGTTAGTAATTCTGTAATTTAAAGCTATCGGTTTCAAGTAATTACTTTTAAGCTTGTTAATAATGGAATGAAACAATTCAATGGAATTGAGCAACCACAATAGAATGAAAACTCATTTTCGTGTGTGGAAAAATAAAATGATGGGACTATGCCGATTTTGCTGATTCACTTCCAAAGGATATAATAATGCATTTTACGTATCGATTATTTGGTAAACCTTCTTATACTGTGAAACCCTATCTCGAATCTATGGTACATGGATTTATTTATGTCCGGTAAAAATTCCTACCCAGGTTAACCTTTACCGTACGATGGAATACTTTAGATTCCACGGTGCGTCGAAGCTATCGGCAAGTAATAACAGTGTAAATTACAACGCCACATACCAAGGGTAATGGCAGTAGAGTCTTCAACCCATAAACTGCTGCGGAATCTCTGATCACTCCTCGAAAAACAATCCATTTTATTTGAGTCTTTTTAAATCGATCTGTCATAAAAAGGACGAAACTATTTGACTAGCTGCGATTGTGAACCAAACATATTCTCCTTCTGAATCATATCAATTTATGAGCGTAGGAATTGGACGTTTTCTAGGGATTTATAGATATTAGACTTAACAATATTACATTTTGAATCATAATTTCAATATTACTACGTATTAATACTTAAAATAATCAATAGGGCCTTCCAAATTTATTTAATACGTATACTTATAGTCACAGTAACTAGAACATCTATACGGTAAGTATTATAAACAATATGCGCAGTAGACCAGCCAATCAGCAACCGTTCTGCTGGTCGGTGGTGCGCACCAGCGACGGGACTACTTTTCTTATTATTGCGCAAGTCGACGCACCAGCAAGTCTCACTGCAAGCCAAATTAGCACCAACCACAGACAGCTGATTTATTATTATAACATGTTTCTTAAGCTTCTAACTCATCTTTTATTTCAAGGTTAAATATTTATTTGTCAACAAATGAAGGCTATGTTTCATTCTAGTAATGAAAAATCTCACGAGATTTGCACGTGAACTTGCTGAATCTTCTTTCAAGTGTTAGACTACCATGACGTCACATCTTTTTCTTACTCTTACCTGCGCAAGATACTTACCGTATAAAGATTCTAGGTACTGTGCTTATAGTATACTAGCAGTTGCCCGTGGCTTCGCTCACGATAGATAGCTTGAAACAGCTGATCTTGCCACTGCTCTTAGAACTGTCAAATTAGGACCCACAGCTGTTTACATTTCTGTGTTTGAATTTTTACATCGGTCACGGGGCGTAGCCCGAGGGAGTTTTAACGAAGTGAATAGGCCTATTTATTTTCCAGTTTCAATACCTCTACCTTCAATACCTTCTGTATGAAATTTCAACCCAGTCGATTCAGTATTTTTCACGTTCACTTGCCACATCTAAGCGTTCAGAAACCACCTCTTCTTTATAATAGAATAGATTAGTGAGTCGGTAGCGCAGTTGGTAGCACATTTGGGATATCGCGTCTAGGTGCCACCCCGACAAGTAGTCACCCCGTCAGATGAACACCTTTTTAAACCGGTTTTGAGGTGGCTGGTGGACGTGTGTCGTCCACCTCAGATCGCCACCTCTGAAGAGGTTGACATTAGACGGGGTGGTTACTTGACGCGGGCATGATAGGTGGTGACCTGTCGTGTGCGGTAACGTCAAATCCTCACCTCGGGGTAGAGAGGGTGGCGAGTTGTCGGGGTGGCTTCTTGAGGCGGTCGTGCAAGGTGGCGGCGATCTGTCGTGTGTGGTGGCGTCCCAATCGCCACCTCGGAATATAGAGGGTGATCAAATCATAATATTTAACAATAATTAATCATATTCTTTATTGTGTTGTAATCCACAACGTTTCTTATCGAAAGTATTGGAATTCGCACAAATACTATCTTTTGAAAATAAAGAATGTAAATTACAAAAATGTAAAATGATGAAATTTAAAAATCATGATCGTAATTAGAGTAAGCTAGATATCGCCTGCTTTTACAAGATTTTAAGCGCATAAATAATTATGTAGCCTATCAGACAGAGAAGGTTGTAGAGCCTTGTTCTCGTTATCTACATAGAAGAAAAACGCAAGGTGGTGGTCTGTCGGGGCGGCTACTTGTCGTGTCCGTGTAAGGTGGCGGTCTGTCGTGTACGCCGACGTCTACCCGCCCCCTCGGGCTAAAAAGTGAAATAAAAGTGTAACCTTGACGCGAGCCTACGAGGTGGCGATCAGACGTGTACACCAACGACAACCCGCTACCTTATCGGGACAAAAAGTTTACGATTTGACGGGGTGACACCTTTCTCGGCTTTGGTGTATTTTTATGAGGTGGTGATCTGACGCCATGTCTAGGTAGCGACTTCCTTCTCGTCCACCCGTATTTGGCCTCGGAACTGTGGTCTCGAAGCGTCGCAGGTTCGAGACTCGAGCTTGTCGCATACTTTTAGCAGTACGTTCACCCTTGTACTGCACCGGCTCACTCTTTACCTTTGCTTGATAACGTCCATGCACAGATCAATAGTCTATGTGGGCGGGGCAAAGGCAAGGTGAAAAATAAGACGCCTTCCCCTTTTTAAAAAAAGCTAAAAAAAAATCATAAGAGTGGAACGTGGGTCATTGCACATTCGAGACCTGAAGTACGAGATTTATCGAGCACTTCATTTTGTCGAGAATATGCAGACCACTTTCACTCGTGTTTTGAATGATACTTGTCGCCTCAGAGCTGATGAAACCATAATTTATATCGGAAAAATTAAAAAAAAGATAGTAAACATTACTTTTGTATATACTCAGTTCTACCGTTGACTATAAAGGAAAAAATGATGGTCTAAGCACTGTTAAATTTTGAAACCAAACATGAGATAATACGTTACAAACATTAGCACATTGGTAGAGAATCTTGGTTACCTTTTTATCCCCTCTTTTGTTCTCCTAGTTTTGAATACTGTATTTAAAAATAAAATCTTTTTTTAACCCTAAACCATATTTTAGCCCGGTAGAAGCAAAAATATATCATTTCAGGGATACAAATATTTATCGTGAAATCACAACCCTAGCGCGATTTGTAGTGGCGGGCGACGAAGTAATTTTGCGAGTGCTCTATTGGTTTCAAAACATCAATGAACAAAGTAATGTCCAGAACCGGCGGGTCAAGGCAAGGCCACACGTGTAGTGTGGCCTTGGTCAAGGCCAAGTTTTGAGGCAGGCCAGCTGATGCTGGGCTCATTTGATATAATGCTTAAAAATCAGCTGGCCTGATTAAAAGCAAGGCCACACTACAAATACAGGCCTTCAGGATTGCTGCAGGATTTATGACGTCCAACAAGTAGGCGGTCTAAAAGTGTGGCTCAGGACTCACAGCTGTGCTGCTCTTCAGTTACTTTCAAATGACGTTTAGTGATGAAATGTGAACAGAAAAAAACGTAAACAAACAAGGAATATTTTACGTTTAGCAATAAAATGTAAACATAGGATGTTAGTTCCCTGTCTACTTGTGTGACGTGGCGCAGCGCTAGGATCGCTGCAGCATGGCCTGTATTTGTAGTGGGGCCTTGTTAAAAGCTTGACAGTGGCCAAAGCCGCACTACAAATACAGGCCATGCTGCAGGATTTATGACGTTAAATAAGTAGGCAGTCTGAGAGTCTATGGTTCAGAACTCACAGCTGTGCTGCTCATCAGTTACTTTTAAATCAAAACATTAAAACGTAAGGTAAAAGTTTACTATTTGTACGTTGGTAACGTATTTAAAGTTTTATTAAACTGTTAATATTTGACGTTAAGTGATGTTAAACAGAAAAAGTGTTTAAAAACAGAAAAGAACGTAAATTAACAAGAAATATTTGACGTTGGTGATAAAATGTAAACGTAGGATGTTAGTTCCCTGCCTACTTGTGTAACGTGGCGCAGCGCTGGGATCGCTTCAGCATGGCCTGTTTGTTCAGTGGGGCCTTGCCGTGGCCCGCTATTTGACTTTACGTTAGTTAAAGAGTCAATGATCCCACATTCACCCTTCAGTATGAAATTTCTATAAGCCATGTGTTTCAAATGGCGATTTGTACTTGAATCAGTACAACTGTGAAGCGCGATAGGGAGGGAAATTCATATACTTATCATTCGTCAGCGACAGGCCGACCCCTCGAAGGCAAATGAAAACACACGAGGAGTTCCGAAATATCCGAAAATTCCGAAGATTAAGTGTTACTATCAAGCGGACAATCAATATACTTTTAGGGGAAGATAAAAACAATAACAAACAAAATAATTCATTCAATAGAAAAAGGAGACAAAAAACAAAATGCTCCAGCCAATGATTTACTCAGCGGGATCTTCCGAATAATACTCGTAGGTTTGCGTTTATTTTATAGGTTGTACTAGCCAAATGAAATATTAATTAGCTGATGATTTTTGCTATCAAATTATAAGAACTGTAGAATTGAGTGTATTAAAAAGTAATATTTACTATCTTTTTTATTTTTCGATATAAACAAACAAATATTTGTTCTTGATAAATCTCGCACTACAAAAATTATGTTCTTGAATTGCAATGACCAACTAACTTTCCACTCTTGTTATGAATTACATTATATAGGTTCAGCCCCCCTTCTCTTCAGGACTATGTGAATTACAAGCCTTCTCCCTCCCCGTTCCCTTAGACCCTTTAAGCATATTATAATCGAGTACTTGGTGGACCGAGCCTTGCTCGGTGTCATTTCATTTTTAACAGTTCATCCAGCTACGATGAAATATTTCAATGTCATAAAATTGATAAAAATAAACCTTTTTTATTGCTCCATGGACTCTTTATCCCACTTGCTGTATTTTCCCTTAGTGGCTGTAGATTCCAAACAGCTGTTATGATTACTTCATTTGTTTACACTTTCCTTGTTTATTTTCGTTGCTATCACGGCAACCCATAAGGCCAATATTAAAATTTTACAACTTTAAAATTCAATTTATTACGTTATTAGATTTTCTCCGGCCAAGTAATCTGCATAAAAGACGTTTTTGAGTCATAAATTACTTATTTCCAGACTTTGAAGGAAATCCTCGGAGCCGTTTTTGAGATCGTTGTGCAAACATACAACCACGAACGCACGCACGCAAGATAACATTGCTCGTATAAGAGTATAGGATTATAGTTTCTGGGGTTTTTACTTTTTGCCACCCGCTAAAAGTTACTTTAGTTTATCCTGGGTTATAAAATATGTATTGAGAGAAAAAGGGTGTTAAAACATACTTAAAAAATGAAGAAACATCCTTAAATAATGGCTTTTTCGTTACTCAATTCTTTAAGTATGTTACTGCGTGTTCAGACATTCTACATGCATACGTATATAATATTCTTACAGTCCGTCAGTAGCTTAATGACGTCACGATGTGTGGCGTCACTGTTTGGAGGCTAATGGGCTTAAAATAAGTATGAATCTTACTTATATGCCGGATGTATTGTACTTATTGTAATGATATTTTTTACTTAAGGTCCAGACCTTACAGTATGTTTCTTACTTCCCACTGTATGAAATATGACTTATCGCAATGATGTTTGATCCAGGATTTTTCTTGGTCGTATCGTATGTAACTTACTTGCTACAATATGATACATACTTAATGTAATGATGTTTCATACTGATGATCCAGTCATTGCCGCATGTTACTTACTTCCCACTGTATGAAACATACTTATTATAAGTCAAGTATTTTTTATCCTGATGAATTATTCTTGGTCGTATGTAACTTACTTGAAACGATATTAAACATATTTATTGTAATGGTGTTTTATTCTAATGAACTAATCTTTATTGTGTGCTACTTACTTGCCACTATATGAAACATACTTACCGTAATTATGTATCATCATGTCGGATTATGCATTAACGTATATACCCCCGTCGCAGCGCACCTGCGTACTCAGCGAATTTCCATAGGTTTTATTTTGTACAATATGTGAGCATTCAACTTATTTGAAGGAAAGTATTGTTTGAATACGTTAAGTAAATAATATACTAAGAACGTATATTAAATCATTAAACATGAGCATCATTAATAATGTTTATTAGCTTTAAACATGAAGAAAATCAAAAAAAGATTACATTGGTTTTCATTAGTAATAAGTACACTTTTTGTATTTTTTATGATTCTCAGTCTTTTAATTTTTATTAAAAATGTAATCTTGTTATAGTATATAATTGTTAACAAACATATAATCAATGAATTCAAAACACTCAAAACAAACAAATAACTTAATCTCATGTAAAAAATTAAATTCAATAATATGGTCAGTTTTATAATCAAAACTTCCCTGCTGAAGCAGACCTACATCTCCAGCCAATTTCAATAAAAAATCTTACCAATCCTCATGATCGTAAACATACCACATATTATGTTACATTTTCAGGCAGTTTAGACTAAGACATCCCCCCCTCCAAATGCACATTCTTTCTTTATTAAATTTAATTCGATTTTTTGATATAGTATATATTTTCTGCAAAATCTTGATCAATGAACTCTAACTATTCAAAATAAAAACAAATAAAATATTCATCACCTGAAAATTTAATCATATGTTCAAAATTGAATTTTTAAATTTAAAAAAATCTTAAATCAGAGTTTACTTTTTTGTGGACAAAATTAAAAATAATGTTGGACAACGTAGTATACTGTGTTTAGCACATCCCATACCGAATATCTAAGCAACAACGGATTGATGTAGAATAATAATTTAAAATGCTAAATTGTTTGTTTTTTTTAAGCTGAATTCAATTTTGACAATTAAATTGAAAAATAATTAGTAAAAAGGTTTTAAATCTTGAAAATAAATTTTATTTCGTCAAAAAAACCTTCTTAGAGTAAATCAATCGTGCTGATTTTCAAACTCGAAGTCATGAATGAACTTTACACGTTTGTTCCAAATTTCATCAAGATCTTACCTTTTTACTTTCTCTCCCCTATACATAGTATATGGAGAAAGTATTGTTTTCGTCAAAATTTTCGAATTTGAGTTGTTAGTGGATATATTTGTTTTAGTGCTCCCTGATTATAAAAAAGTGGTTTTCGGCATGCTGCCTGTCTGTCTGTGTGGATGTATGTGTGTGTGGATGTAAACAAAGCTAGAGACGACACCGTTTTTCATGAGATTTGGCATGTAGGTATAAAGCCGTGGCATCTCCAGGCGTATTTTTCTTTTTTTTGAATTTTTTTTATTTTTAAGGTATTTACCCCATAAAAAATGACAAAAATTCATATTTCTAAAAACGGCTCTAACGATTTTTATAAACATTTCAAGGAATTTAGTGCTTCAGATGAAAAATAAAAACAAAATGACACCACCCGCATGACTGTAAAAATTCAGGTTCAGAAGTTATGGGGGTTTAAGTGTTAAAAAATTCATATTTTTCAAATTTCTCAAAATTTGTAACTCTTAAAGAAAATACACTTGCAACCATTAAATTTGGCTTGAAAATCTAAATAATCTAGTAGTCTGAATCATTAGTCTACGTCAACTGGTTGCAAAGATAATTGATATTTTAGTTCGGTGGTAAACGCAGTACGTTGTCCAATGTTATTCTTATGCCAAATATTCAAAAACCGATATCTCCGTTATTTACTAGCCGATTTTGATAAAATTTGGTATATATTTGCGTGATAATTAATTGTTAATTTGTTTTATTTCACTAAATATGTTTTCTGGTTTTAAATGACTTGAAGGGAGAAAGTATGTGTTTCCTGATACCGTTTATTTTCTTTATTATGTTATGATATACCTTTTGCACATAATCAAAAAAATATCATTCTTTTTTAGCTTGTAACACTAGTGCAATTATTAAAGAAGATAAATTTCATCTTTAGGAAAAAAATCAAATCAACATTAGATTATCTGATGCTTGGTTTGGGAATAATGGGCTCTTACGTAATGAGAGTACAAAAATTTGGTGCATTTCTAAGCTAGAAAAAACAGTACGTGTAATTTGAATTTTTATAATCTGAACATTACTGATAGATTTCTTAGATTACTGATAATCTGAACATTACTGATAGATAGACATTACTGAACATTACTCCATACATTTCTTTGAATAAACTTAGACAAAAATCTCAATTAGAAAAATCAAATTCACTTTTTGGTAAACAAATTAGGCTCTTTCAGATTTGTAGATAGAATTCTGTAGATTCTGTGTCAACTTGCTTACAGATCGTCTATTACGCTTGCATAGACTCTCTAACAAAATGTATGGAATAATACTATGGGGAAACTCAGTTGAAGGTGTTTAATATAGCACATGTTTTAGAATCATGTGATATAATAGTATATTTCATTACAAGGACCTAAAGTGATGCTTTTCGTACAAGGTCAAGTTTTACAACCGAGGCTGTAAGCCGAGGTTGAAAAATGACCGAGTAACGAAAAGCAGCTTTAGGTCCGTGTGATGAACTATATTTTTCGTTATATTGCTCAATACAATACGTTAAGAAGACCAAAATGTTACAGCTTGTTTACCTTTAAAGATGCCTTCAAAAGATGCCACCGTCTTGTTCTTGCTATTTGAAGCAATCAGCTGATTGTCTGTTTCATTTGTGTTAGGGTAGACTGACAACAATGAACAACTATTGACGTATCGAACGCATGTAATAATCGATTGGTGAAATGAGCGAGTTTCACAAATTGATTGAACTGACAACAATGAATGCTTCGATAATAACGATGAATGTTTCGATTATTTGTAATCGAATGAATATTGTTCCATTATTACGACGTACTCGGCACTTTTGACTTTTATAGTCCTAGGACTATAAAGAGTCAGCTGGTATCGAGTACATCAGCTTTTAATTCCTAGGAATAAAAAGAGTGTATTTAGGTCCGGAAAACATGCATTAAAAACATTTGTTTTTGAAGCAGTATAACGAAAATTATTATTATTATTGCTGTTGTTTACATTCAGTAGTCCATTTTCAGTGTTTTATAATAGAAGTTTTTATTACTAGGAGCGAAAGTGGCTCTTTTTGGTACGAGATCGTAATTTACAGTTGAGGCACAGCCGAGCTTGGAAATGCGATCGAGTACCAAGGAGACACTTTTGCTCCGTGTGATAAACAACTATTTTCATTATTATGTAAAATAACCACTTAATCGTTAAAAAATTAGACTACATAATTTTGAGGTTATCCAAAATAGTCATCGTCATTTACCATAGCCGCCTTTAACGAAGGCCGTGGCGAGGGAGAACTGGCAACGCCGCGCTGGGTGCCTAGCATTTCCCGCCACTCCACTGTATTTGCATGGGGATTAGCGAGCTTGCTCTTGTTTATACGCTTTTTTGTGCGAACAATTAGTTTGTTATTTAGTGTATGACCACTACAGTGACAGACGGCGATGCCGAAAACTTGTGTTGTTCCAAATTTTAAATGTCAAGCTCAATTATTAATGATAAACGGCCTCCAGGCCTAACTTATGTTTTTAAACGTTTTCACCTTCAAACCCTTTCACAAGTTTAGTGGATAAAAAGTTAGTATTTTTGCAAGTTTTCCTTATGTGGCTATCAATTTGGAAAACAAAAGATAAACCAAATCCAGAAAGAAAATTCTTAACAGATAAGCCATACGGTGCACTCTATCACTCTATGAAACTACAGTACTTGGACTTACGTTTTACGGGAGATTACAATTAATTAAAATTGTAGGCATTAATCAAGTTTAGGTTTGGAAACTACACCAAAACTTCATATATATTAACTACTGTTAACTGTTAAATTTCAGACGGATCAGTTAGAATCCAGATTTGGTCAATACCGACAGTAAACTGGGGGGAATTATAATATTTCAGCTAAACAAGTGAAGGAAGCCGAGAAGAAAATACGCTTAGAAAGTGAGCTTGGTCCATTCCACTAGGTACGGGGAAATTAGGTTTTATAAAGAAGTGATGGTATCCATTGATTATGGCAAAGATAGCCTTTCTTCAGGGGAAATTTTAAATCAAAATTTAGTTATTCTCGAGGATACATTAATTTTATGATATCCTAGAAAAGAGTATGTTGAGAAATCCAGTTTGATGAATCAGGTTTAATCTATGCTCGTTGATATATTGCATTTAAGCATTGCCGAAAAACAAAATTCGACGTAAGCTTAAACTTACTAAGAAAAATGAAAATCCCAATGATTTATGAAATTAACAGGGGCAGTCTTGCAGTACCTTCTGATTTTTTTCAATGTGTAAACATGTTGTTGGGATTGTCCAGATTTTAGACTCGCATGACTATGAAATTTTTTTATGGTACAGACAAAAACCTTTTGTCCGGAAATTGAGCTTGTTGAGGATTTCTTCTGATGTTAAAAAAAAGTTAAGTAAAAGTTAAGGACTTGGTTTCGAATATTGTCCTTACAATGGCATACATTTTAATAAACAATTGGCACAAAACTGAGAAACGAGAAAATGAGCTTTCATAATAATTGTGGAAATATTGTAACTCCTACTTAGATTTAATATAGTTAGTTTAACTGATTTTACTAACGAAAATGGTTTATTATGAAATGTTATTTGGTCACCGTACTAAATGGCTTAAAGGAATTATAAAATGCGTTAATATTGATTCCCTCGCTTCCATCTTTAGAAAATCAAATGAAATGTGCACAGTAAAATAACTAATTAAGTATTTAATCACTTTAACAAATTGAAAACCTCGAGGTTGTCAGCATTACGGCGCCCGGGGCAAGCGTAGAGTAGTCAACCGCTCCAGCGGCAGCGCGGCGTTGCCACTTCGAATGCCGCGGCCTTCGTTAGAGGCGGCTATGCATTTACACATCTGTTAGTTGTTTACAAACACAAGTTAAGAAATCGTTCAACCTTTCAAACAAACATAAACAAATTTTGACATTAGAGAACGGCAAAATTTACCATATGTTTTTTCAGTACTCCTACTCGAAGTGATCCAAAAACGATCATTTTGCGTACGATTTAGAGAACTAAAAACGGCTGTTTTCGGGACAGTATGATGAAAAATATATAATTTGTTCACTATGAATGAGTTTCTCTTAAAATAATTATGGCGCAGTCGGTAGGACCTCAAAATTAATTGTAAAGTAAGACCTTGCAATATAACTTTGCAATCATTTGGGGGATTTTCTATTAAACCTTTTGGTGTCATTGATGGACAAATCGAGACAGAAAACAAAATTGATATAGCTAGCTTTTTGATAGTAAAAAATGAAAATACAGTGCCAATATTAGGTCTTGAGACCTGTGTTAAACTCAATTTGCTGAAACGTACATGGTAAGTAGTGAAGAGAACGAATTCTACCTGGAAAAGGAGAAATTAAATGTATTTGCGAAAAATAAAGATGTTTTTGAAGGGTTGGGTTGTTTTCCTGATAAGTGCAAAATAAAACTTAAAGAGGGAGCAAAACCAACCATCAGTACTGCAAGAAGGTTACCTTTGAAAATTAAGGACAAATTTAAGGAGACTCTAGATTCTCTTGTGGAAAGGGAAATAATAAAACCTTTAGAGGAACCAGTCGATTGGGTAAGTAATGTTGTAGTAGTGGAAAAACCTAATGGTTCTTTGAGGATTTGCATAGATCCTATTGAGTTTAATCAACATATCATACAAGAGAAATTCACAATTCCAACATTAAATGAAATTGCTCCAAAACTAGTAAACAAAACACACTTCTCCATACTAGATTTGAAAGATGGGTTTTACCATGTACGTTTAGATGAAGAGTCAAGTAACTTATGTTCATTTGCAACTGTTTTTGGTACATACAAATTTTTGCGAGCTCCTTTTGGACTCTCCTGTATGCCAGAAATGTTTCAAAGGCTTGTAAGTAAATACTTTGCAGATATACCAGGAGTATCAGTTTATTTTGATGATTTATGCATTGCAAGCACCTCTAAAGAAGAAAACGATGAAATCCTTAAAAAGGTTTTTGACCGAGCACGGCAATACAACATAAAGTTTAATTTCAATAAATTTCAGTACTGCAAAAGTGAAGTGAAGTACCTAGGTGTACGATTTTCAAAAGAGGGCATGTCACCAGCCCCCGACAAAGTTGATAGTATTAACAAGTTAGTTAAACCAGGCAATAAAATTGAATTACAGAGAATGCTTGGTATGGTAAATTATTTGAGAAGTTTTATTCCGAAACTGTCTAAAATCACCGCTCCTCTTAGAGAGCTATTAAAAAGAATGTTGAGTGGAACTGGACTGAAAGTCATACAAAAGTGTTTGAAGATTTGAAGAAAATAATTTGCAGCTCATAGGTTCTTGCACCTTTCAACCCAGATTTACCGGTGGAAATTCAATGTGATGCTTCCAAGGATGCCATTGGCTTTTGCATGCTCCAGAACAACAAGCCAGTACATTTTGGATCAAGATCAATGAACAGTACAGAGCAAGATTATGCTCAGATAGAAAAAGAGTTTTTGGCCATTTGTTTTGCAATTAATAAACTACACACTTACATTTATGGTCACCAAAATGTTGTTGTTTTTACAGACCATTTACCACTAGTTTCAATTGCGGTAAAACCACTCAGTAAGATTCCAAACAAAAGGCTCAAAAGGTTGAAACTCAGATTAATTGATTATCAACTGAAAATAAAATATCTACCTGGAAAATACATGTTCATCGCTGACTTCATGTCAAGATGTGGAATCAAAACGCCAGAAACTAAAGATGTGCTCATGGATGATTACATTCACACTGTCGAAGCTCATGAAATAACTGAAGATGGACCTAGATTGAAACTGTTTCAAACCAAAACTAAAACCGATGAAACTCTAACATTGATTAATGAGTATCTTCATCAAGGTTGGCCAGATCCAAGTTTCCTTGGAGGCGAACCTAAGCATTTTTTAATATTAGACAAGAACTGCAAGCTAATGATGATTTAATATACTATGGCGACAGATTGATCGTTCCAAAAAGTTTGCGGAAATTTGTTCTAGATGTTTTACATGAAACGCATCTAGGATCGTCTAAAATCTTGAAGAAAATGAAACAGTTGTTCTATTGGCCAGGAATAGCATCTGATGTAACAAATGTTGTATCAACATATAAGATTTGTCAAAAATTTGGGAAGTCTAAAACCAAAAGTTCAATGATAAATCATGAAATCCCAAGCATTCCATTCAATAAAATCGGAGTGGACATTGCTGAATTTCATAAAAGCTACTATTTAGTGATTGTCAACTATTATTCTCGATTGATTGAAGCTTTAAAAATGAGTGACAAAAGAAGAGGTGTGATAATATCCAAACTTAAAGAAGTTTTTTCAAGATTTGGGATCCCTAAAACGATGGTTGCTGATAATGTACCATTTAACAGTCAAGAATTTAAACAGTTTGCACATGAGTGGGATATGCAGACTATTACCATAAGTCCGTACTATCCTAAATCAAATGGACTGGCTGAAAAATCAGTTGGAATAGTCAAGGAAATGTTAAGAAAATGTCAAGAAACAAAACAAGATTTAGAGTTATATTTACTTAATTACAGAAACAGTCCTGTATCCAATCTTGAAGTGTCACCATCTCAGCTGCTTAACAGCAGAACATTAAGGAGTAAGATTCCTATGAGAGAAGAATTATTAAGACCAAAGTTAGTTGATGAAAATGTTTATGAGAAATGCTCGAGACACAAAAAGAACAAAAGTCGTACTATGACAAAACTGCATTAAAAAATGAAGAAAACTTTGCTGTTGGAGAGAAAGTATGGGTTCAAGATACACTAAACAAACAGTGGGATGAAGGGATGATTGTACAAAAGCTCAAACTGCCAAGGTCATATCTAGTCGAAATCAAAGACAAGGGGATAAAAAGAAGAAATGAAAATTGTATAAAGAGGAGAGAAAGTGTAAGATAAGAAGCTCAAGAGGGAGATGTTTAATATAGCACATGTTTTAGAATCATGTGATATAAATTATTATTATTTTTGTTGTTGTTTACATTCAGTAGTCCATTTTCAGTGTTTTATAAAATATATAATTTGTTCACTATGAATGAGTTTCTCTTAAAATAATTAGAAGGTAATACAGTTTTTAATGGCCAAAAAAGTATCATTTGTGAAACCACGTTGGGCATCAATTGTGAAACCAGTTGCCGTCCTCCTTTTAAATAATGGTACCACAACTTTACGGTATGTACATTTATGAAGTTTCGGTTTTATGTATCTCGACCTCTTTTCTCAGTTCCAAACTAAGTAATTTTATGACACCCGCAAATTTAACTTATTTAACTATCCTATAACACACAACTTGACGACAAAAAACCATTATGTATGGGTATACAATTGTACAGCAATATTCGGAATTAATAAAAATATTTAAGTTTTTTTAATTAAAAATGACTGTGAAAAATATTTTAGTTAGTAAAGGTTTTTACACAATTGATGATTATTTCAAATATAACCAACAGCTATTACTGGTCATGATGCTCAATATATAACAATTGAAAATGTAACTCCACAAATAGAAAAACAAAATACCCCCGTTGCAGCAGACCTGCATACTCAGCGAATTTCAAATGCAAAACAACATATTTCAATCCAACATAGCGAGATTTGACATGTTTTGGTAAGCTCCATAAGAATAACATGGGGAATGAGTATGCAGGTTTGCTGCTACAGGTATATTAAAACTGAGTGGTTTTAATTTAATATTTAGTATATCTGAACTAGAAGAAGCTATTCACCAAGTTTTATTAAGATTTGTTGAGAAATAACCGAGATATGGAAATTTACTTATTTCCCATAAGGTTAACATTGGGACAACGTACTGTGTTTACCACTTTCAATATCTAGATACATACATACATATATCGGTAACCAATGGACATAGAGGGGTGATTCAAGATACTAAATTGTTTGTTTTTTTTTTGAGCTGAATTCAATGGTGCCAATAAAAATTCGATAAATTTTATTTTTCTATGTAAAAAACTCATAAAACCCATTTTTGGGGGGGTTTATCCCCCTTTACCCCCCCTCCCAGTGGTCCGATCGGGCTGGTTTACGAACTCGTCCGAGGGATTTCCACTTTACATGTCTGTACCAAATTTCATTAAGATCGGAGCATATTTACGGCCGCTATCGTGCTGACAGACACACATATATATATATATATATATATAAATACCCCCGTTGCAGCAGACCTGCATACTCAGCGAATTCCAGATGCAACACAACAAATGGTATTTCAATCCAACTTAGCGAGATTTTCCATGTTTTGTAATCTCCATTAGAATAACATGGGGAATGATTATGCAGGTTTGCTGCAACAGGTATGTTAAAACTGGTTGGTTTTAATTCATTATTTAGTAGATCTTAACTAGAAGAAGCCATATACCAAGTTTTGTCAAGAAATGTAAAAAAATAAGTAAGATATAGAATTTTTTTATTTCCCATAAGGATAACATTGGGAATGATTATGCAGGTTTGCTGCCACTAAAAATTGAAATTTCGGGGATTTTAGACTAAAATACATTAGATCTCATTTAGATGAAGCCACAAACCAAGTTTTATCTAGATATGTTGAGAAATAAGCGAGATATAGAATTTTACTTATTTCCCATAAGGTTAACATTGGGACAACGTACTGTGTTTACCACTTTCAATATCTCGGTAACCAATGGACATAGAGCAATGATTCAAAACACTAAATTGTTTGTTTTTTTGAGCTGAATTCAATGGTGCCAACAAAGATTCGATAAATTTTATTTTTATATGTAAAAAAAAACCCAAAAAATCCATTTTTGGGGGTGTTTATCCCCCCTTACCCCCCCTTCCGGTGGTCCGATCGGGCTGGTTCACGAACTCGTCCATTCGATTACCACTTTACATGTCTGTTCCAAATTTCATTAAGATCGGATCATACTTACGGCCGCTATCGTGCTGACAGACACACACACACACACACATATATATATATATATATATATATATATATATATATATATATATATATATATAGATAGATAGATAGATAGATATATAGATAGAAAGATAGATAGATAGATAGATAGATAGATAGATAGATAGATAGATATGTAAAAATTCGAACGAATGGTGTTTTTTGCTTCTGGTGGCCCTAAAACGAAAAGTTATCATGGTCTCGGGCTTAGGTCTTACCATGAGACCTACGGTAATAGCTTCTTCCCTATAGGGGAAATTCGCTAAAATTCGAATGAATGGTGTTTTTTGCTTCTGGTGGCCCCAAAACGAAAAGTTATCATGGTCTTGGGCTTAGGTCTTACCATGAGACCTACGGTAAGCTTCTTCCCTTTAGGGGAAATTCGCTAAAAAGTGTTATGTCGTTCGTATACTGCCAATAACATAAATTGTTTAAAAGAAAATTTAAAACATCATAAATGGAACTTCCTAGATAGTCTGAATGATCCTAGTGATATGTATGAACATTTTAAGAACTGCTTCTTAACACATGTAAATATGTGTTGTCCATTTAAATCAAGAAATCTAAAAAAAAGCTTTCAAAATTAACAGTTGGATAACAAAAGGTATTTTAATATCAAGAAAAAATATGAAAAAATTGCAAAAGCAATCTAAATTTAATGGTAACTTAGAATTTATTGAATATGTCACATACTATAAACGAATATATCGTAAAATTATAAAAGCTGCCAAGGCTTACGGAGTTAATAAACAACTTCTCCTCTCTAACAATATATCAAAATCAGCATGGACAATAGTAAACAAGTCTAAAAACCAATTAGTAAATAAACCAATAATTTAAAAATCATATAAGAATGATGATAACATAACCAAAGACCCAGAAGATGTTGCTAATATACTTAACATGTTTTTTTCTAATGTTGCAGCTCCTAAAGATAATGCAACAAACATAGATTGTAACAAAGGGATTCAAAGAAAATATATAACATCTTCAATGATGTTGACTCCAGTAACAGAATATGAACTAAAAGATGTATTTAAAAGCTTACAAACAAAGAAAACTTCAGATATTGATGGGTTATCAACGTGGCTCCTTAAAACATGCTCAGAATCAATTTTAGAACCTTTACTAAACATTATTAATCATTCTTTTCAAAAAGGTATATTTCCAGAATCTCTAAAAGCAGCAAAGATTTTATCAATTTTTAAGAAAGGGGATAGACATTTGGCAACGAATTATCGCCCAATTTCAATTTTACCAGTATTTAGTAAATTATTTGAAAAACCTTTCTATAATCGCATGGTAGAATTTATTGAAAAGTACAAAATATTAAATAATGAACAATTTGGATTCAGACAACGTAAATCTACAATAGATGCAATAACCAACTTTGTAAATTTAATCGTCAAAGGCCTTGAATAACACGAATCTACAATAGGAATTTTCCTTGATTTATCTAAAGCTTTTGATTGTGTGGATCACCAAACACTATTAATAAAATTACATCAATGTGGTATTCGAGGCCTTCCACACTAATGGCTAAGTTCATATTTGGAAAATAGACAGCAACAAGTAGATATATCTGATAAATTATGCGAAAAAGTAAAATTACACTTTGGAGTACCTCAAGGTTCTATACTTGGACCATTACTCTTCTTAATATATGTTAATGATTGTAATTATTCGTTTAAGTTTTCAAACATTATTCAATATGCAGACGACACAACTCTGTGTTTGAAAGAAGAAACTATCTCTGAATTAGAACTTAATGCTTATAAAGATTTAAATTCGTGCATTCAATTTTTTGATGAAATCAATTTAAAAGTCAATAATACAAAATCAAATTATATTAAATTTAACTGTCATCATGTTTTTAATGACAAAGGTAGTCCTGCCATAATGATTGATGATAAAATTTTAGAACAAGTTTACTTCACCAAATCTCTTGGACTTTACATCGATGAAGACTTAAATAGGACAGAACATATAAATTATTTATGCTCCAAAGTTTCATCAAATATTTATCTTTTAAGAGAACTAGCATCATAATGCCCTACAAATGTTTTACTAATGGTATATTATGGTTTAATATACCACATTTAACATACGGCATTAGTCTTTGGGGTAGCTGTACTAATAAACAATTTTAACGACTTTTTATCCTCCAAAAAAAATCTATTAGAATTATTGGCAAGTTAAAAATTGGAGAATCTTGTAAAACTGCATTCAGGGATTTTGGAATTTTAACCCTGCCATGTCTGTACATATTTCATACAATATTACATTCCAAATACAAAAGTGAACAAATTATAGGAAAAGATATTCACAATTATAACACTAGAAACTGTTATAGCTTTCGGCCACAACAACATAGATTGAAACTATTTTCTAAACTTCCAGCATGTGCAGGTATAACATTAATGAATAAATTACCAAATTATTTCAATAATCAAATAAATTTTTAAAAATATAAAAAAGAGTTGAAACAATTTTTAATAAATAATACTTTTTCGTTATACTGCTTCAAAAACAGATGTTTTTAATGCGTGTTTTCCGGACCTAAATACACTCTTTTTATTCCTAGGAATTAATAGCTGATGTACTCGATACCAGCTGACTCTTTATAGTCCTAGGACTATAACAGTCAAAAAGTGCCGAGTACGTCGTAATAATAGAACAATATTCATTCGATTACAAATAATCGAAACATTCATCGTTATTATCGAAACATTCATTGTTGTCAGTTTAATCAATTTGAGAAACCAATCGATTTCACCAATCGATTATTACATGCGTTCGATACGTCGATAGTTGTTCATTGTTGTCAGTCTACCCTAACACAAATGAAACAGACAATCAGCTGATTGCTTCAAATAGCAAGAACAAGACGGTGGCATCTTTTGAAGGCATCTTTAAAGGTAAACAAGCTGTAACATTTTGGTTTTCTTAAGTAGTTTACGTATTGTATTGAGCAATATAACGAAAAATATAGTTCATCACACGGACCTAAAGCTGCTTTTCGTTACTCGGTCATTTTTCAACCTCGGCTTACAGCCTCGGTTGTAAAACTTTACCTTGTACGAAAAGCGTCACTTTAGGTCCTTGTAATGAAATATACTATTATCAAGTTTCTGAGTTTATGGACTTCTCTAAATTTTAAATTATATTACATATAAAACTAAATTACCAATAAAACAATAATCAAGTCATATTATTAATTATTATGCTGTGAAATTTTTGAGACTTTCACTTCTTTTTTACTAATTATAAATTTATAACTAAATGTATTATTAGAAATGTATTTGATTTTCAAAATTTATGTATTGTTAACATTGATACACAATATTTGTAGTTGTTTACATCAATAAAATATTTGTTATTGTTATTATTGTTAATGGGTTTGACGGAAAACTGGCACTGTTGTCACTAATGATGCCACACATGATGTCACTAATGATGACGTCACAGTATTCGGATTTTAACGTTATTTTAAGTATGTTTCACCATTACAAATATAATCAAAGTATGTCATGCTGTAAATAATTATGTTTCATGTGTCTTTATGCAATATTTGAAACATACTTATTTGACATGGTTAAACATACAGTCACGATTTTTTGGTTACGTAAGATTATTACTTACATTATATGTTTAATATTTATTTAAGTATGATTCATACTTCGTAATGGTAAAACTGTTTTACCATTATACGTACGTATATTGCATTTTTCTCAGTGTACAACTAATTTGTAGTGTTTTGATTTCAGCAATCGGTAATGCAATATGTTAGATAAATCAATGGTTACTTTATTCGTGAAGTAAACCGGTAAAAAATCATAGTTTCGTGAGGTAGTGAGCTAAAATATCTTGAGCGGTATAAAGAAAAATATAGTCCATCGCACCATCCTAAAATAGTATATTTCGCAACAAGGGCCGAAAATGAGGTTTTGCAGGCTCGAGATCGTGTTTCAAATTCGAGACGAAGTCGAGAATTTGAAACGATCGAGAGCTGCAAAACCCTTTCGGCCGAGGTGCGAACGCTATTTTTCACCACACTACACAATAAAAAATACCCTAAATAATTTAAAAAATCGGATTATTATTTGACTCACTTAAAAACAAAACACAGCTATGACAATCATATGCTCGCAACCATCCTGTCTTGAATGCCGTATAATTTTGTGATGTTCTGACGTTGTTTCAAGCAAATAAACTATCAGCTGACTTTCGGCCCTAGGGCCCCCAACGTTTTCGGTCCTGTGGCGGCAAACGGTGTGTTTCGGTCCGCGTTTGACGTTTGTAAAACAGGCGATTTCGTCGTAGTGTGGTGAAAATGTTTTTTATGTAACTCGATCTTTTTTTCCTTGGCTTGTCGCCTCGGTCGGAAAACTTGACCATACGTACGAAATGAGTTACTTTCGGCCCTAGTACTGTAATGAAATATCACTGCTGTATCAAAGCAAATATTTTTAGTAACGTGTTATTTCAAACAGACTGCAATTAAAACAAGTTGCTGGATACAAAATTGAGTTCAAAATATTCCAGAACTAAAAAGTGATTTAAACAGTCGATAATATTATGGGGAGTCGCAGCAAGTTACGAGGTTGTGGCGTAACGACGGTGCTGATTGGCCCTCGTCAACGACCCCCGGGAGGGCAACTCTTCCCTCGTTAATCATTGGTCCGCTTCCCCGTCGCGTCGCCACGTTGTCAAAGAATTCCTCTCATAAACTTGACATGTTCAGGCAAGAAAGGATATTTCTTGAGCTAGACATCACTTGTGTTACTCTTAATGTAGTTTAAAGCCGAACGCGGGACTATCATTTAAAAATAAATCTTTGAATCTATTTGAGATTCAATTAATAATAATTTTTTGATAGCCAGTTGTGGTTAGAAAATCAAAACTATGATTACAATGAAAAATACGCTATGGTGTTGAAAAGTTTGAAGCTGTAAATAGCAGTTTAGACCTAAATTTTTTTTAAGATAAAAAATAATATTCATAATAAGTGCGTGATTGAGAGATTTGTTTCTACTCAAGTGCTCAGTGGAAAATTATTTCAAAGCCTCCAAGATACAACAGTTAAAATCTCACTCAGAGAATGTTTGTATTTAATTTGTTATGGGATGCAAAGATTTTTCTTAAACATAATTTTGAAAGATTATGAATTAAATTGTAGATTATGTTAAACAATATGTGTTGCAATATTCTGTGCATATAAGTTAAATTAATTTAAACAATGGTTTTTAAAGACTTTGTTTTATTATTTGTTTTATCTCTCTTCGTTTTGGGGCCACCAGAAGCATAAAACACCATTCTTCGAATTCATTTTATCTATCTATCTAATTGTATATATTGGTATATATATAATGTAAGTATGTTTGTATGTATCAGTGAGCACGACAGCGGCCGTAAATATGATCCGATCTTAATAAAATTTGGTTCAGACATGTAAAGTAATATTCACTCGGATGAGTTCGTAAACCAGCCCAATCGATCCCCCAGAAGGAGGGTAAAGGGGAATAAACCCTCCAAAAAAGGGGGTTTTATTTTTTATATACAAAATTAAAAATAACCCAATTTTTATCACTATTGAATTCAGCTCGAAAAAATAAACGATTAAGTATTTTTAATTTGCTCTATGTCAATTGGTTACCGAGATATTGAAAGTGGTAAACACAGTACATTATGAGAAATAAGTAAAATACTATTCCTCGCTTATTTCTCAACGCATCTTAGTAAATTTGGTTTTTGGCTTCATCTAAGTAACATCTAATGTATATTGCTCTAAAATCCCCGATAAGTCTATTTTCGTGGCAACAAACCTGCACATTCATTTCACATGTTAATGAGGGGAAATTTTAAAAAATCTATATCTTCCTTATTTCTTAACATATCTCGATAAAACTTGGTATTTGCTTATTTTAGTTCAATTCTACTAAATGCTGAATCAAACCCACCCAGTTTTAGCACACCTGTTGTAGCAAACCTGCATACTCATTCCCCATGTTATTCTCTGGAGCTTACAAAAACATGTCTGATCTCGCTATAGATTGAAATATGTACGTTTGAATTTGAAATTCAGTGAGTATGCAGGTCTGCTGCAACGGAGGCATTTTATATTTTATATTTTAAAACACTATCGTATATTTTATTAATACTAGTTGTAGCCCGTCGAAACTAGGCGGATACATATGGGCTGAGGGGATAATTTTATGTGATCAAGTTAGAAATTTCTCTATTTTGTTGTGTAGCTAAGCTACCCTCTATTCTGGGTATACGATAAATTCAGTGTAACTTTTACGGCTCCCCTTTATCTTTACAGTACAGTAAGTAGTACATGTGCAGTGATGAATTCTCCTTTCACCTTTTCTCCTGTGTCAGAAAGCTAAGTAAGGGAGTTGATGACGTATTACAAGTTTGGGGCTCCTGGGGCTACCTAATATTTGGTAGGTAGATTATATAAAGCATATTGTACTGTAATGAAATATCAGACAAGTTATGAAAACTTGTCTGATACTTATTGTATATGCTTACAGTAAGTACTAGGCATATTTTCATTCCTAAAAATCCTTTTTTTTAATAGCCATGGGAAATAAAAAAGGTTTCTATTCATCAATTTTATGACATTGAAATATTTTATAGTAACTAGATGAACTGGTAAACATGAAATAACACCGGCGAGCAAGGCTCGGTCCACCAGATACTCAAACTTAAGGAACAACATAAAGATATCGTGTGAAAATACAGGGTATTATAAAAACCAGGGGTAATGGGTTCGAATCTGAGAGTTTTTAAACATAAAAATATTTATAAACATATTTAAACTTTAACATAAACATATAAACATAATAGGTAAAGGAAAATATTATACAGGGTGCCCCATAAGTAAAGTGCCAAACTCCGGGAATAGGTTATATGGGTCAAAATAAAGATAAAATGTGGAATAATCTTTTTCAAAAACGCTTTGTTTACCAGATACATGTATCCGTCATTTTGTATTTTAACAAAATATTTTTTACCTCCTAAGTTTTTTATAGATTTTTTTGAAACTCGGTATGCAACTGTATCTAGTCAAGGTTAGTTTATGAAAAAATAATGAGCATGATCAAATAATAAATGACGGGGTCCCCCATAAAACGTTCTAACCGACAAAAACCTAGTTTCGAGTAATCAAGCGTTGAAAGTTGAATTCTGAAATTTACGGTTTTTTCAAGGCTAGAAATTATAATCATGTATAATCTTATAATACTCTTTTCATAACATCATAATGTATCCTTATATTAAATGTTTACTTGCCATTAAGCATTTTAAAACATTTTACGTGTTTTCTTTTAGGGTTATAACGTTCTAAATGACTGGCGTTTGAAACGTTCTCTGACGGACTGCTCTTCTGCTTTGGGAGTAAAACATCAGGGAGTGTAGGAATACCAACATAAACGACAGTAAAACTGAATATAGAATAATTTTATTGATATAAAAGTACCAAATCGTAATTTTGTTACATAAACGTGATACGTCATTTTGCTGAAAGTTATCCAAATGTGGGGCTTAAAACGTTATGCTACTACTTCTTTTGAGGGCAGTTTTTCAGATTTTGGCTTCTTAGTTTTTGAAATTTAGGCTAATCTACTTTTTATATCTTACTTCCTGGTCTTATACTTTCACTTTCCAATATTTATGTCACGTATTTTATTTTTATTTACGCGATTTTGTTCGCTGGGTGACAACGCAACGACCGGCGAAGAGTCCATCTTTCGGCCAATAGAACGTTATTCCCCAGAATGTCCGTGCAGTACCGCGAAGCACGCCAACTTTGACAGACGAAATCAAAGCTGCCAACTCAAATATCTTGAAAACAAAATATACCACGGTGTATCTCATGTCCTAGAGAACCTTTTTCACTGATTATCTCCGATTTTGAAATTTTGTCGCTTAGGACGTTTTAAGAAGGGGCCCTTGAAATTTCAAAATGGCGGCCATTTAAAATATTTAAGTTGAAATGACGAAAAAACGGTAAGTTTAACAGAAAAATATAATGAATAACTATTTTTAGACAATTTAATTTCCCATCTAATTACACCAGATTTATGAAAATCGGTTTATGAACATCTGAGTTATGATCGTATTTATCTAGCAAGCAGCATTTTTTGAAGCAAAATAGTTCATTGTTGCGCTGAGCCATGCGCTAATTCGACCATAACTCAGTTGTTTGTTAACCAGTTTTCATAATTTTGGTATCGTTGGAATGGAAATAAAATTATTTTTCCAAATTTTGCTGTTCTTTATGTTTTTTTGTATTTTTTTTCTTTACATTATTTCGGCATTTCAATTTAAAGAGTTTAAACGGCCGCCATTTTGAAATTTACAATTCGATCATGCTGATTATTTTTTCATAAGTTAACCTTGACTAGATACAGGTGCACACCGCGTCTCAAAAAAGTCGATTAAAAAACTTGGGAGATAAAAAATATTTTGTTAAAAATACAAAATAGCGGATATCTGGTAAACAAAGCGTTTTTGGGAAAAAATTATTCCACATTTATCTTTATTTTGACCCATATAACCTATTCCCGAAGTTTGGCACTTTACTTATGGGATACCCTGTATAAAATGGTGTTATACAGGGTGTTTTTTTTTCAACGCAACCCATTTTTAAGATTGAATGTTGCACATATAAATAAGAAATGAGTATTTTTTTATTCATCTTTACATTTAATACAACCTATTGTTTAAGTTTGACCACAATTAGTTTACATTATGTGCTCAAACAGTCCGCCATTGGCATTTGTATAAAGTTATGCTCTTTCAATCAAATTCCCGAACACGTGTTGTAAGGTGCCTCTTTGAATTTCTTGCATTAAATTTGTTAAGTTTGTTTTGAGGTGCTGAATATCCTATTAATTGTTTTCGTAGGCCTTACTTTTTATGTATCCCCAAATAAAGTAATATAGTGGGGTCAAACCGGGGATCTTGGGGTGAAATAATCCTTCACCGATAAAATCTAGATTTGGGTTGCGTTTTCAATGTGTGCGTCTTTAAGCACGATAATTCGCGTAAAAATGGTCCGATCTGAATGAAATTTGCCACAGACATGTAAAGTAGTAATTTCCACAAAAAAAAGCAATGCACAAGATATTCAGCACCTCAAAACAAACATAGCAAATTCAATGCAAGAAATTTAAAGAGGTACCTTGCAACACGTGTTCGGGAATTTGATGGAGAGAGCATAACCTTTTATAAATGCCAATGGAGGACTGTTTGAGCACATAATGTAAACTGAATGTGATCAATCTTAAATAATAGGTTGTATGAAATGCAAAGATCAATAAAAATAATGTATTACACATTCATATAGGCTATGTGCATTATTCAATCTTAAAAATGGATTGCGTTTTACAAAAAACACCCTGTATCATCTTAAAGTTCTATTATAAGCTAAACAGGCGCACTCAGGGGGGCTGGGGGACTCAAGCCTCCCAAACAAGTAAAACTTGCAAACAAAATCGTAAAAACATTTTTTTCAATTCGGGCTGGAAAAACTCTTAATTGTGTAGTCGTCGGTAACTTTCTCAATAATTTCCCTGCGATATTTGGTCATTTCGCGGCCGGCAATAACTTAAATAATTTAATTAATAACCTAAATAATTATTGAATAAATAACTAAAATAAATAAATAAATAACTTGAATGAATAAATAAATAACTTAAATAGTTAAATAAATAAATAACTTAAATAAATAAATAAAACAATCAATTCTTAATCGCCGTCGGTTAATCTCGGCGTTATCTTTCGCGGCAACTTCGTAGTTTCTCCGTCATGTCGTGGCCATCAAATCCTTTAGTTTTAAAAGGATCACACTTATCTTCGTGTTCGTCCGTAAGCGTAAGTCCCTCGCCGTATAGCATGTGAAAATCCCGGTCACATCGCAAGGCAAAATAACTTCGCGCGACAAATTCGATTACGGCTGGAAAAAGTACGTCTCTGGGTACATCTCTCTGTACTTCGAGGCGTGGCCAATAGTCTCTTGACATTTTGTGTCAGTAAAATCTCCTCAAATCCCTCAGTTATCGGCTGGCAAATATGCTAGCTATATTACGGCCGCTGGAACTTTCGGACTCATTACGGGACCAAATTTCTCAGCCGTCTCACAAAAATTAGCTTATATATCGATTTTATTGCGGCTAGAAAAACGTTTGTCGTATCACAAAACAACTATTGGACTACATTGCGTTATGTATGATTAAATTATATTTTATGATCTTTCGCTGTCAGGAAATTTCATGGTAATCTGTCGACATTACAAAAAAATCCCGGTTGTATCGCCGGCAAACCTCGGCTGAATTACGGCAGACGAATCTCTTGGTCGTTTCGCGGTCGTTGGTTGTATTGGCCAATATCTCGTTGTACCAATGTTGCTTATATTCTCTGTCATATGTCGGCAATAAAATCTCTCGGTCTTCTCATGGTTGAATGGCTCGCGATCATTTCGCAGCCGTAAAATCTCAAATATTTTGCCTTTCACACAGATTCTTTCATTTCTGCTTACACATTATGCAGTGACAGAGTACTCTGAAGCTTCTGATTGTAATAAGGTAAAATTTAAATCAAATCAATCCTTTTTTGCTATAGTACAAAATATCTTTCTTTGTAAACTGGCGTTTAGGTCCACCATTATGTCAAAATATAGCGTATGTCTTTAAATCAAGTATCAACACCACATTTTTTATGTAAACAGAGCAGATGTTTTCAGTCCCAATGTTTTTAAATGCCAGATATCTGAGTCATTTTTCATTTTCTTGCGAATTTCAAGAAATTTCGGGTTCTCTCCTAAGTCCCTGGCATGAAAACTTACAATTTGCTCCCTCCTATCATCCTACGACATGTCAAAATGCTCGAAATTCCTTTACAAAAAATTTGCTTTTGCATAATATATAGACAGGTGTTCAAATTAGTTGAGCCGTAGTGCATGAAGAAAATGATGATAGAAAATCCGGCCCCCCCAACATAATTCATGCCCATGGTAAGGCATTTCGCAGCCTGGAGATTACCTCTTTTTACTCCCGATTTACCCCCACTATAAAAAAATGTAAAAAATATAAAATATGGAAAAATCTCAAGCCCCACGCTGGGCGCGCAGTGAGCCCCCCCCCCATTCTCTGACCCTGCATACACCACTGATATAAACAAACAATTAGGTGAAAAGAGGACTCACTTATCTTAATGAGTTTCAAAATGGCGGGCAATTTTTATGAAAACCATTAACGAAAATGCCCTTTATCTGGAGAAACACTAAATGTTTTCTTTCGGTGTGAAAATTCTTAATCTTTGTAAACACAGTTTAAATTTGATATGTAACAAGTTAACATTTAAAGAGTTTTCTGTTCGTTTCTCAACTTTTTTTAATGTTTGGTGGCCCTGAAGATTTTAAATTTTAAATGGCAGCAGCTATATTAAATAGTATATCACTTTACAAACCTTGTAAAGACTAGTAACTTTTCAATTTATGACTTACCTCCAATCTTTGGTCATTTTGTTGTTATAAGCAAAAACCATCATTTCCCCATACATATAAAGCCTACCTTTAATGAGGACACAATATCAATTGATGCAAATGCTCACTTGCATCAACCTCTCTGATAACTAGAAATAAAAATACCTACCAGTATTTGAAACTGTAAAAAATCAGGCTTATTTACTTTCTTTGAGCTTCCAAATAAACATACAGTTTGCACAAAAGGGATTCAATCCACATTTTACTTTCTGGTTTTTCAATTAAAGAATTAAATTTTCAAAAATTCCCTGTCATAGAAGATAAACTGGGGTATGTAGGTCCACCCACAAAAAAAACCAATAAATTTGATTTCCAATTTTGAGTTGTTAATGTTTTGTAAACAGCAATTTACTTTTCTACTTCATTTACATTGTTTTTTTTCAAAGCTAACATAGTTATCCTAGAAATGTTAATCTTATTAAATAATCAGACAGACCCAAGTCAATAACTAATGCTCATTGAAGAGAGAAATTATAGAAAGGCTTTTGAGAGAGAAAAATAATAAATCCAAGAGAACAACAATAGAGGTGCTGAATGATTAAAGAGCTCTGATTTTGTCTCCCTTAATTGGAAATAAAAGCCTTTGATTTCGCCTCTGTGACTGAAATAAGAGATTGACTGCCCTGGCTAATTGAGTGCTCTGTTAGCAGCTTCAGTTTATATTCAAAGAAAGCTTGTTGTGTAAGTTTCCGTTTCAATGAGATACACGATTGTTATGAAAATGTAATAATTATATTTTCTCTTTATTAGTCTTGTTTGGAAAGGGCTTTTTGCCTAATTAGGTGGGAAATTATGGACAGGATAAGCAGGCTTACCTTTGAAAATGTAGGCATCCCAGATAGAACACATAATAAACACACAAAAACATAGAATATTTCAAAGCCAACTCCTCTTTGTCAACTTGAAGAAGAAAGGAGAGAAAGTTGAGATTTTACTGGTCACTGGTTCAGGTGTACCAACCCACGTCTTTTATAAGCCACAGGAAAAATGAAAACATATAGTCGAGTGGTAGGAACAAGATCTAATTTGACGTTTTTGCACCACTCGCCTCTGGATTTTTGTCCCATTTTTCTAAGGACAAATGGTCCAACAACCATTGTTTTATTACCAATCCACTGTTTATAAATTAATTTATGACGAATAATCTGAAAACATAAGTTTGTAATGGGAAAAGGAAATGATAAAATTAGTGGAAGAGTATATCCCAAAGCTTCGAATAATTCGAGGAATATGGTGATTTTATCGAACTACAGAGAAGAAATAAGACAGAGGAAGCATCTAATGTTTTGCTAAATATGAGTCGAACAGTGCCGTAGAGTAGGCACGGGGGTAGGGGGGCGCCCGGAAGTCTATTGTCTCCCTATTGTTTGACTTCCTGTGTGTCGAGCAGTTACCTGAAACACTACTGCCAAATGAATGCGTACTCTGCTTATTTCTTCTCTGTGATCAAACTAATGTAGTTATATTTAAGAAATACCCCCGTTGCAGCAGACCTGCATACTCAGCGAATTTCAAGTGCAAAACAACATATTTCGATCCAACATAGCGAGATTTGACATGTTTTTGTAAGCTCCATAAGAATAACATGGGGAATGAGTATGGAGGTTTGCTGCTACAGGTATATTAAAACTGGGTGGTTTTAATTCAATATTTAGTAGATCTGAACTAGAAGAAGCCATTTACCAAGTTTTATAAAGATATGTTGAGAAATAAGCGAGATATAGAATTTTACCTATTTCCCATAAGGTTAACATTGGGACAACGTACTGTGTTTACCACTTTCAATATCTCGGCAACCAATGGACATAGAGCCATGATTCAAAATACTAAATTGTTTGTTTTTTTGGGCTGAATTCAATGGTGCCAATAAAAATTTGAAAAATTTTATTTTTCTATGTAAAAATCTCAAAAAACCCATTTTTGGGGGGGTTTACCCCCCTTTACCCCCCCTTCCGGTGGTCCGATCGGGCTGGTTTACGAACTCGTCCGAATAATTACTACTTTACACGTCTATGCCAAATTTCATTCCGATTGGACCATTTTTGCGCAAGTTATCGTGCTTAAAGACACATATATATATAGATATATATATAGATATATAGATATATATATATATATATATTTATGAAAGTGAACGAATGGTGTTTTTGGCATCTGAGGACCTCAAAAAGAAAAGTTATGATGGTTTTAGGCTTAGGTCTTACCATGAGACCTACGGTAACAGCTTCTTCCCTATAGGGGAAATTCGCTAAAAGTTCATTTTGAACAATGCCCTGCAAAAATTGTTGTTTCTATCCACACACAAGTTGTTGTTGCATACACTTTTTTTAAATTTTCATATGTACAGTGGAACCTGGATAATTCGAACCTCAAGGGACCAGCTAAAAACTTCGAATTATCCATACATTCGAATTAAAGTTCTAAAGAATGGGGCCAAAACATTAAAACTCCACATTGTGAATTTAACCTAAATTGACACTCTAAAAGAATAAATTCATCATCAAACGCTAATTATAAATAAGGGTTGAAAAACTGTAATCATAAAATAAAAATAACTACCTTAAAGTATATACTACGTACGACGCGACGTACGATAACACAAAGAAACAGTTCTGCTAGAAAAAATACAGTACGTTCTGCTACTTCTGAACTTGAAACAAGCTACCAACTCAACTTCGTGTAACATTGATAATAGCACGCTCATTGACTTTCCGCTAAAGTGAGTGTTTTATAGGTCCTGTAGCATTCTGTTTATTTAGTTGCCTTGAACAAGTTTAGAGGTTGGCCCCCTCTAAATAGAATTAAATCAGCTGTAGTGCTAGCCTACAGACTGCTTGTGATACTCCACTGAATTACAGTAGTGTTTGCACTTTGCCTCCCTGAAACTGAAGGAACAATAGGTCTATTCCCACTGCAAGGTATTGACTTCAAGCAACAAGTGAAAGTCCAGCAAGAGTCATCAGAGCCTGCACTAGCCTGACAGCTGATAACTGGTGGTTTTGGGTTTAAGATTTTTGTTCAGTCGTTTGTTGGAGCTTCAGCGAATTGTTCACCCTTTCAGTACTTGGATTTAATAAAGGTAAGATTTTAAATGTTTCATAATTATTATATAAAGTTTTATTTTTAAATTTGATCATAAACCTCAACCATTCAAAACTAGGTATATAAAAGAAATATTGACTTTGTGAAAAATTAAAGTATTTTAAATGTGAACTGAGATTTTAGTTGTAAAAGTTCAGGAATGAGTAGGAAATCAGTGAGAGCAAAAAGCACATGCCCGAAGGGTTTTGGGTATTTATTAGAAAAATATATTTAAATAATGCCTTGCTGTGTATAATATTATTCTATCATGTGATCTTATTATTTAAATACTAAAGATCATATTTTATACTTTACTCAACAGTTAAATTGTATTTCTTGTGAAAATGCGGTCAATTTATATAACCTGTTTAGTATTGTTTTATCCTGTCAGAGAATCATAAACCTTCTTACGCTTAAATCAATTAAATTGTTCTTGTGTTTTTATGGGAAGATTTCATGTTGTCTTAAAAAAATATATATATATTTTGCTGTCACCTAAAAAAAATAACTGTTTATGAAATAAAAAAAAATCTAATGTGTAGGAAAATTATATTACTTAGAAGTCAACTAAGAAAGGAATAGTTAAATTAAAATATTATTCATTTTCAATTAAGGTGATACTAAGGTAAATTTGTTTTTCAATGTCCGTATTTTATTCTACAGTATGTCCATGCTAACAAATAGGTGTGAATATCACTGTTTAATTTTTTACAGCTATGTATATTTTTGATGTTTATGTCTTTGTATTTTTTGTCTCGTAATAGATTCTAGATAAAATTTCACTATTAAAATAACTGGTACAAATTTAAGCTCATAAAATATTCTTGTCTCACAATATTGTAAAATGTCAACACCTTGAGAGTACACATAAATGTTTTGCTCGAGAGTAGACAAATAATGACTTTTGAAGCTATTGATTTTTTTTAGGAAATATTTAAATACGTTTCAAGCAAATAACATAGATGTTCATTTTCTTTATTGTTTTACTGTTTTATTGTAATTATTTGTTTTGAAATTCAGAGTTAATTTGACCTTTGTATCTTACAAAAAAAAATATATATAGCTTATAATATGGTCCAATATTTAAATGAAAACTTTGAAAAAAACAATTAAAGAGGTTAATTAAGACTTAGTATTATTATAGTGTGAACTATTCTAGGGTTTGAAGTTTTATGCCTTATTGCTCCTGTGGCCTACACATGCGGTGGATCAACTTCGGGTGGCATCGACTACCAGAGGCTTCAGTGACCGTTCGTCTCGCGCCTTCAGCATTTCCCTTCAGCATTTCGTGCGCGCGCTTTCGACTCTGCGCGAGGACTTGTGACTGTTTGGGTCGACCCACTTCCCTGTGTCTTTGGGGCAATCGTACCAAAAGTAAGATCTTTCCTTATTATACTGTTGATTTTGAAGCAATTAATTCTGAACTGAGGAAAGTTAATGCGGATTTGGACCTTCTCGTATCAAAGGATAATGCGTTGTGATTCATTTTGAGATATATTAAAAATCACAACCACCACGAAAGACTTTAGTACCATTTAGGTGGGACATTTATCTGCCCTGCGGTACTGGATAGATTTCATCTCGCCTCAAAATATAGGAGTGATATATAAATATATGTTCTTAGTTTAAGTGTTGATATATGTGTGTGTCTATTTGTATATTTACTTTTGTTATAAATTTTTCTGATAAATATTGAATATTTTGTGGGAGATACTTATCTCTCTGGTGGCCACCATATCATGATATCTTATCTGGGTTAGAATTATTTTGCTCATGAGCTCACTTGATATCAGTTATTGGGTTAGGTTGATAACAAACAAAATAATTTTGGAATATAATTGTCAGATATGAAAAACTTGAATTACAGGAAATGAAATAATCTAAAGTTAGAATATTTTCATAGATATAATGATGTTTTGAGTTTGTTTGAAACTTTATTGAATTTTTAGCGAATTGAACAGTTATTGTACTTGCTCTTGAATAATGCAAATTTTTGAATACAATTGATTACTGTTCAGATAAGTGTTTTCTTTCAACCTAGTGGGGTAAATAATCAAATTAAATCTGGTTTTTTTTCTTGCTCTGAAATAAATAATTACTGATTTACTGAAAAGTTACACTGCAATGAACCTATTGATTTAATGAAAACTTATAGTAATGTTAAGTTGTGTATACTTGAATGGTCGAGGTTTAAATAAATTATTGATTTAATATCCCTGGCTGTCAGCTGCCGGCACAACCATATTAGGTGGAGTTTGCCCTCGCACCGACTCCAAGAATTCTCCTTTCTGCGAGGTGGCGCCCTCAAGACCAAGACCAATCATAGTAGCCTACCACTTATGAATAAATTTAATTGCCCAGTCAATTTTTGAACCACGCCCTTCTCTGAGATTAGCCAGGAAAACGTTACAATGGCGCCGTGAACGTGGGGCCTGCCCTTACTTAGCACTTAGAAAAAAAAAATTTGAGCGGTCACTTTGGTTGCTTACTTAGGTATTTGCGGTTGATTGAGTACATGGACTACCCATTCTTGAATTCTTGAATTCTTAGCAACATACTGGTATAGTTAATTGTCGCGTCACACATAGAATATTAGTGACTGATTATTTTTTGTTTTATGAGTTCCTGAGATATTTGATGGTTAAGAAATTTTGCTTTTTTGAGTTAAACAATTTTGTGAAATTATTGATTTTGTCTGATGATCCTTTTTTTTAACAAAAAAAAAGGTAATATTGTATGCTGTTGTCTTTGTTGTTGAATTCTGATTGACTATAAACATGAATTCTCATCATCTAAGGAAATCAGAAATTGAATATGAGCTGATGATAAGGGGTCAGCCAACTAAAGGAATTGCTAATGAATTAAGGAGAAGACTGACACAGTGTTTTTCGTCAAATATTGGTATTAATGAAGATATTGTGCAGAATTTGGAACCTGAAACCGAACTTGAAGAATGTGATGAAAAATATGATGAGTTATCTTCAATGATTAAAGTATACAGTGGAAATGGAAAGGATCCCGAAGGTCAGCGAATACTCACTAGATTAGGACATCTAAATATGCGAGTTGATAGAATTCCGATTAATAACTTAAATGAGGATGAGTTTGGAGATAGAAGAATATCACTGTCAGATAAGATCAAGGCCCTTCTAGACTTGGTTACAAAGAAAGGTGATGAATCTCAAGACAAGAATCGAGTTAGTGAAGATGGAGAAGATAAGAAGAAAGAAGAAGATGCCCCTAAAGCCGAGCAGAAAATTGAGACTGAAGAACTTCCTCCTCCTACTGACAATGCTGCATCTACCTCAAGAACTTCTACAACCATGAATGTGGAACCAAAAAGCATCGAACAGCCGAGACCTACCTTTCGATCAACCTTGAACTGCAACGTGATGCAACCTGCTTCAGAAAATCAACACTTAGCTCAATTGAAGATGAAGACACCTTCAAGTTCACCTTCTCAGGACAACAGCAGATCAAAAGCTATTCCAGTCTACAAGTGGGGACTTCGCTTCAGCAATGAACCTGGTCAAAGCGTAGCTGCATTCTTGCAACGGGCCGAGGAATTAAGAAGAGCCAGAGGAGTTACGGAAACAGAACTGTTCAACTCAGCAGTGGATCTTTTTATGGGACCAGCATTAGTTTGGTATAGATCAACAATTGGAAGGATAACTTCGAGGGAAGCACTCAGCACCGAGATGAAGATTGTTTTTCAAGCGGCAGATCATGATGTTATATTACAACAAGAAATATTTAATAGAACACAAGGAGATAATGAGTCGATTGATTTATTCATCGCATGTATGGAAGGTCTATATGCAAGATTGGCCAACAAGGTTCCAGAAGAAACTCGCTTGAAACAGATATTACATAATCTCCACCCTCAACTTCAAGACCGACTTGCCTTGTTTGAAGTCAAAACCATTGAAGAACTTCGCTTATTGGGAAGGAAGGCAGAGATGGGCCGCCGCAGAGCTACCACCCTACGCCCAATGTACTCTACTAAGACAAGCCTAGAACCTGATCTGCTTTGTAATGATCCAAACCAGCCAAGGCGAAATCAACATGGAAAATTAGCAAGTATTCAGTCAGGAACATCACCCCGCAACGCTATCACCTGTTGGAACTGCAACAGTCAAGGTCATCGTTTCACATCATGTCCTGAACCCAGGGTCTTATTCTGCTATGGATGCGGAACTCGTGATACGAAGAAGTCTACTTGCCCAAAATGCAATCAGCCAAAAAACGCGTAGGTTTGGGGGTCATCTTGAATCAAGCTGACTCCCAGAAAAGCATTGTTGAAGAATTTCCTGCAGAGACTTGGCAAGAAAATACCAATGTTTATTATTTATTGGAATCGGTAGATAATGACTGCAGACCGTACTTAGATGTGAGGGTTTTTGGAAGAAAAATTAGAGCTCTTTTGGACTCAGGTGCATCTCGAACTATTCTTGGAAAAGAAGGTCTCTGGATTCTAGATCAATTTCCTGCTAGATTGTCAAAAACATCGAACAGTTTTATTGAAACTGCGGATTCAAGCAAACATAAGGTGCAAGGATATGTGACTATACCCATTGGCCTAGAGGCTAGAACAAGGGATATAAATGTGTTGGTCGTCCCTTCATTAAATCAGAAATTAATTCTTGGAATTGACTTTTGGAATCGAATGCAGATTATAACTGATATGTCGAATAAGACTTGGGAATTCTCCCCTAAGGTTGAATTAGGCAGCATCAAAGAAGTTCAAGGCATAATGTCTGATGAAAACTTAACAGATAAGGAGAAGGAACAACTTAACCTCTTAGTTGATGAACATTTTTCTAAAACCACTGATGTTCTTGGGAGGACCGATCAGGTTGAACATATTATTGACACTGGTTCTGCATTGCCCGTCAAGCAGCGCTACTATCAGATCTCTCCAGCTAGACAAAAACTTGTTGATGAGGAACTAAACCGTATGTTAGAGTGGAAAGTGGTTGAGCCATCTAAAAGCCCTTGGTCTTCACCCATCCTTTTATTGGACAAACCTGATGGAACACATCGTTTTGTAATCGACTTTAGAAAACTTAATGAAGTTACAAAGAAAGATGCTTACCCTTTGCCGAAAGTGACCATGATATTAGATCGTTTAAGAGATGCACGTTATCTTTCTTCACTGGACATCAAACATGCCTATTGGCAAATACCTCTTCATCCCAATAGCAAAGAAAAGACAGCATTCACAATACCTGGCCGTGGATTATTTCACTTCAATACCATGCCTTTCGGGCTCAGTAATGCACCTGCCACTTGGCAGAGGTTCATAGACAACGTCCTTGGAGCTGACCTTGAACCGTATGTGTTCGTATATCTCGATGATATTGTCATCTTGACACCAACATTCGATGAGCACTTAAGAGTTCTGAAAGAAGTGTTAAACAGATTATACAAAGCCAAACTTACCCTCAATAAGGACAAGTGCAAGTTCTTCAGACCTGAACTCCGTTACTTAGGATATATTGTTGACAAACATGGTCTCAGAGTGGATCCAGAAAAGATTGAAGCAATTGTGAAGATACCTACTCCAAGAACCGTCAAGGAAGTAAGAAGATTTTGTGGCACCGCCTCATGGTACAGGCGTTTCATTGAAGACTTTGCTACTCGCATGTACCCCATCACCACTCTGCTGAAAAGGAAGAGTAAATTCACTTGGACTCCTGAAGCACAAAAAGCGTTTGAAGATATAAAGAGCTGCCTCATAAAGTCGCCTATACTTACATGCCCGAATTTTGAAAAACCTTTCTCCATTTCATGTGATGCATCCGCAGTTGGTATTGGAGCTGTTCTAACTCAAGAGAGTCCCACAGGCTTAGGAGAAGTTGTAGTGGCATATGCTAGCCGAACCCTCACAAAGGCAGAACAGATATATTCAGCCACAGAACGAGAATGTTTGGCAACAATCTGGGCTGTGGAAAAATTTAGGCCTTACATAGAAGGAACTCAGTTTACTATAATAACGGACCACTATAGTCTTTTATGACTACATAATCTAAAAGACCCCCAAGGGAGACTAGCAAGATGGGCACTCCGGTTGCAACCATATAACTATACCTTAATTCATAGAAAGGGGAAAGAACATGTAGTACCTGATATGCTTTCTCGGATTCCAATGACTGAAGTTGAACAAGTAGATGCAATCAAAGAAGAGGATGTGCGTCAATCAGAAGAGTCCACTGATAAGTGGTACCGAAAGATGAAACGTCTTGTTACTGAGAAGAGTGAAGATTACCCAATGTGGCGGGTGGAAGAGGAAAAATTATTGAAGCTAGTTGTTGACAAGGACAAGACTGAAGATGACTCTGATGAATGGAAGATAGTTGTTCCAAAAGATAAAAGATCAGATCTTCTTAAAGAAATGCATGACTCAAACAAAGCAGGGCATTTGGGTGTCTCCAAAACTTATCATCGAGTCAAGAGGCATCACTACTGGCCGAAGATGCGTCAAGATATTGCAAAATATATCAGGACATGTGAAGTATGTCAGACAACAAAGTATGATCAGAACAAACCAGCAGGAATGTTAGGTCAAAGAAGAAGTGTTGATAAACCCTGGATAATGCTCAGCACAGATCTCATTGGACCTTTTCCTCGGTCAACCAGAGGATTTAAATTTTTGCTTGTTGTCATTGATACCTTTACAAAATTTACCTTAATGTTTCCCTTGAGAGCGGCTACCGCATCTGCTGTTGCAAGACATTTAGAAGATGATGTTTTCATGGTGTTTGGAATCCCTAAATATGTTCTGTGTGATAATGGTTCAGAGTATGTGGGAAACGCTTTGAAGAAATTGATGCAGGAATACAAGGTGAAATTGTATCTGAATGCTAGTCGCCATCCACAAGCAAATCCTGTTGAAAGGACCAACAAGACCATCGTATCTATGATTCGTGCATACATCGGTGATAACCATCGGCATTGGGATAGGGATCTTCCCCAAATTGGATTTGCACTGCGTAGTGCTGTGCATGAAACAACCGGATTTTCTCCAGCCTTTTTGACATTTGGTAGAGAGCTTGATGCTACCTCTGAGGGATATGCTCTACTGAATGGTCAAAGCCAATTGCCTGATGTTGAAGAAAACTGTGAAGCTCATGTGACAAGACTCCAGAAACTTAAATAGATCATTCCTTTAGTGAAAACTAGATTGGATGTGGCTCACAACAAGAATGCTGAGAGATATAATCTGAGAAGAAGAAATGTCTCTTTCAAAGAAAATGACTTAGTCTTGAAGCGCAACTTTGTGCAATCCAATGCTGCCTCTTACTTCACATCCAAGTTAGCTCCACGGTTTGTCGGACCTTACAGAATTGTCAAAAGGTCATCACCTGTGACATATTGCCTTCAAAGCCTTGAGGGTAAAGACATTGGGACCTGGCACGTCAAAGATTTAAAACCCTACGTGCAGTAGACCTTTTGAAAATTTGGGAAATTTTCTTTTGGCGAAGGGGGTGGTGTAGCATTCTGTTTATTTAGTTGCCTTGAACAAGTTTAGAGGTTGGCCCCCTCTAAATAGAATTAAATCAGCTGTAGTGCTAGCCTACAGACTGCTTGTGATACTCCACTGAATTACAGTAGTGTTTGCACTTTGCCTCCCTGAAACTGAAGGAACAATAGGTCTATTCCCACTGCAAGGTATTGACTTCAAGCAACAAGTGAAAGTCCAGCATGAGTCATCAGAGCCTGCACTAGCCTGACAGCTGATAACTGGTGGTTTTGGGTTTAAGATTTTTGTTCAGTCGTTTGTTGGAGCTTCAGCGAATTGTTCACCCTTTCAGTACTTGGATTTAATAAAGGTAAGATTTTAAATGTTTCATAATTATTATATAAAGTTTTATTTTTAAATTTGATCATAAACCTCAACCATTCAAAACTAGGTATATAAAAGAAATATTGACTATGTGAAAAATTAAAGTATTTTAAATGTGAACTGAGATTTTAGTTGTAAAAGTTCAGGAATGAGTAGGAAATCAGTGAGAGCAAAAAGCACATGCCCGAAGGGTTTTGGGTATTTATTAGAAAAATATATTTAAATAATGCCTTGCTGTGTATAATATTATTCTATCATGTGATCTTATTATTTAAATACTAAAGATCATATTTTATACTTTACTCAACAGTTAAATTGTATTTCTTGTGAAAATGCGGTCAATTTATATAACCTGTTTAGTATTGTTTTATCCTGTCAGAGAATCATAAACCTTCTTACGCTTAAATCAATTAAATTGTTCTTGTGTTTTTATGGGAAGATTTCATGTTGTCTTAAAAAAATATATATATATTTTGCTGTCACCTAAAAAAAATAACTGTTTATGAAATAAAAAAAAAATCTAATGTGTAGGAAAATTATATTACTTAGAAGTCAACTAAGAAAGGAATAGTTAAATTAAAATATTATTCATTTTCAATTAAGGTGATACTAAGGTAAATTTGTTTTTCAATGTCCGTATTTTATTCTACAGTATGTCCATGCTAACAAATAGGTGTGAATATCACTGTTTAATTTTTTACAGCTATGTATATTTTTGATGTTTATGTCTTTGTATTTTTTGTCTCGTAATAGATTCTAGATAAAATTTCACTATTAAAATAACTGGTACAAATTTAAGCTCATAAAATATTCTTGTCTCACAATATTGTAAAATGTCAACACCTTGAGAGTACACATAAATGTTTTGCTCGAGAGTAGACAAATAATGACTTTTGAAGCTATTGATTTTTTTTAGGAAATATTTAAATACGTTTCAAGCAAATAACATAGATGTTCATTTTCTTTATTGTTTTACTGTTTTATTGTAATTATTTGTTTTGAAATTCAGAGTTAATTTGACCTTTGTATCTTACAAAAAAAAATATATATAGCTTATAATATGGTCCAATATTTAAATGAAAACTTTGAAAAAAACAATTAAAGAGGTTAATTAAGACTTAGTATTATTATAGTGTGAACTATTCTAGGGTTTGAAGTTTTATGCCTTATTGCTCCTGTGGCCTACACATGCGGTGGATCAACTTCGGGTGGCATCGACTACCAGAGGCTTCAGTGACCGTTCGTCTCGCGCCTTCAGCATTTCCCTTCAGCATTTCGTGCGCGCGCTTTCGACTCTGCGCGAGGACTTGTGACTGTTTGGGTCGACCCACTTCCCTGTGTCTTTGGGGCAATCGTACCAAAAGTAAGATCTTTCCTTATTATACTGTTGATTTTGAAGCAATTAATTCTGAACTGAGGAAAGTTAATGCGGATTTGGACCTTCTCGTATCAAAGGATAATGCGTTGTGATTCATTTTGAGATATATTAAAAATCACAACCACCACGAAAGACTTTAGTACCATTTAGGTGGGACATTTATCTGCCCTGCGGTACTGGATAGATTTCATCTCGCCTCAAAATATAGGAGTGATATATAAATATATGTTCTTAGTTTAAGTGTTGATATATGTGTGTGTCTATTTGTATATTTACTTTTGTTATAAATTTTTCTGATAAATATTGAATATTTTGTGGGAGATACTTATCTCTCTGGTGGCCACCATATCATGATATCTTATCTGGGTTAGAATTATTTTGCTCATGAGCTCACTTGATATCAGTTATTGGGTTAGGTTGATAACAAACAAAATAATTTTGGAATATAATTGTCAGATATGAAAAACTTGAATTACAGGAAATGAAATAATCTAAAGTTAGAATATTTTCATAGATATAATGATGTTTTGAGTTTGTTTGAAACTTTATTGAATTTTTAGCGAATTGAACAGTTATTGTACTTGCTCTTGAATAATGCAAATTTTTGAATACAATTGATTACTGTTCAGATAAGTGTTTTCTTTCAACCTAGTGGGGTAAATAATCAAATTAAATCTGGTTTTTTTTCTTGCTCTGAAATAAATAATTACTGATTTACTGAAAAGTTACACTGCAATGAACCTATTGATTTAATGAAAACTTATAGTAATGTTAAGTTGTGTATACTTGAATGGTCGAGGTTTAAATAAATTATTGATTTAATATCCCTGGCTGTCAGCTGCCGGCACAACCATATTAGGTGGAGTTTGCCCTCGCACCGACTCCAAGAATTCTCCTTTCTGTGAGGTGGCGCCCTCAAGACCAAGACCAATCATAGTAGCCTACCACTTATGAATAAATTTAATTGCCCAGTCAATTTTTGAACCACGCCCTTCTCTGAGATTAGCCAGGAAAACGTTACAGTCCGAGATTTTGTCGACATAGTCACTACACTCATTTAATGTTACGTAAAAACTTTTAAACACTTAAAAACAAGACACTGCTGCACAAATAAAAAAAACACTTTGTTTGAAGGACGATTGAAAATAACGGAATGCTGCACTTGAATTCGGAAGTTAGTTTGGCAGGTGGGGGGAGGGAAGGGGGTCGCAGTGTTGAGTAGCCTTTGTGTCGACACAGAAAACTGCGCATCAGGTCTGGCGCATGGCTCGTCTGCCGGGAGCCGTTCTACATGATATCAAGCGTGAAAAGACTAGTGACGCTGCCACGGCGAGCGCAACCCTTTCCGAACCCAGTCAGCGTTCTGTACTGTTTTAGTTTGCATTATTGGTGTCGCGTTACAAGCGATGTTGGGGCAGGGTGGGAGGTGGAAGGAATGAGTCATTTGACCATAACCTCACAGGCTATAAGTCTGGCGTTAATTTTTTATTGAATGTCGTAGTAAAACGTGTTTTCCAATGAATTTGTAACTATTTCCAGTCGTGGAATGAAATTAATGTACCTTAATTTGGCACTTTAAAATTCGAATTATCCAAAATAAAATTTGAATTATCCACGATTGTTTAGCATTCGAAGAAAACCAAGAAAAATATTCGAATTAAAGAAGATTTCGAATTATACAAGTTCGAATTATCCAGGTTCCACTGTATTTTGTATTATTAGTCCAGGCAACGAAAAGGTATAGAGGGAATTTTTTCAACACAATTTTTGACTTTGCAGCTTTGTTTGGACTAGTCAGGAGGTGAACATATCAAAAGTCCCCGTCCGTAGCCCTTGAACGGGGGGAGGTAGGATGGTTCATTCAACATTAAATCCCTAGATAGTCATCGTCGGTTTGTGGCGGCGCTGAAAATTTTACTTTTTGAGCGGATGACCCTGGCTGGTGTATCCTAGGGGGTCGTCTTGGGCGGGGTTACAGGCTTAGAATGAACGTGCTAGAGTGAATGGAAATTTTGTTTTTTTTTCTCATTTTGTTGAGAGAGTTCATTATGTTTTTGTTAGTGTTGCATTATGTTATAATTGTATATATATTTGTGAATAAATTGTTTAAACAGGTTAAGTGTAAGATAGGGCCATGCGGCCCTACCTTTGCCTGTTAAAATAAAGAATTTTTCATTTCATTTCGTTTTCATTTCATTTGTTCTGGGTTGAACAGAATTTTTACTGGACTATAATGTAAACCTCTAGGACTGTAGATAAGAAGAGTACAATAATATTATTATACTCAGGATGCATGACTCTTATCAAGGCATGTGGAACCAAAGCTTGTGACATCAATCATAGTCCCATTTGTGGTTCCAAGCAAGGTATTTTAGCCTATTGAGGAAAATATAGCCTCAATTGGGGTGTCAGTGTTATTCTTCCTCTGATTGGAAAATATTAATTTTCACCCCAAAAGGAGGTTATACAGGGTTCCCACTCAAACTGAATTTTAAAATTCACGGCTCCTTCACGGTTTTTAAGGTCCCAAAATTATGAAATTTACGGTCTAAATATAGGAAAACATTTTGCCGGCCGCACAGTTTAATAGAGAATAACAAGGTGGGGGGGTTACGAGGGAAAACTCGGCAGACGCATTGTGCCGGCGGCGGTGGCACCAGCAGAATGGAGAAGTAATTTTGAACTGCACACCAATATAATTAAACTGTGTAATATTTTAGGTAAAACAAACTACGCTTGACGGAAAAATAATTTTAAATACAATGCTATTAAATAAATTACAAATTTTACAAAATACGATGTGATTTCAACATTATTGATTACTTAAGAAAACAGAAAACGAGAAAACATTGTACTGGCGATTGTGGAACACAATCTAATGTATCACACGCAACCCAAGTATTTTTTAATTTTTAACACCATTCTCTCTTTCTTCTTCCTTCCTTCCTTTCTTCCTGTCTTTCTGCTTTCTATCCGCCCACACGATGCGCAGAGTCCAGTGCGCACTATATGTTGCCATGACAACCGTGTGTCATCATAGCTACGAGCCAATCACGCCAACGCGCTGCGTTTTAAGACAACAAACAGCCGTGTAATGAAAGACTATGTGATAGTCTGCGCTTGCGTATGTTGCCAACCTTTCGATCGATATTCGATAGTTCATTTATTGCGTCTTGGCCGAGTTGAAATTCGTGATTTTCAACTCTCTAATCTATGAAAAACTCGAAATATGATCAATATAATACGTATTAAAATAATGTTGTGTTTATTTAAAAATTAATTGCACGTTATTAAGTGCACTTCAATTACATTTCTTTTTTGTAAAATAGTTTTTTCGCAAAAGTTGAAAGTAAAAACGTGTTTCAAAATAATTCTTGTTGCCAGTTTTGGACACCGGTTAGGCGCGTCGCCTGGTTAATACGTCCCCGGATAATCGGTGTTCTACTGTCCGTAAATGTTAGTTACCGTAATGGCACAACGTTTTGGTCGCCTGCAGGCATGTTTTCCAACGGCCGAAGTTAGGGCCTTGTTGTTGTCATTCAAACAGTGCAATGGGTAGTGGTGAGTGATAAGGGATGTAATGATGGGTGGTCAGGCGAATGACGTGCGCGCGCGCACACACACACACACACACACACACACACACACACACACACACACACACACACACACACACACACACACACACACACACACACACACACACATACGCGCCTTCTTCAACATACACGCGCGGGGAAGGAAGTTTGGAAGGGTGTAGGGGGAGAGGGAGAGGCTGTCAAAATATAATAATGCATGACTCAAAATATTTTTGATGTCAATATAAAACACAGCTTACTTACAATTACCTTCATAAATTTCAGTATAGCATCAAGTTAGATAGATTAAATTTATCAGTCATTTGTATTCTAGGATTTTTTCTATGTTTTGTCAGAGCAAAAGAAAGATATTCACGTATTAATTGCCGCGCAAACGTAAACCAATGAGTGTGCGTCTTCAGCTATTTAGTCTTCTCTCTCTTCGCCTTTCCATCCCTCCATCCCCCCTCCAAGGCAACTGATCGCCTTCCGCCATTACCTCCCCAGTCTCCACCCCTCCTTCCACAGCCACAGTGGAATCTCAATCTCAGTTTAACAGGCCCTACCGTCTAGTCCTGTATATACAATCTACGTCTTAAAAGTACACGATTGCTGTCTTCGTCTTGGGACTGTGAATCATTTTAATGTCTCTGATAAATTTATACAAATATTTCTCTATAATTTAATAAAAATATTAATTATTTTAAAATTGGCTGATTTTAAAGGTCTGATGATGAGAAATTCACGGCTTTTTTCATGGTTTGCCAAATTCACGGCTTATTCACGGTTTTTACGGTTTCACGGTTGAGTGGGAACCCTGCTATATAGGTCTCTGGTCTACTGAATATGTCACAATTTCTTTTAGCTCGGCACTCTTTCGAACAACATTAGGCAGTGATTGTGAGATTTTGCTGTATCAAATCAAATGAGCCTAAAATAAGAATTTATTATTAATGGAAAATAATCATGTTTATAAGTAGGGGTGTGCAAATATTGATTTTTTGGTTCGAATCGAATCGAATAGTTTATAACAATCCCGAATATCGAATATTTTCGAACAAATATTTATGTTAATGGTTATTCCTTCAAATGAGATCAAATTTTAAATCACAGCATGTAAGTATGAAAACCCTTTCGTAGCAAACCTGTATACTCAGCAAATTACCAGGCATTTTGAAGCAACTATTCAATAATTAATATAATGTTATCAAAACAAAAGTGTTATTTCGTTATTTCATTGTGTTTTCTTGATTTTAGCGAATTTCCCCTATAGGGAAGAAGCTGTTACCGTAGTACTCATGGTAAGACCTAAGCCCGAGACCATCATAACTTTTCGTTTTGGGGGCCCCAGAAGTAAAAAACACTATTCGTTCATTTTCATAAATATATATATATCTATATATATATCTATATATATATATCTATATATATATCTATATATCTATGTGTCTTTAAGCACGATAACTCGCGTAAAAATGGCCCAATCTTAATGAAATTTGGCATGGATGTGTAAAGTAGTAATTATTCGGACGAGTTCGTGAACCAGCCCGATCGGACCACCGGAAGGGGGGGTAAAGGGGGTTAAACCCCCGCAAAAATGGGTTTTTTGGGTTTTTTACATAGAAAAATAAAATTTTACGAATTTTTGTTGGCACCATTGAATTCAGCTCAAAAAAACAAACAATTTAATACATTGAATCACTGCTCTATGTCTATTAGTTACCGAGATATTGAAAGTGGTAAACACAGTACGTTGTCCCAATGTTAACCTTATGGGAAATAAGTAAAATTATATATCTCGCTTATTTCTCAACATATCTTGATAAAACTTGGTAAATGGCTTCTTCTAGTTCAGACCTACAAAATATTGAATTAAAACTACCCAGTTTTAACATACCTGTAGCAGCAAACCTGCATACTCATTCCCCATGTGAATATGAAGCTTACCGAAACATGTCAAATCTCGCTATGTTGGATTGAAATATGTTGTTTTGCATTTGAAATTCGCTGAGTATGCAGGTCTGCTGCAACGGGGGTATTATTTACTCTTGTCCTTACTTTCTCCCTCTCCTCCCTGTATTTATCTTATTTAATTATTAATAGCATTTTAACATATCAAAATAATACAGGTCAAATATCAATTACTAAAGTACACAAAGGTAAAACTAATCAATTGTTAAGAATTTAGAAATTTAATGGTTCCCCTTAAGCATAGGTAATACTCATTTGAATAAGCATAATTAGGCCTAAAGTAGCAATTTCAGGATTAGGCTAATTAACAATCCCTTTCATACTGCAACCTAAATTTGTTCACTTTTAGGCCTCTGTATCCCTTTGTTCCTTTTCCTTTTAATAAACCAATAAATTATTTGATCACGGACTAGGCTTAAGTGATTAGACCAAAGAATTACATATAAAACTTGGTTCACCAACTACTTCATATTTGAAGAAAGCCTTACAATTTTATTTTTGCATTAATGCCTGAGAACAAAGATTTTGATTCTCCTAAAGTAATACTATAAAATAATAATAAGTCGGACCAGTAAACTTAACCTAAATGTCAAGATAATTTAAATTGGCCATTTACTTACAACAATGATTATTTGTTTTACATTATAAACAGCAAGCAAACTCATTAATTAGGCTTAAGTTGTCAATCCAACATTATACCATTATCTAAAAATGACCATTTTCATCACGTATTGAAAAAAACACACTCCACCTGATTCGTCAGATTTCAACAAAATAAAACCAATTTTTGATCATTCAACGTTTCTATTTCTACGTAATTGCTTGAAAAATAAAGAAATCTGAGCGATTGAAACAAAGACGCGATAGACATTCTCGAAAAACAACAACTAAACTTCAAAAGCAGACGAAGATTAGAACGACGGTGACATTCAAAAACGAAAAGACAAATAATGAACAGGTCCGCCAACTCTGTGCCAGTCCAAAATTATTATACTTCATCGTATCAAAATTGGAAACGATGGTGATCCCGGATTCCGCTTGAGATACTTACGGCGTGAAAAAGTCGTACGAAACACCGACATGATTATTTATTTATGGGGTATTTACGGGATATTTCGTTTTGGTAACTGAAGACGACTCTGGACACTGTCGGTCATCGGGGTCAACTCTGATTGGTTTTGATTGCAATTCTCTCTTTTACCAACTGATGTTTCGTCGGTATCAGATACTGGATGAGACGGAACTGATGAAGGATGGACTATTATTTGTTAAATGATTTAATGCTATGATACGAGAATTCATCTTACGAAAAAATTCGTTGTCGCGATGGGTATTGCACAGTATATTAACCTAAGTACTGTATGACTGATCAACACGGCAGAGGGAATTTGGTGGCAAAACTGCGATGTCGGTATTATTTTACAGCAGCTATTCATCTGTCGTCTGTCCACGTGAGGACGCAACTGTTTCTGATGTAAAAAATGGATTCGTAGTTGTTTGCAACTATAAAAAACGTACTTTTATTTTGAAAATTGGTACGTTTTCACCTACTTTTGATTTTATGCCAGTCCTTTAAATATTCGATTCGGTCATATCGAACTTCTTTGCAATCTCAAATCGAATCTAATATCACGATATTCGATTCGAAAAAGTTCGAAATTCAAATATTCGCACACCCCTATTTATAAGTAGGAATTGATTTCTGTGACCAGAGGCACATTCACCAACTGACCAAAAACAAGCACAATTGCCTGGTGCAGTTGTTACTCGCATTACCACATACATAAACTTGCAATAGACTCTCACTCAAAAAGTTACAAAACTAAAAATAAATGCTGCTCGAAGAATTCCTCAAAATATTCTGTATTTTTCTATCTTTAAATTTTAGCAAAATTTACTCCATCAAAATATAAGTAAATAGAGGAAACCAACTGAGTTTGTTTGGTAAAAATAAATAAGTAAACGGAAGTAAGTGGAGCCTCTTTTAAAAATAATTGAGCTTGTTTTATTGAATGAAAAAGGCACTTCTTTACATAAAAACAGGCACCAGTCATGGATACACACTGCAAGTGTGTTTAAACTTATCATGGACTAGCAAAAACTAAGTATATCATCTAAGTACACAATATAACATATACATGGTAATGCACAAATATAGGGTTTATATACCCATTGGAACTTTAAAAATAGAGTTCAGCTGAGCTTCATCAAAAGCACAATTTAACTTTGAATGTAGGGAGCACTCGGAGCTGAGGCCTGCTGATTGCCCGACTGAACAGCCACCCCATAAGCTGAAACCAAAAATGAACAATAAATTAACAGAATCAGGACAAAAGTTCAACACTCCTTGGTCATGCCATTTAGACTGTGACCAACACACTGTTGAAAGCCTTGTTTTATGATGTTCCACAAAACAGAAGAAATTAGAAGTGAAATTCAGTACATTACATAACTTTGTCTTCTACATTAACAGCCTCAAAGAAACACATTGGGGGCATATATTCCCCTAAACAGTTGTCAATGGGTTGCCGCTTTTCAAATCACTCTTATGATTAAAAGATTGTTAATGAATCTTAGGTTAGAGCAATGATGGAAGCATCATCACAATAACAAATATAATGAGTTGTATTTTTAAATGCATTGTTATTATCATAATATAATCATTCCAAAACGCACCCCATATCTTTACACTTTTTAAAAAGTATTAAATTTTATCAAACCCAACAATTAAGTTCCTCTTAGGTATTCAAAACAAATATGGAATGTGTAACCCAAACCACAAACCACTGATAGTCAATACAAAAAATTATCTGCAACAAGGAAAAGTGTGATTGAATTCTTGTTTTTTTTTTTAGTTTTGATATCTGACAGTCAATCAGTTGCCTGCATACCTGGAGGTGGCATGCCGTAGTAGGGGTTGGTGGGAGGATTGTACTGCGGGGGGTAGGGAGTCTGCTGCGGATATGGCACAAAAGTGGGGTACGGCACTTGCTGGGTCTGAGGGGGCAACGTCACTGACACAGAAGTGGCTGGGCCTGCAAACAAATTCAGTGGTTAACACTCAAACTACCCAAAACAAAGGCTGAAAATTTTAATTCAACGAGAAAAGGTAATCTTAAAAACATGAGAACTATTTTGTGCGATCATTGTGATCTAATTTTAGCATCGCTGACATCTTAACGAAGCTAAAAATCAGAATAGGTCATAGAATTGTATCACGTATATCGTTATAAAATGTTGCACTTAATAACCTTAACAAGAAATTATTGTACAACAATGTTTGAATTGTTTAACAAAAAACACAATAAAAAAATGAATAGAGTTGAATTATTTATTAGAATATTATATCTTTCCTTGTTTTACCCAACCTTAGGCCCCTTTGTACACTTGACCGAATAAAATTGATAAAATAAAATTGACTGAATAGCCGAGTGGATAGAGGGTCGCCTGTTCGATTCCTGACCGGATCGAAATTGGGTCCAGTTGCCATTTGCCATTGGGCTATGAATAAGCGATACTATCTAACAAGTGGCGGCCGTTAGGTAGTATCAAGACCCGGGTTTTGACCGTTCCCGATCAAAACATTAAAAAATGCCTCAGGCATTGAAATACCAAAATGAAAATTAAATAAAAATTAGACCACTGTAACCCAGATTTGCAGCAAGCCACTTTTTATGAAATCATGCCGCTAATGAAGGCTTTTTACACAAGGCGGGGACATTTGCTTCATGGGACACAACTCTCTTTGCATAGTAAATGTTAGCAACTGAGATCAATTGATGGTGGCAGTCACTCAAAGTGGGGCATTAAACCAAATGGAATCATTTATAGACTTGGCCACTGTAACAAACCACAGTTGGTGCTACCCACAAGTGTGTGCATCAAATAATATCGTCACTAGAACTAAGGCATTACACTTAATTTGTGAAAACAAACCAATATCCAATAAAAACAATACACCGGTAATACTTTTTAAAAACCCTGGTGTTTTTTTGGGTAATCACGGTTAAGAACAGGAATTTTGCAGGGATAATTGCCAGAAAATCGGCAAAAGCTTATCTGGCAAAATTGCCTGATGGAGAATATATTTTCAAAGTAAGGCCTCTTGCGCTAATAGAGAAGCCAATGTTCCATTCCCGCGATCCCACGTAATTTAGGACAGATATAATCCCGGGATTCCCTAGCTAAATCAGGGGATTTTAGGATTATCAAATTTCTGTGTAAAATCAATGTTGGGTTCATTTCAAGTTAAATCATACAGGAAAAAAGGATTTGCAACTCATCATCTCAGAATTTGATGAAACTTGGTGAGTTTGATCTTTTTAGATGCCTATGGAAGAATACCAAATTTTAGCTTATCTCTAACAGTTTATTTCTTACAGACGTTTGAAATTTGTAAAAATCGGTTGTATCTGTTGCTCTGGGTGGATAAACTTTGAAAAATCCATAAAAACAAGATATCATATATTTAATTTCGTAAGGCAATTCTTTGCGTCAAAATTGTGGGAGCCTGGCAAGTTGTAGAAAGATGGGAGAGGGCTCAAATTAAAGGTCTCTATTCCGTAATGGCGGGAAAAATACTGAAATTGCTTGAAATTTACTAGAAAATAAAAAATAATATAAACTATCTGCCATTTAAAAAGTATTGGGATCTAAAAAAGTCTGCTTTGTTAACATAAACCATGTACAGTAGAGTCCCGCCAACCCGGAATTCGATAACCCGGAATTCTGGATAACTCGGAAAGCCTACCAGAGCAATAAAGTGCACTGAGATTCAAGGCCAGAACATGGTTTGACACATATAAAACAGTTTTGGTTTTTCTTTAAGTTTTTTTGTAACTGATAATGTAGTTTTTTTGTATTTTTTACTATGCAATAAATAAATGATTTCTCATAGAAATAACAGAAACTATTCTTATTTTTTCTTATTTTTACTCATTTCCCGATAACTCGGAAAATTCACAAACCCGGACACCGTTCCGTCCACATTAGTCCGGGTTTGTGGGACTCTATTGTACTACTGATAATTGATTCAAAACCATATATTAAATAAATAAACATAATTGGAGAATCTAAAAGCCATTTTCTATTAAGGTATTGTGGACTATGATAAAAAAGCATTATGCTTAGGGGCTTTTAGCCCCTTCAAGCCTCCAGTCCATATTATTTCTCAGTGTGGTTAGAGTTTTTTAAGGGCGTCCTTAAGACTAGTGTCAAGACACCGTTAATTAATTTGACGTCCTATTTTGTATCACAGTCATAACCTTCTGAACTCAAAGTTTACAAGCTTTTTAAGTGAATTTAGGTCAATATTTAAGTAAAACACTGCATAGGAAATATAGTTTTGAGAAAAATAAGCAAAAAAGGCAAACAATTAGCATAAAATGGTTTTATTTTATTTAAACATGTTCCACCAATTTTAAAAATCTGAAAAATGCATGGTGGTAGAAAAAGAGTTTCCGCAATAGGGATCTATACTTTTCGTTATTTTTTATGAAATTTTAAATATTTAAAATGTTTCTCAAAATTAGAATTTTTTTCTATCACATCATGTTGTAGAGCATAAAAATACCCTTCTTAAAAAAAAAGGTTTACGATTTTTCGTTTCCAAATAAGGGAGTTACAGTTATAATACGTATTTTTAATTTTATTTATTTTTGAGGTTATTTTTGCATATTTTGAGTTGAAACGTGGAGGATGGTTGTCTTTAGAGATCCCGAACGATTTTTTGAGTATATTTCAATGTTTTCAACATTTAAGTTCAGAAGTTTATTCAAAATTATCCCTAAATTTTTTTCACATAAAAATACCACTGGGGCAATTTTGACTATCTTATTCGGCTATGCCCTTTGATCAGGGAGGTTATTTAATAGTCAAGATAACATATCAAACATCATTTCCTCAAAAATGTCTATGTCTATTTTGAAGGAAGTACGATAGGTTTAAATTTTGGATTAGATAGAACCAAGCTCACTAGAGCAAATAACTGGGCAATAACTGCTATTATTTGAATTTTTATAGGGTTCTTTTCACAAGCTTCAAATTGAGGTTTCCTCTGGATCACTGATTAATAAAAAATAAAAAGTTTAGACTACCTATTGCTGTCACGTGATCCTGTTTTATAATGGGGATGACTACATCTAATTTTATCAATTTATTTGATTATCTTAAGCTCGTGGAAGTCAATGAATATATTTTTAAATAGTTTTTTAAATTTTATTTTAAAAAAATGTGGCGGCCTGTTTTCCACCTTGTCTTTGCCCCGCCTACATAGACTATTGATCTGTGCGTGGACGTTATCAAGCAAAGCCAAGGAGTGAGCCGGTACAGTACGAGGATGAACAGTACTGCTAAAAGTATGCGACAAGCTCGAGTCTCGAACCTGCGATGCTTCGTGGCCACAGTTCCAAGACCGAGTGCGCTACCAACTGCGCTACCGACTCACTATCAGTTATCTTTATGTTTATCATACATTTAGTCATCTACAAGTCAGTAGAAAGTAATCAAAAGCCACATATACTTATTTAATATGCTACATTTGTTACAAGTTTATTTTTTGTGATCATGACTACTGCAGTACTGTGCCCATTTTAACAATTTAAGTGAAATAAGGGAGTACAGTCCATGAGACATTTTCCTTGACCAGTCATTTACAAGTGTATCCACCCTACATGATGGTACATGATAGAATTTTTTGATTTGGATTTTTGCGGACATTTGCCATTACTGGTTAGTAAAAAACAAGTTTCACGACGTTTCGGGATCTGGAATCTGATCCCGTCTTCAGGTGGAAGAAAACCTAGAACATAACAAGATTAGTAACACATGTGTTACTACAAGAATGTGTAAACAAGAATGTGTTACTAATCTTGTTATGTTCTAGGTTTTCTTCCACCTGAAGACGGGATCAGATTCCAGACCCCGAAACGTCGTGAAACTTGTTTTTTACTAATCAGTGATGGCAAATGTCCGCAAAAATCCAAATCAAAATATAAAATCACCATCACCAACAATGAATTTCAAACAAAGAAATGATAGAATTGTAGTATTACCCCTAATCCTAAGACAAGAATGCTTACTTATTGTAAACAATTAAAATCATTCATCTCAATACAGTGGGACCTCTGGTAACCATCACCCTTGAGACCAAGAGTGTGATGGTTAAGAGAATAGACAGATAACAGATATTTCATCATAAACCTGTCAAGTTAATGCAGATTTAAAGGTCTTCGAATAAATTATACCCTACATAAGTGTATCCACTTCATATTGCACGTTCGTACATATTTCATATTAAATTACATACATATGAGAGTAAAACAGAACTACTATACTGTAAGTTGTACTTGTTAAATGTTTTTACGACGTCTATTATGACACATTTTAAGTAGCCTACATTAATAGTGCAGATAACAGAGATAGTGCAGATAACAGAGAGTTACAGTTGATCGAAGTTCTACTGTACCTAGGCCTATAATGAGAAAAATAAATTCCTGTAGGAAAAGGTAAGGATATTTTCCTCATAAAACAAAGGAAATGCATCGAACGACAAACTACTATTTTACGTAAAATCTTGGATATCTATCTTAAGTGATCCATAGGGCCATTTGTAAATGAGTGCACCAATAAATGTAGCTCAATAACCTACTATGTGATGGTAAACCGTAATTCTTTGCTAAGACAATATTATAGAAACTTTATTCGTCATTTGTTTGTTAGTTTTCTCACCAGGAGTGCTGTAGACAAAACCTCTACTGGTGGTGCGGCGACAGCAGCAGCGGTAACAACACACGCAGCAGCAAGTGAAGGCCATCAGCACGAAAAAAGCTGCTACCGCTTCCATGGCTTCCTGTTGTGATCTGCACAGAGCATAAATAAATTAAACAAGAGCATAAATTTTATACCAGTAATAAAACATATTTTAATTGACCTGTATACTCAGTAAATTTTAGATTCATCTTAAATACACCAAAGTCTAGGTGATTCTAAAACCTTAGAAATAGGTTCATCATGAAAAAAATTATATTGCTGTATTTTTAGTCAATCATCAATTTGTTTAACACTACCTTTGAACCACTCATTCTTCCATCCAAAGCAAAGTGAAGGTTACTTTGGTAATTGTAAATTTTCAATTTAAAAATAGAATGTATCCATTCTGTAACCTAACTTGGGAATTTAACTTTGCATCCCTTTTGTGGCACCAAATGGGAAATACTCATATTTTTCAGTTCAAGCCAGTGTAAGGATTTTATTACTGAATTCTTGAGATCCCATCAAACCATTAACCAAGCTGCTGGCATCCAGGAGATTCAAAACAATCCAGAATGCTGATCTTGGCTCATCTCTTGGCTGCAAGATAGGAAATGCCCTTCTAGTTAAAAACAGCAAGCTAAAATAAGATCTACACAAAACCCAATCAACAACCACATTGTCAACAACTACCACGTACCATAACAAACAAAAACATATAACTTGGATAGGATATCAAACAAAAAACATCACATAATTCCAGGTGTCGGCAGTGTGTTTTTGTTGCCAGCAACAAAATCCTCCCAAGTGAGGGATCATATGAGGACTTTTTAAATAGGAAACTTGAAACCCAAGGTAATGACTCTTTCCTCACACACCAAAGAAAACACAAAATCAAAACGGCCCCATCACTCAAACTATTTCCGGTACCCTACTAATTTTAATAACAAACAGATTTTAATGAGGAAAATTCGGCTAGATGTGAGACCTCTTTTTCAGGCAAAGTCAACTGAAAGTAAAACAACACAAAACCTAAGGAAGACACAAGACTTTTATCAACTCGCTCTTTGAAAACAAAAAAGTATTCTCTACAGTCAATATTTTCAACCATTACCAAAGAAGACTATCTAAAAAAATTGAAAGGCTCGATCGTTTTGCAGACAGGCTACACCCTACAACATTAATTCTAACCGAATCTGGGCTTAATCAAAATAACTTACACTCAACATCTGTTAAAGGATAATTTAAATAATAACTGATTTGAGTAGGGATAATCAAAAACTTGAAAATGTGGCTGTACATCAATAAAACTTTGTGATAGGAAAATTTTCAGTTTTCATTAAATTTTTTTAAATGCCCAAAATTTTCATATTTTTGTACTGTTATGAGATGGGCACTAAATAAGGCAGGCGGCAAAACTGTAAACTCGTCAAATCATCTGCTACACCTCTGCTGAAATTACTCAATGAAATGTTTTTGTTGAACTGGCAAAACTTTGTTTACGATTCTCAGAGCCTTTTAGATGTAAAATAGTGTTTAAGATCATGTAGTTGATTGACTCCCCATACAAATAATAAACAATCAGCAGCGCACTCACTCACCCATACGATTTGGTAGATCTTAATAGTAGTAATAAATTACAATGTTTACCGAATGTGGAATTCAACAAAAACTGTTAGTAATTTTATGTAGTTTTCAAATAGCCTATATTTTATGGTATTATGTTTTAAACCTTAACATCCATATAAATCCTCAAAAAATCTTTCCTTTTCAACCTAAAAATTTGAATAAAACAAAAAACAATTAGTTTAGAATTAGTCTTTCTTACATTTGAAGTGAAAAGAGGGCACAACAAAATATATTACTTCCAAATTACATCAAAATCAGATGACTTGTGCAGATTTTAAATTAAAATAAACGGTATCAGGAAACTGACACATACTTTCTCCCTTCAAGTCATTTATAACCAGAAAACATATATAGTGAAATAAAACAAATTAACAATTAATTATCACACAAATATATACCAAATTTTATCAAAATCTGTTAGTAAATAATGAATGAATGAAAAAGCGCTTTATTTCCATAAAAAAAAACTTTACAAAATGATGTTTCACACAGGAAACTGGCCTAGCCTACGGCGCATACAACAATGGCCAAAGTGGCCGTCTGTCGGGGTTAGTAAATAATGGAGATACCGGTTTTTAAATATTTGCCATAAGAATAACATTGGACAACGTACTGCGTTTACCGCCGAACTAAAATATCAATTATCTCCGTAACCAGTTGACGTAAACTAATGATTCAAAATACTGGATTATTTAGTTTTTGAAGTCAAATTTAATGGTTGCAAATATATTTTCTTTAGAGGTTACATATTTTATGAAATTTGAAAAATCAATTTAACACTTAAACCCCCATAACTTCTGAACCTGAATTTTTACAGACATGCGGGTGGTGTCATTTTGTTTGTTATCTTAAGCATTAAAAACCATGAAATTTTTATCAAAACCGTTAGAGCCGTTTTTGAGATAGTTGGATTTTTGAAATTGTTTATGGGTTTTTATGGGGTAAATACCCTTAAAAATTAAAATTCAAAAAAATGAAAAATAAGCCTCGAGATACCATGGATTTATACATACATGCCAAATTTCATGAAAATCGGACCACTGGTGTCGTCTCTAGCTTTGTTAACATCCACGCACAGGCGCACGCACGCACGCACGCACACACACACACACACACACACACACACACACAGACAGACAGACAGACAGACAGACAGACAGACAGACAGACAGACAGACAGACAGACAGACAGACACCATGCCGAAAACCACTTTTTTGGATTCAGGGACCACTAAAATGAATATGTCCACTAACAACTCAAATTCGAAAATTTTGACAAAAACAATACCATTGACTTTCAATGTATAAGGAGACAACCCATCCATATGGCCGCCTTGTGCCAGCTCCTGTTGCCAGCTCCACGTAGTTAGCATTGCCGCCGTCAGAACGCGCTGTCCGCGCGCTCTGCGCTCTCTCTCACTCCCTCCACCTTGCCCCTCGGCCCCCTACCGTGTGCGTCGGATGTCTCTCTCGCTCATCGCTACTTCTCCCTTCTCCCACGCAACGGCCGTTCATAGCGAGTGGAAAGCTGTGAGTCGCTGCGAGATGCGGCACGCCTTTGAACCTGAGCGCGGATCGGCGTGATATCGTTCTCGATGAGGCAACGCAACAGCTTGGCAATCTTATTTATTTTTTTAACAAAAAAGCTATAAGATTGATAATATACATTTTCTTAATTGTACTGTACTACTAGCAGTTGCCCGTGGCTTCGCTCACGATAAAAATTACAGCTGATCTTACTTCTGCTCTTTGAACTGTTAAATTGTAGTACTCACAGCTGTTTACATTTCGGTATTTGAATGTTTACATCCTTATAAAATGTAAACATTGAAGCTAAGGACGTTCACGGGGGGTAGCCCGAGGGGATTTTAAGGAAGCGAATAGGCCTATATGTTTCCCAGGTTCAAGATCTACCTCTGTGTAAATTTCAACCTAGACGGTTCAGTATTTTTCGAGTTCACTTATTACATACATACATACATACAGAAACCACCTCTTCTTTATAATAGTATAGATAGATAGATAGATATATATCTGTATATTCTATAATTTGTTATCAACCCAGTACGATACTTTTTTAATGACCTGATTTGGTGATTGCTGCAAACCATAGTATTACATTTTTTGGGATATTATAAACATTTTGCAATGTGCTGATGAATTTATTTTGTGTTCTCGGATATACCATTTGGGCTTAGTAAGACTTAATTCTGCTATAAACGACAGAAAAACGCATTAGAAACCGTCAATTAATTAATTTGAGCAGGAAATAATACAATTTAAAAATTCAAATATAGTTTATTGGTATACAAGAAACCAACTAACATAGGCATAATTGAGTATTTCAAAAAATCAATAGCACTTCCGGTCATAAACCTTGAATATGGCTTTACATAAAGCTTCAACTATTTACGGGTGAATTTCAATCAGCAATTATTGAAGTATTGCTACTTTCACTTCCCCTACAATATTTTAGTTTTTTGAAAAACCCTCCATACTTCCCTCCAGACTGCCTTATTTCTTCTGAGACTTCCTGGAGTTTGCGGTGGATTTTTTCCGTAATCAGCTTGTTGAGGACAAATGCACAATGTGTGTATATAATAGCAGTCCTCACCGCATTTCATCTACTCCCGATGGTTTTAAATGGTTGTTTGTTTGCAGCGAGCTTAAATCAGCTTTCTTCTTCCGACACAATGGATGTTCTTAATCAGCATGTTATCGGTAAATTCAAGAATTGATTTTGCTGAATCCACGTCATTTGGGAGGGATTTTTAATGAAAGTAAAACAAAAAACCTGTTCAAATACCATATTTTCTTGAAAAATCAGAGTCTGGGGGGCCCGGCTCTTGCACACATTGATGGACGCCCATGGGGAGGTCTGAGTCTCGGAAAAATTTGGAAAATATAACCATTATCTCGTTTTAGGTAGTCTAGAGGCATAGGAGTTAAGAATGGTGCAATGGTTGCGGGTGTTTTGACTCAGGGATTTAATAAATACACTAGTTTCAAATTCGTTAAAATGTCATGATTTATTACTTTTATAGTATATTTGTAATGGTTATAGAAGGGCTGGTTGGTGTAGTGGTTATACCGGGTGTCTCACCTAAAGTGAACCAATAGCCAACTTTTTTACTATAAATCTGACAAAGTACTTCTTATGGGGGACTTCCCCTTATTTTTAAAGCAGCTTTTTGGAATCACTTCGAAATTTAAAAAAATGGCTGCCATTTTCCAATATGGCGGACAACTTTAATTTTTCTTATGGAACACCCTGTATTTTACGGCGTTTTTGAACTCTACGATTAATTTTAGGAACTTTTTATCCCTTCTCATTTTTTCGTAAACTCAGTGGTTCAGGAGATAAGAGCAGTTAGTTTGTTTTTTTTGCCCACTTAAAATGTATTGTGTCCATTTAACTATGCCATCCTATGTATTCCTTATGGAGTAAAATCATATCCAAAATAAAAAATTTCCACCAGCGAATCTAGACTAACAATTATTTTGTGATTAAATCTCAACTAAACTCACATTTTTAGGCATTTTTACTCTTTGGTATCTTTTATTTCAACCCAACCGTTTTCGATATACAGACTACCAACCCCCCAATGCATTTTAAAGGGGGGAAAATCAAACTTTAACTGCTCATACCTCGTTAACCATCAGGTTGAGGAAAAAATGGAAAGAATTAAATGGAAAAGTTCCTAAAATTAAGCGTAAAATTCATAAATGTCATAAAATATAGGGTGTTCCATAAGCAAAATCAAAGATGTCCGCCATATTGGAAAATGGCGGCCATATTTTTAAATTTTGAAGTGACTCCTAAAAGCAACGTTAAAATAAAGGGAAGTCCTCCATAAGAAGTTCTTTGTCAGATATATAATAAAAAAGTTAGCTATTGGTTCACTTTAGATGAGACACCCGGTAGTGCCCGTCTACAAACTTGTAGGTAGCCGGATTGATCCCGAGAAAAGTTAGCAGCTTTTTGAAGGGTTGTTTCTGGAGCCAGCTGCCATTGGTTGTTGGGCTATTAAAATACAATCCTGTTTAAGGAACGTGCCAACCTCAGTCAGTAATAAGGCTACAAGATCGCGCCATTATCATCATGATCATCACACTCATCCTTCACTCATATTCAGGGTAACATCCTCCATGAGGTACCTGTCTTATTAAGAATGATTAAGAAATGAATGAAAAAATGAATGGTTATACAAAAGGATGTATTTTACCATTTTGATGGGGGGGGGAGGCAAGATTTTCAGACATTTACTCTATAGCTCAATAAATTTAAACCGCCCCTACCCCTTAAAAATTTGTACAAGAATCGAAAATTGAGTTTTTATCGAAAATGGTTGGTAAATGATGGCCGCGAAATGTCTGACAGATTTACCGACAGCTTAGAGGTTTAACGCACGATACCATAAACAGATTTACGACCACGGAGTACGTCCGATATGATACAACCGAGATTATTGCCCATAAGAATAACCATGAAATTTTATTAGGTACCGCAAGAAATTTGCCGATCGCTGAAAATCTTATATTTGGTTTGTTTTCAAAAACAACAAACATTTTTCGGCTGCAAATAGTCGATCAAGGTAGGCCGGAGACACACTGGGCGTTATTTCATCGCGCGACAATTTTTCCGCCGCCGCCGACGAAATCGGCGTTCATACACACGTGCTGGCAGTAAAAAAACGCCACGGAAAAAATATCGCCAATCATGGTACCATTTTAATTTTGAGAGGCGACTGTGGGTGTTTACCAAATGCATTTTACCATATGACGATCATAGAACTCCTGACGTCATCAACACGGTACAATGTTTAGAGTGTCTTGCCGTCTGACCATAGCGGCGGTAAAAAATCCGCCAAATAAGTACGCTCCCATAGTCCCATTTAATTGCATACGCCACTGTGATGACAAAGCGGGAAAAAATCCGCTTTTGAGTCGCGGCAAAACGACCGCCGCGTCCATTTAAATCAATGCACTACGGGCGAGCGGCATTTTTACCGCGACGCCGCGACGTTAGAAAACAAATCTAGAAAATTCATTATCTAGAAAATGAATCGTTAGAAATGTAGATCGGGATTTGTTTGTTACGTCCATCCACACCCCACGAAACTATATTTTGCCCTAGTCTTTTTTTACCTTTTTCACTTTTTGAGGAGCCAGCAGGTGAAGAAGCCATTTTTTACTGATGAAACTACCTAAAAAGAACGTTTAGTATTGTAAAAAAATGTGTGCAAAGTGTACTAATAACATGGGTTGTCCAATAAATCATTACTGTTTTCAACAAAAAAACAATTTTTTTATTGCTTTAAGTGGTAGGCTTCGAAACAATAACCAAATAAATACATTGCAGTACTCACAGCAATCCTTTTTAATTGCAAATAGATATGCAGAATATTATTCCAATGATGTGTTATTATTTATAACCGTGCCATGACGAGCGCACTTGTATTTTGAACGAAATTTTTGGCCCGTAAACAGCGGTTTTTAGTAAACGTTTACAAAATTAACAATAGCACCTAAATTATTAATGATAAAATTATGAACCAATATGAATGAATTAATAATATACCTAATATTACTCTATACAAATTTGAGAAAGTTTGCTCCAACAGTTTTTGTAAAATAAATGTTTAAACTTCACTTTTAGTGCGGACCTTCAGAAAACCGGTACTTTTCATGGTTTTTATTATATAAAACTTTTCCGCTAGACCGAAAATTTTAAAATTGTTATAATATAAAATGTATTTAACAAAGCTTCAGTTAAACATTTATTTCAGTAAAATCGGATGATTCATTCTAGAGTTATATGGGTTTAAATTCGAGTGCATATCTTTTTATCTTCGACAGTAATTAGAAGTGAAACTATTTTATTGGAAGTTCAGCTTGATAAGGCCAGTGAAACTGGCGGTAAATTGCGATCTTAGTCTTAAATGTCAACAAACATCTGGAAAATGGCTAGAATAGCAAAAGAACGTCACTGACACCTCTGACTGCTGGCGGTGTACCCCCTCCACAGGCGGCATATCCATCAGAGCCTAGTCGCAGCCTCCGATCTCCCATCCACTGCTGGATCCAGCACGACCCCGGTAACGAAGCTTTGGTTGCATGAAGAATATTGGAATCGCGATATATCCACCAGTTTTGTCGAAATGAGAATCAAAACATAATTTTCGATAGTTTAGGCGGGAACGCGCCAAAGTCAGACAGCACCAACTCTGGACTGTTTTTCCGTCCTGAGTTGGCGCTGTTCGACTTTGACGTTTCTGTGCAAAAATGAAACAGTCCGGGTTTGGCACCTGACGCTCCCAACGAATCAGGACTGTTTCAAAACAGTCCTGAGTTGGCGCCGTGCGACTTTGATGTTTCTGTGCAAAAATGAAACAGTCCGAGTTTGGCACCTGACGCTCCCGACGAATCGGGACTGTTTCAAAACAGTCCGGGTTTGGCGCCTCGCGCACAAACTGAACTAAGCACTTTTGGCCACATCCCGATTTATGTCATTGACTGTACTCTCCGCCATATTAGCCACACCCCCAAATTCTATTGGTTGTTTTATGAGAATCCCGCTCCTCCGTCAAGGGATATTTGAAACAGAACAGCTGGATACGTTTACACGATATTTTCTTAACTGTGGTGAACGTTGTCGTGATTTTTCTTGTTTATGAAGTGGCAGTTTTTTAATCGATTTCGTACAATGAGTGATTTAATGTAAACCTATTTTTAGATCCACCAGTAATCCGGTTTACAAAGACCAAGTTAGATAACAGGGTTTTTAATATATTCCTGAGTAATATTTAGGGCATTTTATTATGTAAAACAATTGACTGTCCCTGTATTTGATCACAATCGTTTTACAGAAAAATATACTTACTGAGCACAGATAATTTGATCAAAGTCATTTTAATCAACACTAATCAATTGCCTTCTTTTACTCTTTACCATGAATTATAAAACTGTTTAAACGGGCCACATTTGAAATCTACCAAGGACATGGAGTAGTTAAAACACATTTAATTACTTAGAAGCATCATTTTTGTTAACTCTTGAGTTTAGTAAATGTTTTATGCGGCATATCTTAAGAATAAGGAGGTGACTTACGGGAAAGTCTGAAAATTCTGAAACCATTTTATATTTTTACTACAAATTAACCAGAATTTAGAATAATTGTTTTTCCATAACCACCCCTTATTAAAAAGGAACTTAAGACTTTTTGAGTTGAATGGCAGGTAAGAACTCAAATATTTCCGGGGAAACCTGGAAATTCATAGGTAACTTCGGAAAGTGTTTGGGCCGTTCCAAGTGATAGAATTAGTTTGTGCTTGTTGATTGTCGTGTCCGTTCTCAGTACCTGTGAACGACCTTTCTAATAATCAACATTCAATGAGTTATATTATTAACTATAATATAACCTAAAGTGATTAGGTGGGTTGGAATTGAAAATTGTGTTAATTAAGGTGAGGCTATACATACACGTCACATCACATCACGTCAAGTCCATTTTCTAAGTGAATGGAACCTGTGAAATCAAATGGAACCAGCTATACATACACGCTACGACCCGACTCAAAAGCTCTGAAGAGAATACACGGCCGAATTGGCCGAATGGGGACGCGAAGTTAAATTAATACAATCTGATAATTCAAAATCACATTATTGGCCCATTAATGACTAATATTAAAATTCTGCCTAACTCATATTTAATTACAGAAGGTAAAAAATAAAACACAATTAAAATTCTTGAGATTTTAAAATTAATTTTTAATAAATTACGTAGAATATTTAGTTCAAAAGGAAATTAATTACATTATTCAACAATGAGTGCAGAAAAACCAATTATGATCGAGAAGAGGGTTGGATTAAACGTAAAATTATTCTTAAATGATATACAATCTGATAATTTAAAATCGCAATACTAGCCCATTGTCATCGTCCCCTTTACAGTGAGCCAATGAGAACAAAGGGGAGGAGCCCGGTACAGTAAGGTTCAAAAACAAAATCGTCCGGGTTTGGCGCCGTGACTTTGTCGTTTGTGGTCAGAAATGAAACTGTCCGGGTTTGGCACCTGAAGCTCCCGACGAATCAGGACTGTTTCAAAACAGTCCTGAGTTGGCGCCGTCCGACTTTGACGTTTCTGTACAAAAATGAAACAGTCCGGTTTTGGTACCTGACGCTCCCGTGAAATCGGGACTGTTTCAAAACAGTCCGGGTTTGGCGCTGTCCGACTTTGGCGCTGTCCGACTTTGGCGCTGTCCGACTTTGGCGTTTTGGAAATTTTAAACAGTCTGGATTTGGCGTTGTCCGACTTTGGTAGCGTCCCGTTTAGGCCTAATAAATTATGAACCCACCCCCGTGCGTGATTTGTGTGTTAGCGTGATTTGTGCTAGGCCTATGAAAAAACACATATCTGAACAATAGGGTTTTCTATTATAAAAGGACCTGAGAGTGAATTCTTTATCTAGGAACAATATTTCAGAAACAGACTGAATAGACTGTAGAATATCCGTATCTATAGGAACCATACGAAGTCTCCAGTAACCTCGTTTTGTAAAAAAAGGAGTGTCTAGTATGTAGATATACAGCACATATAAAAATATTGGAAAAACGACAAAGTGCAATAATGTAATGTAGTGTAATGTAACCTTCTTTATTACCGTTGGACAATACAAGTAATGCACAGAGCATACGTCATTAGATTAAATAAAACTACAATGTAATGGATCTGTTATTCTGTTAATAGGTTTAAAATTATAAGAATGTTTTTTTTTACACTGTTAATATAGGAATAGGCCAACATATTATTTTTTTTTACACAATAAAAATATACGAATTATCTGTTTCATTGATCATTTTACAAAAATATTTTTTATTATCTGATTTTTGATGACTTTTTTTAAGTATACTTGACTGTTTGAAACTTTATCCAGCATTCAGCCAGTCTACTTTCGATAAATTATAACATAAATAAGCTGTCATAACATTTGGTTAGGTCAAGTTTTAGGATATAATATCAAGTTCTAAAACAATCGTGTAAAAAACAATTAATTATTTAAAAAGTAATTCATTTGAACGTGAGCTTACTTGGGAATAAATATTTTATATAATTGTTGAATTGCTTAATTATTTTAATTACTTTAATTTTGCGCGACGGAAAATTATAACAGCGCGATCGGGCCAAGTCGTGGATGAGAGCGGTTTGTCAGCGGGAGAGCGGGGGGAGCGGTTGGCTACTACGCCTCCCCCCCTCCCGTGCCGTGCGGCGCCGCTGCTGGGCCACTGTGAGCTGTCGACCAACCGCTCACAACAGCTTCCAAGCCTCACCACTTGGAGCGCCACTCCATAACGGCTTTCTCGGTGTAGTTCAAGTAAAATTTCGCTAGAGTCGCTGGTGTGCATACAAAACTGCCAGCGACAGGTTTTATAATGGCGGTGAAACGTCTCCTTATACATTCAAAGTCAATGACAATACTTTCTCCATATACTATGTATAGGGGGGAGAAAGTAAAAATGTAAATCAAACATAGCTGCCATTTTCCAAGACGACAGTGATAGCTCACTGAACCGAAGTATAATTAATTACTTGGGTTTTGAATCAGGATGTCTAGTTACTGTACACAACTTCCAGGAAAATATTTTTGCTTGTAATGTTTTCCTTTTTAACATATTTTTTACCTATCTTCAACGGACTATACCGTGTTAAAATAGGTTTGGTAACACAAGTATCTGACTAAGAATTCAAATTTACTTCAGTTATAAGGCTATATGTATTTGCACTGATATTGCAGAAAAATTGCAGTAGTGACTGCAGCAAATTTTACTTTACACTAAATTATTTGTGTTGTCATAAAATTGTAGCCTACATCTTTGCTAATTTAATTAAATTTATATCTTTTTTATCCCTTCTTTATTTTTTATTAAATTCTTAATTTTAAGTAATAATAAAAAAAAGATTATGTATTATTAAATTTATAAAATGTATATATTTAGAAAACAACTGAACTTTAAAAATTAATCTTATCTGAAAACATTTTCTTAAAATTTTAATCTAGATATTTCATATACATGACTACATTTTTGAACTAATACAGCTTTTTTTTATTAAATTCTTAATTTTAAGTAATAATAAAAAAAAGATTATGTATTATTAAATTTATAAAATGTATATATTTAGAAAACAATTGAACTTTAAAAATTAATCTTATCTGAAAACATTTTCTTAAAATTTTAATCTAGATATTTCACATACATGACTACATTTTTGAACTAATACAGCTTTTTATATAATTATTGTTATTGTACTTTATTTTATTCTAGTTTTTTCGTAATTTATTCCTAAGTTTAATTACCTGTCAGGTATAATTAAGGGATTTGGACAACAGTCACCGTTTTGGAATCCACAGCAATGTTCGTTGTCGTTGCAAAATTTTGTAAAAACATTTGTACCGCAAATTTGGAAACCTGCAAACACAACAAGTTTACGATTTTACATATAGGAAATGGAATAAGAGAAAGATGAATACAGTTTGTCCATTTTTTCTTAAGCTCTAAGAACTGTTTACACCTGAAGCAGTTGGAGTGGAGTGAATGTCAACAGACCACCACGGTTGTTCCCCAAAGTCAACAATGTTTGACAGCTCCAGCAACGGAGTAGGCCATAGCTCCAAGATAAAATGAATGAACTGAAATCTACAGCAACAAATATCATTTAGTTGGCACCAGCTTATGAAAGTAATGAACTAAGGAAAAGTAAATCAAGTTATAAAATTGTGAAGGTGATGTTTTATACGTCTTCCATCCTAACACATGTTTACACTAGGTTGTTTGCCAGCGCTGACGAACTGCTGTTGTAAAGAAGCTGCTACCATCAGCTGGGTGTGAGTACGAAATTTAATAATAACATACATTAAAGAATGTTCTGAAAAAATTGCGATGGAGAATCAATTCACCTTTGTAATATCTGCAGGCAAATGAGAAATGCATTAAAATAATTATTCTATAAATAAATTCTAGCCTTAAAATCTAGACATATTGGGACCTAAGCATCTTTTTTCTGAAAAATCACCCAGATGCTTTTTTCTTATTCAAAGGGAAAAGAGGATGTTTAAGGAAAAGAGGACGTATGGTAGCCGCACGATTTGAGATGTAAGAAATATTGTTAGGCTCTACTGTATTTTGAAGTTTATGACTGAAGCAACTTTCTCGCACAATCGTAATCCAAACTATTTCAATCAACATTGGTTAAGGGCAGTTTCTTATAGCAAGGGTCAAGATAAACCAAAATGAATTTTTGAAAAAATATTTTTCAGATGTTTTATCTTATTTATTTGCAGTTGACAACCATAGAACAGAACCATAGACATAGAAATCTTGTGGTGTCGAGTTGCTTCAGTGTGCAACCGGCTTCTGCTGCTAGGTCAATACTAATAACATCTAAGCCTAATAATACACCAAAGGTGTAATCTACAACTAATAGGCCTATGAATTAATTACTGCCATGAAAAAAGGTTTACCAAAATGAATCAATGGAAAAATCAAATACATATACTATAAAAATAAATCAATATTAGTTTTCCTTCAACAAGTATAACTAATAAAGTGAAAATGAAACATAATTAAAAAGTACTAGGTGGTAATAGCAGTACCGTTCATTTACCACTAATGGTGATAGCACAATGTTAATGTGATAACAGCTTGTTATCAATCATGTACAGTCTGTCTTGGAAAGCTGAGCTCCTCACTTTCAATCAAAACGTCTAGATGATTCCTTTCTGTAGCTATACCACCAGATGTTTCTCAAGTAAAAAAGGTACATAGAGCTATTGAGCTAGTAAATTAAACTACAGCTTTCTCTAGTAAGAGTCTGAGCAATGAACACATTTAAAATACAAACCAAATTATCATTTTGTAAAATAAATTAAGAACAAAGTTTTAAATCAATGATTTGTTAATTGGACTATAGTAATGGTGATATTATAGGACCACAAAGAAAAAGCTAACAATTGATTACCGTACAGTAGGCCTACATGATTATTGTTTATTAACGGTTTGTAGGGACAAAAGCCTATAAAAAATAAGTTACTAATGCTAAAAACATAAGGACCGCTCCAAGGGTGGGGTGAACGGGTGGTTGCCCCGGATGCCGCGGCTAGGGGGGGGGGGGGGGAATATATCGTCAACGGCCAACGTGTTATAGGGCACAAATATTTCACAGGTAAGAACCGAAATAATTTAATCAAATTGATATTTTCAAAAAATAAGGAGTTCAATAACTTTATTTCTGTTCATAAGTTATGACTGGAGCACCATAAAGTAAGTCTTAGATGAGTACCTATATTCTTATTCATGGTAACTATTGAAACATGTCACTCATCTCGTAAATCATAATGGTATTGTTTTACTAAATGTGTAGACTGAGGCCCCCTTGCCATATACTATATACGTTATTGGATTTTTTAGGAGGCTATTTTCATTAAGTCAGTGCTTTTGGCGTAGAGGTTGTGATGATTACGATGGTAAATGTCACTCTGAATCATTAGACCAGGCCCCCATTTCAAAACAGTCTTTACAAGTAAACCTCTAAAGACCGTTACAAGTAAACCTGTCATGACTTGATACAGTAATGACTCTGAATCAAGTCATAATCAGCTACCAGAGCTTGATCATAGCTTTTGATCATAGTGTTTGTCTTTGTAAACACTATGATCAAAAATATTGGTGAATGTTAGTTTAAAAAATATCAAAATCAATATCACTAATCTAGCAGCAACTTTTTGAAGCAGGGGCCAGGACCTGATTCCAAAACAATAATGGTAAATTAATTGTACAGTATTTTCTATTATCAAAAGTCAAGAAATATAAAAAGTTTACTTTTGGACAAGTGGCCAAACGTCACTTGCTGCTGGTGGTCCACAGGCATAGTTTTTTTTAACTAAATTTCAACTTTCATTTATGGCATTTCAACGAAAATTCAACAAAACTCTAAATTGAATCGAACTTTCAAAATAATGCACAACTATGGTTAACTAACTGCGATGAATAAATACTTCTCAAAAAATCCCATAACTGGAACTTTTCTTATAATGCAAGAAGAAGCGGTTAAAAATATATTCTACAAGTTCCTTAAGTACGGGCGTTATTAAATTTTTTGTTCACAGACTTGTAAGTTTTTGCTCACACTATTACTTCCGAAATACCCCCGTTGCAGCAGCCCTGTATACTCAATGAATTTCAAATGCAAAAGAACATAGCTCAAGCCAACATAGCGAGATTTGACATGTTTTTGTAAGCTCTCCATAAGAGTAACATGGAGAGTGAGTATATAGGTTTGCTGCCACGAGAATGTAAATATCGAGGGTTTTAGACTATTAAACATTAGATCTCATCTAGATGAAGCCACAAACCAAGTTTAATCAAGATATTTTGATAAATAAGCAAGATAGAATTTTACTTATTTCCTATAAGGTTAACATTGGGACAACGTACTGTGTTTACCACTTTCAATATCTCGGTAACCAATGGACATAGAGCAGTGATTTAAATTACTTAATTGTTTGTTTGTTTTTTTGAGCTTAATTCAATGGTGCGAACAAAAATTGGTTAGGCCTTAATTTTATTCTTCTATGTAAAAAACTAAAAAAAAAAATCATTTTTGGGGGGATTTATCCCTCTTTCCCCCCCCCATGGTCCGATCGGGCTGGTTCACGAACTCGTCCGAGTGATTACCACTCATTCATTCATTTCGAAGGGCGGACCGTAGTCCCATGGCGCTTCAGCTGCGAGGGCTTGTTGCGCACCCTTTTACCTAGAAAGAGGTGTTTTTAGGGACTGCCAAGGTCCATGTCCCTGATGAATTTCTGCAGCTTACCAACAAGCTCCTCTTGAGGGAGCTTGTGATTACCACTTTACTTACACGTCTGTACCAAATTTCATGAAGATCGGACCATATTAACGGCCGCTACCATGTTAACAGACAGATACAGTAGAGTCCCGCAAACCCAAACTTCGATAACCTGGAATTCTGGATAACTCGAAAAGCCTGCCAGAGCAATAAAGTGCATTGAGATTCAAGGCCAGAGCACGGTGTGACACATTTAAAACAGTTTTAGTTTTTTTTTAGGTTTCTTTTTATAACTAATATAGTTTTTATATTTTTTACTATACAATAAATAAATGATTTCTTATAGAAATAACAGAAACTATTCTTATTTTTTCTTATTTTTACTCATTTCTCGATAACTCGAAATTTTCACAAACCCGGAGACCGTTCAGTCCACATTAGTCCGGGTTTGTGGGACTCTACTGTATATAGATATACCGGGTGTCCCATAATAGTCCCCCCCCTAACTTTTTCCTATATTTTTCAAATATCAATTCCACACCACCCCCAAACATTATTGGGTAGCTAATACTTCATTTTAAGGGGGTACCCAATTTTGGCCGCCATCTTGGATCCGCCATATTGGATCCAAAACAATTTTTTCAAATGTAAAAGTGGTGTTGTGACCCATCATTTCGAATTAGATTTTTTCACTGATTACAATGCCGCAATCCGTTTTTTAATATCTCAATTGGTTCTCAAGATATGGGTACTTTTATTTAATTTATTTTCAACCAATTTAAATGTTACAAATTGATAAAACAGGCTTATAACCACAAAATAATGCTAGATAGTGACATATAACCACCATCAGTCATTGTTGAGAGATTTACACTTAACATTCACCAATGTAAATTTTCCGGCCGCCATCTTGGATCCGCCATTTTGAAATGAGGTAAGTTATTTCAAATATGAAGTTGGTACTGTGACCCATCATTTCAAACTAGTTTTTTACGCCGAATTCAATGCCGCAACCCGTTTTTAATTATAGTGTTTGGTTTTCAAGATATTGACATTTTTCCAATAAAAATCTCAAAAAATATTAATTTTTCAAAAACTAAGTTTTACAGCTGAAAACGGGTTGCAGCATTGAATTCGGCGTAAAAAACTAGTTTGAAATGATGGGTCACAGTACCAACTTCATATTTGAAATAACCTACCTCATTTCAAAATGGCGGATCCAAGATGGCGGCCGAAAAATTTACATTGGTGAATGTTAAGTGTAAATCTCTCAACAATGACTGATGGTGGTTATTCGTCACTATCTAGCATTATTTTGTGGTCATAAGCCTGTTTTATCAATTTGTAACGTTTAAAATGGTTGAAAATAAATTAAATAAAAGTACCCATATCTTGAGAACCAATTGAGATATTAAAAAACGGATTGCAGCATTGTAATCAGTGAAAAAATCTAATTCAAAATGATGGGTCACACCACCACTTTTACATTTGAAAAAATTATTTTGTATCCAATATGGCGGATCCAAGATGGCGGCCAAAATTGGGTACCCCCTCAAAATGAAGTATTAGCTACTCAATAATGTTTGGGGGTGGTGTGGAATTGATATTTGAAAAAATATAGGAAAAAGTTAGGGGGGGGGACTATTATGGGACACCCGGTATATACAGGGTGAGTCAGACCACCCGTCCACCTATTGTAGCGGGAGAACGGTTTAACATAGAAACGTCAAATAAAATTATTCCCCACTAATTTGCATATGAAGAATTCATTAAAAATATTTTCATCGCGATTCATGTACAGGGTGTTCCAGAAATGAAGGTCATGGGTTCGAATCTCAACATTTTATTAAGTAAACCTATAGAAAATATTATATCATTTTAAAGGTCTTGTTAAAAGAAAGATTTTGGTGAAAACAGAACTAAATTATCTCAAGCCGTTTCAAAATGGCGGCCATTTTTGTGAAAATTTTCTATATTTACGGAAACCCCTGTATTTCCCATTCTACTCAACATTTTTCAGTTCTCATTCAAAATTCCTAATCCTTGGTAACTCAGGTTTACTATGATATGTCACATAATAACATTAAAAATCTTTTTAAATTTTGAAAAAAAATTAATTTTTGAAAATGTTGGCAGCCCTGAAAATAAAAAAATCAAATAGCAACATATGCCAAAAAGCACATAATTTTAAAGGTCTTCAAAATTCCTACAACTTTGTAACTTACACAAGTATTCTATCATTTTTAGTTTTTTAGTTATGATCAAAAAACCCCACTTTCCCATATAAAGTGCATGTTATTTATGCAGTTTATAATAACCAAAGCGTACCCACAGACCGTTTGCTATGGACGTGCAAATAACATGCACTTCATATGGGAAAATTGGGTTTTTTGACCATAACTAAAAAACTAAAAATGATAGAATACTTGTGTAAGTTACAAAGGTGTAGGAATTTTGAAGACCTTTAAAATTATGTGCTTTTTGGCATATGTTGCTATTTGATTTTTTATTTTCAGTGCTGCCAACATTTACAAAAATTAATTTTTTTTCAAAATTAAAAAAAAAATTTAATGTTATCATGTGACATAACATAGCAAAGCTGAGTTACCAAGGATTAAGAATTTTGAATCAGAACTGAAAAATGTTAAGTAGTTTGGAAAATACAGGGGTTTCCGTAAATATCGAAAATTTTCACAAAAATGGCCGCCATTTTGAAACGGCTTGAGATAATTTAGTTCTGTTTTCACCAAAATCTTTCCTTTTACAAGACCTTTAAAATGATATAATATTTGTTATAGGTTTACTTAAAAAAATGTTGAGATTCGAACCCATGACCTTCATTTCTGGAACACCCTGTACATGAATCGCGATGAAAATATTTTTAATGAGTTCTTCATATGAAAATTAATGAGGAATAATTTTATTTGAAGTTTCTATGACAAACCGTTCTCCCGCTACAATAGGTGGACGGGTGGTCTGACTCACCCTGTATATAAATATATAAAAATTCGAACAAATGGTGTTTTTGCTTCTGGGGGCCCCAAAACGAAAAGTTATCATGGTCTGGGGCCTAGGTCTTACCATAAGTACTATGGTAATAGCTTCTTCCCTATGGGGGAAATTCGCTAATACAAATCTAATAGAAAACCATAACCTCATAAAAACATCGAAAATTTCTTATATTGCCTATACTTCACTCCCTTGTTGGTAATTTTTAATAGTGGTTTATAGTACCTGTAAAACCAGTTCTAAAATTGGGCCCAGATGATTGTTTGACGGATATATCTCTCTGACAGACGAATTGATAGAACGTACGTTTCCACTGTTTTGTCTGGTAAAGCGTACGGAATCAATTTGAAAAAATGTAGAGTACTGTTATAGCGAGATTGTGTTTATGCTATGAAACTAGTGAATTGGTAATTCAAAACATACAGTATAGCCTGGTAGTTTTACCCAAATGTATGGCTTAACCGCCGCAGCACGCTGTATGACAGTGGCTTCCGTATAATACCAAAGTACCAAGGCTTTCAAGCCATAATTATATTTTAGGCTTTGACCAATTACATTCCTCCGTTGATATAATTTTTAAAAAACAAATCTGAAACGGCCTGAACGCACTCTGTGCCGGTTTTGAACAGAACAAACTCAAACAGGCAAGTGAGGGAGGTGTTTTAGTCATTTTATAGATTAACTAGCTGATCAACACGGTTTTACCCGTGGAAAAACAGAAAATCTTCCTTGGTTTTATGATTTAATGTTAAGGTTGCCATGACAACTACATGAGCTTCCCTTAACATTGAAACTTAGATATATCATAGGGCGTAGCCCTGAGAGAACTTTTAAAAATCCGTTCTTAGTGGGTGCCTATGCCATGATAGGAACGTTCATGCAAAGTTTCAAGGTTCTAGGCCAAGTAGTTTGGGCTGTGCGATGATGGGTGAGTGGTATTTGACAAATATATAGTAGATAAATAATTATCTTCTATATTATACATATTATACAGCTGCATGTGTAACTGACTAATCTCATACAAACTGTTAGAGACTTCCTGATGAGCTGTAAATTTGAAATTTGGCATGAATATTCCATTTTGGTGCTCAAGCCACAGGAAAAATTGTCAAAACAAAACATTTCAACCTCTAACCCCCAAGGCGGGAAAACTTAACATTAAATACCCCCGTTGCAGCAGACCTGCATACTCAGCGAATTTCAAATGCAAAACAACATATTTTAATCCAACGTAGCGAGATTTGACATGTTTTTTGTAAGCCCCATAAGAATAACATGGGGAATGAGTATGCAGGTTTGCTGCTAAAGGTATGTTTAAACTGGTTGGTTTTAATTCAATATTTAGTAGATCTGAACTAGAAGAAGCCATTTACCAAGTTTTATCAAGATATGAGGAGAAATAAGCGAGATATAGAATATTACTTATTTCCCATAAGGTTAACATTGAGACAACGTACTGTGTTTACCACTTTCAATATCTCGGTAACCAATGGACATAGAGCAGTGATTCAAGATACTAAATTGTTTGTTTTTTTGAGCTGAATTCAATGGTGCCAACAAAAATTTGACAAATTTTTTTTCTATGTGAAAAACTCAAAAAACCCATTTTTGGGGGGGTTTACCCCCCTTTACCCCCCCATCCGGTGGTCTGATCGGGCTGGTTCACGAACTCGTCCGAGTAATTACCATTTTACACGTCTGTACCAAATTTCATTAAGATCGGACCATATTTGCGGCCGCTATCGTGTTAACAGACACATGTATATATATATATATATTTTTATATATATATATATATATATAGGGTGAAATAAAATTATTGTACTGAAAAGTCTTATTTTTACCTTAAAAAAAACGTCAAAACTAAACTGCTTGGAAATTAAACAACTTGTAAAGTCGAAATTGCCTTTTGTCTGCCTACATCTCATTGACAGGAACAGTCCCAGGAAACTTGTATGTGATTTGTCTATTTTTATACAGGGTTTCTGGGGTTGGCAGCACCCCTGCAATTTCAAAAATAGTCAGGCAGGACAATTGTGAACACTGTTCACAATTACCCCAAAATTAGGGTTCACTATTACCCCCACATAGTGAAATTTTGTGGGTAATTGTGAACTTGAAAAAAATAACAAAAAATAGGCTATAAGGATATAAGGAACAAAAACAGGAAGCATATAAGGATATACAGTGCTTGATTTGCGGCGGAACGGCGTTCCGGGACCTCTTTCTGCAGTAAGAGTCGATCCTGTGTAATCGGCCGGAGTATTTTTTGCAAGAGACAATCGCGTGTAATCGGCCGGAGAATTTGCCGCAAAAGACGATCGCGTATGATCGGCCGGAGAATTCGCCGCACAAGATAATCGCGAGTAATCGGCCAGAGAATTTGCCGCAAAAGACGATCGCCTATGATCGGTCGAAGAATTTGCCGCAAAAGACGATCATGTACGATCGGTCGGAGAATTCGCTATACGAGAGGATTATGTGTAACCGGCCGGAGTACCGAAAATAACGATCGCTTAAAATGTTCGGAAATTACGCGCGGAATTTCGGCCTGAAATTAGTGCTCTCTCTTTATCACTTTTATCACTTTATCACTTTAATAAGACAGGTACCTCATGGAGGACGTTACCCTGAATATGAGTGAAGGATGAGTGTGATGATCGTGATGATAGTGGCGCGATCTTGTATCCTTGTTACTGACTAAGGTGGCATGTTCCTTAGACAGGATTGTTGTTAATTAATAGCCCAACAACCAATGGCAGCTGGCTCCAGAATCAACCCTTCAAAAAGCTACTAACTTTTCTCGGGATCGATCCGGCTACCTACAAGTTTGTAGGCGGGCACTACAACCACTACACCAACCAGCCCTGAAACTAATGCACTTTTTTCTTGAGCTAAGCTGAATCATGAAAACGCCAAAAAGACCTGAATACTCTCACAAGGTGTCATAAAAACTAGAATCTTTTAGACAATTTATTTTTAGTAAAATAATGCTTTGTTAGTTTTTAATGTACTTATAAAAAAATTGAGTCGAATAAAATGTGACTTTTAAATCGACCTAATTAATTACATAGCCAAACAATACTTTATTAATGGAAGAAATGATAAAGGGGGGGGGGGGGGTTATGTACAAATTGTCAAATTACAGTTCCGGTACCTCAATTTTTACAAATCAAGCACTGAGGATATATACTGCATTCTACAGTACCTAGAATATCTTTTTATGCGGTAGATATCTGACGCAGGTGAGAGTAAGAAAAAGATGTGACGTCATGGTAGTCGAACACTTGAAAGAAGGTTCAGCAAGTTTAAGTGCAAATCTCGTGAAACTACGCCAAATCTCGTGAGATTTTTCATTACTAGAATGAAACATAGTCATCATTTGTTGACAAATAAATACTTAACAACCTTGAAATAAAAGGTGAGTTAGAAGCTTAAGAAACATGTTAGGATAGCCTAATAATAAATCAGCTATCTGTGGTTGGTGCTAATTTGGCTTGCAGTGAGACTTGCTAGTGCGTCGACTTGCAAAAGAACTTGGCGCAATAATTAGTGTAAAAGTCCTGTCGCTCTGGTGCGCACCACCGACCAGCAGAACGCTTTCTGATTGGCTGGTCTACTGTGCCTATTGTTTATGATACTTACCGTATAGATGTTCAAGTTACTGTGCTGCATTCTACATTTAATGGTCATTAATAACTACTGGTTTCCATGTTGAAAGGACTTACATTTTTCACACAAAAAATAATTGTAAGTCCACATGACATGTTCGTCAACAAAACGCAAGATTTTTTAAATCCATGTAAAAAAATTTTCAAGTGGTCCTTAACTGTCAGAATTTTGATCCTGAACAAAGAACAAACCAAATTTACATAAAACATTGATTTATACTCAAAATAACAGTCATCTAAGAAATTACGGCCATCATTCACAATTCCCCCAGTTCACATTTAGGCCTACCCACATTCACCCTAAGGCCTTTCTGACAAATTGGTACAAGTTCCGCAGAAGGAGCACACCCGCTCTATTTAATCGAATGGATGTATAGATATATTGAATTTTTTAGTAGCTAATCGGTGTTAAATTGGTGGTACCCATTCTGGTGATGCCCACGGCGCCAGGCCCACTCAGGGCCGACTGCTGCAGCCCGTGGTGCCTTCAGCATCACGGTGCCACGGCTGCAGCAGCAGCCAAGCTCTTAGAGATAGGAAATTTGTAGTCGGACTAAAGTGCCAATGGGGGAAAATTGCAGCCAGGCAAAAACACTTTGTCGGCTATTGTAAAACGGCGCTAACCACTAAGAAACGACAGTGAATAATACAACCTATCTTATTGCAGGCCGGGATAGACGTGTTTAATCGCCTGTGACACCCGTCGCATAAAGAAAAGGGAAAATAGTTAGGACATCGCCATAGATAAGATGAACAAAGAAGACGTTCATTCGGCCGTTTTGTTTCGGCGGAGTGAGTAACACAAATAATATAGACACTAAACGTTTTATAGCAAGACAGTCAATCGCAGGAAAGGAATACCAACGGTCACATATGATTGGCTGATCCACTTTTGTGTATATCGATATATCGTTCGTTTACACACGTTGGCACTCGATTGTTCCCCACCCAATAACCCCAGTTCCCACCGACTCCCCTAGATAGTTATGCAAAAGAAATTGGTTAAATATCGATTGCTCGGTGATAAGTCGATATATCGCTCGTATGGATGCTTGACTATCGATTGTTCCCCACCCAACAACCCTGGTTCCCACCGTGTCCCTAGATATGAGGCAAAGCGTGCCCCTTCTGCGGAACTACGATAGCCGACAAATTTTGGAAATATTTTAGTTTTAGGTATCCTAGCACCTGCAGCCACAGAGAAGAATCTAACAGAGGTCGCTTTAAAATGGGTCTTCTGTTGCGCCCAAGTGCTTGATAGTTACAGTTAAATCCTGCTAAGTTACAATTAAGTTACTAGTTACCGTACATCCAGTTACTAGCTAGGCCTACAGTTAAATTAGGAGAGGGTAGCGATGGTGCTGCTCTCTCGCGGCATTAATGGTGAACTATCTTTTTATAGGCCTAAGTCCTCGACACCAGCGCTTGACACCAGCTGAGCGCAACATTACAAGATACCTTTGTTTGATTCTCCTCTGTGCCGCAGTGTAATTCTGCACATAATGGCGGTCATAGTTTACCAAAATTCCTATAGCTTTAGTATAGCACTGATCTAATACCGTCCAAGAAATAGGAATATAAAAAACTGCCCATCTGCTTAGTTAGGCTATTTGCAAGGCCTAAACGTTTTTGATGTGATAGGCGGTTTTGAAGCAGATAGGCGGTGTTGCTGAAATACCTTTTCTTCTCTCCTGAAAAATTTGGATTTGTCATTTAGGCAGTATTGTTTCTTCACCAAGAATATACTTTGCTGGCATAGGCCTAAGAATAAAATGCACTGTGCCCCTATGCAACACTTGTCTGCATTTTGATTAATTGGTTGTGATAACATTCTAAATTGCTCGTTTAAGTGATTCAAGTAAAATTTAAAATAATAAACTTAACTCACCATTAACACCGGGTGGAGTGTAAAACAGCACAATCGTCATGCAAAGTGCCAAGTTCGTGATAACAAGTGTCACACCCATAATTATTATTTCAATTAATTATACTCGGAAACACAATGAGTCATAAGTATGACGGTTGTTAAAGTTCACCATTACCTAGGCTCTTGACTCTAAAAATGTTATGGAACATTAATTCATTATTGACGACCAATACGCTTTGTTTGAATTGATAAGTTAACCGATGGATTCGGATCGGTTTCTGTTAGATTCGGGACAAACAACCGTGGGACAATCGATTAAAATCTAATAACAATCGAGTCATGCGGTAGTTGCAAACAACTCTTTCTGATTCGATTGGTTATCTGGATACGATTGAAAGTACTCGAATAGTTGAGATTGATTTGAGAAAGGTCGTATGTCATTAGTGCACTATTTCGGGTGAAATATTTCAGGCGAAACACAAAAACATCAATAAGAGTCGTATGCCACTAGTGCAAGTTGTTTCGCGAAATACTGTTCTGCGTAATTAATTCTTATTGTATTTAAAGTGACGGATAGAAAAAATACATAGATGTTTGCATAAGAGCACTTAATAAAAATTAATTTTTATTAATTTTTATTAAGTGCTTTTATGTAACTATTTATTCATTTTCTATCAATCACTTTAAATACAATATGAATTACGCAGTAAAGTATTTCGCGAAACAACTTGCACTAGTGGCATACGTACTTCACATTTCTGCAGATTACCGCGAAACAATTAATTAGTGAGGTAGGTTAGTATGAAAATATTAGGTTTCCGGGGGTTTCCGGCTACCACCATAAAACTTTGCATAATCTATGATCATGCATTTTGAAACTAAATTCAGCCCAGACCCCAAAAACTAGACATCTGATTTTCAAAATGGTAGCTGAAAATTGTTTTAAGAGACAAAAATTTAAACATAGACCATGGGCCGCCAATATGAAACCCTCCCCCTCATGAGAATTTTCGACACATATATTTTTTTGTTGCTACTGACATGTACTTTAAGGTTTTGCTTGTTTAACATGGGATCACTCTTGAAAAAAGCCCCCTCACTGCATTTTTACGTGCATTTTTTTGAAATATTGATTTGGGACCAACGCCTATCGTTGTTGGGTGGCTATTTTGACAGGATAATAATTTTCGGCCGCCATCTTGGATCTGCCATATTGGATATCAACTTAATTTTTAGTCCAGTCGCCAAATAGGAAAATAGGCATGAACCTTGAAGTAGGGTCCGACTCAAATTTTATGACTGATTCTAGTACTATTTGATGTACTGGACAAGAATATGGCGGATGCCAGACTGGCATCCTTGAGCAATTTTGAATATCGAAGGTCAAAGTTCAAAGGGCCGAAAATAGAGAAACAGATATTGAAAAAATATCTATTTGTGGTATCCAAACAAATATTATCAAAGGTATTGATTTTAAACCACCACCAATAGTTGCTGGGTGGTAAATACTTTATTTTGATTGGGTATTAATTTTCAGCCGCCATCTTGGATCCGCCATATTGGATACAAGTTAATTTTTTTTAATGTGAATGTGGTGTTGTGACACATCATTACAGTATAGATTTTCACGCTATTACAGTGCCGCAATCCGTTTTTGAAAATATTGTTTCGTTCTCAAGATATACTCAAATAATGATTCTTCCCTGTGCATTTCTTATGGGAGTTTCCAAATTAAACTATTTTTTTGTTTAGTTTTTCTTATATCTCCGGTTCTAATCGCATTATAATTTTCGTTTTGGTCTTAAAATATTCAGTGATTTAACGGCTTTAATTTGAAATATTGTCCATTTAAACAAGACCAGTTGGAGGTGAGTTACAAAGCAACATTGAACATAAAATTTGGATTTTTTAAAATTTACGTTTACTTAAAGGTTTATATCTCAGGCTCTAGGTAAGTCTAAATATTATGGTTGGTCTTAAAACACTCATCTGATCTTTGGCTTTCATTTAAGCAATTTCAACGTAAAAACCACTTTGCAAAAAGGGTTATGACTGTTTAAAGATAATGCGATCTTCAAAATTTAACTATTTTTGTCTTGTTTCTCATATATCCCCAGTTCCAATCACATTATAAAGTTCGTTTTGGTCTTAAAAATGCAGTAATTTAATGGCTTCAATTGTAAATATTAATCATATAACTACGATCAGTCTGAGATGAGTTACAAAGCAACATTGAACATAAGATTTAGATTTTTCAAAACTATTTTTACTTACAGAACATTTATATATCAGGTTCTAAGTAAGTCTCAATATTATTCTTAGTCTTAAAACACTCATCTAATCTTTGGCTTTCATTTGAGCCACTGATGACATAATCCGACTTTGGGAAAAAGAGTTAAGCGTATTCAAAGATCATATGACCTTCTAAATTGAAATATTTTTGTTTTGATTTTCTGATACCTCCCGTTCTAATCACATTTTTAAGTTCGTTTTGGTCTAAAATGAAAGATAGAGATCAGATAAGTGTTTTGAGACCGAACACAATGTTTAGATTTGCTTAGAACCTGAGCTATAAATCTTTAAGTAAAGATAAATTTTGAAAAATCGACATTTTATGTTAAATATTGCTTTGTAACTCACCTCCCACTGGTTGAAATTGAATAATTAATATTTCAAATTGAAGCCATTAAATCACTGAGTCTTTTAAGACCAAAACGAAATTTATAATGCGATTACAACCGGAGATATAAGAAAAACTAAACAAAAAAATAGTTTAGTTTGGAAACTCCCATAAGAAATGCACAGGGAAGAATCATTATTTGAGTATATCTTGAGAACGAAACAATATTTTCAAAAACGGATTGCGGCACTGTAATCAGCGTGAAAATCTATTCTGTAATGATGTGTCACAACACCACATTCACATTAAAAAATTAACTTGTATCCAATATGGCGGCTGAAAATTAATACCCAATCAAAATAAAGTATTTACCACCCAGCAACTATTGGTGGTGGTTTAAAATCAATACCTTTGAGAATATTTGTTTGAATACCACAAATACATATTTTTTCAATATCTGTTTCTCTATTTTCGGCCCTTTGAACTTTGACCTTCGATATTCAAAATTGCTCAAGGATGCCAGTCTGGCATCCACCATATTCTTGTTCAGTACATCAAATAGTACTAGAATCAGTCATAAAATTTGAGTCGGACCCTACTTCAAGGTGTCATGGCTTGGCGACTGGACTATTTTCAAATGTAAAGATGATGTTGTGACACATCATTATGAACTAGATTTTTACGTAATCCCTTTTTGAAAATATGCTTTCTTTAAAAAGATATGCACAAATAAAAATTGGTCCCTATACATTTCTTATGGATGTTTCGTATTTTCAATATTTTTTTATATTATTTTTCATACATCTTTGATTATAATTAAGATATGTAGTTCGTTTTGGTCTTAAAATATTCAGTGAAATACCGGCTTTAATTTGAGATATCAATTATCAACATCGGGCAAGTGAAAGATGAGCCATAAGGCTCAATGTTACAAAAAAATCAATATATATCAACCCAGAGACAAGTCCTGTATTTATAACAATTTATTTACCTTAGTTGGCCTGAAGGTCTTGTGAAGTTGTTTAACACAGGTTAAACACACAGACCACTACGAGGATGCCGGTCCCAGTGAAAATTTCTTCCAATATACGTCTAACTACTCTCCAGTCCAAGCCATCGTAGCCGCATCCTATCTTGGGGATAGCCAGTTTGTCAACTCCGAAATGAAGGAGCTTGTCCCGCAAGTCTACAAGACTGTTTCTCAACGCGTTATAAGAGGGTTTCGTGTTAGAGGTATTCTTAGTCACAAGATAGAATAGGTGTTGGCCATTATTCTCAAGATGGAGTGCCTTGCCAATGATGGGTCTTTGACGCTCGAGCTCCTTGATCCTTCCAAACTTTTTCCTGAAAACAGTAGCTATACCTCGGGACATTCTCAGATCTTTGGCCACACAGTGAGCTAAGGCATACTTCGTGTTGGCAACGAGAAGATGTCCTTATAAGCCATTCTTATCGCTCCATAGCGTTCCTCCTTCCCGCCTCCAGACATTCCATCCTCAAAATCCCGTCGGTTCCGTAGAGAGGTTCCTAACTTGTTGCTCTTCTTGCTTTCCGCGGTCTCCTTTGTATGGTGTTAGGCGGTTGAAATGGACTATTTTAGGTTTACCTCTTGGGAGCCTTTTAATCCGGTAGGCCACATCGTTTATTCGACTTAGAATGTCGTACGGTCCCTCCCACGAACACTGGAGCTTCGGTGAGTATCCGCGACGCCTTCGGAATTATGCAGCCAGGCAAGATCTCCTTTGGCTTGAATCCACCTTTATCGGCCTTAATGTCATACCTTTCCTTCATCCTGTCACTTGCACCAAGGATGTTGATGCGGACCTTCTCATGTATTTCATCCATCCGCTTTCTTAAGCTCGATATGTAGTCTTCACCTACCACTTGTTCATCAGGTGTAAACCCAAACTGTAGATCACATGGCAGACGAAGTTCATGGCCAAATATCACATTGACGGGCGTCTGTCCGGTGGTCTCATTTAAGGAGCTTCGATACGCAATAAGCAGGAACAAATGCAGGTATACTGATCCCAGTCTCTTTGATGTTCTGAGACAACTTTCGACAGGTACCTTCCTATCGTTCTATTCATGCGCTCCACCATGCATGCCATCGGACTGCGGATGAAGTGGCGTCGTTCTGGTCTTCCGGATAGGTATCCAGAAGTACTGGATAGTACTTCACACATCCTGGAAAACACAGCTGACTCAAAGTTCCTGCCTTGGTCAGAATGAAGCTCCAAAGGAACGCCAAATCTGCAGATAAGCTCCTTAACTAATACGTCCGCTACTGTGGTAGCTTCTTGGTTCTTGAGTGCATAGGCTTCTACCCATTTTCTGAAATATTCCATCGCAACCAAGATAAATTTGTTTCCTGCATCTGACATAGGAAATGGTCCGGATACATCGATGGCTATTCGCTCAAACGGAGACCCCACATTGTATTTCCTCATCGGTGCCTTCGGTCTCTTCATTGGGCCGTTTGATGCTGCGCACGTCACACACTGCCTGCACCAGTCCAACACGTCAGCCTTCTGATTGGTCCAGTAGAAGCGTTCGCGTACCTTCTCTAGCGTTCGATGTACTCCTAGGTGTCCTCCAGAAGATCCGTCATGGAGGTCTTTCAGCACCTCAGGCACCCTTTTCTTTGGGACTATTATCTGAAGCCTTCGGCGACCCCCTTCCTCCGACTCAATCAATCAATCAATCAATCAATCAATGCTTTATTACCAGAAAGACATGATACATGTATTGGTATGGTCACAAAAAATGCATGTTGGATCGGTACATAAGTCAGGTTGTGAAACTAAAAAGCAAAAACAAATACAACAGCATTAAATGTCAAGCAAAGTCATTAGAGAGGTCAGAGAGGACTTTAATGTAGTTAAAGAATGATATTCTGGGAGGGAATATCCAAAAACTCTTGTAAAGAGTAAAACGGGTTCAACAGAAGCCAGTTCATTACCTTAGACTTGAACTGTTTTATGGGAAGTTGAAGGATGTTGTTAGGCAGCTTATTTAAACATCTCAATCCCAATATTCTATAACTAGACCTGGATTTCTCGAGTCTGACAAAGGGCACATCTAGCCTATTTTTAGGCAATCGTGGGCAATCGTGCGCTTTAACACGCCGTTGTCGTCCAAAATCGAGGCCCACTGCGCCCAGTACGTCTTCACATTCTTTGACAACGGAGCAACGTCCTGCCATGATTGTCTTCCTTCTGCCAGCTTCCATTTCATTAGGTGTGTCAGGTCAGGGTCTTCACGCTGATCCTTTGACAGCTCTTCATTTTCCCATGCTTGGTTGACGACAGTTACACGGTTCAATATGCGCCTCTTTCCTCCTTCGATTCCGAGGAATTGGCTGTACACTTACTCCCGGAATGGCCCAGTTGTCCACAGTTCCGGCAGAGGATCTGCTTTCGTCTGGTTTTCAAAGTCTCTACGACCATCTTTACTAACTCATCAAGGCCAAGAGGAGTCGTAGTCTCGATCTCCACCGCTCGGACCCGTGCCTGCCCTCGCACTGACTGTCTGACGGCCTCAAATTCCAATGCTTGCGCATCACTAAGAGTTTTTGGCCTGGCAAGCTTCACAGCCTGCTGAGTCTCAGGATCTCGCAGTCCGTCCAAGAATTTATCCACTGATAAGCTCTCGTAGACATCGTCCGGAACCGATGGATAAGCGTTTCTTACCAGGCGAGCAATATCAGCCTCAAATTCTTTAAGCGACTCACTGGGTCTCTGACTCCTGTTCCTTATCTGTGACCGGTAGAGCTGGTCCATAGGCCGATGCCCGAACCGCATTTCCAGTTTGCTAACAAGCTCTTTATAACTATGCCGCTCCGACAATGGCATGGCCTGCAGGACTGCTAATGCATCGCCCCGTAGAGACAAGCATAGAATAGAAGCCTTAGTCGCCTCGGACAACTGATGAAACATAGCCGCCGTCTCGAAGAGGGTCATGTAGTCCTCCCAGGGGGTTTTACCATCAAAGACAGGAACGACGTTGTGTGGGTTCATGTTGTAACAGTTAACGGCGTCTTGAAGTCTTCACCGGTGCCTGCCTGCCGAGATTCAGCAGTATGGATAGGGCTGGTCGATGATGTAGACACGAGGCTTCCCGATGTGTCCATATTTTTGACAATGTCGATTGCTTTGTGCTTAGACAATAAAGAGATTATTATTATTATTATTATTATTATTATTTTTTTTTTTTTTTACGTAGGAGGAACGCTTTATGCGCGAACTCAAGGAACAGTGTGGGACTCACTCTCAGATGTTGGTCGAGGTGTACCCACTAAACCTCCTACGGAGCTGCGGGGAAAACCAGGCCGGAACCCTTATCGGACAACTTCAGCACTGGTCCGCGTGTCTTGCGCCCTGACGGGTCAAGTCACTGTTTCAGGATACTTAGAGGTCACCTAAGCATCCATCATCTCGCTTCCGCCGAAGTACGGATTGCACGAAAAGCGCAATCGCTCTCCAGGATTCTTCGTTGCGAAGCATTGCTCCCACAACGACGTCCGGGGATAGATCGCCGACTGCAGAAACAAGCCTCCTCCTATCTTCAGCGAAACGTCTGCACCGGAAAAAGGTATGATGAGTATCATCCACCTCCTCCGGGCAGTACCTACACTGAGGTGACCTCACCTTTCCCATGCGAAAAAGGTAATCCCTGAAGTAGCCATGACCCGTCAGGAATTGACACAAGAAGAAATCAATTTCCCCAAAGGTACGGCTCAACCACGGGCTGATGTCTCGAATGAGACGAAATGTCCATCGCCCTTCTGATCCGTCGTTCCACCGCTCCTGCCAGGCCCGCAGAGTGACGAGTCTCGCTTCCTCAGCAGCTTGGTCTCTGCCGAGATCCGGAGCGCGGCGAAAGATGTTCTGCCTCTCAACGGCGAGCAAATCGAGGGGAATCACTCCAGCCACAACCATGACAGCCAGTCCAGACACGGTGCGATACGCACAGGCGATCCTGAGCGCAGCCCTGCGTTGAACAGAGAGAATTCTCTTGCTGTGTTTCTTGACTCCCATGGCACCCGCCCACACTTCTGCGCCGTAGAGAAGAATGGCGTTGACGGTGGACATGAGGAGTCGCCTCTTGCTAGCCCTCGGACCTCCAATGTTCCCCATCAATCTACTGAGCGACAGAACAACCCTCGCCGCCTTGTCGCAGACAGTCTGGATGTGCTCCCACCACGTGAGACGGCAGTCGAGCACAACTCCCAGATACTTCGCCGCAGTCTTCGTCTGGACCTCGACGTCACCGACAGTCATGGGGATTACTGTGCGGATCCTCCGTCGAGTGAGCATGACGATCTCGGTCTTGGCGACCGCCAGCTCAAGTCCATGGCCGCTCATCCATCTGTTGACCCGAAACATCACCTGGTTGAGGCGAAGCTGGGCCAACTCCGGATCCCGAGCCGTGATGACTGCGGCTACATCGTCTGCGTAGCCCACGAGAAAAACTCCTGGTGGCATCTCGAGGCGAAGCAACCCGTCGTATGCCACATTCCAAAGGTCAGGGCCGAGGATCGACCCTTGTGCCGCGCCGGCTGTGACCACTTTGGAACGGACTCCTGCTTCAGTGCTGTACACCAGCTTGCGATCCTTCAGGTAGTCCAAGAGGTAGTCGGGTACCCTGAAGTCACGCTGCAGCGCCTCGAGCATATCCACCCAACGGGCAGAATTGAACGCGTTCCTCACGTCCAGGGTGACCAGCAGCACGATCGGCCTGGCCAGATGGCAGGTTGTGTCAGCCTGCTGGACGGCGCCCAGGACTTCAGTTACGGCATTCAGGGTTGAGTGGCCTTTCCGAAAGCCGTGTTGCCGAGGGGACAAGTCCCCGGCGGCTTCGACGGCCGACCTCAACCTGGGTTTCAGCAACCTCTCAAAGAGTTTACCCGCCGTGTCCAGCATACAGAGGGGTCTGTACGCCGACAGGGACTCTGGATCACCTTTGCCTTTACTGATGAGCGCCAGTCTAGCTATCTTCCAGCGTGACGGAAACACACCCGCCGCCAAACACGCGTTGAACATGCGCAGCAGCAAGTGTGGGTGACTTTCCACCACAACCTTCAGAGCCTCAACCGGGATGCCATCTGGGCCTGGAGCTCTGTTGTTGTGCATGGCAGACGATGCTGCCACGAGCTCCTGTTTCGTGAACAAAGGAACATCAGGAACCGGCCTCACAACTCTCTCCTCCCGCCTCACTGGGTGACTTGGGAAAAGAGCGTCGACGATGGCCGTGACCGTTCCTGCAGACATAGCCGCGCTGCTGGCCCCCATTCCCCCGAGCTTCTTCGTGACGAGCTGGTACCCCCTACCCCACGGATCGGAGTCAACCTCCCGGCACAGCTCCTTCCAGCAGCGAGCCTTTCTCAGGCGAATGGCGCTGGCCAGAGCTTTCTTCGCAGCCTTATGCTCTGCCGACCTGGCTAAAGCCTCCGGTCGGTTTCGAGCTCTCTGCGCTCTTCTGCGAAGCATCAGCGCCGTTCTCCTGAGCTTCGCGATCTCGTCCGTCCACCAGTAGACTTGGCGACGACCCCGGACAGGTTTTTCCCGAGGCATCGACGAGTCGCATGCACGCTCGATCAGCTGCATGGTGGAGCCAACCAGAGTCTCGACCTGCTGTCGGTCAGTGGAGTCGAAGCGATCCGTCTGACAGGCCTCGGGGCTGCGACTGAGCCGCTCGACGAACTTTCCCCTGTCCAGTTTGGCCGAGTTCCAGCCAACTGGGTTTCGGGTACTGGACTGACGAGACGACCCGATTTCTTCCAGGTGAAAGGAGATGAAGTCGTGGTCACTGGCAGTGTACACGTCCATCACCCCCCACTCTGCTAGCAGAGGAAACAACCCTGCCGATACCAGCGTGACGTCTGGTATGGAATCGCCGAAACCAGGTCTTCGGTAAGTCGGCGTGTTCCCTCTGTTCGCGACTTCCAGGTCGAGCCTCGAGGCCATCTCCAGGATTTGTCTCCCACGGGCGTTAGTGACGGGCATGCCCCACTCAACGGCGCGCGCGTTGAGGTCCCCGGCCACTATTACGCCCCCCGAGACATCTTGAAGATCGTCTTCCAGCGCCTCCAACCTCTCCCGGTACTCCTGGGCGGAATAGTTGGGAGATAGGTAGACGCTGTAGACGGTGACGCGCCGAAGTCTCACGAGGTCTGCGTGCACGATTCAAAAGAACGTGAATAACACCGTGAAAGAAGGAATTCCCCGTCTCTCCGCGATGTTCGACGAGCTCAGGGAACTTCGAAGATCCGCCGTGCGTGAGCAGGACTGCTACCATGACAACATTAATGAAGTCGAGGTAGCCAGGAATGCCAGAAAGAGGACTAGGTCGAAGATCCAGGGGCGGCTCCTCAAGGACGCCGTTCTTGCGGCCAGTCACTCTGCACCAGCCCCAGCCAAGCGTAATCATAGCCCGAGCGAGAGCTCTGAGGAGCAGCCGAGGGCTAAAGTAAAGAAGAAGAAGAAACAGAAGAAACCAGAGAAAGCGGTGGCGGAGAGTCTGCCGGCAGTAACGGTCACTCCGCCCGATCAGGGTGACGTGGCCGCGAAGCCGAAGGCCAGGCCGAAGGCGAGCGCGGGCTCTACTTCTGTGCTCGTGAAGGTGGCGAGTGGCCAGACTTACGCGGGTGTCCTGGGAAAGATCCGAAAGGATATCAACCCAGACACCTGCGCCGCCAAGATAGTCTGTGCGAGGCCGACCCCGAAGGGGGATGTCATCCTCCGGCTGGGGAAGGGCTCGGACAGAGAAAAGTTCTGTGCGGCCCTTGGTGCTGCTGTTGGCGACATCGGCAGTGTCGTCGCCCCAGACAAGCGGGTTTCTGTTGAGGTGCGGGATCTCGACGCCCTCACGGAGACTCAGGAAGTTGTTGACGCGATCACCAAGGTTTTCGGGGGATCCAGCGATACGCGCAGGGTGTCGCTGGGCCCACTAAACAAGCGGCAACTCAAATTGGCGGTTCTCGACCTGTCTGAGGACGAGGCCGCCAAATTGTTGAAGACCGGCCATCTTCGGGTGGGCTATTTAAGCTGCGCGGTGCGCCTGCGAACCGTGGTCATCAGGTGCTTCAGGTGCCTGGGCTTCGGGCACCGTCGCAGCGAATGCACGGGGGTGGATCGGTCGACTCACTGCTTCAAATGTGGTGAGTCGGACCATCTACTGAAAGCTTGCAACAAAGCTCCTCACTGCTTCCTTTGTAGTGGGTCGAAGCTGGAAAAGGTCAAGTGCGACCACATAGCTGGTTCCGGGGCATGCCGCGTTTTTAGGCTTGCCCTGGAAAACGCCAAAAAGAAGCAAAGCCAACGCCAACCGAAGCCGGCTAGAAGAAGGGGGAAGTAGTTCCCTCTTCCGACAGACCGCGGTCTCCAGCATGCGGTTCCTAGCACGGGGCCTCCCCCTGAAGTAATGTGATAAACGGTCCCGGGGGGAGATTTGCCCGGAACAAGGAGGTGGTTTAGTGGGTAGGGCTTCGGCGAGTCCCACACTTCGTCCGTAAATGGATTCCACCTACCTTCTATAAAAAATTATTATTATTATTATTATTATATTTAACCTAAGCTTACTAATTAACTTATCCTCTAAGTTTTTCTCAATCAAATCTACTTTATTATCAGCTTCACTAATTTTCCCACCCAACCTATTGTCTATTTCGCTCATTTCCTCTTGTAACACTGATAGATCATGTTCCAAACTACCGACTTTATTAGAGTAATCTTCTAGTCTGTTTTCAATGCTTTTAATTTCAACCTTTAAATTAGTTTCTAGAGTTTTATTTGACTCATCGATCTTATTTTCCAATGTTAACATTTTAGTGTCTAGAGTTTTATTTGAATCATCGATCTTATTTTCCAATGTTAACATCATCTTATTTAGATCGGTAGTTTTAAACAAAAAATTGTCGGGATCTTCGCATGCATCTAACAAAGCCTGTCTAAGACATTGCTGAAGTAGAGGGTTTGTTCCGGAAATATCAAGATCCCGTTCTTCTAATTCTTTTTTTAGATCAGCTACTTTAAACTCACAAAGTTTTAGTTTTCTACAAGCTACATTATTCAATACAATATAAACAATTAACAAAATAATCTCAGAACCTAATATAATTGATTTAAAATGTACTAAGTCTACCTTTATTTATTAATCTCTCGTAAAAAAATAAGCTAATAAAATACAAAATTGCTTCAATAACACTACAACACAATATAGTAAATTAACTAATGCCGCAAAAATATATTTAAAACCTATCTCTACAATTATTTTCAATGAAATCGTCAATTATCTACACTTCTGACACCAATTGTTACGGGCTTACGGGTTCTAAAATAACAACGCTGGCGATTTCATAAACTAACTACTATTTATTAACTAATCAAGCAGTTACAAGGAGTTAATTTCCTATCTAAACCTAGCTAAGCCTATCTAACCTATCTCGAATACAATGAACTTATAAATTGCTACTTATAGCTAGTTATTCTAATAATCTTATTCGGTACTATCACTGAGCACTGTCACTATGATCTGTCACTTTGGAGTTACTTTAGACTCCAAAGTTGAAGAATTCTTTAACAATAATAACATAAATACCATCGAAGATCCAACAACAAAGAAATCAAATCATTCCTAGATGATAATTCGATCATCACAGACAAAGCCAAATATCTTTACAACAACACACCAGCGCCCCCAATATTTAAACCGCTCATCAAAACACATAAAGATAACCATCCAATTAGACCGGTAATAAATCGTTGCAAACAAAACAAGCAAAACCTTAAAGTACATGTCAGTAGCAACAAAAAAATATATGTAACGAAAAATTCCCACAGGGGGAGGGTTTCATATTGGCGGCCCAAGGTCTAAATATTTAAATTTTTTTCCTCTTTCAACAATTTTCAGCCGCCATTTTGAAAATCAGATCTCTAATTTTTGGGGTCTGGGCTGAATTTAGTTCCAAAATGCATGATCATAGATTATGCAGTTTTATGGTGGTAGCCAGAAACCTAATATTCCAACCAAAAAAAATAGCTATCCTACCTCACTAAATGTATTTCAGTGAGACCTTGATTACGGGGCCATAGAAGAGGTGAGCACTTTTTCCCCTACTATTCTTGAACGTTCTTTGCGAATCGACTCGCGTGAATCACTCAGTAAAAAGAACAGTTGGGCTTCCGAACAGAAGCCGACTCAATTGCTCGTTTAAGATTATTCAAGTCTTTCTCTCCTGTTTTGTTACTCAGAGAAGATGGAGTGTTCAGAAGTGATAGAAAATAAAAATGTCTGTAGTACTTTTGAGCAGTAAAAACTTACATTAAAACAAAACAAAAAACCGTCTTATTTCAACCACGATTAAAATACAAGATAAAAAGGTTTTAATGCAAAACAACATTTTAAACTCACTTTGTTTGAACGCAAGCCCAAATATATTGGTTTAATTAAAACTCTTCCAAGCATTCCCAGAAAAATGGCAAAATTTAAAAATTTAAATCCGAGGTAAAACTATATTTAATAAATTCTTGTTTTTTATGATGTTGAAAATTTTTAAAAAAAATATAAAACCTAGCCTTATGCTTTGCAGCATTCTAGACTCCTGACCTGTCCAACTCCTAGGACCTACACGGAGGGAACGGACTGCGGACGGAATACAAGTAACAACTAGCCTAATGAATTTGTACTTGTGTATTAATTTATTTATCATTCAAACTTTACATTTGAATATACAATAGAGATGATGCCTTTGTTATATGCCATACACTAGTTACTATTAAATAATTAAACAAAGACAAGTTTGTTAAATGTTATAATAACAGCGATCTAATTGAACTGTAATAGTGCGCTATTCCGGACTGACTTAAATAAACTTCGTACAATAATTTAATAAATACATGTTAAATGTAGGCCTACTATTTTACATTTTGTATTAATCTTGAGCAAAAATTCCTGAGAAGCTATAGTTAAGTGGTTAAAGCAACTGTCAAAGTCCGGATGTTAACCATTATACTGGAGATAGCAATGCCTTCACAAACTGCATTGGAAAGCGTGCCGCAGTTGGTACTAACTGATTTACCGTTCTTTGAGTCGATTCAACTCAACTTATTCAATTAAACGGAGATGTTGTGGTCCGTGCGCCGATTACACGTGACGTAGTTGAAACGTGGTCCGTCGGGCTGCACTTATTTGCGGTGTCGCAGGAGCGCTTTCGGCCTTTCGCCATTATCAACTGCTACTAATCTCGGATTCCACATCCTGCATATATAAAGGTTTTGGTCAGTTACTAGAATGTTCGGGGAGAGTCGGGTCTTCTTGGAATTCCTGAGCGGTGGAATCTGGGGTGGGTCACTCGCCTATTGTTTACAGATTCTTCCTGTGACGCGAGGATTCTAGATACTTCCTGAACGTTATTCTATTTTCTAATGATTTGTTCTTTTAAAATTTCAAATGTTTTACTTTCGGAACATTCTGTTTGTTGATTTATTATGTTATTTTTGTATTTTTCTTTAAAAATATGCAGATTTTCCATTAAGTCCAGCTTTTTACTCTTATTTAAAATTTCTATTACTTCTAGCGTGTCTTCAATTTTCCCGTAACTGTGATCTTCCTCTAAAATATGAAGTGCAAAATGAGATTTTGGTTCTTTTTGTTTCAATGAATAAATATGTTCTTTATACCTTTGTCTAAAGCTTCTTCCTGTCTGTCCTACGTAAACTTTATTACAACTTAAACATTTTAATTTGTAAACTCCACTTTTGGAATACTTATCATTATTTTCAATTTCTGTGTGTAATTTCCTCTTTAAGTTGTTTGAAGTGCGGAATGCAACGTTTAAACCCTGTTTCTTAAAAACCTTAGCAACCTTATATATTTCCGGGCCTGTATATGTGAACGTTACCCATTTTTCTTCACTTTCCTTGGCAGCCTTAGGCTTTTGCTTTTTATAAAGTTTTTCGATATCGTGTTTCGTAAAACCATTTAGTTGTGCCAATCGGTTTATGGTTTTCAATTCTTCGTCCAATTCTTGTTTACCTAGTGGGATGTTTTTGGCACGATGTACCATACTCCTGAATGCTGCTATTTTGTGTTGATATGGATGATTGGAGTTTTTGTTGATGAGAACATCGCTAAATGTCGGTTTCCTGTATATTTTAAATTTTATTTTGGGAATCACTTTTGTAAGTGTTAAATCTAAAAAGTTAATGCTACTGTCTTTTTCGGTTTCTATTGTAAATTTTAGTTTATTATGCTGTTTGTTCAATTCATTTAGTATGTTATCTAAACATTTTACCGGTTCTTTATCATCGATAATACATAAACAGTCATCTACATATCTGAACCATTCTTTTACGTTGAATTTACTCTTCAGATTAGGAATGAGACTATTTTCAATATGCTGTAAGAACACTTCACTGAGAATGGAAGAGAGAGGGGATCCCATTGCAAGTCCGTCCTTTTGCTTGTACAAAGTATTATTAAATTGAAAATAATTCTGGTCCAGGATAGTTGTAAGTACCTTTCGGGCCTGGGCTGCTTCCGCTTCTCCCTTGACATCTTTTAAATTGTCATGTACTAATTGTATTGTTTCTTTCAACGGGATATTTGTATACAGATTTGAAATATCAAATGACGCTAGAAATGTATTTTCAGTTACAGTAAAATCCTTGAGTTTTTGCGTAAGTTCAATGCTATTCTTTAGATTATATGTGTTAGACAGTTTGAGATTCTCTGAAAGATATTTTGTCATGTGTTTGGTCATTTTGTATGCTGGAGCGCTTCTGTAGTTGACGACGGGTCTCATTGGTATGTTATCTTTATGTATTTTGGGTAACGTTCTTAATTTCGGAGCTTTGGGATTCATATTAAGCAAGTTGTAACTTTGTTCCGGGAAAATCAAAGTCGCATACTTTTTCATTTTCTTAATTTTATCCTGATATTCTGGTGTTGGGTCTTTTTTCATAACTGTGCAGTTATTATTATTTATGAATTCTAGTGTTTTGTTAATGTAGTCATCTTTGTCCATTACTACTGCAGTATTCCCTTTATCTGCTTTAGTAACAATTAAATTATTATTTTTTAATTTATTTTTTAATTTGTTTACATTTTTATTTTCGTTGTTGTTTCCACACTTGTTTTTGTTGTTTTTAATTAATTTTACAAGGTTGTAGCTTCGTTTCTAACTGTTTCAAGTTTTTCTGCTGGAATTTGTTGTAACGCTAGTTCTGTTTCGATTACCAGGTTATCTACTGTATGACTGTCATATTTTTGAGGGAAATTGAACTTAAAACCTTTTTCTAAAATTTTTAGTTCCTCGGTATCTAAGCTAGTTTTCGATAGGTTCACTACTCTGGGATAGAAATTACGTTCTTGAATGACTGCCTGTGTGACTTTATCTGTGAGTTTTTCCAATTTGTTTTTTAGTGTTTGGTATTTTTCTTTAATAATTTCTTTGATTTTGAACTCATGATCTTCATAAATAGTACGAAATATTACTGGATGAATACAATTAGCCAGGTATAGATGTAGCGAATAAAGTTCGTTTTTAGTAATTTCTTTCTTTTTATATAACTGTTTAATTTCATTTTTTATCCACAGTTTTTCGGCTTCTGTTTTGGTTTTTTGCGCTGCATAACTTTTGTTGTTTATTTTGATTCTAGCGTATTTGGGTATTACATTCATTCTGTTGCATTGTTTATTAAACCAAATATTGGCGGTTGTTAACTGGAGCTTCTTTTTTAAATTAAAGAATCTTTTAATTAATTTTGAATCATAAGGAAGAGAAATATTACCATCCCGAGTAGTTGGGTAAGCAATTATTGGCAGTGATGGTCCAGAAAGAGGGTTGATGCTTACCGATTCCTGCAGTAGTTTCTGGTGGCTGGTAGGCGATAACAGCGAGTTCGTAGATGTCGACCTTAAAGATCGACCTCAACTTATTCAAATCAGACGTTCGCTACGCCCCGTGAACGTCCTCAGCTTCAGTGTTCACATTTTATAAGGATGTAAACGTTCAAATACTGAATTGTAAACAGCTGTGAATAAAATTTGACAGTACAAAGAGCAGAAGTAAGATCAGCTGTAATTTTCATCGTGAGCGAAGCCACGGGCAACTGCACAGACGGATGTGTAACTCACCTGATACAAATTCTAAACGACTTCCAGATTAGCTAGAGAATTGAAATTTGGCACGAATATTCCTTTGGTGCGGTCAAACCCCAGGAAAAATTGTCAAAACGAAAAATTTAATTCCACCCCCGACCCCCCCCCCCCCAAAGAAGGGAAAAGGGGGAAAAATTGAAGTTCGAAAAAAGTACTTTTCGTTTTTGGGCTACAGCGGCTAAATCAGAGGTCCCATTGAAAAACGGACTGCACCACGTGCCACGGATTATTCATGATCTACAACTTTGGTCCTGTGACTTTTTGTTATATCTCGTCTCCTTCACCCTTAGATTGATCTAGATTTTTCAATTTTCATAGATCTTCCCCAGGTTTTCCAGCACCAGTTGATATACCACCTAAGCCCCTATAAATTTGAAGGAATATTTATTGGGTGGTCGTACTAAATATAAAATTCTCAAAGCAAACAATTTCAAACCCCCCACCCTCCAAACGGGGGTGAAGTGGGGGAAAACTTGAATTTCGATAAAAGTACTTTTCGGTTTTTGCCTCTGACAGCTAAAATAAAGGTTCTGTTCAAAAACAAAGGTTATTTCCTTAGTTGAAATTAAATTTTCTACAATTTTGGTCATGATGTATTTTGCCTTATCTCACCTCCTTCACTCCCAAAATGACCTCTGAATTTAAAATTCTTACAAAATTTCAGTTTATTTTGGGTTTTGATGATTTTTTAATATTTATTTTTAGCTTATAGACCTCAATTTTCACAATGAGATAGAAAGTTTGATCCTTTAGGGCAGCGGTTCTCAAACTATTTCACCTTGCGAACCCCTAAGCTAATGTATTTTCATGAATTGTACCCCTAGGCCGCTCAGGGCCCTAGGTCATATTTAATACTTAATACTTGAGTATTAAAGCTTATGTATAGCGTTTATTATAGCTCGGGGTAAATGAACTAATACTTAAGTACTTTGCGAGCCGCCGAGAGGGTACACCGCACGGGCCCTCAGAGGGTCTAGAATATCCCACAGTGAAAGGGGGGACCGGGGGAAAATTTACGAAAATTAGATTTCTAAACTCGCGTTTTAGGCAGTCTAGAGGTGGAACATCATACATAATATATGGACTCCAAAAGTCCGGAACCAATTGAGGCTGAATTGTCGGCCGGACTTAAAAAGTAGCCTACTCTAATTAAAAATTTAAAAATTTAAAATTTAAAAATTAAAAATTATCAGTGATCCCTTACTATTGGATTTTCTAGTCATTCTTCTCTTTCCCATAACTTGCTCGTTCGTTCCCCTCATAAAGTTACTCTTCCGTTTTTTCACGATGTTTTTTTCCGGCCATTTGCGTTAATTACAACATATGTTGTACTCTTTTTGTCTAATATCTCTTTTTGTGGATAATATCATCATAACGTATTTAAGTTGTTGTCAATATATTGTAATGCAGAGGGATGGAGAGTCCCTCACGCTCACTACTCGCTGGCCGACCGCCCCCGCGCCGTAGTGAATAGTCAGTCGCAAACAATAGTACAGACAAAACAATCATTAAAAGGAATTTGCATGGTAAAGCTAGACATTTTATTTTTTAACACAGACGCCTAATTTTATTTCCAAGAAGTCGACACCAATATTATTTCCTCAATCTAAAAACAATCCACTCATCCCGGGCCCCAAGTTTCAGAGTTGGCTGACATGACCTCTCGGCGGTCCTGGTACTTTGTAAACAATTAAGTTTATTAGTAAGTTATAACTATATTTTTAATACATTTTTAATGAAATTTTTAAAAAATGGCAATGGAATTTTTTTTAAAAAGCTTCAAAAGTTTATGAATCAGTAAAATACTAGTTTTGCTAAACCTATTTTTAAAAACAAAACACTATTGACAATTAGAACTGGAATTTATAGAGTTAAGATTCTTAGTGTGAGCCATGAGCCTGCTTTGATGAAGTTAGTTTTTTAACAGACTAATTATTATGAAATAGGCCTAACGTTGATCTTGTAATCGTCTTTGGCTTTTAAAATATTTAAACTGTTAACAGTTGGAAATATTTTGACTGTTATGGTAAAATTGTTATAGTTAATTCAAAGTAATTTTATAAAATTAGGCCACAATTTTTTGTCCGCCATTATTGATTTATCCCTCGCGAACCCCCGTACACCTCTCCACGAACCCCTAGGGGTTCGCGAACCCCAGTTTGAGAACCGCTGCTTTAGGGTTATCAGGGGACATTCGCAGAATTCACCCTGTTTCAACCCCTAATATAGCCCTCAAAACTTAAACTTTTGATGAATTTTAACATTTCCTCGTGGTTTTTATTTCTATTTTTTGTCAAATTTAATTTTGGCCAAGGATGCCGAATTATTGACACGGAGATAGCCAGTTTGACTTTTCCTGTTTATTAAACGTGATTTGCAATTTTAACCCATTTCTACCCTTAAGAAGTCGTCTCAAGCTGAACTTTAATTAATTTTAAGATTTGACGTGTTTTTTGCCAATTCATTCATTACTGAAAGACTCAATTTTTGATAAGTTAGTTTTCTAAGGAAGAGCCAAGGGCTTAGTAGGTTTTGAGTGAGGAAAGGGATAGACTTTCAGCTAGCTTACCTGAGAAATAATGTTCATGGTAGCAGCACATAGAAACACAAAAGGAGACGCATTTAACACTAATATTTCGTCCTTCTGGAGGACTTCTTCAGAGTGAAGAGAAAATGGCTGTTGAGTTCAGCATACAGTTGAAATTTGAACTCAACAGCCATTTTCTCTTCACTCTGAAGAAGTCCTCCAGAAGGACGAAATATTAGTGTTAAATGCGTCTCCTTTTGTGTTTCTATGTGCTGCTACCATGAACATTATTTCTCAGGTAAGCTAGCTGAAAGTCTATCCCTTTCCTCACTCAATTTTTGATAAGGGATTCTTAAGTGTCAACCTCCATGTTCATCCAAAGTCATTTGTAATTTTTAAAATCTATCAACCACTAAATGTGACCGAAAAAATAATCAAACTAAGCATTCTTTAAAGGCAATTTTGTTCTCAAATTAATTTTGTTGTCTCACCCCCTCACCCCCTGACTCCACCAACCCTCTCTCTCTACAAAAAAATAACCCCAACCCCTCTGCAAAACCCCCTTCTACAAAATAAACCCTCTAATAACCACTAAAATAGCCCTCAAAAGTTAAACTTTCGTTGAATTTTAACATTTCCTCATGGTTTTTATTTTTTGTCAAATTTATTTTTAGCCAGGGATGCCAAATTATTGACGCAAAGATAGACAGGTTGACTTTTCCGGTTTATTAAAGGTGATTTGCAATTCTTACCCCATTTCTACCCCTAAAAAAGTCGTCTCAAGTTGAACTTGAATTGATTTTAAGATTTGACTTGTTTTTTTACCAATTTATTCATTACTGAAAGACTCAATTTTTGATAAGGGATTCTTCATGTCAAACTTCAACTCCATGTTCATCCGAAGTACTTAATTTGTAATTTTCAAAATCTATCAACCCCTAAATGTGACCGAAAAAAGAATCAAACTGCAACCCTCTCTCATAACAAAAAATTAACCCCACCCCTCAGCAAAACCCCCCTAAACTTACCCTCTAACTACCCTCCTAAACATTACAATGATATACTGTGTGTCCCAAAAGTCCCGGACCGGTTTAATATCTTTTAAAGTAAGCCAGATATCAAAACAATATTTCGCATACTCTTTAACACTAAAAAAAACTACTTTTTGATGTATGTTTCATTTCTGCTTCTGCCCCCAAAATTGGATTTTGGGGGGTAGCCCCAAAGTTTTTAATGTAAATCCCCATCGTGTGACTGCTTATTTTAAAGGGCTTGTTTAAAGAAACACAATGCCGCAAACCGGAGGTCGATATCATGCTCCAGTCCAAAATGGCGGCCATTCAAAAATTTAAAAATGCCGTCTGTCAATTAAAATTGAGTATTTTCTGTGATTGGCAATTTACATTTAAATCAAATAAGAACCACCAGAACACATTTTAACTACTTAAAAGATACGAAAATAATAATTTTTTGTTGTCATCATCAAGGCTCATCCCTCCAAAATGGTTCTGGGGGGGGGGCTGGGGGTTTGTCCAACCAACTCCAATGTCAACTCACATCGTTTGACCACTCATTTTAATTTGCTGAGTAAAAAATAAGCCAAAGCTTGTTTTAATGAAATTTCAAAAAAGTTACCTAATACTTATAAATTTTGTAGGGTTTCCCCACCCCCCAAAACCATTTGGAGGGTTGAGCCTTGATGATGACAACAAGAAATTATAATTTTTGTATCTTTTAAGTAGTTAAAATGTGTTCTGGTGATTCTTATTCGATTTAAATGTGAATTACCGAATACAGAAAATACTCTATTTAGTAAAAAAAAATTACTAATAAATATACGCCGTGATGCGACCTTTGGCTAAGCGGCAAAGGTCGATATACTTGCGGAGGGTCGTCTATGCGTTATCTTTTAGGAAAACCCCCCATACATGAAGTACCAAATATTCGCCACAAAAATAACAAATTTTTTTAAATTTTATTAAAACAAGCTTTGGCTTATTTTTTTTACTCATTCAGCATATTAAAACGAGTGGTCATACGATGTGACTTGATATTGGAATTGGTTGGACAAACTCCCACCCCCCAAAACCATTTTTGAGGGTTGAGCCTTCATAATGACAACAAGAAATTATTATTTTTGTATCTTTTAAGTAGTTGATATGTGTTCTGGTGGTTCTTATTCGATTTAAATGTGAATTGCTGAAAACAGAAAATACTCAATTTTAATTGATGCACGGCATTTTAAAAGTTTTGAATGGCCGCCATTTTGGACTGGAGCATGATATCGACCTCCCGTTTGCGGCATTGTGTTTCTTTTAACAAGCCCTTTAAGATAAGCAGTCGCACGATGGGGGTTTACATTTAAAATTTTGGGGATACCCCCCCAAAATGCAATTTTGGGGGCAGGGGCAGATATGACACATACTTCAAAAGTAGTTTTTTTTTTAGTACTAAAAGGTATGCGAAATATTGCTTTGATATCTGGCTTACTTTAAAAGATATTAAGCCGGTCCGGGACTTTTGGGACACACAGTATTTTGCTGAGGATTAGTAATTTTAATTTTATTCAAAATTTTGTGACTTCTCAATACAACCTCTTGCTTTGGGGCAAAGATCAACAAGGGGGCCTGGGGGCGGAAGGGAGCAAGCCGAAAGGCGAGTATATATATATATATATATATATATATATATATATATATATAGATATATATATATGTCTGTTAACACGATAGCGGCCATAAATATGGTCCAATCTTAATGAAATTTGGTACAGACATGTAAAGAGGTAATCACTTGGACAAGTTGGTAAACCAGCATGATCGGACCACTGGAAGGGGGGTAAAGGGGGGTACAACCCCCCAAATTGTTTTTTGAGTTTTTACATAGAAAAATTAAAATAGTCCAGTTTTGATATAACTATTGAATTCAGCTCAAAAAACAAACAATTTAGTATTTTGAATCACTGCTCTATGTCCGTCCATTGGTACCGAATTATTATAGAAACACAGTACGTTGTCCCAATATTAACCTTATGGGAAATATGTACAGTAAAATCCTATATCCCGCTTTTTTCTCAACAAATCTTGATAAAACTTGGTAAATGGCTTCTTCTAGTTCAGATCTACTAAATATTGAATTAACAACACCCAGTTTTAATATACCTGTAGCAACAAACCTGCTTTCTCATTCCCCATGTTATTCTTATGGAGCTATCAAAAACATGTCAAATCTTGTCATGTTGGATTGAAATATGTTGTTCTGCATTTGAAATTCGCTGAATATGCAGGTCTGCTGCAACGGGTATATATTCGAACGAATAGTGTTTTTCCCTTCTGGGGGCCCCAAAATGAAAAGTTATCATGGTCTCGGACTTAGGTCTTACATGAGACCTATTAATTGGGAAATTCTTCTTTAATTGGGTCCTACTTTAATTGGGAAATCCGATAAAATGTTGGGAGTTAAGGCCTTATCCAGTAGATCTCAACTAGATAAAGCTAAATATCAAGTTGTATTACGATATTTTGATAAATTAACCCCGGACATAAAGCGATGGTTCAGGCTTAGGTCTTACCATATGAGACCTACGGTAATAGCTACTTTCCTATAGGGGAAATTTGCTAAAATATATATTCTTCAAACGAACCTTGGTCTATCAAAAGCATTTTATTAGGCTGAAGAGGGTTTTTCATGCCATTTTCATGTTCAAGGTGATTGTGTAGGTACCATCAGTATGGTGTAGGACTATCAGTTAATGTGTAAGCGGTTTTGTTTTCGGGATATCAACAATCGTTTATTTGTACGATTTAGTTTAAAGTTAAAATCATTTTTGTAGGCTAGAAACCTGAATTATTCATCCTTTTATGTTATCAAAAATCCTTTCAATGAATATTATTTTTAAATAATACTATACAATATCAGTTTATTTTTTATTCTGTACTTATATTACACATCAAGATGATAAAAATAATATATGTAATAATTAATATATCTTCTAAAGAAATATTCAAACCTACACACTACTGTATATCTAAGATTAACACGTTTGCGGCGATCGCTCCCATGCAGAACCCTAATGTCATCCTGGTGTGAGCGATCGCTCACAAGCCGCAACACGTTACAATAAAATTTATTTTTAAACCAGGATCTGAGCTTGAAATCTGAAACGTTGTCAGCACTGCCCAATAGTATATTGTATTCTGTGCACTGGACAGTGCTGCTGCCACGATAGATGTGGCAGTTACGGTAACTATAAGTCAGAGTACCAGGATGGCAAAGAGGAACGCAGAAAATCGTGCCGCCGCGAACGTATTAAGACCTTTTGAGCCTACACCAACAAAAAAAAACCAATTAAACGTAATTGTTCTATATATAAGTCTACTTCCCAAAAACCAACTTAAATAGTAGCATTTAATATGTTCACTATACCTTAATAGTGTAAAAATGCTAATTTCCAACATCAAAATAAGTCACTTTTGTAACTTAGTTTAAGTTTTTCCAACATCATGATAAATCATAAATATCACAGTCCAATTAAGCAGTAGTATTTGAAACCTTGCAGATCACATTTTTAAAACTATGTCATCTGGATAAGTCTTTACAGTTTTGAATAGCCCACGCCACCTTGAGGTGAACAAAGGCAATTACAAGTAAAGAATTAATAGTTTAAACATCCAACTTATTTTCGATGAAAAATTTCTATTTTCTGGACATGATATTGATATTTGCAAAGCTGCTTACAGGAATTTAGGATTCATTTGTAGATCTGGTATTTTTCTTAAAAATATCCACTCCTTTAAACTGATCTATTTTTCTCTTGTGAGATCGAAACTCGAGTTTGGTTGCATTGTTTGATATCCCTATATCAGGTTTATCTTATTCAACTTATCGAACAAATCCAAGTTAAGTTTTTAAGATTATTATATTTTAAGTTGACTGGCATATACACGTTTCAAGTTTCATATAATGACCTTTTATCATTGTTTGAGATGGAGAGTTTAAGCAGGTTTTTATGGCGATACTGATTTTCTTGTACAAGCTTGTTAACGGGGTTGTGGAGAACAATTCACTGCTGGCTCGGCTCCTTTTCCTTGTGCCTCGTCGCACGTCCAGGGTCAGGCAACTCTTTAGTCCACATTTTGCAAATACTACTCTTGGCACTCATTCTCCTAATAATGTAATGATGCGGCTACAAAATGCTCTTTTCAAACATGCTGATATGTTTACTTTGACCTTGATCTCCTATAAACACAAATTAGTTAATATAGTTAACCCCCTTTCAGTCTTAGTTCAATTGTAATTAATGGTTCTTGTAGTAAATTGATTTTGTTGTTCTTGCTTAAATATTAGTAATATTTCTCCCAATTGAAATGGTTTTTTCCTTCTTTTTAGTTTGATAATGGATGATAAGAGATGCTGTATTATGTTTTTTTTTGTAAATGTCTCAATTATATGCTGCAATAATTTGTGTTAATTAAATTGAATTAATTTATATATATGTGCTACAATGTAACTGGATCTTGCCTGTTTTGTAGCATTTAAAATAAATAAATAAATAAACTTATAAAAAGATTGCAGCATATTAGGACTTGAATTTAGGAACTTTAAGGTAGAAAGTCAGCGCTTTATCCACTGGGCCGGATGCCAGTTTGTTTGGGTGTGGCAGTGCTGACTGATAAGGCAGTGCTGACTGATAAGGCAGTGCTTACTAAGTGGCCAAGTGTGAGCACATGTCCCTTATGCCTGTTGGAGTTAGTCGGAACTTATTTCAGATTAGGCAAAGCTTGCAAATGTTTCTCAGTTACAATCAATTCCGAAACAAAACAAACGGTCACTATTTGCTCATGAGAGCATACCTATCATAAAGATACATCGCACTAAGAGAGTGAGCGTTTACAATTTTAAAACAGTAGACGATTTGCAAGTCTACCGCTACATCGGTGCTGCATACCAGCCGCTATAGAGATATAAAAATAATCAATCTATATTTTTTGTTGATATAAAGGTAAAATCTTTACCGTTTATTAATTCAAATTATTTGAAATTTTAAACTATTTAAAACCACAGATGTTTTGCAGCAAATGTAACAATTTTTCATAGAGAGGACCCATACATCTCCTTTTATTTCCCAGGCAAGGGGAGGCTTCAAATCACCACCTAGCCGAAAGCCACCAATGGAGCCAGACTGAGCCTGTGTATGTGAAGAAAGATTTAACTATATCAATTATGATCTAAATTTGCTCATAAAAAACAAAAAAGTAGCAAAACATAAAAACACTCAAATTTAAAAGAATTACAAAACTTTTTATTATTCTTAATGTTTTAAAACAAACTGAATATAAACAATTAAGACTAGCCTAAAAGCTACAGTCAATCTGAGGTAGAGGGCTGAGATGCCTGCTCTGGTTCCTTGTAATGCCGGTACTCAGGTTTTAGCTCCCACATGTTCTTATGGGGGTTCTTGGAGTTGTAGTTACAAACTTCTTTCAGGATCTCCTTCAAGTATACCTAAAACAGATAATACACTATAAATTAAAAAATAATTTTGTGAGTTAAAGTAATAAAAATCGGTCATTTCATATCATTATATATGCTGCATCAGTGATATATTATGCATTGATGGCTTGAGCATCAATAAAATCACAAGATTATGTGAGCCGCCTGTGAAAAATCATAATGCTCCTATGATATATTTTTTTATCAACACAGATTAAAAAATAGATTACTCCATACAAATAATTGTAGTCAGTAAAGTAGTCGCGAGTGCCAGGCTGGACTGCTAGGAGCCCAGACACCAGCGCACTTCAGCTCACTTGTGGCACAGGACAAGTCCATTTGTGGCAAGCAGCGGGGAGGATGCTTGCCCCCGCATCCATTAAATGATGTTGGATTAATGTTTCCCTAGGAACTGCTCCCTGGTAAGATCATGTAAACCACGTTTGCCAGCCAAGCCACTTGCAGGCCTAGTTTGTACTACTTTTTTTCATGGTTCGCATGATATTTTTAATACAATGATAAAGATGTTGTGCGGTTTTGTGCTGTTTTTTAGTGACAAATACATTTATTTCAGTGGTGTAGTTTTAAGTATATCATCATCTTAATTATTTAAAGAATGCACGTGACGTAGCGGCTGCACAGTCAAACTAAGGGGCCCTGGGGGGGCATATGTTTTTTTCTTTCAAGTAGAAGGGTGACTGTAGGCTGTAGGCTGTAGGCTGTGACTCTTCAAAACATTTATTTATTTCACCAACGGGATCTACGTTAAAATAAAATAACGTTTCCTAAGTATATATATGCTTTAAAGAGCATAGTTCAAGGTGTTTAACAAATATAAAGTCCATTATTAAAAATGTACAGAAAACTTTAACTGACTTTATGTTTTTGAACAAGTTTCAAAATTATTTTTACCTAACCTATAAAATATATTGTTGCAGTTTATGATTTAAAACACAAATCATGAATTTGAAAAATGTATTTCTTATTTTGAGTTAGAAAAATTTTTCTTAGATGAAACGGAACTGCAACTAGCATAGTTCCTGCATGAGCCTTAACTACAGCACATCAAATATGGGAGCTCCCAGTATAATACTAGTCATGACTTTGTTTGTTTTAAATAAAATGTGTTCTTTGTGATTTTTACAACTTTAACGATCCGCAAAGTGAATTTCATGTGATGTACAAATAGTATATGATGAGTGATGTCTCAGGATGATGAAACGCGTCACATCATTAACTACATTGGATTTCTAAGGCAGTTAGCAGATCAAAATATTATTATTATTTAGGTATAAATTATCGTATCCATAATAGGTTGGATTATCCGGCCAAATCATTATCTCTGGCCTGGGTTTGGTTCCATGGAGGCTGGATATGAAGGGTACTACTGTATTTCACTATGAATCTTAATTTTTCCTGAACTATTCAAAAATTAGCTGCTTAAGCCGAGTACAAAAAAATTCTCTCTGATGCATATGTTTACTTAAGACGGAAATTCAAACAACAGTGATACTCACCACAGGTTGCTTTGTCTTTTTCACTAGGTCCTTGATGTTATAATATTGATGTTTTTCAAATGCTGCGAAGAGCATTTCTAGGACCACGTCCTTGTCATCTCTCGCTTTCTTCCCTTCAACTTTCTTTCTCTCTTCATATTCAATCTGAAGAGCCATATAAAAACATAGCATGGGTTCAGAAATTGCAAATATAACACAAGAAGACATTAAATAAAGTAGTCCACTTTTTGGTCGAAATATCCATATATTGAATGAATGAATGTATTATTTGTGAAGAAGAATGTGGCTTAAGTGCATGGCCAATACTGATGTTTTACAAGATGTTTGAAAGCCCTCAGCGTCTAAATGTGCCTTTTGGGGGTCTTGTGTCTGTGTGTGGAACCAAAGCCAGAAACCCTTGAGAAGCCCTCAAGGCCTATTTAAATGAAATTGGAATGCAAATCAGAGCAAATGTGGTGTCGAATGAGGCAACTCAACCATAGATGAACTGCTCATGACATGCTCTAATACTAATGTATTTCACTTCATAATAAATTAAATGATTTGTAGATAACAAAATGCAGCAGAATGTAAAATAATCAATTAATAAATGTATAATTATAAAAAATATATATAATCAATTCATAAGTAAACAAATACCGATGTCTTATTTGATATACTTTGAGTAAGGAAAGTTTAAACTCCTGTTTTGTTGAAAAATCACAATAGAAAGTGAATTATAAATTTTCAACAAATAAATTCTGATGCACTGACACTAAACCACAAGGCAAATAAATGTAAAAAGAGCAATTATTCAAAAAATTGTTTGTTTTTGTGTTCAATCTGAATTCAATAATGGAAAAATAACTTGATAACTTTTTTTCTATTGAAAAGTGAAAAAAATTTAGGTGATGTTTAGATATTTAATATTCTATGCTTACAAAATGTCTCCTTTATTTAAAACTAGTAATTAATAATTAAATAGGTGAGTTCCCTCATTTATTCGTCTTTAAATGAGTTGATCTGGCTGGTTTAAGAACTCATTCAAGAGAACCTAGTTTTACATGTCTGTACTAAGTTTCATTAATATAGGACAATTTTTACAAAGGTTTTAGGACAGACCCTCACAAAATTTAAATTATATTTTCCTTATAAGCCCATGTTCAATTTTCGAATTGTGATATGTGCAGTTAAAAGTGCATTTCCACAAAAAACTCACCTCACCTTATCTTATGTTATTTTTATTCTCTGTTAAGTTTTAAATTTTTATCATCGTTGACTTTTTTATATCATGCAGTGTTGTTCTCTTTTTTATGATACATAGTGTAAATAAAGTATCATGAGTAGTAATAGTTTGTAATATCCTCAAGACATTTTCTAAGAACTGTATTAAGAAGAAAACTTAACAAAACTGACGAAGCACCTGTACAAATATTATGTTAAATTGTACGTTTTGTGCCAATAAAAAATGTCTAATGTCTAATGTCACATCCAGAAAGTACAAAAATAAAAAGCTATTAATTAAATAAATTATAATGATTGCTAAGGTTACCGGAACCCCAAACAGAAATTTTGTTCCTTCCTGTTAAAACTACGGTAATAGCTTATTTCAAATTAAATTCGCTAAAAAGGTAAACTTCATAAAAGACCATCTATAAAAAAATAACAAAATCAATAATTTTTAGGATCATCAAAGAATTACATAGAACTATGATATGTTAAAAAAAATAAATTTAAATATAAAGTACCTGGTCTAATAACTATGGTGTTTTCTGGAATGTTTAAAAATATTCCAGGCTGCAGGACTAGCAGACTGCAACCAGAATACAACCAGACTAGCAGAATACAACCTTGCCTGCTACCAATTGTCATTTAAGGCCAATTCAGACCGACAATAGAAATTAAATGATGCATAAATTTTATAAATTTACAAAGGTATATTCAGACTGATGCAGGCAATATAATGTACATTGCTCCATTTATTGGAAATTTGTAATGTAGGGAAAATCCAGCTAGTCTGAAAAAGCCTTTTCTAACCAAGTGTTAGTCAACAAACTCAAAACAGTCATGGACTGTGCTAGTGGTAAATCTCACGATTCATAACATTCACTGAAAAAAATCATGAACAAAGTAGAAGTCATGAAAGAGAATAAATACTGACATTATGTTTGTGATCTGATACGGGCTTGTAGTTCTGAACTATCTTATCCAGCTGCTGCACACTTCTAGTTGGGACCATAGCCTTGCGTATTGATTCAAGTTTCAGCTTCATGTAACAACTGTCGGCTGAAACAAACAGTATACACTTGTGACTTACTATTGTGGTCTTGCACAGTTGGTGCATTGTATCTTGAGCAGTGACGCCTAGCCCATAAGGTCTCGGACGCAGCCCCCAAAAGATTTCCAAATGTACGGAACCAAACTGACATCTGTATCCAATAAATGTGTAAAAAATACTAACATTAATTAAATAATTTCTTGATTAGCATGATATGTGTTGTTGTATGCACTGAATGTAAATAAAAAACATCTTACAACACCTAAAAATATATTTACACTTATACTGTATTTACATTCAAGATGGTAAATATACAAAAATGGTGGAAAATAGCGATCGATTTCGATTGGTCACACCAATCATCATCAGGCCCAATGAGAGACTGGCAGATCTATCAGATTCCTATTGGCTGCCGGATGTTCCGTCGGAAACACGTTTTTGAACATACCACCAGAGTCAAAGTTCACTTGCTCATATTTTGATTAGGATTTTTGCGGACATTTGCCATCACTGATTAGTAAAAAACAAGTTTCACGACGTTTCGGGATCTGGAATCTGATCCCGTCTTCAGGTGGAAGAAAACCTAGAACATAACAAGATTAGTAACACAAAGCCAGGAAAACCTGGAGAAAAAACACAGCTAAAACAGAGAACTGTAAAAGCAGTCACGAAAACAATAAGCTGAAAAGAAAAACAATACACAAAATAACACAGGAATCACAAGTATCAAGAATCACCAGGCAGGAGAGAGCACGTCCACACCCAATCAGAGCTGAGCTGAGACTGGTGGGAGGAAAGCAAATGGCGGCGGCAACAGAAATGGCGGCGCCCACAGCCAACCAAATTACGGCGCGCTACCGGAGGCGAAAACCTGAAACAGAGACATGTGATATGCAAATTCCGTGTGTCTGTTTGTGTTTTTTTTAGTTAATTTTTAACCTGATTTTGCCCCTTGGCCTTGCTACGGGTTAACATGTTATGAGAATTTTGAACAGAATTGTTAGTAATTACCCTATTTGCTGACACTTTATTTTCCCTGACTTTCAATTCTTTGTTTAGTATTGGTAGCCATACTGGCCTTATTTCAAGTGAAGATTGACTGATTGGTTGGTCTGCTAGTTTTATGTATGAAGCTTCAATTAGTTTTCTTTTGAAAAAATGAGGTTCGCGGTGTACTATTTTTGCTTCGTCAAAATTCATCTGGTGATTTTTTCACGAAAAAATTTCTTCACGAAATTTCAAACAAAGAATTCACTTGCTCGTTAATCAGTTTGCCTCTATCTTTACTTTTTTTTATACATATATAATTCTTGCCATGTGTTCTTTACATTTCCTTTTTTAAAACATTTCATTATCTTGAGATTTTCTTGTATATTTCCTATGTTATGTCCGTCTTCTAACAGGTGTTTGGCAATATTAGATCTATCCGGATTCTTGTTTTTCCAGGCTGATATATGGTTCTTGTATCTTTTTAAGAAATTGACTGTTTGGCCTATATAAAATTTATCACAGTCATTGCAATTAATTTTGTATGTTCCAGCAGTATCAAATTTGTTGCATTTATTCAATTCTTGGGTGTAGAATTTTTCCGATTGTGTTCTGTGTCTTGAATACCAGAGAAACTCCATACTTCTTGAATCTGTTTGCAATTTGTTGTGTCCTCTTCCCAGTGTAATTGAATGGCAATTTGTTGTGTCCTCTTTCCAGTGTAATTGAATGTCACATATTTCTTAGTTTCTTCTTTTCTTCCATCCAATCATCTAATGTTGTGGTTTTACAAAGACGCTCTTGATTCTTGATTCTTCTCTTTATTTTCATTGCAATTTCTTTGATGATTCTTAACTGGAAGCCATCAATGTATTTCTTTCTTTCTTTCTCTAATCTTCGGTCAGTGGAATCTTATATACTCAGTTAAGCATCGATCTGAGGGCAGCAGTCTTGAGGCTGTTCGGGGTATATTGATTTATTATTTCTTGTAGTGTTCGTCTGTGTGGGTTTCCTGTAGATGTCGAATTCTAGGTAATCTTTTCTTCTTATTAATTTTAGATCCTAGAAGTTTATCTTGTTTCCCTCTTCGTATTCATTTGTAAATGTCAGGTTCGGCTGGTGGCTGCTGAATTCCTCCATCATTTTGTCCGTTTCTTCTCATTCTTTTTCGTTGAATATTATTAGGATGTCATCTACATATCTTGTACACTCCAGAACTTGGTGATCTTTCTTTAGATTTTATAGCATTTTCTCTTTGTCATACTGTAGGAAAACTTCTGATAGTACAGCTGATAGTGGACACAGCGCTGTAAATATAGTACTGTGAATGTTCCATTACCAAAACATGTGAAGAATAGAAATAAAAGGTATAAGGAAATACCCCCCGTTGCAGCAGACCTGCATACTCAGCGAATTTCAAATGTAAAACAACATATTTCGATCCAACGTAGCGAGATTTGACATGTTTTTGTAAGCCCCATAAGAATAACATGGGGAATGAGTATGCAGGTTTGCTGCTACGGGTATATTAAAACTGGGTGGTTTTAATTCAATATTTAGTAGATCTGACCTAGAAGAAGCCATTTACCAATTTTTACCAAGATATGTTGAGAAATAAGCGAGATATAGAATTTTTCTTATTTTCCCCTAAGGTTAACATTGGGACAACGTACTGTGTTTACCAGTTTCAATATCTCAGTAACCAATGGACATAGAGCAGTGATTCAAATTGTTTGTTTTTTTGAGCTGAATTCAATGATGCTAACAAAAATTTGATAATTTTTATTTTTATATGTAAAAAACTCAAAAAACCCATTTTTGGGAGGGTTTACCCCCCTTTACCCCCCTTTCCGGTAGTCCGATCGGGCTAGTTTACGAACTCGTCCGAATAATTACTACTTTACATGTCCATGCCAAATTTCATTAAGATCGGACCATTTTTATGCGAGTTATCATGCTTAAGGACACATATATTTTTATTAACATTTTTCAATTGAAACAAAGTATCCCTTCTTTTTTAATCATTTTTTTAAATCAAATATATATTCATGAATATGGACGAATAGTGTTTTTGGCATCTGGGGACCTCAAAAAGAAAAGTTATGATGGTCTCAGGCTTAGGTCTTACCATGAGACCTACGGTAACAGCTTCTTCCCTATAGGGGAAATTCGCTAAAGGTAATTAAACATAAAAAAACCACACTATGATAATAGGATTAAGAAATCTGACAATGTAATTAAAACAACCTGGAACATTATAAACTCTGAATATTTTTATTGGTTCGAAAAATACATTTGAAAAAAGCAATATAATTATTCATACAGGAGACAAAATAGTAACTGATCCAACCACCATTTGTAATATTTTAATGAAATGAATAATGAATATTTTACAAAATGTTATTGATGGTAATAAGTCAACACTTGGTGCACAATGCAAACTGAGCTGGATTGTCAGACAACAAATTTTACTCCATTTGACCGCAGGATATATTTTAGATTTTTCAAAACATTTGGGGAAGAAGTTTTAAGAATTACAAACTCCTTCAAAAATAAATTGTCCTGTGGAGTTGATGGAATTCTTATGAAAGTTGTTAAGATGGTGGGACTGCAGCTCTCTGGTGTGTAAGCTCATCTCATTAATTCATCCTTCATCAGTGGTGAATTCCCTGATAATCTTAAAATATCAAAAGTTATACCTATATTCAAAAAAAGATAATCCAAAAAGAGATAGTAACTATAAACCGATTTCATTACTCCCATCGATAGCAAAAGTGTTTGAGAAGATAGCTTATAATAGACTTTTACTTTTTTAGAAGACAATAATAAATCAAAACACATTCAGCACGGTTTTAGAAAAAATAAATCAACAATCACAGCAGCAGTCAGCTTTGTTGATTCAATAATTAACTCAATAGATAAGGGGGAAAAAGTGGTGGGAATATACAAGGATTTATCAAAGGCTTTTGACAGCGTTTGTTATTCAAAATTAATTTTCAAATTACACAGGTGCCCAGTTATTGTAATTTGAATAATTAATCACTTGACTGGTTTAAATCTTATATTTTAAATAGAAAACAATTTGTAGAAATACAGTGGAACCTGGATAATTCGAACCTCAAGGGACCAGCTAAAAACTTCGAATTATCCATAAATTCGAATTAAAGAAGTTCTAAAGAATGAGGCCAAAACATTCAAACTTCACATTGTGAATTTAACCTCTTTATCAAATTTTCACACTAAAAGAATAAATTCATAAAAAAACGCTAATTATAAGGGTTCAAAAACAGTAATCATAAAACAGAAATAACTACGCTAAAGTATAAACTACGTACGACGCGACGTACGATAATACAAAGAAACATTTCTGCTAGAAAAAATACAGTACGTTCTGCTACTTCTTAACTTGTTGCAGGCTGCCAACTTAACCTCGTGTAACATTGACAATCCGACATTGTCTTTCCGCTAAAGTGAGTGTTTTATAGGTCCGTGATTTTGTCGACATGGTCACTACACTTATTTAATGTTACGAAATAACTTTTAAACACTTAAAAACAAGACACTGCACAGAGAAAAACACATTGTTCGAATGACGATCGAAAACAACGGAATGCTACACTGGAATTCGGAAGTTAGTTTGGCTGGTGGGGGGTGGGAAGGGTCGCAATGTTGAGTAGCCTTTGTGTCGACATAGAAAACTGCGCATCAGGTCTGGCGCATGGCTCGTCTGCCGGGAGCCGTTCTACACAGAATCAAGCACGAAAAGACTAGTAGTGCTATCACGGCGACACGGCGAGCGCAACCCTTTTCCGAACCCAGTCAGCGTTCTGTACTGCTTTAGTTTACATTATTATTGGTGTCGAGTTAGAAGCGATGTTGGGGCAGGGTGGGAAGCCTGGGAGGTGGAAGGGATGAGTCATCTGACCATAACCTGACACGCCATAGGTCTGGCGTTAATATTTTATTGAACGTCGTAGTAAAACGTGTTTTTCAATGAATTTGTAACGATTTCCAGCCGTGGAATGAAATTGATGTACCTTAATTTGGCACTCAAAAAAATCTAATTATCCAAAATATAATTCGAATTATCCACGATTTTTTAGCATTGTTTAGATACAAAATGCCAGGGACCAAAAGAAATATTCGAATTAAAGAAGATTTCGAATTATACAAGTTCAAATTATCCAGGTTCCACTGTAACACAAATCAAAAATTTTTATCAAATTTTAAAATTCAGATCTACCCTAAATAATGTCAAATTTGGAGCTCCACAAGGTTCCAATTTAGGGCCTCTTCTGTTTTTATGTTACTTGGCAATCTTTAAACTATTTTCCGTCCTCTACCCTTTGTCTACTTGTAGATAGTGCTAAATTGACAATTTCTGGCAAAACACAAGATGATCTACAAATGCTGTCAAAAATAATTTAATGTTATTAATAGGTAGAAAAAAATAGATAGATAAAAAATAATGCTGTTAATAGATAATTTTTTTGCTGCCAAAATCTTATATATATAAAAGAGGATATTGTTACATATATTTGTAGTTTATAGACAAGAAAACTGTGGGACCGTTTGCCATGAAACTTGGTATGTGTATGTAAAATTTCACAGAGAAGGTTTATAAGCGATCCATTTTGTCCTAACTCAAATGGTTTCCTTCCCAGCGGCTCAAAAGGGTTCCCAAATTAGCCTTAAGCAAAGATATTGTTTACATAATATAAAAAAAATGACATGTTTACTTTGACAGGTGATCTTTGTGCGAAATTGGTTTTGGTTGGACTCATTTCCCATAGATTGAAGCACATGTAAAAAGAATACCTCAAAAGCAAGAAATGTAGAATTTCAAACTAGCTGTCAGCAATATAATATAAAATAAATCACTAACGAGAGAAACTTGAAGGACCTGTCTTCTTTCTAACAGCTGTTATTTAAAGAGGTAGAGTGAGCAATGAAAAACAATTGTCGGGACGGCTTTTCCACTTTTTTGTTGAATGTAGACCCTAAATACCCCCGTTGCAGCAGACCTGCATACTCAGCGAATTTCAAGTGCAAAACAACATATTTCGATCCAACATAGCGAGATTTGACATGTTTTTGTAAGCTCCATAAGAATAACATGGGGAATGAGTATGGAGGTTTGCTGCTACAGGTATATTAAAACTGGGTGGTTTTAATTCACTATTTAGTAGATCTGAACTAGAAGAAGCCATTTACCAAGTTTTATCAAGATATGTTGAGAAATAAGCGAGATATAGAATTTTACTTATTTCCCATAAGGTTAACATATTGGGACAACGTACTGCGTTTACCAATTTCAATATCTCGGCAACCAATGGACATAGAGCCATGATTCAAAATACTAAATTGTTTGTTTTTTTGGGCTCAATTCAATGGTGCAAATAAAAATTTGAAAAATTTTATTTTTCTATTTAAAAATCTCAAAAAACCCATTTTGGGGGGGGGTTTACCCCCCTTTACCCCCCCTTCTGGTGGTCCGATTGGGCTGGTTTACGAACTCGTCCGAATAATTACTACTTTACACGTCTATGCCAAATTTCATTCCGATTGGACCATTTTTGCGCAAGTTATCGTGCTTAAAGACACATATATATATATTTATGAAAGTGAAAGAATGGTGTTTTTGGCATCTGAGGACCTCAAAAAGAAAAGTTATGATGGTTTTAGGCTTAGGTCTTACCATGAGACCTACGGTAACAGCTTCTTCCCTATAGGGGAAATTCGCTAAAAAATGTAGACAGCATTTTCAAAAAATGCTGGTAGGCCTATGGCATTTGTAATTTTTATTCATCCTCGGTAGACCCTAAAAACTTAAGAAAATTATTTTTGACAATGAATACAATTTCTAGGCATGTTCTATGGGTTTACCTATGCATATACCATCACGAAGCAGAAAAAAGTTTTTAGAATTCGCTGAGTGTGCAGGTCTACTGCGATGGGGTAACATAATATAGTCCTACCTAAGGGCCACTTAAGTTGTTTATGCGAGCAGATTCAACGTGCCGCCGAAACAGCCAAGGGTGCCGCTCCTTAAGCTGTGCCCCACGATAATCATCAGGCAAGCTCTGGTATTGTGCGGTAAGCAGAAACAACCATAAACGTTTCTCGGTGTTTGACTTCGGGTAAGCCAGTCTAGGTAAACTCGCTTCTCGAGTGTGTGAGGGCAATCCCCTCCACCTCAAAGCAAGATCCACTGCACAGCTGACACAAGCAAATGAAACTTGCAAGAAGGAGGACCGCCGATAATGGGCATAAGCTTACCCAGGGCAACGACACCCTTGGGGCCTTTGTCGGTCAGGGTTGGATACGGTTGTATTTTTAGTATAGATATGCCCTTTAGACAGGAATAGGATAATCCCATCCCAAGGGTCCTGCGTACTAAGTGAATTTCTAAAAACATGTTTCAGTTTCATAAAAGAACATTTGACATGTATAAAGAAATACATTTTTAGAACAAGAAGAAAATATAAAAAAGCAATACTATATTATTGAAGGTGATACCGTATGTTGTATTTATATCGTAGGCGAAGCCATGGGTCTAGTTTAAGTATAAACCCAGAAAAATCTAAAGCTATTTGTTTCAAAAGGAAGCAAAGTAGGAGTTGCATCAACCCTAAAATTATTTTGAAAAATAAAAAATCTTTTTTTTTAAAAGATATTTTTTTAAAATCAAATTTTTGAAATAATTGATCAAATTACATTTTTGAGTATTGAATTAGATTTTAACTCATCTTGGGATAATCATGTCGACCATGTTCTAAAAAATCTAATTCTGGTTTAAATGCAATCATAAAAAATTTCTAAATTATGTAACATTGAAATTTTATGCACAATATACTTTGCTCTCATTCATAGTTATATTGCATATGGGTTAAGTGTATATGGGGCAACCAACAAAGATAATTTAGATGAAATATTAAAAGTTCAGAAAAAAGCAATTCGAACAATTTTAAAACTTAACCATCGAGAACAGCAAGAGAACACTATAGTAATTTAAAAATAATAACAGTTTATATATATATATATATATATATCTTTATATTAATAGGCAAGCATTTTTTCCATAAGGTTTTTGGGCTCCTTTTTTCTCAGCCTGTGTGCATCGTAGCGAAAATCTAAGCACACCGATAGAATTGTATTTTCCTGTAGATGTGCAGAATCCCTTTGAAATTTATATTAGTCTTTTAGACAAGTGGAAAATTGAATTTAAAATTTCAAAAAAATTAACATTGGTCTTATGAGTTGCTGTTTTGGTGATAGAAAAACAAAACAGAACTGTGCTTTTGTCATCATATGTAGCTGTTATCACATGCTATTTTTCGTAGAGTAAAGATTAGATGTAGAAGTATTATGTGAGGGCGAAAAGTGGGCAAAAATTTACGCTGTTTTTTTCTGTCATCTGATGAGATATAAAACCCAAACAATAAGTTTTTATCAAGCAATAAACAAATGTAAGGTATTCATTAATGACACGGAGTTAGTATTTGTCCAGTAAAAAATCCAAACAAATTATTATTTTTAAACAATTTCAAGGCACATGTTATATTGGGGCATGAAGTAAAAATATAGTATTTGATTGAAATCCAGGGCTATTTAGAGAAGATTGAATTTGTTTCAAATAAAGTTTGCTCACTTCAATAAAATTAAGAGATAAAAATTAGCTGATAAAAAGGGAAGAAAAAAGAACATGAAGTTGAGTCTCTACCATCTGATGTACTGTCGTGCAACTGCAGTACAGATGGACATTACATTCAAATTGTGAGTTTTATTGGTAGAGAATGCGTAAAATATGTGTAATATTTTAGTGATAATGATAGGGAGAGAGGGAAGGAGGGGAAAATGTCCTAAGGGTATGGAAGGAGAGAAAAAGTTTTGAAGGGGAGTTTTAGGTCTCAAATAATAACTAGGCACATTAATGTTAGATGTTATTATTTTAGATCTAAAAGGTAGGAAAGGAGGGTCGAGAGATGGGAAGAAGAGGATGAAGGAGAAAAGGGCTGAAAAGTAGAAAGAAGGTCGAAAGGAAGGAAGTATATAGAGAGCAAGGGAAGAAATTAATGGAGGGAGTGGGGGAGAGAACTGTAGTAAGGGGTGTAAGGGATAATCTGATTTGATGACTGAATTTTTACCGTCCTCTGAATCAATAACCAGCTCAGTGTTAAAGAAATAAACATGGAATCTTAATATTGTACAATACTAATTACTAAAAACCATGTCATAAATATGTGCCAGTGGCGAGGCAAAATAATTAGTCAAAGATTGAGTCTTTCTCTTTTGCTTTCGGTTCCCATTTGGTTCTATTATGTGTTTACGTGGAAAATGTGTACTATATGAAATGTATTGTGAAACGCATTGGTGTATGCAAAGATCAAAATTAGCTATCCCTATTTCTTGATTTTAAAATTGGTCGAATTTTCGACCACTGGCGATCTCTAGTATATATGAAACCATAGTTTATGTAAAAAGTTTAAAGCAATACAATGACATTACCCCAATTCACATTCACAGTTACATTACCTGAAAAAAGCTTGAATCCCTTCCACATCATCAATTAGAAATATTTTAAAATAAAACTACATATGCTAGTAAACATTTTTTTCAAATATATACCGGGGACCAGGGCCGTAGAGAGCTACGGCGGGCCCCCCGGCTAGACCTCGACATGGGCCCCCACGTCTTTGGGCCCATTCTACACGAGCAGGAAAACCGCAACGGTTTCCCCGCGTCAAAACCGCGCCTGAACTAGAACCAATACACAAGTTTTGGCGCGGTCGAGCGGCAAAACCACCACAATTTTTCTGCTCATGCAGAATGGGCTTTTACACTCAGTAAGTATTTCACTACTCTACTTGTTTACTGACGCCCCAAGGGGCTATACACGAGCTCACTGCTACATAAAATAAGTAAATTACTCAAACACATTCTGAATATAGTCTCTTCGCTTTAAGATTATTTTAAAGTTGCTGAATATATGTTGATTGCCAATTATATTTATATTCATATGCTTCATATTATATTAATATACAAATTAATTCAGGGGATTAAAAACAGCAAAAATGAAGCTTTGGCACAATGTCGACGATGCTTCCTTGATTTATTAGATTGTGTTTTTATTTAATATTTTCAATGGTTAATATCTCTGTAGATTAATATGTAATCTAGAGTTATGAAGTTCCCATTTATTTAACCCTAGAGAGGTATCGTACATAATTTTGATGTGTGCGGAAGTGTTTTTTTTTGTCCGATTTTGCAATCAAATGACTTTGAGCCCTGTACCAACAGCAGTGCTTTTCACGCTATAGGTTTGATTTAATATGACAGTATTATGGCTGTTCTTAATGAATTTCCAAATTTAATTGAAAAAATACGTCAAATTTACATACGATACCTATAACAGTAAAATGTGCTTTTCAATGGACTCTTAAGGAGCTTATTACCTAGGAGCTAAAGACATAATGTAAATTAATTATATAGTAAATAATATTATTGATGTTTTCTTGTATTTGGGTGCCTTCTTTTAAAAAAAATAAATATTTCAAATTCAAATTTCTTTATTGCACATAACATTTGTACATAAGTAATTACAACAAACTGGTGCATGGTTATAACATATTAATTACAATAAAATACAAATCTAACTGAAATAAAATACAAATCTAACTGAAACTAATCTTGTGTGCCGAATACTGAAAAGCTCGACCTAAAAGCTCGACCGGTCGAATACTCACACACCCCTAATTTGAACTATTGATCTTGAAAATCGGACAGGTCTAACCTGAGTTATAATCCTTTATTTGACAGTATCATTTTAGAAAAATCTCATCTTATGGTTAATAAAGGTATCGTAGTTCATCCCTAATGAATCTGAATCAATTGATAAGTTGCTTATATGGAAGCCAAAATACTACTGAATATTTTAAGACTAGAACGAACGACGTACTTTGATTACATCCGGAGTTATAAGGAAAATAGTCCAAAAAAATCCCAGAAAATATTCCAAGCTCGAAACGTTCATAAGGATTATACAGGGAATAATCTTTGGGTATATCTTGAAAACGAGTCAAGATTTTCAAAAACGGATTTTGGCATTGTAAACAGCGTGAAAATCTAGTTCAAAATGATGTGTCACAACACTATGTTTACATTTGAAAATAATTACTTCAACCAAGATGGCGGCCGATTTTTTTTACCTACGAAAACTGAAGTTCATACCTCCCTTCAATTATCGGCAGCGGTATTATGAAAACAGATTCATTTATACATCACCGATGGCATTTATTTCCTATATCTTTAATGCTATTGTCACCTTCTTGGACGCCATCTTGAAAATGAGGCACTTCTGGTGGTCAAACTTTGGTAAACTTTTAGTATGTTGTTCAGCACATAAAATATGACAGAAAAACACAAAAATCTCCCTTAAAGGAATTTGTTCAGGGTTAGGTGATTTTTTCGTATCTTTCCTCGACTATTGCACTCACCCAAAATGGAAAATAATACACCCAAGAATTCTAGAGCCGGTCATAAGGGCATGTCAGATATGTTTGTAATTGAAGTTTGTAAACAAGTACAGTTTGTTACCCATTGCTTGCAGTTTGATTTTGTTTACACACTGCTTCTTGTCCAAGATCATCAGACTATTCTGACTCAATGGTGAGGTAGATCCCACCCTAAGGGTTATTCTTTTGCAAGTGGCTCTCTATTGGTTGAAGTAAACATTTGTAAAACGAGGGTCATCCTGAGAGTAGAGAACGTTTATGTCCCTACACTTAGTCCTGTTGCCCCAACTCTGCGACTGATAGTCCGGCCTAAACCTCCACTTTCAGTCTAATTCCAGCCAAGTCTTGTTTCAACTGATTAGGCATTTCATTCTAAACGGCGGTGTCTATTATAAATCCAACCAGATGCGAAAGAACTGAACGCAAAAGTGTTTTGAGTCCTTTTAAGTTTACTAATTTATACCTGGAGGAGAAAAACATGATCTTGGGTCTATTATGGATCTTGTGATAACTTGACGTGTAAAAATCCCATCACAGACAAGGGTACTTCAGATCCATGACCTGTCCTCATGCACAGCAGCAACTTCACAGAACTTTGCCGTATAAAGTGGGACATTTCCGGACAAATCCTGCATAATCCTTATCTGGCACCACATGATTACCTTCTTTTTCAAAGTTCAGGGAATTTCCAGGCATGGAAGTGTTTTCAAATCATAAGGAACTGAAAGAAGCAACATTATCAGGCCAAATCCATTTGGCGGGATTTTCAATGGATACCACTACTTTGAAACGCTGTAAGAATGAAATGTGTGATTGGTCGGTGACGAGACTTGGCTCAAAATGAGTAAATGAGAGGAGATTTGGGCTGCATCAATAGTAGCAGGGATTGGACAACAAGGCTGGAAGTAGTGATAAAATGTTCTTTACTTTTTGAAAGAACCTTGTAACTTCGAGAAAAAAAATTTCAGTTAATCTATACTTATTTAATACGCTAGGGGTTTTTTGTGATCATTACTCCTCCGAAACTACTGGGCCGATTTCAATAATTTAGGTGTCGTTTGAAAGAGCTTGGCGTGAAGTTTTGCAGGAAATAAAATTTATGAACGTTAGACTAAAGGGAACAGCCCTAGACGCCCTTATCTATACTTATTTAATACGCTAGGGGTTTTTTTGTGATCATTACTCCTCCGAAACTACTGGGCCGATTTCAATAATTTAGGTGTCGTTTGAAAGAGCTTGGCGTGAAGTTTTGCAGGAAATAAAATTTATGAACGTTAGACTAAAGGGAACAGCCCTAGACGCCCTTAAAGTTTCATATTTGTCCATAAGATTTAACATGGGAATATACATTTGAAACAAAGCAGCTGAGTGGAATAAACAAAGATGTTCAGCAAAGCCAGGTGTTTTGAATGGAATTGTAACCAATGAATAAATATCTTGAAGCAAACTTTAAACATTAATTTATGAGTAGATTTTAGAAAACCATTTCAGTTTGGCTCAAGATTAAGGCGGGATGTATTTAATCGCAGATACTGAATTACAGAAAGTTTTATTATCATAATGTCCATAATTTTTGTTTGTACCTACGAAACAAAGTGTAGGTTTTTGAAAACATATTAATTCTACAATACCGGTACCTATTTAAAACAACCTGCTTAAAATCATATCTGTTTTATAAACAAATTTACTGTCAGTTTCAAATAAATATTTGTTTTGGTTTTTTATTTTATTATCATCCCAAGAATAATTATTCTAACTAATGTAATTTAAATATGACAAAGACACCTAGAGGAACTCGATTGAATAAACAATTTACTTGGAGGTGATGGTGAATGTTAATGTGTAGTATTCGTGAGTAATTATCTAAAAATGAAAATGTAAATTTTTCATAAAACTATTTTAATTTTGTTCAACTGTTAAGTGCTGACCATGAATGATGTAAATATTAAACAATATTTTACCAGTTATTTTTGCACTTGTGATGTTCTGTGATTGTAGTAATGATGCCCCATAAACTTAATTTATCCATAACTTTACCTAAATCACATTTTACATGTAATGTTGAAGTTTTTTTTCTAACTTATTTGTAACAACAATAATGCCACGAATCCGAAGAAGGCATTTACGCAGAACTCATGAGTATCAAAGAAACGCCATTAAAACGTTTGATATGAACATTAACTCATATAAGAGGTTGAGCCCTTTACTTTCGGGCCCTTGGGGAAAAAAAGTGTTTCTTGCGAAGCAAAAAATTTTAAGACTGACGCAAATGGAAACAATCACACTTCATATAAATTGAGCCGTCACAAATGGAAGGTAATTTTGCAAAATAACACGTGACTCTTATTGAGAAGCACGCTTGCTTTCACTCGATAGACAGACAAACAAAAAATCTCAAAACTACTTGGAAAATTTAAAATAATTAAATTCTGCATTTGTTATGGTGAGCTCAGAGTCTCACCTCGATGAGTCTGTTGAGTGGTCTATATAATTTTTGTATAGATAAACATTTTTATCACAGAACAGTTAACTTATCACCGGAAGACATCATTCCAAAGTATGCATAAATGTACAGTTTGATGTAAAACCTTCAACCGAACTTAGACGGATGGAGATATGAAACAAAAACTATGAAATACATTTAATGCTGGAGACTGGACTTTATTTAAATTACGTAAATGTTGAACTGCGTTCGTTTAGAACTTGAACAGTGGCATACATGTGCCATCAGTCATGAGAGAATAATGTCTGTATAAATATCTTTGCAGACAAAAATTTGGATGAAATACAAAAAAATATTGTAATTACCACAGACGTTGCAACCATTTTCCGTGCAAGATATGGATAACCTTCAGGAGAAAGAAATTTGGTTGTTTTGCTCGATTTCGAGCAACGGGTTTACTAGTGATCAATTAATCAAGTAAAAATTAAAGTAAAGTAAAAGCAGCAAGTGTTTTTTATGGTTGTTTATTTGACTTACCATAAGGTCGACATTCCAATTTCTGAACAATTCTTCCCTCTAAACATAGCTTTTCAGATTCAGGGACTATAGCATCAGAGTTTGGTAAGGCTGTAAAAAAATCCAAAAGTAACTCTTGTGGTATTTCAAGAGTACAGAATGTCATGCCTGTCACACAAATTTGATCCATATGAACTGTACCATTAAGAGCTTAAGTAATGAGCACCAGGACCGTTATCAACTGTTATTTTTAGTTTTGATTTTTTGTTCAAAAGCAGTGGCGGCTTAAAAGAAGGAGGGCACAGATGCCATGGATCCAAATATATTCAAAATCTAAATTTTGGTTTAAAAAATAATTACGATTAGCATGATTTTTCTTTGGAAAAAGAGAATACAGCCATTGCTGCCTTTACGGAAAGCCGTGGTGTGAAGGAATTGGCAACACCACAAGCACCACTAAGGGGTGCCAATCGGCTCATACGACCGCATTGCTAGACGCACGTCACCCACTCTTTTTGTTGTTATTTTATCTACTTTTACTGTGAAATAGCTTAAGAATTTGTTGCCATACGACTTGTTCATGTATGGTTGTATTGAAAATTATTTGTAAGTAAGCAAAATTCTGAGATGAAAACTAAGGAAAATACCACACATGGAACCAGCGGTCTCTTATCAGTTGCGGGAATAGTTAACAAGTAAAGATCTGTTTAAAAAGTAATTCTATTCAGATTTTCATGTTGTCACTTCTCACTGTGTAATGAGAAGCTTGTTGGCACTTAGACAAGACATTTTGGAGTGTAATTAATGGTTTAACAAGCTTTTTAAATACGATAATAAGAACATAATAAAAAAACATATACAAAATAGTTTTGAAACTAGCAATACGATTATAATAATCCGCCGTTCACTCGATGACAATTTAAGAATCTAACTGCTCAAGCGTTTTTTTTTGTTTTTTTTTTTTGTAATTGAAGTTTACATTTCACTTATAGCATGAACATCCAAGAAACCTGTTAGTTTGTGAGTTTAGCGGTTAACCCTCTGAAACTTTGTCTCTTGCCCATTTTTTGAAAGTTGAATAAAATAAAATGGATTAAAATAATTTCAGATTATTTTTTGTTGTAGGTTGATTAAATGATATCTTCCTGAGAAGTTGGCTTTGAAACTCAGGGGAGTAATTTCTAGCAGTAACATTGAACTTAACAATTATTGTAAGTTATTGTACGATAAATATATAAAATGTTAATTATACATGCAAATTAAAGGAAATTTGAAAAGTCTGACCTGAGCTTTTACTTTAAAAATAAGTATAGCAGTTATTTTACAATTTCATAGCTTGATATGTTTTGATATTCTTCATCTGTAATGAACTATCAACTTGTTGTGGCTTGAAGGCTATACTCTTTTACAATAAACAATAATTTACAAATTTACTTGTTTTTAATAATGTTCCAAATACCTAATATTTGTGTATATTCATTCTAGCAAAAAAAATACAGGTAAAATATAAGGCGGCCAGCACCGGCAGTGACACTACAGCGTCTGAAACATTACAACGTTGCCAGTTCAAACACCATAGCCTTCTTTAGAGTCAGCCATGATACAACCATAAATAACAATGTTAAGTTATACAGACCTATATCACTACTACATATTTATTTGTCAGTTTTAAAATAAGAATAAGAATAAGAATTCGTTTATTGTCTTGCAGGCTTACAAGCATTGACAAAATCATATTTCAGCAGTGCAGTACTACTAAGTCCTCAACCTAAACTAATCTACCTAACATAAATATCACAGGTAAAATTACAAAAGAACATAAAAACAAATAAAAACATAGATACATACAAAACATTGATACATAAACCTTGGTAGGCCTACTCTTGTCCTAAAATTGGGCAAACTTAGCTCATAAATTTACAAGAAAACAATTAAAAATATTCAAAATTCAACTGTATTTACAGAGAAAAATTCGTCTAATGAGTAAAAAGGATTCATACATAACCATCTATAAAATTTCTGTTTAAAAACCTTAATAGTATGCTTTCCAACAAGATGACTAACCTTATTGTAAATCTTTAACGATAATACTATGTGACTAGACAAAGATTTACTTAGCCTATTAAATTCAATTGCTGCCTTTTCTTTATTACGAGTATTGTAGTTATGTAAATTATGAAAAGGAATAACCAAATCCTGATTTTTAAAAACAAAAGATACTAGATCAAAAATATAAAGGTTAATAATTGTTTGTATTTCTAGTTGAACGAATAAAGGTTTGCAATGAGCTCTGGCTTCTGATTTAGTAATTACCCTAATTGGTTTCTTCTGTAGAATTAATAAATCACCGACTTTAGAACCATTCCCATATAAAACCAGGCCATATCTAAAAATTGACTGAAAGTATGCAAAGTAGGCAGTTTTAAGATAATTTTCCGGAACACAAAAAGTTAACCGTCTCAAAAGATAAACTACTCTTGAAAGTTTGGAAGATACATGTTCAATATGTGAATGCCAGTTTAACTTATTGTCAATGAATATTCCTAAAAACTTAGCGTCAGAAACTAAATTATCTGAAGTTAAATCATCTCCGATCGGTCTTAAAGAAAATAACATTGTTTGAGTTTTTTGTTTATTAAGTAAAAAACCATTAACTTGAAACCAGTTTTCCGCCTCTTTCAATGTATTTTGTGTAAGCATTTTTAGCTGATGTAAATTGTCAGAGATATCTACAAACGTTGTATCATCTGCATACAACAGTGATTTTGAATCGACCGAAATTGGTAAATCATTGACACTAACCAGGAACAAAAGAGGACCTAACACAGAACCTTGTGGCACACCATATTCTACCAAACATTCCTCAGAAATTTTACCATTAAGTGATACTACCTGATGCCTATTTTTAAGGTAAGATTCAAAAAAAGTTAAACTATTAGTTTAACTTATTAGATTAAAAAAGTTAAAGTATTAGTATACGTAAGAATGAAGGTTAGGCATTATGTTTAGAAAAACTGAACGACTAAGACAGTGTCCACTGTCACTGAAGTTTTTGACCGTAAGAGGTTGTTGGTGAGTGGAGAGTAAAATGATTCATAGTTCTTAACTTAATGAGTCTATTCCGTTAAACCAAGGATTTTTATTTTGTCATTAAAATTATCTTCAAAATAATAAATACCCCCGTTGCAGCAGGCCTACATACTCAGCGAATTTCAAATGTAAAACAACATAATATTTTAATCCAACACATCGAGATTTGACATGTTTTTGTAAGCTCCATAAGAATAACATGGGGAATGAGTATGCAGGTTTGCTGCTACAGGTATGTTTAAACTGGTTGGTTTTAATTTAATATTTAGTGGATCTGAACTAGAGGAAGCCATTTACCAAGTTTTAACAAGATATGTTGAGAAATAAGCGAGATAAAGAATTTTACTTATTTCCCATAAGGTTAACATTGAGACAACGTACTGTGTTTACCACTTTCAATATCTCAATAACCAATGGACATAGAGCAGTGATTCAAAATACTAAATTGTTTGTTTTTTTGAGTTGAATTCAATGGTGCCAACAGTTCTTTCGAGGTTAGGTTTGGACTCAATATCATGATGCAAGAGAGTTTGAATTTCAGACGTTGGAGTATGTGGCTTTACGAGAGCAAGGTAGAACAAGGCATGCTTACCCAAATGATTTCCTAAATTTGTTTCTTTGTCTTTGCTGAGTTCCCACTGTCAGCTACACCTTTGGCATCAAGAACACAGAAAACTTGAACATTCTTCTTTTTTCAGGTTTCTCTTAAAAATCTTCATTATCTTACAAATCCTCATGCGTCACGTACAGACTTGCACTCACCTATGCTCGCCCTGTTCCATTGAGGGTGTGCTTGTAACGTTAGTTAATATATCAAGTTTCTATCCAATAAGCAGTAAGGGCAAAATACAAGATTTGGGGGGGACAAGTGACTGACATCAGTGTCTACACACCGTTTTGTAGGAATAACCTTAAACATCACTGGAGGTCACCTTTTAGTTCTCACCTGCGCAAGTTGCTTACAGATTTGGATCTACAAATTGTTCGTCATTCCCGTACTCTATTGCCATACTATTGCCATTGTTGCCCCATTGGTGAAAGGTTATATCTGGAGTGTATATCTGCCATACTGTATCATTTCTAAGGTTTTCACAACTAAGATGTTAATATTTTTGACATAGTGGTGACGATATCCTGCAAGGATAAGTCATTACATGATAAGTCTCTCACAAAGGGGGGGGGGATTATAATGCCAATTGTGACACCCCCCTATTCCTAGAACCGATGGTCTCTGAAAATCAGTCCTGGAGTCGCCACTGCTAAAACGTATTTATGTTTTTTTTTCACAACAGTAAGCATTTCAATTGTTATGTTTGTATTTCAAGTGTCGATTTTTAAGCAATACTTCATAAATATCATTGGTTTAACCCCTTAACCGCCGCGCACGAGTTAACTCGTGGTAGTATATGTACACGCTACCATCATGCACAAGATATCTCGTGCGTCACCCTTGCTTCGTTAACCGCCACGCCTGAGTTTATTCGGATTTGACATTCTCAGCTGATTATTTTGTTATTTTCTTGGTACAACTGTTCTGCTAGGTTTTTTCATTCTACGACTGTACAGTTGACCCCGACGAGTGGCAGACCGTTTGGTGCTGCACTCTAGTGGATTTTTCTGGAGCTATGTCCATGCCACGAGTTCTGCAGTATTGCGCTCAACGCGTTGAGACGAAAACCCCGTGATTTGGCGTTGATCGTGTAATTAAACTGTGCACTACTGATCACGCAGGGGGGGGGGGGCAAATTACTCCGCGCTTAAGGGGTTAAACTCAAAATATATGTTGCTTATCATACTGATAACAAAAATTGTACTTACAGACATGGGCACCAACTTTAAAAATATATTGGGGGAGCTTAAGATTCAAAACTAGTCTATTTTTTTCAAGCCTTTTTCATTTTTCGTGGTACTGCACCTCAAAATTATATAAAAGCAGAAGCTGGCCACTTGTTCACTTTTCTAATACCAAAAAGAGTAAAACGTGGTAAAAACTATACTGGTTTACAAATGTAATATAGGTTTTTACTTAAATTAAAAATAATGATAGGATGTGTCCTCAAACATCGCGAAGATTATGCTAAAGCCTAGTATGTGGGAACAAGTTCTAGTTCTACTAATTTGCATTCGACGTGGCTATTTTGGCCAGCAGTATACTGTATAAGTCCACATTTTTAATTACCTTTCTGATATAGAGTTATTATTTTATATTTTACATCATAATGCTTGGCTGGCTTAAGCCATTATTACGTCGCATGCACTACTTTGGCGATCGCCTGTGTGGGTGTAACAAGGTCGTTCCTTGATCAGGTGTTGAATGTATACATACGACACATGACTGGCTTTGAATCCTGTTTGAGTAATTTCTTTAAGAAATGTTATTCATTTGATCTTTGCTTAAATTATTTTTGAAAAATAACAAGATTTGCTTTACTAGTTCCTTGATAGTTTTTCACAATAAGAATCTAACTACTCTGGGGAGGCGGACTCCTCTCATTTCAATTTTGGGGGGGCCAGGGCCCCTTTCCCTTAACACTGGGGGGCTCAAGCCCCTTGGGCCCCATGGAGTCAGCGCCGGTGCTTACAGATCATAAATTAATAACCAAACAATTACCTTAATTATCTTATAATAGTAGAGTCTAATTAAATAAAACAACTACAATACTAACATTCCACTTAGATTGATAACATCCAGACCATAGGAGGGTGATAAGAGGACATTTGCTTTCACTGATTTGCAGAGTGGTCTAATAATGCTTACGTGAATAGTGTGAGAAGACACCTAGAGTCTGGTGAGTAACGACCGACACGTCCAACCGGTGGTCCTTGGGAATGTTCTCCTCTCCTGGCTCCTTCAGACACAGGACAGACTCTGATAGAGACAGTGACACTTGTGCTTTCTGCCCTGGTGATCTACACATGTAAATGACAATCAATAACAACCTCAAATTGAATATATAATAGCGCAACCAAAAGTTCTTCAACATATATTAATAAAACTTGGTTTTTGGCTTCATCGAAGTGACATCTAATCTATATTACAGTAGAACCTCGATTAACCGTCACTCTTTTATCCGTCACTCTCTGTTATCCGTCACTGCTTCCGGGCTCGCAATATGTTGTAAATTGGCGTCGCGCAAAGCACGGAAGAAAGTGCAAGCGCCATTGTGATCGAACGCGACTGTCCGCGGCTAATGACCTTGAGTTTCCGCCGAAAATCACCACTCCCACGCAAGGAGTAGTATGGGGGTGAGCGAGTTATTTATTACTCATTGGCATGTTGATTTTTTTGGTTATACGACACGCCTCGTAGTTCAGCGTTACATGGTGTTTGCTGTTACACAGTGTGTAGCTAGATACGTACTGTTAATCAACTGCAGTACAGTAACTGTTGATTGTTAATGATGGCTGAAAAACGAAAACGAGTCGTGCTAGGGGAGGACCAAAAAATCGAAATTATTAAACGTTTGGGGAAGGGCGAAACAGCTACAAGTATCGAGCTGATTTATGGTGTTGGCGGACTCATTTAAAAGATGACGGACTATCTTTTAATGTGAGGTTATGTAATTCCTTACGAACACTGAATGAGCTCAACATACAGTTTAGAAGGTCTGTAATTACCATTTTATGAATGTAATTTAAATATTAATATGTATTATCCACTTATACAGGGTTTAATTTCTTCCGAAATATTTTTAATCTATGTATTGAACAGGTTTATAGTTAATTTCTGTTAACCGTCTATTCTCTTAACCGTCATACTCCCGGTCCCGAGAGTGACGGTTAATCGAGGTTCTACTGTAGTTTAAAATCCTGAGATGTCTATTTTTGTAGCAGGAAAACCTGCATACCCATTCCCCATATTATCATTATAGGAAATAAAACAATCCTAAAGCTTCCTTATTTCCAAAAATTTATTTGTTCGTTAAAACTGATAATATACAGGAAAAGGTTAATGCAAACATAATGAAACGCAGGAAAAATAAACCCTTCACAAAAATCTTTATACTCAGCGAGTTTCTACAGGCTTCGACTACCTTCAGCTACCTCTCAACTGACCTTCGACCTACTGCTAATTTACAGGAAGGCACTCGTCCGCCAGTAGATCTACAAATTTCAAAGGGTGCGGATCGCGCAAGAAGTGTGCACAAGTTTTATGTATCGACGTGTTTTATGTTTAATTCGAATGAAGTGAGTTATACTCGACTTGAAAATCACTCTTTGTGGACTAACTCCTCTTTTATTATTTGATGAAAATTCGTGAAATTTGAACTACATCATTTTTATACCCCAAAGATGGTTTTAATCTATAAATGAGTAGTTAATTATACGTTTAAATATTTATTTTTTTAGTTAATAGCCTTCATTTAGTTTTACCACACTTCGTTCGACCCATATGCGACATAGGAGCGTACTCCTACTTTTATTATATGTGTTGGTATCTGACTGTTCAGTGTCAAATGTACTGTATGTTTGAAGTTTTGACAACACAGAAATTTGAAACTAACTAGTTATAGTGGCTGAAGATTAGTCATCATTGAGTCAAAACCAGTACAGTACACCTCGGATTATCCGGACCCCACATTATCTGGATCCCGGACTATGCGGACCGGTTATCCGAGAAATTAAAATATTAAAATCATGGCAAAAACATTATTTTAGCGAGTCTACGGGTGAAATGTGCCTTCTAAAAGTAAAATTCGAATTATATACATTACTGTACACATTTGGAATTACAATCAATAATTGTAGGAATCGCATTGCCTAAAAAGTAAATTTCAGCATTTTCATGAACGCAGTTTTCTGGTTTGCTAATTGGAGCGTTATCAGTAACCAACAAAAGTGTAGCCTACGGCAATTTTGTGAGTTAGTTACTGCTGTCATTTGATGTGTTCCGTTATTTCTTAAGAAGAGTTATTATAATAAGTTTTGAGTTACTTTAAGTTTCGTCATTATTATATCAATTTGAGTTATTTTGAGTTACAATATCTTATAAATTAAATATTTTAATCTTGCGTTTTATTCCAAACCTAAACCGTAAGGACGGTAAAAGTTAACATTGTATTCGTATGATTAATAATGAAGTTTAGTTCTTAAATGTCTTTAAAAATTAAACCTGTAAAATTTGGAAGACTACTATGTTGTACAATTTTGATATGCAGCATCAGTTTAGTAGGGACTAAGGTATGCGATCGCTATTTAGGCGATTTTGTAATGACCTCGGATTATCCGAATCTTTTGTTATTCGGATTGGTGATCAACCACATTAATAAGGATAATCCGAGGTGTACTGTACAACAGAAAAATTGTTTTGACACCATAGGCTGCATTTAACTGCAATTCAGTAAGTAGTAATTTACAAGGTGTCTAGGCTTAAAAAAAGTATAGTAATTAATGGTTTTATTGCAGTTACTTCATGTTTAACTCGCTAATTAACCGTGTTTCACTCCTTGAATTTGGGATTCAATTTTTCACGGGTACTGTACTTCTAAGGCTGCCATTTGAGGGATTCACAAACTTCCTATGTTGTGACCCCAAGGGAATTTGGTAAAACTATTTCTTAGTATGCATCTATAGATCAAGGGGAGTACAAATACCAAGTTTCGGCTCTATAGGTCTAATAGTTTCAAGGACTCGCTGTCCATTAGAAAACCCATTTTCCTTTATAATTTTCCATTTTCCTTTATTATAAATAACATATCTTTGTAATACATGTCATAAGAGATATTAGGATTTTTTTTTATAATATAGGATTTTTACAATTCGTTTTAGGTATACATCTATACTCACTTAATTTTATTTGTATATAGGTAACTAGAAACTCCGTTGTCTTTGTAGCCTATAAATAAAAATTGTATTATCAGCTTTTATTTTATTTTACAAAAGGGGTTTTCGTTGTACATATTCGTTTTAATGAGGGTTATTTATTTTTCACCACACATTAACAGTTTTTTACATATTAGAAAGGTACTGTTTTGCTAAGGTTTAAGCTTAAAAACGTTATTAATTTTTTTCATGCTATTGTAAAATAACATTTCGACCCCTATATCTTAAATATTTTGAAAAAAAGTAGGACTATTTATTGCCGCGCGTTAAAAATGAATGTACGAGTTTTTCCGGACGGCTACGGATGTTTTAATTTCTTTAATAATTAATGTTTAGAGATAAGGTAGGAAATCAAGAAACGCATTTTAATGAATGCGTGGAATGTAAGGATTTCGATAACAGAAATTTATTTAAGTAAATGTAGTGATAACATTCATTTTAGGGCAATTCACATGAATATTCGAAGTATATATAAGAATTTTGATGAATTTTTAGTATTACTACAGAGCATGAAAGTTAGATTTGACTGTATTGTTTTAACTGAAGCTTGGTTAACAGAAGTCGAACCAGAGAATATTCCTGGCTACAACATTTTTAGTTCTTATGGTAATTTAAATCAATGTGACGGCGTCGTTGTTTACTTGGATAGCTCTCTATCAGCTGTCTGCAATCAGATGACGATAGGCGGGGTGGCCACTGCCTTATCTCTGACCTTCAGCTGGGCCGGTAAACCGTGTGAATTCTTAGCTGTTTATAGAAGTCCGAATTCTAATTGCACACAATTCATTGAGGGAGTCAATAATTACTATTTGAATAGTTCTGAAAATTACTTCTTTCGTATTTTAGCTGGTGATATAAATTTTAATATCTTAAATCCTTTGCTAAATTCCAGTGAAGACAAATTTATTGCCTCCTTGCATGAAATTGTTCTTATTCATTGCATTGATAAAATTACACGTCCTGACTCTGGAAGCTGTATTGATAATTTTTTTCTTAAAATGAAAACTTTTTTCCGAGTCACTCCAGTTGTATTACATACTCTTATTACAGATCATTATCCTATAGTAATTGAACTTTCTAAACCTGGAAACAATCGTCGAACTGATAGTGATATTTTTTTAAATAAAATCGATTGGAATAAAATTGAAACTGATCTTGCAAACAATGATTGACAAGACATTTTAACCAGCTTCGATGTAAACGTCTGTACTTCAAAGCTGATTGATTCCTTACGAAAATCCCTAAACAATGCTACTCAAAAAATCAAGATCAATTCTAAGAACACTAAGTTGAAACCTTGGATAACTGTAGGGCTGTTAACGGCTATCAGAAATCGTGACAGATTATACAAGCGTTTAAAGAAAGAACCGTACAATATGAATCTTCGTGCGCGATATCTTCATTACTGAAACATGTTGCATGCTTTGATAAAGCAAACTAAATTTAATTATTATAATACCCCCGTTGCAGCAGTCCTGCATACTCAGCGAATTTCAGATGCAACACAACAAATGGTATTTCAATCCAACTTATCGAGATTTTACATGTTTTGTAATCTCCATTAGAATAACATGGGGAATGATTATGCAGGTTTGCTGCAACAGGTATGTTAAAACTGGTTGGTTTTAATTCATTATTTAGTAGATCTTAACTAGAAGAAGCCATATACCAAGTTTTGTCAAGAAATGTTAAAAAATAAGTAAGATATAGAATTTTTTTATGTCCCATAAGGATAACATGGGGAATGATTATGCAGGTTTGCTGCCACTAAAAATTGAAATTTCGGGGATTTTAGACTAAAATACATTAGATCTCATCTAGATGAAGCCACAAACCAAGTTTTATCCAGATATGTTGAGAAATAAGCGAGATATAGAATTTTACTTATTCCCCATAAGGTTAACATTGGGACAACGTACTGTGTTTACCACTTTCAATATCTCGGTAACCAATGGACATAGAGCAATGATTCAAAACACTAAATTGTTTGTTTTTTTGAGCTGAATTCAATGGTGCCAACAAAGATTCGATAAATTTTATTTTTATATGTAAAAAACCCAAAAAACCCATTTTTGGGGGTGTTTATCCCCCCTTACCCCCTTACTTCCGGTGGTCCGATCGGGCTGGTTCAGGAACTCGTCCATTCGATTACCACTTTACATGTCTGTTCCAAATTTCATCAAGATCGGATCATATTTACGGCCGCTATCGTGCTGACAGACACATATATATATATATATATATATATATATATATATATATAGATAGATAGATAGATAGATATATAAAAATTTTAACGAATGGTGTTTTTTGCTTCTGGTGGCCCTAAAACGAAAAGTTATCATGGTCTCGGGCTTAGGTCTTACCATGAGACCTACGGTAATAGCTTCTTCCCTATAGGGGAAATTCGCTAAAAACAAGATCGACGAGGCCGCCGGGGATGTCAGGAAGTTTTGGTCGGTCGTCGGTGACGTGGCCGGCCGGCCGCGCCGCTGTGACGACTTCCCGGTTGAGGGTTTCTCTGCGAGCGGCGGCGCTGTTACCCCCTCATCCGTTAAAGATATCAGCAAAAATTTCAACCTTTTTTTTGCGAATGTTGGTTCGAATTTAGCAAATTCTATTAAACCAATTGGGCCGTCTGAGGTGGATGACGCTGACCATGCCTACAATTCTATTTTCTTGCTGGAGCCTGTCGATCAGTCGCAGCTATTAAAAGTTATTGATAGTGTTAAAGGGGGTTCCGCCCCTGGATGGGATGGAATCCCATCTAAACTGGTGAAGAATTATGCTAATTATTTACTTCAGCCGCTACTACATATAATTAATCTTAGTATTAGCACTGGAGAATTTCCAGATGCATTCAAAATTGCTAAAGTCATACCTATCTACAAAAATGGATCAAAAGCTTCCATGAATAATTTTAGGCCAATATCTTTATTAGTTGTAATAGGCAAAATTCTAGAGAAGTGTGTCAAAATCCAACTCACTAACTATCTAAACCAGGAAAATATTATCACTGAATACCAATACGGATTTAGAAAAGGTAAAAATACTTCAGACGCATTATTCGATGTTACAAAGTTAATCCTAGATAAATTAAGTCGTAAACAAAAAGTTTTAATAACGTTTCTAGACTTGACAAAAGCTTTTGACTCAGTGAATAGAGATAAATTATTAAAAAAATTAGATTTAATAGGTGTAAAAAATAACGCTCTATCTTGGTTTAGAAGCTACTTTCATAATAGAAAGCAATTTGTTGTTAAAAATGGGGTTGAGAGCGATTGTGTTGATGTCGATTATGGAGTAATAGAGGGGAGCACTTTAGGGCCCTTGTTGATCCTTATCTATATAAACAATATTGCAAAATTAAATACCAGTGGCAAATTATATATCTTTTTGCTGACGACACGGCTCTGGTCTCATCTGGGGGAACATGGGAGGAGGCGTATGCTCAGGCATCCTCTGACCTGGCTCGTATTAAATCGTGGTTTGACGATAACATTCTTTCAGTAAATATTGATAAAACAAAATGTCTGCCCATTTACTTTAAAAGCGACACCGGGCCAGGTCAGAGGGAGCTAAAAATGCACTCCTGCGGTGATCCGCGGGCGGCGGTGTGCAACCGTGGGATAATTGGACATGTGGACCAATTTAAGTAGCCTACCTAGGAGTTATAATTGATAAAACATTGTCTTGGGAGCCACATGTCCAATATATTAAGCAAAAAGTAAGGAAAATGCTGTAGCCTATGCTTTCAGACAGTTGAGACAGGTGCTGTCCGTGGATCAGTGCAGGAGTGCGTACTATGCCTACGTCCAGTCTGTGCTCCAGTACGGAATTCTGGCAAAAAACAAATTCGAACGAATAGTGTTTTTTGCTTCTGGGGGCCCCAAAACGAAAAGTTATAGTGGTCCCGAGCTTAGGTCTTACCATGAGACCTACGGTAATAGCTTCTTCCCTATAGGGGAAATTCGCTAAAATCAATTTTTTTCTGCCACAACACATAATTATAACACTAGATGCAGAAGTAACTTTGGGTTTTCTGTGCCAAAATTGAACTTAAGATCAGATCTGTTTAACTCATTCTATTTAGCTCACCAAGTTTATCGAAATCTCCCAAATGAAATCATAGAAGCTGAGGGTGGCAGTGTCGCCATTTACAGATGGAGGGTTGAGGAGTGGCTGCTCCGCATCGGCGCTGATGCTGCGGAAATCTTAATAAGGTCGCCATACATCTAATTACTTTTCAATGTTATATTTTAATCGCACAACAGTTTTTTCTCGTTTTTCTTTTACAGTCCCATCTGACATTTAGCCTTACTTCTACAGTTTTATTATATATGAGAGAATTTTTTATTGTATCAAGCCCATCATCGTTATTTAATTATCATTATCATTACTATTGCTATTATTAGTAGCAGTAGTAATAGTGGTATTACTATTTTACATTTAAAAATTTTATTATGCACCAAATTGCCCTAAATGATTGTTATAAATTGTTCTACTGCTCTTTTCTTATAGCCAATAGTTGGCTATAAGAAAGTTATAAATTATAAAGTTTAAATTGCATAATTTCTGTATAGTTTAAGTTTTTTCCTTGTACAGTATAAACAAAAAGTGACTGAGAGACTCTTCCCCACACACAGACGTATAGTCTTGTGGGGAATAACTTCCATTTGTATATTTTAAGTTTTTTTGTAAATAATGTATTTTTTTCTGGAAATAAACTTCTTGATTCTTGATTCTTGATCCTTTATGTGGGCCCCAGTATTGGCTATAGATTAGACCTATACCGTACCTTTATTCACTTTACTCACCTCCAGCACTCAAGCACTATCCGGTTGAGTGTCGTCTCGCCGGTACTGTGAGTGCACGCGTGCGGGAGAAATTAAATTAAATCGACATTGCGTGGCCCGTTGACTGTCCGGTATCTATATGTTTTTATGTAATGTGTTGTTTTTTAAATGTGTGCGTTTGCGTGTTTTGTAAACTTTCGACAACGCCGTCATCATGACAGCTTCTCTACTCTCCACTGACTACTACGTGATCATGACACAATATTTGTTGAAACCTAGGTCGTAATAAAACGGCTAAACATTGGACTGAGACGGAAACAGGTAATTTAAAACCATATATAATCCCACCAGTCCAGGGGCAATAAATCCAAAAATGAATAAGCATTCTAGAAAACTTAATATTACCCAAACCTGATAGGGAAAGACCACGTTGCTTTGAGTTTATGAGATTCTAATGTTATAATAGTCTCTTAAGTGTTATTAAAACATTATAATATACTTACTTGCTAATTTTCAATTTTCCAACCTCGATATTTCCTGGGGCTTTTTCCCATCTGTTGGCTATGTACTTGGGGACCTACAGACCAAAACAAAAACAAGGTAGTATTGAAAATCTTTGAAGTAAACTATTAGTACATACCAAAGTATTCTCCTCGTGGAAAAGTTTAATGTGGACATAATGTGACAGAGCAAAACAGATTATGCGGCTCTAAATTATTCTACTTAAGGTAGTTTACAATAACTTTTAAAAGGTGTTCTGTAACTCCAATGGCAAATGATCACCTATCAATTAGTAGGTACAAATGTTTTTATTTCGTTTTTTATTTTGAATTCTTTTTTCAAGACATTTGTCATCATTTATGAAAAAAACAAGCTTAAAAAATGTTTCAGAAACCGGAATTTTGATACCTTTAGGTATTAACCAAATGTAATGCAGAATATAAATGTTGGATAATCTATTAAGCCTGTCTAAACTGTTACTTTCCAACAGGAATATTCTCACCCAAAAATGAAAAAGTCAATGGCTAACTAACTTATATGTCATTCTTTCATGAGCGTTTGATATTTTTTTCCAATTACAATTTATAAGTATAGGCCTAGCTGTAAAACTAAAAGATATTAGAACTGGGAGCTTCCTGAGTTGATATAGATTATAGATAGGCCTTATCCTTAAGGTTCATCCTAAATTAAATTTTTATAAGTTTCATAAATCTATCGAAAATGCTAGGTCAATCTACATGAGGAGCCACGTAACCAGCTCCAACAGTGATGCTGTTTACAGAAACACTCTTGGTACCAGTGTGTCCAGATTTGCCAGGGCCAATTATCATACAAGCAGTCCAAAATTATCGTATTTTAGACTAAATTATCATACAAACTCAGTAAGTCTTGTAACTCGGTCAAAACTGGTATTTCAGCATCAAGTACTCAATAGTAGGCTATGTTTATTTTAAGTAAAAACAAGTGTAAAAATTAAAAAGCCTCTTAGATATCAGTGATTTAAGAGACAAAGTGTCACTGTCACTATCCTTCTGTCGTGGGGAGGACACAATCAAGGGGAAGTATCACAAACTAGCCTATATGGTTCAGGAAGTTTATATTTTAACTTTACTCTATGTGAAAATATACACCAGTGGTGTTGCAAGTTGCTGGGTAGGACAAGACACTTCAAAGTAATTTTACATACCAAAAGGAAACTACCACTACTACCACTAAAGTGTATCAAGTGTGTTTGGATTAATGGACAGTGAGGGTTATGAGGAAAGTGAATTTCTGGCTGACTTAAGTGAAGTTAATGTAAATTTAGTTTGGTTATCTTTTTAATGATTGATTTGTTTATTAATGGCCAAAGATAATATGTACCTATTTTTATTTTAGTTTTTTATGGTTACTGAGAAATTATATTGAATTTCGGCTTAACTTTTCTCTTAATTAAGAATTTTCATAACTTTTGCATATTCTTTGTTTGAAATTCATACCGTAAATTATACCGTCAAGATGAGGGGATGGCCATGGGGTCGCCATTGTCGCCTATCTTTGCTAATATCTTTATGGAGGAGTTTGAGCAAAAGGCTTTGTCTTTGGCTCAACTCAAACCGAAGATTTGGTGGAGGTACGTCGATGACACCTTCGTGGTATTTCCGCATGGAGACGATGAACTAAAAGACTTTTTAGGGCATCTTAACAGTATTTCTCCTTCCATCCGCCTAACAATGGAAGAGGAAGTCCAAAACAAACTAGCATTTTTGGATGTGTGCGTAGAAAAGGATGGGGACACGCTTAGGACAACTGTTTTCAGAAAAAAGACACACACAGGGCAGTACTTAAATTTTCAATCAAACCATCAAAAATCTGTCAAAGAAGGGGTAGCTTACTCATTATTTGACAGAGCAAAGAGCATTTGCTCAAATCAAGATGGATTAAATCAGGAAATCAAAAAAGTAGAGCAAGATTTGGCTAAGAATGGATACCCTCAATCCGTAATAAGAAAGTGCAAAAACCGTAGGGCTAAACAGTATGAGTCAGAAAACACTGAAAAATTTGTTCCTATGTCAATCCCTTATGTGCCGGGATTATCGGAAAAAATTAGAAGAGTTGCTAGGAAGTTCAAAGTTAGAACCGCGTTCAGGACACAAAACACTCTTAGGCAATGTCTCGTAAAAACCAAACCAAAAAATGGCACTCAGGGATCAAAAAACTGTGTTTACAGGATAAACTGCAATAGTTGCTCTAGGCCGTATTATGGCGAGACAAAAAGACCTTTAAATGTTAGAATCAAAGAACACAAAGATAACACGAGGAAGGGCTTAGTGGATAAATCAAAAATTGCTCAACACTGCTGGTCTGAAAATCACCAGATGAATTTTGACGAAGCAAAAATAGTACACCGCGAACCTCATTTTTTCAAAAGAAAACTAATTGAAGCTTCATACATAAAACTAGCAGACCAACCAATCAGTCAATCTTCACTTGAAATTAGGCCAGTATGGCTACCAATATTAAACAAAGAATTGAAAGACAGGGAAAATAAAGTGTCAGCAAATAGGGTAATTACTAACAATTCTGTTCAAAATTCTCACAACATGTTAACCCGTAGCAAGGCCAAGGGGCAAAATCAGGTTAAAAATTAACTAAAAACACAAACAGATACACGGAATTTGCATATCACATGTCTCTGTTTCAGGTTTTCGCCACCGGTAGCGCGCCGTGATTTGGTTGGCCGTCGCCGCCGCCGCCATTTGCTTTCCTCCCACCAGTCTCAGCTCAGCTCTGATTGGGTGTGGACGTGCTCTCTCCTGTCTGGTGATTCTTGATACTTGTGATTCCTGTGTTTTTTTTTTTTTGTGTTATTGTTTTTTCTTTTCAGCTTAGTGTTTTCGTGACTGCTTTTACAGTTCTCTGTTTTAGCTTGTTTTTGTCCAGGTTTTCCTGGCTATGTGTTACTAATCTTGTTATGTTCTAGGTTTTCTTCCACCTGAAGACGGGATCAGATTCCAGATCCCGAAACGTCGTGAAACTTGTTTTTTACTAATCAGTGATGGCAAATGTCCGCAAAAATCCTAATCAAAATTTTGCATATTGGTAGGCCTACTTTGAAAGTGAGCTTTTTGCACGGTTACCTTCGGACTGAAAGTTATTTTTTTGTTATTTTTCGTTTCAAGTTTTTTGTGGTTAATCTTACTGTGGAATTGTAAATTAGCTTCTTTGTTGACTTTAGATTAAAAGTTTTTCTCAGTTACAGTAGCCTAAACATCTTAATAATTTGCAACAAGTTTTTAGTTTGTTTGTTATTGTGCAGTTACCTTCATAATACTGAGAGTTATTTTTTGTTTTGAATTATTTTCACGCTAATAAATCCTGTACTAACATTGAGCTTTTTCACCAGACAACCTAAATCAAATGAATAAACTGCAAGAGATTTATTTAGACTTAAGACTCACTTCACTATATTTTGTTTCTATAAAACTGTGTACAGCGGTAAATCTTCACTTACGATAGTTTTTTCCCGCGGAAAACGTCGGAAAATGCCGGAAAATCGGAAAAACCGGAAAAAAATTTTCACCCCAAAAATGGGTCATGTGGGTACTCAAATTAATCGGGAGAACGAGCTGAACAAGAATATGTAAGAATTTTAAAGATACGTTGGATATTAACGGAGATACGGCCGGAAAAGCGTCGGAAAAGCCGAAAACAAACTTTGTCTAAAACATATCATGTGGGTACTCAAATTAAAGGAAATTACACGCTGAACAACATTCTGTAATAATTTTCATGATATGACGTACAATAGTCGAGATAAAGCCAAAAAACATAAAAATTGATAAACCAACTTTTTGTTAAAGTTATATGAAGATGGATTTGGCTGGAATAAACTAGATAGGGATTGGTTATGTTAGTTTAGGTTGTATTTGGTTTGGTTAGGTTAGGTTAGGTTATGTTAGGTTGTGATAAGTTGCATTATTTTATGTTACATTAGGATTGGTTTAAAACGTTAAAGTTAGGTATGGATAAGGTTGGTAAAGTAAGAATGTGATATTATAATCCTAATCTAACAATACCAACCCTAATTTAACTTAACCAAACCTAATAAAACATAACCAAATCCAATAAAACCTAACAGAACCTAATCTAACCAAATCAAACCAAACCTAACATAGTCTAACATAACCTACCTAGACCTAACATAGTCTAGCCTAACTTAAACTAACCTAACCTAACCAAACCTAACCTTAGATCCCACAGTTTGGCGTAACTCACCTAAAACTAACCCATTTTGTGCAAATCTATGACGTTTCCGGTACTTTTCCGTCCATAACTCCGTTATTATCCATCTGATTTTGAAAATTCTTGCATATTCTTGTTCAGCTCATTCTCCCGATTAATTTGAGTACCCACATGACCTACTTCCAAGCCAAAAAATATTTTTCCGTTTTTCCGATTTTCCGGCATTTTCCGACGTTTTCCGCGGAAAACGACTAACATTTCTGGAATCAGGGCGTGATTTCCTACATTTTGAAAAAAAAAATTTTCAATTTCGGAGGTAGTACCGTAAAGTGAACATTTACCGTACAGCATACAGATGCATCGTCCCGAAGACCAATCATGTGAAAGCGTGGAACCCATCAAAAACTTGAAAATTCTAAAGCTCTTTCTTGGCTATCTTAAGAACATTTTGTTCATCTCTCGGACATTTCTTCTCGAGTTGTGTATGAAGTGAGATTAGGTTATGTTAGGTAAAATGTTAAAAAAGGTGGCAAAAACCATTCGGTACTTTGGTATTATACAGACTTCACTCTTGTACAGCGCGCTGTGGCGGTTATGTTAGGTTAGGTTATCATAAATATGTTTGTAGGAATTTCCTCTCATTATGAATCAAACGATACCAGCTGAGTCATACTTTTGCCTGTCAAATCCCGTTGACAGGTGTTGCGTGCCCTCCGGTCAACGTCTTGACCTTGGCCAACTTTAAGGGTATTTAGCGAGCGAAAGTATGACTCATCTGGTATCGTGCGATTGAAAACGAAACGAGGAAAGTCCTATTAACATATTTGTGATAACCTAACCTAACATAACCGCCGCAGCACGCTGTATCAGGTTGGCGATCGGGTGAAGTCCCTAGCAGCGGTGTTGACATGTTCAACTCAATCCTCGCCAACATCGCTGCCTTCTGGAAAGCAGAAAACAAAGACTGCTCATCGTAATTATGTCCAATTTGAACAGGAAGTCAATCAAAGTATGTTCTTTCCAATTATATAGTCATTTTTCGTATCCAGTAAAAAAATCTCTCAAAAAACAGAGGCCTCCATATAGTACGTACCAACCATTCATACTTGGTCTGAGAAAGTTAGGCTTATTTCCAAACAATCGTAAATGATGTGATATGGCTGATCTATTGTTTTTAGAAGTAAAATGGGTATGCTCAACTGGAGCATTCGTGAAGTAGTTATTTACTGCATAGGGCTATGTTATTATTTCAAAGAAATATATGCAAGGGATATTTAGTACTCTAAGGTTTTGAAAAGCTTGTTTACAATGATCTCTGGCACGAGGGTCGTAAACATATTTAATCTCTCTTTTCTGTAGATATAGGTATTTTTTTATTGAATCAAGGCTAAAGATTGATGAATTGCCCCATAGGATTGTAAGAGTGAAAATGGGAATGTAGGAATGATTTTGATTGATGTAGGAAAGTGAAAAGCTACATCTAAGTACACTAGTGAGGGAAAGTGCACACAAAAATACCTTCCTTTACTAATCAGACAGGATAATTGCTTATTATAGCATTTTTTAAATTGAATTTCTTTAAATAATTTGATTATTTTCGTTATTTTCTGTAAAAAAAGTGAATTTTTGACTGAACCCCAAACTATTGCACGAAATGGTAATATCGCATGGTGTGATATCATACATTGTACAGAGGGCTGAAATTATCCTACACAACCATAATTTATGTATGTCTGGACAAACTGCTGGGTTCATGTGGAAGAGGCCCTTTTCTCTTTAGTCCTGGGCCCATCCGACCGAATGGTGGAGGGGGCAATTGGCCACCAAACCATTTTCGTCACACTCAGTTGGCATTCCTTGTTTATATAGGCTATAAATATGTCAAAATGTTTGCTGATGAGCACCGTGTTTTATCTATTAGGACTTACCTTTACTAACCAAACACCTCTTGTTGCATTAGATAAATCCAAATCACGATCGACATGCATTTTATCTGACATGATTATCGTCACTTTATTTGAGTGGTTAAAGACAGTTAATATATTTTATGACTTTATATATGTATATATAGATTATTCTATGTGATTGTATGCCAAATCGTTGTATGCAATCATTGAAACAATAAGTTATTCCAGATTAAATCCAAGAATCCTAGGCACCAACACCAAATGTAAACATAACCTAAAATTAAAATACGCTTTGACTGACTGCTGCTGCTTTGACGCAGCGACAGCATCACATCCAATCCAACGACCTTTAAAATATATAGACTGCTCACACCGGTCTGACACTTAAATGGAGCCAAGTGGTAAGCTTATTGGAGCGGGTTAGTTCGAATCACTTTAGTTAGACGTCGTTGTAAAAAGATGGTTTTCTTCTTCTTCACTGAATCAGCCAATCAAAACCAGGATAACGATCTGCTATTATAACTTCCTATTCCGTTTCACCTGATTTTCTGTCACGACGCGACGTGTACACAACTACAACGACTTGGAATTAATTTGAGTGTGGGAAAATACCTAAAGTACGTTTGCAGAAAGTTGTTCTAGTGTGAAAGTTGTTTTGCGAAATACTGTACTGAGTGATTCTGGTTGTGCTTAAAGCGATTGATAGAAAATAAATACGTAGATGTTTACATAAAAGCACTTGATAAATATTAACTAAGTTTAATTAACTAAGTTAATTAACATGTAACTTAGTTAATTTTTATTAAGTGCTTTTATGTAAACATCTACGTATTTATTTTCTATCTATCAGTCGCTTTAAGCACAATAAGAATCACTCAGTACAGTATTTCGCGAAACAATTTGCACTAGCGGCAAACGTACTTAATCTAAACAAATCGGTAAAGTCAATAAAATTGAAAGTCTAGCAAACAAAACAAGAAAACGAAAATATAAACAAATCAGACGACGACGATCGATATGTCGCATCGACGACGATCGATATGTCGCATCGATCTTTTTAGTTCGTAGCACTTTTATCAGATAGCGCCGCTGTTCCCTTACCACCGAGTTAACATGGAAGTGCCAACTCTTTACGAAGTTCATTATTACTCTATGCTGCTCATCTCGTTGTAAAAAAGTAAAGCCTTCGAGGGCGCTGCCATCACCGGTCTGACACTTAAATGGAGCCAACCCCCACAAAAAGTCAAAACTTTGTACTTTGAAGATAATTTGAATTTGTTGGAATAATTTATGGAATTAATTATTAAGGTTTAATAGGTGCTTAGCGTTGCGTTGAAGCCCCCCTCTCTCCTTTTTAACGGTACATAATGCTGACGAAACCCCCCCTCCGTCAGTAAGGGCGTTAAGTATTTATGGACGGTCCCTAATTTAATGATTAAATTATTTGTTCATTTTTTAAATAGGACTAAGACAGGCTAAATTAACTCCAACTTTGTTATGATTGTACGTTTAGTTGAGACTACAGTAATATGGTATAGTCCGAATAAGTATTGAATGCCAGATAGTATTCAAACGGATCAATTACTTACTCGATGGTCTTGGTAATAATAATAAAATTATTTCAATCCATACACACAGGAAATAAGTGCTATTTTCATAATAAACGTATATTGATTTGTTTTCTTCACAAATAATATTTTCCAAACCCAAACCTCATTATGGCGGCAAATCGTGACGCGCTGCCATCTAACAACTTAAAATGTCTCCTACTATTAATATTGAACAAAAAATTTAAGCTTGAATTAAGTGTACATACTTAACAATCATATAGAAATAAAAAAAACTTCGTCTTCGTGAATCTTGTATACGAAACGGCTTTTCCGATATTGGGTCAAAAATGATTTCATATACACGAGAATGAATTTTAGTAAAACCTAGTTTGAAATTAAAAAATTCGGAGCTCTCGGGGGGCCATGGCCCCCATGGCCCCCCCTGGAGCCGCCCCTGCTTGAACGTGGACCTAGATTTTGACAGTTTTGCCATCTTGAGCTCTACTAATGCAAATTTTTGGAATTCTTGCTTTCATAGGGAAGGTATTGTTTTCAGGAGTTTTTAGAAAACAGGGGATTCCAGGAATGCGGGTCATTGATGCAGTCGGTCAGTGAAATGGCAGGTCAACAGTCTATTGTTTGTTCTATTCAGAAATTTTGTATTACCTTTCTTTAATCTTCCACATATTTAATTTTTTAACATAAAAAAATCTGATCCTGAAACTTCTGTTTGGTGATTTATGATGTTACTTTTTTTTCTTTGTACATATGTGCACGTTTTTTTAACGCAGATCTAATTTTTGCCCTGTATTTAACACGTACCGGTAGATTATTTCTAGATTTTAACTCAGTAGTAGGTAGTAGAAAGATAGTAGATTATTTAATTGAAGATTGTTTCTTCAATCTTGCCATACTCATGTATTTCTTGTACCTTGGACGTTACAAGGTTGGGATTCAATTTATTTTAGTGAATTGAAATGTTCTTTAAGCTGTTTTCTAGAATTTCTCTTTGCCTATATATATTAATGAATGAATGAATTATTTATTACATGTAAAAATACAATTGATAACATGCATGGCATCCTAATTTGATTTATAACTAAATTTGCATTGCCTTCTAATATTGGCCTTTGGCCTGACATACTATATATATATATATATTTATTTATTTATTTATTTATATATATATACAGGGTGTATCCGAAATTCACCGCCAAACTTTGGAAATTGTTCCTGAGGTAAAAACAAGGTACTTTGGTATTATACGGAGGCCATCCTTATACAGCGCGCTGCGGCAATTATGTTAGGTTGGGTTATCATAAATATATTAGTAGGACTTTCCTCGTTTCGTTACGAATCGAACGATACCAGATGATTCATACTTTTGCCTGCCAAATCCCGTTGACAGGTGCTGCATGTCCTCTGGTCAACGACCTGACCTACCTAGAAAGTACCTACTTGAAAGGTATTTGGCTAAGCTTGATCTTGTGTGATAAAATAAACAGTAGGCCCTACTGTATTTAATATCAAATTACCAGAAATAAACAATAGTTTGTCTCACGTTTACTTTAATCTCTAAAATTAATTGTGATAAGTTCAATTAACACATTTCTCAGTTCTTCGATAAAAAGAAGGTCGCAGAGATACCATATTTTTCCATCACTCTCAAAGAATGGACATTCTTTTTTTAATTTAGGATTTAATGGCCTAATTAATACTGAAAGTTATTGTTATTTTTCGCACAAAATTATTAAACCCCCCCAAAAACAAGCAGAAATACGAGAAAACCCCTTTTTTTGTAAATGGGTCATGTGATGGGTACTCACATTAACCGGGAGTGCAAACTGAACAATAATATGCAGTTATTTTCAAGATTCGATGGGTATGAACAAAGCTACCCCCGGAAAAGCGTCGTAAAAGCCTAAGAAATTCTTTGTCCAGAATAATTATAAGGGTTCTCAAAATATCGGAAATTGTAAGCCAGCGGGCCTTTTGTTGTAGCCGGCTTAGGATCGGACCCCTTCCACTATAGTTTCAAGTAACTTTGTCCACCACTTAAAAAAAACACTACTGTTTGCTGTGCAATGTAATTTATGCCACTTGCCCGAAAATATGCTTTTGCGGCAATAGCTTCGAATTTTAAATGTCAAACCCATCGAGAGACCTATTTAGTTTTTGGTCAAACCTCGTGCAAAGCATCTTTAACCTACATTTTTTTAGTTCAGAAGTTATTAAACCGTTTCAGGACTTTTGAGACACATTATATAGTATTAGACGGTATAATTAGACATATTTAATTCGCTTATTTACAGTTTGTCTAGATATATTGTGGTGTGATTACATTTGCTATTTTCATAGATATAGAATAAAAGGCCGCCGTTCACAAAATAATTCAAAACAACCTATAATAATATATGTTTAAGCTCACTGGTATCCAGACTGATGGGCCCTGGTCGTAACCTGTCAGGTTATGAGTAATGCTGCTGAATGGGTAAATGCAGAAAGGGCTTCAGTCACATTTTTGGCCAAATTGAGTTATACATAGTAACATTATCTCCAAACATAGCTTTATTCAACTGTGCAAGAAAGACTTCAGTCCCATGCTCACAATGATAAAATATTTAAAATGAAGGTTAAACATTGTGTGCAAAAAGGTCTTCAGTCCCGGACTGAAGTCCTTTTTTCAGGGAATTTAATTTTTTCTCTCTATCAGTTTTTGGGAATTTTTACTCTGTGTAGCTGAATCACTGACGCGCTACACGCTTGTTTACTTTACTAGACCTAAATTTTTCAGATGATTCAAGCAAATAGTGAAATTAGAAGGTTTTTTTAATTTGCCGAAAGTTCATTGTTTGGGACTGAAGCCCTTTCTGCATTCACCCATGCTGAATGGGTGAATGCAGAAAGGGCTTCAGTCAATTTTTTTTTAAATACATCCCTGATTTTTATTCTATGAGTTTTTATTTACAGCCTCTGACATTAAAACAATATTTATAATGAGAAATTTTAACTGTTTTGACACCAAGCAATGTTCAAAATGGCCATGTGAAGACATTTCGAGCAAAATGGTCTTCAGTCCAGGTAAGTTTTTATTTTTTTTAAGTTGTTATAATTTATTTCCCAAGAACAGTGATGTGCCAATGTTTCTGCTTGTTTACTTTACTAGACCTAAATTTTTCAGATGATTCAAGCAAATAATAGTGAAATTAGAAGGTTTTTTTAATTTGCCGAAAGTTCATTGTTTGGGACTGAAGCCCTTTCTGCATTCACCCATATGTTTAAGCTCACTGGTATCCAGACTGATGGGCCCTGGTCGTAACCTGTCAGGTTATGAGTAATGCTGCTGCACACGATACATGATGTTTTGGAGAATGGTTCTCAGGCTCAAGTCTTACCATGTCAGTTATCTTAATAACTTCTTCTACTGATTCCTTTTAGATTATAATGCAGTCTTAATATAGTTGCAGGCTGACATCTCATTCAACTCGGAGGTCCCCACTACTAGCCGCAACGAAGAAGTTCTCACAGAGAGATTCCGGTTACAAACTCTGAAGATTTAGATAGCTGTAAGCAAAATACTAAAAATCCGAAATTGCAGGTACAGCCAGCCTCACACACTACTGTACTACAATAAGCTTTGATAACCGTAAACCTTTTTATAAATAAAAATGCCTAGTTTTTATCACAAAGCTTTTATACATTATAAAAATACATTTCCTATCAATTATATAAATAATCACAATGACCACCAACTACAATATATGTACTAGTTGCATTAGTAACTCGAGATGCATAGCGAATTCGTATGTAATGAACATTAACTACATTTACACAATCATGGATAATTCTTCATTTATTTTATTTCTTTCTTCAACTTTTACGATGATCTCATTTTTAAGTTATAATAATGTAATGTACAATGTAATTTATAATGTGTATATATGTTCAATATATAACAACAAGAAATTTATGTTTTAACATTCAAGAAGATATTCAAATGAATTAAAGTAATAATCCATATATGATTTATTTTCAGAGTCCAGAGGTTATGGAAATTCTGTCATCCAGTAGTGAAGGAAAGGCTCTTCTTTTTAAAACAGAAAATATTATTTTTATGGCTGTAAAAAATATGTTACTGTTCGAGGTGGATTGTAAAATAATCTAGTATAGTAAAAATGTTTAAATGATCAGTAATTTTAAATTTTTACAACATTAAAGAGTTTGTTGTTCATTATCTGTTTTCAAATTCATTTTCCCATCTATTAATTACTTGACCTAGTGAAGCAAATGTTTGTACTAGAGAACATCAACTGTCACTGTATTACTGCGCTGCTAAGGAAAATGGCAGTATCTGCAAAATTTTGGATATTGAGTTATACATGTATTCCCATGTTTTAGACTACGCTGAGTCTAATGAGCTAAGTAAAAAGGCCGTATCTCTAGCGGTTTATGAGTTATCCACCTATTCAAAGGTAGTATCTGTTACTTTTTCCTAGGCTTCCTAAGAAAGAAAGCACGTGTCATGGCTAACCTTGAGGAGTATGAAAAATTAAATCAATCTCAAGTCAGGCTTAAAAAACTTTTTCCGAATTTTGGAATCACTGAAACCATTTTGATTTTGCCTAATAACTCATAGGCCTATTAGATAATTTTGACGAAAACATACTTTGGTAGGCTTTTAGCCTGATTGTAATCAGTATGGTAACACGAATAAGGTACCTTTTGTACACAAGATAATAGGAAGCAATTGTTAAAACTCGGCTGAATACAAACTTATTTGGATGTACAGGGTGTTTTTTTTTTAAACGCAACCCATTTTTAAGATTGAATAATTCATATATAAATATGAAATAAGTATTGTTTTATGGTTCTTTGCGTTTTATACAATCTATTATTTAAGTTTGATAACATTTGGTTCACCTTATATCCTCAAAAAAATCCGCCAGAGGCATTTGTTTGAAGTTATGCTCTCTCCATCAAATTCCCAAACACGTGTTGCTAGGTAGGCCTACCTGTTTGAATTTTTGCATTACATTTGTTTTGTTTGTTTTGAGGTACTGAATATGATGTGACTTTTTTTAGGCCTTACTTTGTATGTATCCCCAAAGAACATAATAATATAGTGGGGTCAAATCCAGGGATCTTGTGGGGAAATAATCCTTCACCGATAAAATCAAGTTTTGGGTTGCGTTTTTAATGTGTGTGTCTTTAAGCACGATAACTCGCGTACAATGGTCCGATCTGAATGAAATTTGCCACAGACATGTAAAGAGGTAATTATTCTACGAAAACAATTCAAAAGCTATTCAGCACCTCAAAACAAACATAACAAATTTAATGCAAGAAATTTAAAGAGGCACCTTGCATCACAGCAAATTCATATTCGGGGATTTGATTGAAAGAGCATAACTTTATACAAATGCCAATGGTGGACTGTTTGAGCACATAATGTGAACTAAATGTGATCAAACTTAAATAATAGGTTGTATAAAATGTAAAGATCAATAAAACAATACTCATTCACATTCATATGTGCATTATTAAATTTTTAAAATGGGTTGCGTTTAAAAAAAAACACCCTGTACTTTGTCGTACGCAAAAAACGAACGTAAAAAAGTACTTATTTGTTTGAAAAGAGCTTTAATTTGACATACACAATTTTCGAATAAAAATTAGTGAAATATTTTGAATAAAATTAACACTAATTCTTATAAATTACTAGTAGATATACCCGCGGTTTCGCTCGCTGAAAGGATAACAAATGTTTGGTTCAATTATTCGTTTTTTGTAACGTGCATTTTTTTCAAATTTCCTAATAGACTAATGATTTCAATGATTTATCCAAACTATACGTTTTTGAGCGCTTCATTAGGTAGAAATAGTATATTTGTTTGAAATTTGCCTATAAATCGCTCTCGACCAGCATGCAAACCCTTCTAAAAATTGAAAGTCAGAAAATCCTCGATTCCATAAAATAACTGTATGATATGTCCCAGCAGAGTTTTGAGATTCTAGTTAAATTACTTCGGGTGATCCGTAAATCGCGAATATGTGGAAACTGATAAATACATAATATAAGAAAACCGTAATAATTTTGTACAGTTTATTCTTTCAGTAAATGGAATTTATATTTTTTGCCTCTAAAATATTCTGGAGACCTTCTATTGATATTTTGAATTCATAGATCTTAAAACTGAAAAGGCCGCCATTTTGAATTTTTGAATTTACCTTATTTTAGCCTTTCCAGGGAAAACATTTTAAAATCCTTCATTAGTATGCATCTGGAGCCTATAAAGAATATTTGAGCCAAGATTCATCGCCCAAAGCCCTATATTGTTTTGGAAAATAGCCTAAGCTTTGAAAACAAAAAATGGCCGCCAACTTGATGCATTAGATGCTTTAGATGCATTAGATGCATTACTTTGAAATGGCGACCTACCCAGATAGGTATTTTAAGCCAAAAATGAATGACAGATGAGTGAAGGATGATTGTGGTGCGATCTTGTAGTCTTGTTACTGATTAAGGCCGACGTGTTTCTTAGACAGGACTGTTAATTAATAGCCCAACAGCCAATGGAAACTGTGGGACCTACATTTTAATTGTATTTTCACATAAATTTCATTGAATTTTATAATATACCCTATTTTAGCCTTTTGAGAGAATATATTTTAAAATCCGTTCTTAGAACGCATCTAGAGCCTATAATGATTCATTGTGTCAAATTTCATTGCCCAAAGCCTTATAGTTTTTGAGAAACTGTGATCAGTGAGTCAGTCAGTCAACCGTTTTCGCTTTTATATATATAGATAAATCCAGTATAGCAGCAGCCGACTCCAATGTCCTCCTAAGATAGCTTGCTCAAAATATATACGCTACCCTCAGTGCTTGATTTGCGACGGAACGCGGCGGAACGGCGTTCCGGGACCTCTTTCTGCCGCAAGAGTCGATCGTGTGTAACCGGCCGGAGTATCTTTTGCAAGAGACGATCGCGTGTAATCGGACGGATAAATTGCCGCTAAATGCAATCGCGTATAATCGGCCGGAGAATTCGCCACGAGAGAGGATCGTGTGTAATCGGCCGGAGTATTTGTCGTAAGAGACGATCGCTTGTAATCGACCGGAGAATTTGTAGAAATAGACGATCGTGAATGATCGGCCGGAGAATTTGCCACACAAGAAAATCGCGTGTATTCGGCCGGAGAATTTTCTGCAAAAGACGATCGCATATGATCGGCCGTAGAATTTGCCGGTAAAGACGAACGGTATGATTGGCCGTAGAATTTGCTGGTAAAAACGAACGCATATGATTGGCCGGAGTATTAGCCATAAGAGAGGATCATGTGTAACCGGCTGGAGTTTTGTCGGAAGAGACGATAGCGAGTTCTAGACCGGATTAATCTTACCGAAAATAACAATCGCTTAAAATGTGCGGAAACTACGCGCGGAGTTTCGGCCTGAAATTAGCGCTCTTTTGTCTAGTCTTGAGTTAAGCCGAATGTTGAAAACGCTAAAAACACCTGAATACTCGCATAAGGCATCATAAAAAAATCCAGAATTTCTTTAGAGAATTTAATTTTTAGTAAAATAATGCTTTGTTAGTTTTTAATTTACTTTAAAAAAATTGAGTTGGTTAAAATTTAACTTTTAAAATAGTCCTCATTATTCACATAGACAAATTAATAACTTTGTTGTGCGGAAGAATGATAAAGGGGGGGGGGGGGTAATGTACAAACAGGCAAATTACAGTTCCAGTACCCCAATTTTTACAAATCAAGCACTGGTACCCTAATATTTAACGTTCTGAATACCTGTATGTTATGAATAAATGTTGACGTTTTGACTCACTATTTTCCATTATATAATAATTCATTCCATTATATAGGTTCCTTTGATATACATTATTTTTTGTAACATATATTTATTTTTAACGGATACTTTTAATTAATTAATGTTTAAATGACCAATCAGTATGTTATGAAATATGGACGTTTTGACCTACGGTAAATTATTCTGTATTTTATAGATATGAAATAACTATTACGGAAATTTTGAAACAACCCTAAAGTTAAAAATGTGTCCACGCACGTCAAAATGAAAAGTTCGCATCGGAGTTTACAATTAATTATTCTATACCCTGATTTTCGAAAGAAGGTGAGCGGCGCGGCGGCGGCGGAGCGAGCGCGCGGCAGTGAAAACATTCTTATTCATAACGCTGTAGAAACGTAAATAACGCTGATAAAAATTTGCAGTCCACTGTTTTCAAATAATTTTTAACGTATATCGTTTAATTTATACTGTGAGTTATATTACTAAAAACACGATTTACGAGTTAAAAAAGTCAATTTTTTGTGTTTGATTTATTATAACTCTGCTTAGAAGCATCGGAAAAAATATTCCTGTACAGAACCCTTAGTCTTCCAAGAAGTTCTTCGACTTTCTTGGGAACAATATATCAAAATTTGAGAGTCCTGTGATCAATATTTCCGTCGTAATTAATTTATTTCTAAAGTACTGTTAACTCTTTTGTCAATTGAGTTTTTCATGTAATTTTTCCTTTAACCCTTTCGGTCCCAGTGTCCATGATCATGGACACACATTTTAGACAATTATTTGAAATACTTTCTATCAGTTTACATCGTTCCAGTCCATTTGTCCTGGTTCATGGACTCTTTAAGAAGGGAATTTTTGCTTTTCATCAGATTTTAGGTTGGCTATCCTGATATCATATGTTGTTTGTGAGAGCATGTCTGACCATCAGTGCAACAGAGCTCGCAAGCTCTTTTTTATTACCTATTTGGCAATACCCTACATAAGTTAACGTTATAAAACTGTAACAATAGTAATCTAAAAGGATCAAATTAACTTCATGTGCATTAGTTATGGAATGTCATTAATTATTTTTGATGCCACAATTACTTACACTTATGTGTCCCAGAACGTGGACAATGTGACTCAACAGGTTCTTGATGCTCATCTAACCTAAAAAATCACTGTCCAAGTTCATGGACAAAATTGTATTGAGCAGTGAGTGGGTGTTCTGTTACTGTAAAATATATTTACAGTATATAAGTAATACTAAACCATAATTTTTCTATTATATTGTTTTTTTTTATTTATTTTAGGTCCTAGACAAGGGCAAAATTAAAAAATTTTGTTTTATTTGTATTTAATTGCTAAATTTGGGGTAAAAAAATCATCCCAGTCATTTTGTCCATTTTCATGGACAGTTTATATTTTTTATATAAATAATTTACCAAAGAGGTAACAAAGCTTTTGTTTATTTTGCTTATATGTTTAGAAGGTAAAAAATTGTTTCTTTTTTCCTATTATATTTTGTGCTTAGGGTAAATCTGATTTTTAGTGCGCAAAGTGTGGGCTTGTCGAAAGACAAGGCCCTTTTTATGATAACCATAAGAAATATTGTAACAAATAGGCTCCAAAATATATCTTTAAGGTTATTAGATGTTTTTATTCTCAATAAAACAAATTTTTTTCAAGTTTTATACGATCTTTATTTTTTATTTTTGACAAAAAAAATTGCATCCAGTCACTTTGTCCATAATCAAGGACAATTTAAATTTTTTAAATAAATAATGATAAAAATTATTAAAAATTATTTTTGGCCTTCCTAGGCACTAATTAAACCAAATACAAAAGGAAAGATTTTTTGTTTCATTTTTGAAGTGCTGGGACCGAAAGGGTTAATGACATTAGACAGTCTTCACAATCAATATTCACTTAAAAAATTACTCCAATACTACAAGATAAATCCGTAATCAGTTGATAACTGAAATAAATTACTAACCTTGCTCGGGCGAGGGCGATGCAGACGAGGTACAGCAATTGACCAACAACAATGGAGCACATGCTTCTGGTCCCTCACAAAAGACGTTCAAGCAATAAAATTCCAATAATCCAGGATTACGTATTTATAAAACTACTAGCAGAACCCGTGGCTTCGCTCACGATAAAAATTATCGTCTAACCTTGATATGAAGAATCTAGAGGACTGAATAGAAAATATTTATGTCAAGGAAAATGTCATGTAGGGATATGTTAGTTTTATGGCGGAATGTAGGATAAAATGTAGATACCACAGTAGGATGTAGGATACCACAGTAGATAGTGAAGGTTTTCTTTTCACCGTTATAACTCGAAAACGGCCGGACCGATTTTAACACCAAATGTGTCGATTTTAAGGTACTTTCTTTGTAGATTTACCATTACGTCCCTGGATTGCCTAGTAGGGCATCAATTATGTTCAGTAAAGGGCCGAATGTTCGAAAAAGTTATGGTGCTATCCGTGGGCAGTATTTCAAACTCGATTCACTTAGTTTTTAACTTAAAATATGGGCGGGTAGTAATAATTTAAGATCAACCACTGATTGCAGCATTTATTTTTCCGTGAAAAGCTGGGACATCGTCGAATTAGATGAAAAAGGAATTTGCCAAATTATTGTAACTGGCATTATTGTAATTAAAAACATGAAGGACGGCCTAAGGAAATAACTATAGCTCCCGCTGCCTAAAAAGATGGTACCACATAATGAGCTTATGATTGAACGTATAAGGTACGAAACTAAACCAAATGTAACTTTTATATAGTACGAATAACCTGACAAAATCATCAAAACAACCATAAAACCATGATAAAAGGAATCAAATTATAAATCAGCTGTAACAACGTATCCGTTTGTGAAGCTATTATGCTTGATTGAGTAAAATTGGGAATTTAAACAAAAGATCATCCATTACATTAACATGGGGCATTTTCAAAGCTTCAGCTCCACGAAAAACCTCTAAAAACCTCGAATTAAACAAAATCCGTTCTTGGTGAATGTCAACACTCTGTAAGGAACGTCCATGCAAATTTTCAAGGTTCTAGGTTAAGTAGTTTTGGCTGTACAAGGATAGGTCAGTGATATTTGACAAAAATATAGTAGAAAAGGTAGTATAAATATAACTTACAATCAGGGATTTGTATAATTTATAATTTTTACATAAGTAGATCAAAGAATCATATCATTTCAGCACATTGTATTGGTGACTGAAAAATCACTGTTCTTTTCTCTTTCCATCTTACCGGGATTTAGTTCAAGACTCAGCCACAAAAGGCAGTATGCTCTTCACGTTTAAAACTGCGTAACTCCCGCCACCGAAATATAGATGGTGCCACTTAACTAATTAATGGTGGATTTTATCTAAACTAAATGTAACTTTTATATAGTACGTAATTATGTCCTTGAAAGAAATCAACAAAAATCAATGAAGCCATGATCAAAGAAATCAATTTATTATCATCTGTATCAACGTATACATTTCCGAAGCTAACTACCAGCTGATTGTTTTATGAACATTAAAAATGTAAACAAAAATCGTCCAACATACTTTTAAATGGGAAAATTTGAAAACTTCGGCCTCGCCAAAAACCCCTTTATACTACGAATTTTATAAAATCCGTTCTTAGCGGATGCCTACGCCCTAAGAGGAACATCCATGCAAAGTTTCAAGGTTCTAGGTCAAGTAGTTTGGGCTGTACGATGTTTCCACTGAGTAATATTTGACAAATATATAGTAGACTAGCAGAACCCGTGGCTTCACTCACGATAAAAATTATCGTCTAACCTTGATATGAAGAATCTAGAAGACTGAATAGAAAATATTTATATCAAGGAACATGTCAAGTAGAGATATGTTTGTTTTATGGCGGAATGTAGGATAAAATGTAGATACCACAGTAGGATGTAGGATACCACCGTAGATAGTGAAGGGTTTCTTTTCACCGTTATAACTCGAAAACGGCCGGACCGATTTTAACACCAAATGTGTCGATTTTAAGGTACTTCCTTGTAGATTTACCATTACGTCCCTGGATTGCCTAGTGGGGCATCAATTAAGTACGGTAAAGGGCTGAATGTTAGAAACAGTTATGGTGCTATCCGTGGGCAGTATTTCAAACTCGATTCACTTAGTTTTTAACTTAAAAAAATAAGGACGGGTAGGAATAATTTAAGATCAACCACTGATTGCAGCATCTATTTTTCCGTAAAAAGCCGGGACACCGTCGAATTAGATGAAAAAGGAATTTGCCAAATTATTGTAACTGGCATGATTGTAATTAAAAACATGAAGGACGGCCTAAGGAAATAACTATAGCTCCCGCTGCCTAAAAAGATGGTACCACATAATGAGCTTATTATTGAACGTATAAGGTACGAAACTAAACCAAATGTAACTTTTATATAGTACGAATAACCTAACAAAATCATCAAAACAACCACAAAACTATGATAAAAGGAATCAAATTATAAATCAGCTGTAACATCGTATCCGTTGGTGAAGCTAATATGCTTGATTGAATAAAATTGGAAATTTAAACAAAAGATCATCCATTAGATTAACATGGGGCATTTTCAAAGCTTCAGCTCCACGAAAAACCTCTAAAAACCTCGAATTAAAAAAATCCGTTCTTGGTGAATGTCAACACTCTGTAAGGAACATCCATGCAAATTTTCAAGGTTCTAGGTTAAGTAGTTTTGGCTGTACATAGGATAGGTCAGTGGTATTTGACAAAAATACAGTAGAAAAGATAGTATAAATATAACTTACAATCAGGGATTTGTATAATTTATAAATTTTTACATAAGTAGATCAAAGAATCATATCATTTCAGCACATTCTATTTGTGACTGAAAAACCACTGTTCTTTTCTCTTTCCATCTTACCGGGATTTAGTTCAAGACTCAGCCACAAAAGGCAGTATGCTCTTCACGTTTAAAACTGCGTAACTCCCGCTACCGAAATATAGATGGTGCCACTTAACTAATTAATGGTGGATTTTATCTAAACTAAATGTAACTTTTATATAGTACGTAATTATGTCCTTGAAAGAAATCAACAAAAATCAATGAAGCCATGATCAAAGAAATCAATTTATTATCATCTGTGTCAACGTATACATTTCCGAAGCTAACTACCAGCTGATTGTTTTATGAACATTAAAAATGTAAACAAAAATCGTCCAACATACTTTTAAATGGGAAAATTTGAAAACTTCGGCCTCGCCAAAAACTCCTTTATACTACGAATTTTGTAAAATCCGTTCTTAGCGGATGCCTACGCCCTAAGAGGAACATCCATGCAAAGTTTCAAGGTTCTAGGTCAAGTAGTTTGGGCTGTACGATGTTTCCACTGAGTAGTATTTGACAAATATATAGTAGAAGATGAAATCATATAGTATATAGTACAATATTTAAAAGACACACTTTTGATTGTTATTACCATGATTTTGATGTTACCATGATAATAATGATTTTATTATTACTCAATAAAATACTAAGCTTAAAAGATTAAGATAGTTTTAAGGTTTTACTCTTTAAAAACGATTCTTTTAATTTACTGTAGCAACACTACTTGTTACTTAGAACTCTTCAAACCGCAGTTCTCTTATGCCTTCCATGGGGTCGTCAATGTTGATGTCGTCTGACGGACCCTCTGACTGAGATTCACTGTCGGAGCTGCTACTGCCTCTTCCTACATATATAATCATTGGCTCAACAGCCTCCTCCATTACTCCTTCTTTGCTCCAAGCGTTATCAATCTCCTTTTTGGTGTGTTCAACTACTTTTTTCCATTTATCACGAGTAATGCGGTCAATTCCTTCTTTGGTTAGTTTTTCGACTTCTGCTATTTTGTAAACGTTTTTTGTTTTCTGCAACGTAACCTTTGACTTGGGCCCATACATGTTCAATGGCGTTAAAATGGCAGTGATACGGAGGCAACCTCAACACTCTGTGACCCCTGCTTTCAATTAGCTCATCGACAAAAAATCTTTTGTTGTGGGGTTTGTGTAATTTTACCAATTCTAATAGTTCAGGCTTTTTCAGGTCATTGGTAGCCTGAATATTCTTTTTGTGTAGCCATGCAATGATTTCTTCCTTTTTATTTTTATTAGTAGGGGCTTTATCAATTTGCTTCGAACGATATGGAGCGTTATCCATCACGATTACAGTGGGCTCTTCAAGGCTATTTAACTTATCAGAACACCAATCGTAAAATTTATCGTGGTCCATATCTTCATGATAGTCGTCTGTCTTTTTTGATTTAAATAGTAATAGTGAATTTTCAACGAATCCCTTAGAGGATCCTGCATGACATAAAATGAGGCGCTCGCCTTTCCCTACAGGTGTTGCCATGGTGCCCTGTATCGACTCATCAGTCCAACACCTTTTTAGGCAATGCCCAGCATTTACCCATGTCTCGTCGAGCCAAACAATGTTACTAAAGTCTTCGTCTGTAATTTGGCGAAGAAAACGGCACCTCCACGCAGCGACATCGCTTCTCTCCATTATCACTTTTCTTCCTGAAAATGTCCTCCACAAAAATCCCAAATCTTTCACTACCTTTCTCAATGACGAAAGAGAGCCATTGAAAAGTTCCTCTTTTCTTAGCGATGATAAGAGTTTTTTTAAGGTCGGATACTCTTTTCTAATATAATACTGATGTATGTGTCTTCTTATTGCGTCTTCTTGAAATGTATCGAGATTTATAACAGTTTTCGACCGCCTTCTCTCTCTGCCTGGAGTTGAAAGTTGGCTGCTACTCCCCCCTTGAATTTCCTTTAACGCTTTAGCTCTACAGATTCGTACAACACTATTGGTATGTATTTGAAGAGCGCCTGCAGTTCGCTGTAAAGCATTTTCAACCGGAATCAAAGGGCCTTGGTTCGCTTTTTCTCTTTCAAAATAGTTTCGTACTTTGCACACAAATTCCCTTGACTGCCCTTTTATAGGTACGCCTCGACCAGAGACGTTTCTTTTTTTTGGAGTTCGTATCTTGGGCCTTCCTCTACTTCTGCTTGGTCCAGCTTCACTACGTTCCTCCATCGCCTCAATACCAAATAATTTACACAAACACAACTTTCTGAGTACGACTAATTTCAATGACACACAAGAAACACACGAAACACAACAACAGACTAAAAAAACTTAAGTTTATACTAATTCCACGGTAAACGGAAAGGGAACCGACTTCACTAAGTCGCCACAGTAACTGAACTGAAATTTGTTTTCATTATCATCTCTAAATTAAAAGAATATATTGTATTGAGGAGTTGATTTGATGATAACATTGTTATTAAAGGTTTGGAATTTTATTCGCTGGGCAGATAATAACTTTTTTTCAGGACTCAGGTAGATAAGATAAACTGTAAAAACATAAAGCGATAACACCATACGTAGATCGTCCTGAATTATATCTTTCTTTCCTGAATTATCTCGTTCTTTTGTGAGTTTGGGAATGTACCCACGATTGAGATAAGTAAATATATTTATTCATATCATAATCATATGTTTCACTGATACATTAATAATGGTCAAGTACGGTTTATATCTAAACGGAATGCTGTTTTATGCGCTGTTTTCTTTTAATTAAAACTACATTGCACAATTTAAATATTGCAGTCGTATGGACGTGAATTGCTTGAACTACGTAATTAATAATTACTAGAGATCGCCAGTGGTCGAAAATTCGACCAATTTTAAAATCAAGAAATAGGGATAGCTAATTTTGATCTTTGCATACACCAATGCGTTTCACAATACATTTCATATAGTACACATTTTCCACGTAAACACATAATAGAACCAAATGGGAACCGAAAGCAAAAGAGAAAGATTCAATCTTTGACTAATTATTTTGCCTCGCCACTGGCACATATTTATGACATGGTTTTTAGTAATTAGTATTGTACAATATTAAGATTCCATGTTTATTTCTTTAACACTGAGCTGGTTATTGATTCAGAGGACGGTAAAAATTCAGTCATCAAATCAGATTATCCCTTACACCCCTTACTACAGTTCTCTCCCCCACTCCCTCCATTAATTCCTTCCCTTGCTCTCTATATACTTCCTTCCTTTCGACCTTCTTTCTACTTTTCAGCCCTTTTCTCCTTCATCCTCTTCTTCCCATCTCTCGACCCTCCTTTCCTACCTTTTAGATCTAAAATAATTACACCTAACATTAATGTGCCTAGTTATTATTTGAGACCTAAAACTCCCCTTCAAAACTTTTTCTCTCCTTCCATACCCTTAGGACATTTTCCCCTCCTTCCCTCTCTCCCTATCATTATCACTAAAATATTACACATATTTTACGCATTCTCTACCAATAAAACTCACAATTTGAATGTAATGTCCATCTGTACTGCAGTTGCACGACAGTACATCAGATGGTAGAGACTCAACTTCATGTTCTTTTTTCTTCCCTTTTTATCAGCTAATTTTTATCTCTTAATTTTATTGAAGTGAGCAAACTTTATTTGAAACAAATTCAATCTTCTCTAAATAGCCCTGGATTTCAATCAAATACTATATTTTTACTTCATGCCCCAATAAAACATGTGGCTTGAAATTGTTTAAAAATAATAATTTGTTTGAATTTTTTACTGGACAAATACTAACTCCGTGTCATTAATGAATTCCTTACATTTGTTTATTGCTTGATAAAAACTTATTGTTTGGGTTTTATATCTCATCAGATGACAGAAAAAAACAGCGTAAATGTTTGCCCACTTTTCGCCCTCACATAATACTTCTACATCTAATCTTTACTCTACGAAAAATAGCATGTGATAACAGCTACATATGATGACAAAAGCACAGTTCTGTTTTGTTTTTCTATCACCAAAACAGCAACTCATAAGACCAATGTTAATTTTTTTGAAATTTTAAATTCAATTTTCTACTTGTCTAAAAGACTAATATAGATTTCAAAGGGATTCTGCACATCTACAGGAAAATACAATTCTATCGGTGTGCTTAGATTTTCGCTACGATGCACACAGGCTGAGAAAAAAGGAGCACAAAAACCTTATGGAAAAATGCTTGTCTATTAATATAAAGATATTGATGATATCTGGATTATAAATTTACTACACCCAACAATAATAATATAATTTCCTCATGTTTGTCCTAAAAATAGAGGTAATTAATTTGTAGGCCTATTTGCTAGATTTTGACAAAGACAAAACATAATTGTTAAGTGATAAAAAATATCATAAGTGCTTAAAGGTTTCTCATTGTTCAGTGTTGGTAAATCGGCATTGTTTTTACAATGAATTCTACATCTGGAAGCAGGCATAGGTTTTAAGAGAAAATCTGAGACATGCAGTGGCGCAAGAATAAAATGGGTCCACTAGGTCCAGACTGTACTTCAACAGTCATTGTTGCGCTCTGCCTCGCATTGATACAATCGTTTATATATTAATCGATTATGACAAACCATTCCAATAAAAACGTAAAACTGAGACGGAATCAACCTACATTTCATTTAAAGATTATATGAGCTAAATTTCATTCATCAAAGTAGTTTAATAGCTGAGATAATAGTACTTTATAAATAAATTAATAACGACGTAAATATTGATCACAGGATTCTCAAATTTTGATATATTGTTCCCAAGAAAGTCGACTAAAGGTTCTGCACAGGAATGTTTTTCCGATGCTTCTAAGCAGAGTTATAATAAATCAAACACAAAGAATTAACTTTTTTAATTCGCAAATCGTGTTTTTAGTAATATAACTCACAGTATAAACTAAACGATGTACGTTAAATACCCCCCTTGAAGCAGACCTGCATACTTAGCGAATTTCAAATGCAAAACAACATACTTCAATCCAACATATCAAGATTTGACATGTTTTGGTAAGCTCCATAAGAATAACATGGGGAATGAGTATGCAGGTTTGCTGCTACAGGTATATAAAAACTGGGTGGTTTTAATTCAATATTTAGTAGATCTGAACTAGAAGAAGCTATTTATCAAGTTTTAACAAGATACGTTGAGAAATAACCGAGATGTGGAATTTTACTTATTTCCCATAAGGTTAACATTGGGACAACGTACTGTGTTTACCACCTTCAATATCTCGGCAACCAATGGACATAGAGCAATGATTCAAATTACTAAATTGTTTGTTTTTTCGAGCTGAATTCAATGGTTCCAACAAAAATTCGATAATCTCTATTTTTCTATGTAAAAAACTCAAAAAACTCATTTTTGGGGGGGTTTATCTCCCTTTACCCGTCCTTCCAATGGTCCGATCGGGCTGGTTTACGAACTCGTCCGAATAATGACTACTTTACACGTCTGTGCCAAATTTCATTCCAATCGGACCATCTTTGCGAGCGCTATCGTGCTCACAGACATATATATATATATATATATATATATATATATATATATATATATATATATATATATATATATATAAAGTTTTGAACGAATATTGTTTTTGGCTTCTGGGGGCCCCAAAACGAAAAGTTATAGTGGTCCCGGGCTTAGATCTTACCATGAGACCTACGGTAATAGCTTCTTCCCTGTAGGGGAAATTCGCTAAAATTATTTGAAAACAGTGCTGATAACGTAATTAACTGGCCATTAGAATAAAGTCGACTGCAAATTTTTAACAGCGTTTGTTACGTTTCTACAGCGTTTTAAATAAGAATGTTTTAACTGCCGCGCGCTCGCTCCGCCGCCGCAGCGCCGCTCACCTTCTTTCGAAAATCAGGGTATAACTAAGTAATCATAATATTATTGTCGTTTGAAGAATATTATAAACTCCATGAAAGTAAAACTTTATGATTACTTAATTTTTTATTTAACTAAACTGAAAAATAATCTTTAAACAAGTACTTTTCACGAATACGTAACAATTTATAGCAATATCATACATAACAAATAAATAAATAATTATTTAGATACAGCAACCAAAGTTAGTTACTCTATGGCAAAAGTGAGTCGATTGGGAACAAGTTTGAGAACGACTCTCAGCAGAACTGTTTAAAGAGTCGGTTCTTTGGGCGTTCGAGTCTTAGCTCTTAGAGGAATCATTACTCTATGGAGGAATAGACGCTAGAGAATGCACCCCTAGCAACTAGCAATTGTAAAACCCGTTTTGAAACACCCTCCTAACCATTTCTACTTGAATGGAACTTAATTATTGGAAATACTGGAATTTATTCGCTTTTTGCATGGGTGACCGGATCTTAGGGTCCATACAATGGAACGTTTTACTTGTAAATTTAGTTTAAATAATCAGCATCTAAAGGTGGTTAAAATATTTCAGAAATGCGCATTATAACTATCTTTTAAGAAATAGTAAAAAAATAAATTATTATATTAACGTATATCGTATACACAATCAGTAATGTACATCACACTAACCGGATATGTGGAAATGACTCTTATTACTAGCTCACTTCCTGCAGAAAAATAGTCGTCCATTTCGTAACCTCGCGTGTGTTTTAGTGTGTACCGAAATTGGTACAAATGCAAAATTTAGTTGATATAGGGGCTTGAATCCTCAATTTTTCGCACCTGTAGTCTCTATTATAGGAATAAACAAAATGGCTCGCTACGGACAACGTCCGGAAAATGCTCTTAAAAGAGCAAACGGTAAGTATTTTACCTTTTGAATCCCGGCATATGGATTACTCTGGTGATCATTCTCAGCGATCTGAAATAAGATTGACCCCATTAATTTTATGTGTGTCCTCAATTTTTGAAGAAGTTTTACAGTGATTTATTTAGTTTAGTTAATTGCCAACGAATTTCAGTTTCTTACTGGCTGAGGCATCGGCCTATAGGCCCTAACTGTTGGATTCTATCCTAACCGTGCAAGAGTCTAGCCCTTTTCATGTAATTCCACACATCCTAGACAAATTCCTGTCTTCTGGGAAGTAGTACTTTGTATGTAGGGCTTGTAGCGGTTATTTTTTTGTTATTGTTTTGCTCTTGGTTATTTTTTGTTATTTTTTTTGGAATTTTGTTCTTTTTCAACATCCCACCCCCCACCGATACAATGATATATCGAAACAAAATTATCTATATTGGCAGTATCGAATGATATTTATACTCCTTTTAAAGAAATTATTGCGATTTCACTACAGTGAGCCTTTCGTTTTAAAATACTTCGTGATTCGTGAAATAAGGTAGCCTATTTGTCATGTCTAAGTGTGGTTTTGGGAAATCATAATAAAACTGCAAACAATTTGATTGAAGGATTATATATTTGTATACATTCAAGATTGATAATGAACTATAAAAAAATCTGAAAAAACATCAAAATAGCTAGCCTATTTCAAGTAATGTTTAGAACCAGTCCTCCTCAGAAACACTGCCCAAGATTACTAGTTTATTTAAATATGTTCCAGAAAGGCGGTTTCTATCTTGGGTTATTGTAGCACCATAGCAATTGATCATGGTTACTATAATCAATGCCTAAAACTAGAGTAAATACCAATTCATTACGTATTAAGCTATAGCATAATAAAATAATGGAATAAAAGCCGTTAACAATATACATTTAGCATGTAAAATTAACGAAAAATATGTAAAATATCGAAAGCCGATATTCACAAAAATCTTCTGATATCCGATAATATCGAATCCTCAATATCGATATAATATCGGAAATATTGAACTAAAATATTGATATTTATTGATATTGATATTATCCGAACATCCCTATAAAAGCCCTGATCACACTGTTGGTTTGTCAGACATTCTCAAAAAGCATCACGGCAGACAAATCTCCTTTGTTGCGTGAAAACCAAGTCTCGCCATCAAATCTGGCAGTTTTGTGATTAACTTAGTCTATTGAGATTTTCTTTTTTACCAAGGTTGAGATTGTAATATCCCCAATGTAACACCAGTTTTCTAGTTTTTAACAACGTTTTTGGTTTATTCAAGGTTATTTTTGTTTTTTTTCTTACTTTAGTTTTTTTTCAAACTCAATAACAGCCACAAGCCCTGGGTATGAGTTCAGCAGATGGTGTGTACCCAGTCTAACTTGGGGCCACACCATCACCGGTTCCCACCGTGCGGTGGGAACCGGGGTTCACGGTTGGGCAATTATTACCTGGGGCTTAAGTAATTTGGAGGCATTGAGGCCCCTGCGAGCTGAAGGCTAGTGCTGTTGTAGGCTATAATGTCACCTAGAACATTGTACAGTAATCACTACCTTATCTACTATTTGATTTTCCGGTACGAGTTTCATATCTGATCTTCTGCCTTCACAGGTTATGTTTATACTAAACTTACTTATTGTTTATAAGTTTTGCCCAGGTTTAGTAACTGAACTTCTCAATATGTTTTAACATGGGCGAAGATCAGTTTTGTTTTAGGTACTCAGTTTAGGTTTCGTTATAATCCTAAACTTATATCAACTATCAACCTATCGTGTTTAACTCAACTGATGTACTGGTTAATAACTATCAGTAAAGAAGAAACATCGATAACAAACAATAACCGAAACCATTGTCAACTATATTATCCGATTCTTTTACGAACAATAAAACATTCCAAACGCAAATATAATAAAATTGAAATTAAATTAAACATAATAAAGCTGACTGAAAAATAAATTAAAACGTTACTATAATTAGCCTAAGGGTCATTCCATATGAAATCAACCAGTAAAAATTATTTTTGGACCTCAACCCTTTTGATTTTTATGATTTTTGGTACACTTATTGTACCTACCCATAAAACAGACCAAAAACACAAAATTTCAATTTTTTAATGAATGTTTTTAAAGTTATAGCCGTTCAAAAATGTAAAATAAACACAATTTTTGTGATGTTTCGAAACATTTAAAATGCTCTAATTAAAAACTATAAGACCTAGAGAGCTCAAATTTGTGTCATTTTCTTCAGTTTTTAATAGGCTTTTACCTGATATACAACATGCATATATTCTAGAAAATTTAATTTTTTTGCAAAAAAGTATAAACAACTTAGCCTATTTGAAAATCTTAAAAACACCCTTTTTTACCTAATTTTTTTAACAAAATATATGTTCATTGTATACTTTTAGACTACTTGTATACGGTACCAAGTTTCATGATGGAATACTTATGGAATCCATTTAATCAAAATAAAACACAAAAGGCAAGCCAAATTTTGTGAAAAGCCAGGTTAATGCCCATATAATATGGGTGGAAATACCAACAACACCAAACTTATTTATAAATGCCACATGTAAATGTGCACTTGATAACTTCTTTGTGTGTTTAAATATTAATGACAAAAAAATTGTAAATATGAATAGGCCTAGGTAATAAGAGAATGATTCGATATTTATTTATAGTCAACTTAGGAAGCCCTCCACGCTTATCCATCGTATCTTATGTTTATGCCTAATATGAAATGGTGGGGAGAAAGAAAACTAAAAAAATTCTTTAAAAACTGAAGAATGAATTCAACTTATTTATTCACCCTAATTTAAAGTGAACACAAATAGGGTGCGGTATTTACTTACCAAATATCACAGTGATTGTATTGTATGGTAATGTATAAAATCAAATAGGCTAGTTAATTTTAGCTTACCTATGTCACTAGGCCAACCTCAAATATTACATTCTTTATAGGCCTAATAATGTTTTTAACAAATATCATTGCCAGTGAATACAAGTGACATTATAAGGCAAGAAAGAATATTTCCTTTTGTTCGAGTATTTTACTTACACTTCACCTAGTTTTTTTTTTTTTACTTCTTGTTTCCAAGACACGTGATGATGCATTACTTTCAGCTTTACTTTATGAATATACTCTTCCAGTGACAGTTACAGGATTTACCACTTCCAAAATTGATCTGCTGGGTACTGTTAGTATGTCACTTGGTTTAGGATAGTAAAATAAGGGGATGGTCCTTTAGGGTGAAGAAAACTAACATAGAATTCATTTTTATCATCTGAAGAAAACAAGCAAGCCACCATGATTTGTCATAGACCACTGTAACATATCCAGATCCAATTTTTTGTAAGTTTGAAGGTGTTTAGTCGTCTTTTGTCACAATTTCTGTTTTAAGTTGTGTACTTGATGAAAATGGCTTTGTGATAAGGCGATTTTCAGAAACTGGTATTAATGTGTGGAGTTTGTGAGTACCTTCAATTGTTTGTGATTCATCAAATCTTTAAAAAATTCTTTTCAACCTAATTGTAATCTGCAAGTGTGCAGTATCAGGGCCGGATTTAGGACTTTTGGGCCCCTAGGCTCACTCAGTGGTGCGGGCCCAACCGGTCATGGTGCCCAACCGTCCGTTTTTAGGAGGACATGTCCTCCTTTTTTAACCATTGTCCTCAGTTTTTTCCGACTTGTCGGTCGAATTGCAGCATATAGTAGCTAACAGGTATATTTCTCGGTCGTTTCGCGTCCGACAAGTATCTCGCTCTTTTGCCAAATCTACTGACCGCACTGCGGCCGGGAATTCTATACCTGGTCGTTTATACTGCACCTGGCAAATCTGTTAGTCGAATTGCGACAGTCAAATGGCGGTCCTCGGTCATAATACCGCGGCTGGCAAATCTCTCGGTCATATTGCGGTCAGAATATTGTTTAGTCTTATAGTGGCCAGTAATTTTCTCGGTCGCATTGCGGTCAGCAAGCCTTTTATCACCTTTTTTTAACTTTTTATCGCGGCCGGTAAATCTCTCGGTCGCCGTTGCGGCCGTCTGTATTTTACATCAAAGATAGTGCTCAAGTGTTCGATTTAAAAGCTACATTACTGATTTTACTGGTTGGGGTTTTTTAATAGTCTGGAAAAGTAAGAAAAAAGTAGGAAATGAATATGTGAAATCTGGTTGACATCCTGCTTTAAGTTTACAGCAGCTAGCAGATTTCTCGGTCACATTATGGCAATAACAAACAGCTCTTGGCTAGGCTAGCTATATCGTAACCTGCGAACATCGGTCGTATTGCTGTCGGTAAATCTCTCAGACCTTTCACGGCCGTCATATATTTGGCAAATATTTTTCAACAAAACAGCGTCTAACACATTTTAAAGAGAAGGGGGGTTAATATTGAGCAGAGGTCTGAAAATGTTGCCCCCCCAATAAAATTGCTGAATTTACTCCCATGAATATAATTATCCTGTCATGTTAACTCCCGTATGGCCTTTGATGGAACCAAAACTTGTGTCTTCAATCGTAGACTCATATCCGATTCTGCAAGCTGTACTAGCCAAGTGGGTAAAATATAGCTTAAATGAGGGGTGAGGAATACAATTCTTCCTCTGATTGGCTAACATTAATTTTGTCCTAGCTGCAGGTTAAATATTTCCAGTCCTCAAAAGACGTCACAATTTGTTTACATTTTCGACTGAGATAACCTGAACACTATTATTATTCTCTTTCCTTCTCCTCTACAGACCTTTCCCCACGCCCCCACTTCGAGAATTTTGCGGCATACAAAGCGGCGCCGTCCGCAACGTCTAACCTATAGAGTGGAGTTGATGTCATATCTTTTGAGCTGTCTGCATGCTACTCGTATTTAAGTACTTAAATTACGTTGTTTATGTTTCACGTTCAATTAGGATAACAATTATTAATTATCTTTTTATTTTTGGTCGAGGTTTATTGAGAACCAAACAACAAAAATTCCTGGATAAGAAAAATATTTTTTTATATTTTTAGCGAATTTCCCCTATAGGGAAGAAGCTATTACCGTAGGTCTCATGGTAAGACCTAAGCCTGAGACCATGATAACTTTTCATTTTGGGGCCCCCAGAAGCAAAAAACACCATTCGTTCGAATTTCTCTCTATATATATATATATATATATATATATGTGTCTGTAAGCACGATAGCGCTCGCAAAAATGGTCCGATCGGAATGAAATTTGGCACAGGTGTGTAATTTAGTAATTATTCGAATGAGTTTGAAAACCAGCCAGATCGGACCACTGGAAGGGGGGGGTAAAGGGGGGAAACCCCCCACAAAATAGGTTTTTTGGGTTTTTCACATAGAAAAATAAAAATAATCCAATTTTGTTTGGCACCATTGAATTCAGCTCGAAAAAACAAACAATTTAGTATTTTGAATCATTGCTCTATGTCCATTGGTTACCGAGATATTGAAAGTGGTAAACACAGTACGTTGTCCTTATGTTAACCTTATGGGAAATAAGTAAAATTCTATATCTCGCTTATTTCACAACATATCTTAATAAAACTTGGTTTGTGGCTCCATTTAAATGAGATCAAATGCATTTTAGTCTAAAATCCCCGATATTTCCATTTTTATGGCAGCAAACCTGCATACTCATTTCCCATGTTATCCTTATGGGAAATAAAAAAATTCTATATCTTCCTTACTTCTTAAAACGTATCCTGATAAAACTTTCTATCTATGTGGCTTCATCTAGTTGAAATGTACTGGATTACGGCCTAAAATACCCTATTTTTACATTTTCATGGCAGCAAACCTGCATAGTCATTCTCCATGTTAACCTTATGGGTAATAAAAAAAGTTGTGTAGTTTGCTCATTTCTCAAAATATCCTGATAAGAACTGGCATGGGGCTTCATACAGTTATTATCTACTTGATTACGGCTTAAAATACCCAAATCATCAAATTCCTGAGAGGCAGCAAACCTGTGTACTCTCTTTCCCAATGTCAACCTTATGATAGGTAAATAAAATTGGATAGCTTTCTTATTCCTCAACATATCTTCAAATTCAAATTCAAAACATTTTTTATTAAAGAAAAATTATACATGCAATTTTGAATCACCCAATGTGCCAAACATAGCACGCGCGGGCATTAAAGTATTTTAACAATCAAGCGTTTCTAATTTTAATATACAGTCATGCAGTCAGTCCTTTACCAGTCCATGCACGTAACAGTAAATAATTCATTATAAAGATTAACATAAACAATAAACTATGAAAATGGACAACAAATAACAAGATATAATTATAACGAGCAACAGGAAAATGAATAACAAGCACAGGCAATAAATAGCAAAAAAAATAAATAAATGAATAAATAAATAAATAAAATATCATAGCAAACAGTAACAAATAAATAACAACATGCCAAGTTAGATTAGTAGCATGCCTCATTTTGTAATCATGCTTCATAAGTGCAAAGGGGGAATTTCTGTATGCTGTGCAACAAATGCTTTTGCTTTCATTTTTACTTTAGGCTTGCTTTCATAACATATTTCATTACCATTTATTCTTATAAATAGGTTGAATAACTTAAGTCCCATCTTGACAACATCTTGATAAAACATGTTATGTGGCTTCATATAGTTTAGATATATTGGTTTGTAGCCTATGATACCTCATTTTCAAATTTCTGTGGCAGCAAACCTGCATTTTTCCATACTAATCTTATGGAGAATAATTTATTTTTGAATAGCAATTGTGGGCATTAGACAAGTCACTGGATGGGGGAAAAGGGCTCAAATTAAATGTTTTAATGTCAGGGACTCAGGAAAAGTACTGTAATTTCTTAAAGTTTGCTAGAAAACAAAAAATAACATAATGTTTATTTAATCCCATTTAACTAGCATTGGGATCTAAAACGTCTGCTTTGTTTACATTAAAACATGTGAGCTGATGTTTGATTCAAAGCCATATGGTGGATACAGACATATGGCTTATTTAAAGACCAGATAACTAAATATGTCAAATAAATGTACAATAGCGAATACAGATTTTTACTAATGATGTTTATGAAATTTTTTACTCAAACTTAAATAGCTGGTCAGTTCTCCATATGATTAAATTGGAAATGCCAGCTGTTTTGAATTTTTGAACAATGCATTTTCATGCCAAGTATAGGCTATTATTTTTTCATAGCTTTTTGCTCCTAAAAGCGACTAGGAGAGTATTTTTGCAGGCTTTCTTTTAAATGTATATTGATTTTACTTGATGCCAGACTTCATTTAAATTATTTATTTATGCACTTGAAATTCGCTGAGTATGCAGGACTGCTGCAACGGGGGTATATTTTATGTGGCGCGGGCCCCTAGGCGCGCGCCTATGGCGCCTATGCTTTAATCTGGCCCTGTGCAGTATTCAAAGTCTATTCCAGAAATATGCTCAACAGTAAACTCATATAGCTGCTTCTCCAAGGTGCTAGAATCTGATCAGCGTATAATCTTTGCAGACTAACTTTGGAAACTAGTCTTTTGAATGTGCATTTTATTATTGTTATAATAAACATTATTATAAAGAATTTAAAATTTGTGGCTGGCATTCTAGTAACATAAGCTAAAATTAACCATTTGATTTTATACATTACCATACAATACAATCACTGCAATATTTGGTAAGTAAATACCTCATCCTATTTGTGTTCACTTTAAATTAGGGAGAATATATAAGTTGAATTCTTCAGTTTTTAAGGAATCTTTTTAGTTTTAGCGAATTTCCCCTATAGGGAAGAAGCTATTACCATAGGTCTCATGGTAAGACCTAAGCGCGGGACCATCATAACTTTTCGTTTTGGTGCCCCCAGATACCAAAAACTCTATTCGTTCAAATTTGTATATATATATATATATATATATATATATAGATCTATATGTATATCTAATAATCTATATATGTGTCTGTAAGCACGATAGCGCTTGCAAAAATGGTTCGATCAGAATGAAATTTGGCATAGGCGTGTAAAGTAGTAATTATTCGAATGAGTTCGAAAACCAGCCCGATCGGACCACTGGAAGGGGGGGTAAAGGGGGATAAACTCCCCCAAAACTGGGTTTTTTGGGGTTTTCATATATAAAAATAAAAATAATCCAATTTTAGTTAGCTCCATTGAATTCAGCTCAAAAAAACAAACAATTTAGTATTTTGAATCATTGCTCTATGTCCATTGGTTACGGTACCGAGATATTCTAAGTGGTAAACAGAGTACGTTGTCCCAATGTTGGGAAATAAGTAAAATTCTATATCTCACTTACTTCTCAACATATTTTAATAAAACTTGGTTTGTGGCTTCATCTAGATAAGATCTAATGTATTTTAGTCTAAAACCCCCACATTTTCCATTTTTGTGGCAGCAAACCTGCATACTCATTCCCCATGTTATCCTTATGGGAAATAAAACAATTCTATATCTTCCTTATTTTTTGACATATCTTGATAAAAGTTGGTATATGGTTCCGCCTAGTTCAGATCTACGAAATATTGAATTAAAACCACCCAGTTTTAACGGACCTGTTGCAGCAAACCTGCATACCATTCTCCATATTATTCTTATGGAGCTTACAAAAACATAATAAATTTCAATACCTTGGATTGAAATATGTTCTTTTGCATTTGAAATTCGCTGAGTATGCAGGTCTGCTGCAAGGGGGTATTATTTCTCCCCACCATTTCATATTAGGTATAAACATGCGATATGATGGATAAGCGTGGAGGGCTTCCTAAGTTAACTATAAATAAATATCAAATTATTCTCTTATTACCTATTCATATTTACAATTTTTTTGTCATTAATCTTTAAACACACAGAGAAGGTATCAAGTGCGCATTTACATGTGGCATTTATAAGTAGGTTTGGTGTTGTTGGTATTTCCGCCCATATTATATGGGCATTAACCTGGCTTTTCACTAAATTTGGCTTGTATTCCGTCATGAAACTTTGGTATAAAAGTAGTCTGAAAGTATACAATGAACATATATTTTTGTTTAAAAAATTAAAAAGGGTATTTTTAAGATTTTCAAAAAAGTTTGGTTTATTTTTTTGGAACAAAATAAAAGTTTCTAGAATATATGCATGTTGTATGTCAGGTAAAAGCCCATTAAAAACTGAAGAAAATGACACAAATTTGAGCTCTCTTTTTCGAAACATCGCAAAAATTGTGTTTTTTACATTTTTGAACGGCTATAGGCCTAACTTAAAAACCTTTCGTTAAAAAAATTTTGAAATTTTGTTTTTTTAGTCTGTTTTTAAGTGTACCAAAAATTATCAAAATCTGAAATGGTAAGGTTCAGAGCACTGGTTGATTTGACATGGGAAGACCCCTAACTAACTAAACAACTTACCTTGTTTCTCATCATCCGCCATCTTGTACTAAAATACCATTGCTAAATAGGCTATATTTTCATAGAGTAACAAAACAATCTATATGAAATACATTGGAATCGGATGACAAGTTCTGTCTAACAAACAATAACTTACATCGAACTTAGACAATCTGTAGATCATTTGATATTGTTTTCTTAGAAATCAAATCAGATGTTGAATCAACTGCCATAGGAACGAACAGCAGAAGATCAGAGATGAAACTTGTACCGAATTTCTTACAGCTCCTATTTGAATATTAAAAACTTTCTTTACAGAATTTATTGAAGTTGGGAAACCAGCTCGTGCTCTTGATACCCTCTATGAAGTTTTTAAAAACAAAAAATGGGCTTACAATTGGAGCGAGAGTGTTTTGGAGCCAATCATGTTCAAGTATTTGGATCTTTGTGTCGAGCTCAAGAAGTCACACATTGCGAAAGAAGGATTGTTTCAGTACAGAAACATGTTCCAGTCCGTAAGTAGCCCATAATTATTTGATACAAGTACTCTTAAGGTCTGGTTTTGAGGATTTCAGTTAGAAGGGGCCTGATGTTTCAGGACGCCAAAAAACTCACACATTTTTTTAAGTTAGGCCTAACTCCTGAGGGTGATTCTCTTGAAACTGACATTATGTTTTTGAAAGTAGATAATTTTATAGAACTTGTATTGGGTGTAGAAATGTTTCATTCATACCATGCATTAAGTTGTAGTAATTCACCCTAGGCTAATGTAACTTGTTCTTATTTAGCCTAGTTGGCTACGTGTGCCTGATAAATAAATAATATGTTTTTATCATAATTCAATATTTCTATAGTAATAAAAGAGTAATTAATTTATCATATGTATTAATATGTTTGTTCAGTTGTATATTTAGGAAATGTAATAATTTGTCATCACTCCTCAGAAAGTCATCAATAGAAATAGGCTAGTATATATTTTTAACATAAATTAGCAAATTTTAATAAACCACATTATTTACTTCTTTCAAATTTAATCCCTTGTATAATATATGGTAAATCCCTATTCAATTGCCCCGATGTTTGAATAACATAATAATTAGATATAAATATATTGTAAGAAAGTTGCAATCACTAAATAAATTTAATATTAGATATAAATTCTAAATTAAGTTCTATAAATAATCCCAAATTCCAGTGTCTGTGCTTCAACATATATGATTTCTTCAAGATTTGTGAACCCTGTGCAACCAACAATGCAGCATGCTTGTGCCATGGACTTCTCCCTTCTTTTCTACCAGACCTTCATAGTGTTAACATACTAAATTTTAATTCAAGGTCCAAGAACCTAATTTTATTTAAAAATAAAATCCCAAGTCCTTGTTAGATTTGAATCGCTAACCACGGTAAAGTAGGGAAACTTAGCCCAAGTACAATTTAACTTGTCCTTTTTTTTAAACCTCAAGAAATTTAAATAGATAAGTAGTGGGTAAAGACAATTTGTAAGCTGATTTGGTAAGAAACATCCAATACTTTATCAAGGTCATAACATAAATTGAAAACAAAGAATCCATCAACCTATTTCAATTAAATCAAGACTCTTTCAAAACTTTACCAAATTTGAAATTCAATTGAAACTTTTCATCAAGGACTTAAAAACAATTTGGCCATTTTATTTATGGGACAGTTAATTGGATTGTTGAACTAAGAAACCTAAACTTAACCATTGGTCATTAATTTTATTTCAAAATAATTTTAGATTCACAAAATAAGTTAACAGTCGGCACGAACTCCACCTGAGATAATATAATGTAAATTTTATGTGAACCCTGAGCAATTCGAGGACATTCAATTGGATTGAACATATTTAATTATCAGGCCTACATCATGTAAAACATCCTCCAACCATTGTAACATTTTGTTAGTCCCTTTCATACTTTTCCCTAATACTATTTGTATTTAATAATAAATTTCTGTCTAATTCTATTGTAACAGTGTTTCATTCTTTTGAGTTTTTAAAGTTGAGATTAATCAGTAAGCTTAGAGTAACTTAAGTACTACGGTCAGCCAAAGACCACCAGGGTCAAAATTTGAACAGGGTGCAATTTCAGTCCCTGGTCATTTACAACTGTAATTTCAATCAACAACTGAAACATGTCTGGGTTACCATAACCAAAGTTTACCGTGAAACTTTAAAATAAAATATTGCTGTTTCTAAGTTGAGATTTGAAGGCAACAAAATAAACACACAAGTTAATCAACAACTGAGGTTTATTAATATAAATATATCTTCATAGTTACATCACCATCAGTCTTAATATATAGGCCTAATAATAACAAGTAAGATCGGATAAATTTATAGGCTATCTAAAGAATTTCCTTTATGCTCAAATTATTATTATAAAAAGAATTATTAGAAAAGAATCAAAACCAGCCCACTTAATCATTAATAAATTATCGATGGGGGCATGAGACAAATTTTTTTTATATGAACATCTGACAAATTAAAATAAATAACAAAATACATTCACAATAAAATAACAATAAATATTTAACAACAATAAGACATTTATTTAACTTGCTTTTGCAAGGGCAGTATTAAACTGAAATAAAACATTTAATAATCGTGGCAATCTATATGGCCTATAAAACATAATTTAGCTCTGGTGTGGACCGAATTAGAATTTTGAACAAAATGCCGAAATATGTCTATAGACCAAAGATCTTTATTTAAACCTTAACCTTAACCTACCATATCACAGATCAATACAATTATCAGTTACATTCTTACATCTTACATCAGTTCTTCTTTTTACATAAAATAAAAATTAAGACTCCAACGCATACTATGTATGCATGGAAACAGCATTAAAATAATTACTTCCGTAGTAGGCCGTAGTTTCTGACATAATTTTATGGCTCGCAGCGGTAGAAAATTATTTAATGTTGACAAAAAAAACTATTGATTTTATACTGGTTTTATGCTGTACTTGAATTTACTTGATTGACTAATTTAAAGGGCTGTGGTTAAAAATGGGAATCTAAAATAATTTGGAAAAGCTCAGCCTTGCTAATAAATCTTCTGGGCTGGTATTTCTTGCAGCATATGAAATAAAAGAGTTGATAGCACCTGAGTAACCGGAAGCAGTAGGTGGCCTCAACGCAGCAGCCATGGGACGCAGCAGTTAGGAACATCAACCGTAGCTGGCGGTGAGGTTAGGTTGGTTCGGTCCGGGTAGCTACGAGCCATCGGTGAAAGCCCCGTGGATGACAGCCACTGAAGTTGGACGAGGCTTCACATCTTAAGTCGGTCAATCAGGAGGTCAGGAAACCAGGAAGACAGGAACCCTTTAAACAAGGCACAGAACTTCTAAAAATATGTTCCAACAAATTTATAATATAACCAAGCTTGTTTTTGGAAACACCTAACCTCTCTGATAATTTAATTTTCTGTTAAAGGATGGGGATTTCAGTTACTGCTCACTTCTCAAAATGACATTTTACTAGCCTACTGAGAGCACAAAATGTTTAAAATGTTTGCAGTAGGAATTCAGTCCTAGTTGACAGCAATTGACAATGCTGGTAGCCTTTAAATAATTATATAACTTGGCATCTAAATCAGCTTTATGTCATCAAAATACACAATAGCCTATAAATACATAAAATGAAATACAGTTCTTTGATTTTACTTTTTTTGGTACAGATGTGTATGCCATACTCAAAAGTCAGGCTAAGCCTAGTCCGTGGATTTCTGAAATTACTCAATACTACCATAAAATCATTTAAAAGGACAACAAACTACTAAACAGTGAATAAATACTCAGTAAATAACACTTTAAAACTTAACCTAAAATACTTAGAGCACATGTGTTCCTAGCGGCGACACGACATGAAACATTCATGTCCCGACACAAAACTAGCAAGCATGATTTTACACTTACGTACATCAAAATATATAACTGGAAAGATACAAATTAACAGTTAACACACTCGAGAAATTACAAATTTACATTTAATTTACATTCAAACGAAATTCACAAGAAATATAGATTTATCGATCTAAATCTGGTCTGCTGGAAGACGCCAAGCAGGCTGTGCAACGAGGGAGCTCCTACAGCGAAACAAAATTATTGTATTTTTCCCTACATTAGAAAATTTACCTGGCATTTGGTGTCTTAATAATTTAATGCTCCATGACGCTGGTGTTGTCTTCTCTCTTCAAAAATTCACTAACTTGCACCAACATTGCTTCTTGGACGACAACACAAACAGGCACAGCGAAAGGAGACAGAGGTTTCGGGGGCAGCCGTTTATATACCCGCCGGAAAGTTCTGGACGTTTCCACAAACGAGACAGTAGTACAGTGCAACTATACAGGCGGCCAACTGTCGTCTGAGCCGTGAGCAAAAATACTCACACGGCTCACAACTTATTCAAAAATATTTTTTGTTGTTGATATTGACCTATATTTTAATTTCCATAACATTATTCTAACATATATCATGATATATATTAGTAAAAAAATGTATAATCCAGGAAATGTGATGGCGGTAACGTGTCCCCGACCTTGGGTCACAAAAAACACTTGCTGATTTAAACCCTCTATCTGTCTCTAAAAACTATGAATTTAAATTTTTTTTTATATGTCATTGTGTCTAATTTATTGTTAATTACTTGGAACAAGTTGATTTATCAACGATAAAAAGATCGCGAGCATTCAAAGATCGGTCCCGACTTATGGGCGTGATGCCGGTAACAAATCTTTCTAAGCAGACTACAAGTTTGTGCCAAGCTCTAGCGGGAAATTGATAAACTCGCAATAGTGTCATGGCTGGCATTGAGGCATATACACGTTCGCCTGTTGTTCTACTGAACAACTAAGATAAAAAAAAGTAATTTTAGACATACAAAAAGCCATGCGTAGGGTTTTGTGCGTGATAGCGGTACAACTCAAATTCTAATACGCAAGATAGTGATGACAAGCACGACGACGACATTTATTTGTGTCTTTTGTTGACCGGTTCAACATAACCAAACTTGAGGACGATACGTCCTGATCGCGAGCACTTTTCGCGGGAATTATCACCGATTGGTGACGTTGGTAACCGTGAGGGAGGTAACGTTTTTAGACAATTTCGGCGGTACCGCCGTCACCAAATGCTACCAAATGTTACCGCTAACACGTCATCGCTATCGCTATATGTTAGGTCTGATAATGAATTATTTACTTTTCCAACCGTTGTAAATGAACCAACCGGGGTAATGTTATTGGAAATATTAATATTGTGATCTATTTAGGAATATAGTAGAGCATCCTTTCCCCGGAAATCAAACGAGAACAATATTCCATCCACTGATAAGAGAAAAGGATGTTGACAGGTTAGAAGAAATATTGTAAACAAGACGGAAATTTGAGAATTTCGGCTATATTTAGTTTCTTGAAGAGTCATGAAAACTGCATGAAAATCTATGGTTAACTCGTGAATATTGCATCGCACAGTTTTCATTTGCATCTCATTTGAATAGTAAAAATAGACAAAAAATATGAGACGTCATTTGTTGTGGTGCGGTGCGGTGGATAGTAAGGATTTTGACATACTGCAGTAGGGACTGTTATGTTATCTTAATTACGTTGCACGTGCAAGCTCAGGGTCAGAATGGAACACTAGACAGTGGGCAGGGGGGTGGGGTTTGTTGACAAAAACAATCTCCCCGTCTTCTGACTGAGGAGGAGGGGCTTTGCCCCTTTCTCTCTCTCTCTCTCTCTCTCTCTCTCTCTCTCTCTCTCTCTCTCTCTCTCTCTCTCTCTCTCTCTCTCTCTCTCTCTCTCTCTTTCTCTCTTGCTTTTGCCTCTCTCTCTCTCTTTCTCTTTCTCTCTTGCTTTTGCTTTGTCCTTTTTCACCTTGAAAGTTTCTCTAAACAATTCATTTTAGAAAGAAAATAAAACTCTAGCTGATCAATTTGAAATACTAATTCATACCTAAAAAGTTATAAACTTGCCAGTGTAATAGTGTATGTGATTTAAGTAATTTAAGCTAAATAATTTTCATTTTTAATTAATCTAGCGTTACTCCATTTGTAATCAAATTGTGTCTTCTGTAGGTCAATGTTGGTTCATTAGAAAATGTCATAAGAGGATACTTGAAAACAGCAGAAGATCGCACAGAGGCTGCAAGAGAACAGAGTCAACAAGCTGTCATAGACATTGATGACTTGGACAACTTAGCAACACCTGAAAGCATTCTGCTGAGGTATATAACTAAATAAATTTCTCTCAAGTTATGCAATTTCCTGAACAAATAGCCATGTAATTAAATCAGGAACAAGGTCAACACATTTTTTTATACTAGCTTAATGTAGTGTTATATGTTTTTCCAAAATTATCAACAGTAATTAAATACAACCAAATTCTTCACTATTTTGATTACTTTGCATTTAAAATCAACTGTCAATGGTTTTTCCGACATGTTCTATATAGATAACACTAACACAATGCACATTAACACCAACATCTACACTAATGTTAATCTTCCCTTTTTTTTTTGATATCGAATGCATAACAGACCCATCATTTTTACGTCAAAAATATCTTTCGTGGATGAGAAGGGGGGAAAGGATCTCCAAACTGGAACTTGTGAACAAAGAGATGTTCGTCCCCAAAACATCCGTTCCAGTGAATCACTCACTGTGAGAACCATTCCCCATAAAAGCGTGTGAATTGTGTAATATGAAGTTTGAAGTCATCTCATCAAGTTTGAATCCTAAAAATGTCGTGTTATAAAGGTTCAGAGCTACGATGTGAATCAGGAACAAGCCACGTTATCGAGCTTGTTTAGATGGAAAATGTCGAGTGACAGAGATTAATTAATATTATGAGTATTAAGGCGATTTTAAGGGGATTTGAAAACTAGATGTGTTACAGAGGTTGTCACGTTCGAATGTTGAATAATTGAGGTTATTCTAAATTATTATTCCTTGGCTGTAGTTATACTATGTTTTGATTCAGTTCCCAGTTGTTGCAAAGGTGATTGTTTGATGTATATTTTTCAGTGCTGTAAGTGGAGAAGATGCTCAGGATCGCAGTGACCGAACCATTCTGACACCATGGGTCAAATTCCTTTGGGAATCCTATTGCCAGTGCTTGGAGCTACTACGGACGAATGCTCACGTCGAGACTCTGTATCACGATATCGCTCGGATGGTCAGTATCAGTTGTATCTCAGTTCATAAAAGTTAATTTTTACTTTCTCCCTTGTAGGCCTACACAATATGTGGAGAAAGTATTGTTTTAGTCACAATTATTGAATTATTATTGATAGTGGATATTTTTGCCATAATGATTCCGGAATAAAAAAACTTGTTTTCTGATTGATATATTTTTGTTTATTTGTATGTGTTTGTGGATGTAAATGGAGCTAGAGACAATAACAGTGGTTCAATTTTTATTATACATTTGGCTTGTAGGTATCAAAACATGATATCTCCAAGCAATTTAAACAATTTTTATTTTCAGGGTAGGCTATCTCTATAGCCTAGATAAAATCAAAAACGGTTTACTAATAAAGAATAAGAATGTTTATTGTCATAGACTATGTTCATAATTTGAGTTTCTACCAATTGTCTTCGTGAGCTTTCGACCTGGGACCACAAAAACATCAGAGTTTTCGGGGTCATTTTATATTTTTTTGCAAATAAGTTAGAAACCGTTTATTCTATAGGTAAAGTTTATAAAAGAGTTGTAGAGCACACAATTCTGCATTTAAAGAGTACCTTCTGATAAAGATAGCCTACTTTAAATAATATGTAACTGATATATTGTAAGTTATATTACAGTGTATTAGCGATTTTTTTTTTTTTTTTTTTTTAAGGGAGCTATTGTTGTAGGTCTTATGGGAAGACCAAAGACTTTCACTATGATAGCTATTTGGTTTAGGACCCTTATTAGCCAAAAACACCATTAGACACGATATAGATGTCTGTTATTATAGATTATATTTTTGTGTTTGTTAGCTCTATAACTCTCGTAAAAATGGTTCAATCTTAATGAAATTTGGAGCAGACTTGTAATGTAGTAATTATTAGAACGAGTTTTAAAACCAGCCTGATCAGACCATTAGAAAGGGGGGTGTGGGGGATGAACCCCAAAAAATGAGGTATTATGAAATTTTTTACATAGAAAAATTTAAAAAATCTAATTTTGAATTGCACAATTGAATTACTAGATTATTAAAATTTTTCTTTGGGAAACATAAAAAAACAATTTTTTGGGGTTTATCCCCCCTCACCCCCCTCCCTTCCATTCAGGCTGATTTTCAAACTTATCGCAATAATTACTACTTTACACGTCTGCTCCAAATTTCATTAAGATTGGATCATTTTTATGACAGCTGTCGAGCTAAAAACACATATATATAAAATGTTTTTATAGACTCTGTGTGTGTGTGTGTGTGCGTGCGCGCGCGTGCGTGCGTGTGCGTGCGTGTGTGCGCGTGCGTGCGTGTGTAACAATATATATATTATTTTTATTAACATTTTTCAATTGAATCAAAGTATCCTTTCTTCTTTACTCAATTTTATTTGACAACTAGTTTCAACTAATATTATAAATTTCATTATAAATAATTTTATAAATATATATATGTATATATATTTATAAAATTTCAAACGAATTGTGTTTTTGGCTTCTGAGGGTCTCATAATAAACAGTTATCATGGCCTCGGGCATAGTCTTACCATGAGACCTACAGTAATAGCTTCCTTCCTAAAAGAGAAATTTGCTTAATCACTGTATTTAACTTACCATATAACAGTTATTATTTAAAGTATCTAAATCAGAAGGCACTATTTAACCTCTTTAATCTAATGGGCTCATTAGCAGCCTCTGGTGGTGCTTAAGGGAGTTACTCGCTTTGATCAAAGAATTGCCACCAGACCAGTCCCTCAGGCAGTTCTTAGAATTGCCGTCAGGGTTCTTTAGAGCCATACGCTTTAGGAATCAAACGAGATTCCGTTAAACTGGTTGTATGCGGCCAAGGGGTCTAAGACGTTGGCTGAAGAGTCAACGTTGAAGACATTCGGAGCGTCGTGGGTTCGATACCCGCCCATGAGCAATCCTTATATTAGGTTTGCAATAGTGTACTAAAGTTGGTGGGAGGGCCGACCTTAAACAAATGGTGACCAGCTTGTGTCGAAGTTGACAGCTATTAGGGCCTAGTACGTTTAATAGGGATTGCAATGGACACCTGATTTCCGCCTTTTTACCCATGTATAAGGAGGGCATTTTTATTTTAAATTTGTTATTTTAGCATATTTTCAACAGTGTGGGTAAAAAAAGACATAGCCGAAAAATTGACACTATACAGACAAACCAAGAATATTTCAACGAAAACTTTAGAAATAAAAACTTAGGAGTCAAAGGGTTAAATGTATAATTTTATGCTCTACAATTTTTGAATTGAAACCGTTTATATAGGCCTAGAATAAACAGTTTTTTACTTATTTGCGAAAAAATTAAAAATTGCCCAAAACTCTGATGTTTTTGTGATCCCAGGTCGAAAGCTCAATATAGGACAAATGGGACACATTTCAAATTTCATTTCATTTCATTTCATAATATCTTTATTCAATTGAGTACAAGTGTACAAGAATGGCGTCAACATAATACAGCTCTAACAATAAAATATAATTGGCTCATACGACTTAAACAAAATAAAGTTCATTACATACATTAAATTGGTTGATAAAAAAAAGAAATATATACAATACATTACAATATATGATGAGAATTACAGATAAAATAAACAATAAGGAGAAACCTAAGAATCTTCAAAGAATTCCTCAAATGAGTAAATAGCTTTTGCTACTAAAAATCTTTTAAGTTTTTTCCTGAAAATGCTGAGGCTACCTATCTCTTTTAGATCCAATGGCAAATAATTAAAAAATTTTATCCCTGCATAAATTGGTTTCTTTTTGTACAATTCCAATCTGTGTCGGTCAAAGGCCAGCAGATTACTGTTTCTTGTATTGTAGTTATGAGGAGTTCCTAACATGGGTAGTTGTTCCAAATTCCTTTTTACATGAAGAATTACTTGAAAAATATACAATCCGTGAACGGTTAAAAATCCTAAAGTTTTGAAATGTTCTTTCACAGAATCTAGATAGCCTAACTTCAATATTATCCTGATAGCTTTTTTTTGCAAAATTAGAATTTGATTCAGATTACTTGAAGATGTTGCTCCATATAAAGATAAACCAAAAGCTATATGTGACTCTATGAAAGCAAAGTAGACCTGTTTTAAAATTTCAATACTAGTTAGTTTGACCATTTGTCTTAAAGCATATAACCCAGAACTAATCCTTGAAATGACAAGATTGACGTGTTCACTCCAGTTTAATTGCTTATCTATGGTGAGGCCTAAAAATTTTAAGGAATCCACCTCTTCCAATAGGTTTATATCCATGAAAATGTTATAATTTTTGTTAATATGATTTTTACCGCTTGAAAATTGAATGTATTTAGTTTTCTGGGGATTAGGAAGCAAATTTATGTCTTGTAGAAATTGTGAGGTTCGAGACAAGTTAATGAAAGAAGTTATTTCTACTTCAGGAACTGATTTCCCTGCAATTTTAAAATTTAGGTCATCTGCATAGAGGCATACTTTATTGGGGGAATCAATAATTTTTGGCAAATCTGTCAAGTATACCAAAAACAATAAAGGACCTAAGATAGAACCCTGGGGTACTCCAAATTTAATTATGTTTGTGCTTGATACTGCTGAGGTTAAATAGTTAAAATCATTAATATAGGTAATATCTACAAATTGCTTTCTGCCTACAAGATATGATTTGAACCATTTTAGACCTAGGTCATTAACACCAATGTTTGATAGCTTATTTAATAGTGTATCATGGGAGACACTGTCAAAAGCTTTGGTCATATCCATGAAGATACCAACAACCAATTCTTTTTTGTCAATCGAGTTTATTACAGACTCAATAAAATCAGTTGCTGCTGTTACAACAGATTTTTCACGCCTAAAACCAAACTGTTCATCATCAAAAATATTATTCTCCTCAAGAAATTTGGTAAGTTGCAGACTCATTACTCTTTCATAAATTTTGGCAAAAGAGGATATTAAAGAAATGGGTCTGTAGTTTGCCAAGTCCTTTTGATTTCCACTTTTAAAGTAAGGCTTAACTTTCGAAAGCTTTAATTTTTCTGGAAATATACCAGTAATTAAAGAAGAATTTATTAAATGAAGCAAAGGTTTGAGCAACTGTCTGCGAGAATATTTAATAACTGTGATTGGCACCTCATCCCATCCACAGGACAATTTGTTTTCAAATCGCATAATAATCTGTTCCAATTCCTCATAACTGATTTGCTTTGGAGAAAATGAGTTATTCGTGAAGTCTACCTTTTGCCTCTGACTTTTCCGATTAAGGCTGACAGACATCTTTGGAACAATATTTTTTTCAACAACACTGGTAAAATAATTATTAATGTTTTGACATACTATGTTTGGATTTTCATTGTCATTTGCTAAAAGTTTAATTACATTCTCTTGTGTTTTGTTTTTGCTACCTACTTCATTGTTAATTATTTGCCATGTAGTCTTGCATACATTAGTTGAACTTTCAATTAAATTATTATAATAACTAGTTTTAGCCTCTTGAACATTTTGCTTATAATCCACCTTAAGACGATTTAAAATTTGCTGATCAATCTTTTCATTTTGATCTCTGATTGCTTTAGTAACAGAAGTCATACTATCTTTCTTGGCGATTAATTCTTTAGTTACCCAATTAGTGCTTTTATCTTTTACCCTACTTTTAACTTTAGGAAAACACAAATTAAAATAGTATATGAAAATATTATAAAAAACATCAAATTTGTCTGTTATTTTAGCATTCATTACATCAATCCAAGACTCCTTTTCTAACATTTCTTTCCTTTCCTAACATTCCTAACATTTCTTTCAATTCCTTTACTTGAACGTGAAAATAAAAGATTAAGACAATTTTCAGCTTTCCACAAATTTTTCCCGGTTTCGATCATATTTATACTGGCCTATCTTAATGATTTTGATAAAAAAATTGCATGGTTTTTAGTAGCCTACTTGAGATGCGAAATAAAATGACACAAACCGCATGTCTGTAATAGTTCAGGTTCAAACATAACAAAAATTTAATTGTTGAAATTCAAATTTTTAAAATTTGCTTAAAATTATTATAAATTAAATTCACTAGATTTAAAAAATCAATAATTCAGAATTGTGAATTACAGTAAAACCTCACTAACTCGACACTCGATAACTCGACAGTCTGTTTAACTCGACACTTGAACAGCTGACAGAAATTCTTAAGTTAAGCATTTTTTCAGAACATTTAGTTTTAATTGTTGGGTATTTGACATTTCTTCATAGATTGTTAACTCAATATGTAGGAATATGTAGGAAGTATTGTTTACTCAATACTTACATAAGGAATAACTTTATATGTGAAACTAAAATTTGTTTTCTGTTCATGTATTAAAACCCACTGAAAATTCCAATGTTCTGGACAACTCGACAACCCCCAAACTCGAGTTAGTGAGGTTTTACTGTACTAGTCCTTTATATGTAAATCGGTTGTGGAGAAAATTGATTTTTGGTGGTAAAAACATACGGGATATGAGTATAATAATTATATATCTCGCTTGTATCTCAGAATAGCTATTGGAATGTGGGTTCATCTAGTTAAGATTTTTTGTTTATTTGTCATAACCCCCTATTTTTACAATTCTGTGGCAACAAAACTGCATACTCATTCACTCTTATGTTACCCTTATTGGAAATGAATAAAATTCTGTACCTCCATTATTAGCAAATTTCCCCTATAGGGAAGAAGCTATTACCGTAGGTCTCATGGTAAGACCTAAGCCCAAGACCATGATAACTTTCTGTTTTGGGGCCCCCAGAAGCAAAAAACACCATTCGTTCAAATTATATATATATTAGGGGTGGGCAAGTACTTGACAGTCAAGTAATTACTCGAGTAGTTGCTACTACTCGAGGTCGAGTCAAGTAGTTCCAACATCAGAGTTTTGAGACAAAGCATTTTTTACTATTTATTTATTTATTATTTTATTTATTTATTTACATCATCTTAAGACGCCCTTACATGCAAAAAAATTGCCTAGGCTGAAGATTTGTCACAATTTTATCTTAAAACTAACATAAAATCTGAAACCTAATTTAAAATGTACCTAAATGCAAAACTGGAGTGTTTTGTAATACCAAAGAAATTGCTCAAAAATTAAAATAATTGATTTTCAAAAACATTGAATTAAATAGGCTGTCTAAAAATTTAAAAATTCATGTACTCTGAAACACTGAAGAAGCAGTGTTCAAACAGAAATTCTATTATAGCTTTTTTGAACTTTTTTATAGAAGGCTCATTTCTGATCTGGGTTTGACATTTATTATAGATTTTTATGCAGAAATATGATGGAGATTTCTCGAAAAAGGTTGTTCTATGGATAGGATATTGAAGCGTGTCTAGGTTTCTGGTGGAATATTGGTGGTGATGATTGTTTTTGACAAATTTTTCAAAATTTGACTTTACAAAGAGAAAACTCTGAAGAATCAGCAAGCAAGGGAGAGGGAGAATATGAAGTTTCCTAAAATGAATAAGTTCAACTTATTGTAAGCTTCAGAACGAGCAATATTGTGTATGAATTTTTTGCCCCTAATTGATTGAAGATACTCCCGCCGTGTACGCGGCGGCCGAATTTATGTGCGATTTACGTTTGTGCGATCAAATTTTACAGCCGATCGCGAGTTACGCAAAGCTACATCTGCTGTTTGTCCGCAATCGGCAGATTGTTTATCGCGGCCCCTCGCTAATTTCATAATAAGCAGCATTTTCTGTTCATTTGTGGCCGGAAAATAAGCGCGACTGTTTTTTACAGTCTATTGCTAGTTTCACAAAGTTGCATTTCATTTATTTACGATCGGCAAATACACGCAATCGTTTTTGGCGGCTGACCGCGACTTTAGCAACGCTACATTTGCCGATTTTCGGCGATCGGCAAATACGCGCGATTGTATTTCGTGAGTTTTGAAAAGCTACATCCGCCGTTTATCCGCGACTGACAGATATGCGCTATCGTTTTTCGCAGCCGTCCACGAGTTTTTCATAACAATAACCTCGAAAATATTTCATTAACTCATAGAAGAATGGATTTTGACAGTTATCTAGAAATACCAGATTCTGAGAGATGTCTCAAAATTCGGAATTTGAAAACTTACAGCTATATTTAGCTCTGACGTACACCTAACAACTTCAAATTTGTAATTATATTTTATCTTTTGAATGATGCTCAGCCTTCATTTCTGTCTCATTTGATTTGTAAAAATGAGAAGAAAATTGTGGACTGTAAAGAGGACTTCATAAAACAATTAGTTAAGGTTTTGTAATTTTTGTATTGGGGGGATATCTTATTCTTATCTGGTCGCAGCTGTGTCACTCGTACTCAAGTGATTTGATGTCAAAAAACAATAGATAAGCAGTCAGGCAAGGGGGTGGGGTTGGGTTTAGAGAAGTAAACAAATACCTGGGCATAGCTCTCCTCCCTGATGTTTTTAATTCTTTCTTCCACAATTTCTTGGCTAAGGTTTTAATTAGGGCCAACAATTATGTTTAGGGAAAGTATAAAACTGTTTTTGATTGTTAAAATAATAGATTAATAATTAAATCTTATTACTGCTTAAATTTTACAACTATGAATATTCTACATAAATTTATTTTGTGACCTTGTTACAGTAAGTGATTTGTTATTTTTAGTTATTTAGCATAGTCAACCTATTCATTTAAAAGTAGGGTTTATACAATGTAGGCGTATTAAAATATCAGATTTTTATTTTTCCTAGAAAAATATAAAAACATAAGCTTAAATAAAGTAGACCAGTTTTATAAGAAAAATTGAAGAAAAATTTTAATTGAAAAAATGAAGATTTCATTAATTTTTACTAACAACTACTCGACTCGATACTCGTTTTTGGCTTAATACTAGACTCGACTTCAAAATCCACTACTCGCCCACCCCGAATATATATATATATATATATATATTTTTTTTAGACTTTTTGGTTGTTTTAGATTGAACCACAAGGTAAGGGTTTTAGAAAAATATAGTACTCACCAAGCATCACTTAAGACATGTCTTTAACTATTAAGACTTTAACTTTCCTTAATTGAGTGTACCCTTTCGTTTATAGGCTTACCAGTTTTGTCTCAAATACAACCGGAAGACAGAGTTCCGCAAGCTGTGCGAGAAGTTGCGGAAGCACTTGGAAGACATCGCCAAGCTGCCGGTGCTGGCCGCCAATGTGAGCCTCACCAAGCCCGAGACGCAGCAGTTCAACCTGGACACCCGGCTGGTGCAGCTCGACTGCGCCATACAGATGGAACTGTGGCAGGTAAAAGTCATCTAAACTTCTACAAGAGAATAATATAAATTTAAAAAGAAATTAATAACAAGCTAACAGATTACTATTCCAAAAAGACCGACGGTTCAACTTATTGTAAGCTTCAGAATGAGCAATATTGAGTATGAATTTTTTTGCCCCTGACCTGAACAATAAAGTGAAAGTGTAACAATAAATTACTTGTAATAAAACTAAAATCAGCGTTTTTTATCAATATTGATAAAAATTAGAAATGTAAAAGAAGCTGTTAATACTAGACCACTAAATCAAGTTTTAGTGGGAAATTAATGTTTTGATTAGGCACAAATAAAAAATTAATTATATGCTTAAGGAAGCTGCATGTGGGTAAGACTGCCTTACCAATATTTGTTAGACACATTTATTCATAATTGTTTGATGTGGTATTGGTTGTAAGGAAAATGAGGAAGCAATAATTGAAGGAACAAACACACCCTCAGGTGGGGCAGAATAGTGAAACTTGTAATGACAACAAGATGTTTGAACATGTAAACAGACTGACATATCCCTGAATCTAATTGAGAAGTTCTTCCTCACAAATCTATAGCAAAGGCCTAAATGTGAATCCTGAAAGATTTTCGCTTTTTTTAGCGAATTTCCCCAATAGGGAAGAAGCTATTACCGTAGGTCTCATGGTAAGACCTAAGCCTGAGACCATGATAACTTTTCGTTTTTGGGCCACCAGAAGCAAAAAACACCATTCGTTCGAATTTATATTTATATATCTGTGTGTGTGTGTGTGTGTGTGTGTGTGTGTGTGTGTGTGTGTGTGCGTGCGTGCGTGCGTGCGTGCGTGCGTGCGTGTGTGTGTGTGCGCGCGCGCTTCCGTCCGTCCGTCCGTCTGTCTGTGAGCACAATAGCAGCTGTAAATATGGTCCGATCTTAATGAAATTTGGTACAGACATGTAAAGTGGTAATCGGTTGGACAAGTTCGCAAACCAGCCCGATCGGACTATTGGAAGAGGGGGTAAAGGGGGAATAATCCCCCCAAAAATGGGTTTTTTGGGGGTTTTTACATAGAAAAATAAAATTAATCAAATTTTTGTTGGCACCATTGGATTTGCCTCAAAAAAACAAACAATTTAGTATTTTGAATCATTGCTCTATGTCCATTGGTTACTGAGATATTGAAAGTGGTAAACTCAGTACGTTGTCCCAATGTTAACCTTATGGGGAATAAGTAAAATTCTATATCTCGCTCATTTCTCAACATATCTTAATTAAACTTGGTTTGTGGCTTCATCTAGATGAGATCTATTGTATTTTAGTCTAAAATCCCCAAAATTTCCATTTTTGTGGCAGCAAACCTGCATAATCATTCCCCATGTTATCCTTATGGGAAATAAAAAAATTCTATATCTGCCTTATTTTTGAACATATCATAATAAAACTTGGCATATGGCTTCTTCTAGTTAAGATATACTAAATAATTAATTAAAACTAACCAGTTTTAACATACCTGTTGCAGCAAACCTGCATACTCATTCCCCATGTTATTCTTATGGAGATTACAAAACCATGTCAAATCTCGCTATGTTGGATTGAAATATGTTCTTTTGCATTTGAAATTCGCTGAGTATGCAGGTCTGCTGCAAAGGGGGTATTGTTTCATTACAAATAATTGGCTTATAATATTTATAATCTTTGTTGATATTGTATATAGTTTTCTATTATAGTTAGCGCATGAAAATCCCGACCATTTTAAAGAACTTGTGCGAGAGATGAATAATGAATGTTTAGACGATTTCTAAATATTCGTACATCATGGCTGCAAGAATGTGGTTTTTTGTACCTATTTGGTTTCCTATTCAACGATTTTTTTTGTCGGTTTTTTAAATTGTTCTTGAGGTGTTTTTATTATCCTCTTGATAGTGACTTTAATCTTGAACCGAGTTGACAGCTGTCATCGATTAATGAAAAGAAGTAATATTTGATTACTTCTAAAAAAATTATTTTTTAATCAAAACTTAAAAAAAACATTACTGTTATGAATTAAAACTCTTACTTAATATCAAATAAATAAAAGTATGAAGAACGCTATTAATGTTTCCAGTTTTATAGCTGAAATGACAAAGATAAAACTTACATAAAAAAACCTCAAACCATAACATTAAACATATTTTGACAATTAAGAGTTTTACTTTTGTTTTGAATATTATTTACACTTATTTACAGCTAATTAGAGACAATAAAGGCTTGAGGGGTTGAGTGGAGGAGTAGACTTCCCTCTTTCCCCACACCCCAATGCCTCAAAATTCTTGACCGGTCAGGATTTCCGTGTGTGAACTGTAGTAAATCCTCCCTAAAGGAAGGAACTTATTATTCCCAATAGATTTATAATTTATTGAAACAAATAGTAAAAACTAATTACTTCCTGCCAGTAACTTTTAATCTGCTGCTGATTTCAGGAAGCTTACAAAGCAATAGAAGACATCCATGGGTTAATGAACTTGTCTAAGAAGCCACCGGTGCCCAAGACCATGGCCAACTACTACCACAAGCTAGCGATGGTCTTCTGGAAGGCTGGATACTACTTGTTCCATGCTGCTGCGCTGTTTAAACTCTTCCAGCTCAGCAAGGACATGAAGAAAAACATGACTCCTGATGAGTTGCAGCGGTAATTGATACAATTAATGTATGTGATATAATTTGGTGATCAACATTTGTTGTTTTAATATGTCCTATTGTGTTTCTTGTGCTCAAGGTTTGAGCAATCAATCACTCAAGATTTCTAATATGTTCCGGATCTTAATTGAAAAATCACTACTCGCTCATCCCTAGACACTTGCACAGCCTATTTTAGACATTGGTGCCTGTGATCAGTGTCTGTTGTATCCTTAAGGTTGTGTAGGTGAAAAACAACCTCTTGGCCGGGGTTTGTTTCGAAATGAGAGCTCAACCTGAAAATATGATATAGAGAAGCACAGAACAAAAGAAAGGGTTCACTACAGGCCCAACATAATTTTTTTGTCTCTGTTAGAGACTTCCTCAGATGAGGATAAGAGTAGCATTAGCAGTTTCAACATAATTCAGCATTGCCAACACTAGAAATTTGGTACTATTTTTTTGGTGATATAGCATTGGTAACTCTGAACTGTTCAAAATTAATTTATGTTGTAGCTGACTGTGCCTCCCTTCCCCCCTTCTAAAGAAGTCTTAAGCAGAGAAAAAATATTATGTGTTTTGTGAACCCTTTTTGTGCCCTGTGCTACTCAGGGCCGCGTCACATTGGTTGAGTAGGATGGCAAGTTAGACTTGACCATCAACTGACCTTGACAAATGGGTGAATCGAGTGTCAGACAAGCTGACAATTCTTAACAAAAGGAATCAGCTGATCCTAGCAACTCAGCCGAGTTACTCGACCAATGTGACGCAACCTTCAACCCCAGATGTTCTAGTGAGTCAACTTTTGTACCATTAATTTATTTAATATCGGTTAGGACAGGCAACAAAAATTATAAATGTTAAAAAGGAACCAAGATTTGACTACTAATATGCTTCTGCCTCATAGGGGAAATTCCCTAAAACAAGGAATTGGGCAAAATACATTAAAACTTTTGAGGGGCTTTTAGTTTATTATAAAACTTAGGAATTTAAATTTAATGGTAAATTTATTAATTCACTGATTACAATAAGCCAACACATTAACACATTTAATAATGTTAATGCTCTCTATATTATCAGGTGAAAAATACAGGGTGTTTTTTTTAAACGCAACCCATTTTTAAGATTGAAAAATGCACATATGAATGTGTAATAAGTATTGTTTTATTGATCTTTACATTTTATACATCCTATTATTTAAGTCTGATAAAATTTAGTTTACATTATGTGCTCAAACAGGCCGCCATTGGCATTGTATAAAGTTATGCACTCTCCATCAAATTCCCAAATATGTGTTGCGACGTACCTCTTTAAATTTCTTGCATTAAATTTGTAATGATGTTTTGAGTTGCTGAATATCTTGTGAATTGTTTTTGTAGGATAATTACTACTTTACATGTCTGTGGCAAATTTCATTCGGATCGGACCACTTTTACGCAAGTTATCGTGCTTAAAATCACACACATTAAAAACGCAACCCAAAACTTGATTTTATCGGTGAAGGATTATTTCCCCCCAAGATCCCCGGATTTGATCCCACTATATTATTTTATTTGGGGGTACATAACACGTAAGGCCTACGAAAACAATTCACAGGATATTCAGCACCTCAAAACAAACATAACAAATTTAACACAAGAAATGCAATGAGGCACCTAGCAACACGTGTTCGGGAATTTGATGGAGAGAACATAACTTTATACAAATGCCAATGGCGGACTGTTTGAGCACATAATGTAAACTAAATGTGATCAAACTTAAATAATAGGTTGTATAAAATGTAAAGATCAATAAAACAGTACTCATTTAATATTTATATGTGCGTTATTCAATCTTAAAAATGAGTTGCGTTTTAAAAAAAAACACCCTGTATTACTTAATTTCAGCAAAATGAGGCCAACTGCTTAAAACACCTTGTGTGTGTTTATCAGTAAAACTGCATGAAATATTATTTGAAAGATAAACCTTGCTTTTTATAAAATTACCTACAAAAATAAAATAAATCTAAATCCTTGATCAGAATAACATTACTTTCTTTGATAGGGAATTTCTATTAATTTTTCAAATCATTAGGTAACACCCATCGTTATTAATTGAAGTGCAGATCCTTTGGTCAGTCTTCTTAACACATAAAACACAAAACACTAAACCAGATCGAGGGTCAGCGATGTGTGTTAAGAAGATTTACCAAAGGATTTGCACTTCAATGCGTAAGGGTGGGTGTTGCCCAATAATTTGAAAAATTAAATCTAGATCTGATCATTATCTCTCTTTGATGAAGTTGAATTAAATTTTTGAAACAAGTAATTGTTTTGATTTAGGATGGCTTGTCGAGTGCTGTTGGCAACACTAGCTATTCCACTGCCATCCGCCCATCCTGAGTTTGACAGGTTCATTGAGACAGACAAGAGTCCCATGGAAAAGGCACAACGTTTGGCAGTACTGCTCACACTACCTCAGCCTCCAACACGAGCTTCCTTGCTCAAAGACATTGTAAGCTTTCAATTATTTTGGTTATGGATTTAATAAACACAAAATTGTCTTGAAGCTAGATCACCAAAATTCAAGAACATTCCGATTTTTAAAAATATTAGAGCTTGGTTATTTATAATTATTTAAATTTTAAATGGAATGTTACATTCACCTTGGGTGGGTTAGTGCATGGTATATTTGACTCCCTCCTGAACAAATTTATTAACAAATGAAAAGAATCTAACACAACTTGGCCTTACTGCCCTTTTTATTACCTAAGATACCATTCTAAAGCATTAGCCTCTTAAGACCACCCTATTTGTTGGTGAATAAAATATGTTTGTTAATTTTTCAGTTAACAGTGACTGACGTTTAGGACTGGTTATTTATTTCAATTGCAATAAAAATCCATGCTACCTTTCTATGTTAACAAGCCCAGCACCATGCTTGCGGCTTGCGGGGGGGCAGGTGCGGCTGAACGTGGTGGGCCTTGCGACGGCCCCGCTGCAGGAGCTGTACAGCTGAACAGCCCCGCTGACACAGTGTCGCCAGGTGCATTCCTCTGATGTCTGTGTGGTGTGGCAGGTGCGGCTGAGCGTGGTGGACCTTGCGACGGCCCCGCTGCAGGAGCTGTACAGCTGAACAGCCCCGCTGACACAGTTCTCCTCGCTGACACAGTGTCGCCAGGTGCATTCCTCTGATGTCTGTGTGGTGTGGTAGGTGAAGCTGAGCGTGGTGGGCCTTGCGACGGCCCCGCTGCAGGAGCTTTACAGCTGTCTGGAGGTGGAGTTCTCCCCGCTGACACAGTGTCGCCAGGTGCATTCCTCTGATGTCTGTGTGGTGTGGCAGGTGCGGCTGAACGTGATGGGCCTTGCGACGGCCCCGCTGCAGGAGCTGTACAGCTGTCTGGAGGTGGAGTTCTCCCCGCTGACGCTGTGTCGCCAGGTGCATTCCTCTGATGTCTGTGTGTGTGGCAGGTGCGGCTGAACGTGGTGGGCCTTGCGACGGCCCCGCTGCAGGAGCTGTACAGCTGTCTGGAGGTGGAGTTCTCCCCGCTGACGCTGTGTCGCCAGGTGCAGGCCGTGTGCGATGGACTGACGGGTGAAGAGAGTCGCCAGTACATACCTCCCCTGCAGGAGGTAATTGCACATTGTAGTACAACTTGTAGGGGTGGGCGAGTAGTGGATTTTGAAGTCGAGTCGAGTCAAGTATTAAGCCAAATACTCGAGTATCGAGTCGAGTCGAGTAGCAATGAAAAGTAATGAAATCTTCATGTTTCTTAAGTATTTATGTCTTTGAGTTACAGTTAATTAAAATCTTTCTTCAATTTTACTTATAAAATTTGTCTACTTTATTTAAGCTTATGTTTTTATATTTTTCTTGGAAAAATCATAATCTCAAAATCTATTAGGTAATGAAATATTCTCGAGGTTATTGTTATGAAAAACTCGTGGACGGCTGCGAAAAATGATAGCGTATATCTGTTGGTCGCGGATAGGCGGCAGATGTAGCTTTTCATAACTCGCGATCTGCCGATCGCCGAAAATCGGCAAATGTAGCATTGTTTTAAGTTGCAGTCGGCCACGTAATATGAGCGTGCGTATTTGCCTATCGCCGAAAATCGGCAAATGTAGCGTTCCTAAAGTCGCGGTCGGCCGTGAAATACGACCGCGCGTATTTGCCAATTGCTGAAAATCGGCAAATGTAGCGTTACTATAGTCGCGGTCGGCCGCGAAATACGAGCGCGCGTATTGCCGATCGCCGAAAATCGGCAAATGTAGCCTTGAAAAAGACACGGTCAGCCGCGAAAAACGATCGAGTGTATTTGCCAATCGTAAATAGACAAAATGCAACTTTGCGAAACTAGCGATCGGCCGTAAAAAACAGTCGTGCGTATTTGCCGGTCACAAATGAACAGAAAATACTGCTTATTGTGAAACTAGCGAGCGGCCGTGGTAAACAATCTACTGATTGCGGATAAACGGCAGATGTAGCTTTGCGTAACTCGCAATCTGCTGTAAATTTTGATCGCACACACGTAAATCGCACGTAAATTTGGCCGCCACATAAACGGCGGGAGTAATTAACTACTCGACTCGACCTGGAGTAGTAGCAAATACTTGAGTAATTACTCGACTGTCGAGTACTCGCCCACCCCTAACAACTTGGCAGATGACCATTCTGAATAGCCACAAATCTGAGTAAGGTTAAGTGCTTAGTAAGGCACATTCTACGGTTTATTGTATGTAATAATGCTACAATTTGCAATTTTTTGGTGTAGGTAAGTTTTTTAAACTAATGTTTATATTTTAAATTATTTAAAATATAAACCTTAAATTATTTAAAATGATATTTAAAATCATTTCAAGCAGTTTTACTGCTAAACATAAGTTTAATAGTTTTAAGTAGTTGGTATATTTCTTGCCAAGCATTCATTCTTTATCTGCATGAATAATAACGATACTAAGAATATTCCCCAATAGTTAAGTGCAGTGCTTCTTCTACTTAAAACTCATAAATAACTTATAACTAGGGATCAGCCTACAGTTATCTTCAACTGAAAAACTGATTCAAGTCAGGTGAATCAGGATCCCCCTACCCCGTTTTATATCCTTCCCATTATTCTTATAAACCTCAACCCATCACATGTTGGTCTCATAGCATTCAATCTTCTGATAGTACACATTTCTGCTATTGTTGACTCACATCCACAACTTCATGTCACCAGCCTACCCTCTTTTACCTTAGACACAAATCACTCATTACATCACTTACCTAAAGTAAATACCCCCACCTTATACCAAATTAGCTACAATATACATCCCATAAAATGCTTGCTGATGTGCACTGCTAACTGTGCACTTGTATCAAAATAAACTATCTTCAGTTTAAAGGAAAAAATTATATTTAATGGGGACTGTTTATCCTATCAAAAATTCCTCTCAAGCTAGACAATAGTTATTTGTGCATCTAGGGACTAAAGTACAACTTTTTCTCCGTGAGGGAAACTGTAAAAAATCTTTCCCAAAATCTGTAGGTAAGAAACAGTCATGTTTATAAAACGTTCGGTATATTTGTAACAACAAACTTTAAATCAGGTGTTTTATATTCAGTGTTGCCAACTTCATTTATTGTGCATAAAAAAACAACAAGTTGAAACACAAATTAAGAGTTGAATCAAATCAAGAGTAAGCAAATGAAAATCGACAGTGTTGCACATTTTCTCATTGTCCATCGCGGCGTTGCCGGATTTCTCCTCATGTATTTCTTATGAGATTACTTCTAGTCCCACGGGAGAAAAAGTAGATACTTTAGTCCCGTGGGAGAAAAAGTAAGTAAGTCAATCCCATGTTGTATAAACTAGTACTTTAGTATTCTATTGCAGGGACTGTAAGACGACTTAAGAAAGTAGGTGGAGGAAAAACCTAATTTTAAAACCTTATTTCTTAAGGCAGTTCAAATGAAACGATGATATCCCGTGTGCAGGTGACCCTGGTCCGGCTAATCAGACAGGTGTCTCAGGTCTATCAGACCATTCAGTTCTCTCGTCTCTTGGAGCTGGCTCACTTCACAACACCGTTCCGCTTGGAGAGACTTCTGGTAGAGTGTGTGCGCCATAATGATATGCAGGTTTGTATTTTCATGTAGAAATTTTTAAATTCAGACTTATGAATAATGAACATTTTTTAAGTATCAATTTCCTCACTGTCAATAATTGTGTAGTGTATTAGAGGTGTGGATCAAGTTCTAGTCAGTTTAAATGTGAATTTTTTTGTCGTGTGTCCCTGACACTGTCAGTTTTTGTGTCTTTAACTTTAATTTCATATTGACAAGAACTTAAAATTCACTTAAGATTTTAATGATAACCTCAAGGCAGTGCTGATGATGTTTCTAGGACTAGGGGGCAAAACAGCTGGCCATTAATTTAAAAATAACTGGATTTCTTATGACGATGAATCTTTAAATAAGCTTTCTCAATGATGAATACATGTTGCGGATATCTGATCTGCATTTGATGACTAAACCAGCTACTTCTGAAGAGAAGCAAAATCCTTGGATTTATTATGCTTAACCTAAAGCGATTTTTTGAAACAAACCGTGTTCATTTTGGTTTATTGATATTTAATTTTATTGATTTTTTTAGAAGTACATTTTCTTTCTTTAAAGAAATACTAGTTTAATTTAGGCCACATTGTCTTAAAGTAGGTTGACTTTTCAAACACTGAAGAAATATCTACGAATCTTCATATCCGGTATGTTGGATGAGTGATGATGTTTTGTTTTCTTTTTAGTTTGTTTACCAGCATTATATTGTGCTCTGATAGAAATTTATTGACACCCACGCCCATTGGCGTTTTTCTCAAGTGATTAATTTGATGGAAGTTAAATAATTTACTATAATATAAAGCTTCTTCAATGATGATCAAAATTGTTGCGGATGTCTGATCCTATTAACACTTTCACGGTGGCATGAGAGTGATCGCTCCCACACAGAGCCCTAATACTATTCTGGTGGGTGTGATCGCTCCCAAGCTGCAATGCGTTACTATATGATTTATTTTTAAGCCATGTTCTGAGCCAAAAATCTGAAACTTTACACAGCACTGCTCAATAATAGTATATTGTATTCTGTGATAACGCAGATTTTCACTGGACAGTGATGCGACAGTACGTATAAGTTGCTGGGCAGTAAGTATAAGTCAGTGTCAAGGTGGATCCTCAGGATAGTGGTGGGGTACATGGTAAAACGTGCTGCCGCAAATGTGTTGATCGGTTATTTTAACACAAATACTTTTTACAAAGTTAAGAGATACATTAAGACCCTAAATCTATTTTGGAGGATGTGAAGGACAGCATAATATGGTCTTTCAATAAGATATCTCAGTGATGACTACACGTTGCGGATATCTGATCTGCTATTGATGACCAAACCAGCTACTACTGAAGAGATACAGTCATTGTATCTTGTCAGCGCGCAGTAGGCTGTCGCTCACCGAGGCTGTACGCTGTGATGGTTGGTGTTGACAGATCCGGATAGAGCACAGCACGGGCTGCGTGCACTTCGGCATGGACCTGGCCGAGTCGCAGCGCGAGGACCACCCCGAGGGGCCGACGCTGCAGGACATGCCCAGCGAGCAGGTGCGCAACCAGCTCGTCAACATGTTCAACGTGCTGCACCGCTCCATGCAGATCATCAACCCCAACCTGCACAAGGTGCGTTACTAAACCTAAACCCTGCTTTATCGATAAGTATTTCCATTTTTCTATTTTATATTTCAAGTTAGTCGTTTTACATTTGTCTACATGTTAGCTGTTTTTATTAATTTCTGTATTGTTTTTCAAATCTTACATTAGGATTGCGTTAATTAATAAAATCCTGTTGTTTTATGAAAAACACAACTTTCTTTTTTTAAGCTTTTTTACAATATTAAATGTTTTTATTTCTTCTTTAGTTAGATCTGCACCTTGGTCTTACATCTAGTGACTTATGCAATCGTAATAAACGTTACTATTATTAAACTTATATAAGTAACAACAACTAATCACTGTTTAATAGTCATTTAATATAGAAATATTCAAGTACTTTTTTAACTTGAAGGACCTCAGTTTCTGTTTGCAACTGAGTAGATAGGTAACCAGTTAAACAATTAGATAGTGAATAGTTGGTATTAATTACTATCACTATTTTGAAATCCACTGCAGAAAGCTTTCTCAATGATGATCACTTGTTGCGGATATCTGATCTGCTCTTGATGACCAAACCAGCTACTACTGAAGAGAAGCAACATATATTTTTCTTTAATATGATTTAATACTTTTCTTTTAATTAAGTCAAATCAAGAGTATTAGTTTTGTGCACTAAGATGTTTAATCAAACAGCAATTAAGTGTTAATTTGTTTTAATTTGTGGTACGGCCAATATGCATATGACATTTGCAAGATCTATTTTCTGGTTATATTTTTAATGCTATCTTATTATTCAATTGTATTCCGATACACAGTTCAGAAATACTTGGTTAGAAATGTCGTCAGTTATGCACAGTTTGATCTGTCCTCAGGCTCTGTGCCTTTTAGACAATAATCCTGTGCAACATGAAAGCTGAGCCATTGTGTAAAAAGTCTGTGTCTGCTTGACATAGAATTATTCTACTTACAGTGGCCACATTTTCCGTCATTCAAGTGTCTGACTGCTTAAGGAATCTTTATTTCCCAAGAACAAAAAGTTTTAAAAATATTTAGGATCGAATGTTTTTTAACTAATTGATTCAATTTACCTCTTAATCATAGTTTATACCAGTTAAAGCCAGCTTTTATCAAACTCCACCGCAATGACATAATTGTAAAGAGCGGTCGGTGAGATGAGGTGATGTGGTGGTGTGGCAGGCGGAGCGGGACCGGCTGCGGGCGCAGATGGTGCAGCACTACCTGGACACCAAGGTGCGCGAGCACCAGCGCATCCTCGCCCGCCACAAGATCATCGAGGACCGCAAGGAGTTCCTCGAGAGGATGAACTCCGTCCGGGTGAGTACTAGTAGCCTATCTTACACATTACCTAGTGATTTTACCCGTAGATTTTTGCCCTTAAACTTTAAAAAATTATGTATTATTTCTTAATGAGTCCTATAAAAGCTTACCTTTTCTTTCTTTTTGTTTGAATTTATACCCCAATTTTTAACACTTGTCTACTTTACAAAACGAGATGAATCCATCAGATCACTCTGGTCTCATATTTCACCCTTACGTGTTTGTATCGCAGGAGGAGGAGGAAGCTCGTAGGGCAGAAGAGCTGGCCAGACAGCAGGCGATCGCTGAACACCGGCGGCAGGAGGAGGAGAGGCAGGAGCGGGAGAGGAAGCGACATGAGAACGAGATCCAGCAGATACGCGACAGACACCTGAAGGAGAAGATGCAGCAGATCTCCCAGACTGCTCATGGGCAGAAGGTGCTCAAGAAGCTGGACGAAGAGGTAACATTTGTGTTTAAGAAATTATATTTTGGGACTAAAATTATTCCTGCGATTTTACTGTCCTGGAATTTGTTAAATAGTTAAATTCATGTTAACTCTATTTTTTTTTTGAAAACATTTTAAGATTCTGCCAATTCTTAGTTTTGCATCAGAAAGTTAGGTTAATATTACTGTCAACCCACGAGGACTGACATACCTGGCTAAAAAACCAGGTTTCTATTTTTTTATAAAAATTATATTTTTTGGGTATCAGCAGAGCTGGCCGTCACTATATCTCATGTACATCTTTCCAGGAACATTGTGACTCACTTCCTGTCTTTCCCTAACCCTCTTACAGTCAGTTAAATGAACCCCGTTTCTATAGAGGTCTGGTGTTTTCAACCGTAAGTCACTAAGGCTTCATGTTACATGTAAATATTTTGTATGCACATATTTCTTATATAAATTAGTCAGATCACTAATATACAATACTTTGATGGAGTTCTTGTCAATATAAACACATCGTTGAACAATCTACAGACGTTTCAACACAATTACAATAATTTTTGTGGTACTGAAATCCAAAATAAATTATTTTATGTTATATAAATATTTTGGATGCCTGCACATATATCCCATATATAGTAGTCACAAAACTAATGTAAATGATTAGTAGAGTTTTTTTTTAACAAACATCATTTTTCAAAATACTGACTTTCATAAAAAAAAATCCTGGTCTAAAACAACATGAGTCAGTCATCGCGTTTTCAAATCAAAGCCAGTTCTGTCAGGTTAAGGGTAGAAATAATTAAATTTCACCAGTTACCTAACATGACAAGAATGTAGCATGAAAATATTAACTTACCGTATTAGCCCTGTTGATTGTGTTTTTTAGTTTGTAAAAATTTATACTTTGTTATAGAAATGAATATATATTATAGCTAGTGTATATAATAAATATCAATATATTTAGTTATTACCACTTTGTATAGCAATTTTGACTTTTTAGAACTGTATCAATCATTGTAAATTCTCATTAGTATTGTACTTGATTTAGGAAATAAAGAAAATGGATGCCGAGCAAATTGCAGCTAAGGAAGCTGAAGAACTTCAGAAAGAAAGGAAAGAAATGCAACAAAAATTGAAGTCGCAAGAAAAGAAAGTAGACTACTTTGAGCGAGCGAAGCGTTTAGAAGAAATTCCACTGATGAAGAAAGCTTTTGAGGAAAAGGAGGTTTGTCCGGATCCATTATTTAGATTTAGCTAAGACACTTTATGAATACTAGCAACATTAATTTTTAAATGTAATTTTTGTCAAAAAACTACTCTGGTGTGTTCTTGATCATGTGATAGGAGCTTGGCTTGGATTTGCATTGGGTCTGTAAATTCAAATTTCTTTATTGCACATAACGTTTGTACACGAGTAAATACAACAAAATGGTGCATGGTCACGACATATTAATTACAATAAAATAAAATACAAATCTAACTGAAACTAATCTTTTTATCAATGAGGAATTCATACGCACTATAGTATGCTTTGTTGACAAGGTGCAAGTGAAGCTTTTTTAATATTTCATTGTTAGACAATTGATTTATATGAGGAAATAAATTATTATTAATTTTCAAAGCCATATAGTAGATGTGTGCTAGTAGTGATTTTTGAAGTCGAGTCGAGCTTTGAAAAGTACCCGCGAGTTCCGAGCTTTTTTCGAGTCGAGTTTTTTTTAAGTTTATAATATAATAGTCATCATATTTCTACATAATGATAAAAAATTATTGTCATTACTCAAATACAAATTACAATTTTTAGGTAACTAAACTTAAAAGAGTTACTGAACTAAAAGCAGATATACAAATAAATTAAACCAAAAAAAGAAAGAAAACCTTTTACTTAAACTCACAATGATTCTTGATTTGATATATTTTTCAAGCCTAACTTGTGTTGAAGGCTTACCTGGGTTTTGAAATGAAATGAAAACACTGACTATAAGCCATGACCAATAATTGACTCAATACCTGACTCAATTAATGATTAAAATATTTCCTGTCTACAAAATATTTTGAGTCAACAAAAAACCTTTATAGTGATATAAAAATTTGTGTGTCTTTAATAACTAAAAAAGAACTTTTTACTTCAAGTATAATAAACAAGGTTTCAGTTATATTCGTTAAAGGTGGATTGACATTGTGAAAAATGGCCGTAATATTCTTTCGCACGTACCGATTGTGGGTAATCGGCGGGAGTAACTACTCAACTCGAACTTTCGAGTATTTTGCAATAAGTTGAGTATAAAATAAAAGCTCGATTATCGAGTACTCGCACACCCCTACCATATAGATTGGGCTATGACAAGAATCGATAGGTATGTCAGGAATTTATTTTTGATCAATTTGCATATAAACAGGGAATGCTTCTTAAGTAATCTTTTTTTGCTATAAATAAAAACCAAAATGTAAACCAAAATGCTTGCTTTAAATGTCATGATGGTTTGGTTCAGATCCAAGACCGCAAGTTCTGGGAGCAGCAGGAAGCGGAGAGGATCGCCATGGTGATCGCGGAGAGGAAGCTGGCCGTGGGCCACCGCGAGCGGCTGGCTCGCATGCACCCCGACCGCGACGTCTTCCTGGAGAAGATCACGGCCCAGCGGCACGCCGCCTATCAGGTGAATGTTGGGTAATATGGGTAAAGAAATTATTTTAAAGATTAAAATATCCCAGAGTTAAGGATTATAAAAAAAATTCTGGGTAAACAGTGTATGGTCATTAGTTATTGTTATTATTAGAGGTGTGCGGATAGTGAATTTTTGGATCAGATCGGATTCGGATCGGATAGCTTATGTTCGGATCGGTTTCGGATCGGATAACAAGAGGTTCGGATCGGATAATATCGGATTCGGATATTTACGGTGCGGCGTAATGAGCAGATTTAAGTTTTCTCAGAAGCCTAAGGTGATTGCAAGGAACTACCATATTATCCTATTATGTAAGGTAAGGTTTGCCGTGATAGGCTTGAGTTGTTGATTGTTGTGATATATTATTTAAAACATAGGCCAAGAGTCAATTATTAAAGTATCCAAAGGTGCAACTAATTATCTGTTAAGAATTTAGAAATGTTTTGATTCCCATCAAGCATAGGTAGTATTTAATTGAATAAGTTTATTAGGCCTAAATCAATTTCAGGATTAGGCTAAATTCCCTTTTTATGGCAACCTAAATTTGTTCACTTTTAGGCCTCTGTATTTTTTGTTCTTTTCCTTTTCATAAATCAATAAATTATTTGATCAGTGACTAGGCCTAAGTGATTAGACAAAAGAATTAAATATAAACCTTGATTCACCAATCACTTCATATTTGAAGAAAGCTCTATTTTGTATTTATGTATTAATGCCTAACAACCAAAATTTTGATTGACTACAAAACAATACTATAAAATAATAAGTCTGAGCAGTAGACTTAACCTAAATTTCATAACAAGTTCAAATGTTGTAGGTTTCAGGATTAAAGCTTAGTCATTTAATAATTAAAACAAAGGTCTATTTGTTTTAGATAATAAACAACAAGCAAACTCACTAAATTATTATCATAGGCGTAAGTTGTCAATTCAGCATTGAACTGTTATCTGAGAATGTCCATTTTAATCACGTATTGAAAATACGGCCGGCAGGCTTTGACTCGGCTTAATTCGTCAAAGATTAATATTCCAACAAAATAAAAACTTATTTTTGATCATTCACCTTTATTTTTCTAGGTAGGTAAAAGCTTAGTTGAAAAATAAAGTAATATTGCGATTGAAAGAAATACGTTCTTGAGTTAATTCAGTTTTCAAGCAGACGATGGCATTTAAAAACGAAGTGAGATAAAGACAAACAATAAACAGGCTCGCCAACTCTTTGGCAGCTCAAAATTATTGTAGTCTTTTTATTTCATCGTAACAACAGGCCGCTTCAGATATTTACGGCCTGAAATAGTCGTACGAAACATCAACACGACTATTTATTTATGGGGTATTTACGGGACATTTCGTTTTGGCAATAATTGAAGACGACTGTGTGCACTGTCGGTTATTGGCGAACTCTGATTTGTCTTGACTGCGATTCTCTCTCCTCTCATACCAGTTGAAAATCGATGTTTCGTCGGTAACGGATTCCGATCGGGACAGAACTAATAAAGGATGTACTATTATTTGTTTACTGATTTAATGCTACAATACAACAATTGGTCTTAAGAAAATGATCTTTATCGCGTCGGTATTGCGCAGTGGTCTGATCGTATACAACGATCTCGATCTAATCACGAGTCGCAATATCAGCAGCCGAAATACATCGCATGATGCATACCACTACATAATCGCATCATTTTGAGGCGTTGTTCTGTTGTTCTAGCCGCAATCGCAAACGTCGCATTTCAAAGCGTCATTTTTGCTCCGCGATGTTTTCAGTGACTACTATACTTTCATCGGCAGTGACTTGTTCTGTTTGGAAGACCTTCCAAACTTTAAAATTTGACCCTTTTTATTAATTTACCCCAAAATATACAGTCAATCCGATAGAGTCGGATATGTAGTCAGTCTTACCGGATAGTTATAAAAGCCTCGGATCGGATTCGGGTATCCGATCCGATCCGAATCCGATCCGAATTTTCGGATATCCGCACACCTCTAGTTATTATTTAAATAACAATAATAAATAGGCTTACCATTTCATAGGGGTGGACAAGTAGTGATTTTTCAATCAGAGTCGAATATTAAGCCAACTACCTGGGTATCAAGTGGAGACGTCTAGTTCCAAAATATTAAATAATCCAAAAATAATTCAAACCTTAGTCTAGCCAAGGATGTGATAATGAAAGTAATGAAAACAGACAAGCAGTGAGAGCTCCTGTTTGTTTACTTTAAGTCCACCTTATCCCCACCCCCTCATCTGACCTGGGTCTTATCTATTGTTTGGTACTGGTTGAGTGAGGTACTGGTTGGGTGAAGGCGGTACAGCCTTAATTAGATAAGGGGGAGATACCCCCCAATACAAAAGATCTAGAACCTAAACTAATTTTCATTTAAAAACCAATGATATGACATATTTTTCAACTAATATTTACGAATCAAATGATACAGAAATTAAAGCCGTGCAACATTTTCAAGAGATACATCATGAATAAAAATTACTTAAGTCATTTGAGTGTAAGGTCAGAGCTCAATATTGCTACAAGTTATTGACAAAATCCCATAAGTCACATTTCTTAAAACCTGCCAACATCAGTTTACTATCGTTGTTATATTGACTGTTGAGCTCTTGCTATCGTTTATCGTGTTCCAAAATAGATAAATAATTAAGATGATATTTGTCAACTACTCCACTCGTTTTTTTGAGTAGTTATAATTACTCAACTCAAGTACCTTAGTAGTTACTTGAAAGTCGAGTAGTCGCCCACCCCTACCATTTTAAGCCTTTTAAAAATATTTTAAATATGCATTTTACAAATACACATCTATATATTTTATTATTATTATTGTTTATTTTATTGTGGATCAACTGTATTTTCGTCCCTAGGCCTATTCATATTTATTGAATATCGTTTCGGTCGTCGTAAATTATATGACATTGATTTATTATGATGGGGGGAAATAAACTACGGGACAACTTAATAAATAACTATCTTAAAATTATGAATATCTTATTTGACTAAATAGTAGCCTAGATTTATTGAGAGTTGTAATCTTTTGACCAAGAGCTAAGATTATTTTCCACAGGTTGGTTGCGCCAATTACAAATACACATCTATATATTTTATTATTATCATTGTTTATTTACTTATTGTGTTCGTAAAGGAATGTCTTATTCTATTTTTTAATCTTCTCTGCCACGACGGTGCTCTTGTCGTTGGTGCCGTGTGCAGCAAAAGGGACGCCTCGTCTCTCTGATGATGCTGAAACCTATTTACCTATTTCTGATACTATTGAAATAAAGAAGTCTGTTATGTATTCACATAAGTAAAGAATATTTATTAATGAAATAGAAATACAATGGACATGGACTCTTAAATTCGCAGGGAAAGGTTCGTGCTGGTAAATAACCTTAGCTCTTTTGATAGGTAAAAAAAGCAAAGCCAATTTTGTTCGAATTTTGAATACAGATATAAAATATGCCAATGGTCTCAAAATTGAAATAGGCCTAATAAAAGTTGAATTAATTTGAGTTCACAATTTATATAAGAAAGTTCACATGGATAATATCTTCAGGTAGGTTACTTGAAATAATTAATTAGGCTTGATCAAATAAATAGATTGAAAGTATGATAGTCTTTGTTGGAATCAAAATGGTGGTTACCAATCTGCTCACAAATTTTCTTCACCTGGTACTTATTGGATCTTGATGTTAAGCAAAAAGGGTTTGACTCTAAATGGTACCCAGGCAAATTTCCCTAGTTAAAACAGAACTAGACTATGCAAATTCTAGTTCAACTGGGCCTAATTTTAAAATGGAGGATTGTATCCCCAGAATTTATAAATTCATTTTAACACTATTCTTGATGATGCTGGAGGCTGAATGAAGCTCAGGTATGTGTCCAAGTACACAATAGTATTGTTGTCCAGATGGTCTTGTAGGATAAAGAAATATACTTCACTGGTCACTGGAATTTTGTATCAAATATGAGACTTAATTTTGAATTTAATATTATATAAAAATATTTTTAATTACAACTCTCTTACATTATATTATTAATAAAGGGGTATGTTATTTTTGGGTAGGGCTAGTATTAATAAATCATTTTTCATCTTTTAAGAATATAAATTTTCTAATAATTAATTTTAAATAATATGTATGATTTTTAATATTCTTAACTTATAATGAATGGATGATTTTCTGAGGGGTGATGAATAAAATGACAAATTAATAATAACAGGTATTGAACATTTAAACTCATTACTTAATTGACTATCATGTGTACTTATCTTATTTTGTTACATATTAAATAAATTATGGGATTTATGATAAATGATTTAAGGAAACAGGAAAATAATAATATTTACAATAACAGATATTGATGAGGCAAATGAAACATTACAATTTTGTTTTAGGAAAAATTGAAAGACTTTGAGGCCAAAATGGCTGAAGAAAGAAAGAAACGTTTGTTAGAGAGAAAAGCGAGGAGGAAAGAAGAAAGGAAAGCTGCGTGGATCAGAGAAAGGGAAGAAGAAGCAAGAAGGAAGGAAGAAGAAGAAAGGAGGAAGAAAGAGGAAGAAGAAAGGCTTAAGAAGGAGGAAGAAAAAAGATTAGAGGAAATACGAAAAGCTGAGGAGGCTGAGCGTTACAAGTAAGCACATTAAATCAAACTAGTTTTTATTCTATAAATGCCATTATCCTTTTAAGTTACTTAAATGTTTCAAGATTGTTGTGATTAGTTTAAGCATGATAAACAATCAATAAATATGTAGCATAATGGGCCGATATTATAAATGATTGTGGAACGGTTCGGTTTCTAACTTGATTCCTACGAACACAGTTACGAGGATCTTAGCTCACGAATTATATTTTCCCCCCTGGAGAGTCATTTTTGACGTTAATTGATTTGTTAATGAATAGAAATACTAGCAGGATATGAAATATTTGACCATCTAATTTATTCAAACTAAAGTACTCGCATTCAGTAATCATAAGGATCTGTTCGGACAGGCATGGTTCGGAATAATGGTATTGTTTAAAGCAGTGGTTCCCAACCTTTTTGTGCTCTCGTACCACCTAACCCTTTTCAAATATTTTGGCGTACCACAGCAAGGAACCCCCTAATCCCCATCGACTGAGGGATCCCGTCTTGCTATGCTTATTAGTAGGATTATTACTAATACGTTACTATTCCTTCCCTTTGTTAATGTTGAAACATGATAGGTTCATTATGAAAAATTGCCTCTGTCATTTCCAATTCTACATATAATTAATTTAAAAGCATAAACAAATAAGTAGTACCGGTGTTTTAGTATAAGGTGTACAAGGTTTGTTAGTACTTCCACATATTTTGGCGATTCAAAGTAAAATTAGGGCCCATTCTGTTTCTTTCAATACACTTTAATTTAGGCCTACTTCGAAAATATATACATCAGATCTAATGACTTTCACAGGTCTCCCTAAACCATTATCGATTCTCATGTTTTCAATAAAATAAAATTACTATGCCAAAAGTACTTTAAAATGTCAATTCACAACACTTTATGAAAGAGTTGTTACTCTTAATATTGCCCATAATATTGTTATATTTGGTCTAATTGAAATGAGTAACTACACTCAGTCGCCATTAAAATTGCATTGAAATGCCAACGAACTAGAATTTTTCTAAGAAAATAAGTTAACAGACTTTACATGCCTAGTATTCACCTTCAAAAATATTATTTGTTTAGCAGAGTTGGTAAGTGGAAATTACTTAATTCTCCATAGAAAGGCCAAATAAATAATCCTGCGTTTCCCACTTGTACACAATCGTGACGGACCTCATGGGCGGCCCGTAACATGTCTTATTAGCAGTTGCCCGTGGCTTCGCTCACGACATAAATTACAGCTGATCTTTCTTCTGCTCTTAAAACTGTCAAATTTTAGTATTCACAGCTGTTTACTATTCAGTATTTGAATGTTTCATCCTTATAAAATGTAAACATTGAAGCTAGGGACGTTCAAAGGGCATAGCCCGAGGGGATTTTATAAGAAAGTGAATAGGCCTGTGTCCTTTTCTGATATAGTGGCTCGATTCCTGCAAAGTTTCAGCTCAGTTGGTCCAGAATTTTTCACGTGGTTGAATGACAGATATTCACACAAATATCCATACTTTCACATTTATAATATTAAGTAACATTGCTTCTGCTTGATCCACGTTCATTATAAAAATAAGTGAAATTCTGGCAAATCTTGTGATTGGGTATAATTATATCAGTCACACTGACTAGAAAACGGATTTTATAATGAATTCTTTCGTTCCAAAAGCTGGTACGAAATTGGCATATGTATTATGGACCATAATACTGTGTAGAAATAGACAAGGTTGCTAACCTATAAACATCTAACAATAATACGTTCGTCTGTGCTGTCGACAGAACAGCTGTCGTTCGGATACCTAGAATTGTAATTTTTTGGGTCTTCTTAATGTCTAGCGTACCACCTAGAATTCCTTCGCGAACCACCGGTGGTACGCGTATCACCGGTTGAGAAACACTGGTTTAAAGGAATAATAATTACAATAGTAATGTTATTTAATTTGTAATTTAGAAGGTTCGTTTTGGGCCTAGTTTAACTGCCAATTAGTTTACATACCAGCTCCAGCTCCCCCGCTCTCACCCCATGACCGGGCTGAAGAGGGCTCCTCTTGCATCATGGTGGCGGATGATGTTCACAGGACGATGGTCGGCAGGCGAGAGAGCGACTCCTTACCTCAGTCGGTCGGTGTCCCCTCTGCCCTCTGAACTTTCACCTTACATGTAGACTTGGCAGGGCTGAGGTTGAGTTTCAAACAAAAGCTGAAGTTATGGCTATATGATTGATGTCACAAATAAACCATCGTTAACTGCAACAGTAACAATCAGAAATTGAAAACTATTTGAATTATAAATTGATTAAGTTTTTATTAGAATTTTCAGTTCATTAAAAGAAGATTAAATAAATTTAGAATAAATTGGTTAGTGATTGAAAATAACCTATAGTGTTTTTATACAGGAAAGAAAAGGAGTTGAGAGATAAGCAAGCTGAGATTGCTCGACTGAGAGAGGAGGAAGCAATCCGCAAGCTGGAAGAGAAAGAGAAGGCACTGGCGTCGTCATGGCGCGGGGGCGGCGCAGGTGGGGGCGGGGGTGGGGCCAAGGAGGAGGAGAAGCGACCGGCCCGCGGCGGGGGCTTCGAGAGAGGGGGTGACCGGGAACGCGACCGTGACCGTGACCGTGACACCAGGACAGAGGAGGTTGGCTCCTGGCGAAGGGGCGGCGATGTCAAGCCTAGTGACCAAGCCTGGAAACCGAGTAAGTAACCGGGCTAGTGTTACCTCTGGCCAAAAAGTCACTGAACCAAACAATTGTTGGCCAAAAAGTTCAAGTTGCTTCAACATTTCAGTTGTGAGGGAAGTCTGAAAGTTTTTTGATAGTTTGTGTTTCATCCTTGTCTCTTTATTGTAGAGGACAACTGTCGGCCACTTATTTATTTTTAAACTAGTTTTTATTCCAGCATTTCTTTATCTGAACAATACATTTAAACATCAAAATAGTGTTTAATATTAACATATTTGTATTTTTTTCAGCGTTATCTCGTAGACAACTTATTTATCGCACTATCTCAGTTTATTGAATCACATAAAAGTTGTCATTGGATGATTTTTCAGCCTGAAGTCATTTTTGTTCAAAAACTACTGTATTTACATACATGTTGGTAAGACACAAATGGTGGAAAATAGCGATCAATTTTTGATTGGTCGCACCAGTGACCAGTCTCTCGTTGGGCCTGACAATGATTGGTTTGACCACTCGAAAATTTATCGCTATTTTCCACAGTTTGTGAATATTTACCGTCTTGTATGTAAATACAGTATAAGTCTTGTGAGATTGATGTCAGTTGTAACGTCAAGATCTTTCTTGGTCAGGAAAGTTTTCGTAGTTGAGATTATTCTCCTACGCTGACAGTATAAGTGTAAATATTTTGTCAAGTGTTTGTTAGACGTTGTTTATTTACATCCAGTGTCGGCACACTTATCATGCTGATCTTGAAATTATTTGGAATTTGATTCACCTAAAATAATACTATAAAATAATTAGAGCAGTAATCTTAACCTAAATTTAAAGATAAATTTCAAATGTAGGTTTCAGAAAGCTTGGTGATTTAATTACAATAAAGGTCTATTTGTTTTAGATACTAAACTGCAAGCAAACTCACTAATTATTATCATAGGCATAAGTTGCCAATTCAGCTTTTTACTGTTATCAAAGAATGTCAATTTAATCATGTATTGAAAATAAACACTCAGCTTAATTAGTCAAACATTAATATTCTAACAAAATAAAAACTTATTTATGGTCATTCACAACATTTCTATTTCTAGGTAATTACTTCACTGAAAAATAAATAAATCTAGCGATGGAAAGAAAGAGAAATGATAATGGAGACTTAATGGAGTTATCAATTAAGTTTTAAAGCAGACGATGACATTAAAAAACTAAGTGAGATAAAAAACCAACAGGATCGCCAACTCAGGAAATATGTATTCGCCTTTAGACAACTTAATCAAATTCTCAATGAAAATGAATTGAAAATAGTTTATTATGCTTACGTTCAATCACTCTTATCATTTGGGATAATAGCTTGGGGCGGTTGTTTCAAAAGTACTTTGGAACCACTCAACGTTACGCAAAAATTGATTTTGAAAACTGCCTTTGGAAAGTGCCAACGTTACCCGTCTGACGCCCTGTTTCTAGAAACTTCTGTTTTAACCATCAGACAAATTTTTGTTAAAAGTATTTTAGTTCATATTTTTTATAATTTTAATGACATTTTTCACGGCATATCTCACTTACACAACACCAGATATTCATCGAGAGTTAAAATCGTCTCATTACAAATTATCAAAACATTCTCTTCAACGAATTCATTTTACATTTCACATATTTTGTACCGCAATATATGCAATTATTTTAAAAACCTCGAATTGTTCAATTCACGATCAATCAATATTTTTAAAAAACGTGTTAAAAACTGGTTGCTCAGTTTGGATAGGGGCGAGGCCGACCTTATCATTTCGGCGGACTATCGGCGAGCTGACTCATCGACGTAAGCCTGACTTGACCACGCGCACACACACAAACACTTGACCGTTGCACTGCCACTCGCCCCCCCTGCCATCGTCTCGCTCCACCCCCGCTCCCCAGTCACTTCATACGAGGGAGCTGTTATCATCATTCCTTTTTTTTCACTTTCTTTTTTTTACACCATTAACAACTATTATTAAACTTCTCAATTTTTTTTTCAAATTATATATTATTTAATTAATATTGATTCTCTACTGTTTACTAACTCTTTTTCCAGTCTAGCTTTCATGCATTTTTTAATGATAAAAATTATTAATTTTAAGTTACCAACTTTTTTATGGACGCAACTCGAAGCCGACGCACAGGCATTTGTGCCCATGTCGGCTTATTCCCACAATCTTTTTTTACAGTTAAATGTTAATTATATTAATCTGACTTTTTCCTTGCATGTACAGTAAGTTTTTTTTAGGATTTTTTTATGTAAGAAAATGCATTAAGAAGAAGTTTTTGTTATTAACTACAAATTATATGCTGTAAACATTGTAAATATTTGCACTGGAATAAATAAATTGTTCATTCATTCATTCATTCATTCATTCTTTGCGAGCCCAAAATTATTGTAGGCTTTTTATTTCATCGTACCCACATTTAAGGCGATGGTGATCCTGGAGTCTGCTTAAGATATTAACGGCCTGAAATAGTCGTACAAAACATCAACACGACTATTTTTGGGGTATTTACGGGATATTTTGTTTTGGCAACTGAAGACGACACTGGGCACTGTCGGTCATCGGCGAACTTTGATTGGTCTTGGTTGCAATTCTCTTTTACTATTCGATGTTTCATCGTTAACGGATACTGATAGAGATAGAAATAATAAAAGATGTACTATTACTTGTTATATTTGTTAAATGATATAATACTACGATATAATAAATTATCCTAAGAAAATGTTCGTTATCGCGTCAGGTATTACACAGTACACTGTATGTAAGTACAATTTTAAGTATCTGATCGTATACAACGATCTCGATCTAATTGTGTCGCAATATCAGCAACCGAAATACATCGCTTGATGCATACCTCTGTAATCGCATCGTGTTGAGGCATTATTCTAACTGCAGTCGGAACCATCGCATTTCAAAGCGTCATTTTGCTCCACAATGTCTTCTATCACTATTGTACTTTTGTTGGCAGCGACTTGTTTTGTTTGGATCACTTTCCAATCTTTAAAATTTGATCCTTCTCTAAAATTTAATTTGCTCCAAAATATGAAGTCTATCTGAAAGAGTCGGATATCTATTCAGTCTTACCGGATAGTTATAAAAACCTTGGATCGGATTCAGATATCCGACCCGAATTTTCGGGTATCCGCACACCTCTAATAACTAAAATGTTTTATTTAGTTGTAGAATTCTCCATTTAGTTCATATCTCCTATGGTTATCTGGAAAGGCTGCTTCATGTTTTTTAATATAATTTTACTTTTGTGCATATTTGTAGGTATTTTTTTCTGCACTATTAGTCGTAAGGTTGTGGTTTTATTTTAAGCTGTCGACATTGTTCAGTATTCTGTTCTAGCCTTGCTAACTTTGTAGGAATGAGCTGACAATAAAGTGATTTGTTTCCTTATTGTTATTGAAACTCTTAATTGCTATATTTAAATTTCTTAGCAGCTGTTTCTTTCAGAACGTTTTGTTTCTCTTTTAGGGATTTTATATGTCTTTTCATGCTCCTTTTAAGTGTGTATGTAGAGGGTTCCATGTTATGTATGTGTAGAGTGAACCACCGGTAACTGGTGGTAAAACATTACTAACAGTAAATAAAATCATTGCTTTCAGAGTCATTATCAAGCCGACGTGAAGATGACACACGCAGACCCCCTGAAGACCACAGAGATGAAAGGGAGAGGGGGGGATTTGGTCGAGACAGAGATAGGGATCGGGACAGGGACTTTGACCGGGACCGCAGAGACTTTGGCCGGGACAGAGACCGTGACCGAGACCGGGAGGGAGGCCGAGATCGAGACTTTGGCCGAGACAGAGACAGGTTCCGCGAGAGAGATGGTGGAGATAGAGGCGGATTTGGCAGAGGATATGACAGGCCTTCAGATAGAGACCGGGTAAGCAGCTGTGAGATGTTTTATTGCATATTATGTTACCAGCCAGATAAGTACTGATTTTCCATCCAAGCATGATATTTCAGTTGGGGGTGTGTGATTTTAATGTTAGTGCAGTAAAATTTATGGGGCGAGTTACATTCGATACTTTAACGTCATTCTACCCAGAAAGAGCTGTTTACTGTGCACACTAGAAACATAAATAAACAGCTGAATGCAATAATAAGTCACAAAATGTTTGTGATGGATTAGAAATTGAGAAAGAGTGGTCTATATGAAAAACAATTTTATATTTTATGTTTATTATCATGTCAAGTATTGTAATCTCACATTCGCCTCAGAACTATCACACTTAAAAAAAATCGTTGCTAAAAAAACAAGTAAAACAGTATCGGGCTAGTAACGTAACTTACTATTAAATAATAATATTTCACAAATGTCTAAGAGGAAATGGTTTCTAGTGATGTGATTAAAGTGTGTTACAATTAGCCAGGTTCTACCGCCTAAAGTTTATAATGTCGCGGGCATCAAATAGGGCGGTTGAGTGAGTGCACTGCTGGCAAAATTATTGTTTATTATTTGTTTGGGTGATTAATTCAAATTCAAATATCTTTGTTGTTACTCACAGTACACAATATTGTATAACAAACGTCAAGCCGTAATACCATTGACAATACACCTGTAGTAGACTGCTAGCCCAATGTACAAGAACAGACGCAAAGTTTTGACGTAGTTATGACAGTCCTCAAAGATAGCGCCACCAGAAAACAATGTATTCAGCCAGGGTGTAGTTGAAATATAACAATAGGTAGTTACTGAGAATCAAAAATTTAACTGTACCATATCTAAGTTACTACCACGGTTTTTTAAAATAAACCGCGTATCCATCTTCTGTTTATAAATAGAAATAATTTAGATGAATCAAGCACATTATTTTTGGCGATAAGTGTATTATTTATTCTGTCTAATTCAACAATCGCTCATTGGCGACAAGCTGCACAATACTGTTTACCGACCTCGATTTTCTGACCGCTCTCGCCAGGTAGCTCTAGCGTCTTTGCTCACATGAATCGCCATTAGGTTTTGCATCTATTTAGAATATATATAATCAATGGTAATACTTAAAAAACCTTTGTTATTAAATAACAAAGAAAAAAATTTTGTTAGTTATTGAGATCAACATAGAAACAAAATAGTTACTCAAAGAAAAATAATAATCTATTATATTAACATGAAACATCAAAATTAAAATTGAATGAATTGACACCTCCTCCCAGTGAGGGTGATTATTATACTGACACTGCCGCTGCCTGCTAAAGTGTTCGGTTTTCAAATAAATCGTCTAATCTATAAAAGGTTTGTTCTACCAACCATTTTTTCAGTGAGTTTTTAAATAATTTTTTTTCTGAGATGGCTTTTATTTCGGGTGGCAAGCTATTTAACAATTTCACCCCTATCTGTGAGGGAAGATGAGAAACCTGAAGCCTGTGCTGGGCTACTCTATAGTTATCTCTGCTTCTTGTCTGGTGCGAATGGACATCACTACCTTTTATTAGGTTACATTTAAAATGAAAGAAAAAAGTGGTTTCAAGAATGTAAATGGCAGGTACAGTAGAACCTCGCTAATCCGTCACCTACGGGACCGGAGGCATGGTCGGAACAGCAAAAAGGTCGGATTATCGGATGAACTCATTTTATTGACATGAAAACGTACAAAAACTGTATTTCGATCAGAAAAAATTGTGTTAAGAGTGTTTAACAAGCTACTATACTGTAATAAACGACATTAGGACCGCTCTACTGAACGATATACGCACTCCCAATGAGTAATACCTCATCGAAAGGAGCCAACCTGAACGGAGGAATGCACCGGAAATGTAAACAAACATCTATTTCCAATTGCGTGGTCGGACTAACCGATGAGAAACCCCCGCTGAGGGCGAACTAGCAGAGGCCTACTTCCCCGGCGGCATGGTCGGATTAACCGAGGAGTCGGACTATTGAAGGTCGGACTAGTGAGGTTCAACTGTAATGTCAGAATTCCAGGCTCTTTAATAGTATATTTCACTACTAGTCACGAAAGTAGCCCATTTCGGGGCAAGATAGTGGTTTACTTGCGAGGCGTAAGCCGAGCATGTAAAACACTATCAAGCCCAGAAATGGGACTTACGTGATGAGTTGTGAACAATAATTTTCATCTTGATGCAAATAAGTAACCAAACTTTTAAAAAATCATCCAAATTTCATAATTTAGTCATTTTTCTATAAGCAAACACAATATGGCTGAACTGTCTATTTTAGTTTAAAGTCAGCTGGATGGACTGTCAAAGTAGGAACTTCTTTTGTTTGGGTACGGCAAAAGTTTGTTTGGGTACGGCAAAAGTTTGTTTGGGTACCGAAAAAGTTTGTTTGGAAATGAAATGTTTGGGTACTGAAGAATCATCTGATCATTATTTGTTTTGATGTAAGGAAATCAAGGGTTTTCGAGGATCTCAGCTGTACGGTAACGGGCAATTTTCGTATTTAGAGTGATGAAAAAGTAGTTTTTTGCATGACTCTCTGTGCCTTAATTTTTTAATGCTTATAACAGATTTTTAAAAGTAGTTTAAAATAAACTCTTGCACAGTTTCCCCATAGAGCAATTCCATGAGTCAAGTGAGGAAATAGCAGACTATAATAAGCTGTTATTAGTAATTGTTCTGTACAATGTTTTGAAAGATTTCTAAGCAAAAAGAAGTTAGATGAAATATTACGACAAACTGCATCTAAATGAGAGTGCCAATTCAAATTTTTGTCCAAATGGATTCTCAAGAATTTGGTACATTCTGTTTCAGACGAATCCTTATCCCCAAATTGTTAACTCATCACAAGCTTATTGGCCCTTACTAAAGATTGTAAAATTAGATTTATTTTCATTTGTTTTTAAATTTAAATAATCAAAATACTGGACACAGGAGTTGAGCTCTTTGTGAACTTCAATTTCTAGCTCAGTCTTCAACTTTGCTTTGAAACAAAGACATTTTTGTGTCGTCAGCATATTGTACAATTTGGTACTTTGGTATTATATGGAGGCCACTGGTTTTAGAGAGATTGTTTAGCTGGACACCAAATATAACTACATCATTGGGAAGAATGTACTTTAATTGACTTACTGTCCAAATTTGACTTAATTATGATGATCGGTATTTGTGTTCTGCCTCCCAGAAGGAAGCGATGTCAGTAAGGATTGTGTTCACATTGTCACCGCCGCTATCGTCCACACCCGATCGCCACCCTTATACAGCGCGCTGCGGCGATTATGTTACGAATCAAATGATACCAGATGAGCATACTTTCGCCCGCCAAATCCCCTCCAAGTAGGCACAGGTCTGGTCGTTGACTGGAGCACGCGCATCACCTGTAAATGGGTTTTGGGGGGTGAAAGTATGACTCATTTGGTATAGTTTGATTCGTAACGAAATAAGGAAACTCCTACTAACATATTTATGATAACCTAACTTAACATAACCGCTGCAGCTCATAATGCTGCAGCTGCAGTATGAGGGTGGCCTCCATATAATACCAAAGTACCTACAATTTTTCCCATATTCAATGAAGTTTTGACATCATTAACATAAAAAAAAATACTGGACTGAGGATTGATCCCTGTGGGACACCATACCTCAAATGAATTTTATTAGATAATTTTAAACTAATTTGAACTTGTTGCGGTTCAAAAACAAAAAAAACAGAAACAGAAACAGAACAAAAACATTTCATTTAGTCACTTCAGCAGAGTTAACAGACAATTTGATGAGTGTACAGTTTTTGCCACCCACCCTATTTCGAGCACTCTACTCTATTGGTTATTCTAGTCCTTTCTTCAATGTTCACAGTATCAATTTTAGGATTTAAAGAAATTCATACATTTTCAATGGTTGTTAGTGTCAGAAGATAGATCATGAGAACAGAAGGATTAATAATGAACTATATCTTGTTTTTCAAGATTCTGGTTTTTTTTTGTTTTTTTTTGTAACTGAAGCCCTTCAAAACTAAATGTGTAAAATAAAGGAAAAAACAAGTTACTAAATAGACATAGTTTTTATTTTGTTCCATGCTACATGTAGTTAATTACTCTAGTTAACTACTCTAGTACTCACTAGTTAATTAGTCAATAATTTTTACAACATCTTTTAAATATTTTCCAGCCCAAGGAAGTCAGCAGCTGGAGGACAAGAGACCCAGATCAAGATTCTGATTCTAGAGGACCTCCTCCAAGGTGAGTTGAATACAGTTCATTTCAACCAGTCCGTAAGAGTGTGCAAGTACGTGGTTGTCGAGTTCTTTTTCAATCCGATTTTACATTACTAGACTTGAATATTTTCTAAGTATTCAAAAGTTTGAGTCGAGTTTTTTTTCAATTTGATTTTACATTGACTCAGAAGATTTTCTGATAATTCAAAAGTTTGAGTCGATTAGTTACTTACACCATCTATCCAAAGTAATTGGCACGTGCAAACAAGTTTTATAACTGTTTTTCTAACAGTTTATTCCATCATTAACTGTCATTAGTAAAACCTCATTTGTAAGCCTGCTGAATCCACCCTGATTTCTTACAACTCAGGCCTAGAGTCCACACTTCACCAAAATAACCTCAATTATTGTTATTGTTTCATTTATTTATGTATGCTGAAATCCTTGTTCGCTCCATTGCACCTCTTTTTAAAAATACGATTGCATGCCAAAAAAAGTACCACTTATGCTCCTTGTAATGAAAACTACTTTTCGTTCAGTAATTCCAGCTAAGGTTTAGTAGACAATTTGATGAGTTTACAGTTTCTTCTGCCCGCCTAATTTCGTCCTTCAAGTTATAGTATCAAAATAAAAAAGGTTATTAACTTGTTCATAAGTTAACAACCCAAAAAGCCTATTATTCAATCACAATTAACTGGAAATTTTGTTATTTCGAGACATGAGAATTTTTTAATCATAAAAGAGTGTTTGAGTTTTATTAATTCCTACAATTTCAACTTTCACCAATTAACTTTCGAAATCGTAAATTTTCGGGAAATTTATTAAATTATAATTTTATCTTTTAATAAATTTTAGTTTTTGAGTTTGATTTAAACATATAACTGCTGCTTTTAACCATTAACAAACAGTTTTTGAACTATCTTGCTTATCAATTAGGAATATTTCCGGCAATAAGTCCTGGGAATATTCCCAGGAATTTTACATCACTAATATTCTCATTTCTTAAATCTTGATCAAACATGGCACATCGTTCAGATCTATTGGATACTGAATTAAAAAAACAATTCTTACATTCGTATTTGCGGCAAACCTGCTTACTCATTCCCCATGCCATTCCTGAATACAAAAATCATGTCATCTTAAGTTTAATTGAATTAGATTTTTACACAAAAAATGGAATTTTGCTGAGTATGCAAGTCTACTGCTAAGGGGGAGTGTACATCTACTACTAACAAAATTATTATTTGTTCATGTTTTCCTGCCAGATTATCAGTGCTTTGTGTTCATGTAAATACAAGGCAAAAAGATGCTCCGGCGGAAATATGACCAAAGTGCCCCGAAGAAAGAAAATTGAAGGGGTCCCCGTAACTAAGCGAAAAAAAATTTCAAAATCTGAGATATTAAGTGAAAAAGGTTCTACAGTACACGAACTACACTGTGGTATAATTTGTTTTGAAGACATTTGAGTAGGCAGCCCTGTTTTCATTTGTCAAAGTTGGCACGATTCACGGAACTGCACGAACTTTGTGGGGAATAACGTTCTATTCGCCGAAAGGTGGACTCCCTGCCGGATCTTGGCATTATCACACAGCGACCACAATCGCATAAATAAAAATAAAATACGAAAAGCAAATATTGGAAAATGGGAGGATAAGACCAGGAAAGAATTTAGAAACTTTGGATTAACCTTTATTTAAAAATTAAGAAGCAAAGGCCTGGAAAATTGCCGCCAAAAGAGGAGAGTAGAATAATGCTTTAAGTGCCACCTTTGGATAGCTTCTAGCAAAATGACGTATCACATTATGTAAGAACATAAGTTTTTGTACTTTTATATCAATAGAATTGTTTTATATTTAGTTTTAATTTTGTTTATGTTGGCATTCCAATAATCCCTGATGTTTTCTTCTAAAGCAGAAGAGCAGTCCGTTAGAGAACGTTTCAAACGCCAGTCCTTTAGAATGTTATAACCCCAGAAGCAACCAAGTAAAACATTCTAAAATGCTTAATAAGAAGTAAAAATTTAATATAAGGCTGCATTACGATGTTATAAATAGGGCATTAAAAAATTATAATTGATTATAAGTTCTAACTTTGAAGATAACCTAAATTTAAAATTCAACTTTCAACTGTTGCTGCCTGGAGCAGTTGTGTAGAGTGTCGGTTGATGTTGCAGGCGAGGTGCAGACGACCGTGGAGCCAGCAGCCGTGATGGGGGCCGAGGTGCCGGTAGTGGCGGTGGAGACAAGGAGTGGAGAACCGCCAAGTCCGACGCCCCGCCCCCCGCCAGAGGCCCTCCAGCAGAGCCCAAGGCTGCGCCGGCCCCAGGTACCACTCATACTAGTGACACTCACATTTTAGATGGAGTAGCCAAGGTTTAAGGAAATAAATAGAATTCCACTTCACAAATGATTAAATTTGAATTATTTTCATATTGTTGAGCTGAACTAAGGATTTTTTCACGGAAGAATTAGGGGTCTGTGAAAAGTTGATTTTTTACATGTTCAAAAAAATAAATGTGAATGTTGCACACTAAACACCTAACAGGATCAGGTCGGATCAACTGATCGGTTGAAGATGCCGGCTGAAGCTCCAAAGTGCTCTGAGATTCAAAGAATTTTAGCACACTTAAAAATTCTTGAATTTGGTTTGGTGGATAACCAAACCAGTTCTCTGTTAGTTGTTAGTCAACTAATCAAAAAACAATTGAATTTAGTGGTTTTGAGTAAAAGCGAAGTAAATTTTGAATGACTACTTTCAAAAACCTGGAAAACTAGAAAAATGATGTTTAAAAAATGTTTATAAACAATCAATTTATCAAGCAACTAACCAACTTAGTTAATGTGGACCACTTGATGTCAATTAACTTTCCTTTTGTCTTGTACAGTAGGACCTCGGTTACACAAAACTCAATAACGGCACAACCTCTGTAATACGTCTACTTTTCAAATTCCCTTGAAATTGCCAAAAACTCAATGTTAAAATAATCTCCATAACTCAATAGTTTTCATCCAGACAACCTCGACAATAGGGCTTTTTCCCGATTCACATCGTAGCTCTGGATTTTTAACACATTTTAAGAAATCAGCCTTGATGAGGTGACTCCAAACTTTATATTGCACAGTTCTCAATAGGTCTTATGCTTTTATGGGCAATGGTTCTCACATTGAGTGAAACATCAGAACTGACACTTTGGGTTAAAAAAGGAACAAATGCTTTGGGGAATGCGGGTACAAATCCTACCTAACATGGAATCCCTTCTCCCCCCTTCCTGCCCTCTTCAGACAATTTAAAAAATTACAGGTCAGTTTGATGTCAAAACAAATGGGTGTTAGCATTGATATTGTTGTTAAGGTGTGTTATGTAAGTATTCCATGAACAGAACAATGTCTAAAAAACACAGACTGTTGATTTTAAACACAAAATGATGGAAAAAGTTAAAGAATATCCGACAAATAATGAATAAAATAACCTGCAAAAAAATTGAATTTTCTCTTTTCTACGCATCATTTGATTTTTTTCATCATCCATTTTCATTCGTAAATAATAAAACTAATTAATTGCCAACGTATTTGTAGGAAAAGAATAACACTAAAACTAACTATGTAACCAATGTTTTAGTGAGGACTGTTTTAATATACACTACTTATAAAGGGTTTCCAGAGATTTCAGTAACCTTAATTTGCAACTGCAAGCCAAATAACCTTGATATCATGACCCTTATTAAGAAGAGACCCTTGGTAAGGTTTTCCGAATCCCCTTGAGATTTGTCTTATCAGGGTTCTACTGCATGATTTAAAATAAAAAATTAAGTCATAGTAATAGTTCAACCAATTCTTATCTAAAATTAATGTAGCTAATAATTTTTTTCACTAAAAGATAAAGTTGTATTCTTTTATAGGTGGTTATTGGTCAAATTACAACAGATCATATTACAGGAAGTGATATTTGCCAATCCTTTCCTAATCCTAATGATCCTTGTCTTGCTGGGTAAGTGCATTTTCCCTGATCCTAGTCTTCTTTTTACTTATCTTAAGGTGTTTAGATTTATTCTAATTATACTCGATAGAACTCTTTACCTTTGCAATATGGAGCTCCTGTAAGTTAAGTAGCAGTTTTAGATTTACTAGCCACATTATACAGGGTGTTTATAAATGAATATCATGGTTTTAACTCTTTATAATATTGATTAGATTAAACTTTCAGTTATAAATAATTATATATATCACATGGAAAAGTAACTCAAACAGATTTACCAAGAACCTTATAAATGTTCAATGTGACTACCATTTGTTACACGGCACGCATCAAGTCTATAGGCGAGTTCTTCCTAAACATTGATAAGTGTGTCTTCAGTAATTGTAGCTGCTTTAATCCGGTTTCTCAATCCAGGAAGATCAGCTGACAGTGGAGGCACGAACACACAATCCTTGATGGAGCCCCAAAGATAAAAATCACATGGTGTTAGGTCGGGAGAACATGGAGGCCATGTATGCAAGCCCTGTCATTGTGCCCTTGCGGCCTATCCAGCGCTTGGGTACAGTAACATTCAACCAATTGCATACTTCATTATACCAGTGAGGTGGCGCACCATCTTGCTGGAAAATTAAGTTATCTGGCTCATTTTCTTCCAACTGAGGGAAGAGCCATTACTCTTAATAGTGTATCAAGGTATGAAGTGCCAGTTACAGTTGGTTCACCAAAAAAGAAAGGCCCATAAACTTTCTGCCGGGATACGGCACAAAAAACAATCATTTTAGGGGAATTTTGTGGCATTTATAACATCTCGTGAGGATTTTCTGAGCCCAAGATGTCTACATTATGAGTGTTATCATGTCCACTAAGGTGAAAGGTCGATTCATCTTTTATATATTCCTAGTTGAGTTTATTCTCCTACGCTGGCTGAGATGGCACTCTGGAATCTGAGTACTCTGTAGTACAGTGACAGCTGGAATCTGCTGTCTGTCTGTATCTGATGAGATGAAACAACGTCAAAACAGCTTCCTCTTGGTCAGCACATCTGTGCCTGTTGCTCCTAGCCTTTCGGAAGGTGCAGCAACATATCAGTGAAGGTGGTACCTCCACTACCTTAGCAGTGCCTTTGGTGCGTTTGGTTTAGTTAACGCAGACCACCAGACCTAGTCTTTCATAGGTCTGAGTACTGCGCGTAGACACAAGGGAGATATCATCAATGCACGTCGCTTGTTCGCCCAGCAGTGGCATGTGATACCGCATCGCTTGGTACGCCTAGCAGCGATGGTTCACTCTGCAGAGACTACCGCTTGGTTCTCCAAGCAGGGGTGATGTCAGTGAAGAGATGCTTGAACAGTAAACTTCTTTACCAGGTTGGTATGTTAAAGCCACCCCTAGTAGCATAAGCTACGGTGGTTGAAGATTACTGCGACCGGAACATGCCCAGATGGGATGTCACCAGTTCGCATTCTCTTTGCTCCTTTGTATCGTTTCAAGATGTCTGTCTCTCATCAGGTGTGCAAAGAAGCACAAGACGCTTGGAATCATGGACGGATCGTCCGAGTGTGATTTCCACTGACAGCTGTTTCGACGTTGTTTCGTCTCATCAGGTACAGACAGACAGCAGATTCCAGCTGTCACTGTACTACAGCGTAGGAGAATAAACTCAACTATGACAAACTTCCTGGTTAAGAAGACCATGGCCGACCCAACTGACGTCCATCTCAATGGAAAACTTACATATTGTCATGACATCACTTATATCACTTGTGTTGTCGTGTGTCTCGACAACACGATCCATAAAATCATCATCGGATAACCATGGATTACGTGCCAACTTCGCAATCATCATGAAACAACATGTTGTTTACGAAAATTGGCACGTAATCCGTGGTCTGTCGGCTTTAGAGCCTGTAAACGGCAAGGACATAGCTGTAAACGTTTTCTTACAACTTTCCAAACAGTCGACGCAGGAACTTGTAATTTACGACTAGCCTTTCGGACTGAATGCTTTGGGCTACCAGTGAACGACTCACATTCACTCAACAGTGTCTTCACTTACTCTTGGTCGCCCCCTGCTCTTCCCTATACAAAGGCAGCCAGTGTCTGCAAACTGATGATACCATTTCCGAATGTTATCACTAGGAGGACCGAACAACTCCAATGTTATCACTAGGAGGACAACCAAACTTGATGCGGAACGAACGTCGCACAGTAACTACAGATTCAGTCTTTGTAAACTGCAAAACACTAAACGCTTTCTGTTCACTGGTCGCCATCTTTGCTACTTCCGCTATCTAGCGGATTGTGGCAGAAACATTGCACGCATATGCGCTCTGGTCCCAACAAACAAAACTGTTATGAGTTGCTCTTTCATTTGACATATAATTTGAAACTCTAAGTTTAATCTAATAAATATATTAAAGAGTAAAAACCCCGATTCATCCATTTACACCTGGTATAGTAATCACTAGGGGTGTGCGAGTAGTGTTTTTTGAAGTCGAGTCGAGCCGAGCCGAGTTTTGAAAAATACCCGCGAGTTTCGAGCTTTTTTCGAGTCGCGTTTTTTTAAGTTTATAATATAATAGTCATCATGTTTCTACATAATGGTAAAAAATTATTATCATTACTCAAATACAAATTACAATTTTGAGGTATTTAAACTTAAAAGAGTTATTGAACTAAGAGCAGATATGCAAATAAATGATACCAAAACAAAAGAAAGAAAACCTTTTACTTAAACTTACAATAATTCTTGATTTGATATATTTTTCAAGCCTAACTTGTGTTTAATGCTTACCTGGGGTTTGAAATGAAATGAAAACACTAATTATAAGCCGTGACCAATTAGGCTACATGACTCAATTCATGATTGAAATATTTCCTTTGAGTTATTCACACAGGTACATTTTTATTGATGTAACTGTCAACAAAAAAACTAAGTTTTTATTTATTTGGAATGGTTTCTAAAATATAACAAAAATAATTTTTTTACAAGATGTAATAATAACTAACCTCAAACTAGAAAAGATGGAGTGATATCAAAATGTATGTGTCTTTAATAACTAAAAAGAACTTTTTACTTCAAGTTTATAACAAACGAGGTTTCAGTTATCTTCGTTAAAGATGGATTGACATTGTGAAAAATGGCCGTAATATTCTTTCGCGCGTGCCGATTTCGGGTAAACGGCGGGAGTAACTACTCGACTCGAACTTTCGAGTAATTTGCAATAAGTCGAGTCGAGCCGAGTAGTGTATACTCGGCTCGAAAAAAGCTCGATTCTCGAGTACTCGCACACCCCTAGTAATCACTAATAATAATTGCATTGTCATGGAATTGTCATAATAGAATATCATAGAACAATAATTGTGTTAACAATAAAGTTGAATTAAGAATGAAAAGTCTATGTGCATATTGGGACCAATTTGAAAAAGCTCAAAGTAAGATTGAGAACTCAAAAGAAAATGAAGAAGATACAGAATTTGAAGAAACAGTGATAAGAGGAGAGACAGAAGATTTATATATTACATTGCTAGCAAGGCTGAAAAGACGGTACAACGTCTTAATAAGTTCAAACAACAGCTGAACAACCTACAAATTCATTCAAAAGTAGCATTACATCTACAATAAACTTTGCTCCTTTTCATGAGGAAGAATCATTTGCGAATTTCATAAAACGACTTGAGAATTTCATGTCTTTAAAAGACATCACAGACAATAAAACACAAATTTCTACGTTCATGCACTGCTTACCTCCTCAACTACATGAAAAACTACTAGACTTGGTATCACCTAATGATCCATATACTATGACGTACACGGAGCTAGTAAGTATATTAAAAGCCCATTTGGATCCTCTACCAAACATACTGACATTGCAACACCGATTTGTAAGCTGCATCCAAGAGGATGAAAATTTAACTGATTTTTCATTGAAACTCAAGAAATTGGCAAACGATTGTAAATTCAATTGTGAGTGTGGAAAATTTGTTGCTGACATGTTGCTCAAAATGCAATTTGTACGCGGATTACAAGATTCAAATATTAGAGTGCAAATACTACAAAATAAAAGTGTTGCAACTTTTTCTGATACGGTGAATCTTGAAATTTTACTTGAATTGACTTGCAAGGAAAGCATTATTATGACAAACGAACAGAAACCTTTGTTTAAAATTGATGAATCTAAAACTATCAAAAGTAAGTTGATTGTCAGGAAATACAACCATATCAAGGATACGACAAAACCTACATTGCAAAGACCAAGATCGTTTGAGGAACTCCAAGGAAAATGTTTTCGCTGTGGAAGTGAATTCCATAAAACAAATTTGTGCAAGTTTAAAAATGAATTTTGTAACTCTTGTAAGAAGTTAGGACATTTAGCAAGAGTATGTCTTGGTAAAAGCATTAACAAACCTATAAGAGTTGCACAGCTAGTCAACGCTGCGAACAAGGAAGACAAAGTGGATCATGCAACTTTCGACATGAATTTAATAAACAGCTATGCATCCGAGAAATTTACTGTTAATTTAAAGATAGAGAACAAACCGATATATATCCAAAAGGTATTGGATGTATACCTAATGAGAAAGCAAGCCTACAAGTTTTAGAAGGGAGCAAACCAATCTATATCAAACCGAGACAAGTACCATATGCCTTAAAGGAAAAAGTAGATCAGGAATTACAACGTTTGGAAAATGCTGGCATTATAACAAAAATTGAGAATTCTGAGTGGGGGACTCCAATAGTTCCGATTTTGAAGCCGAATGGAGCAGTTCGTATTTGTGCTGATTACAAGACAACGCTCAATAAGGTCATTAAAGACAAAAATTACCCAATTCCAAGAATAGAAGAAATTTTTTAAAGCAATGAGTGGAGGAAAACTGTTTTGTACTCTGGACATTAGCAACGCATACCCACATATGGCCATGGACGACACAAGTGCAATTAAGCAAACAATTAGTACACAGAAAGGTTTGTATAAGGTAAACAGAATGATGTTTGGGATAAAAGTGGCGCCAGCAATATAGCAAAGGTATATGGACAAGCTGTTACAAGGCTTGATTGGAGTGAAATGATTTTTCGATGACATAATTATTCAAGGTGCAAACTATGAACAAACAATGAACCGGCTAAGAACAGTGTTACTAAAACTTAAAGCTAACAATTTGAAACTTAATTTTGAAAAATGTAAATTTTTTCAAAGAAAAATTTAGTACCTTGGACATACAATTGATGAAGATGGATTGCACACAAACAAAGAAAAGATCAAAGTGGTGATTGCAGCCTTCCTGTCCAGATATCCTACTGAGCCTTTGAATGATAAAGATGATATATACTCGAAAGTGCAAGCAAATCGATTATCGGTTATTCCTGTAACCAAAGAAATGTTGGCAGAACATACGAAAAAGGACAAGGAACTTAATGCTGTATTAAACGCTTTGGAAAAGGGAGAATGTTTGGAAAAGCTAGGATTTCACGATAATGAACTTTCATTACACGATGGATGTACTTTTAGAGGTTCTAGAGTTATAATTCCACATACTTTACAATCGGAAATACTTAACGAGCTTCATATCGGCCACTTGGGAATCACTAAGATGAAAGAGTTAGCTCGAAGCTACCTGTATTGGAAAAATATGGATGCTGATATCGAGAAGATAGCTAAATTATGTAAACAATGTATACAAAAGAAGAAAGAACCATCGAAAGAAGTATATCCATGGGAAGAACCTTGCGCACCTTGGCATAGAATACATATCGACTTCTTCGAACTGAAACCGGGTCAACACTTTTTTGTTATAGTCGATTCATTTTCAAAATGGGTTGATGTAATTGCGACTAGAGTCACGACGACAGCTTGGTGTATACATCAACTGAGACACTTATTTACAATTTTCGGGCTACCTTTAACGTTGGTAAGTGACAATGGACCACAATTTTATATCTTTGGATTTTAAACATTTTTACGAAACAATGGAATAAGTCACAGAACTACCGCACCGTTTCATCCATCAAGCAACGGACAAGCCGAACGTTTTGTACAGTTTGTCAAGAACTCTCCGTGCAATGGCTGGAGAACCCGGAGACATCCAATGCAAGCTCGACAGGCTGCTGACACAGATAAGAAAAGCTCCAAACTCAACAGGTCTGTCTGCGTATAAATTAATGTTTGGCAGGGACATTAGAACACGACTTAACGTTTTATCGGAAATTAAAGAAGACAAAATACGACTGAACCAGGACGAGAACAGAAGAAAGCTAAACGTACTCCAAAGAGTCCAAGCAAGAAATTACTCATCTAAAGAGAAGTGGATGTCAGGAATAATAACCGCAAAATAGGGCGAAGTTATGTACGAAGTCAAACTGGATGATGGAAGAGTTTGGACCAGACATTTGGATCAACTGCTACCTCTTTAAGTTCAACGTTTCATACAGCTGATTACGGGCGGAGAGTTGTTACATATGTTATAATTAAAATCAGCTGGCTGTAAATGTGTCATTTTGAACTTTTGTTATGTAAACAAGTAAACAATGAAGTATAAAAAGACATGGTTTTCAATACACAGTTTAAATGAATTAATTGATAGGTAATTTATAATTTAGAATAGAATAAATTTATTGTATAAACTACATTTCAATTAGTAAATAAAGCAATAATCTGTAAAAAAAAAACTAATGGGTTTTATGTATGTGACAATAAATCTACATGTACATATTTGTTTACAACCTTTTCATGTAGCTTTTTAGACATTTTGAGCCAGGTTGGTTGGACTGAAAATTACTTTTGCAACTAATCTTATTGGTCTTCTTTTAAACCACTAGTTGTATTTTCCCAATTAAGTTTAACGGTCTGTTGCAGCACCAGCAAACAACGCTCCTCAAGCAGAAGAAGAAGACAGCAGTTGGAAGAAAGTCAGTCGACGCTAATTCAAAATTCAGTTTACTTTCATTTACCAAACTTTATGTTAGGCTTAAGGATTTCCACTTTCTACTACATGTTAATCGTATATTTACTTGGGCTTTTAGCAAAAAAATATAAATTTTGCTTCACAGGTTTATTATTACTCTCTTATCTAATGTTTGATTTGTATTATTTTGGGAGTTTGGTTAGTGCTGAGAGTTTGTTGAATACATCAAAATTGTTTGAATAAATATTTCAAGTTACTCATTTATACTTGATGTATTATTTTATTTTCCTTTTGATTTTGTTTGTTATATCAGATGCATGTAAAGTAAACTTAATAGACTGATAAAATATTTAAGCCTTTGAATTTTTAAAAGACTGTTAATATTGACATCACATTTTCATGTATGGTTTTAATATTTAAATTTTTTGACTAAACTAAGTATTGTCTTGTAATTTATTCAGCATTTTCCAGATTAGTTTTAAGAGTTTTTAGGTATTGTTTATCAACAATGGTTTTCAAAGCCGTCTCACTTAAAATATGTACTTTAGGGAAGCTACATACAAATTTTGTAACAGCATCTTAAAAAACTGCAATAAAGCAACAATGTAAATCAAGTTTTTATTTTTATTTACATCTTGAATTTATTTATTTCTTATTTAAAGAGATAACAATTTTTCATCACTCTGTATACGAAAATTGCCCGTTACCGTACAGCTGAGATCTACGAAAACTCTCGATTTCCTTACGTCAAAACAAGTAATGATCAGCTGCTTTTTCGGTACCCAAACATTTCATTCCCGTACCCAAACAAACCATTTCCGTACCAAAACAAAATTTTGATGTACCCAAACAAACAAATTCCTAAATTTGACAGTTCAACCAGCTGACTTTATAAACTAAAATAGACAGTTCAGCCGTATTGTGTTTACTTATAAAAAAATGACTAAATTATGAAATGTTGGATCATTTTTTATAAGTTTGATCACTTATTTGCATCGTGATGAAAAGTACTGTTCACAACTCATCACAAAAGTACCATTTCGTGACTAGTAGTGAAATATACTATTTCAGTTATGAGAAACATTGTAGCATTCAATGTGCTATTTTATAATTTTGGGTTCTCTGTTTTCCATGACTTGACACATCAAAGTGTAAATTTATCAGCATTCTTAAACACAGAAGAGATTTCACCACCATTTTTCAACTCCATTTTTCTTTTGCCAGTAACAATCACATAATTAAATTAACTTTTCATAATCACACGTGTAAAAAAACTGCAGATGTTAATGAGAACCATTTTATGAGCATCCATATTACAGAACTCTTGTTCCAAATTATACTTCATGGGCCTATATTATTTTGTCTTATTTTTTAATAACCTAGTGAGACACAAATAAAACTTGTTCAATATTCCATTAGAGGGGTAAACCATGTTATAATGTAGATTTTAATGCATTGCACGGCTGTTCAAGATGAGCTTAAATTTTCCAATTTCCATAGATCAGTTACATTTTAACTAGGCAAGTTATCTTAAATTTGGAGTATTTGATATCACTGATGCTTTTTAAATCACATTGATGATAAAAAGGTTACAAAAGATAGTTTAAAAAATACTGTGTTTTAGTATGAATCATGCGTTTGATTGCAACCATAGTTTAGAAAATTGATATTTCGGAAAAATCGAAGGACTTGTCGAATGTACAGCTAAGAAAGTGTCCCCATTGAGTAAAATCATAGATGTGCTCAAAAGGTAACAAATAAAACCGGTCTCTTCCTCTGCTTGATATTGAATCAATGTTATTCAGTTTTAGCAAATTTCACCTATAGCGAAGAAGCTATTACCGTAGGTCTCATGGTAAGACCTAAGCCTGAGACCATGATAACTTTTCGTTTTGGGGCCACCAGAAGCAGAAAACATCATTTGTTCGATTATTTATATATATATATATTTAATTTTGTAAGGCGATTGTTTGTGTCAAAATTGTGGGCGTCTGGTAAGTGGTAGAAAGATGGGAGAGGGCTCAAATTAAAGGTCTCTATTCCGAGATGGCGGGAAAAATAATGAAATTGCTTGAAATACACCAGAAAACGAGAAATAACGTAAAATATCTGCCATTTAAAAAGCATTGGGATCTAAAAACGTCTGCTTTGTTTACATTAAAACATGTGGTGCTGATGCTTAATTGGAAGTCATATGCTAGATGTTGACATATGGTTTTTTTTTTCAAAGGACAGCTAACTATGTTCAATGTACTATAACAAATAAATATTTTAACTATAAGATTTTCAGACTATAATTACTGGTCTGAGTATATATTTATAATTTAAAATTATAAATATTTAAGTGCGTTTGTTTGGCTTACGTTATAACGGTGGCGATTTAATGCCAAATGATCGATATAAATTTATAAATAACGAAACTTTTTACCAAAATTGTGGGTTTGGCAAGTTGCAGTATAGTGGGAAAGGGCTTAAATAGAAGGTATTGATGCCAGGGACTAAGGAAAAATACTTAAATTTCTTAATGTTTATCAGAAAATACATCATATAACATCATAAATCAACATCATATATTTAATTTCATAAAGTAATTCTTTGCGTCAAAATTGTGGGTGCCTGGCAAGCCGAAGAAAGATGGGAGAGGGCTCAATTGAAAGGTTTCTATTCCGAGATGGTGGGAAAAATACTGAAAATGCTCGAATTTCACTAGAAAAAGAGAAATAACATTAAATATCTGCCATTTAAAAAGCATTGGGATCTAAAAACTTCTGATTTGTTAACAAAAAACATGTGATGCTGATACATGATTGAAAACCATATGGTATGGTAGATATCATAAGGTAGATCCAGTTTGCTATGAAGGTATTTTGCACTATAATAAATAAGAATTGATTAAATTTTCCCTCATTAGGGGCCATAAGACACTTCAAGCTATATGGTAGATGTCGACATAGGTTTATTTGAAAGCCAGCTAAATATGTAGGTTGGACGTACTGTAACAGATAAGGGATTTTAACTTTTAAATATTCTTGTTTTGTAATTGGGGGATTTAGCCTATTCACCATTAAAAAAGCATTAGGATTGAAATACGTCCATCACTTTTCATTATAATAACGTTATAAATCCGTTCAGCTGTTATTGAGTATGCAGGTCTGCTGCAACGGGGGTATTTTAGATATTTTATCTTAAAATATACCTTAGAAAAAAAGGAGTTGTCACAAAAACCTAAGGGTTAGTTCTAATAAAAAAAGGTTAAGAAACTAAAATTACTTTATTAAGAAATAACTTTACAAATCTATGTACACGATGGCATTAGAGGAAGTCAGTAGAGCATTATAGCTCCATTGCCCTTCTCCTCAAGGACAGGGATCGAGGCAGCCTTTGCTCTGGACTCCTTGGTTCCCATGTATATAAAGACAATATTGGCGATGTGCACGATCACAGCACCAACTGCTAACCTGTAACATCATTGAAACCTACTTAACCACATTCAAATATGTACTAGCGCTAAGCACCTTAAACTCTCAGAAGTTTGAAAAATATACTGTAGGGTTGATATCCCAGTATGCTTCATTATTGGATAAAGTATATCTCAAATCAATGATTTTTTAAGTTCACTTCATTAATTACGTAAAATTTGGATAACGGCTTAAAAAAAACCTGCTGCAGATTCCTGATTACCTCAGGTTTGAGCGAATCAGCAATAGTAAAGAAGAGACACAACAGAGAAGTAAGTATTGCATTCATTAAACATTCATGTATGTTAATCATGAATGCACTCACATTGGCTCTAATGCAACTCAACCTCAGGAGAACAGAAAAGTTTAGTTGAGAACCATTCAAATTTGGGATAAGTATGTGTAAATGAGTTCATACAAACAATTAGATATTCAGTAGACTCCCTCTTATCCGGACCCCTTGGGACCAAGACCTGTACGGATAATGGGTTTTCCAGTTAAACCAATGTTTCTAAAACTAATTAAATCATATTTATTCATTTCAAAATGCTACATAACAGGTCATGCCCAATTATAATGCAGCATTAATTACAATCAAAATCGTAATCATAAACAATCAGTGGAGGATGCAGTCCATTCAGAAGTTCAAAATCTTGATAACATGCACAAGCAAAAATATCTCACAGCAGCCTAATCTAATATATATACTTATTTAGTTTCGATAAATAAGATAAATAATACTAGAGGAAAAAATGTATAACTGGAAAATGCAATTTCAAATGCCTATCATAAATTAAAAAGTAATAAATAATAATAACATATTAACAAGTAATAAATAAGTCATAACATAACAATAACAGTTCATGCAAACAGTGGTAACTAGGAGGTTATATTCAATTTTGCAACAAATTAGTAATAACGCGACGAAAGGATTTAAAGAGCTATTAAAAATGTCAATGTCATTCACAGAATATGTATTGAAGACTTTACTCATCGCCTGCACTGGTGAATTAGCACCAAAATTAGTGCGAGAGAACCAGGGTGTAAAAAGCAAGCGGGACCGGGAGTTGTGGCGAGGAACAGTGAAGTTGAGACATGATAACAACGGCATGGCGTCCAGCAAGCCAGTCGCCAGCCTGTGCAGATAAGATAAGGAAATAAGACACCGTCTTTTATCTAAAGAATCCACTTTGAAAATTTGCAGTAACTCAGGGTAGGGTATGATGTTGGTGTAGTGACCAAAAGCTTTAAAATGTAAATACCTCAGAAATCGTTTTTGGACAGTCCCTATGTTTGAAATTTGGTATCTACGATGCGGAAACCATACACTGAGCCAAACTCTACTTGAACAAACTAATGAAAAATAAAGGTGCTTGATTGCATTGATATTGTTTAAAAAATTGTCTGATCGCCTAATGAAACCCATAATATTGAAGGCAAACTTACGTACGGAATCTATATGCTCATTGAAGGTAAATTTAGAATTAAAGATAATGCCTGGATCCTTTATTGAAGATTACCTGTTGAGGAAAATGCCTCCTAAATTGTAACTATAGCGAAGAGTGCTTTCATCGGATTTATTCGTGAATGATATTACTGCACATTTATCAACATGGAACTTGAGATTCTCCCTACTCCATAAGAACAAACGGTCGATACCCGCCTGCGTTCTTATACAGTCAGACACAGTACTAACAGCTCTAAAAATCTTCAAATCATCGGCATACAACTGGTCACACAACTTGTTAAAGTGGCCAGTTTCATTTCTCAAAAAATACAATGACTGTATGTATATGTTTATTTACTATGAGAAATTAAATTCATTTATTCATAAAAGGAATTCACTATTCAAAATGCATTTTTTAATGTCATCGATGAACAACAAGAACAGTAAAGGTCCAAGATTTGATCCCTGTGGGACCCCTGATTCAACATGTCATTCATATCATTAAGCGATCTTGTAGTCTTGTTACTAACTAAGACTGACATGTTCCATAGACAGGACTGTTAATTAATAGCCCAACAGCCAATGGCAACTAAGGGACCTAAATTTTAACATAGGATCCGAACTACAATTTCGCCTGGTGTACAATTTACGAATTAGTCTTATTATGAGGACAGTTTTATGAACGTAGCACTCAATCGTGTGGACGTTAATGACTTCTTTCTGAACCTGAAATTTTTTAGAGAACGGTAATATAGTAGACTCTCTTATCTGTACACCTTTTAACTGGACTACTCTCAGTAGAAGTTTCTTATTAACCAAAAATGTTGATCAACTCATCTATTTAACCGGAAGTGATTGGCAGGAAATGGAAGTATATCGAAGATTCTTGTGGACAAATGTGAGTCGGTGGCGCAGTTGGTAGCGCACTCGGCCTGGGAACTGTGGCCTCAAAGCGTCGCAGGTTCGAGACTTGGGCTTGTCGCAAACTTTTAGCAGTACTGTTCAGCCTTGTACTGTACCGGCTCACTCCTTACCTCTGCTTGATAACATCCACGCACAGATCAATAGTCCATGTGGGCGGGGCAAAGGCAAGGTGACAAAAAGGCCGCCACCCTCTTTTTTTAAAAAACAGAAAAAAAATATTTAAGATGGGTAATGACATGGAATAAATAATATGCTCTCTTCAATTTCAGTAAAATGAGTTTGTTTTTGAGTGACTGAGAGACGATATCAATGATTCTCAAATGAAATATATAATAGATAAACTATCGCAAAATATGAAATTTTAATGTGTGGATTTATTCTAGGAAATGTCAGTTTAACTGGAAAACCCGTTATCCAGGCACGCCTTGGTCCCGAGGGGTCTGGATAACAGAGACCCCTCAAAACGTATCATTTTGTTTGAGATATTCAGCAATAAAAACCTTGAAATTTAAATTATCCAGATTGTTTTTAAATGTGCAAGAAATTATTGTGACCAGGATTTACACCGGCTCAAGAAACGAATAAACAAGGTGGGCGAGTCCGAATAATCAAACAAACATAATTATTAAATTAAAACGTCAAGTCCGTTTAAAAAAATATTTTCTTGGTTTTTTTTACTGGGTAAATACTATGGAAACTCAAAAAATAAAATAACCTCCCAGAGATTTCTACGTAAACGTCACAGTTTAAATTCTATATGCCACATAATCAAAATCGTTCTTGTGGTGTTGTCTTGAGCATTGTTACATCCGTACAGATGGTTAGACACCACTCCTTAATCCCGTTTTTTTATTTACACCGCATTATATCCGTGTATTAATATTATGCATTAATACCAATACCACTATAACAAATGTAAAATGTCAATTTTTTCAAGCTATCCTGAGTAATTGGCTTTTTTTCAGTAAAATATGAGTTTTTCTATTAGAAGAAAAACAAATATTGTAATGGGACTTTTTAGTGGCAACACAATTTACTTGAAATGGCTTCATGAATATCTTTGATTCCTAAAATTAAACAAAAAAACTATCTCATTAAGTGACTTACCAGAAAGAAAATCCAAAAGAGGCCATTCCTTGAGAGGTCCAGTAGTTACTTTTTTCCTCCAGCCCCAAAACATTGTATTGTAACCTCTCATAGAACTGAGCTATCCAAAAACCGATAGCGGTACACTGGAATATCACTGAAAATTAAAACATCATCATGTTATGATGATAAAGGAACAGTTTTATACAAGGAAATTAGAGTTTTATAACTGGAGGTATTGGTCTGGTTGGCGATTTAAGGGAGAGGAAAGTGAAAATTTAGTAATAAATTGCCATTCTTTAAAAGGAAGTTTAAAACAATTTGAATCTTATGACTAATGATTTGAATCAGTTCTTAAAAATATGACAGATATATTATGTAGATTTATCATCTCAGTTATCATTTTGCGTATTTTCTTAAAGTATAGAACACAATTGAACCAATTTAATATTGTTGAATCTTTGAAAACATGTTTTTCGATCAATCAAATGGTTGACACTCTCTATTGAGTCATTCAAAATCAAAATCAAAAATATCTTTATTCAAACATACACATCAAATGTACATGAATGCGTCAATAGTAATCTAGTCATCTTCAGTAAATAAAAACAATGCTTTCCTAGTTTCCAAGAACCCAAAACAAACTTGTTTACTATTTACTTTTTATCTTAAAAAAATCATTTATACAATAATTTGGGTGACTAATCAGGTAATGCTTTAGTTTATTTTTTAATTTTACAAAATTATTTTCATTCCTGATACTATTCAATTTTGGGTTGGTAATGCAAGGAACAGAGTGACTCCTAATATTGCCGACCTGTCAAAATAAGAGGGTCGCAGAAATACTATTGTGCGATACCTTTTAGTAATAGAGTACTGGAATCTAACCTCCTTAGTTTTATAGTAGAAAGGAACCAGAAATCGGCTTGTTACTTTTTAGCAATTCTACTTTACTCACACAGAAATTTGTGCAAGATCTTTTTTGTTTACGCTGTTGGAGGCTAAAATAAAGTAATAAATATTGTACCTTTTGGGCGGATATACATGGTTGCTGCTTGTTTAATGTAATCTTGTCATCTGATCGGTTAAACAGTGGGAAAGTGATACAAATAATCTGTTAGACTGCTGATTTGCCCAGTTTGAGTCACCCGTCCAACTCGCATGCCGACTCAACCCATGTAAATCAGTTTTTTTTGTATTGTATTTTTAGCAAATTTCCCCTATAGGGAAGAAGCTATTACCGTAGGTCTCATGGTAAGACCTAAGCCCGAGACCATGATAACTTCGTTTTGGGGCCACCAGAAGCAAAAAACACCATCCGTTTGAATTTATATATATATATTATTTGACATGTTTATTTCATGTTTTTTCTGTCCTAATGCTTTTTTAAATATCGGATTTTGTGTTGGTATGTGGCTATTTAGTATATTTTGGGGCTCTTCTTTGTAGCAGTTATTGAAAAAGCAAGATTATTGAAAAGCTCATTTTAAAGAATTATTATACACTTTATTATATATACATATTTTATACAAACAAATTTTAAGAAAACTGTAATATTTATTTTAATTTGTTTATATTTTAACCATGTGACTTATATAAACACTGTATGAAGAGGTTAGGTAAAACTTGCTTGAAAATGGCTTAAGGTCGAAACATGTCGCAAATAAAATGAATTTAAAGGGAACTCAGTTAATTCTTTCCGTATTTATCATAGTTACCCTTATTTCTGAACTAATTCAAGAATTAATATATACAGGGTGGAAGGAAGTTAGTGTTAAAAAAATTTATGTGATAAACTACATGGTATTTCTGACAAAATGGCACAAATATAAGTTTCCATAACCTTGCAATAAGTTAATAATGGATAAAATAAGATTTTTTCAAAATTGTTGTCCTTACTCAGATTAAATGGCTATAAGTGCATCAAAAATTGTGTTTTTATGGATTTAATTCCAATATTTAGAATCCTCATAAAATTTACAGTAAGAATAATACAAAAATATTCAGTTTTAATACCCTTACAAACTCTTGTTTTATAATTAAAGTCTAGATTTGTGTTTTTTTTAGAAAATTTAAATTAAGTTTGAAGCGGTTTTTCTATGTTATACTGGACTTGAGAATGTGTCAAATATCATAGAAAACTTGCGCTTTTAATAAGCTTTAAAATGATGTATAAAAACCTACTATTTGCTCTTATTCATTATTCATAGATTTAACAGTGTGTGGAGAAAAACAGGGTAAGGATGAAGATTCTTTTCTGAAAAAAATCCGTATGTCCCTTGATGAAAGGGCTATAACTGCACTAAAAACCATGTTATTGTGGATTTTATTACCATTTTCAGGATCCTCGTAAAATTATTAAGAAGAATATTAAAGTATAATAAGGACGAGTCATCATTTTGAACTTCTGTTTTATGGTTTAAGTTTGAAATTTTGTTTTTTTACGAATACGAACTGAAGCTTACGACATTAGTTTTATGTCTTATTTGACTTAAGAGTGTGTTAAATATTATCAAAAGATTCTTCATTTAATAAGCTTTCAAATGATATACTACACTTCAGGTTTTATTGATAATGTAACTGAAATATTATGTCATTTTAAAAAGTAGGTAAGTTTATTGTAGGGCTAAAACACATGCTAATGAAAGAGAAACTCTGCCATGATTTTGCCTCATAACAATTTATTAGTAATACATTGTAAATACCCAGATAGTATCTTAAGTGTATAGTATATATCATTTGAAAGCTTATTAAATGGAGAATCCTTTGATAATATTAAACACACTCTTAAGTCAAATATGACATAAAACAAATGTTATAAGCTTCAATTTGTTTTCGTAAAAAACTAAATTTCAAACTTAAACCATAAAACAGAAGTTAAAAATTATGACTAGTCCTTATTATACTTTAATATTATTCTTAATAATTTTACGAGGATTCTGAAAATGGTAATAAAATCCACAATAACAAGGTTTTTAGTGCAGTTATAGCCATTTTATCAAGGGACATACAGGTTTTTTCCCAGAAAAGAAACTTCAGCCTTACCCTGTTTTTCTCCACATACTGTTAAATCTATGAATAATAAATAAGAGCAATAGTAGGTTTTTATACATCATTTTAAAGCTTATTAAAAGCGAAAGTTTTCTATGATATTTGACACCTTCTTCAGTCCAGTATAACATAGAAAAACCGCTTCAAACTTAATTTAAATTTTCTAAAAAACACAAATCTAGATTTTAATTATAAAACAAGAGTTTGTAAGGGTATTGAAACTGAATATTTATGTATTATTCTTATTTTAAATTTTATGAGGATTCTAAATATTGGAATGAAATCCATAAAAACATAATTTTTGATGCACATATAGCCATTTAATCTGAGTAAGGACAACAATTTTGAAAACATTTTATTTTATCCACTATTCACTTATTGCAAGGTTATGGAAACTTATATTTGTGCCATTTTGTCAGAAATACCACGTAGTTTATCACATAAAACTTTTTAACACTAACTTCCTTCCACCCTGTATATGTCTATAAGCACGATAGCGGCCGTAAATATGATCCGATCTTAATGAAACTTGGTACAGACATGTAAAGTGGTAATCAATTGGACGAGTTCGTAAACCAGCCCGATCGGACCATCGGAAGGGGGGGTAATGGGGGATAAACCCCTCAAAAATGGGTTTTTTGAGTTTTTTACATAGTAAAGTAAAATTAATCAAATTTTTGTTTGCACCATTGAATTCAGCTCGAAACAACAAACAATTTAGTATTTTGAATCATTGCTCTATGTCCATTGGTTACCGAGATATTGAAAGTGTTAAACACAGTACGTTGTCCTAATGTTAACCTTATGGGGAATAAGTAAGATTCTATATCTCGCTTATTTCTCAACATATCTTAATAAAACTTGGTTTGAGGTTTCACCTAGATGAGATCTAATGTATAATAGTCTAAGATACCTGAAATTTTCATTTTGTAGCAGCAAACCTGCATACTCATTCACCGTGTTATCCTTATGGGAAATAAAAAATGCTCTATCTTCCTTATTTTTTAACATTCCTTGATAAAACATGGGATGTGGCTTCTAGTTAAGTGGCTTCTAGCTACTAAATAATGAATTAAAACCAACCAGTTTTAACATACCTGTTGCAGCAAACCTGCATACTCATTCCCCATGTTATTCTTATGGAGATTACAAAAACATGTCAAATTTCGCTATGTTGGATTTAATTATGCTCTTTTGCATTAGAAATTCACTGAGTATGCAGGTCTGCTGCAACGGGGGTATTTAATTTTGGGATAGGGTACTGACAAAATTCAATGAGATTCAGGTTATCTGGATCTATTAAATATTTTCTTTAAACCTTACATTTTATCAATCCCATGGCAATAAACTCTTGTATTAATTATCTTTAGGCATTTGGAGTTTAGAAAGAAACAGTTGTGCTGCACTGACGGGGACTTGACTTCACCGACACAAATTTTTATGGTCATTCCAATTCATAATAACTTTTTAAAATTAGCTAGGGTTTGCATTTATCAAACAAGTTTTTGACTTATTATGGTGGTTTTGTCTACCTGCCTCAATAATTTAACTTCTGAGGATTCATGGTCTGTATTTGGGATCCTTACACTTTTGATTTTGGTTTGAAAAGTTAAAAAATTACTGAGCTTCAATATAAAACTTATTGTAGTCGTATTGACACATCGACCTTTGGATAGTTTTTAATCACACCCAGCACTCACAGGTAACAGTATTCCAGAGGTAGAGCCCAGGTACTCCTGTTAGGGTACCGATGGGCGACGTCGCTGTGTTGATCACAGCGAACACGGCTGCCAACGCGGCGAACACCAGCGACAACGCCAGACACGCCACCGTAGTCAGCCAGTAGCTGTACACCATGAACTCTCTGTCTATCTTCATGGCATCATAGACTGAAACAAACTTCCTTACATCAGTATCAAATTCTCACATGAGCCACCTCAATTTAATTGATTAAACTCAATTTAGAGGTAGTGAGGCACATGATGAAGCTTGAGTGTTTACTGACAAAACCAGATGAGTTTGGATTTTCAGAGGAGGGGAAATAAATAATAACTGATGATCAACTGAATTTGTTCTGTCAGTCATCTGTAACATACTAAACTAAAAACATTCCACCTGTTCATTGTTTTTTATTCAAAGAGCAAAACATTGTTTCCAATGGTAAACCACACTTTGTTTTGGTTTAGGATTTTTTAGCTATCAGACTAGTAGCATAATCATAAGGCTCTACCCCAATAGCAAAAACCGTTAGCAAATCGTTGGCCCAGCATTACCATACACGGTTGGCCAACGGTATGGTTTGGCACTCTGTCGACAGTAGTCGACACTCAGTCGACACTCAGTCGACGTAAGATCTTACGGTTTGCCAACGGTCTATCGTACGGTTGCCCAACCCACAATTTTGCCAACCATTTGCCAACTGACATTTTTTGCAAGTAAACCGTCAAAATTATTAAAAAAATTAATAAACTGATAAACGAATAATAGTTGTTTTACATCAGGTTTTCATGAACAAAAAATATCATGCTTCCTTCGAGGTTAGAACCCGAAACCCTCGTTTCACTTATCACACGCTTTAACCCACATGGCCAAGTCGCCTCATGGAAGACAATGTGTAGCTTAGGATGTAATTGATCAGGAGTGTGTTTTACCTTTGTACTTAGAGTTGCAAAGCTTTTAAGTTGCAGCACTCTAGTAATTTTATAATGGGCAGCATTTAGTAATTAAATAATTGCTGTTATATCTAAAATACCTTTGATATTTTATTTAACACTTAAATACTAAAAAGGCCTAATTAAGTCCTTTTTCGTTGGACGATCATAAAACACTGTTGGCCCAACGTTGGCAAATCGTTAACATTTTCACAAACCGGAAAACACAATGGATATTTTAAAATGCTGTATAACACTTACATACCCAACGATATCTTACTTTGTTGGGCCGACGACCATAAAACACCGTTGACCCGACGTTGGAAAATCGTTAACACTTTCACCGACCCGAAAACATGTTGGATATTTTAAAATTACTATATAATTGTTATATCTAATACTTGATTACAACAAAGGCCCAACGATGTTTTACTTTGTTGGGCCAACGACCATAAAAACCGTTGGCCGAACGCACAGTGTGGGGTATTTGACGAATCTAGCCAGTCAAAAATATTACTTAATAGAATCTACTGAATATGCACTAAGTTTTATTGTTTATGGGATGTAAACAAAGAATAAATATGATTTTACTTTTATTCATGTGGTTTATTTGGTTCATGGGCAAAAATACTGGTTTTTAAAACACTAGTTTTTATTAGAAATACCTACGATGTTTTAAACAGGCTAGGATAATATTACAAATGGGACATAGGTAATACAAAACTTACAGAATATATTTTGAAAAAATTCTCCTAATTAAAAAAAATATGGTTTTGATGTACAAATTGGTTTACTGAAAGTTACATAAATGAGCGCTTTACAGACTTTTTAACGATAGTGTTATATGTACGTTAATTTTACAGGTGTGTAACCTGTGAGTGAATTCCAAATAATTAATGGTATGGTATTTTGACATTTAACAAGTACCCTTCATAGTTTTACATCCTTTCTAGTATTTAAATTATATTTTATTAGATATACAATTGTTAAAACTGTTCCAACCTACAGAGCCTCTCACCCGATATTTTTACAGCATATCGGCCTTTTTATAAAAAAACCAAGTGTAAGAAAACAACCCAATTTGTCTACTTGTTAAAAATTTAAAACTAATACACTCAAACATATATAAGTAATACATATACAAATAGTCTCGTCAATACAAAACTAAAATTACAAATTACTATGATTTCCCTACAGGCCTGTAGGTAAAAGTATAAAATTCTTCACACAAATATATACCCTAAGCAACAAAAATACAAATAATAGTCTCGTCAATGCTGCAGCTAAAAGTCTAATAGTCTTCATCGCTGCTGGAGAACATAAGTTGGTCTTCGGACAGCTCGGATGATTGGGTTGATGATGCACTTGGTTGAGCGGGAACGAGCATCTCTAGTGTTTCCTTCAAAAAAGGTTTACTCCTTTTAGACCTTCTTGGCCTCGATCCGGAGAGCAGAGGATCTGAAGTGAGAAGTAGCCTGTTGAGAACATCCATGTTGTTCGCCTTTCTGGAAAACATTCTAGCATGGTTCAACCTGTAGAGCTTAAAATTCTTGTAACGTGCCTCAGCAGCCTCTTCCGACAACTGTCCTATAGGAACTATCGCGTGCTATAGTTGCACTGTGGACGAGGAGTTTATGCAATGTAGGTGACATTGGGTACCAAGGATAGAGTCGGATGTACAGTTTGGCCGTATCCCTAGCATATAATGCCAACTTACTATGGTCAATGGCGTGTCCACTGGAAATGACCTCCAGAATTACTTTCAGTCTGAAGATCAAGTCTTTGTTGATACCTGTTATTTCTGAAGCGAGGTCCACATCAGCAAAAAATCTCCTGCTGGTATTGCCGTCATTGGTGTTCCCAAATCCAGGTTTGGGAACATCGACTAACAACCCTAGTTTGGCTTCAAACTCATCCTGGATTTTACGCTTGGTTTGGTTTATCAAGTCCACTTCTTGTTGGTATTTCTTCTCGATTCTCCATTTCTTTACAGGGAGTTTGTATGCAAGGCGTAGCAGGTTTTCAAAAACTCGTATTCTTGCATGCAATATCGATAATCCAAATGATAACGTGTCTGGATCAACGACCTTTTCTTCTTGCAATTTATTGAAATTCTTTGAGCTTTCATTGCAAATGTAGCAACGTGCGGTGGAAGTTGTTTGTGTGGCTGCATTGCAGATCTTAGCGTCCACCATTGTCAGCAGCATTTTAGGTTTAACTAAACATACTTCATCATTGACTTGTACTCTAAAGACCTCTGGTAGTGCCTTAATAGATTCTTCCATGTATTTGATCTCATTGTTAGTTATGTCAGCAGTCTCTTTGACGAAACGAATCCTTATTGGACGGCAAAACCGAGGAGAAGAGGGTATGGGGTTCTCCCACATTAATTTTCCATTTACCTCACAAACCAATCGAATTGGGACTAATGAACTTTGAAAAATGTTCGTGTCTGAATCTGACTGACTTTCAAACTTCTGCTTGAAATGTGTTTGCTGCGCACCATCGCAGCCCCATTTGCAAATGAGTATCAAGTTTTCTTTTTCAAAATTCTTAAGATTTTGTAGAACGTCAGGACCCAAAAACTGAATTAGTCTCTTAACAGTGTGATCTAATAAGCTATCCAACTTGACTTCTGCACATGTTTCAGATACATTGTATGAGTTCTTGTCGGGGTAACATTCGTCTTTTGCTCTTTGAATTAAACTATAGCAGGGAAACAACTTTTTTGATGAGGATCTTATAATGTCATACTGTCTCCTTGAGAGGTCTGCCTCCACAAACATGATCAATGCCTCATGTACGGAGACAGAGCAGTCTTTGTCTAATTGATTTACCTCGTACACTTTCTTATATTTAGTTGCTCTGGTAGGACTTGTTGAGATATCTTTTAAAACTTTTGCTGCGTCTTTTTTTCCACTGCAGTTCAGTTTGACCTGAGTTGCAAATGTCAGTGTTTCTATGTCTAATTCTCTTAATTGTTCTGTCTTCCTTCTTTTGGTTCTTTCGCTGGAGTCTTCAAACGCTTTTGTCGGCCTCCCAGGACGGATCACACATTTTGGTATTTCAAGGGTACCTTGAAGCCAGTGATTGTTCTTAGTGAGAAATTTGTCTACTTTGTATGATGATGAGGTCCACCTCTTCTTAAATTCACTTTTAAATTGTGAGAATTTGTGTTTAATCTCCTTTACTTGATCTTCACTAAAATTATCAGAAGTCAAAAGATAATGTTCAACTTGATCCAATTTTGTATTGCAGTCGAGAGTATCGTGTTCTTGCATTAATCCAAACAAGAATTTACGAGTGAAAACTCGAACTGGCGAACCACCTGAAAAAATCATCAGTGTTACCTAAATATATCTTCTACAGTGTGAACTGGAAACCAAATCCTATTGAAAATAAATAGGTTTTAATCGGGAAACCCATAGCATTTTCACTTTAGTGGCTAATTAACCAACTTTTTTGGCTAATTAACCAACCATTACTTTTTCAATTCTTAACAGTTAATAATGAATGCTCAACGTGTTGTTTTTATAATATCTAAAAATGGCACGTTAAAACAATTTTATTAGTTTAAATTAGAGTGAATTATCTTCTGATTTCTAATTTAAAATTACAATATTAATAAGTAACCGTTAATTAATTAAAACATAATATCGAAAAAGAGCGCACAAGATAATGGTTTTTAAATACTGTACACGCCTTTTAAAAGTGGTTATGCATTCAACATAATAAAAGATTATGCACAAAGCCCAGAATGTCAGTCTTTTTTAGATTTTATAAACTTAAATGGGCCTATCCGAAGACTATAAATGGAACAAACTTTTAATCAAAAATTTAACTCAATCGGTTCATTATTTACTTTGCGATAGTTCGAAATATACGTAACAACAGACCGATATCATTTTATCAGTTTTATCGTTGAAAGGAAAGATATAAAAATATTATTTAAGGAAACTATTTTTTACAACTCTAATCAGATTATATCATCCAAATAAATATGGGAAAGTTGCAAATAACATGCGCAATACACACAACAAAGTATACTGAATAAATAGAAATTGTGTGTCTAGTCTCTCAAAAATCCTATTGTTAAAAAAAAGTTGTAACTGCCAAAGTCGGAGCAAAATATATATATTTCAGAAAGTAAACTATTTGAACAAAATATTTATGGGGGTATGACCACATGGAAAGGTCTGGAACTATAACTAAATGCTTTTTGTTTTACGATATTTAAGAAATGACAAATGAAAACCACACTTTTTTGCACTACTATAAAAGCAAGGAAAACATAATGCAATTGATTTGGAAACAGCATCACTTTAAATTGTTAATGTTTCTTACCTTGGGTATCAAGCTCCATCGCAACAGGTCCAATAGAATGTAAGAAAAAAATTAATACATTAAAACTAATTGTTAACTTTTCAACGCACAGTGAAGAGGGGGTTAAAATGACCAAGTATCGCTCGCCGTCCTGGCAGTCAAATGAGGAATCCAGCTATCGGACGGACCTTATCGCGAGGAAAAAATGTTATTATTTGATAAGCAGTCGCCCATTGTCTAATAGAATGCATTTCATAAAATTGATTTTTGGCCAGCTAGATAAGTCAAATACCCCACTGTGCAACGTTGGCAAATCGTTAAAATTGTCACCCACCATTCCCCAACCATGCCGACCATTCCCCAACGTTGGGCCAACGGTGTGTGCTATTGGGGTGTTTACTTTCCTACGTCATCGATGATTTCCTCCCCTCCTCTGCCAAAACGACTAACTCAAGCCAACATATACCTCACGACCTCTAGCAATTTTAATCTACATTCAGGTTATGAAGTTTTATTGATAAAATTCTTTCTTACATTACTCACAAGAATGAATAAATATTGAAACTCACATGCATGCCCAAAATACCCATTCATAAAAAAACAGCAAAGTAAATTTAGATATATCTTTCATCTGTGTTAAAGAGATTACAGATTTATATCCATTGATTTCATTCCCTCAGTAATAAGTTCATGCCAACGATTAGAGTATTTGAACCTTAAAGTGGATCATAGAAGAAGCAGAGTGGTCATTAATTATGTAGCCAGGCAGCAAGAGACCAGAACGTTAGAGCTAGTTAAGAGGGGACCGTGACCACCACACCTCGTGACATAATCGCCACCGCTGACCCAATTTAGACTTTCATGTTCTGCTCTGAAAACTGTTTATCTGATATTAACTTGAAACCACAACAAATGAAAGTGTGAAAACTTAACTCCACTGTTTCGACTGTCCACTTTTTCGGACACCCATGTTTTTTTGCGATGAGATAAACATTTTTAATTGGATATTGGCATTTTTACATAAGATGTGTGGTGCTAAAGCACACTATAAGGCGAATTCGACAAATGGGATTACATCAAGATGAATATTCATCTTGTGATTACATTGCATAAACCACCGATGATTAGACACAGTTCTAGAGGTTAGTATCACGCACCACTAAAGGGATAGTTCCTCCAGCCGTAGGCGACGTTGAGCTCCTTGTCGCCGTAGAACAGCCCCATGCGGACGAGGCCGTCGCTCTCGAGGGGGTTGGGCGTGCGCTTGGCCCGCGCCGTCACCCAGTACTTGGTGCCCAGCGCGGCCGCCACCAGCGCGATGCTCAGGCAGGAGCCCAGGAACGTCACGAAGATCATCCCGCGCTTGTACAGGTTCATCGTCGGGCCGTCAGTGCGTCTGCAAGTGTGGCAACTCCATATCCATACTCTGTAATAGACAATATTTGAGATAAAATAGTAGGCCTATCATGTTCATCATGTGCAGGTAGTTTATAAAAGAATGTCGTCTTTTAACAAACGCTTATCAAAAAGTGTTACTTATATATTAAACCATTACTATACCAAATTGAAGAGGTACGACAAAGTTTTTGTATAAATCTTAATAAGTTCTGATGGGATCTCAATTTGTTGCTCTGGAGACATCAAAGCGGTATTCGATTATCACCAAGTGTTTTGTAGCTTCTGGCGTCTTAAGTTGTGACTGTTCCTGTACGTAATTCACTCACTTCTTTACACACTGTTTGTTCTTTACGTTTTAACTTTAGATTAATGTTTAAATTGTTTGATTATCTTTTACTTTTTCCAGTAGCACCTGTATAAAAATCCGGCATCCTTTTATAAACACCCATGTAAAACAAACTATCTGAGGAGAAGAAGTAAATTGTATAGCCGTGACACAGATGAAATGAGTGTTTTTCAATCAAGTTGAGTGAGCAAGTCTTGAGAAAAGTTAAATATTGTTTTGGAGAAAGTATTGTAAAGATGTTAGATTTAAATATTACAAGTCGTTTGAAAAAAATAGTATAAATTACTTATAACACAATATAAAAAAATAAAAACTGAAGACCCCTAATTTGAGTGGTTATATACAGTAAGTGTAATTGAAAGCAGCGGTTTCGTTTAACAGCACACAACCAGGAAAAACTTTTATCCTCACAGACAGCAATACATAATATTTTTTACCATAACTAGGCAACTAACTTAAGTGAATAATTGTTGTCAAGGTTTCAGATAACTTGTTCCACGATTGGATGTCAACCTACATGATCAACATGATCACATTATCCACATAGCTATATAATTTATAAATTTTACATTGAAGTGCTAAATTATTAATAACTTCACTTGTAAATAATTTAAGTGAATTTTTAAACTGTGGTTGGGAATAAAAAACTTGATTTTCACCTGAGCTTTATTTATAGACATTTTGAAGTCAAAATTAAATTGAAGTCAGTTCACCCTATGAGTTTAAATTACCGCTGTCATAATTAATTATACTGATAAAGAGTTATATCATTAAATAATTATATTGTTAAAAAGTTTTACTAACTTTCATATAATGTCTCCGTGAAAATACTTTTTTTATCTTCCAAAAACATAATACATTACTAATTATAACTTTTGATTCTTAAGAGCTGCGATCAAAAACATATACTACATCCTGAAAGAAAATGAGGTCAAAAATTGAAATTACTGCTTGGCAGGTTGTGTGAAATACGTAGCAAATTCAATAAAATGTCTCTCCCTTTTCTTTCTTCGTGTTTAACTCAATGGGAAATAAAAGGAAAGTAAAAACCAGGAACAGTTACAGACGGATGGCCGCATAATCACTGCATTTTTTAGCTTCAGAAATAAAAACAGACATAATGAGCGGGACATTTCATAACAGAATGGTTGCTAATAAGCCAGCCAAACTAAGCGAGTGGTTGGATTAGGCAACGCATCCACTCCGAGGCCATTACGATAATTAGGTACGAGTGGCCCGAGATCGTTGAAGCTGGAGCCCAAACAAACAGTAAAATGCTGATGGCATCGTGCATGCTAGATAAGGCATGACTGATTGGCTTAGGAATTGTTTGACAATGCGTCAAAAAGTGAGAGAATGCTGGTATTGCACCCATAGCCTTCTCAAATAGTCATGGAGGAGAAGTTTCCAAATTACACTCGCCGCGTCGCGTTGGTACCTACCCTTGTTTTTTCATTCTCGTTTCATAATTAAACCGAACCCAATATATGTATAATGCCAACATTATCAAAACCAATGCAGGCGATAATATGTTAGGATGATGTTTGGTACTAAGAATAAAGCTATGATTATAAGAATAAGATATTTAAAATCGTATACCCTAAAATCAGAAATGTTTTAATTCTAAAATCGTGGAAGTTATATATAAAAACCTTTAGATAGAGCTTTGATGCCTCATGTAAAATTTTTGAAAAACACCGCGTTTTGGAGCTTGAAAATGAAACCAAAGAATGCCAGAGTTCAGTAGCTGTATGTTATAACGAAAGTAAGACTCATAACAGAAGATAATTCGCCAAATGGAACGGCAGCACTACAAAGATGTCTCGGTGTCGTTGTCTTAGAAATATCGGTGTTAGTACAGTTGGAACACGATTCTACCATATAAGGTTAGACGTTCTCCACTTTTAATATAATTTTTCTACATAGTGATCGATAGGCTTATCATGAAAATAATGTCGAGTCATATACTTGGTTTCAACGGATGTATACTTCAATACTTCATTTCGCGCTTGCGAGCCCGATGGTCCACTAATCCGTCAATCCGTCACGAGCCACGACTGTTGAAATGGAGGATAGTGCTGAATATAGGCCTATTCATTAGGAATTTGTAATAATCCTCACTTTGCAACATATCAAGTGTGACCTATATGCCTATCCATGATAAACAATACAGTACATCGAATAGACACAATTCTCTGATATGTTAAATCCAAACTTTCTCCTGATCAGCAAGTGCAGCGTGCAGCGTGCAGCGAGCAGCGAGCAGCCTGGCGACTCGCACCGCACATTCCGCAGGCAAGACGTCCAAGGACGAGATAAGCACGATAGTCCCCACAACCCTTCACCGCGCTCTCCACAGTCATAGGTTAAAGTTGACTTCCACCGCCTCCGCCGCGCCGCTCCACCATTACCGGCTGACGTCCACCGACCATTAACTACAGATGGATCTCCTGTAGCCGGCAGTTGCATCATCATCGTTTACCGCTGGTCTTTATGACATCTGAATCGCAAAGGACAGGGTTTTCCCAGCTGCGCGCTATTGCTTGGTGCAGTGGAGTCTTTATAAGGAAGACTCTGGCTTATTTTTACGAGCAGGTCGTGAATCATAACTGACAATTCACCAGTATACATAAACAGCTACTTTAATACCGCTACTATAAATCGTATTGTTTACTATCATACTAAGCTTTAATTGCTCTGGCGTAGGTAAAGTCTGCTATAAATAAATCGAAGCATTTCACAAAATAACTTAATCAACCCATTGCCCTAACAACAAGTTTGTTAAATGAAGAGAGAAAAATAATGCAACAAATCTTGGTAAATTGATTATTTTAGGACTAGGGCCTAAAATAACCTATTATATTTATAAAAGAGAAAATACTTATTTTAAAATTCCTAGATATTTTACACGAATACAGGATGAACTCTATTGATTTTGAATTCAGTTATTCAGCTAAAATATCACTTTCTGAATGTAGAGAAAATATAGTAAAGTACTTAAATTTACGTCAGTAATTTGCAAACTCATGTATTATTTAATATATACCAAAATTAATATAATTGCTAAAATTTAATTCAGAGACTTAAAAATTGCAAACATCTACTACTAAAATGTCACGATTAAATGTAACAGTTCACCCCACGGATATCACGTCAATTGTTATGCGTGAACAAACAAACGTCGTCTTGACTTGTGGACGGTTTCACCAATTTGCTGACATTTTACCGATTCTCGCATCGTGGGAGTTCGAACGTCTTGAGCAATCGCTTTTCGCAAGATTCGCCTCAACCAGTCGTGACTTCAGCTTTCTTCTACAGGAAACCCACAGCCACAACCACAACAGTCCCGCGGGCGTCAACAGACGGCCAGCCTCCTCCACCTGCGCTCGGTAACAGCTCGTCTATTCCCTTTCTCACGGGTATCGTGTGTTGTGTCATCATTCGGGACCTTTCATACCGGCTTCCGATGATATGGATATTTCCACCTTAACAAAGTTGAGATTTCTTGCGAGGTAATTGAAAAGGTTATATTAGTGGTTTTGGGGAAACTTCAACATTCTATGCGGGTTTTCTAAGAGTTGCAAATTTAAATTGAACGTACGAACCATTCGGATTCTTGAATTTGAGATCTTCCCAACTGTAAGGGGCTGTAAAACTGAGCCAACTGATTGGCGTTTCAAACGTTATTTTTTAGTTTGGCTGAAGAATTTGCATGAATGTTATTTAATGGAAATGTGAAATGATAAGTTATTCAACACTGAAATGATAACTTACAATGTGAAATGATAAGCTAACACATTTATTATTCCCACACGAGCCCATACCCTCAGATTAGTTTTGTCCCCACTGCACGATGTCTGTAACATAGCATGGAGACTCGGAAAATAACATGTTGTAGGAGTAAAAAAACGCCGTCGAAATTTGATCGGCTGACAAAATTTTCTTTTTATCGGAATGATGTAAAATCAAAGGAACTGCTATGTATCTTCCGCGATGAAAGTCCCCCTTCTAATCACTACTGCTTTGTACAAGACGCAAGGCATAGTACGAGAGGGTCGAGCGTTTGCGTCATGTCGAGGAAGATAGCACAATGGCGGTGGAGTGTGGGGTGGTCGTGAGGCCGGGCCCTTCAGCCTCACTTTCACGTGGACGTTACCGTGACTCGGGCTGCACCGGGCTGCTGCTGCGAGCTGACGCAACGTGGGACATCGACCACTTGACTCTCCATGGTAATCTTCTAGGAATTATGGCGATGAACTGTGAAAACTCTTCAAGAAAGTTCGGTCACGAGTCACGAGCCTGTACAAATCAAGGAAGAAGACAGCGCGCTGCCGGGTGAATGACGGACCACGGAAAACTCGTGGTAATATGAAGTGTATATGTACAATGAGCAAGCCTTGCCTTTATCCTTTATGCTTTTTTTGAAATGGCGACCTACCCAGGTAGGTATTTTAAGCCAAGTATGAATGACAGATGAGTGATAGCAATCCTTTCATATGGAGATCATATAGAGATCGATTTCGGATCCGCCGATACATCTTCATTCAGGATCCAGGTCGACCAAGTTCAGTAATAAAAACTATAGGCTAAACCGATTGGTTTCATTGTTTATAAGAATTCACTTCACAGATGAAAAACATTACGTTAAACAAAATCGAACATAAAAACCGGACCCGAAATCGATCTCTATTTCTATTTATTTTTTATTCTTCTTCATTCTACATTGTATTCAAGCAATCCTGTGGCTAAAAATGATTGATTGTATATCCTTTTCCTATCTTCATATATCCCTTCGGTATCACTTGAACTTTGTTTACCGAATCGGTACTCAAACATTATTCATTCTTAAATTATGAAGAGTAATTTACTATGCCATATATCTCTCACTCACAGCGATATTATATTCAATTCTAGGTTGAACATAATTGGTATACCAATTATGTTCAACCTAGAAATTATAAAAAAAGACAGGAGGCTTTCTCTTTACGAGTGTGTAGCCAAACAATTAGTCGCGGATCTCATCTGAGACGACGGCGGTGTCTCCGGGGACGGGAAACGCCGCCGAGTGTCACGGCGCGGCGCCGGCGGTTGACGGCGGACCGGAACATACACACGGTAAATCACACAGTGTGTCACTTTTCACGCAGTTTTCATTTACTGCTGAGCGAATAGTCTTAAAAAACCCTTATCAGCATCTTTTTTGGTACTTAAGTTATTTTATCTTACAGAAACGCAGTAACTTACACTGATTAATCTATCTATCTATCTATCTATCTGATTGTGGTTATCTCTCTGGAAGTGATAACCACATAAATAATATGTGTTTGCATTAAAAGGACAAACTTTAACATTGATTGTAACCTATTATCACAGCCAGACCTAGTAATACTCGAGATGGCCATGCTATTAGTCAATGTAAAAATGTCACTACTGTATAATGCGGATCACATTATGATGATTAATTTGAATTATAATTCAATAGGCCAGTGAAAGTTACATATAATAAACGGTATCAGGAAACTGACACATACTTTCTCCCTTCAAGTCATTTATAACCAAAAAACATATATAGTGAAATAAAACAAATTAACAATTAATTATCACACAAATATATACCAAATTTTATCAAAATCGGTTTGTAAGTAACGGAGATATCGGTTTTTAAATATTTGCCATAACAATATCATTGGACAACGTACTGCGTTTACCGCCGAAGTAAAATATCAATTATCTCCGCAACCAGTTGACGTAAACTAATGATTCGAAATACTGGATTATTTAGTTTTTCAAGTCAAATTTAATGGTTGCAAGTATATTTTCTTTAGAGGTTACAGATTTTGTGAAATTTGAAAAATATCAATTTTTTAACACTTAAACCCCCATAACTTCTGAACCTGAATTTTTACAGACATGCGGGTGGTGTCATTTTGTTTGTCATCTTAAGCACTAAAATCCATGAAATTTTTATCAAAATCGTTAGAGCCGTTTTTAATAAATTTGGATTTTTGTCACTTTTTATTGGCTTTTATGGGGTAAATACCCTTAAAAATAAAAAATTCAAAAAAATGAAAAATACGGAGATACCATGGTTTTATACCTACATGCCAAATTTCATGAAAATCGGACCACTGGTGTCGTCTCTAGCTTTGTTTACATCCACACACGCACGCACGCACGCACGCACACACGACAGACAGACAGACAAAAATTTGAAAATTTTGACGAAAACAATACTTTCTCCATATACTATGTATAGGGGGAGAAAGTAAAAAGGCGAACCTCGCAAACGCGCATTATATTCTGATTGTTTTTGTTTTGTTTAGCATCCCCTAGAGCAGTTTAAATTCAATTTTCCTACCCTGAAAACCCTGAGCAACTCCCGTAGTCTCGAAAAACCATCAATTCAGGTATTTTGTTTATAGTAAATTAGTAAATCACCCGTAATGTAGCCATTTTACTTAACCTAGACCATTTATGGAGTTAAAATAGGCAAAAATTTGCAAAATTAATGCAAAAGAAGTGAAAAGTTAAGTAACAGTTGATATTTCATGATCAAAATCAAACAGTTTTTTTGCAAATCCCCTTCATTTTTGAGGTCTCGCCATAGCGGGGTTAGCTTTCGCAGGCAAGTTGACATCAACCTGTGATAAAGGTACTTTAATTACTTGAATATGTATCATTTTTGGGTTCCGAGGCATGTAATGGTGAAATTCTGTAAGAATTCAATATTTTGAATGTTGTTTTAAAAAATACGTAATGTTGCGATGGGGAAGTCTGATTATTATGGCTTTACCAAGTTTACACTTTAACTTCAATTACAATATATAACTATAGGAACTGGACAGTTGTCCTTCTCAATAGCTTGAGAGATTTATTTACTACTAGAAGAACCCGTGGCTTCGCTCACGATTAAAATTAAGCATACACTATCACCCATGAATTATATAGTTTTGCTTTCCCATTTATTTTTCTTATTGTAAAATCTAATGTATCTAATGTATCTACTTCTTTGAACATATCAAATGTACTTCCATAAAGCAAAAGTTTTTAGAATTTCGCTCTTAGTACGCAGGTCTGCTACGACGGGGGTATTATATTCCTGCATAAAGTGCCTGTACATAAAAATGTGACCATATCCAACGCCCCACCGACAAAGCCTCAAATGGTGTTGCTGCCCTAGGTAGGCTCATGCCCAAAATCGGTGGTCCTTCCTCTTGCAAGTGCGTTTTGCTTGTGTCGGCTGTCCAGTCGATCGTGCTATCAGGTGAAGAGGATTGCGCTCACTCACTCAAGAGGCCAATTTACAGAGAGAACGCCGAGAAGCATTTATGGTCGTTTCCACGGTACCTGAGCTTGCCATGATGATGATTATGGGGCACAATATAAGGAACGGCACCCTTGGCTTTTTCGACGGCACTCTGAATCTGCTCGCATATGTTACCCTTAATTAAAACTTTATTATGCACCCCCATCGCAGCAGACCTGCGTATTAGAAATCCTATTTATTTCCTTCATGAAGGCATACGTGTTTGATGAACCAAAGAAGATAGCTTGAAATTTTATTCACTGTAAAAGATCATTTTCTTAAGGTTTTAGGGTCTACCTTGAACAAAAAATTACAATCCACTCCAGCAATTATTAAAAAGTGCTGTAGGTAAAATTAATTCTTTTCAGTAGCACACTCTTCCTCTTCAAATAGCAGTTAGTTGTCATAAAAAAGGTCCTTCAAGTATAAGTGATCAGTGATCACTGGAGTCCTTCAGTAATCAGTTATTTATTTTATGTTATACTACATATCAGCATTTTATATAGTGTATTGCACTTTGAAAAAATGCAAAAGTCTAATTCATTGACCACCTGGCACCAAGTAACAAATCTTCATTTTAACAAATACAGTTAAATAGCAGAAAGAAATACCATTAATTTACATCACCTGTTTTAAATTTTACTTTCATATGTTTTGTTAGTAAACAAATCTAACTCAAATTCTTTCACAATCCCTGACATGGGTACTTTTAAGACGGTCCCAGGGCTAAGCCCTGAAAGTTATCACAAAATTGAAGGTGTATAAACCTATTCCATGAAATTCTACATGTATGTACCAAGTTTTATCGGAGTTTATCCGTGCCAACTAAATATATATATATATATATATATATATATATATATATATATATATATATATACTAGAAGAACCCGTGGCTTCGCTCACGATAAAAATTAAACATACTCTAGATCTATCACCCATCAATTATATCGTTTTGCTTTCCCATTTATGTTTCTTGTTGTAAAATCTACTTCTTTATATCAAATGTACTTCCATAAAACAAAAAGGTTTTATAAATTTGCTCTTAGTACGCATATGCTATGACGGGGGTATTCTATTCCTACCTAAAGTGCCTGTCTATATATAAAAAATGTGACCATATCCAGTGCCCCACCGACAAAGCCCCAAATGGTGTTGCTGCCCTGGGTAGGCTCATGCCCAATATCGGCGGTCCTTCCTCTTGCAAGTGCTGCTTGCTTGTATCGGCTGTCCAGTCGATCTTGCTATCAGGTGAAGAGGATTGCGCTCACACACTCAAGAAGCGAATTTACAGAGACTGGCTCACCCAAGACAAACGCCGAGAAGAATTTATGGTCGTTTCTGCTTAACGCACGGTATCTGAGCTTGCCCTGATGATGATCATGGGGCACGATATAAGGAATGGCTCCCTTTGCTTTTTCGACGGCTTTGAATCTGCTCGCATATGTAGCATAGCAAGGCCTCACTGTGAGGCCTTGAGCATAGTTACCCTTAATTTGAAATTTATTGCACCCCCGTCGCAGCAGACCTGCGTATTAGAAATCCTATTTCTTTCCTTCATGAAGGCATACGTGTTAGAGGAACCATTGAACATGACTTGAAATTTCATTCACTGTAAAAGATCATTTTCTTAAGGTTTTGGGGTCTACCTTGAACAAAAAATTACAATTCCACTCCAGCAATTATTAAAAAGTGCTGTCTTACGTTTTTAGACTCTATATTGAACAAAAAGATTGAATGAGCTGTCCCGGCAATTTTTTTAAAGTACTGTAGACAAAATTAATACTTTACAGTAGCACACTCTTCCTCTTTAAACAGCAGTTGTTGTCATAAAAAAGAAGTCCTTCAAGTATAAGTGATCAGTGATCACAGAAGTCCTTCAGTAATATCAATTATTTATTTTTTTTTATACTACATACCAGCATTTTATATAGTGTATTGCAGTTAAAATATATTAAAAAGTCTTAATTCATTAACCATCTGGCACCAAGTAATAAATCTTCATGTAAACAAATACAGTTAAATAGCAGAAGGAAATGCCATTAATTTACATCACCTGTTTTAAATTTTACTTTCACATGTTTTGTTAGTAAACAAATCTAACTGAAATTCTTTCAAAATCCCTGACATGGGTACCTTTAAGACGGTCCCAGGGCTAAGCCCTGAAAGTTATCACGAAATTGAAGGTGTATAAACCTATTCCATGAAATTCTACATGTATCTACCAAGTTTCGTGGCCATCGGTCCAGCGGTGTCTGAGTTTATCAATGCTATATATATATATATATATATATATATATATATATATATATATACCAACATCCTCTTTTATACTTATAGACTAGAAGAACCCGTGGCTTCGCTCACGATTAAAATTAAACCTACAATATCACCCATCAGTTATACAGTTTTGCTTTCCCATTTATTTTTCTTGTTGTAAAATCTACTTCTTTGAACATATCAAATGTACATCCATAAAGCAAAAAAGGTTTTTAGAAATCCGCTCTTAGTAAGCAGGTCTGCTACGACGGGGGTATTCTATTCCTGTATAAAGTGCCTGTCAATACAAAACGGCACCCTTGGCTTTTTCGACAGCACTTTGAATCTGCTCGCACATGTTACCCTTAATTAGAACTTTATTATGCACCCCCGTCGCAGCAGACCTGCGTATGTGCATGTCTTCACGTGTATGCCTTCATGAAGGAAAGATATAGGATTTCTACTATTTCTTTCCTTCATGAAGGCATACACGTGTTAAAGGAACCATAGAACATGGCTTGAAATTTTATTCACTGTAAAAGATAATTTTCTTAAGGTTTTAGGGTCTACCTTGAACAAAAATTACAATGCCAATCCAGCAATTATTAAAAAGGGCTGACACGATTTTAGACTCTATATTGAACAAAAAGATTGAATGAGCCGTCCCGGCAATTTTTTTAAAGTGCTGTAAATAAAACTGATTCATTACAGTAGCGCACTCTTCCTCTTTAAATAGCAGTTAGTTGTCATAAAAAAAAGTCCTTCAAGTGTAAGTGATCAGTGATCACTGAAGTCCTTCAGTAATCAGTTATTTATTTTATGTTATACTACATACCAACATTTTATATAGTGTATTGCACTTTGAAAAAATGCAAAAGTCTAATTCATTAACCACCTGGCACCAAGTAGCAAATCTTCATGTAAACAAATACAATTAAATAGCAGAAAGAAATACCATTAATTTACATCACCTGTTTTAAATTTTACTTTCATATGTTTTGTTAGTAAACAAATCTAACTCAACTTCCTTCAAAATCCCTGACATGGGTACCTTTAAGACGGTCCCAGGGCTAAGCCCTGAAAGTTATCACGAAACTGATGGTGTATAAACGTACTCCATGAAATTCTACATGTATCTACCAAGTTTCGTGGTCATGGGTCCAGCGGTGTCTGAGTTTATCAGTGCCAAATATATAAATATATAAATAAATAAATATATATATATATATATATATATACTAGAAGAAAACCCGTGGCTTCGCTCACGATAAAAATTAATCATACACTATCACCCATCAATAATATCGATTTGCTTTCCCATTTATTTTTCTTGTTGTAAAATCTACTTCTTTAAACATACCAAATGTACTTCAATGTACTACAACAAAGTTTTTAGAAATTTGCTCTTAGTATGCATATGCTACGACGGGGGTATTCTATTCCTACCTAAAGTGCCTGTCTATATAAAAAATGTGACCATATCCAGCGCCCCACCGACAAAGCCCCAAATGGTGTTGCTGCCCTGGGTAGGCTCATGCCCAATATCGGCGGTCCTTCCTCTTGCAAGTGCTGTTTGCTTGTATCGGCTGTCCAGTCGATCTTGCTATCAGGTGAAGAGGATTGCGCTCACAAACTCAATAAGCGAATTTACAGAGACTGGCTCACCCAAGACAAACGCCGAGAAGAATTTATGGTCGTTTCTGCTTAACGCACGGTATCTGAGCTTGCCCTGATGATGATCATGGGGCACGATATAAGGATGGCACCCTTGGCTTTATCGACGGCTTTGAATCTGCTCGCATATGTAGCATAGCAAGGCCACACTGTGGGGCCTTGAGCATAGTTACCCTTAATTTGAAATTTATTGCACCCCTGTCGCAGCAGATCTGCGTATTAGAAATCCTATTTCTTTCCTTCATGAAGGCATACGTGTTAGAGGAACCATAGAACATGACTTGAAATTTTATTCATTGTAAAAGATCAATTTCTTAAGGTTTTAGGTTTACCTTGAACAAAAAATTACAATTCCACTCCAGCAATTATTAAAAAGTGCTGTCTTACGTTTTTAGGCTCTATATTGAACAAAAAGATTGAATCAGCCGTCCCGGCAATTTTTTTAAAGTGCTGTAGATAAAATTAACACTTTACAGTAGCACACTCTTCCTCTTTAAACAGCAGTTTGTTGTCATAAAAAAGAAATTCTTTAAGTATAAGTGATCAGTGATCACAGCAGTCCTTCAGTAATATAAATTATTTATTTTATTTTATACTACATACCAGCATTTTATATAGTGTATTGCACTTAAAATATATTCAAAAGTCTTAATTCATTAACCATCTGGCACCAAGTAACAAATTTTCATGTAAACAAATACAATTAAATAGCAGAAAGAAATACCATTAATTTACATCACCTGTTTTAAATTTTACTTTCACATGTTTTGTTAGTAAACAAATCTAATTCAAATTCTTTCAAAATCCCTGACACGGGTACCTTTAAGACGGTCCCAGGGCTAAGCCCTGAAAGTTATCACGAAATTGAAGGTGTATAAACGTACTCCATGAAATTCTTCATGTATGTACCAAGTTTTGTGGCCATCGGTCCAGCGGTGAGTGTGTTTATCAATGCTATACATATATATATATATACCAACATCCTCTTTTATACTTATAGATTATCAGTGCCAAATATATAAATATATAAATATATATATATACCAACATCCTCTTTTATACTTATAGACTAGATTTACTAAAGTTACTAAAGTTACATTGATTATTATAGAAATAATGAGCAAACTTTAATATTTATAGAAAATAATAAGCAAGCTTTGATATTTATCTAAAGGGGGTTGATTTTTCTGCTTTAACGTCATTTAGCTAAAACCAACATAACATATGAATATTCAGGTAAATTAAATATGCAGTATCATAAAAAATACATGATAAGAGTAATTCCTAAAGAACAAAATGTACGTTTTTTACGTTAAGGACATTTGAGTACCTGTGAGAAAATAAATATACTGACCGCAACCTTTACATCTAACGACTACTGACTAAAGCCTAAAGCCCCATTTGATAGGTAAATTAAACGGGTGAGTAATACTTCGGTCACATGGGTCATTTGTATCAGTGGCCCCTTTTTAACCGATCCGGGCTGTTTCTGGTCGGAGAGTTTAAACGTTTGTGCCAAATTTGAAAATAATCAGCGTAACAGCTTCTATGGTATCGAGCTACAAAACATAGATTCTCTTCACTTCGTTCGTTCATCAATTACTGTTTTATCAAAATGAAAAATCATGATTTTGAGCTTTTGCTGCATGATTGTGATCACTTCTTCCCGAAGGAAAAAAGCTGCTTCATCATCAATTTAATTTATTGCCGGTTATCGGCTGGTCGCCTCCGCGGCCGAGGCCAGGCGACGCCGACGCCAATCATCCTTTCAGACCATCTACCCACCAACTCACCTACCGTATTTTTCATATCACTAAATTTACTCTCTACTTTTGCCTACTATCCTTTAAGATGTGAAAAAATTTGACTATCCGGAAATTAAAATAAAAGCTTCCGAGTTCTACTCTACTCGTATAGCTAAATTCTTTAACAATATCACTACAATTTTCCAGCCATTGGCACTCCGGGCCAGCCGGCATCAGTGCTGCACAGTTAGCCGCACCGTTCCCCGGGCCTTCTATACCAGATTCCTCAACACATACCGGTTTCTATAGTATATCTACGATAACTATTCCACGTATTATGAAAGCGCTCCAAGCACGCAAAATGTTGCGTCTCTACAATTCTCTTTCATTAGTACAATGTTTACTACATAATTATACGCCTCTTCAACCGACTTAATATTGCTGACTTTGATTTACTTTTATGATTAAAATCATTATTTAGATATTTACAGTAAATATTGCAAATAAGCAAATTGTACGTGACATAAAACTCAACAACAGCACAACGGTTCAAAAAGTTTTAAATTTCGAATTATGAAAAATTATCGTGTGATTAAAAATAATTTCTACTTTAAAAATACAACGCATTTTCAATTTTTTTAAACCAGTACGAAGCGGTTGATTTTGGATTGTTCATTAGGGGGGCGGAATTTTAAATTTATTATAGGTCTTGAAATGGAAGCTAAGAGAATGGTGGGGCAGAAGCCCCCACTTCTTTATAATTAGAATTCATAATTATATATAATTATGAATCTCTATATAATTATGATCTCTATAGAGATCACCCAAACTGGTCAAACATTTTACAAGGAAAATACCCCCGTTGCAGCAGCCCTGCATACTCAGCGAATTTCAAATGTGCAAAAACATATTTAGATTGAACATAGCAAGATACAGACAGTATGACATTTTTTTGTAATCTCCATAAGAATAACATGGGGAATGAGTATGCCGGTTTGCTGAGACAGGTATGTTAAAAGCTGGTGGTTTTCATTCAATATTTAGCTGATCTTAACTAGAAGAAGCCATATACCAAGATTTATCAAGATATGTCAAGCAATAAGGAAAAAATAGATTTTTTTATTTCCCATAAGGATAATATGGGGAATGAGAATGCAGGTTTGCTGCCATGAAAATGGAAATTTAGAGGATTTTAGTCTCAAATGCATTAGATCTCATCTAGATGAAGCCACAAACCAAATTTTATTTAGGTATGTTGAGAAGTAACCGAGATATAGAATTTTCTAATTTCCCGTAAGGTTAACATTGGGACAACGTACATTGTTTACCACTTACAATATCTCGTTAGCCAATGGACATAGAGCAATGGTTCAAAATACTAAATTGTTTGTTTTTTTTCGAGCTGAATTCAATGGTGCTAACTAAAATTGGATTATTTTTATTTTGATATGTGAAAACCCCAAAAAACCCATTTTTGGGGGTGGGTTTATCACCCTTTACCCCCCCTTCCAGTGGTCCGATCGGGCTGGTTTTCGAACTCATCCGAATAATTACTACTTTCCAAGAACTGAATACCCTTTTTTACCTTTTTTTATAGGCTGGAAATAAAATCTAACAAAGGGTACTCAGTTCTTGTCATTTATTGCATAGACATACATACATACATACATACATACATATATATATATATATATATATATATATATATATATATATATACAAATTTGAACAAATGGTGTTTTTGGTATCTGGGGACACCAGAACGAAAAGTAATGATAGTCTCGCGCTTAGATGTTACCCTAAGACCTACGGTAATAGCTTCTTCCCTTCCCTATTGGAGAAATTCGCTAAAACTTTGAACCCATAAATTGAGCTAGCTAATTATCAAAAATAAGCATCCTCTTTTGACAGACAAATATATTTTTGTATTAGGCTACATATAACACAGTATACACATAAAATAATTTAAAATTGTATCCATTTGAATAGGTATGATGTCCAATGTGATAATGCCGTGTCCTAGCCTGAAGTAGTGTGCAAAGAAGTTCTAGATATTTCCCAAATACGGCGAAATCTCCATAAAATATTCTATTTTCAATCCTCGTTGCGATAAAGCACGTCACTGAAATTCTTCCAGTTGTTTTGATTATTTGTTTACATTTCGTACCCAACATTGCAACCCATAATAAGGCACATATTTATTTTATTTTCAAATTAATTTTTCTACGTTCCCATTAAGGCAAATACATATGATAGTTACTGTACACATCTAAAGGATGCAGGAATGACTTTCTGTGTGCTAAGATTTTTTCCTAAAATACACACTTAGGAAAAAAAATATTTAAAAAATGTGGGTATATAGATTTGGTGTCAGTATACATGTTGGAAGAAAATACAAAAAGACTCATATTTATATCAACGAATTTTAAATTTCGGTAAATGAGTTGGACGGCGCAAAATTATTTAATAAAATATTTCCATCTGAGCTACACTTAAGGTCAGTAAGAGCTGGAACGCATATGCATAAATTTAGCGTATTATGCCAACATAAATTATTGTTCATAGCTAGTTGCACTTCTACATCTAACTATGCCAACGACGAGAACTATGTCAATGATGAGAAACTGACTTGAGAGGAAAATTTGTTCTTCAGAGATCTTCGTCTTGCATGGATGGATGAATAAACAAATCATAACAAGCCGTAGAAATTTACAGTAAATTAATAATTTTGAACGTTAGGGTGGCTATTTTATTTTCGTTTGATTTTAGCTGATTTGTTATCTTCTCTGCTTTCACAATAATACGAGTATTGCCATAATTTTCGTTATTTTTGTTTGAGTAACAAGCCTGAGCCTGTGCATCTGAAGAGCGCAATCCCGTGACTCTCGCCGTTGCGACACGCAGATTGTGTGACCGTGTGCAGAGCGGCGGAGGTAACCAGTAACCAGACTCGCGGCCGGGTAACTGGAGCCCCTGGGCAGCCAAGGCGTTGAAGCCGCAGAACTGCTCGTGCATTCCACACGGGGGGAGCTCATTATAATGAGCCGCCAAAACACAAAGCTCGGTAAATGTATTTTTTATGGATTTCAAAATAAAAGCTGGAATAAGTTTGTCCTCTTGGTAATATAAACTATGGCATTATGTGCATTTTTTCGGTACGATTTGTAATTCCTAGATCAGTTGATTACGCAAGGGAAAAATCCCACGTCACGAACAATGAAGTGTAAAAACAATGCAGCTTCTTGAAGACTTCAACGGTTAGTTGTAGATCAATGTAAAACAAAAGCACCATCTTGGTAGGCTCAGTGCTAGTCTACTGTATTTTTATCATTTGCCGTAGCCTACTTTAGGAAAGTAAACGTAATGTGGTAAAAACATTAATTTTGCTGGCAATTTCAATAGTCAATTGACAATAGACAATAGCCTTAATTAATTGTAAGTACCTGGTGGACCGAGCCTTGCTCGGTGTTATTTCATGTTTACCAGTTCATCCAGTTACTATAAAATATCTCAATGGCATAAAATTGATAAATAGAAACCTTTTTTATTGCTCCATGGACTCTTCATCCCACTTGCTTATTTTCCCTTGATGGCTGTAGATTCCAATCAGCTGTTATGATTACTTCATCTGTTTACACTTTCCTTGTTTATTTTCGTTGCCATCACGGCAACCCATAAGGCCATTGTTAAAATTTTACAACTTTTAAATTCGATTTATTACGTTAATAGATTTTCTCCAGCCAAGTAATCTGCATAAAAGACGTTTTTGAGTCATAAATTACTTATTTCTAGACTTTGAAGAAAATCCTCGGAGCCGTTTTTGAGATCGTTGTGCAAGCAAGCAAGCAAGCAAGCAAGCATACATACAAGATAACACTACTCGTATAAGAGTATAGGATTTCACTAAGAAATAAATTAAAATCAAAGTATTTAAGACGTGCAACATTGTGAATCTTATAATGTTATTGAGTTTGAAACATACAATTTGATAGCAAAATATTCTTCATTTACTAAGTTATAGGATATTTTTGTACATCTATTAAACTAAAACCTGGCTTTTTTAAACAAATAATTTGTAAACATTAAACCTAGGATTCTTTTTTTTATATTTTCTTATATAAAATTATATGAAAGCGTTCACATCAGACCATTTTTTCAGACAGACATGGGCTACTGATTTCTTTACAGTTTCACGTTTTCATTCCATGGTATTCAATTGAGAATTAGTTTCGCTCATTCAACAAGGATACAGATGAATTCGCCGACCTATTGGCACAATAATTTACATCAGTTGTGGTCTATATATTGTAGTAATGTTTCAAAATATTAGAAACAACATGAAATTGTATTTTTAACCTATAAAAATGGCTGTCAAATTACCACGCAACATTAAACTGTATCGCAGTGCATAATATGAAGAGAGCATACTAGCTTGAGACGGGGTTTCACATTAAATAAAATCTGAATTTTTAAATGCTGATTTGTGTATATTGTTTGTATTACAAGGAAGGTTTTACAAATTAGATTCTCTCGATTGTTGCTTTTATTCTTGATGAAGTCAAACTGGCATTTGCCAAGTTTAACCACTTAATTATTTACAAATTGAAAAGAGTGTAAACAACAATGAAGGGCGAGCCAGGAGAACAACGGCAATGTACATAGTCGGTGCAGGAAGTCGATGTTAAACAGGAAACAGATGTCGTGCAACTCCCGCCAAGCCGCCAACACAAGACGAACTGGTCCATTTAGGGATGGCAACGATATATCGATATTTTTGATATATCGATATTCTGGGCCCGATATATCGATATATCGCCATCGACAAATTCATCCCGATAGTATCGGAGACATCGATATTTCTGGTCCGATATATCGGATTCATGAAATAAAATGACAAAAATTTTGTCATTTTATTTGTAATTTTCTTTGAAATTCAAGTTCCAATCGCAAACCCATATAAAATTTTGAATGTATTTTTTAAGTATCCACTAATTTTAAAACGGTTTTATTTTTTATTTAAATGGTCTTTCTTTCCATTTCGTCTACAAACGTTTCAGTTGGCTGCCCTGCTCCCCTGAAGCAGTTTTCTTGGCAAAAGGCGAAGTAAAATTTTCGATATATCGTTGACCCGATATATCGATATGTTCGGGGTTCGATATATCATAGACATCGATATATTGCTCCCGATATATCGGAAAACCGATATATCGACAAATCGAAAATGTTTGCCATCCCTAGGTCCATTCGCTCCCCGCGTCCCTGCAGCGATCCCTCCAAATTGTAAACCAAACTTAGTTATTGTTATGGCTGGTGAAGACTTATGGCGAGTTATTTTAGGCTTAGAACTGCAGGGTTAACTTGAATAATTCCTTTGGTGCCTGACATAAAACTATATATTAAACATATTGACCCATTTCGATAAATTTATGGAGTGAAGAAAACTAAGTATATCCTATATCCTATACTCTTATACGAGCAGTGTTATCTTGTATGCTTGTATGCTTGCTTGCTTGCTTGCACAACGATCTCAAAAACGGCTCCGAGGATTTTCTTCAAAGTCTAGAAATAAGTAATTTATGACTCAAAAACGTCTTTTATGCAGATTACTTGGCCGGAGAAAATCTATTAACGTAATAAATCGAATTTAAAAGTTGTAAAATTTTAACATTGGCCTTATGGGTTGCCGTGATGGCAACGAAAATAAACAAGGAAAGTGTAAACAGATGAAGTAATCATAACAGCTGTTTGGAATCTACAGCCATCAAGGGAAAATAAGCAAGTGGGATGAAGAGTCCATGGAGCAATAAAAAAGGTTTCTATTTATCAATTTTATGCCACTGAGATATTTTATAGTAACTGGATGAACTGGTAAACATGAAATAACACCGAGCAAGGCTCGGTCCACCAGGTGTTTGTTTTGTGTTTAATTAATTTGTGTTTGTTTCCTACATTTATAATAAATCTTTGAAATATTACGTGACAAGAGATCAACTCAAGAAAAAATGGAAAGACCAATTTGTGAGCATTTATTTTTAAAACTGTACCAAATACTTTGTTTAGAATGTGCTATTTTACTTCAAAGACATTGTGGTGCGATAATGTTAAAAAAAACTCGCTTTCTTTCACTGAAGTAAACACATAAACCGAGCACATCGAAACTTAGTTTACATAACTCGGTTAAAAATCAGGTAAGAGAAAAACCCACTAGAAACGTTCATTATCATTAGCGAATCGTTAAATACCTACAGTCGCAATATCCTCGGCAATCAGACCGGGAGAACGTCGGCGAACGGCCGTTTCCGCCCGCTGACCAACGAGCGAGCGGCAGCGAGGAAATGGGCGAGGGGTAAAGTGAGTGTCCACTAAAGTTATACAACTGCAGGGCTCTTTGAATCCATTTACCATTCACGTAACCGAATGCTTATGCACAGCTTGAAATTAGCACCATTGAAATACTTACACAAAAGGAATATTAAGTTAGTAGTTCATAATCATGCACATGCTAATAAACTTAAGGGGTTGCTATCCATTTTATAATTGATAGTAAGTAAAGTAGCAATACTGTAATCATGATATATATGTGTAATGTATGATTGTGACCTGCAATGAATTTTTAATATTATAATGTAAATTATGGAAATAAAGACTTAATTTATTTATAATGCCTTTAGTGAGCATCTACAATATTAGGTATTCAGCTCACATGAGCGGACAATGAAGTACTGTATTGCAAGTGTAATACTATTTATATTTAAATCTTCCTTGACTAACTAAAGTCAAGTAATGCTGAATCCGATAGGCCCGAGTACCTACAGTTGCCGCTGAGCCAGGGGTAGTGATCGAAGAAAGTTACAATAAGAACAATAAGAATACCCAAGTCAAAAAGTTTGTGGAAATGCTATCTTTTGGAAAACAGGCGCTTGATCAAATACAAATAAGTAGGCGTGTGCGAGTAGTGATTTTTGAAGTCGAGTCGAGTTTTAAAAAACTACTTGAGAGTTTCGAGTTTTTTCGACTCGAGTTTTCCGAATAGTAGTAAGTTAATAGTTATAATACTTAATCTTGATCACATAACATTATCTATATGCTGCACAGTTTTACTTGTTATATTGTTGTAGTCCATTTTGCAGAACTCCTATGTATTTATTAAATTATTTTTCAAATACATAGTATATTAAATTTTATTGTTTTTAGGTTAACCAACAGCCTTGTTGGACTTTGTTTAGTTAAGTTTTATGAGAAGGAAGTCTCAAAACTGGCAAAAAGCCTAGGAGGCCCCTAAATTTATTCATCATTGTGAACATGTTTATTCTATTTTTACATTTAAATTTGTGTAATTATTTGTCTATTCCATGTAATATTGTCATGTACAAATTAAAGAATAAAACAACTTTTTGACTTTTTTTAATATAGTCTCAATCGAGATGTTAGGAATATAATATCTCTGATTGGTCATTGGTCAAGATGAAAATCGATATTGCAAAACGCGTTTCATAAAAAAAATATTACACGTAAGCAGGGTTTTTCTTGAAAACAAGCTCTAAGAGCCATCACCTATCGCACGCCGAGCTGGCTGTCAGAGTGACAAGGCGTCGGCGTCATCTAGCAGTAAGTGGCCGGATGTCATACGACGCCGACTTATCGTATCAGGGCCGAATGTCAGAACCGAGGAAGCGACGGGCGAGGCCGCAGTAAAAGTGGGTCGAAAAGTGGAACATCGATTCGGAGGCGGGGAAGCGGCGGTAGAAAGTCAGCGCAAACACGGGGAAACTGATGGTATAAATAACAATTATGATGGGGACACCGTGGACTTTCCAACAATGCGTCTGTTTATACAGAGGCACGTAGAAGTCAACATATTAGTAGCAGAACCTCCGGAAGCACAATAGTTTTATAACTGGCGCCAATTCTTGGGGCCGACGCCGTCCATAGGACTAATGTTAATTTTAGCATTGGGCTTATGGACTGCGTGGGCCCCAAGAATTGGCGCCAGTTGTAAGTACATGTACAGCGCAAAGCGTTCACAGTGCAAACAGACAAAACGCCTCCTCAGGCTACAATCACCCCCTGTTTGACGTTCTCATTTATTCCGTCCCACAGATGAAGAAAGCCGATGACTCAGCTTGATTGCGTGGGCGGTTGGTTTTGTCCCCTGCGGTCACATTTAGCACGCCGTCTCACTGTGATGTCACGATTTTTTGTCGAAGTAGGTCCTTAGCGGTACACAACAGTCGTTCTCATCAGTCTCACAACTAATCGTTCTCTCTCGTCTTACGTCTTTGAGAAAGAATAACCAATTTTCAGAGAAGTACAGAGTTTTCTTGCACATCAAGACATAGCTTGTTTGCACGCATTCTATACAAGTTGCTGTTCATGTTTCACCAGACCAATCGTTTTTTTTAATTTTTGACCAATTATGTACTTTTCTTGAATGTAATTGGCTGTATCTTTATTGTATAAACATTTTATATATTTGATATACATCAGATATCAAAGACTATTATTATTTGTAATTTGATATTAATACCTGAAAAAAGTTGGCATCAAGTTGGGGACGCCCTGAAGTACAATTCCAATATCTATCTGAAGGTCGCGGCAGCTGTATTTCATGGATTGTGCCCTCAGTTCCGTGGCCGACCCCTGACCCGGCCGCCACACCGGTGACCCAGACCGACCGGATGTTGTTATGCGGGTCACAGACAGACTCTCCGACACTTACATAACCCTCACGTGCATCACACGGAAAATGCTCTAGAACAACTCAGTGACTCTATTAAAAAACTTATTAGAACTAAATGTTTAGCTTCTTCTGGTTGAGTTGTAAAACTTTTGGCGATTGATGTCTTAAACTATCACTCATTATCATTAATTAATTGTGCTTCTTATGAAAAAATGAGAATTTATACGTCAAAAACGTGGTTTTTGCACATAGCACAAAACGTATTTAATGTGAAAACTTCCCCATCTTATCATCATTTTTAATTTAAATAAGAAAAGTAAAAATATCGTATCACACAATGTTTCTAGAAGAAAAGGTATTTTGAATAGGTAAAATTTATCCGAGTATGTATAAACCCGAACATATATTTTTAGATAATAATAATAAATAATTAGGAGGTTAAAATAACAAGGGATGTATCGGCGATGCCTTTAACTTCCCTTTAGGAGAGAGAGAAATTTAAAAGCTCTTGAACAAATGTTAATTTTTTTCTTACTAAATAATATAAACTTTACATTTAATGTTTTATTTAGCTTCCCCAGTGCAAGCAATAACCATTGCATCTGTGCCACAGGTCAATACTGAAGTCACGCTATGTGGTGGGCGCCGAGCGGGGTGGACGAGCCAAAGATTTACTTGAAATATGGAAAACAGATTTACTGAATAAGGCATCAAAATATACTCCAAAAAATCTGACAAGCTCTAACGATCCAATCAGAATGCTGTAACAGTATGATTAACAATAGTTATTTACGACACAATATGCATTTATCATTAATGTTGCATATTCAATGGACAGTGAAATTGGCAAACGTGTTATTTTGGGAAGATGTAACACGTGTTAAATGCCATATTACATTCAAATCTGCTGATTACACGATTACGACCCTGGTATTTGCCCAATCTGGATATATGAGTGAATGTAACGGAGATACAGATAGGTCAAGGGCGGCGACGGTACGGCACATCCGACAGAGTGGCGGTGGTGGCGATTGACTGGTGCACGGACACCAACCAATATCGTGCAGGACAAACAGAAGATTACGCGAGTCGTCTTCTCTTGATTCCATGAATTATTTTAATTTAGAATCTTAATTAGTATTTTACATTTAAGATTACAGATCTGGACAGCCGTATTGGCGGGTGGCAAACAGTGGAAACTCTACAAATCATCTGCTAAAACTCACGGTTGTTTTGAACTGTCGAAACAATGTTTGCGTTTTTAAGGCACATTGTGTTTAAATTTATTAACAAAGAAATTTGTTTTGTAAGACTGTACCAAAAAGTTGTCTTGCACAATATGAAACGTAACATTGAGTATTGCCACTACTAACGAGAATAAAACCTCTTCTTGGACTTGCGGCAAGCTCTACGGGAACTTTTACCGTCATATTACGGTAAGTTTGATATAGATTTTAATGAGACATCGTTTGGATTTAATATTTATTGCATATGAGCTTGCAGCATGAATTTTCAAATTGTAAGTGCGTCTTTAATTAAACATATGATCATATGATTGATTGACTATTGACCGATTTTCTTAACGGGACCACTTTTTGAGATACTGTGCGAGAGAGATGGAGAATCTTGTGAGGGGAAGTGTTAACCAATCACAGTCCCTCAACGTGACATGCTCGATCACGATTGGCTGAAGCAAATATGTTTTTTTGTTGTTTTTTTTAATTTAACAGTTTCGTGACATCTGTTGCATACGTCACTTCGATACGATAATCCCTGAACCTAATACTTTGTAACTTGTATTAGTAACGAATATTTGTTTTCATATCGGTCGGGAGAAGAATAAAATGGTTTTCAAAATAAAACAGCTGTTGATAGCTTTTAAAATTAAGACTATCGGCAAAAAAAGAAATATCTATGGCTGAATACAAATAATGTTATAAAAATGGATTAGTTACACATTGTATATGTGAATGGTTGTTTTTAAGGGATCATGTTTTATACACAATGGCTGTTTCAATACTTATCTAAAAAATAATCAGAGCATAGTTCAAGTATTAAGTTATATTAGTTTTTTATTTAATTAATCTATTATTAGATTAGTTTATATTTTTAATTATAAAGTTAACTAGGTGTTTAGCAAATCGTATGTAATGATGGGAGAGGGTTCAAACTAATGGTATTTGATCCTAGAACTCGGTAAGAGTAACAGTATCCTACCCTTATGTTCTCAGGCGCTCGCTGTAGTTCGCTAGCGTTCACGCATGAGAATGGGTGCAGTCACACCAGACCAACGTAAAGTGCTACTAGTTAAGCGATTCAAACTCGCGAACCAATAAACATAAAAGAAGGAATCAGTGTTAAGGGGATAAATTAACGTTGATCTACAAGACGGTGCTGGATTTTCAGATACGTGATGTAAGCTCTAGTTTACCTTTAGGGCTTTAGGTCTACTAGATCGAGTGCTGACGATTGCGAATGTGATCTATAACGAGCAGGAGTGAACGCCAAAAATGGTGGGAGTTCACTATCGTTGAACCAGGGTGAACCTGACTTGCCCTGCAAATATTCGGTATGGGATCATGCTGCTTTAGGCCTTGAAAGAGCGCTTAGGAACGATCCATGCTGAAAATTTGTTTATCAATGAAAAGAGGCTTTTTCAAAAAGTTTTAATCGGTGTTTAACAACCAAATAGGATCTACATCTGGTATCATAACTATGTGTGTTTTTAGTACATCCTAACTTCTGATATTTTACGTATAAGAATCTAATAATTGGTTCATATTCGTATTACCTAATTTGTTCACTAATAAACCTACACCAGGCAGATACCTAAAGTTCAATTTTAACTTGTTCGTTGTGAATGTTTTTTAGGCCTAGTAAACACGCAGTGCCAAGTTTAATTGTTAGTAATCTTTACATTTTTATTCTTCACCACTATAAAGATGGAAAAATGTACCACGCACACTCTATGATTGTCAAGATAAACGTTAAAAAATCGGTTAACATGAAAAAGTTCGCCCTTAAAATCCGCTATTTCATATAGTATGCACGACAAAAAACATTTCTGTACTCGTAATTTCCTTTTCATTCTCTAATCTTAATAAGAAACCCAAAAATTCTTCACAGCTGTCTTTTGAATAATAGTGAAAAGAAACTGTTGCAACAGCAACCGGTAAATTAACAGTTAACATTAAAAACATGTTTCTAAATAGCAGTTGCATACGAAAAAGTAATAGTTCCTCTAATCGGTTCCGTAGTTTGAAGGGGAAAGATGAATGACGGGAGGGGTTTTACCTCCCCTACATGCGCGGAAATTTTCTGCGCATGGACTCGTTAAGAAAATTCAATAATATACGACATAGATGTTTACGCCAATTCCGAATACAGCGCACTCACTCACCCGCCAACACGGCTCTCCAGAACTACAGCAGGGTTGCCACAGAATTTTTGAGGCCTTTTTTCCTGACTTTTCCTGACCAATCTGAGAGATTTTTCCTGACTTTTTGGAACCGCGGGGTTTTAAAAATAAAGACATATTATTTTTGTTGTTTTTAATGCAACCTCCTCATTGATAGTAAGGCTCAAGCAACTAATGGTTAGTGCTGTTTTTGGGCTATTTAGAAAATGAATTCATTATTTTGATGACTTAAACTACACACAATTCATATACACTCTAAAATTAAACAACTTAAGATTTATGGTTTAGTAAATTTCTTATAGAAAATATGCCGATTTGCCAAATTTAAAAAACCCGTATGATTTAAAGAGCATTCGTATGAAATTCGAACTTTTTAGATGTATAATGTACCTACGTTGAAATATTGTTCATACATAAATAGTTAGAGGATGATTACAAAATTTATTTTTATGGTGCAACTTTAAGAGCGTTCGTATGAATACAAAAACAGTTTGAGGAATGAATACACAATAGCTTTCAATCGATGACGAAGGAACACAAGGGGACATCACTCCTTTACGAATATGGTCACTGGGGTTCGGGCTGTGATATTAAGTATTACTTTCAATCGCTGACGAGGGAAAAGAAGGAGGCATCACTGCTTTACGAATATGGTAACTGAGGGTTCGGGACATGATATTAAGTGTGACTTTCAATCGCGACGAGGGATTGATCAAAATAAGTTTAGATAATTATTAAAAGATATATTAGAAAATTTACTAGCCTTGTAGATTCACCTTAAAAATCATCGGTTTCTGATTCTGCATCTGAACAACTCATTTCCAACAACAAAAAAGCACAAAAAATCTTACACAGTACAAAAATTTATCATAACTTCTGATTTGTGGGGGGGGGAATCGAAAATCGAGACGGTCGGATTGTGCCACTGCAAATTTTCCTGACTTTCGGCACTTTTTTCCTATTTTTCCTGACTTTCGGCATTTTTTCAAACATTTTCCAGACTTTTCCTGACCAAAACCCAAAAATCCTGACTATTCCTGACTTTTCCTGACTTTTAATGTCTGTGGCAACCCTGTACAGTACGAGTAGGCACTGTTTATGTCCACATTTTCGTGGTTATTCTGTAACCGATAGGGGATCCTATCAGGTTCTAAGTTAAAAGTTTCAACTTTCAAATCTAATTTTAAAAATATTTTGTTTGTTATTCCAGAAAATTTAACTATTAACGTTAACTTGAAAGACAAAACTACATCTAATAGAGAGTGGGCAACATGTAAGTATGCAGTCGCCTGAATTTATTTAATTACATATATACCATCCCGTAGGTGCTCAAAATGTTTACCGCCCGCATTTATGCATCCCTCGTACTTTTTCTCAACACTCACACACACTGCGACACAAATTTCGGTAATAAGGAATGAGAACTGTTTAATATTGTGGCTGTATACCTACATTTGGCCCAATCTGTATAGATAAACTTTTATTACAATTATTAGATCCGCTTCTAAGATACAAAGATATAAGGGATGCTCATTTAAAGTATTAATTCTCAACATTTTGAAATAAACGGTCCCAGGTCAAGGCTACCAGGCCCCCCTCTATGCAATAGTAGTAGCCTTGGTTCCAGGCCTGCTCCGATCGTCATCTAAATTTTACATTTTATTAGTTGAGACAAGATCACTAATTCATGTACAAATGACTCGATCACTAATGAACAAAAGTGTGTCACTCTCACTCTCACTGAGACTAGTTCCGGTCCTTCTCGAAATTGCCCTGGAATTTTGCGTTACCTGAGATGACCGTTACCTCTTACCATATTTGCTATACAGCAAATTAAGCTTATCTTGCAGGTTTTACGGTTTAGAGAATAACAGTAGATATAAATCTTTAGAATGACAATAAAAAATCAAACAGTCATGATCAGGAGTTAAAGTTATAATCCTCTATAAAGCGATACGGTATGTATTAGTTTTATGACAAACAAAGAAATGACTAAGTTTAGGAGAGGATATCAGCGTATCCGCATGTAATTTTGTATGTTTGACCAGGATTTGTTGACCGCGCATGTGTTCTCGCGTGAGTCTGTTTTTGTGTCCAGACCAATTAGTCCGCGAAACTTCCATCGCGCGATAATGGGGGAAAGTGTTGAGTCTGAGACGCGCCGAGAGTGCTGGTGGAGGCGGGGGTCAGGGTCCCTAAATTACCCGCCTAATCACCTGCTGAATACACGAAAACTGTATTCTTGGAAAATTTCGTTGAGGTTCGTAAGTGCAGTGTGAATTTCGATCAACTTACCCAGTTAATAGACCGCAATGAATTTGGGAAGTTGCTTATGAGCGCTAGAATGATTAATTATTGACAAAAATAACCAATTTGTTAACTAATCAATAATTAACTTGCCAACTTATAAGTTGTTAATTTAAACTTATATACATACTACATTTTGAAATTTGTTTCTTTCAAATTCATTTGGAAATCGAGTTTATCTCACATTATAAAACCATGACTGTTAATCATGTTAAATTACTGTATTGGAAAAGGCGTACACTGATCGACTTTGTGAGTCATAGTGTGTGGGCGAAGGTCGAGCGGGATAGGGAAACTTAAAGGATGTTGAACCCCCGCCATCTACCTACAACTCTCCATATCCGTCGACAGGTAGACAAATCGAATGGAACTTGTTAAGAGACAAAGTAACTTGTTTCTGAGGAGGTTTATAAACAAGGATCTGGTGAGGCGCCAAATAGAGCCTGTGCCTCAGCTGGGTCCTTGGTTGAATTTTCTTAAACGATCGATTTTTATAGTTATAAAAAACCTTTTTCAGGCAAAATATTATTTTCTATTTCGCTAATGACGGACACTTTAGGTTTTAACTTTCTCTGGCCAAATTCAAGAATACAACCGACCACATTAACTTTTGACCAAGAGGTTCTAAATCAATCCAGTACAATATAAGCCTAGACCCTAGCGGACCACAAAGCCTATATTTTCCACCTTCACAATTTCTCTCTGAAGAACGATTTAAGATTAATGCAGAACGTAACATATCTTTGTCCTGCCGCAGATGAAGCCCCTTAACGGTCAGTCATGACCGCGGAGAGGCAGCGGAGTGTTTAATCTGAGCAGTTAGAGGGCGCCTCGGAGCGGAGAGGCAGGATCTACAGCGAGCGGCCACCAAGGACAGCGGAGTGTGGCGGTGGGAACTCCGAGATCCATCACACCTTGATAAAAGCGTGGCGAGGGCAGATATTGAAGTTTTTTTTACAAAGTATAATTGAGGAATAATTTTTGTGCCGAGGTCTGAGAATTGTTTGTAAGATTTCTATTCGCTTCAAGGATTATAATTTTGTTAAAATTATAGTAATTATTTTCTAGGATTTCAACATTTTCAACTGTATGATTATCATATAAGAAAGTGGTCATTAGACCCTTGATGAAATTCTAGGCTGCAGTTCTATAACTCCACATAAAGTACTTAAGTACGATTTGTATTGGACCTCAATTAATCAATCAGTCAATCGGTTTATCAGTAGTTGATGAAACAACGACTACCTGATTAAAGGCAGGCAATTGTTTGTTTTCTTTACAAAAACATTTTAGTGTGTTCTTCAAACCCAGTGCATGTTTATCCTTAGAATTCAAAACATTTATAAGAATGTTTGAAACTTACTGAAGGTGGCAAAGGGAATAGCTTACAGATTTGAATTTATTTTATGTCATTATCCTTACCATTACACCATTACTTGAATTGTAATAGTGATTCACATTATGAAAGTTCGCAAGCCTCTGTTGTTATCTGCAGCCTCCCCTGCGGTCCATGGACAATGCAGTGGCAGGAGAGGAGCCCCAGTGTGATGACACGGCATTGTCGCGGCGTTTCTACCGCTTATATAACCTCACAACGACAAAGGCACAATATGGTCGTCCCGCTGAACAACAGAGTTATCGAGAAAACAATTTCGAACGGTGCAAATAAGTCGCTCAACACGAAGCGCTACGCTTTCCAACGTGCGTCGCTGGTACGTCGGGCTGTGGATGTGAGAATGCCTCTTCCCTGTCTCGCAGTGCTGTATCATGTCATTCGACTGTGTGGAAAGCATTCAATCAGTCACCGTCTACTGATACAACTGCAGTCAAATAATAACGTGATAATTACCATTTAATCATAGACGTAGTTGGTTTATTTAGTTTTAGTTCTACCAGTTGATCTATTTGTGCGTTTATTCTACATCTTAGATACATTTTCCACTTTAATTTTTTTCTGTCTTAATGTTGTATGTATTTTAATGAAATACATTTTGTAATTTGTTCTAAACACATTGCATTTTCTGTGGCTCATATCCTCGAGAAGTTATATGAGTGATCACGCCCGCCGATCCCACACCCCGGGCGTGTACGACATGGGACGTGCGCCTCATGGCGATGACCCGACTCTCATCAACCGTCTAGACACGTCCTTTGTTTCGGGAGCGTTCCAAATGTATCACATACCGGCCGGCGCTCCCCCGGTGCGCAATGCACGTTGACGGCATCGCAGCACAGCTTGTGTGTTTTGTAGATTTGAAAAAATACTTGATTATTTTATAACTGATGATTCTATAAATGGAAAACGGAGGCGTTTTTCTGAATAAAGATTGGATTTATAAATTATTGCAAATATTAGAGGGTTACTATTACTATTGTTCGCTTTTATGTTTATAATAAGAATACCATTTTAAGCATTGCTTACTTATCAAAGTGTATTGATACAGATCGCAACAGGCTACTGTAGAGTATTGCAGTATTGCAGTACAGGTATTGTTATCGCATAACAGGCTTAATAAAGTACGAGTCTAAGCCGCTTTCCCTTATGGAAAAGTTCAGATCTGGCCAGATAAAAAAATCCAGATCTGGTTTTGGCCACTTAAAAACCAGATCTGGCCATATCAACCCAGATCTGGCTCCCCAGATCTGGTTTAATCTGGTTAGATCTGGCTCCCCAGATCTGGTTTTTAAGTGTCCAAAACCAGATCTGGATTTTTTTATCTGGCCAGATCTGGCTTCCCAGATCTGGTTTGATCTGGCAAGATCTGGATTTAAGTAATACAAAAAATCAAAATTTTAACAATTCAAAGGGTTAATTATAATTTATTTAGTTTTAAGATTGAAGGAAATACCATTTGATCTGTTGTTCAGGCCAAGTTGATATAATTTACTGTTTTAAGCTAGTTTATATGTGAACTAGTTTCTTTCATTCTAAAGAACTAACTAATGATAACATCAATAAAGTTATTAATACATCGTAGCCTATCATATGGTATATTTATGTTTGCATACGAACAAATAGTAATGAACGTAGACTGTATTATACATGAGGTATAACAATCAAATACTTTTTGAGAAAAAATAAAGTACTAATACTGAGATTAACTCAAGGTTCTCCAAGACAAGATAAGGTTGCAGTTTCATACCTGTCCCACAAAACAATCGAACGGATGTATCCAACTATCGAAACTTATATTTCAAACTTTTCACTACAATCAATAACTTGAGACTGAGCTTTCAAATGAAGACAGAAACTCTTTCACACGGTGTCCAAGAGCGTGAGTCTTAGCCAACACATCTCGTGACGCATCCTTGACTGCAGAATTTTCTCGTGCGACATAACAGTAACGGTACCTTGAGTTGATTCTTGATGATGATCAAGTATCGGCGACCAGAGAAGGACGGATCAAACGGACCACAAACATTGCATCGTGACAGCATCGATGGGGCATCTTCGGTTTCATCCCATTGCATACTGAAGAAATCAAGACACTGATGAAACAACTGGTCTTTCGCTTTGTTGTCATACTGTTCAACCAAAACATCCCTTGCTTACTTAGCTGATAATCTTCCATAAATTTGTTTGTGTAGATCATCACTTACGAATTGGGAAATCATGATTTTTGCTTGTGCTGCTGACGTCGAACTTTGCTTTCTCAGGAGGGGGTGGCGTTTCAGAGAGTTCAAGTTTCATCCTCTTTCCCTCCACGATGTCGACCGCATCAAAACAGCTCCAACACGTCCATTACTTGATCCTTCCACGTCGCCCGTCTTCTGCTTCTTTCAGTGGTTTTATTCCTTTTGCGTATTCCATTTTAAAGTTTGACGAACTTCTATGCAAGAGGAAACGTAACACACTCGGGATTCAGTTTACTGTTATTACCTCTAGAATTTTACTATGTAAAAAAAAACATTAATTAAATAAGCAGAGTGAAGGTTGAACAGGGCAACTCGTTTATTATACTAAAAGCGGACTTTTCTTAAACGTTTTACAAAAGCCAGACGTAAACAAAAACAAACTTCAACATTATTATTAATTTACAGCTGACTTATAACTGACTTTAAATACAGACTGAGGAGACTGCACAAATAACTTCAGCAGTCCATTATTCAAGCTGTATATAAGTTAGTTTTAGGTTTTTTTGAAAAAATATACATTTTATTATTATTTTATTTTAAATATTATTTTATTTTATTAAATATCATACACACACAGTAATTCTCGTTGTTATGTTTTAGTGTGTCCTATGATTTTTAAAATTATGTTCTGTAATATTTTTATATACTTTGCATCGTGTACAAAAATTCTATTTTGACACACAACAAATATATAGCATTTGATTTTCTTGATGTGTAATCATGTCCTGTTTTTATCATTGTAAAATATTTATTTATCATTGTAAGCATATTATGTAGTTTAAATCGTTATACTAAAACCTATTTCAAAAAACTCAGATTGTAAATACTTCTAGTATAAAAAGTATTTAATTAAAAATGTCTTGAAAATGAAATATTAATGAAATAAAATAACTAACGGAACGGATTGGCTCAGATCTGGACCCCAGATCTGGAGAGCCAGATCTGGGTGTTGATCTAGATCTGGTCAGATCTAGCTCCCCAGATATGGCTCCCAAATCTGGTTACCCAGATCTGGCCCCCCAGATCTGGCTCCCCAGATCTAGCCAGATCAAACCAGATCTGGCACTCAGATCTGGAGCCCAGATCTGGCTCCCCAGATCTGACTCCCCAGATCTGGCCAGATCAAACCAGATCTGGCACCCAGATCTAGCCAGATTAAACCTTATATAACCAGATCTGGCTAGATCTGGGCTCCAGATCTGGAATCATCAGACTTTTCCATAAGGGTTGGCCTGCTTTATACATACATTGCCAAACATTCTTCGACCAAGTTTCTGTAATTGTAGGTTTAAGGACAAATTTAAAACTGCCAAATTCTTTATAAAAACATTTAATGACATTGAAATTGATTTCCATCTATTCAACTGAACAAAAGCACAATGAGCTAACTACGTACTTTTCTGAAGCTTTAAAATTCAATCAATAGGCTTCTCAATGGATCAATGGATCTAGTTGGCAAGTAAATCAGATATCAACGTTTACACTTCAGTGAGAACAATGAAATATAGACCTATCATAATTTGTTTCGTGGGATTCTTTTCCTCGCTATGGCTACTGGCCAAGAACCTTCCCGTAAAACCTCGTTTTACATTTTCAACGCGGATTTGTCATCAGTCAGGAAGGGACGTTAATCAAAGTCCGTCAGTGCTGTCAGTGGCGCTGGCGGAGGCTGAGTAGACGTCGCTGCGTCGGTGCTGTCAGTGGCGCTGGCGGAGGCTGAGTAGACGTCGCGGCGTCGGTGCTGTCAGTGGCGCTGGCGGAGGCTGAGTAGACGTCGCGGCGTCGGTGCTGTCAGTGGCGCTGGCGGAGGCTGAGTAGACGTCGCGGCGTCGGTGCTGTCAGTGGCGCTGGCGGAGGCTGAGTAGACGTCGCGGCGTCGGTGCTGTCAGTGGCGCTGGCGGAGGCTGAGTAGACGTCGCGGCGTCGGGGCTGTCAGTGGCGCTGGCGGAGGCTGAGTAGACGTCGCGGCGTCGGTGCTGTCAGTGGCGCTGGCGGAGGCTGAGTAGACGTCGCGGCGTCGGTGCTGTCAGTGGCGCTGGCGGAGGCTGAGTAGACGTCGCGGCGTCGGGGCTGTCAGTGGCGCTGGCGGAGGCTGAGTAGACGTCGCGGCGTCGGTGCTGTCAGTGGCGCTGGCGGAGGCTGAGTAGACGTCGCGGCGTCGGCGTCGGTGCGACCGACCGTTGTAGTCACCCGCGCCGTCGCGCACCGCGCGGCCGCAACAACGGTGGAAGTATCAACAATCGTTAACTCACTTAATACCGAAAAAATTAGGGTTTTAAAAACGTAAGAAGCCTGTTTCCACGTTTAAACTCAGCAAAAGTACGGTGTAACGCTTTATAAGAAACAATTAGTAAAAAACAGTTTTAAAATGTTCAAATAACATGATTAGGTCAAAATACCAACATGAACAAATACAATACTCCCTTCGCAGCAGACCTGCGTCCACAATAAATTTGTAAGAGTTTTTTTTATTACATGAGCTTATTCAACATGAGTATGGAAATGATTTTTTTTCATGAAAACAATACATTAAAAAAGTATATATTTCGTCATTATGCCTTTCAACCTTCATTATATATTAGCAGTTGACCGTGGCTTCGCTCACGATAAAAAATACAGCTGATCTACTCTTTGAACTGTCAAATTTTAGTATTCACAGCTGTTTACAATTCAGTATTTGAATCTTTACATCCTTATAAAATGTAAACATTGAAGATAAGGACGTTCACGGGGCGTAGCCCGAGTGGCTTTTAAGGAAAGGAATAGGTCTATGTCCTTTTCTGATATAGTGGCTCTATTCCTGCAAAATTTCAGCTCAGTTGGTCCAGTATTTTTCACGTGGTTGAAAGAAAGATATTCACACAAACATCCCTACTTTCAAATTTATAATATTAGTAGGATTCAGGTATACCTTTCAACATATGGGAATGAACAAGGGAATTCCATTGGTTATCATCACAATAGTTTACTTTGCCGCGATATGCCAGGGCTTGTTTATCTTACATATAAAATCGAAAACTGTTGACAGACTCACTCACTCACTGATCACAGTTTCTCAAAAACTATAAGACTTTGGACCATGAAAATTGACACCACTATTATTTGTAGGTTCCACCTACTATATATTTGTCAAATATCAATAAAGCGTCTTGCGTTGTACGTACCGTCAGAAGAACTGTATTGTATTCTAAACTTTTTTATGGTGGTCCGTATAATAAATAAATAAGTCCTCAAACTAGAATCTTGAACTCGGAATGGACATTCCATTTCGAGTGTACGTATCCACAAAAAACGGGGTTTTCAAAATTAAATATGTAATAAGGGTTTTCGTAGATTAGCGATTTAGATTCAATAAAATATACTATTTCTAAAATAAATTGTTCCCTCTATCAACGAAATGAAATTTTTTGGGGGAATAGTATATAACGTTACTAGACCGTTAAGTACTCTTTTACTGGACGAGCATGATAGTTACCGCGCGAACCAGAGGCGAGTGCGGGATTTTCATGCGAGTTCGGTAAAACTTACCGGGCGTGTGACGTACGATACTTCACATCAATTCTTCAAACCTAGCCTACAATAAGGAAATATTTGCTACTGTCAAGATTGATGCTACTACATTCCTCTAAAGAAACATATTAAACATGCATTAAACTGATTGCTGCAATCAGCTGATTTTTTGATTGTTTACTTCCGTTATTTCCGTTTTCTAGTGCACGGCAAATTTACCATGCAGTTAACGGCAAAGAAAAACTTTCCAGCCAAGAGTAAGGCAACGAAACCAGACGTTTCTGTGTAGTATGTGTTTTAATTTGAAAGTCGCTGAGAAACGTTACACCTTCTCATTTCAATCTAGGGTGGGATCACGAGCTGCACCATAAGGGTAATAATTGGAAGCCCATAGCCCGTAAGCCAAATCAGTCCGTTTGTTAATTATTCATAAAAATTGCACACTGCCTAGTATAATATGAATAATAAAAATTAGTTATCCTTTCAGTGAGCGAAGCCGAGGGTATATCTGCCAGTGTTTCATACGAGCGGAAATAGTTTGCAGTGCCCGTTACATCTAGTTGATGAAATAATACTAGAAGAAGATAAATTGTAATGTAAAAATATTCAAGCAAATAACCGTTAAAATGACTTCAAATGAAAATAAATCATGAATATAATTCTAAAACTAAACAGCCAAAGTCGAAGAAACAACTGCTTTCCACGGTCATCTTGGCGCAGATAAACTGGTCAACCGTGAAACAGCAGCGGTGGATCAAGAAACGCTTCAATGCGCTTTTGGACAGTTTACTTCCTTGATCTACCGTGTCTAGGTATTCGGTTATGAAACGAAAGGATGACGAATCGTGGAGTTAAATCCTGCCAGTCATATCAGTGTTTGCCTGGTCCTCGTCCTACGGAGTACATTTAAAGGCATATTAAGTTAAAATGCTAGGAAATCGTATTTCTATTTACACATATCGGACCTCGGCGTCGCGCGCCGCGCGCCGGTGTGGCGCTATTTGATATGAACTGAGTGGCTCGACCTCAGTTGGGCGAAAGTAGACATTTAGATGCATCTAACTTAACTGACGTGCCAACTCAAACTGTACTTTAATCATAAGTCATTATGCTAAGTAATGTGTCTGGTGATAATTTCTAGTGGCTATGCAAATTATATATCAGGAATGCCTCTCATGAACGAGGACTTCGATTGATATACACGCCCAGGGCTAAAACCAGCGAAAAATAAAAATGTACTCGTAGACAAGGAGATTATTTGGCTAATTGTTATTAATATCTTAATACAAATATTTAATGTTGTGAATACGCAGTGAAGCAACGATAGCATATCGCATTTGTTTAATCATTTATGTTTTTTCCATCGCTGATTAGAGCCTACTAAAAATTATGAATTAGTTTTTTGAAATGTTTTTTTCACTCACCCAATACAGCAGAGAACTCCGGAAAATCTTTAAACTTTGTTTATTTGATGACTTAGATTGCCAAATCAAATTATTAACTTTGTACAGTTAAATCTGTTGTATTATTATTTAAAGAAAATTATGGAATTTAAGATTGTAATCATAAAGTTTACTCAATATTCGTACAAAATAAGTGTTTGAAATCATTATACCTAGTTTTTTTTTGGGCCAAATCCACAAAAGACGTCATAGGCATTGCATACTCAGAAAAGCATCAACACATATTTATATTTGGTTCTTTTATACTCAATTGCCACCATCGCAGCCATAAAATAGGTATATGAAGACTGTTTAATAATAATACAAATATAATATCACATGGGCGCCGCTTTTATTAATCTATTGTAATGAATAACGTCAAATAATATTTTAGATACTTTTTTAAGGGGCAATGGAAATCTTCCTTTGTGGTTTAACGACTCATATAAAAATGCTCGAAAATAAATACTGCCATAGGCCTATTGGGCCTATTTATTTTCGGGCTGCAGGTCACTGTTTGCAGCCGGTCGTCCACCTGCGGTGGTAAAGCGACAACACGACTGTGCAATAAAACTGACAAGGGCTATCGGTTTACCTGGTTTGCAGGGCTACGACTACACGACTGTGGTGCAGCTGCGAGGGGACACCATCGTGAAGTCGTAGTCTGCACGGCTTGATTGGGGTAAACCTTGAGGTTAGGTTAGGTAAAAAATAAATACAATAGTTTGATAGTGTATAAATACTGTAGATATCACGGTGTATTTAATTACGTACAATAGTAATGTGCAGTGATTTCTTTGTTTTCAGTGTAATAAAATGAAGGTGAAAATGTTGAGAAAAGTATTACATACGGCTTATTTCTTAGCTAGTATAAAAATCCGCTGTGGTAACGTAAATATAATCATAAAATGACGATTTTCAGTTATGATGGCTTAAACAATTATGTGAAGTGACTTTCAAGGAGTAAATATTTTCTAACTAGAAACTCAGTTAATGCAAGGATAACATTTTCTTCAAGACAGCCTCGCAGGTAGCCGCGGGGGGATTAGCGGCTGGGGGCTCGGTGCAGACTACGTCTATACGACTGAGCCGCTAATTAGATTCGGCACCGTCGTGCTGTCGTAGCCCTGCAGATTTTTTTATTGGCCCCCAGTGGAGTCAGGTCGCATTCAGTCGTGTAATGCGTACAACCCCTGCGGTAGGCTCCCGCGCTGGTCGGAGTGTTGCAAAGCAATCATCATTTCCCGCGGCCTCAACACTCGAGATGTTTCATCGCAGGAACCGGTTTGTGGCAGAGAACGTGGCTCGTCTTAGTCACTCCCTAGCTCTCATTGTAGGCTATAATTTTATATCAGCCAGTTTTAAATGAATAATAATATTTATTGCTAAACAATTATACAATTGTATTGATGATTTGTGTACCTGCGTTTGAAGCTCACTGTCTCATTGTTGGTGAAGGTGAGCTTATGTTTTGATTGAGATTGGTATCACTGGTACGGTATACCTACTTGATAGGGATAGGGTAAATTTTTGATTATTTTGGTTAACAGTTCACAATAAAGAGGTAGGCCTAAATTATCTTCCTCTATAAACACAAAAGCGAAATTCCTATCAACGCCCAGGCCAAACTGATGGAGGTGTTTTTAAAACACTTTTTTGAAATTACATTTTAATTCAACTATTTCGTACCTGCTGGTCGAAATTCAACCAGATATATTTATGTTTTTCCACTTCTTGCTCCAATAAAACACGTGATTGTATTTGTTTAGTCTACATTTCGTTGCTATTCCGAGACCAACATAGTAACCAATAAAGCATATGCTAATTTTTTTCAAATTTCATGTTAATTTTTCTTGAAAACTTTAAGTAAACTATAGTGGAATTGTACAAAAATACAGCGAAATACAATTCTGACGGTGTACTTTGATTTTTCCTTCAATGCCCAAAAATTATAAAAAATAGGCTATGACGAAAATTACGCATGCTTATTAATATTAGCTTAAAAATTATTGCACTGGCTTTTTCAGGTCTGATGTAATTTTCAAAAACCAATAATCTTTAATTAATAGGTAGGCATGATTTTTGTAATCCTGTTTCTCAACCTGTGGGCACTCGGGCACTGTAGGGAAAATACAAGCTCACCGATAGAATTATAGTTTCCTGTTAATGTGCACAATCCTATTATAATTTTCAGTAGTTATTGAAAATCGCAAGAAAATGAATTTGAAATTACAACAAATTTAATATGGGGTTTATGATTTGCCATCTTGGTTACGGAATAACAACAAAATGTAAACAAATGAAGTCACATGTCATATTGCAGCAATGAGTGAAATTAAACCGAAATATTTTCTGGTTGAATTCGACCGCAGTAGGCGATCTCTAGCATTTTTAAAAGTGTAATGTAAAAGGTAATCAGTATATACATTCCAAACATAACAGATATACAGAATTTTGATGACTTGATAGTGCTAAGCTACCAAGGAAAATAATCTGTGACAGTGAACTATATAAGTTATATGTATAATTAATTACAAGTCATTGTCGTAGGAAAAAAATAAATGTTTTTATAATTTTACAGATGGAATATGTGGTGTGTCAAGAAACACTATAATTTTTTTTAATCATCTTTATATTCAACCAGTCATTAAATATGCATTTATAATTCATTCAATTATTTGCAATATATATTTGCTTTACAAATTAATTACTAAGTTTTTTCAATACAAAACCTTAGGGGAAATACATTTTTCCCCTTTTTTAGCTCGTGGTAGATGTGTATGCGAACAAATTATGTTTCTTTGTGATGATCCAACATAGGATTTTCGGTAGGCCTAATGATTTATAAAGGTAGGCCTATCTACATTCTATAGGGATAGTTCACCGGGAAAGAGCTACACGTATTATGCATTATATCTAGGCTACGTCCTACGTGATTACGAGACATTATGAAGGAATGGCGTATACCTATACATAAAATGTCAATCAAATCAATTCTTTGACGATGAAACGGTGAAATTGGAACCAATACTGCATTATATATGTATATACATCATATGCATAAAATACAGTTTAGGAAGCGAATTTTAGCATCTAAAGGATTATCATCTTACGTAGCTATATATTGATTCTATATAATAAATTTTACTTGTGTAATTCACAAGTTAGTTAACGATGGGGCCTATGATAAAATCTACATAGTACATACGATTTCAGCCAATGACTACAAACAATCGACCAATAAGGGAATATACTTACGTCGTAAAATCCAATCACTAACAGTCACAAGCACTCAACACTAACGGAGTCCACTTCCATTAACAGATCGATTAATAAAGCACAACACAATTAATTCAAAACGGCGCTTTGTAGAGCGCGGAGGCCATGTTGGATGTAGTACCCGCTACAACTGAACTGAACGCAGAACGCCGCAGTCTACTTTCATGGGGACCTGTTAGCGCCCCCCTCCACCCGCGGTAAACTACACACCTGTCCCCCACAGCTTGGACCACAAGGTCAAAACAAAGCGGCCTGGGGGAAGCCACCGACTCTTGGTTCGTCGTGTCGGTTGCCGGGAGGGTAGGCCTGCAGACCAATCCGCGATATTAAGTTTACTCTGTTCTTTCGATCGTCCCTTGAGTCCTATAAAGTTTGGCAGCCACCCTAAACGTTTTTACGGGAGTTCTGGAAGAGATAGTGCAATCATTTTTAAATTTTTAAAGAGGTTAACAGCATCGCGGACTGTTCTCTTCTCCAGGAAGATTTGGACCGCTTAGTTGTCTGGAGTCGCACTGGGTTGAGTTTTAACGTCGATAAATGTGTGATTGTTAGGTATACGCAAAAAACTCAAAACTTCATACATTTCCAGTATTCTCTAGAAAACTCTTTTTTATCAGTTCAATCGGTTCTTAGAGACTTAGGAGTTAATTTTCAATGAAAAATTCTGTTTCTCAGATCACGTGATCGACATTTGTAAGAAGGCCTATAGAGCGCTTGGATATATATTTAGATCGGGATATTTTTTGAAAAATGAATTCACTTTAAATTTACTATTTTTTTGTCTGGTTAGATCTAAGTTGGAGTTTGGCTACATTATCTGGCACCCATATCAATGTTACCTTACAGATATAATCGAACAAATACAAATTAAATTCCTGTGATTTTTGTATTTGCATAAGTTTGGATTTACCCTTTCCTTGTCTCACATTCGGATTTGTTGCAGTTATTCAACTTTGACAGTTTACACAAGCGCCGTGAAATAGGATTAATGGTGTTTTTATATAAGCTTATTAACGGCGGCGTTGACTGTAGTGACAAGTTGGCGAGGGTGAATTTCCTTGTTCCTCGCCCCTCGTCCAGGGTCCGCGCTTTATTCAGTCCTTGCTTTGCACATTCAACTTTGGGAGTGCACAGTCCAATTAATGTGATGATGCGACTGTGCAATAATTGACCTCGCCATGTTGACATATTTTCGCTGACCTTGGCCTTTTTCACAACAAAAATTGAATCATCCTATGTAGCTTTATGTAAATAATTGTTTTCATTACTATAAATTATTATTATTTACTACTGTACTTTTGAACTTGCCTGTTTGCCCATTGTAATCCTCTGGAATGATATGCTACTTAGCATGCTTAAATTTACTTGCTTGAATTGTATTATAGCTATGTTATAATGTTATATTGTGTTGATTTTGATGTTATGATAGTGATTAAGTAATGCTTGCATTTGTTAAATAAAGATAAGTAGCCTAGTTAGTGGTATATTTTGATGAACTGTGTATGTGATAACCAACTGCATGATTATATGGACGGCCTCATCAGTGTATGACTATTTAATGTTTATTAACTCATATTTTGTCACTTGCATGTAGTGCTGTTATTTATTATTGTATTTGTATTATGCTACAATGTCATTGGATTAATTCTGTTTTGTGGCATTAAAATTGAAATAAATAAATAAATAAAATCATTGTATTATTATTGTGTTATCCATATTATTGTATTATTGTGTAGGCCATTACAAATAGCCTAATATGTCACAATATCTTACCAAAATCATAATCATTCCATATTAAACTTCTTAAAAAAGTAATTTAAAAGTAGCAACTTTTACGGGTTTTAGGCCAACAGTGCCCTATAATTAAATTAGTGCTTTTCGCGAGCTGTGTCAGCTCCTCTACTTGAAGACACAGCCGCGATGAAGTGATCTATAAGGCCAACAGATTCGAGCTTAGAACCGGATATGGGATATGGGTCTACGATTGGTGTCAAAACCTTTGGTTTCACAGGCCATAAGGAAGTTAGGTCTTCTAATCTATAGACTTTAATATTTATCATCTTTTTTCATTTTTTTCGTAGAAGGTCTAAACAAACAAATATTTGTTATTGTTTCATCAGGTGTGTGCCAAAAGTATCGTTCCAAAAAACGAATGAAAGTGGTTTGCATATTCTCGACCATCTCACACTTCATATTATGAAGTGTGAGATTTGCATTTGGTCTCGGCTATGCATTGACTCACTTTCTATATACTCATGTTATGAAATTATAATATTCCAAAGGTTCATAAAACGATAATTAAAACGCAAACTTGTAAATATCACGAGTGGTGATGTTTTAAAATTAACATGTCAATTTAAACACCCCCGACCTGGTCATGTATAAGTTATCATTACGAAGAATTGTTAACTAAGTAACTGGCTATTAGGAATCTGCCGAGGTCCAAGGGAAGCTTATATTTAATTTTGCTCTTGATTCAGGGTAGACGTCAAGGTGCCACTCCAACAACTCGCCATCTAGCAATATAGCGACAGATCGCCACCTCATAAAAATATACACCAATGCCGTCAAGGTGCCACCCCGTCAAGTCGCCAACTTTCTAGCTGCATGTCGCGGGTTGTCGCTAGCGTACCACAGACCAGAGAAAAAAGATTTTTTTCTTGGTCTGTGTAGCGTACACATTATCAACAAAAATGTAACTAATGTCCCCGTTCAACATAATTACCTCACTAGAAATAGAAATCATAGATCTACAATAGCTCATAATCTTAGACTGTTAGAAAATAAGCCTAGCTTCCTTGGACCAAAATTTTTCAACAAGATTCCTCAACGCATAACCTCCATTGCAAGACCCTCAAAACTTAAGTCTGAACTTAAAAACTACCCGATCAGTAAGTGTTTTTACACTATTGAAGAATTTTTATCTTGCGAAAACGATAACTTAACCTAGCCCAGACAACTTAGCCTAGCCTACCAGCCTACCAGCCCTTTCCAATTTTCTTTCCATGCCTACCTAACCTAACCTATGGTTTTGAGAGAGAAACCTACACAGTGCTTCAGAGCACTTGACTGGTCCCATGCTGCGTTATGTGGTCTGCGGGACGACTTATCGTATGTATATGTATGTATGTATGTATGTATGTATGCATGTATGTATGTATTATGTATGTATGTATGTATGTATGTATGTATGTATGTATGTATGTATGTATGTATGCATCGCCACCTTGCAGGCTCGCGTCAAGGCGCCACCCGTACAGACCACCATCCCGCTCTGTTTTCATCTGTGTCAATATCGAGAAATAGGTACAACCTTCTTCCACCTGACATATCAAAAATGTGCGTCAGTGCGTCAAAACTTGTGTAAAGATAAGATATTAATGTTAGAACCATTGATTTAATAGTATACCATTTCACTACTACATTATAGTCACGAAATGGGACTTTTGTGACGCGTTGTGAACAATACTTTTCATCACGATGCAAATAGGTAACGAAATTGAAAAAAAAAATCATCCAACATTTCATAATTTAGTCATTTTTCTATAAGCAAACACAATACGGCTGAACTGTTTGTTTTAATTTAAAGTCAGCTGATGGTTAAAGTGTCGAAATATAGGAATTTCGTTTGTTTGGGTACGGAAAATTTTTATTTCGATACGGAAAAAGTTTGTTTGGGTACGGAAATGAAATGTTTGGTTATCGAAAAATCAGCTGATCGTTATTTATTTTGATGTAAGGAAATCAAGGGTTTTCCTAGATCTCAACGGTAATGGTAAATTTTCGTATACAGAGTGATGAAAATAGATTTTTTGCAATTAATTCTTAGCCGCTGAAGACAATTGTAAAAATACCCCCGTTGCAGCAGACCTGCATATTCAGCGAATTTCAAAGGCAAAAGAACATGTTTCAATCCAAGAAAGTGAGATTTAACATGTTTTTGTAAGCTCCATAAGAATAACATGGAGAATGAGTGTGCAGGTTTGCTGCAAAAGGTCCATTAAAACTGGGTGTTTTCAATTCAATGTTTCGTAGATCTGAACTAGGAGAAACCATATAGCAACTTTTATCAAGATTTGTCAAAAAATAAAGAAGATATAGAATTTTTTATTTCCCATAAGGATAACATGGGGAATGAGTATGCAGGTTTGCTGCCACAAAAATGGAAATTTCGGGGGTTTTAGACTAAAATACATTAGATCTTATTTAGATGAAGCCACAAACCAAGTTTTATTAAGATATTTTGAGAAATAAGCGAGATATAGAATTTTACTTATTTCCCATAAGGTTAACATTGGGACAACGTACTGTGTTTACCTCTTACAATATCTCGGTAACCAATGGACATAGAGAAATGATTCAAAATACTAAATTGTTTGTTTTTTCGAGCTGAATTCAATGGTGCTAATTAAAATTGGATTATTTTGATTTTTATATGTGAAAACCCCAAAAAACCCATTTTTGGGGGGGTTTATCCCCCTTTACCCCCCCCTTCCAGTGGTCCGATCGGGCTGGTTTTCGAACTCATCCGAATAATTGCTACTTTACACGCCTATGCCGCATTTCATTCCAATCGGACCATTTTTGCGAGCGCTATCGTGCTTACAGACACACACACACATATATATATACAAATTTGAACGAATGGTGTTTTTGATATCTGGGGGCACCAAAACGAAAAATTATGATGGTCCCGCGCTTAGGTCTTACCATGAGACCTACAGTAATAGCTTCTTCCCTATAGGGGAAATTCGCTAATATAAATTTGACAATTTATTTTTTACAATAAGGAAGTTTTATTGTAAACAGTACATTTTATTCTAAACAAATTTAATTTGATCAACTTTGACTGTGGTACCGTTACTGAATTTTAATTTTCATTATCTTAAACTCTCGTAACATACAACATTTAGAAATATTGTTTGTACAAATTCCATTAATCCTTGCAACTATTTAATAAAATCACTACCGACTACTTATAATACGCTTGGACATTTAAAAACCTTTTGTAAATGGATTAAATATTTTGCCAATAAAATGTAAAATTAACTGCATTGGGATCATAATAACATTATGATTGTCAACTTCAACTTCATTGGACTGAAAAACACGTTTTGGATTACAACACACTAAATAATAATATTGTTGTGTAATAGTATATTTCACTACTAGTCACGAAAGTAGCCTATTTTGGGGCAAGATAGTCTTTTACTTGCGAGGCGTAAGCCGAGCATGTAGAACACTATCGAGCCCCGAAATGGGACTTTAGTGACGAGTTGTGAACAAAACTTTTCATCACGATGCAAACAAGTAACCAAACTTATAAAAAATCATCCAACATTTCATAATTCAGTCATTTTTCTATAACCAAACACGATACGGCTAAATTATCTATTTAAGTTTAGAGTCAGCTGGTTGAACTGTCAAAATAGGAAAACCGTTTGTTTGGGTACGGCAAAATTTTGTTTTGGTACGGAAATGGTTTGTTTGGATACGAAAATGCAATGTTTGGGTACCGAAAAAACAGCTGATCATTACTTGTTTTGATGTAGGCTAAGGAAATTGAGACATATTTTGATTAGGATTTTTGCGGACATTTGCCATCACTGATTAGTAAAAAACAAGTTTCACGACGTTTCGGGATCTGGAATCTGATCCCGTCTTCAGGTGGAAGAAAACCTAGAACATAACAAGATTAGTAAAACATAGCCAGGAAAACCTGGAGAAAAACACAGCTAAAACAGAGAACTGTAAAAGCAGTCACGGAAACAATAAGCTGAAAAGAAAAACAATACACAAAATAACACAGGAATCACAAGTACAGTAGAACCTCGATTAACCGTCACTCTCGGGACCGGGAGTGTGACGGTTAAGAGAATAGACGGATAACAGAAATGATAAACCTATTCAATACGTAGATTTTAAATATTTTGGAAGAAATTAAACCCTATATAAGTGGATAATACAAAAATTTATATTAAAATTACATTCAAACAATGGTAATTAAAATCTTTCTAAACTATATGTTGTGCTCATTCAGAGTTCGTAAGTGAATTACATAACTTCACATTAAAATATAGTCCGCCATCTTTTAAATGAGTCCGCCAACGCCATAAATCAGCGCGATACTTGTAGCTGTTTCGCCCTTCCTCAAACGTTTAATAAATTTTATTTTTTGGTCAAGCCATAGTACGACTCGTTTTCGTTTTTCAGCCATCCGTTAAAAATCAACAGTTACTGTACTGCAGTTGATTCACAGTACGTATCTAGCTACACACTGTGTATCAGCAAACACTATGCAACGCTGAACTACGAGGTGTGCCGTATAACCAAAAAAATCAACATGCCAATGACTAATAAAAAACTCGCTCACCCCCATATTACTCCTTGCATGGGAGTGGTGATTTTCGGCGGAAACTCAAGGTCATTAGCCGCGGACAGTCGCGTTCGATCACAATGGCGCTTGCACTTTCTTCAATGCTTTGCGCGACGCCATTTTACAACATATTGCGAGCCCAGAAGCAGTGACGGATAACAGAGAGTGACGGATAAAAGAGTGACGGTTAATCGAGGTTCTACTTCAAGAATCACCAGGCAGGAGAGAGCACGTCCACACCCAATCAGAGCTGAGCTGAGACTGGTGGGAGGAGAGCAAATGGCGGCGGCAACGGAAATGGCGGCGCCCACAGCCAACCAAATCACGGCGCGCTACCGGTGGCGAAAACCTGAAACAGAGACATGTGATATGCAAATTCCGTGTGTCTGTTTGTGTTTTGTTAGTTAATTTTTAACTAACAAAACACAAACAGATATATTTTTAACAAACAGTTAAAAATTAACTAACAAAACACAAACAGACACACGGAATTTGCATATCACATGTCTCTGTTTCAGGTTTTCGCCACCGGTAGCGCGCCGTGATTTGGTTGGCTGCAAATCATCCCGAAACGTCGTGAAACTTGTTTTTTACTAATCAGTGATGGCAAATGTCCGCAAAAATCCTAATCAAAATATAAAATCACCATCACCAACAATGAATTTCAAACAAAGAAATTGAGACTTTCGTAGATCTCAGCTGTACGGTAACGGGCAGTTTTCGTGTACAGAGTGATGAAAATAATATATATTTTTTTAAGGAAATGGTGGGACCTGAAAGAATAGCTCATTGACAGGGTGGTCCGGGTCCCTCTTCACTCCGAGAGAGGGAGGTGGGGGAGGCACCTCCCCCACGACAGATCGCCAACTTGTTTAGTAACCACCCCGTCAAATCGCCACCTCTTAAAAAGGTGGCGATTAGAGGTGGAAGACACTAAAAAACCGGTGGCAACCTTAAGGATAAACGCGCTCTAGACCGACCACGTAAGAATTACATATGATTCTTGACATAAGTTCGTTTTGAGAAAAAAATTGATATTTACTTTTACTTGAGTTACTACTTAATTTTTGCGTTTGTAGTTTTTTCTCCATGTGGGCGACTTCTTCTTCGGGGTGTGTGATGTGTTTTTCCTTGAACTCTCAGCATCCAAAATGCATGTTCCCCCTCATCTTTGTATGATTCCCAGTTTTCTTTCTTCAGTTCATTCACATACTCGTTCCAATACCTAAAACGTTTTTTACTAGGGCTTCTGCCAGTCAGCCAGTTCTTACTGATTCAACGTTACAGGTTATCTTCAGGCAATCCCGCCATTCTCTGGATAGTCATTATTTCATCAACACCGTTTGCACTTGGGACTTGCTTGTATTTTTTTCAAATGGTTTGCCGATGATTAAAACTCTTCAATATTGAAGAATTTTCTTCAATATTTAATTATTTGTTTCCAAGTTCTGGATAGCTTATTACTTCTTTCGTGATACGGTATTTTGGTTTCTTATGATAAGTTATTACGAACATGAGTATTCATGCTTAATGCAATCCTCGTTATTCATACTTCTGTGCATTTCCTGTCAGAGTGCAAAATAACTCTTTTTGAAGTATCGCTTGGAAGTCGTAAGCACTTTTTTTATAGAACTTCATAGTTTTCTCCATCTTTGAAGAACTTCTCCGGAAGACAGCTAGCCTGGATTGAATATGTTTTTGGCTTTGGCGAAATGTATTTGATTTCTTTGTTTGATTTTTGATCTCCACTTAATATTGATTTTAATTTACTGACTTATTTTTTTACGATAAGTTTCAACTTTTTTAGTATTTAATATGTAAAATTCACCAAGATATTAAGGGGGCGGTCTACCTTGACAGAAAAATCCGCGTCACAGAGTGAAATAACATTGTAAAGATAGGGCTAAAGCGCGCTGAAGTACGCTTGCAGACGTTTCGTATCTGCACGATAAAAGCTTTATTTTTTAAGATTTAATAAAAGTGAGAGTGGGTTCACGTTCTTCAGAATATTTTATATGTCTCTACAATTTTTATTTTTCTATAAAGCGTTCCTGCCGTTAGTTATGAGACTTTAAAATCTAACAAAAAACTACCTTTTTTTGAAAGTTTTACACAATTCCTGTAAATAAACGGGGATAAAATCAAAAATTCTAAAATTATAGCGTCCTACAAAAACATATCCTTTTTAAAATGACACCAAAATATTGGAAATCATATGAAAATCCAGCGATCAATGAATAAGATACAAAACCCTGTTTTAGCGCTCGGAGCTTGGGGTAGACCGCCCCCTTAATGCTTTTATAAGTCGTGAACTAAAGAAAAAAAAACAATAACCAAAAACTGGAAATCCTACTACTTTAAATATTCAATTCTTGTCCCGAGTTCTTGTTTATAAATCCTATCTCGTAAGCGGCTCTAACGATTTTAATAAAATATTGTATGTAAGTGACCTTTTTACTTTTAAATCCACCAATGTTGTTGAATTTACTGTAGAAATGCCATTTTTAGAGAAATTAAATTTAAAGTTGAAAATTTTTAACAATAGTCCAGTAAAAATACTGTTTAACCTAGAACAAATTGCAACACGAGCGTTTTTGACGTTATTCTGCTCAAAAAATGTGTATATTAACATATCCAAAATCGGACAAAATCGGTCCATGGGAAACCCCTTAAAATCACGTTTCAAAATGGCGGCTTTTTTAACATTGGAAAGTTTCTGAAAAAAGCCACTCGGTTGCATTTTTTATCTACATTTAACAAGATATTGAGTTGGGACCACCGCCAATAATTTTTGAGTGGCTAGTCGTGCATTTTGACAGGGTTAAAATTTTTGGCCGCCATCTTGGATCCGCCATATTGGATTTATAATATTTTTTTCAAATGTAAAGGTGGTCTTGTGACACATAATTTAGAGCTAGATTTTTACGCTGATTCCAATGCAGAAGTCCGTTTTCAAAAAAATTGATTCGTTTTCAAGATATGCTTAAAATAAAATTCCTCCCTGTACATTTCTTAAGGAGGTTAAATAAATAATAAAATTTTTACGATTATTTTTCTTATATCTCAAGAACCAAGCAAGGCTTTCAGTTCGTTTTGGTCTTAAAATGGAGTAATTTTTTTGCTTTTATTTGGGCTATTAATAATTAAAATCGGACAAGTGTGAAATGAGCTATAAAGCTAATTGCTACATGAAAATTGTTTTTTTAAAAATTCGTTTTCTGTTAAAGATTTATGTCTCAGGTTTGAAATGAGTTATAAAGTTCCTTCTAGTCTCAAATTACTCGGTAAAGTATAAGCTTTCATATGAAGTAAGGCTAATCGAAATCTGACTAATATAAATGGAGTTCTTCTAACTTTCGTAATTTGTCACTACTTAAAGACTTATATCTCCAGATTTAGCTAAGACTGAGGCCTAATTAAGGTCTTAATTAACTCAGTACATTACTGGCTTTAATTTAAGCTCTTAAACATTTAAATAGGTTGAGTTTGATGCGAGTTATGGAGCTTTAATCAATAAAAAAATAATTTTTTTCAGAATTTTTAATATAGTTAAGAACGGGTATCTCCAGTTTCTTTTAAGGCATATAGGTTTGAATGGTTTCAAAACACTCAGTGAGCCATCACCTTTCATTTGGGCCATTGATCATTAAAATCGGACAAGTTGGGAGTGAGTTATATTGTTTTTATTAATTTTTTGTGACTATTTTTTATGTCACATTTAAAGCTTACAGGGTATCAATAAAACCAACCATTTCCCTATTTTAAAGGGGAAACTGTGTAATCCAGGAACGCTTCACCGAATTCTCCTCCACTATCTCAGATATGTAGAATTCATTGAACATGTGTTCTTCGCAATTTATCTACAGGGTGTTCCACAAATTAACGCCAAGGGTTAAAATATCACAGTATTGTTATGTAAACCTATACCAAGTTGTATATCATTTTACAGGTCCTGCTGAACGGAACATTTTTAGGAAAACTAAACTAAATTATCTCTAGCCGTTTCAAAATGGCGGCCATTTTAGAGACATTTTCCAATATTTACGGAAAACATTGGATTTTTTTAACCACTACAAGTATTTTAGTTCTGTTTCGAAATTCTTAATCCTTGCCAACTCAGCTTTACTATGGTAACTGATATGACCATATTATGTAAAAACAACTATAGTTCCTATGGAAACCAAATAAAAACTACAAACATTATTCAAAACACTAGTGAGAAATAATGCATACGGAGTGAAACTTAAGGGGATATTAAGGATCTGGGTAGACCCATGTGTTGCCTGGGCACATGATATACCTTGGTGCGAAATTTCAGCCTATTCCCCTCTGAAGTTTTTGCATTTACCTGGAACAACTTACACAAAAACAACACCGAAACGACATATATTTCATATAATATAAATAAATAAATAAAATATATATATATTGGGTGTCCCATAATAGTTCCCCTCTAACTTTTTCCAATATTTTTTCAAATATCAATTCCACACCACCCCCAAACATTATTGGGTAGTTAATAATTCATTTTGAGAGAGTACCCAATTATGGCCGCCATCTTGGATCCGACATATTGGATCCAAAATAATTTTTCAAATGTAAAAATGGTGTTGTGACTAATCATTTCGAATTAGATTTTTTCACTGATTTCAATGCCGCAATCCGTTTTTTTATATCTTAATTAGTTTTCAAGATATGGGTACTTAAATTAATTTATTTTCAACCAATTTAAACATTACAGATTGATATAATAGGCCCATAACCACAAAATAATGCTAGATAGTGACGAATAACCACCACCAGTATTGTTGAGCGCTTTACACTTAACTTTCACCAATGTAAATTTTTTGGCCGCCATCTTGGATCTGCCATTTTTGAATGAGGTAAGTTATTTCAAATATGAAGTTGGTATTATGAACCATCATTTCAAACTAGTTTCTTACGCGAAATTCAATGCCGCAACCCGTTTTTACTATATAACTTAGTTTTTGAAAAATTAATATTTTTTAGATATTTACTAGAAACATGTCAATATCTAAATTAAGTTTAAAATACTGGGTCACAATACCAACATCATATTTGAAATAACTAGCCTCATTTCAAAATGGCGGATCCAAGATGGCGGCAAAAGAATTTCCATCGGTGAAAGTTAAGTGTAAATCGCTCAACAATGACTGGTGGTGGTTATTCGTCACTATCTAGCATTATTTTGTGGTTATGGGCCTATTTTATCAATTTGTTATGTTTAAATTAGTTGAAAATAAATTAATTTAAAGTACCCATATCTTGAAAACTAATTAAGATATTAAAAAACGGATTGCGGCATTGTAATCAAAGAAAAAATCTAATTCGAAATGATGGGTCACAACACCACTTTTCCATTTGAAAAAATTATTTTGGTTCCAATATGGCGGATCCAAGATGGCGGCCAAAAATGTTTACCTTGCCAAAATGCACGAATAGCCACTCAAACATTTTTGGTGGTGGTCCCATATCAGTATCTTGTTAAATGTAGATAGAAAATGCAGCCGATTGCTTTTTTTCAAACACTTCCCATTGTTAAAAAAAACCGCCATTTTGAAACGTGTTTTTGGGGGGTTTCCCGTTGACCGATTTTGTTAGATTTTGGATATGTTCAAATAAGTACTTTTTTATTATAGTTTCATGAAAAAAGGACGTGTTGCAGTTTGTTCTAGGTTGGTGAGCTTTTTAACAAATTAAAAAAAATAAATTTGTTATATCTTAAAAACAAAAACAGATTTTTGAAAACGAATTTCAGCATTGGAATCAGCGTAAAAATCTACTTCTAAATTATGTGTCACATGACCACCTTTGTATTTGAAAAAAAAAATTGAATCCAGTATGGCGGATCCAAGATGGCGGCAAAAATTTAAAATTCTATAAAAATTAAGTATTACCCCCCTAAGAGTTTTCTGTAGTGTTCTTAATTTTATATCCTTAGAGGTGTAGTTGAAAACTAAGAGTAAAACTTAATTTTTAATTTTTCCATTGTAATCCGCCATTTTGAAACGTAATTTTAGAGGGTTTCCCATGGACCGATTTTGTCCGATTTTGGATATGTTAAAAAGCAAATTTTTTTGGACAGATCTTCACCAAAAACGGTCGTGTTGCAATTTGTTCTAAGTTAAGAATGTTTTTTGCGTAGATTTACTGGACTACATAGGGTCATATGAGTTGTCATGTTGGTTACGGAATAACAATGAAAATGTTAACAAAATAATCTTCCAGCTGTTCATAAACAGTTTTCCCCCGAGCAGAGCTCGCTCCCCAGGTACTAATTATTAGAGTGGCAGAAGGTAGAAATTATAGGTTTTCTCAAGACAGCTGTTTTCTTAAATAAAAATAATTTATATGAACCATATGATAGGTAAAATATAATTCCATTTAAAACATATGGGAACTTATCCAGTGGGACAAAGCTAAATTGAACTGAGGGAATTTAAAATTATTCCATGGCTTCTACAGGAAATTACCTTTACTTTGACATCTCGATGATCAAAATTGGTTTCTTAAATAAAGAAGTTTTGCTGTACACAACAAATTCCTCAGGGAATTAGTATAATAGATATTCGAACGAATGGTGTTTTTTGCTTCTGGCGTTTTTGCAAAACGAAGAGTTATCATTGTCTCGGGCTTAGGTCTTACCATGAGTACTACAGTAACAGCTTCTTCCCTATAGAGAGAGATCGTTAAAATTTTTGAAATTTTTGCATTGTTTGCGGTATCTGGGACTATCTTGCCCGGCCACACGATTTTAATTAAAAGAACTTTTTTGTGTAATTAATTGTGTGATGTAGTTTGTGTTGCTGTGTTTAATGTAATTTTGTAGAAGATTTCACAATGAAACCTTGAGTCTCGAAACTGCAGTAATCTATTGTTATGATTGTTTTGGATTGACGTAGCCTATTTCAATAATTGTCGAATATCAATCCTGGAGGCAAAAATTAGTAAATAATAACGATGTTGAAAGAATTTTATCAGTTAAAACTACATACCGTAATCCATCACTTTTTATGTAGCTTACTGAATGTACTTCATATCTTCAATCAGATTTTTAAAATTTACCTCCGGTCTAGAAAATAAAAATTGTTACTAATTTTAAAGGGCTCCTATACAAATAGGGTTAAAGCAATGATGCCAGTTAACGAATAATTGTTGTAATACTTTTTTTCTCAGCCTTTGGGTAATGTAAGAGCCAGTGGCCAGCTGACGACACATATTTTAAGAAAAACCTTAATTTTCTCAGTTATACTCTATACTCATAATTTATGAAGGGCCCACTTGCGGTAGGTACGAGCTCACCCATAGGTGAAAGCGGCATAGCCTACAAATTGAAAAATACGAACATATTAATTTTAAGCGTTATGTCAAATGAGCCCAGGATCAGCTTTCTTCCTTCAAAAGTTGACCTCGACCCGCCAGTTCTGTTGTTGTACTTTACATAAGTTATTCTTGAGCCATGTTCTCTTGATTCTGACCAAAACAAAACTTTCGGACATTACCTTGGATCCGTCATAACGTAGAGTTAAAACCTAATGAAATGAGATAAGTTACTTTAAATATAAACATGGCGTTGTGACCCATCTTTTAAACGTAGTTTTTATGTTAAATTCAATGCGGCTTACTTCTAAATTAAATGTTTCGGTAAATTTCAAAGCATATTTTATTTATTTATTATCCTTTGAACCACGTTGACTTCTCTGCGAAGCATGTGGCGTGTCATTCCTCATTCCCCTTCATTGGTAGTTTGAGAATAATTCATCCATTTGTAGGTAATTTGTAGTAACATTGATCTATTTAGGTAAGCAGTTAGGCTATTCTTGAATTTGTTAAAACTTGTTATACTCTTGATGGATTGAGGCAAATTGTCAAAGAAATTAAGTCCCATGTAATTAGGTTTTGTTTCGGAAAGAGCCAGTCTGTGAGAAGTTGCAAACCTGTTTCTACGTCTGGTATTATAATTATGGTTAGGTTGGTGAGAAATATTTTGACTTTTAACATAAAGTACGGACTCCAGAATGTATAAAGATGGAACTGTTAAAATTTGATGTCTTTTGAAAAGTGGAGCACAAGGTGTCCTGGCTGGCTGTTTAGTAATGCATCTGATAGTTTTTTTCTGAATTTTGAAAATCTTTTCTAAGTTCTTTTGACTTGATGCTCCCCACAAAATGATAGAAAATCTAATGTGGCTTTCAAATAAACTGAAATAGGCCATTTTTAGAAATTCGAAATTTAACAGATTGATTAGGCTTCTAATAACAAATAAGTTTGTGGACAATTTGGAATAAACTTGTTCAACCTGTAGGTCCCAGTTCATGAAGCTGTCGAGAGTGACGCCCAGGCATGTAGCGTTTGTATCTTCATTTATGTGGTCTTCATTCAGCATAAGGTTTATGCCAAAACTGGGCCTTCTTCTGTCCAACTGAGAAGTTTTAAAATGTACATATTTAGTCTTGGTCTGGTTGATGGATAATTTGTTGTCTGAAAAGTATTGTGGATAGGCTGTTTAGTTGTATGAAGGTAGAAATTTGTAGGTCCTCCAAGTTCTTGCCGGAAGTTAAAAAGGTGGTATCGTCTGCAAAATTTATGAGGTTGTTGTGGTTAACATGGTCACCAATATCGTTAATATAAATGAGGAACAGGACAGGGCCCAGAATTGAGCCCTGGGGCACTCCTCTTGTGATTTCCTCAATTTCCGAGAGATGTTTATTGATGGTACCAGAAGGATTTTTGAAAGTGATTGAAGTGGCTTGTTTTCTACCATTTATGTAGGAGATCATCCATTTAAGGGCATTGTTGGTCAGGCCCGCAGCAGCCAGTTTTTCGGTTAATATGTGTGGGTTCACACAGTCGAACGCCTTTGTCAAATCTATGAACGTTCCGACCGCCGTCTCTCCATTTTCAAAAAGGTCAATACATTTATTTACAAAGTTGACTAAAGCAAGTTTAGTAGATTTATTTTTCCTGAAGCCGTATTGTTGAGGAAGAAAGTAGTTTGAGTTTTCGAGGAAATATACTAGTTTTTACAGGCTATTTTTTCTATGACTTTAGTGACAGCAGGTAACAGCGATATGGGACGGTAGTTTTTTATGTCTTGACGGTCACCTTTCTTGAAGAGAGGTTTAACTATGGCTAACTTTCCTTCATCAGGGAAGACTGCTTCTTCAAAAGATTTATTGATAAGATTGGCTATTGGATTGGAGATCTCGTTGACACACGATTTCAGAATTTTAGTGGAAAGACAATCATGTCCTGCGGAAGTCTTGGATTTAATTTTGGAAATTATCCTCTTAATGTCAATTTCTGAAACAGTGCCAAAGGATTCCATTGTTTTGTTGTTAGAAATGGGAAATCCAGACCAAGATTTTTCCTCCTGGCTAGGGTCGACTATAGCAGAAATATTGCAAAATAAATATTAAACTTGCTAGCAATGTCATCAGGGTTACTTATCAATTTGTCATTTAGTCTGAGAACTATGTTGTCGTTAGAATCTTCTCTTTTGCTTGGCCCATTCTTATTTATTACCTTCCATGCTCCAATGACAGGATTTTCAGATTCCTGAATGAAATTTTTGTAAAAGTGAGCTTTCCTGGTTTTTATTAATTTCCTATATTCCTTTTTTAGAGAGCTGTTTAGTAACCAACATTCCTCATTTTTGTTGAACAGCCAGTGCTTGTAGGCATGTATTACCGTTTGCTTGAAAAGCACTATTTCATCATTGACCCATTCGGTCTTGTGTGCTGGTTTTATTTTGAGTTTCTTTATAGGGCATGATATGTTAATATAATGTTGCATAGTTTTAACGAAATGCTGATATTTACTGTTAGTATTGTTTGCAGAAAAGACTTCTTCCCACTTTTCCCCTTTTAGCCTAATCTTAAGCTCGTTAATGTTGGCATCATTATAGCTGCGGAAATTTTCTATGATGACCTGTTTGGTCCTTGTGGAGTCTTCGCTTTGAGTTTTTAAAATAATGGCACAGTGGTCGGATATGAAAGGCTCGACAACACATACTTGGGTATCCAGGATATTAGAGATAAAGTTGTCCAGGCAACTTTCAGATGCTGCCGTAATGCGGGTAGGCTCGTCAATTAGTAGTGTTAGTCCAAGGCTGGCAGCTAAGTTCTTGAACTCTAAACTTTGGCTACTGTCTGCAAGAAGGTCGATGTTGAAGTCTCCTGTCATAATCGTCTGTCTTGAGTGAACAGAGATGTTCAATAAAAAATCATGAAGGGTATCAAAGAACAGTGGATATCGTTGGTACCTGGGCTACGATAAATTCAAACTAATGATGTAGGTTTACTGTTCAACTTGAATTTAATCATGGCTGCTTCAAAGCATTCCTCTCTGACAAAAGCAGTACAATCACCCTCTTCAGTGATAATAGGACATCCGTCCCTTTTGTAGATGGCTATGCCTCCCCATCTGAGAATCTCTCTACAAAATCTGCCAATGAGTTTGTAGTTTTCGATTTTAGCACCTATCAGGCAGTCTTTTTTTAGCCCGTGCTCTGTAATAGCAAAGAAATCAGGTTTAAACTTCTCAAGGAAAATCTCAATTTCTGTTTTCTTACTGATCAGTCCCCTTTCAACATTCAGGTGACAAAAAGTTAATTCATTGGAAGAAAGTTCAGGCCTAAACATTTTTATCGGAGAAATGCTTTTGTGGTTACTATTTGTTAGGTCTACCCTAATTAATGAAGTTTCGGAAAAGATTTCATTAGGGGTAAGTTGATGCTGAATTCGGCCTAAGCGTAGGCCGACTTTAATCCTAAAAAATGATCTTTAACTAACATTGAGATCAGTTTTCCAATAAGTCGCTTTCCTTTGTTGTTGAGATTTAGGCCCTGGGAAGTATTGTGGAACCTATACAGGAAGGGATTTATTTCGAGGAAATTCCAGCCATAATTCCTGCATATATTTCGCAAGAGAATATTATGCTTCTTAATTCCGTGATTCAGATAAGTGTTGTCGTATCTGTAAGGTGTTTCGACAATCAAGATGTTTGGAGACGTCTTTAAGCTGGCGTTCTCATTATTGTAGTTACCCAGATGTTCATGGAGCTGTTTGCACGAAAGGACGGTATTTTCAGACTCTTCGGGTACAAGGTTGTTGCCCGCTCCCAACACTATGAGCCATTCCTCCCCCCTAAAACCCTCGCGGGCTCCATGCAGCACGGCAGACATAGGGGCACCAGGTCTGACGTCGGATGTGACCAAATAATCACCCTTCAACTCAAGTTCAATTTTGTCTCCCAAGTCTCTCCCATCTGGATTAAAATATATTTTTCGATTAGGTTTGTGTTCTTGACTAATTGAGATTCTACGTTCTGAAAGACTAGCGACAGGACTAACATCACCCGGAGAATCGAGTAAATTTGCAGTGCAAGGTCTATCTGACCTATCGGGTTCTGCTGCATTAGGCCTATTGTTATTTATGTGAAAACTATCATTATTTTTATGAGAAGCCTGTGAGAGATCAGTACTATCTTGCCTAGAATCATGGTTAGGGAGTGTATCGTCAGGACCAATACCAAAAGAGGAGCTGAGAGTGTAATCTTTTGTTTTATCGTCCGAACTTGAGTTAAAGTTTACAGAGCTAAGCCTAGAGTTGTTCTTCTTATTTTGTTTTCTAATGTTAGAAATTATTTTTCTCAATGTCTGTACTTTGGCAGTTAACTTTTGGTTTTCATCATAAAAAATGCGATTAAGATCCCTAACTTCTTTAATTTCATTCTGTAATGTGGTCACCATATTGTTTTCCCTATTTTTCTTACATAATTCTATACAGCTGGGGCAGGCCCAATCGACTTTTTTCATGGTCCTGAAGGCTGTCTTTTTTAACTTACAGCATTTTCCCCATGCATGTACCCATGTACCGCAACCATCTCAACATATAGAGTCACATTCCGAGTCAATAATAGCATTGAATATGGACCTAGGTAGATCGGACGAGGCATTGTTGTCCTTGAAAATGGCGACTGCACCGGGTTCATGTCCTTGCCGCTAGGCGTCGCTGATCAGCCCCCCCATTTCCCCTTCCTCTCCCCACATCCCGCATCTCACCCCCTGTTCGGTTGGCGACTCTGAGAGATTCAATCATGGCGTCGTCGTTCATTTGCTAGCGCTAGCTACTTCAAACGCGCGGCGGCGGCGGCGTACGGCTAACCTACTGCTGCATACTTCGTGGGATATCGACTGATCCAATCCTGTGATGGTTACGAACGTATAAAAATAACGCTGACCGTACTCGATGTGTTGTATTCTTAACCTTGCGAGGAATTTACTTATTCTACTACCGTTACCATATTACGCTACCATGATTTAATAAATTGTAATATTAATAAGCCTGAGCAGCGGGGCGGGACGTTGATGCGGGGCGGGTGCGGGGAGGGGAAGGAGTCGAGAGCCCAGTCGCCATAATGACGCAGCCGTCTAACGTACGAATCAAAGTACGAATCCGCCATTAGTTCTCATCCCTGCCGCAGCCGCGCCACCTGTCACGTCGCCAAGAGCGGCTAGTTCCATGTCCTTCACGCTGGAGCGCGCCAGTTGTGGCTCGTTCAATGCCAACAATACCTCGTCCGATCTAGATGTGTAAAATCAATGATAATAGCAAGGTCACACTGTCCACAGACCATAATTGAGCTGTCCATATTAATGAAATAGTGCCGTAATGACGGCATTGTCAGCAGATAAACAAAATTAAAACAATTAGAAACAATGGCCCCAAATGGCAAAAGGGCAGTCGATAATAACTCATCTAATCTAATTCAATTCATTGTAGGCATATGCTGTGACTTAAATCACTGATATTTTCCTAAAGGTACGCCTGTATCCTGCATCTATTTTATTAAAGTATCCATTCATCTGATTTTGGATCATTGACCAAGTTTTTAGAAACTTTTTATACATAAGTTAAGAAGATTATTATTTGAAGGTCTTTGGTTTTCCTATTTTAATTCGATTTGAAGAAGAAAAACAACCCACAGAAAGAAAGAGGGAGAAGAAGTCTCACAGCTGTTTTCTGCCATAACAAACAAAAACAAAGAAATGTGAGAGGTTAAGTCAAGAGTAAGAAGAAAATGTGATAACGTTGTTAATTTTAATGTCGAAGATTTCATCGTCTTTACATTATTAGGTAAAATATATTTTTATCCTTCTATTGGACGTTTTAAAGTTGTGTAAACAGTTGATTTGAATATAGATTATAACAACTGTACACATCAAATAGTTTTATCTCGCTGCTAACTAACAATCCTTGGCAATGACATTTAGCTAATAAATTCTTAATACTAACTGAGGGCCTATTTTTTAAATGTAGTATTCTTAGTATTGAATACATTCGCTTTAGACCTATTATTACAAATTACAAGATATGCACTAACCACTTGCAAAAATAGTATTATTTCTAAGATAAGCCTAAAGTTACAGTTCATTGTCTAATAGATGTTAGTCTAATTATCCCCTTTGGCTATACTAATAGTATCACTTACAACTGTGCAATATGATCCTCAAATTTTTGATTTCAAATTAGAAGGTTGGATTAATCCCCTGATTAGACCTGTGATTAACTAAGCAGCCCCTAATTCAGGTTATTCAGGTTCCCTGTTTTTTTTGTTTGAGGGTTCTGGACATTCAGAATATATCTGGATGAAAAAATATGAAAAAAATAAAGAGGTGTCCAATTATAAGTAGGGGGTTAAGGCCATTCCACACTGCACACTCATTCATCCTCTGGAAAGTTGGACGCCACATTTCAAAATTTCTCCCCATGTTATCAAATTAGGCACTTCATATGTCCACTGTGGCACATGGTTGCCATGCACCATGTATGGCCTACCTTGTGCCACACCCTTGTCTAGTTCTGTTTGGTGGTGTGTCGTCTTTTGACTTGGAGCTAGTTATCAAAGAAATACATGGAACAATTAATTTTTATTTTCTTATGTTACTATCGACCGTTGACAACATATTATTGGACTGGTCATTATTATTCTTCTTAAATATTTACAAGCCTTTCATTATCAACTTCAAGGTCAATCAGCATCAAATAATGATACTTGCCATTACTTTACCATTTTCTATGTAGGCCTATTGGATGGACCCATTTATTTCTTGTTTCAAACTGTACAGTACAACACCAGCTCATCATAGCTCCTGCTTGATTATCGAACCACGGTAAACCAGTCAAAAATCCTTGTATCAGAGACGACATTATAATGCATATTTATTTATTCATAATAAAAATACTGGCAGAAATCCTGGCCGGCGGCCATGACATCACAGCGGTGTTGTGGAATGGCTCTTGTTGGCTTAGCTGGATGTGCGGTGTGGAATGGCCTTTAAGCCTACTGTTTGTATCCTAAAGGGTCCATACTGTTTGTATGGACTAAAGGGCTTCACCTTAAAGACTTGATCACCTATTCATTAACCTTTATTGACCTTCATTAAGGTATAAATGAACATTATAATATTCTAGTCCATGTTGTACAAAAGCCCTGTCTAGACTTTAGGCCAATGAATACTCAAATGTAAAGAAGGTCAGGTGTTATATAAAAAAGTCTGATAGGTTTTTTAGTTTCGCTTCTGGCAACGAGACAAGCGCTTGTGGAATGGAGAGAGGGAGTGCGATAAAGCCCTCTCTCTCCCACCCTCCATTTCTACTTTGGAGTTAGGGAACAGGAAAGAGGAACTGTTCCTTTTTCGTACGCTGCCGTTACGAAAACACATGTTTAAAACTTTTACTGTTAGTTTACCGATTAGGCCTACATTTGCAACAGTTTTGTTGGCACTATTGTTTGTCTTTAAGTCAGCTGTGCAAAATTGTTTTGGTTTGTTATTTATTATTATAACAACTGACAAAAACCTCAAAAGCAACAAACTCTAGTCTTTTTTACATGCTGTGTAAAAGTTTAATTTTGAGTTTAGCCTATTTCTTCACCTTTTACATTTTTTTAGCATTTATGAAATGTGTCACTGCTGTATCAATCACTTTTGAACAGTACTAACAAACTTTGCTGGACTCAGAGAAGGGCGAGCATGTTTCTCTTTGATGATGGAGAAACGAAACTATCTTTATCATCAGTTCTTCTCTCTCTGTTTTTGGCTTTCCGGGTTCGTCGCGGGCCTATCCCATATCTGTATTGGATACCTACTTAACTGCATACCTCATGATTTTTATCATCTTTGCTTATGTATCAATTAAATAGGATTTTGTGAGTTATAGATATTTTTTGTTAGTTTTTATCACGTTGCCTTAATCCTTCCTTTTACTTTACGATGGAAAGGGGAAAGGGCAGGGTAGTATTTTCCAATAGGCTCAGGCTTACAGACGCAACTAAGCGGCTTGACTGTGCACTTCCTAGCAAAAACATTAAAGGAATCCTGAGGCATTAAATTTTTTTATGCTTATACCAAGGGCTGGCGCTAAACCTAACCTATGTGTAGAATGTACCAATGAATTGAGTGCAACAAAGGAAAGGCCACTGGCGTGGTGCAACGTCCGTAGTGGCACTAGTGGAGCCCTTCTAAATGGTTAAAAATGGCAAATATGGGTTTTGGCAGAGTTTGCCAGCGTCTGGGGAGCCATTTACAAATGTTCAGTGACAAAATATATGTTTGAAGGCGTATGTCGGCGCTCTTATAACCCTTTCAAATGGTTCAAAGTGTAAACTTGTGTTTTGGCAGTATATAATTGTAAAAGAAATCCAAATATATACTGATACTAATATACGACTAATAAATAAAAGCTTCGCGGAAATCCGCATACGGTTGATTTTTGTTTTTGTGTTATTGGCTACAACACAAAAACTCATTACCTTGACAGATTCGAAGAACTTTAATCTAAAGTTAGTACTTTTCTCTGCTTCTTAATCCTGATTTGGGTTACTTTAAGCATTTATGATATTTACTCTTGGAAGGTTGGAACTTGTCTTACCGTAACACAGAAAATTAAAGAAGATTACTGCTTGTGCTCCTTTATATATTTAATTGAAACTATCTTCAGGGAGATGGCTTTAATCCCTTTTCAGCAGAACTCCGAATGTTTTAACTCTAATCATCTGAATATTCTATGTACATATTAGTAATCTGAATGTTTGATTGTGCAAAATCATTCCCAATAATTTTGTCAGTCCAAGTTATACTATACAGTGGAACCTGGATAATTCGAACTTGTATAATTCGAAATCGTCTTCACTTCGAATATTTTTCTTGGTCCCTGGCATTTTGTATCCAAACAATTCTAAAAAATCGTGGATAATTCAAATTTTTTTTGGATAGTTGGAATTTTTTAAGTGCCAAATTAAGATACATCAATTTCATTCCATGACTGGAAATACTTACAAATTCATTGGAAAACACGTTTTACTGCGACGTTCAATAAAAATTATCGCTAGACCTATGGCGTGTCAGGTTATGGTCAAATGACTCATCCCTTCCACCTCCCAGGCTTCCCACCCTGCCCCAACATCGCTTGTAACTCGACACCAATAATGTAATCTAAAACAGTACAGAACGCTGGCTAGGTTGGGAAAAGGGTTGCGCTCGCCGTGGCAGCGCCACTAGTTTTTTTGCGCTTGATTCTGTGTAGAACGGCCCCCGGCAGACGAGCCATGCGCCAGACCTGATGCGCAGTTTTCTATGTCGGTCGACACAAAGGCTACTCAACACTGCGACCCCCTTCCCTCCCCACCAGCCAAACTAACTTCCGAATTCCAGTGCAGCATTTCGTTGTTTTGGATCGTCCTTCAAACAAAGTGTTTTTTTTATTTGAGCAGTGTCTTGTTTCTAAGTGTTTAAAAGTTTTTACGTAACATTAAATAAGTGTAGTGACCATGTCAACAAAATCTCGGACCTATAAAACACTCACTTTAGCGGAAAGTCAATGAGCGTGCAATTGTCAATGTTACACCAAGTTAAGTTGGTAGCCTGTATCAAGTTCATAAGTAGCAGAACATACTATTTTTCTAGCAGAAATGTTTCTTTGTATTATCGTATGTCGCGTCGTACGTAGTTTATACTTTAGGGTAGTTATTTCTGGTTTATGATTACTGTTTTTGAGCCCTTATAATTAGCGTTTGTTGATGAATTTATTCTTTTAGAGTGTCAATTTGATAAAGAGGTTAAATTCACAATGTGAAGTTTTAATGTTTTGGCCTCATTCTTTAGAACTTCTTTAATTCGAATTTATGGGTAATTCGAAGTTTTTAGCTGGTCCCTTGAGGTTCGAATTATCCAGGTTCCACTGTATTACTGCTTCTGTGGTTGCTATCCTCCTTATCTTTACCTCTTAGTCTGTAGGTACCTTTGATAATTAATCCTGTTTCTGTCTAAGAGTGTCTACCAAAAAATCTGCAATGTTGTTCCTCGTTTCTCATTTAGTTAGCTTCAAAGACTATATAAGGTCACTATTATCATGCTCTGTAATTTATTTTGCCAATATTATTATGAATAGGCTACCATATTACGACTTAAATGTAGTGTGATAGTGTGACCTTGAAGCTTAGTTTTTGTTCTCAATGACCGCTCAATCAATTTGTTTCAGGGAAATCAACCAATGGAGGGTTTACCAGATGATGTTGTGACAAAAATAGCTACATACCTGCATATTAAAGATTTACTTGCTTGCTCTTCTGTTTGCAAGAAATGGCGAGAGAAATTCAATACTGACAGTGTGTGGACATCTCGCCTTATGTTTTCAGAAGAATACTACTCTATTCAAGGAAAGTACAAGGATATGATTCTATGTCCCCCACACTTTACATCTCTTCAGCCCTTGTGTGTATCTAGGGAATGCTACATCAGAGACCAATGCTTACGTTTCAACTTAAGGGCTGGACTTTTTACTACTGAATCTTTCCACCCTAAGGCTGATGGTAAAGTTAATCAAGTTGTCAATCATCTTGATAAAGATGGGCACTACTGGCTTTTCCTTACATTTGCTCACATAATTGAAGTTTGGAACATTACTAATAAACCCTACTTCCAAACTTGTGCTGTTAAAAAACTACCCATTAATGTGGACAGTTTGTATGTTTTGGACACAAAGGTACTATTGGTATACAACAACTTTGTTCAGATCTTTTCTTTTGAGAATCCGAAGTATGAGCTTGTACTGCATTGCTGTTTTTTCATCGATCAAGAATCTCCCCCAATAGATGTTCAGGGATCGCTGAAAGCCAGCTTCAACCAACCACAGTCAAAACATGTCATCGTTGGCAACATTTTGATTGGATACCCTGGTTTGGTTAACAAGTCCATGTTATCAGCTGCTCGACTTCATGTATGGAACATGGATACATTGGTTAAATTGGAGGCAGTGAAAATTATTTATGAACCCCTATCTCAATGCTATGATGATGAAGAAGAACTCGATAATAAAAACTGGGTTGGTTTTACACTGTTCAAAGGAGACAATAAAAAGATGGCTTTTATTTCAAATGAGGTAACAGGTTCCTCAGTAACTATTTTTGATCTGGATGAATTGAAGTTCCTTGACTTTTTTAAGCCATACAACAAAGTCCAAATATTTTGGAGTAAAATTGTTGAAGAGAGAATACATTTGATTGCTACTTTGCAAAAAGTAACATTTTTTGCAACTACTATTGATTTTCATGGAGCTGATGGAGTCGTGAAGAATTTGACTAAGACAACAGGAATAGATTACACATGTCAGTTTTCAACTATTCCAACAAATGATTCGGGAGTCTATGTGAAAACTCCAAGTGACCTATGGTTTATCGGTGATAGAGATGGAAGATTATCATCAAACAAACTGCTTGATAACTTTGAACACAACAAAATGGCTAGTTTTGTTGTTGCAGGTAAATTTTTGTTCTCAAGAAGTGAAGATGGACCTACTAAAATGTGGGACTTAGATTACAAGTGGCAAATCAGAGAATTACCTAATGCTTTTGGGGGGATTGATATCCTTCATCTGACATATTTACCTAATGTAGATTTTCCTCCAAAAATTGTTTTTCTGAACATGGAAGGAAACCTTGTACGAGTTCTCAGTTTTTGGTAAGTTATAAAGAGAGTCAACTTGTACTTATAATAATTTACTTTATTACTTGTGATGTTTTGTGAAGTAAAAATCAAATGGAAGTATTTTTCATGATAAGTACCTAATTTGTTTTTAAACATGATGAGTAGTTGAAATCTAAGACTGCTAAAATAATTTGTCTTTCATCCTTTTTTTCCACAGCCTTCGCCAAATGTTTAAATCACGATATACTAGGAGCTTAAAATGTGTTAAAATGGAATATTGATTTTTTGCCTTGCAAGACTATTCTAATTTGTTTTGAATTTTATGTTAAGATATTAGTGGTCTGATTTAAATAATACTATTGTCCATATAAATATTATTTGCAACTTTTTAATTCTGTAAAAATAGCTTTTACTTTGCTATAGGTTGTTTTACTACTCACGGTTCTTGTTTGTTCACTAAAAACGATGCCATTGTATCCAGTTAATTTAAATGTAATATTATATGTGTGCATTGGTCTTGTCTATTAAAATAACTGCATCAAATTTTATTAAAAACTCTTCTAAAGTGCTAATGGCATTCTGTATTTAGTTTTAAAAAATCTTTTGGCAAGAAACACATAAGCTACTAATGAATGGGAGAGTAATATTGTTAATGCTATTAAAGACATTACTGTTGGAAAATATTAAGATGAATGCTGCTTTCAATCTCTATTTACAAAAATTACATATTTCTTGTGTTCAATCAGACTGAATTTAGGGGGCTTGCTGGTATGGATCTGTAATTTTAAATACTATGTTATGGGGTAGCATGAATTTTGTAAGGATCAGGCAAACTTCCTAGGAATATAACTTTTTGTAATCAAATAAGCTAGGGTTTTTTGTGATCAAGATTTTTAGTTTTGTACCAATTTAAATGATTTATATGTTGTTGGAAAGAAGTTGGCCTGAAGTTTCGTAAAGCACAAAATTGATAGAGGGTAGCCTTAAGGGAAGAGCCCTAGATGCTCGGATAAGTTCCATAGAGCCCTAGTTATGGACAAGTTCCATATTTGTCCATAAGATTAAAAGGTTTGAATAGAAACATGGGAACATGGGAAATAGATATTTCAAGCAAAACAGCTCATTGGAGCAAAAAAGCCTTATCAATTGCAAAGTTCCCATATTAATATTATAGATTAATTATTAATATTATAGATTTTTTGCAATAAGATGAATGACACCACTTTTGTCTCACCACGTATGCCCAACTGCAGTGAATATTTTGATCGCAAAGGAGATTAAATTTGGTTTCACTTGTTAAAACTTTATTTCTGTAACAGTAAACAAATTTGGGAATTCAGGATTTACTAGTGAACACGCGCTGCTCATCAAACAAATAATTTTAAATAAAAAACAAAATTAATATTAGCTGTTCAGCCATTCTCTTTATAATTGTGCCCTTAGGGAAAACTTTTCACCGAGACCTTTCATTAAAATATGGGCTTGATGGTTGTTGGACTTATGGTTTCCTCAAAAGTTTCGGGTAATTTGGTCTATATATAGAATGAGTTACACCAGCGGCTGTATAATATTAGATACTCTTTAACGGGATGTATATTTTTTTAAGATCTAAATAATATATATGTATGAAAGAGGATAAGGTGTGAGTGTGTGTATATATATATATATATATATATATGTATATACTAGCAGATATACCCGCTGCTTCGCCCGCTGAAAGGATGAATAATTTTTAAAAAACCATTTAGTCATGTGCAATTTTTAGGAATAACTAACAAATGGACTGATTATGTGCCATGGGGCACAATTACACTCTGTAATTCCACCCTAGATTGAAATAAGAAGGGGTAACGTTTCCCCTAAAAATGTTTCCCTCATGATTAGCAAATTAATGGTATGAATCAGCTTCTTCCCATTTACCAATACAGAGAATGAGGGATAACCCGGGATATAATGCAAAAAGACGCTAAGGGCGGGTTTTCGACTTAACATCAATCTGAATTGAGCACATTTTTGAAAATAGCCCGAAAATTATAAGAAAAAGTAGACGCCTTGGCTAAAAACCTATTTCAAAAATGTTTCTGATTCACGATCAGATAACTCAGCTATCGAGAAGGTAAACAATTGTTGCAGTAATAGTATAATATTTGAATTATCCACATCACCTAAGCAAACCTAGTGGGGATGCAATATACTACTTCGGGTTGCGTACTGTAGAACGCATGTGGCTCAAGTGGCATTTGAAAAATAAATATGTAGTAGGTGTCCGTAATAAATTTTTAAATTTTATTCTTTTAGCACATTGGATCTCATCCCTTTTCTACAGCCTAAAAATATTCTATGTCTGTCATCTCATTTTGAAAACTTGAATGGCCGCCACTTTGAATTTTCTAATATACCCTATTTTAACCATCTGAGACAGGACATTTTAAAAACCTCTCTTTTCTGCATCTAGAGCCTATGAAGAATATTTGTGCCAGGTTTCATGGCCCAAAGTTTTGTATTTTTTGTAAAAGTAAGCTATGAAAGCTAAAAATGGCCGCCATTTTGCATTTTATAATATACCAAATTGAAGTCTTTTGAGAGAAAACATTGCAAAATCCTTTCTTAGTACGCATCTAGAGCCTGTAGAGAATATTTGTGCCAAGTTTCATGGCTCAAAGCCTTATAGTTTTTGAGAATCTGTGATCAGTCAGTCAGTCAGTCAATGGGTTTTGGGTTTTATTTATTTATATAAGGTGTCACACACCTTATCCTCTTTCATACATATATATTTTATTTAGATCTTAAAAAAATAAACATCCCATTAAAAGTATCTAATATTATATAGCCGCTGTTATAACACATTCTATATAGCTAACTACATTCCATATAGATGACTCATATATATATTAGAAGTTATCGGACTCAGACACCAATGGACTGTTAACAGAGGTTTGTAAGCAATCCATTTTGTCCTGACTCAATCGGGTTCTTCCTCAGAGGCCTAAGCGGGTTCCTCTTTTAACCTTATGCAAAGATATTTTTTACATGAAAACTATTGGTTTATATGAACAGGTGATCTTTAGTAAATATGGTTGAGCGAGTTTAAATAAAGCTCATCTTACCCAGAACTTTTGAGAAAACCATAAGTCTTGACACCCATCAACCCATTCTTGAATAAAAGGTCTCAACGAAAAAAATCCTAGGAAAATATTAGTTCATTGATCAAATTTCCCTAAGGGGCACAAATCTAATAAAAAGCACTGAACTGCTGATGCACTTATTTTAATTCACAATCATTTGTTTAACTAACAGCTGCTGAGCAGTGCAGGTCTACTAGTAGCTGTAAATAAATATGTCTTGTTCTTAAAAGTTAGATCTTTCAAATTGTGATGCTTCATGTGAGGTTCATCCATAGAAAGTAAAGAACTTCATTTTTGTTGGTTTTTTGACGGAATACCTTATTTCGACAGTAATCAACTGTTGATCACTGACGGAATAAGGTATTTTAATCTCAAGAAGTAAAGAACTGTTGCCCCTCAACCCCAACTGAGTGCATGGCCAAAGCTCCACTCCTGGCCTAAATGTGAGCTGAATCTCTCTACCACATATTTCACTCTTAAGAGTCATTCAAAACAGCAGCACCCACCCATTTAAATTCCCTCCAAATGGGAATGAACTGATAAGGTTTCTTTTTTAATTCCTTACTATTTGTTTGCAAATTCTATACATGAATCATTACATTTGCTGCTATACATGATAGGTCCAAAAATGTCCCACATTGGTGGAAAGTTCTGCTGAGTTGCTGCTGCTGTGTGGGGGCGTCATAGTCGTGGATCAGTAACATCTATTGTCTGCGATGGTTTTTCTAGTCATTTTAGGGGTTTCATAATATGCTCGGAATTTTATTGTATCATGTTTAGACATAAATTTACAAATCATTAATAGGCTCAAAACACTATTGTCAGCAGTGTATTCGCATTTGGCATTTATAGAAGTCACAATTTTGAAACAGGAAAAATTAATATGTGATCGGTCAGCCATGAGACTAAGCTCAAATTGAGGCTGGGAGTGGAGCCTTTGGCTGTGCACTTGGTCCCAGGGGTGGGGCAAAATCGCACAAGACATTGCAACGAGATAGAGGGTGGATATAGCGACAAGACATTCTTTACTTTCTGAATGACTCTTATACATGCCAGATTGGACTGAAGGCAGAGAGGGGTAGCACAAGAATTTATTTTTATTATATTTCTAAATTTTTCAAACTGAAACAGTGCTTTTTATTACTTGTTTATTTTATGTTCTTCATCATCAATTAAATCTGAGGTTCTCTGAACAAACACAAATTAGAACACAGAGAGCTTGGCTGAAGGCCTTAACGTCTGTGAAACCTGATCTGCATTCAGTGAAATTTCCTTTTAAATATTGGAGGAGTATAATTCTTACTGGTAATTTTATAATTGTTTCTAAAATTCAATGCCTTTAATCACAACATGTCCTATAATTTTTTTGTATTCATAAAAGCTTAAATAAATTAAATTCATTTTTTGATATACCATTTCGAGGTTTTGAACTTAATGATGAACAATCTTAAGACTTTATTTAAGATTTTAGAGCCCGCTTTAATCCACGCACCTACGCTTATTGAATTGAAAGTTAAGATGAATTTTGAAGTGAGTGTGATGTGATTTTGAACACATGAGTGTGGACATAGATAATAAGTGTGATTTAAATCATATACATTCAAGAATTAACTTGATCAACAACTGATGAAAGGACATCGTCGTGGGATAAGGTGGCAAAGGGGAGTAAACAGATGTTTAATGTTGAAGCTTGCAATGGTATAACTCGAGTATAGCTGTTTTAGGAGGAAAACCTAATAATTATATTTTTATATTTATAAAATCAATATTTAATTTGCTTTTATATCAATATCAAATCTGAGGTACTTTGAAAATACTTTACACTAATTTTGATATTTAAAGAAAAATATATAGTGGAACCTGGATAATTCGAACTTGTATAATTCAAAATCTTCTTTAATTTGAATATTTTTCTTGGTCTCTGGCATTTTGTATCTAAACAATGCTAAAAAATCTTGGATAATTCGAATTTTATTTTGGATGATTCGAATTTTTTAAGTACCAATTAAAGAAACATCAATTTCATTCCACGACTGGAAATAGTTACAAATTAATTGGAAAACACGTTTTACTACGATGTTCAATAAAAAATTAACGCCAGACCCATGGTGTGTGAGGTTATGGTCAAATGACTCATCCCTTCCACCTTCCCACCCTGCCCCAACATCGCTTGTAACTCGACACCAATAATGCACACTAAAACATTACAGAACGCTGACTGGGTTCGGAAATGGGTTGCGCTCGTGGCAGCGCCACTAGTCTTTTCGCGCTTGATTCTGTGTAGAACGGCTCCTGACAGACGAGCCATGCGCCAGACCTGATGCGCAGTTTTCTATGTCGACACAAAGGCTACTCAACACTGCGACCCCCTTCCCTCCCCCCACCAGCCAAACTAACTTATGAATTCCAGTGCAGCTGTTTCGATCGTCCTTCAAACAAAGTGTTTTTTTATTTGTGCAGTGTCTTGTTTTTAAGTGTTTCAAAGTTTTTACGTAACATTAAATAAGTGTAGTGACCATGTCGACAAAGTCTCGGGTCTATTAAACACTCACGCTAGCGGAAAGTCAATGAGCGTGCAATTGTCTATGTTACACGAAGTTAAGTTTGTAGCCTGTATCAAGTTCAGAAGTAGCAGAAAGTAATGTATTTTTTCTAGCAGAAATGTTTCTTTGTATTATCGCACGTCACGTCGTACATGGTTTGTACTTAGGGTAGTTAAATCTGTTTTATTATTACTGTTTTTGAACCCTTATAATTAGAGTTTGTTGATGAATTTATTCTTTTAGAGAGTCAATTTGATAAAGAGGTTAAATTCACAATGTGAAGTTTTAATGTTTTGGCCTCATTCTTTAGAACTTCTTTAATTCGAATTTATGGATAATTCGAAGTTTTTGGCTGGTCCCTTGAGGTTCGAATTATCCAGGTTCCTCTGTATATAATTCGGCTTGAGTTTAGCACCGTAGTTTGTTTACATCTAAACATGCTAGGGTTGTTATTTCACTGTAGAGTTTTACTTTAAGCATGACTGGCTACTCAACTGTACACACTTAAAGCAGCATTCTACCTATACCTCTTGTTTATAATTTCATGCATAATTGTGAAAAATAATACACGAGAGCCCAAGTAAGATAATGGTGATCAGGAGGGCTCATGTCACAAAATCATTATTTCTTAACGGCCATCTAAGAGCTACAATTTTGCCTTAATTTAACCTACATTTTGTAGGACCGCATAATTGTTCAACATATTATTTCAGAAATGTGCCTTACTTATTTTTTCATAAACAATTCACATTTTTATTCCTTTTAATTTTTAATTCACATTTTTAACTTTCACATTAATTTTTTTCGTTTAGACTGCATATTTTCAGCTCTTCAATAAGTATATTCAGTTTTCGTTATTGGAATAAATTCCTATGAGCAATCGAACTGTTTACAATGTAACACATAAAACAAAACATTTCACTAATGAAATACAGGTTTACATACTCCCAGTCATCTTTTTTTATCAATATAGATTCTAACATATGTTTCAGAACATGCGGTTCCATCATCGGGGAAATAATAACAAAAATGCCCGTTAACAGTCACGACTAACACAGAATATAAGAAATTTGCTTGCCAGCAATAGATACCATCTGCATGTCAAGTTCTAAATATTGATGTTAGTCGTGACTGTTGAGTGTAACTTGTTTGTTTAAACTATTTGAAAATATTATTTCAACAGTTATAGTGACTATGAAGTCTGTGATTGTTCCTGACGAGGGAACCATGTGTCCTGAAACTACGTAGGAAGGTACACTAATTACTGTTGACTGGAGGTTTGTAAACTTGTGTTTTATTTGTAAAATTACAGTTCCAGAGGCAAAAAACCTTTAACATTTCAAAAATTGAAAAGTCAAATTATTCATTGTAAAGGGTAATTGTTATTTTTAGAGCTTTACATACTTTTGACTCTCTATAATTTATTACACTATAAGAATTGTGATTACATAGTATTTGTGATGATTTTTTGTTTAGAGTTATTGATTGAAATTGTTACTTTCTTTTTGTCAAATAAATTTTACTTGTTGTTTTATTAGTATAGATTCTTTATATTTGTATAATAGAATTTGTAACAAATTTGTACAAAAGTAAAGATTCCTTATTTAATCTGCGTTTTTTTTATACCGGCACTCACGAGCTAATTTTATGTGAAACAAACCAAATTTTAACGCTAACTTAATTTGAAAAAAAGATGGGTGTAGAATAATGAGATTACTTTATCGCAAAAAGAGTTGAGGTTGAAAGTGAGGTTTTCAATTTTTTACAGTCAAGCATTTTTTGTTGCCTAGTCATTGTAAATTAACATATTTCAATCCAACAGCATATTGCATGTTTTGTAAGCTCCATAAGAATACCATGCAGACGCATAACAGTATGCAGATTTGCATACCTCAACCTTCAGGTTTACGAAATATGTAAGAGTAATCAGCCTCTGAATTTAAATAATTGAATTTACGTAATTAACAATCACATAAAAATGATCGGCTGCATTTTAGGCGTCTGATTACTGTTTTACTTTTCTTGGAATCGTGGCAGTAAATGGTAATATTTTGTAGGATTTTTACACAACAACATACAAAACCATATGCTGACGTAATTTTTCATTTTACGGAAGTAAGCCACGGATCAAAATGAAAAGAAATAAATCTCACAATAAGCAATTTTAGTTTTCTGTTATCATAAATAATACAGGAGTAATTGGCATCCGAGTTTAAATAGTGGGTTTTAGCTAGTTGATATTTTAAGCTAAAATAACTTGGAATGTAAACAAAAAAATTAAAAATGTACTTGACGAACCTAGTGTTCAATTTATTTTTCTTCAAGATCCAATTATAATATACAGTAGAGTTCCGCTATTCCAAATACCGCTAATCCAAAAATCCGCCTATTCCAAACATACTTTATCATCAAAAAAGTTTTGTTGGTAAAAATTGCAAAGCACAAATCCTGTGTAGTTTATAATCACACTGCGTAATTGCAGCCGTGAGTGATGATCGCAAATGTATTTAGCAATCATACTGCCTAATCGTAGCCATTAGTGACAATTTTAAAGTATATATGGGATGTAATGGGGCAGTTATACTGCATAATCACGGCCGTAAGTGACGATCGCCAAGCACATTATTTGGTGTAATGACAAACTGTGTATTGCGGCCGCAGAATTGAGAATAGTTTTTTCTGTACTCTAACTTGGGCCAGAAAAGACAACAACTATTGGCTGCGATCAACGAACGCCAACCTTTATATCGGCTATCTATAACAATCCACTTTGTTCCCTCACTGAAAATTACGATCAAAATGTTCTAATTCCATCGGAAACGGCGATAACTAAGCTAGATATCGGCCGTTAATTACAAACCCTATATTTATCTTGGCATTATATAAAAATCGTACTACAGTATCCTAAATATCTATTGATTTTATTCACTATCCCCTTATTCTGAATTTCACGCTAATCCGAACTGGGGTTGGTCCCAAATAGTTCGGAGTAGCGGGACTCTTACTGTATTACTGTAACTTGCGCCCACAAAGACCTTTACACGTGCTTGTAATGTATTTTCTTATACCTTACTTATGAAATACTGTCACTATTTTATGTTCTACAGTGGTAACACTGCTCAAGATGATTTATACCCATTGTTAGAATATTGTTAGAATTAATAAATTATTCTATTCTTGTAACAGCAATGATGGCGCTTCATTTAAGAGTCGTCTCTTACATTTTAAGTGATTAAATGTCAAGTACACCATATTATATGGCGACGAAGCGGATTAACCACGCTATGCTAGGAAATGACGACCACGGCGGCGACTGCTGATGTAATAGCTACGACTACTGTAAGTACCGGACTTGTCTCTTCGCCTATTACAATGACGAGTACATCCATGTCATGGTTTGGGAGCTTGGAGCCTTTTCAAGAGGGGCAGACTTCTTGGGACAGTTATGTTGAACGGATGGACCAATTCTTTTTAATCAATAATGTTCCTGATGATAAAAAACACAGTTTTTTACTAATGTTCATTGGTCAGAAGTCCTATGATGTCCTTCGGGATATTTGCCAGCCCGATAAGCCTGCACAGAAGTCCTACGATGATTTAGTTAAGTTAATGAAGATTCATTTGGAGCCTAAGCCTTCTGTTCTTTCTGAAAGATATAAGTTTCATAAAATAACTCAAAGTAGTGGACAAAATATTTCTGATTTTGTTCTCTGCCTGAAAAGAGCCGCTCAGGATTGTGACTTTGAAAATAGAGACATTTCTCTGAGGGATCAATTTGTGTCAGGTTTGTTAAGCGATAGCCTGAAAAAGCGTCTCTTCACTGAGGCCAAGCTTACTTTCAAGTCAGCGGTGGAGATTTCCCTGGCCTGGGAATCTGCGGAGCATGATGTGGCGGTCGTTCACGTTCCAGCTTCAGCTACTTCGATGAACTACCAAAGGAACCAGATGGGAAGGTAATCAGCGCAGCCTAATATGGGTAACCGGGGTGTCAGCGGTAACCAGAGTTTCATTGCAAATCAAAGTGCTAGGTCTAAGCCTAATGTAAAATCTTTTAATAACGGTAATGGTATGCTGTGCACCTGTTCTGGCCGTACTAACCATACAAGGTCTAAATGTAGATTTTTAAATTATTCTTGCAAATTATGTAAGGTTAAAGGTCATCTTATTGCAGTTTGTCCTAAGAAAACTTATCAGAAGCATAATCATAAGGGTAAGCAAAATGCTCGCCATAATAAAATAGGCTTAGATGAAGATGAACCTCAGCCTATTGTTGGTAGGGAAAATGTTGATTTAGAAACAGATTTTGAAAATGTTTTATCTTTTGAAAACAATGTAAGTCATGATGATGGTATTTTTAATGTTGCCAATGATGTTAATATGAATGAATTTTCAAGTAAGAACAAGCCTACTTCTGTTCTAGTAAGAAATGAAGCACCTTTCATGGTCAAGATCAACATTGAAGGTAAAGTTGTTAATATGGAAATAGACACAGGTTCACCAATTAGTGCTATCTCTGAAAAAGTATACAACCAGTCTTTTGCTAATTTTAGGCTATATAACAATGAATTGTCACTTAAGTCATATGATGGTTCTGCTTTAAACCCTATTGGGTATATTAAGGTAAACGCTAGCTACAATAATGATGGTTCAAGTAAATTGCTTGATTTGTATGTCTTTTCAAATGGTGGTTTGTCACTATTAGGGCGAAACAAGATGAAAGAATTAAATGTAGCATTAAGTTTCAACCAAATGTATGGTTCTGAGGTAGATCAGTTATGTAATGACTTTCCAAATGTTTTCTCTGAAAAGTTAGGTAATTTTATTAAAAGAAAAATATGTCTCAGAGTAAAGCCTGGTACTATCCTTGTTTATTGCAAACCTAGGCCTGTACCATTTGCCTTGCAGGATAAAGTTGATAAGGAGATTGAAAATTTAGTTAGCCAAGGTATCCTTGAACCTATTGATATAAGTGGTACACCCATAGTTACTGTACCTAAGAAAGATGGTTCTGTTAGGATATGCGGTGATTTTTCAGTCACATTGAATCCAAATTTGCAAGTTGAACGTTACCCTTTGCCAAAGATTGAATCTTTACTAGCTAAGCTTTCAGGTAGTCAGTATTTTAGTAAACTTGATTTAAAACATGCATATCACCAATTGTTACTGGATGACGAGTCAAAAAAATTGACCACAATTTCGACTACTAAGGGGTTATATTGCTATAGTCGTATCCCTTATGGAAATCACAAGTGGGCCATACATTTTTCAGAAAATAATTGAACTAACACTTCTAAACTTAGGTAATTTACCTGTAGCTGTGTTTCAAGATGATGTCCTTATAGGAGGTAGGAACAAGGAAGATCATTTGAAAAATGTTAGATTAGTCTTAGAGAGGCTGAATGACTCAGGTTTTACAGTTAAGAAGGAAAAATGTGAATTTTTCAAGGAAAATATTAGTTATTTAGGCTACCATATTGACAGAAACGGTTTGCATACCGATCAAAGTAAAGTAGACGCAGTTTTAAAAGCACCTGTACCTACAAATGTAACAGAGTTGAAAGGTTTTTTAGGACTTGTAAATTTCTATGGACGTTTCCTCAAAAACTTATCTGATGTTTTGTTGCCTATGTACCGATTGTTGTCTAAGGAGACTAAATGGGAATGGACAAAAGAGTGCAATGACGCATTTGCCCAAGTAAAGCGTTTGTTGACTGAAGCGCCTTGCTTAGCACACTATGATCCTAATTTGCCAATAAGATTAGCGTGTGATGCGAGTAGCTATGGGTTAGGTTGTGTCCTTTCATGCGTCTTTCCAGACGGTCTTGAGCGACCTATTGCATATGCTTCTCGAGTTCTCTCACAAAGTGAATGTAATTATTCTCAAATAGAGAAGGAAGCATTGTCAATAATTTTTGGTGTTAAAAAGTTTTACCAATATTTGTATGCTCGTCGTTTCACTCTTTTAACAGATCATCAACCTTTGTTAGCCATATTTGGTAAGAAAAAAGGTATCCCTCAAATGGCTGCCAACCGTTTACAGAGATGGGCCTTATTTTTAAGTGGTTTTGATTTTAATATTGAATATGTGAAATCCTCAAAACATGGAAATGCCGATAGCCTATCTAGATTGCCTCTTAAAGTTTGTTCTAATGATGATGTAGACGACTATGATTATCTCAAGTTTATTCAAACAACTTGTTTCCCTATTTCAGCTAAGACAGTAAGGAATGAAGTTGTTAAAGATGAAGTTTTATCCAAAGTGTTAGATTATACATTACATGGTTGGCCAGGTCAAATGAATGTAACTGATGAGCTAAGGCCTTATTTTTTAAAGCGAAATGAGTTGTCTGTTGAAGATAATTGCATATTATGGGGCTATAGAATAGTTGTACCTCGTAGTTTGCAGCAAAACCTACTTTGTGAGTTACATAGCACACACCTTGGTGTAGTTAAAATGAAGTCAATTGCAAGGACCACTTTTTGGTGGCCAAATGTCGATGCTGATATCGAGGAAGTTGCAAACTCTTGCGAGTTTTGTCAAAATGAGAGAAAAAGTCCTCCTAAACATGTTTTGTGTAGTTGGAATGTGCCACACGGTCCTTGGGAACGTGTACACATGGATTTCTTTGGGCCTATAGGTAATCAGATGTATTTGTTGTTGATTGATGCTTATTCAAAATTCAATGAAATTGTCCCAATGCGCTCGATAACTGCCTCATTAGTCATAGGTCAGTTACGTCAAATTTTTGCTCGGTTTGGTTTACCTTATTCGGTTGTAACTGACAATGGTCCAACTTGGACTTCCTCTGAGTTTGCAACTTTTGTCCAGCAAAATGGTATCAAACATAACTTAACTGCTCCTTACCACCCAGCTTCAAATGGAGCTGCCGAGAGAGCTGTACAAACCGTTAAAAAGAGTATCCACATTGCACTTAAGCAGAGAAAGGATGTAAACCTAGCTATTGTAAGATTCTTATTTGATTACAGAAATGCTTGTCACTGTGTAACTTGTAAATCTCCATCTGAATTGATGTTTGGACGCAAACTAAGATCTAGGTTTGATTTGCTGAGACCTGATCGATTTTCTAAAGTAAATTCTTCTTTGGCCAGGCAATCTGATAATTTCTCAGGTAGTAGAAATATAAGTTTTTCTGAAAACCAGTTAGTTTTGGTTAAGGACTACCGCACTTCTCAAGCTTCTAATTGGGCTAAGGCTAACATTGTAAAACAACTCAGTCCTGTATCATATCTTGTCAGACTTTGTAATTCTGATATTTTGTGGAAGAGACATATTGTGATCAGATCTTGCCAGTAAAAGAAAATGTAAAGCCAATTGTTTCATCATTGCCTGTTACTAGGTTGACTAGGCCTGATGTAGATACTAGCTCACATGTAAATAGTCCTATTGTTCAAAAACCGCCTAAACAAGATGTTTCTTTGTTTAACCGGCCAAGGCGAAGTTTACCTTTTAGTCCTGATGTACTGAAATCCTCACCTAAAGCAAACGTGAGAAAATCAATCAGTCCCTGCGTGGACATTAGCTCTGAACCGTGTTTGTCCCCTCAATGTGAGTCGAGTAGGCCTATTCAAAATGATAAGGGTAATATTGAAAGCAATGTAAGTACACCAGTTAGGCCTATCAGTCAAGAAAGGAGATATCCTTTGAGGAACAGAGTACCTCGAAAAGTCTTTGATGTTTAAGTTAGGTTATGTCACACGTTTTGTTCGTTCATTTTTTTATTTTAAAAAGTTAACTGTTAATTTGCTGTACAAGATTATCATTTCTTTTGTAAAATAATATTTCTTTTAGGGGAGAGTAATGTAATGTATTTTCTTATACCTTACTTATGAAATACTGTCACTATTTTATGTTCTACAGTGATAACACTGCTCGAGATGATTTATACCCATTGTTAGAATATTGTTAGAATTAATAAATTATTCTATTCTTGTAACAGCAATGATGGCGCTTCATTTAAGAGTCGTCTCTTACATTTTAAGTGATTAAATGTCAAGTACACCATAGTGCTAATTGCCGACCCCATTGAGGAATATTTACAACATTCATTACTGTTTGGACATTTATATGAAAGTCTGGAGACTTATTCAATTAAAGGAAGCAAAAATAATACCTATACATAAAAAATATGAAAAAAGTAATATTCTAAACTACCAGCCAGTTTCTATTTTACCAGTCATTTCAAAAATCTCCGAAAAAGCAGTACAATTACTGTTTTTAGAATATTTAGAAAGGTTAAATTCATTGGATAATGAGCAGCATGGTTTTAGACCGGGAAGGTCAGTCATGAGTGCTGCTACATCATTCATCGAATCCATTAATTATTAATTCAGTGGACAAAGGAAACTATACAGTTGGATTATTTATGGATATATCTAAGGCTTTTGATAGTGACCTCCGGTGACATGGCGGACGGGCAACAGAAACTTTTTTGTGCTGTATGTAAGTTTTGTGTTTATGAGAATGACATGGCTTTAAATTGTGAAGGTTTTTGTGATTTGTGGTTCCACTCGAAATGCGTGAAGATATCGAAGAAAGATTACAACGGTATTAAACAACTAAGTGAGATTGTACGTTGGTTCTGTGGTGTCTGTGACAAGCGGGTACAAGAGGTTATCGAAACTGATTCATGCATGGGTGAAACGTTAAAAAATGGACTTGATATACTCAAACAAGAAGTAAACGCAGTGAAAGTTTTTCAAGAAAGTATGAATTGTAGACTAGACACTGTAATTGGTCATAACATTAAAATTAGTTCAGATGTTAATCATATCAAGGTAAAATGTGACCTGAAACCGGATGTTTTGACTGCAACAGCAGCTGTCACATCTGCAAACCCAAACATGCTTGAAGCCGACATGCAAAGTCACTCAAACATGAGAAAAAAGGCAGGCGCTGTTCATGCAGAAAGCCCTCCAGTACCAAAGTCAATAAAACGTCCAGAGACTTCGCGGGAAATAAATGCGCCTGCCTCTATGGCCAAAAAATGTGACGACGGCTCGACCAATGATAGAGCGGTAAATAATGATGCTGGTAAATCGATTGAAATCGATACTGACGATCGACTAGTCAGACTTCAGACGACGCCTCTGGACAATAATATTAGTGAGAGTGAGGTTAAGAATGCAAACTCAACGTCAGTGAAAAAGTTGTACTCTTCTGTTTTGAAAACTGTAAATGACCCGAAGCCTCCTAGTGATCAGTCCGCGATTGTGGACAATACAATAGTTGGAACTAAGAAATGCTCTCAGCTCAAAACTGTGGGGAAGCAAGATTGGATATACGCATCTAGGTTCCACCCATCTACGACCAGGGAGGACATTGTAAGTTTTTTTGAATCTCAAAACATTAAAATTACTGAGTGCATTGAACTGAGAACTAGGTATCCGAACCCCACATACAAATCTTTCAAAATCAATGTAGGCCAGGCTGAACTGAAAAATATATTGACTCCCGAATTTTGGCCTGAGAACACTGTAGTGAGAGAGTTTGTCCTCTCAAATGACTCACAGCACAGGCCTAAGCATCTAGAAAAATCCCTCAAAAATTACAATGATAGGCCTAAGTCTTTTTTAGATTGGAGGAGGAGGCAACCAAACAAAAAGTAACTTTAGGTCATCTTAATGTGCAGTGCCTCCGAACCAAATTTGAGACAGTGAAAATATTTGTTGAAGATGAGAACATTGATATTTTAAGTGTATCAGAGCACTGGCTTGAATATGAGGAGATTTCAGTTTTTGACAAAATAGCAAATCTAAAGTTGGCTGGTGGCTTCTGTAGAAATGGTATTAAAAATGGAGGCTCTGCATTGTATGTAAATGAATGTATGAATTTTTGTGTAATTAATGTCGAACGTTTCTGTGTAAATAAGGCCTGTGAAGCTGTTGCCATACGCTTGATTGACTATGACATAATTGTGGCTGCGGTTTACCGTTCGCCTTTGAAGGAAGTTTTTAATGAATTTTGCGAAATGTTTGAAGGTCTTCTTGACTTCTTGTCATCTTTTCAGCTGAATGTCTTTGTATGTGGGGACTTAAATGTAAACATCTTAATACCCTCTAACGAAGTAAGGGCTTTTGACAGCATCCTAAGACAGTGTGGCTTCTTCGTAACCAACTTTACCCCGACTAGAGGACAGTCATGCCTGGACAACATCGTTACAAATGCGGACCAGTGGAACTACAATACCAGGGTTGTCGTCCCAATGGTGTCAGATCATGATGCCGTTATCTCTGAGATTCTTCTGGATGCCGTAAGTAAGACTCCTTTGAATTCTTGGCATGCTGAGTTTGTCTCTCGCTCTAGACCTGGGCTTGCCGACCCCTTGAGGCTGGAAAGATTTAAAATTGCTCTCAGCAAAACCACCCTGCTGAGAAACGCAACAGAAGTTCCGGTAAGTTACCCTACTGAGAGTACTTTGTTTGACGATTTTTTCAGCACCACTCAACAGGTCTTCGAGGTTTGCTTCCCGGAAAAAGTCAGGCAAACAAGTGGTAAGGAAATAGGGCAAACGAGACGTAGGCGTTTGGACCGCTCTTGGTACACTGGGGACCTGGCTAGGCAAAAACAGAACATGCTCGCTCTAAGAGATAGGGGTAACAGTCAGGAGTACTTAAGGGCTAAGAAGCTATACAATAGGAGAGTAGAGGAGGCAAAAAGGGAAGGCAATGTGCGGTTTATTGAGAACTCACACAACCGAGCTAAAGCAGCCTGGGACATTGTTAACGGCATAAGAAAGACCAGATCTAAAATTGAGTGTCCTGCTAGTCCAGAGGAATTCAACGACTTCTTCATCAGTTCAGTCGATGATATAATTACCAACATCGCTCCAAGCAACACTGACCCTCTGTCTGCACTGCAGGGTAACACTGCTTGCCTACTCAATTCCTGGTCTGAGGTGTCCGAGACTGAAATCAGCCAAGTTATCAACAACTTTAAAAGCTCTTCTAGCACCGACTGCTATGGCTGGTCAACATCATTGTTGAAGTTTGTCCTGGATGCTGTGATTTCTCCGTTGACGGCGGTGGTCAATGACTATTTGAAGCGAGGGACTTTCCCTCATGCTTTGAAGATTGCCAAGACGGTTCCGATCTTCAAAAAAGGAGACAAGACTAGCATGGCAAGCTACAGGCCGATATCGCTCCTCCCTGTAGTAAGCAAAGTCCTTGAAGCTGTAATTAAGAATCAACTATGTGAATTCTTTGAGAGCAACCATCTTCTCTCCAACTTGCAGCATGGTTTTAGGAAAGGCCGATCTACAGCTGGAGCTGTCTCGAAACTGGTCGATGAGATCATTGAGGCCTTTGAAGCCAAAGATTCAGTCACACTAACGCTCTGTGACCTCTCAAGAGCGTTTGACTGTGTCCCGCACAACATCTTGCTGGCTAAGCTTGAGCGCTACGGTGTGTGTGATGTGGCTCTGGCTACTTTCAGGGACTACCTCTCAAACAGACTTCAGCTGGTCTCCTTGAATGGAGCCAAGTCAAGTGAGCGAGTGATCAGGCATGGTGTGCCCCAGGGATCCATTCTGGGGCCTTTCCTTTTCCTGATTTCGATCAATGACCTCTGCAATAGTGGCGGAATGGTGCTGTTTGCAGATGACACCACTTTATGGACAAGAGGAACTAGACCCGAGCTGTCGGTGCAGGGAGCAGATAACCAACTTACCCACGTGCAAGAATGGTTTCAGGCAAACAAGCTCTGCTTGAACCAGCAGAAAACACAACGCTTAGTCTGCACACTTGCACGTGAGTTCGACGACGATAGTGAGCCTGTCAAGCTCTTAGGCTTTTGCTTGGACTCCCATCTGGATTGGAATTCGCACGTAGAGCAGGTGTGCTGCAAGCTGTCCAGGGTGATCTTCCTCCTGCGCCGTCTCCGGAGATGTGTAACTGAAGAATATCTTGTCATGGTTTACCATGCAATGTTCCATTGTCATATTGCTTATGGAATCCATCTCTGGGGTCACTCAGCAGGAGTGATCGAGGTACTAAAACTCCAAAAGAAGGCAATGCGGGTTATCACCGGCTCAGGTCCAAGGGAACACTGCCGCCCTATCTTTGAAAGATTGAAGATCCTGACAGCTATAAATCAGTACATTTATAGCTCACTGATTGCTCTAAAAGAGGGCGTAGATGGCCTAGACAAAAGGGCAGACATCCACTCGCATCAGACCAGAGGCAGACATCTTCTCAATGTTCCCCGTGTGAGGCTATCCAGGACACAAAATGCCTACCCCAACTCGGCAATCAGATTCTTCAACCGGCTCCCCGAAAATGTTAAGTCCCTGAACAACAGGATGTTTGCAAGGAGGTTGGGGGATTATTTGAAGACTAGGCCGTTCTATACCAACGAAGAATTCCTCTCTTCAAATGTATCGGAAATAAAAGGGGGGTAGCTGTTCAAAGGTCCGCCATGTCGCATGGTTCAAATGTTTTGTATATAGTGCAAATTGTTTTTAGTGTTTATGATGTGCAAGTTTTTCACTGACGCAGTCAATTCCCCTTCTGGGGTCAAAGACCAAGGATTTGGTAAATGGTAAATGGTAAAAGTGTTAAAAATTCTAAATTAATAGAAAAATTAGAGTTTCTAGGAGTTGCAAAAAGCATTGAATTGGTTCCGCTCATATCTCTCTGATAGGTCACAACATGTTGAAATAACTCATTTAGGAAAAAACAATAGAATTATCAATGTTGGATCACAGGTTAAAAAAATTAAATTTGGTGTACCCCAAGGGTCAATTTTAGGACCATTGCTCTTTCTTTGTTATTTGGTAGGTATGGGTAATGCATTGGAACGGTGGGTATGGGTAATGCATTGGAACATAAATTAAAAAGTAATCTCTGTCTATATGCAGATGATGCCAATCTCCATAGTATCATCAAAGTCTCCTGAAGATACAGAAATCTGCGCATGTAGTGAGTTAGAAAATATTGGGATTTTTCTTAGGAATCACAATTTGAAATCGAATACAATTAAAACAAGTGTCATGAATTTTAGAACCCCTCAAAATAGGAAACTGTAAGATCCTATGGTATTTATGATTCAAATCCCATTATCAAGAAAAATAGTATTAACTTTCTTGGATTAGCAATGGATTAACAATTGATGAACATCTAATTTGGGATGATCATATACACAACATTTTAAATTAAAATAATTCTGGAATGTATGCATTGGCGCAAATGAGTTACATATATGTGATTTGAAATCTTTAAAAAATATTTATTCTGCTCACGTTCATTCTCATATATCATTTTGTATTGCACTATAAGGGTCCACAAAAAAATTAATTTAGAAAATATTTTAAGACAACAAAAAAAAGCTATCTGAATTATGCTAAATTGGATAGGTATGAGTCAGCGAGGGAACACTTTAAACAACTAAAGATTTTCGCAGTATACCGCCAATATATTTTAAAAACTATACTTATTGCAAAAAATGAAATTCTAAATGTTGATAATAGGAAACTTACGTAATCCTATAATACTAGAGGAAAAAATTTGGTGTTCCAGGACCACAGTCTAAAATTTTTTGAGGAAAAACGATCATACATAGGAAACACATTTTTGAAATATATTCTAAAGATATAAAAATTGAAATGGGTTCTCCTAAAAAGTTTAAAAAGAGGCTAAAAACTTTCTTATAGACGAATCTTTCTATTCATTGGAAGAACTTTCCACCTCCCTATAAATTTAAAGTATGTTCTAGATTTAGGTTTTATGTAGTTATTATATGTCAATGACTGTGACGCTATTTATTGTACTACAGGGTGGTGCAGGGAAATATGTTTTTGGAAGAAAGTTGTAAGTAAGGGGGACATGTTAGAGATGTGTAATTAAGCTCGAATTACTCCTTGTTCTTGGAAATTTCCGTTAGTGCATAGGGTAGGGCATGAAAGACCTTCAAGTAGTGAAAAGTGACAGTTGGGAGTGCAAAGGCATGATTGAGCCTTATTTTTGACGAAAACAATTGTTGTGTTACTGTTAACCTTGTATGGTATTTCTGGAACCGCATTTGCAAAGGAATAATATTAAACGAGTGTGGTTTCAGCAAGATGTGGTCATGGCCCATACTGCTGAAAATGCAATGGCTATTTTGAGGGAACTGTTCCCTGGGCGATTCATCTCCCGATTTGGTGACATTCCGTGGCCTGCACACTCGCTGGATTTATCTCTGTGTGATCACTTTTTGTGGGGCTACCTCAAGAATGAAGTGTTTAAACATCGACCCAGAACCCTAGAAAACTTGAAACATGCGGTTATTCTTGAAGTTGGCCGTGTTCCACAACAGATGTTTTGCTGAGTTTTTCAGAACTTCAGAAACCGACTACAGCTGTGCATTAAAATGAGGTTCATTACCTGAATGATGTGTTGCTCAAAACAAAGTAAAATAAACTTCCAGTTGTACTCTTCTAATGCCACAATAAAGATTTGTTCTAACCTTTTTCAATAATATGTAATTTACCTTTAAAGTTAGGGATACTTCCCTGCCCCACCCTGTACATATGCAAAAATAAAGAGTTACGACCATGACTATGACTAATAAGCGACGACATTATATCAGCCTCTGAAGTTATATTTTGAACATTACAAGTGAAAAAGAATACTAAATATGCTAGTTAAGACCATCATTTTAGAATACCCCCGTTGAAGCAGACCTGCATACTCAGCAAATTTCAAATGCTTAAATAAATCATTTAGGCAGAGCCTCAAATCAAGTTAAATCAACTTAAATCCTGAAATGACATAAAAAATCTTCTCCATGAGAATAACATGGGAAATGAGTATGCAGGTTTGCTGCCATGGAAGTGTGAAATTTAGACATTTTTTGCAATACTCCAGTAGATATCAACTAGATGAAGCCATATACCAAGATTCGTTTGGATATGTTGAAAAATTAGCGAGATATAGAATTTTATTTATTTCCCATAAGGTTAACACTGGGACAAGGTACTGTGTTTACCACTAGCGATATCTTGGTAACCAATGGACATAGAGCAGCAATTCAAAATACTAAGTTATTTGTTTTTTTTAAGCTAAATTCAACAGCCCAACCAAAAATGTTATAACTTTTATTTTTATGTGTAGAAAACTTTAAAAAAACATTTTTAGGGGGGTTATCCCCCTTTACCTTACTTTCTGGTCACCCGATTGGGCTGGTTTTCTAACTCGTCCGATTAATTACTACTTTACATGTCTGTGCCAAATTTAATTCAGATCGGACCATTTTTATGCGAGTTATCGTGCTTAACCCTTGAGCGGGAGCTTCACCGTTAAAACAGCAGCGGGCGCATTCGGAGTTTTACTCCGCAACACTAAATCGCACAAATTTAACCCATTTTACCTATTTTATAACGAAATACTGTATTTTAATGTTGACAAACTTCATTAGGAATCATATTTCATCGTCGAAATAATTAATTGTTCAACTTAAAAGGTGTAATATTTCAATTGAACATAGCAAGCAATTTTCTCGTATAAAATAAGTATTAATTAATATTTAATTTTTTGGATTTTTCCTTTTGCTTCTTGTTTTCAAAAACAATAGGAAAAAACCAAAAAAATTAAATAACAATTACAAATTCTTCGCTATTATGAATTTTAAAAATAGGCATCACTGTCTGTGTCACGGGAGAGGGCGTTCCGCAAACTGACACGGCATCTCTGAATTGCAAATAACAAGGTACCAAGGGGGGGGTGTATAATTAGCTTTAGGAGATTCCTGGAATGAGGGGCGTAAAGTGTAGAGCCGGACACAACCACCGACACCCACTATGTCTGTTTATTTTAATATAAAAAACACGTGCGAAGGAAAACTCCGCATGCGCCCGCTCGAGCGTTAAAGACACACACACACACACACACACACGTGCGCGCGCACGCACACACATTCATTTTATTTTCATAAATTTATGAAAATGAACTAATGGTGTTTTTGGCATCTGGGGACCTCAAAACAAAAAGTTATGATGGTCTCAGGCTTAGGTCTTACCATGAGACCTACGGTAACAGCTTCTCCCCATAAAGGAAATTCGCCACCTTTCCCCATTATCATCATGGCATAATATTAGTACGTTTCTATCCTACAAGGGCGATACCGAATTGCCTTAACTGAGCACTGGGTGTTGGTTAGGCGCTTGGACCGTATCCGCGACCGTTCTGCTGGGGAAAACCTTGAAAACGCCGCACATTTTTTAACAACTTCTTGTGCAGCGAAACGTCGGATTTAAGAGCAAACTTTCCGGTCAATGTTTGTGTGAAAGTGTGAACCGAGTGTGAAAAATTGACAAGACCAACAGCCCGCTCTCCAATTAACTTGGTGAGTGTAGCCCAAAAAAAAAAAAAAAAAGAAATTCAAAATCCCCTCACCAAAAATTATCATGTTGTTCAAAGATAAAAAACATTGCGTATGAAGAAAAAACAAACCACTTATGACATCTGCATGAGCGAATTTTGATAGTGATCATGACAGCAACAATAAACATAACGCCAATCCAAACTATTGCGTACAAATGTTAGAAAGTAGCTGTTTCCATCCCAGTGGCAGGCGACTCCTGTTCCATCATGAGCGGTCCACCTCTGGCTGGCCTTTGTGACTATTGCTGCTACAGTGCCTCGATGTCTTTAGATCACTACTCAGGCTAATTGACCCATGGCAGCGGGACACTTGAGGGTTTTTACAAAGAAAAAGTTAAGCCAAATTGGCCTACAGGCCAGTAAAATTTAAATTTAAATTAGAAATAATTGCTACAAAAAGTTTTTTCCGTTAAAGGCTTTATTTGTGACCCAGTATTAATATCCAAGGTTTTCTCCCTCGGCGGACTTGTCAAGCAGGTGTAAAAAAGCTCCATTTTCTGGTATTTTTTTTTTAATTTAAACAATATCAAAAGCTATGCGTCCTGCAGAAAATTACAAAATTACAAATTTGAAGAAGACTAAATTCCCTATAATTTGGATGCTCTAGCAGCTGTGTAGCTTTGATGGATCTTGGACAAAATTAATTCATTTGATTAACATGAGAAATTTTGGTAATTTTGGAGGCCACTGGGGCAGAGCCATATATAGTTAGGACACTTTTGGATAGTTTAATAATAATTCCCTTACACATTTACATATGTATACCGAATCTGATGCTAAACCGCCAAACTCTCTTCAAACCAACTGAAATAAATCAACCTCAATTGTCCCTTGTAACTATATCCAAAGAGGTAGAAAGCTATAGTTTATTTTATGTCAATTGTTTCAAAGACTGTTTGGCCATTTGGCATTAAATTTGGTATCTATAAGTAAATTTGTGAGAAAAATATTGTTGAGCTTACCATTTCATCGTAACTATTTAGGGCTCTGCCCCAGTGGCCTGTGAAATTTTCAAAATTTCCCATGTTAATCAGATCGACCTATGATAATCAAATGGATAAATTTTGTTTGTCTTTGAAGGACCATCTCCAGATCCATCAATGCTAAAGAGCTGCAAGAGCACTCAAATTGTAGAGAATTTAGTCTTCTTTAAATTTGCAATTTGGTAATTTCTGTAGGATGCATAGCTTTTGATATATATGCTGAAATTTGAAAAATATACCAGAAAGTAGCGCTTTTTTGCCTCCCACCACTGCAGCAAAAGTCCGCCGAGAGGGAAAAACGAGGATATTAATCTTGGATCACAAATAAAGCCTTTAACGCAAAAAAAATTGTTTGTAGCAATTATTTCCGATTAGTCTTAATTTTCTTCAATACTATTGGCCTGTTATTGAAATGGATCTTTGCATTTTGAAAGTGTTACAGTTATATGATAAAATATTAGCTAAGACAACTTGGAGCGAGTCAACAGAATAAATGAAGTATTTCATTTATGCGAATTCATTTAACATGAATAGAAATAAGACATCAGCAGGCATGAATAATTTAAATATATTTTCATACCAAGGAAATTGATCCACAGGTTGTGAATATAAAAAAATAAAGCATTCAATTAGTACATATGTTTGGAATCAGCAAAGTCAGTTATAAATTAAAAATATTGGCATGAGTTTTTACTTCTCCAGACTGATTCTCGTATTTTATCGAATCACTTTGGTGTTTTACTTACATCCCCCTCTGACCCGACCCCCTCTGAGGTTAGAGGATACAGAACTATATCATCAAGTCCCAATGTTTAATTTAAAATACATTACTCAAATGAACATATAGTAAGGATGGTCGAGATTGATTCAACAATAAGAAAACAAGCAATAAATTGATTTCGTTTCATAGTAGTTCTAGAACAGAGGTCCCCAATCACATTGAATAGTGGCCCATTTTTAATACCCATGAGCCTGCTGCAGGCTGTATCACAGAATATATAGAGGGGGGCTGCAAAAACCGGTGGGCATGGAGGTATCGGGTACCCCACAGTAGATGGTGGGTCCAGGGGTCCTCCTCCGGGAAATTCACTTAAATTAGAATTGTAATCTCATAGTTTTAGGTCATTTAGAGGTATAACAACTTACAGTGAAATCCCCGACCCAAACTAATCAATACTGCCCCCTGTTGGGATTTACAAAAATGTCAACTATTCGGGAATTTTATTAAAGGGGTCTTTACATAATTTGACACAAACATTGTGTTTGTAGTTATTTTATAACTATTATTTTAATCACAATATTTTGTTTTTCCAACATTTCGAAATCCCTTAGTTTATTACTATTATCACAGATGAAATCTTTATTCTTTAATCTACGCTATATAATTATTTATATTATTTTATTTTGTTGTACCTGCATGTAAGACTACCTTCAAAGCTGCCGAATTTACCTTGAATATAACAAAAAACCCATCTAATTCTTAAAATGAAACCAATCAAATTAGGTTAATATGTTATATTTAGAATATTGAAGTTTACAGTTACTATGAATAAATTTATTAAGAGAATGAGAATATTAGTTAAATAAACATTTAAGTAAGCACTAACTGTTGGTCAGATCAAATATTTAATTTATGCTGTGAGACTCTGTAGTGCGGAATGTCACCACTCGCAGGGACATTTTGGCACTGCTAAAAATTTGTCTAATTTTGGTTTTGTAATGTTTTGCGATCCGAAAGCAATCAGATGGCGATCCGAGTCTGGACCGCCAATCGGGCTCCACTGTTCTAGAATGTCAGAACAGTACAATAATGAATGTTACAACCGCTTTAATTGATATTGTATAGGTTTTTTTAAAAATAATTTTGCAACATATTGATGAAAAGGCTTTTAACAAATAACTTAAGCCTATTAGTAACTAAAAAGGTAACTTAATCTGATGGCATCCATTAATTTAGAAATCTAATGGACATTTTTTGTTCCACATCTGTCCGTTCCAAAGCCTTGCAGAACTCTTCGAAGGAAATCATTTGGTCACCGCTTTGGTCTGCCTCTAAGATGGTTCTCTCAGCAATTGATGTCAGCTGCTCCTCACTGAAAAATCAGGTTAGGGTCTATTAAACACTAATGTACTTGGCAATTATCTGCACTAGGTACTAGTGAGTGAGTGCAGCTTTTTTGTATAACTTGCTGCCCTTGTCAATTTCAGAAGAGATGCTGGTTACACACTTAGTAGGTTCCTGCGGCGGAAATACTGCCATCGCAGCTTGAGAAAATATTGTTTGAGGCAATAAAACAGATACGTTTTGTTACACAGTCGCTCGTAAACATGTCAAGATACTCTGAGCAACTCCATGGCCACGTACCATCTGCTTGCCCGTCTTGATAAAGAGGATGCACAGTTCACACATTACAGTATATCTCGGGCTATGGCAGAGTAAGCTGGTTGCAACCCGTGGGGGGAAGAGAGGGTACTGTTCTGAAAATATTGTTCTACAGTCCCACTATTTGTAAAACGTTGTGTTTACCAATACCATATGTTTAAAATATCATCTGATATGGTTAGTATTGTAGTAGCCATGGCCGGAGATATAATGTGCAGACTGTATTTATTTATCAATGAATTGCAGACCAAAACACAACAAAGCAGTTTTCCCAGTATTTATTTAGTATTTTTAGTGTTTTGTGTTTCATGTCCTGCAGCTCTGACAGTGGGACCTTTGAAAAGCACTGGTTATCACTATTGAGTGTTGTCCTAAAAAAATCATCTGATGATAACATCACTTCACCGACATATTTTCATTTAGAAAGGGCAAAGTACAGGGTGTCTATATAAGAACTCTGGGATTTTAAACATTTATATCTTAATAAATGTAGAAGGTAGTAAAATATAGTTGATTTCTTTGAAATGAGTGGCTCATCATGTTTTACTCATAACATGGGAATGTTTTCGTCAAGAGATGGCAGCGCTTGTAGAGCGTTGACCTTGAAACGATGTAACATGGCTGTCAGTACTGTCTGGATTGCCGCGCTAAGGCAACGCCACAACAAAAGGCTCAATGCGTTATTTGGCTAATAGAAACTAAATCTTTTGTTCCGGTACAAAGAAGATTACGAAAATTCGTGATGTTGATTATCTCAGGCAACGAATAATTAATTCTGTGGCAACCGACCCCCCAGACATGCTGGCCAGGACATGGGAAGAGGTGGAATATCATTACGATGTGTGCCGTGCCACTATAGGGCCTCATGATCTTTATTAAATTGCTAAAAAAAACTTGAAAATGCAACCTTTCCAATCATATATTAAACAGTTATATAATTTTTTTTAATTCATTAAAATATTTTGCCTCAAAAACCCCGCAGTTATTTTATAGACACCCCGTATAATTCTTATGGACAACTGATACCATGTACCTACCCGGTGCCTGATTTTTTTTAGAAAGACAAAAGTTAGTGGTTGTTAAATATTTTACTGATTCCCACTATTATACTCAAGTTGTGCACACTTACGTCTATGAAAATACATTTTTCTCAGACAATGGTTATGTTATGTTGGATGGTTTTTGTGACCAAACAAAATGTATATTTTTCCTTTAAGCTGTGAAGGAAATTTTTTACAAAGATTAAAGATGATCGGGTATGCAAGTACTCCAAACTGTAGAGGAAATTATGCCACCCACTGGTATTCTGAGGCCATGAAATCGCTTAGCTTGGTCGCTGGAGTAAAAAAAAGCTCTTGAAGTTTCTTGGAGTGAAGAAAAAACTCGAATGTCAAAAATTGCAGACGCACAGGGCCGCCTCAAGAGTTTTAGGCGCCCTAGGCAAAAGTACTGTTTGGCGCCCCCCCTCCCACCATTATCAGGGCTAGAGAAGGACTTATATACCATGAAAAAATGCAATTACTAAAACATGTACGTTTTGAGTGCCTTTATTTAAACTTTAATAATCACTTAACAATTATTTTTATTTCCTTGTGTGTTTAATTTATGATAGGTACTTGTTGACAAACGAATTGAGAAGAGACTTGTAATATCGTAGATAAATTAGAATTGTTTGCCTAATTCTTTGTAAAGTTTCTCAGGAGATATAGGCATATTATTTTTATTAATTTTAAATAAAAATATAAATTGACTCGACCTATTATGAGAGTTGAAGGATTTGTTAATTAATATATCTTAAGATGAAATATGTTTTTTTTCAGTTATTTATTACATTTATACGTATATTTTTAAGTTCTTAAATTGTTTGATTTTGATTATTATCTACTACTACGGTAAAACCGCAGATGGTATGTGTCTGTGAGTTGCTTGGGACAATTGGTGTCGAGGGGTCGATCAGTGCATATTCCCCGATCAATTATAATTTGACTTCCTTTAAAGATAAAACATGAAACGGCCAGAGCAGACTTTTTTTAATACACGAGTAATGAAACAGTTACTGTTTTAAGATAATGCTTCTTTAAACTTGTCAGCTATTTGTTATTGTTCATGAAGTTTCTTGTGCAAACGTAAATATTTGTTGTAATAAAAGGAAACTGAATCTGTATAATTTTGGTCTCCCCAAGGCAACACTGAAACCCTCAAACTTTGAAGTGGAAAAATTTCTTCAGGGTTTGAACAAGTGATTCATGAAAAACCTCTTCGTCTTAAGCAATCCAATTTATTCAAATATAAACAAAAGGCTCGCCTCTATTTATTCAGGGGCATCATCAGGGCTATACAAATACAAATTTGGTACCGAAACAATTAATGTGTTTGTAATGGTACATAGCAATTTCTGGTAGGCAACAACAAAAACTAGTGAATTTGAAGACAAATCACATTTTACATACACTGTCAGTGTCATACGTGTATAGGGGAAAGTCGTCTAATATCGGACAGCGGCCGGTATCGGACAGAACCAGTTTCAGGAAAATTACGCTAGGGGCAGCAGCTGTCAGGCCGTCAGTACAACCACCTAAATGAGCAAGTCGGCCCATCGCCATATTGGACAGTTACTGTACACGGCTTTTGTTGTGGTTAGAGATTTTTGTTTTTTTGAGTTGGGACATGTGCACGGATATAGTTTTCCCAAGCTGCTGCATCGATTGAAGTAAATGATATTGGTCACAGTTGAGTTTAAAATACTTAGTATACTTTATACTAAGTAAAAACGACATTTAGGTCCAGACGCATTGTGGACTGCGGCTTGACAGCCATTATAAACTGTGTTGTCTGGCGGCTGGTATCGGTCAAGCTGCAATCGGGTGGTATCGGACAATGTAATGACCACTTAAATTCGCGGATTTTTTTGGATTTTTTGTTTTTTTTTAGGGAAAATGGGGAAAATAAGAGGGAATTATGATGTAGTGTCCATTAAATTGGCAATAGACTAGGTTTTGTCTGAGGAAATAATAATACGGACTGCAAGTGAGAGGTTTGGTGTGCCGAGGAGCAATCGTTTAGGAAATAAAGAAACCATCGGAAAAAGATCATTTAGGAAATAAATACATTATAAATTTATTCAATTGTATGATTTAATATCCACCAAACCTAAATTTAGTACTATTTTTAGGTCTGTCCGATACCACCCTCCAAAAATTGGGAGTTGCATTTTGTAAACAGGTAAACTTTTTCAAAAAATATTATGTTGTTATTGTCATTATTATAAATAATTTAAACCATTTGCACATGAAATACTGAAGTATTATTTGACGCATAAGGTAGTTACTTATCGTAATCTTTAAACCGAATAGTCAAAAAAAAGCTAAGGTGTCCGATACCTGCCGACCTTCCCCTACTCTTATCTGTATTTGACTTCTTATGCTTGATTGCAAAATTACCTAAAAAACGGCTTTGAGTATATCCTTCCGATTCTGAAAATGCTGTAACTTATCTCTGACTAAAAAGGTGATCTGTGCAAGTCACATCGCTAGAATAAAATCTAATGGCGTAGGCGTAGATAATAAAAAGAATATGAAAATTAAATGTTTAACATTGGTTCCTCATGTCTCTCCATGTTACTGACAAAATAAAAACGAAATAAGTCAGAACTACTGTTATAATTCATTGTCAACTTCCAGCTCGTACATGTTTTTACTGTACTTCAATCGAAGACTGCACATTGAGAATTTAATAGATGCGATACCATTTGAAAAATTGTGCTCATAAAACAAAACCTTATAAAATTGGAATGTAATTTTTTTTTGGAAAAAATATTAAAAAATACTTTCTAGAGTATTAGTAAAGATTTAAATAATATATGATTTCAACAGTTTATCAAATGAAAATAAAATAATTAACGTACAATTTAAGAAATTAAAAACTTTAAGGAAAGTTATTAAGAACAATAATTTACAAAACAAAAACTATTACTTACCACCATTGGGAGGGAAAATGGTGGACTACAGTGGGCCGGTCTTGAAAGGCTGTGAGGATAAAAAGAAACCTAAACTACTGTATAACGGCGAGGGCGCCTCGAGAGCAGAGAATTTCGCATGCTTATAGGCCTACTCATAAGTTAGAAAGGATAGGGTTTCCCACCATTGGAGATAAGTTTATAGTTTTAAGTGTTTAAAAAGGAACAGCAGAGCATTTTCCGCTTTATTCCCAAATTATAAACTTGTGATGTAGGCCTAATCAAATGTAAATATAAATTGGCGTTTAGGCCACTTTTACAATTTTCCTTTCCAGAATAAAACTCTTTTATTTGCACCTTGCTTTTTTAACAAACGGGGCCGCTTTGCGCCCCCTTTTGCACCCCTCAGGCCCTGGCGTCCTAGGTGATCGCCTAGTTCGCCTATATGGTAGAGCCGGCCCTGCAGACGCAGTTTACAAAAAGCCCTAGGGGAACAATAAGTTTTATGCACATTTTTCAGTCAAAGATATTAATAATCGTGTCTGGAGAATAATTCATAGGCCAAACCACTTTATGGACTAAAAAACAAGGACTTCAACTCAATCGCGCAAAGATCAAGCCAATGATCATTTACCATTCATGTTTAAGAAATTCAATTGACTTTAACCCTTTGATGTAGCTTTTTTTTATATTTCTCAATTTTTATTGGTAATATTTTTATTTTGTCTGTATTTGGTATATTTTGGTTATGACCTTTTTGATTGTCAATATGTATTGACAACATGCTGAAATAATTAAAAAAAAAACAAAAAAACATGTTGTTTTCCTTCTTTCTACCCTCCTCTATACAAGGGTAAAAAGAAGCAAAACAGTGCCTCAACCGACAGAGCTTTGGCACCTAGTGGGCCTCGAGAACGATTGGTGCATATTGCCTACAGTCGACCCTAGCAGCAAACGAGTGAAATACTAAGCAAAGCCCTCACTAACAACACCCGCGCTCGGTCGGGCGGCCGACCACGTTACCAGCACGTGAGTCTGCCCAAATGGGTTAACTCTGCAAATACACTAACAGACAATGGAATTATCCTTCCTTAGTACGACAAAATGAAATACCCCCGTTGCAGAAGACCTGCATGCTCAGCGAGCAAATGCAAAACAGCATATTTCAATTAAAAATAGCGAGACTTGACATGTTTTTGCAAGTTCCATAAGAATAGCACGAGAAATGAGTATGCAGGTTTGCTGCAACAGGTATGTGAAAACTGGGTGGTTTTAATTCAGTATTTAGTAGAACTGAACTGGAAGAAGCCATATACCAAGTTTTATTGAGATATAGGCTAGAATTTTACTTATATCCCATAAGGATAACATTAGGACAACGTACTGTGTTTACCACTTTCAATATCTCGGTAACCAATGGACATAGAGCAGTGATTCAAATTACTGAAGTGTTTATTTTTTAATGCTGAATTCAATGGTGCTATTAAAAATTGGATTATTTTTATTTTTCTATGCAAACAACTCAAAAAACCCATTTTTGGGGCGTTTATCTCCCTTAACCCCCCCTTCCAGTAGTCCAAATGGGCTGATTTGCGAACTTGTCTGAATAATTACTACTTTACATGTACGTGCAAATTTCATTACGATCGGACCATTTTCGGGTGAGTTATCGTGCTTAAAGACACACACACACACACACACACATATATATATATATATATATATATACCGGGTGTCCCATAATAATCCCCCCCCCTAACTTTTTCCTATATTTTTTCATATATTAATTCCACACCACCCCCAAACATTATTGGGTAGTTAATACTTCATTTTGAGGGGGTACCCAATTTTGGCCGCCATCTTGGATCCGCCATATTGGATCCAAAATAATTTTTTCAAATGTAAAGGTGGTGTTGTGACCCATCATTTCGAATTAGATTTTTTTACTGATTACAATGCCACAAATAGTTTTTTAATATCTCACTTGGTTCTCAAGATATGGGTACTTTTAATGTAATTATTTTCAACCAATTTTAACATTACAAATTGATACAATAGGCCCCATATTCACAAAAAATGCTAGATAGTAACGAATAACCACCATCAGTCATTTTTGTGCGATTTACACTTAACTTTCACCAATGTAAATTTTTGGGCCGCCATCTTGGATCTGCCATTTTGAAATGAGGTAAGTTATTTCAGATATGGAGTTGGTATTGTGACCCATTATTTTAAACTAGTTTTTTACGCCGAATTTAATGCCGCAACTCGTTTTTAATTATAGTGTTTAGTTTTCAAGACATTGACATTTTTCTAATAAAAATCTCAAAAAATATGAATTCTTCAAAAACTAAGTTTTACAGCTAAAAACGGGTTGCGGCATTGGATTCGGCGTAAAAAACTAGTTTAAAATAATGGGTCACAATACCAACTCCATATCTGAAATAACTTACCTCATTTCAAAATGGCAGATCCAAGATGGTGGCCCAAAAATTTACATTGGTGAAAGTTAAGTGTAAATCGCACAAAAATGACTGATGGTGGTTATTCGTTACTATCTAGCATTTTTTGTGAATATGGGCCTATTGTATCAATTTGTAATGTTAAAACTGGTTGAAAATAAATAAATTAAAAGTACCCATATCTTGAGAACCAATTGAGACATTAAAAAACAGATTGCGGCATTGTAATCAGTGCAAAAAATCTAATTCGAAATGATGGGTCACAACCAGGGCCGCGACAACGGCCATGCGAAACATGCGGCCGCATGGGGCGCCGACTGGGAGAGGGCGCCACCGAAGCCGGCGCAGTGTTGAGTCCGCAGCGGCGCCCGAGGAGTCTTTAAAGTGCTGAACATGTACTTTGGCGAACTTTGTTGACACACGGGTAGTATTTTACAATTTTGTTTAACGTGCAAAATATTCGTCTTGGGGGCGTTTTCCGGCGCCTGTGGAGCATTTTAAATTTGTTAAAGAGCTAAATTAATTAATTGGTGTTTGCCGACTTCAGAGAGTCTATCAAAATTGTTCAACTTGCCAAATTTTAATTTATATGGCGTTCTCCAATTACTGGGGCTCGTTGAGCATTTTTATATGGTTCAAAGTGTAAATCATGTAATTTGGCGAGTTTGGTTGGCTCCCGGGGGAGCATTTACAAATCGTTCAACGCGATATAACATGATCGAGTTGTCGCCATTTTGGAGGTGTTAGCCAGCCCCGGCGCCTGGAGCCCTTTTGAAATTAATCAAGGTGCGTAATGTGAGTTTTTGAGGCGTTTGCCGGTGCCGGTGGAGACGTTTCAAACCATTCAAAGAGCAAAATGTTTTTTTTGGTTGGAGCATACTGGCACCTGTGGCGTCTTTTTAAAGTGTCTACAACTCGCAAACATTTTAATTTGGTGGCCGTTTACCCATGCCCATGGAGTAATCACTGTTTTCAAATAACTCAAAATGTAAATTTTTGGGTATGTGAATTGTAGCTGCATTAATGAACAAAATAAATGTCAATTTGAAAAGAATGGGTGAAGTAAATGAGTTCCGTTTTCAACACAGTTTCATTTTAGCAATACCTTTAAAATTAAATTGAATTTGCAATTTGGTTTGCAAAATAAATTTCAAGATTCAAAACCAAGACCTGGGGAACTAAAAACTTCTAGAAACTCAAACTTAACCCTCGTCCTCAGGGACTTTTGCAAGTGGTTTAAATGGGCCGGGTAACGAACAACTGTGATATTTTTTAGCCGTTTAGTATATTCCTTCTTAGATCGGTCTAATTTGACTGGGCTCTAATGTTTTTTTTAAGTTGAAGCAAGAATCGCCCGATTAGCGGTGTACCTGTTCTTACTTAGATAATTTAATTTGTCTTAATACATCCAGCAATACAAAACCATAGTCTATCCATCAATAAAATACCTTTAAATATGTGATGAATAAAATTCAACACAGTAACTTCAAAATATTCTATTTAATTTTGCAAATGATAGCTTTAACCACCATGAGGGAGGGTGGGTAACTGATACCTAAATCTAGTGAAAGGGCGCCAATGTAGGCTCTCGCATGTCCCAGAAAAATCCCTTGTCGCGGCCCTGGTCACAACACCACTTTTACATTTAAAAAAATTATTTTGGATCCAATATGGCGGATCCAAGATGGCGACCAAAATTGGGTATCCCCTAAGATGAAGCATTAACTATCCAATAATGTTTGCGGGTGGTGTGGAATTGATATTTGAAAAAATATAGGAAAAAGTTAGGGGGGGGGGACTATTATGGGACACCTGGTATATTTGTGTGTATGAAAATGAACGAATGGTGTTTCTTGCTTCTGGGGGCCCCAGAAATAAATGAAAAATGAAAAGTTAAATGAAAAGTTATCATTGTCTCGGGCTTAGGTCTTACCATGAGTACTACGGTAACAGCTTCTTCCCTGTAGGGGAAATTCGCTAAAATCTCAGACTTACTATTTACTCAACTCTCACTTGGGATGACGCCGTAGTCGATATCTGATAAATTTCTCATCGGACAAATGAATTTTCCCAAAAACTGTAAAATTTCATAAATTAAATTTCGAGCAGCACATAGCCTACTCCGTCATTCTGTGGGGTTCACTAAAATGGAAAGGATATTCATGTGGCAAAAGGAAGCCTTATAAATCATAATTGGCTTGCGATCACAAACCAGCTGCAGAGAATTTTTCATTCAGCTTGGCCTTTTACAAGTTTCTAGCATTTTCGTATTAGAAGCAGTAACGTACATTAAAAAACAAAACACAGAAACCACTTATTTTAATCACAATTACAAAACAAGATAAAAGGGTTTACACGCAGAACAACATAAACTCACATTGTTTGAGTGTAAGCCCAAATACATTGGTTTAAAACTTTTCCAAGCATTGCCAGAGAATTTACAGAAAATTAAAAAAATTCAAAATTGAAATTAGAGGTAAAATTAAATTGAATAAAGTCTTGTTTTTATGATATTCAGATTTGACAAAAAAGGTAAAACATAGCCTAGTTATGCTTTGCAACATTCTAGACTCCTGACCTGTCCAACTCCTGTCCATCAGGGACTACAGACGGAATACAACAAGTAAACAAGTAAACTAAATTTCCATACAAAAACAGGTAGGCCTACCTGATATTAGCTCCAACCATCATATGTAGGATAGCCAGAAGCTCATCTCTTGAGATCATATCATCATTATCCAAGTCGTACATCTTGAAAGCAACTACAACAATCAATAATCCATTGTTCATTAAAATAGTAAAAAAAGAATCAGTATAATATAGTTTTACAAGATTTTTTGTTAGACAGACTATTAAAAAGTAGTAAAACACAACAAATATTTTTAAACAATTTCCAAATGATGAGGTTAATCGATGGAAATGCTTTTAACCGATTACAATCAATGTTTAAACATATACGTTGTCCTGTTTAACATACTCCTTTGTTATTAATCTAGGGTAGGTGTTACCTGTGGCTTTGCCCACGTTAAAAATTTGAAACATCTAGTATTGCTCCTCCACTGTTTTTGTATCTGTCAATTGGAAGGTTTAATTGTTTACAATTGTCTGCTTGGATGGATATGTTGTTACAGCTTACTTATATAACATGCAAAAATAGATTATTTATATCCATGATGACAAACAAAGGTCACAAACTTTCACATTTATATTCATATTAGCAGGATTAAATGATCGCACAAAACAAAATACAGGTCAATACATAGTCAAGGTCTCTAAGACAGTACATTGATGGCTTAATTATTGCCCAACTTAGATTATCAACAGAATAGTAGGGTCTAAAATTTTAATTAAAACAATTCTGCACATAAACAGAATTTTCTTCTAAAAGTCCTGTCTAAAAGGCTCCAAGTACCATCAGTGTCTTACTTGTTCAAAATTAAGTTACTCTGGTCCTGGCAAGTTAGGACAATAATTGTGCCCCAAACTGATAATTCACCATTATAGATTTAAAATATCAACAATACTGAGACCTAAAAACAATCAAATAGAAACATAATTTAACTCACAGCGAAGTTTTTGTTCTCTTGAATTAAGTTTGTTGTCTTTAGACTTTTTGATGGGGCGAAACCTAGCCAAAACTTGCATGAACTGTCTGAAGTTGACTCTATCATTGCCAGAATCTCCGAAGAAAGCATGAACAATCCTGTCGCCCAAAGGGTTGATGGCAAGTTCTGGGATACGAAGGAAATCCTCTCGACTTAGAGTCCCACAATCCCCTCGATCTAAGCTTGTAAATCGAGAATATAATCTTTCTATCTGGTTGGGTGTAACTGAAAAACAATAGCAGGCATATTAATACATACTGTACAATAAAAGGGAAAGAGCCCCCCACCCCATAGTTTCCTTTTTTGAAGATAATTTTAGCATGGTTGATATTTCTTTCCATGGCAGGTGCTTTGATGTTTTTTTAGACTAACAATTTCACAAGAACACTTTAAGATTATTTTTTATCCCACACCAACACATCACATCATACCAACAGTTGTCGAATTATCAAGATCTTTTTGAAACAGATGGCGTCAATTAAAATAATGCTGTCTGCATCCGTTAATATGTCTTGACATATCGATACATTATTTCATTCAAACAGATGGCATTATTTGACAAATTGCTGTCTGCTTCCATTAATATGGTATTTTACATACCAACTCATAGTTAATTTACGTAGGTGGCTATCACAATAACTTGTATATATGAAAAAGTTATTATATGAAAAGCACGGAAGATGTAATGTAATGTTACGTGGTGCTGAAATAGCCTGCAAAATTGACTTGATTGTTTTGACTAATCTTTAAAATAAATGTATCTAAACCAATTAATGGTTTTCTTTACTTTCACATCCAATCCCACAGATGATTGATATCTGTAACTTAAGTTCTATCGTTTGCTGAATGATTCCTGAAATCTGGAATCAGTTTCAGCTGTCTCCTGTGACATTTCAAATTTCAATGTGACTATTCAAAGTCACTTCAGGCATCGGCTAATTTGCGCTCGTCCGCAGCCCACAGTCTGGAATTGTCCTTGGCCGACCATGCGAGTTATTAAATGTTTTACGTATTTTTTGTCTATGTGCGTGTGTGTAAAATATGTAAAAGTTTTAACAAATCAACGAAGATGTGTGTCCTATAATTAAAGTTTGACGCAAGGATTGGAAAATGGGACATTAGTCCCGAAACTAGTAATCCTAAAGTGATTATTGGATTGATGACGGAAGGTTAGTAACCAATTTATTTTAAGTCGAATATCAATCCAGGAGGTAAACCATGAATAAAAGTCACTTCACACTAATTGAGGTATTACTGAAGCCATGAACGCTACAACAATGCCTCCTACTGATGGAAAAGTCCTGAAGTGGAAAAAACCTTATTTAACAATAGCCTAAAGAAATCCTTGGCCCTTCTAATTTTTGATAAAGGACCTAATGATAAAAAAATGTTGATTTCTACAGCATAAAGGCCAACCTTATACTTCGCGTAGCCTTGTAGGTAATCTTTTAAACTAAAACCAAGCATAGAGTAGGCCTAACAACTTTTTGTTAAAAAATATCTAGGCCTAGGTACCTCAGTTAATGCAAAAGAGGTCAAGGTAGGAGCTATTTAACTATGAAACTCACATCCTGTTTCTTCTTGTATTTGCGCAATTTCTTCTTCTCTTAGAAGCAGAGAGCTTCTGTTGCCCATTTTATTTACAAAACAAAATATCTTAAATTTAAGAGTGAATCTAAGGTTAATTTTAGACAGACGACACGGGTAACAGTAACCGAGTGACAGAAGACAAGCAGACAGACAAACAAGTTAAACAAGACAACAAGACAGTTCAACGGTTGACAGCTGGAGCGGACAGCAAGAGCAGTGTTGCCATAACGTAAGTGTAGTTTTAACGTAAAAACCATTGGGATACAATAAAGTCTACATTTTCATAAAATAAATTTATACAATTTATAAACTAGACGTATGACGTTTAACGTGTCCCCTGATTGGGTCAAGATCGCCCAGAACCCACTAAATCTGTACCAGAACGTTTTCTAACTCGATTTAAGTCACTATTAAAGGGGCAGAAAAATTAGGTTAAGAAATTATTATTTTTAACCGACTTCCCCCACCTACCAACAAAAGGAGGAGGTTCTCAATTCGTTTTGGGAGATGTTTTTTTTTCTAGGGATGTTCACCGATTTCTCTGCGATACTTTTACCAATCAACGTGATTCTACCACCAAAATAACCGGGATGATTTCCCGTAGGTCCCATACATAACATTATGTTACTTTGTAATATTTATTTGCGAGAAAAATCCAAAAAAACCTAAAATATTCAACATTTTGAAATACGTGTTGTTTACATAACAAAACTAAGGTGAACAGGAATACAGCTGTTACGTCCTTCAAATGAAGTTTCTATTTATGGAGCAAATGATCAGCTGCTTCATAATGATTCAATGATACAATGTCAAAACACTTCGTCTGCATGTTATGATTATAGCATAGAAGAAGCCAGTTCAGGTATAAAAATATTCGTAAATCTGAAAATTACGGAAACAATTAAGCTATGTATCAACTTGTAAATAATGTATTCAACTGAGAATCTATGAAAATCGAACATAGAAAAAACAATATCCTATTTAAAATTATAAAAACTTTCTATCCATATCTTCTGTGTTTTCTTGTAAGTAGTGACGAGGTGCCGTTTCTGGCCCAATCAAACTTTGACAGCCAGTCAATTTTTTGACAGCTACTTCCGGTCACGTGACCGGAAGTGACGTCATCAGCTGTGACGTGTTGGTGGTGGGTATTTAAAGTTTAAATGCCCTGCTGTGCTGGGTATTTAAATTTTAAATGGCCGTAAGTGTGTCAAGGTCGTTTGGGGATGTTTTTAAAAAAGATCTTGCATTTTCGGAAAATCCGAAAATGCAAGATAATTTTTGCTTCTTTTTACAAACTGTTTCTTAATTGTTGTTTTGTTGATTTTCACGTCTGTTAAAATACCATTAAAAAATGGAATTGACAAATTAACAAGAAAATATCCTGCTACAAAGTATCCAAATAAAGATGCAATTACATAAACATAAACTTTAAAATATAGCGAATGTTCTTCCTTTTTATCTGTTAGCATTTCCTGAACAAGGTAACCAAAATTGTAACCACATAAAAATGAAAGTAGGCAAATAATAAATTTCGACGGGTTCACAAAAACCAAGTTGTAAAGTAGCGAATTTCTTTCTTCTTCCATTGTTGAATTTTTAGTCGAAACCAATTAATGATAACATTATTGCTTGCGCATCAGAACTAACAGTTGATGAAATTTCATTTACTTGTAGACTTGTAGTAGTTTCATTTGTAGTAAGTAATTGTTCGGAAGTTGGTGTAGATGTAGAAGAAACAGTATTATCTTGAAGCTCAGAGTCCATGTGTGCTCGTGTAAAGAGCTGAAGCTTTAATGACGTGTGGTAGCCGTGTCCTACTGTGCATCAGGAGTTGTTGGTGGTGGGGGGTCGTTTGGTTCTTGCACTGAAATGTAGATGGAATCATAACTTTCTGGAGGATGTACTAAAATTTGTTGTATAGGATCTGCATCAATAGGAAAACTTTGCGTTTCAATGCAAAGTCCATCTTTAATAAAAGAAACATATAAAACAGAACTCATGTTTATTTAGATGTTTACTCTGCAAGTTATACCAGCAAACTGATGTGTCAGTAGTGGCGCTGCAACCTCCCTTGACATGTGCAGCCTGGAACATCTGCTGCACACCTGCCCTCCCCCACCACCATGAGAGACTCCTCGCAATTTTTGGATTTGTAGTGTTAGTTCTAACGTAGGTGTTGTAGGGTGAATATCTCAGTACTAAACAATTGTTTTTAACATTTGGCTTAAAATACTTATTTAACTTTGTAGGAGTTACAATATTTTTAAAGATGCTACTTTATTATCTTTTCTTAATACTTAGTTAAAATATTTAGTTGAAGAAATGCAAAACTAAACTACACTTGCGATTAAATATAAACTCTGTTTCTTAACATTTAATTTAAAATTGAAATGTTAGGGCGATGCTACATATGTTGCACACCTGCCTTCCCCCACTACCATAAGAGACTCCTCGCAATGTTTTCGATATTTAGTTTTAGTTGTAATGTAGATGTTGTAGGGTAAACATCTCAGTAGTAAACATTTGTTCTTACCATTTAGCTTAAAAATATTGTTTTGAAATACTTATTTAACTTTGTACAAGTTACGATATTTTTAAAGATGTTTCATATTTTAATTAATATGTTTCCAAACCTTATCATGCAAGTTTTAAAAATCAAACGAAAAAGGCGAAATAAAAATAAAACCAAGGAATAAAACCAACGAAACCTGCGTTGAATGAAACGCAAAAACTGGCAACTTTTACTTGACATCATCACTGGGCCGGGTTTATTATCCTGGTGACCTCGCATGCTTTCGCTTGCTGCCGACCTTGTTGCGTAACGGTTGCGCAACAGCGTCGGTCGACCAGTTGGCAATACAAGCTGTTGACCTTGGAACATCTGCTGCACACCTGGCCCCCCCTTCCCCCCGACAGCAACGCTTTGGGACTTAGAGGTACGTGGACCCCTTGTTAGTCACCAAGGGTTGAGGCCCTAAATTTGAAAGTTTTATGGCGGTCCTTATAAGGACCTTTTTTGCCACCAGGGTGGACTTTTGGAGGAGGAAAAGGAAAAAGGGTTTTTATTTTGACAATTTTATTTTGATTTTGTTACCTTGTTTTGTAAGTTCAAGGTATTTTGGGCTTATATAAATGGAAAGACGTTTAGGTAGGGTAACAATATAAATTTTGGTTTTTTCTTTATTGTATAGGTAAAAAATATTGGATTTTCGTTTGATGATGTGATATTTGGTGTTTAGTCTTAGTCTTTTTAGTAATAGTTTCTGCTGGGGTAATTGTGGTAAAACAGGTGAAAGAAGTGGTTCGGTGTTGAGTTTGATGCCAGTGAGAATTTTTTTCCCAACTGGCTGAAAAGGATTTAGAGCAATTGTAGATGTGACATCATACCAATCACGATTGTTATTAGATTGAAGAACTCGATACCTCAGCAGTTGTAAACGTGAGAAACAATTGTACCAGATTTTGAAATACTGGGAGCGGTTCATGTTGAAGCAGGAGTTGTTAGGTTGGTGGCACAGCGGAGAATGAACTGTTGAGTGTAGGATGTGACCATCTGCTGTGCCAGCTGACGTAACAAGGTCGACCAACCGGCTACTACAAGGTTGGCGGCGGACCGGCGTCAGTGGTCGGGTCAACAGCCTCCGCTTCACCAGAAATAGAAAGGTGGCTCAGTGATAATGTAAAATAAAATTTGTCAGTTTTGCATAGTAAAATTTATACCGTTAGTTTGATTATAAAATGTTGCCGGATTTTTTGTTAGGTTTATTATTATTATTATTATTTTTTTTAGTTTTTGGGTAAAGTCATTTATTGGTCGGTGGTTCGTTAGTTTTAAAGCCTCTAGAGGAACGTCAACCTCACCACCATGCTAGAGGTCACTCTTTTTAGGGTAAAGAGGTTCCCACAGGCCTAGACCAAATAAACCTGTGGTATGGAGAAACCCGTAGTTATTAGTTAAAAAAGATTTATGTTTAATTTGCCACCGTCCTTTGTAATTTTTAAATGTTTAGGCTTTGGAGGAACACGCATTTTTTTAGGCAGGTTGATGATAAAAATTGTATTATTTTCTTCGTTCAGGATGTAAATTGTGTTTTTTTTGTTTTTTTCAATTTTGTATGCGATGTTTGTTTTGAGCCGGTTGATTTTCAATTTTTTGGATGGTAGTCTTTTATGTGGTGCGGGTTGAAATGGATAGGGGATTTTGACGATCAGTGAAGGACGCGGAGTTTCTTGATTGGATGATTGAGCGGGCGGAGACAGTTGAGCGGGCGGAGACAGTTGAGCAGGTGGAGTCTGAGCAGGCTGAGACAGTTGAGCAGGTGGAGTCTGAGACAGTTGAGCAGGTGGAGTCTGAGCGGGTTGAGTCGGTTGAGTTGGTTGAGCGGGTTGAGTCGGTTGAGTTGGTTGAGCTGGTTGAGTCTTATGAATCAAAAAATAATCTGATAGGAAATCTTCGCTTTCAATTAATGTTTTTTCTTCAAGTTGATATTTTATGGTTTTTTCAATTTCTTGTTCAAGCAAACCTCGTAGGATAGAAGCATCATGGCCGGATGATGAGGATGAGAAGTTCATAATGGAAAATATAAAAGAAAAATGTAAAAAAATGAGAATGTAAAATTTAACAGCGATGGTGGCAAGTGGCAAGTGGCAGAATGACAAGAGGTAATCAAGTGGGGTTATTATAGGCAGCAGACACGGCAACCTTGTAGTCAAGGTAGTGTAAGCGGAAGCTACCGGCTCGGCGTCCAAGGTGAACTAGGTGGCAAAGTCACGGCAACGCCCCCCTTCAGTCATCGACCGCGGCGCGGTTAAGGTGAAGGTCCGCCTCCGTCCCAGCAGGCGGACATGTCAACCTTCAAGTCAAGGCCGCCCGCTTCAGCTCGATGATATAGGCGAGCGCGCAACGTTTCGCTTTAGCATTACGGTGAAGGTGTAACTCGTGCTCTTATGAGCAGGGTTATGCTGTAACGTAATGTTCGCCATGGTGTGAGGGATGGCTTATGTCTAGCTCACATCGCGTTCGGTTATTGTAGAAGAGGCGCCCTTCTATAATGATCGGCCGCAATGGCAATCCAACTACCTTTCCATTTCCTGCGTGGTTTAGCTATCAGGGGTAATATTATGGTGAGGTGTGTGGGATGGCTTATGTCTAGCACACACCATAACTGTAATATTACGTAGGGGGTAGTATTATGGTGAGGTGTGTGGGATGGCTTATGTCTAGCACACATCGTAACTGTAATATTACATAGTATAAGTTATGGGTAGTATTATGGTGAGGTGTGTGGGATGGCTTATGTCTAGCACACATCGTAACTGTAATATTACATAGTATAAGATAGAATAGGGGGAACGTTAGGTAGGGGTTAAGATATGATAGGGCGGTGAGGTGTGTGAGTTCGCTTACGTGATGATCACACCATAACCGCATGCATGATAGCATTTAAGGAGTAGCATAAGATATAATAAGGCGGTGAGGTGTGTGGGATGGCTTATGTCTAGCACACACAGTAACCGTTGCATGTTAGTATAAGATATAATAAAGTAGTATAAAATAAAGTAGGGACCCCACGCTTCCCCACCCCCTTTTTTTATAATTTTTAAATGACCTTGACCTAGTTTTGGTTGTTCTACTTTCGGACTTAGAATTATTTTAAATGACCTATTTTTTAGACTTAGATATTTTAATTTTAAAAGACTTACTTGTTTGACTTATATATTGATTTTAAAAATCTACTTTTGATACTTAAATATTTTGTTAAAGTTTTAAATAACCTAAGATTTTAGTTTTGTGTTGTATCTTTTATTAAATAATTATTATTTTTAACATTTGGGTTTTTGTAAATGTTTTAATTTCTGTTGATGGTGAGTTTAGTTTTCGCGTTGGTTATTAATATTTAGGTGTTTGTTAAAGCCTCAACCCTTGGTCACTATCTAACCTAACCTAACCTAACCGACCCCCCAACCCCTTCCAAAGGGGTTGGGTGGTCGGTTTTTTTTAAACCCCCCGCGCCCCCGCGCCCCAACGCCCCCGCACCCCCGCGCCCCCGCGCCCCCACGCCCCCGCGCCCCCGCGCCCCCGCGCAGTTTTGTGTTGTATCTTTTATTAAATAATTATTATTTTTAACATTTGGGTTTTTGTAAATGTTTTAATTTCTGTTGATGGTGAGTTTAGTTTTCGCGTTGGTTATTAATATTTAGGTGTTTGTTAAAGCCTCAACCCTTGGTCACTATCTAACCTAACCTAACCGACCCCCCAACCGCTTCCAAAGGGGTTGGGTGGTCGGTTTTTTTGTAAACCCCCCGCGCCCCTGCCCCACCCCTCGCCCCCGCGCCCCCGCGCCCCCGCGCCCCCGCGCCCCTGCGCCCTTGCGCCCCCGCACCCCCGCGCTCCCGCGCCCCCGCGCCCCCGCGCCCCCGGCAACCCCCCCCCCCCGCTCCCCCGGCATGACTCCCCCCCCGGCAAACCCCCCCCGCGCCCCCGGCAAATGTTGCCGGGGGGGGCCCCCACTTGATTTCGTCGCCGTTCAACTTTAGAACTGCGTCGCCGTACACGATGGCAGTGGATATAACAAAAATGCTCCAAATCTATCGTGCGGGTAGTCAAATTAAGCGGAATTAAAAGACAAACAAAAAAGGTCCAGCAACATTTTTTGATAAAACCAACGGTATAAAAGTTATGACGCAAAAACTCAAAAATCGAGGCTATAGCCTTGGGCTCACAGTATATATATAAGGTGTGCTGTAGTCTTGTGGTTACATTTGCCATGGAATCCCTCATGATCTTTGGTGCTGTGCACAACTTTGTCGAAGCCAAAAAAAGTACTATGGTACATAAGAACGTATCATAGCAATCTGAAGTGTATTAGAATTCCAACAATTCGAACAGAAATTTGTACAGGAAATAGAAGAATATCTTCAAACTTCGCAATATTTAAACCAAGACATTTATGAAATTTTGTATCAACCTTTTGAAACTGTTTCCTTGCCAGTGTTAGAAAGCTTGGATGAATATTTTTTTGAGCTCGAAAAGTAGAGGGGGTTAATGGGTGGGGGGCTGTTATAAGGGCAGGGTAAACAGAGTAATCTTTACTTTCTTGGGATCCAGCACTATGGCAGGCACTTCGTCTTCGTCAAGGTCTTCTTCCTCGTCATCAACAACATCATCATCATCTGTTGTTTCTATTGTGAAACAAAAATCTCCTTCTCCAAAAAAATCTTCACCAAAAAAATCTCCTTCTCCAAAAAAATCTTCACCTAAAAAATCTCCTAACAAAATTTCTGAAAAACTTCAAAAACTTCAAAAATTAAGAAAATCCTGTTTTAAGAAAGAACAATGTGCTCATATTTTAAAAAAAGGAGCGAACAAAGGTGAAAGGTGTGTGAAATTGTGTAGTGTAAATGAAAAATTGTGTAGACTGCATAAAAAATGTGAACCTTCCGAAAAAGTCAAAATTCAACCTTCTAAAAAAGTCAAAATTGAACCTTCCAAAAGTGAATTGCCAGAAAAAATTGAAAACTATAAAAGAATTAAAATCAACAGATTGAAATATGTTTTTGTAAAAAAGATCAGTAACAGGGATGTTGTTGTTAGATGTTGTGATGAACTCTACTTGCTCAAATTACCAGTAAATCTTCAAATTCCAAATATCAGTAATGTTCATTATTATTTAGTAAGAAAATCTCCATCTGATAAAGTTAAATGGTCAAATTAAACACAAAACAAAAAAAAGACAAAAAAATGGAGCGGGGGAATAGACCACTTTGTAATTCCAAGAGAATTACTTAGCGGTCTATTCCCCCGCTCATAGGGTATTTTTGAATGACCTTGACCTATTTTCAAAATTTACAATGGAGGGGTAATTTCTTATAAAAGCGGGATAACAGAATGACTTTTTACTATTTAGGATCTAGCAACATGACAGGTTCTTCTTCATTATCCAGTTTTAGAAAAGAACAATGTTTATATATTTTTAAAAAAGGACCGAAAAAAGGTAAAAAATGTGTAACGATGTGTTGTGTGAATCAAACATTATGCAGTGTGCACAAAAAATATCTTCATTTGTTAAAATTGTGAGGTTAATGTAAAAATAACAACAACAAAAAAACAAAAATAGGAGCGGGGGAATAGACCACTTTGTAGTTCCAAAAGAATTACTTAGCGGTCTATTCCCCCGTTCATAGGGTATTTTTTGGTGACCTTGACCTACTTTTGACACTTAGAAATTTTTGCTAACTTTTATTGACCTTGAAAATAAGTAGGTCAAGGTCATCCAGAACTTTAAAAAAAAGGAGTGTACGGTTTTACAGAACCGTACACCCCCGAAAACCTAACAGAAGAAAAGCTATTTTACATAAAAATGACCTTGGGACTTAGAAATTTTCGCTTACTCTTTTGTTGACCTTGAAAATAACTAGGTCAAGGTCATTTGATAATTAAAAGAAAATGGGGGTGTACGGTTTGACAGAACCGTACACCCCGGAAACTTAAAAGAAGATAAGCTAATTTACAATACAACCTGCCTAGAGTTAAAAAAATAGTTAGTCAGCGCAGCGTTGCACATAATGATTACAGTGTGAGCTAGACATAAGCCATCCCTCACACTTCACCATAAGCGCACAACGCTGAGCTAAAAAGTAAAAAATATCTAGTCAGCCCAACGCTGCACAGAATGATTACGGTGTAAGCTAGACATAAGCCATCCCTTACACCTCACCATAACCGCACAACGCTAAGCTAAAAAAAATGTTATACAAATATGTTTTTTATTTCCTAACACTAAAGGAGCCAGCGACTCACCATAAGGCGCAAATCAACTGGGGTCCAGCGAAACTCCGGAGGTAGGCGAACTACCCATCCAGCACGTATAGAGGTTGTAAGTGACCCGCTTTGGTAAGCGTAATCACTACAAAAGCGGTAGCCGGTTTTACCATAAATTAATTGGTTTTACCGTGCAAAAGATGGAAGGAAAAAAGGAAAGGAAATTGGAATTGAAAGGTGTCCCTAACTAAAAAGGAGTACAAGACAAGAGAGGGAATGCCCTCAACAAGCTTGTTGGAAAAAGGAAATTGGAATAGAAAGGTATTAAAAACATATCATATAACATTCTTAAAAACAAAAATATTACTTTAAATTTAAACATTCCAGGCAGAAATATATTGTAAGTAAAAGAAAGATTTTAAATTAATACTAACTACCAAACCAGCAAATTAAAAACAAACTACAAACCCTAGGGTATCTACAAGCACAAACAACTACCATGCCTTAAAATTAATCAGTCCTACGTCAAGATGTTATTATACAAATAACACCAAGATATTTTCACCAAACAGCAAAAATGATAAAATGTTCAGGGCGCCTTCTGAACATGTTACCACCTCACTGTCTAGCGAGCAACTGATGCCGAACCACACGCGCAGATCCCGGACCCCAACTCGGCTTGAGGTCATCCCCCCTCCTCGCTTACCCCCTCCCAAACCACAGGACCCTTGCTGCGGGTTTGGTTTCCATCATTCTTTTGCCATTGTTCCAACAGGCAACAACATTTCTTTCTTTACTTTACATTGGATTTGTAAAAATTTTAAGTGTTAAAACTTCTCAATATTTAATATTTTAGGACTTTGAAAAATTTTCAAACCTATCATTCTCTTGCTGGTTAAAACCGTACATTGATTCAAACACCAGAAGAAGAGCAGCTGCAACATCAACATTTCAAAAGGACTTTTTTAAATTAATGAATAATGCGATATTTGGAAAAACATTGGAAAACAAAAGAAAACACAAAAATGTTAAATTAATTACAGATCCTATAAAACTAGAAAAACTTGTACAAAAACCAAACTTTGGAACATCCGTTATCATCAATGAAAACCTTGTGGCAGTATCTATGAAGAAGACAAGCGTGAAAATGGATCGTCCGTTGTACGTTGGAATGTCAATCTTGGATATTTCCAAAACCCACATGTATGATTTCCACTACAACAAAATGGTCGCCTTCTACGGTAGAGATAACATCGGAATCGCCTACATGGACACGGACGCTTTCATCTACTGGATTCTTACTGAAGATATGTATTTGGATCTTCGAACATTTGTTCACAAAAATTAATTTAATTTTAGTGACTATCCAAAAGATCATTTAAATTATGACAATGATCGGAACAAAAAGAAACTTGGAAAATTTAAAGACGAAGCAAATGGAATTTTACTGAAAGAACTTATTGCACTAATGTCAAATTTGTATTCACTAAAATTGCATAAAGAAGAAAACAATATTATTAAAAAAGCTAAGGGTGTAAAAAGTTTGTATCTTAAGAAGAATGTAAATTTTGAACATTACAAGCAATGCTTATTTGAAGAAACGACTATAACTGCAAAATTCAACACCATCAGAAGTTTCAACCATCAACTGTACAGCGTAACAGAAGTGAAAAAAGCACTCTGCTCCAATGATGACAAACGACACATTCTTCCAGACAAAATTCACACTCTACCATTCGGCCACTACTCTCTCAATCCTATCAATGAGTAAAAAGAAAAAAGAAAAAAAAGAAAAAGAAAAAAAGAAAAAAAGGGGAAATCACAGCATGCTCGCTGTGATTTCCCCTTTTTTTAAAATATGTTGAAATGACCTTGAACTATAAAAGCGGATGCAGAAAAAGAAACACTCAATACTAACTTGACTTTGTTAGTAAAATCATCATGACAGAGTTAAAGGAAAAGATTGTTAATGAACTTCATAAACCTGCAAGAATAAAGTTTCCACGAAGAAATACTGTTGTAAAAGGAATAAATGATTTATATCAAGCAGATTTAATTGAAATGCAACCGCATAGTAAAATAAATAAAGGATTTAAATACATACTTACGATTATTAAAGTTTTACTAAAGTTGCAGATGCTTTGCCATTAAAAGACAAAACTGGTAACAGCATAACAAAAGCTATGGAAGTAGCTATAAAAAGAGATAAAAATAAAATTAAACATTTACAAACTGATGATGGGAAAGAATTTTTTAATAAACCTTTTGCTTTGTTAATGAAAAGATATAACATAAATCATTATTCCACAAATTCTGAGAGAAAGGCAGCTATAATTGAAAGATTTAATAGAACCTTAAAAGGTGCAATGTATAAAATGTTTTCGAAAAGAGGTTCTTACGTATGGGTTGATATCTTACCAAAATTAATAAGCGATTACAACAACAAGTTTCATAGAACTATCGGTATGGCACCTAACAAAGTGAATAAGAAAAACGCTAAACTAGTTTTACAACGAATTAAAAAGAATACACAGCCAAAAGCGGGACAAAGAAAACCAAGAAAATTTAATGTAAATGATAAAGTTCGAATTAGTAAATACAAAGGAGTGTTTACTAAAAAATACCTGCCCAATTGGACAAACGAAGTTTTTACAGTGTATAAAGTACAACCTACTGTACCGGAAACTTATATTTTAAAAGATAACAAAGGAAATTTGTTACAAGGAGGTTTTTACGGACATGAATTGTTAAAGTCAACAGTAGGCGATGTTTATCTTGTTGAAAAGGTGTTGCAAAGGAAAAAAGACCAAGTTAAAGTACGTTGGTTAGGGTTTGACAAAACTGAAGATTCGTGGATACCTATAAAAGATTTGATTTAGTTTTAAATCAACTTATTTACTCTTCTGCCTTTGGATAAGATGGAGATTGTTCACCATAAAGATAAATTCAATATTAATAACATTGATGATTTAACTGTAGATAACGTTAAAATCAACAATGGTAAACACGGCAGTTTATTTCCAAACACTGTACGATGTATAGTAAGCGGTCCTTCAAACTGTGGCAAAACTAACGTTGTGTTTAACTTAATTACAAACACAAAAGAATTGCGATTTAATAACCTATATATTTTTTCAAAGTCCTTACATCAACCAAAGTATCAATTGTTGGAAAAGATCCTGACTGATGTGCCTGATGTTAACTATTACAAATTTAATGCTAGTGACAGTGTTATGCAACCAGACCAGGCTAAGCCGTATTCTGTATTTGTATTTGATGATGTATCTAGTGAAAATCATGATACTATTAGAAACTATTTTGCCATGGGAAGACATATTAATATTGATAGCATATATATCGGACAAATATATAGCAAAATTCCAAAACAACTAATTATAGACAATGCAAATATTTTAGTTTTATTCAAACAAGACGATACAAACCTAAAACATATATACAACGATCATGTAAATGCTGATATGTCATTTGAAAAATTCAAAGAGCTTTGTGGAAAAGCTTGGGCGGAAAAATATGGATTTTTGGTAATTATGAAAGATAAAGCTATAACAGATGGTCGTTACCGCATAGGTTTTGATAAATTTGTTTAATACATTAATTAACAACATTATCGTACAAGTCTCCATGGTGTAAACATGGTTAATCAGGAAAAGCTATTAAAAGAAATAAAATCACTTAGTGATTCTATTAGACATAAAAACAGAGCGTTAAGATTAGGAATAAGTGAAAGAGAGAAATTTCTGGAATCAACATTTAAACCTATTACTGAGCCATTAAAACAATTAGGACAAAATGTTAAACATTAAACATTTAATTTTTCCGGAGATGCTATTTTACCCATTTCAAAATTTGAACAAAAAGAAGAATATGAAGGTGATACAAGTTTTACGCAACAAGGAGAAACAACTGAAGAAGAAAGCGAACTAGGTGAAGAAACGGATGTTTTAACAGAAAAAGAAGGTCTTTCTACAAGCGAAGAACAACAAGAAGAAGAAGAGCCTATTAATCCATCCAACTTGAGCAAATTGGGCTCGGATATTGCGTATAAAGGGCCGCTTGCAAGACAATTTGTATTAAAAATATTACATTCTGCACAACCAACTCGAAAATATCATACTTTTGGTGCTAGAATAGAAGAAAATGGGCTAATGATTGGAGATAGCAAACTTGATGTAGACGAACATGACAATATTATTATAAATAATAAACAATACAAGGGTACAAAAGGATTGTTTGAACTTATTTTTAAGCCGAAACCTAATAAATATACTAAAAAGGATTTAAACATTTTTAAACAAATATTGGAGGATACAAATGCGCATAAGAAAAATTATTCTAAAAATTTCAATGTTCATAGAAATGCATCAGAAAAATATAAAACTATTATTGCTAAACTTTTCCCACCAAAAAGAAGGGAACCCATAAAAAGAAAATCATTATCTTCTGCTGAAATAAATATTTTACATAAAAGAAGAAAAACAAATCAATCAAGTTTATCAGGAAAAGGATTATTAAAAAACTTGTATGATACTAATATAATATACTACAACGATATAAACAAATTGGTTGACAGAATGAAGTTGATATATGAAGCTAAACAAGCCGGACATAGTGGTTTAGAAAATGAATGGGTAGCTTTGGTCGGCGAACTGCGAAATCGAGGAGTAATTGCATAAAAAATATGAGTATATATATAATACAAGTATAACTGATTAAATATTCAGTATAACCATGAGTGTGGATAAGTTTGGACGGTATTCCGAAACTGGAAGCAAATCAGGATCTTATGGAAAAAGAGGTGGTTTACCACTAACATCCGATGGAGATTATGATATAAATAACAAACGTTTAAAGTTTGTAAATGATCCAAAAGATGATAATGATGCGGTAAATTTTAAAACTTTAAGAAGTGAAACATTACCTAGCTTAAAGCTTCAAAATGAAGTGTATAACGCTAATTTTTATAGAATTGTAAATCTTCCAAAACCAATAGATAAGAATGATTCGGTAAATAAAGAATATTTAATGTGGTACATAAACCAAACCTTACGATATGATCCTAGGAGTAATAATAAAGTATATGATGAAAAAGATCTTAGAATAGCCAATATAGCAGATCCTATTAATGATCAAGATTCAGTTACAAAAAAGTATTTACATTCAGTCATCCCTGAAAAAACAGATAAATTTTCCTTTTACAACTTTGTAATACATGATATTGGAGACCCTAAAGATATGAAAGATGCTGTAAACCTTCAATATTTTACAGATCATTGTATTACGCATGATATTAATACAATTGATTGCAAAAATAAAGTGTTAACTAACGTTAAGGAAGGAACTGCAAAATCAGATGCAGCTACAATAAGTCAAATAATGAAATTAAAAAATAACAAATGGAATGCGGATGCAAAAATAATAACTAATGTTAATAAAGGGTTGGATGAAACTGATGTAGCAACAGTTGGACAAGTTCCTGTAATAAAACAATATGAATACGGTAAACAATACTTTGATTGCAAAGGGAAACCACTAGTAAATGTTGCAGAAGGAATAAGAGACAGTGATGTAGTTACAGTAGCACAAATGCGTGAGAAGGGAAACATATACGTTAATCTTTTTCTAAGAAAAGATTTAAATAAGCAGTCTTTTTTTTTGTGAAGACTTGCGATTGACTAGCTTAAAAGACCCTATTAATTTTACTGATGCTGTTAATGTAAATTACATTGTAAGACTCTTAAGTGTAGTATTATATGATATTTATAACACAATAAACCCCATAAAATCTGATCAAAAATTAAATTGGGTTAAAAAGAATGTTATGGAAAAATATTTTTTAAATAAGGAAACTAATACTTTAAGAACTTCTAAAGATGATGATGATGAAGAAGATACAATCCTTCCACAAAACTGGAAAAAAATTATTTACCCATAAACAAATATACTTATAAATAAACAATGTCAAAGGATAAGTGCATCATTTATTATAAAGCATTTATAAAATAAACAAGTATCGGCATTTCCTTTCACTATAAAAGACCATGTTGAAAGTTCAACGCATCAGTCATAATCGACACGTTATAAAGAGAGGAAGAGGAATAGCATCAACAGCACTTTCTCTTATTACTAAGCCGGTTGGAGCTATAGTTAATAAAGCTATCGATTTATTACCTGTAGAACTACATTTACCAGGAGGTTATCAATACTGTGGTCCTGGAACAAAATTGAAAAAAAGACTTGCTAGAGGAGATCTTGGAATAAATAAACTTGATCAAGCCTGCAAACAACACGATATAGCATATTCAAAGTTTGCAGATACTAAAAATAGATCAATAGCGGATAGAGCACTTGCTGAAAAAGCTTGGCAAAGAGTAACATCCAGTGACGCTAGTATCGGTGAAATGCAGCAGCTTTAGCGGTATCAGCAGCAATGAAGGGTAAAACGATGTTTGGAGGTGGAAAAAAGAAAGGAGGTGGAAAAAGGAGGAGAAAACCTGCAAAGAAACGTGGAGGAAATATAAGAAGAAAACGACGATCCACCGCAGGTAAAAATAAAAAGAAACAAACAATATGGTCAATGATAAAAAAAGGAGGAGGATTATACCTAAGACCGTATCGTGTTTATTAAACAGAAAAAAACAATTACTAATTCCAAATAAAGAATTAACAGATAAAGAATTAATTACTTATGTTTCTCGTTTAAAAATTCCATTTTTTAGAGGAGTGTTTATGAAAGATGCATTACCTGTTAAAATTTGGAAAAATGAAACCGGAATAGTAAATTTAGATAATAGTAAAGGATCAGGCACTCATTGGGTATGTTATAAGAAACTAGGATCAACTATTTACTACTTTGATAGTTTTGGTAATCTCCCACCACCAAAAGAACTACAATATTACTTTAAAACAGCTAAAAATGTACTATACAATTATAAAAGAGAGCAACCTGATGATACGGTAATCTGTGGACATTTATGTTTAGATTTTTTAACAAAAAGCGTTAGTCGACTTTAAGATGTCTTCCTATACAGTATCATTAACTGGAACTTCATCTACTTTGCGAAGTGTTCTTTTCCCTGCGTTACGTTTGGAAAAAAATAAATTATGGGAAGCCGCATTATTAGATATAACAACTTATAATTCTATTCGCAACGTTACTGAAAATGTTAATGACAAAATACATTATTACAAAACAAAAGATAAAAATACAAACAAATATTCAGATATACAAGTATTTAGTTTACCCACTGGAGCATATGAAATTGATGATATAAATGAAGCGATACAAAATCATATGGGAAAAGATAATATAACAATAAAAGGAAATAACAATACTATGAAAGCTGAAATTAAATCTAAATATTATATAGATTTTAGCAAAGAACATTCAATTGGTAGTTTATTAGGATTTCCTAAAACAACAAAAATTTTAGAACCTAATATTAACCATTCAGGTGCTAGAACTGTGACAATAATGAAAGTTAACAGTATAGAAGTTACATGTAATATTATACATGGTTCTTATAGAGATGGTGAAAATACTCATATATTGCACACATTCTATCCAACGGTCGCTCCGGGTTTTAAAATTGTGGAAAAGCCACAAAACTTGGTGTACCTACCGTTAAACACCAGTTTTATTTCAGATATTGTGGTGAACATATTAGATCAAGACGGAAATCATATTGATTTTAGAGACGAACCTATAACTATACGAATACATATAAAATCAACCGTATAACAATGGGGTTATCATTTAAAAAGAAAGAGCTGACTGGTAAACAAGTCAGTAGCACTTCAGCTATAGAAGGATTAACAAGTGATAACATTCGTTTTCTAGAAGAAATTGGAATAAAACTTATTAATAATGGAAATATTGGATATAGCGCAGGGTCCGACATTCGACGAAACCTTATGGGGAAAGGAATATTATACGCACAACCCTTACGCTTCATCAAAATTAAATAATAATGATGAAATTAGAATTCTTATACAACAACAGGATATTTATACACTTCCATGTGAAAGTTATTTGTATATCGAAGGAAGAGTAACAAAAAGAGACGGAAGCACTGCAAGTACTGTTCCGTTCATAAATAACCCCATGGCATATTTGTTTGATGAAATAAGATATGAAATTTCCGGAGTTACAGTAGATTCAACAAAAAAGGTGGGAATTACAAGTACATTAAAAGGATTAGCATCTTTAACACCGAGTGAAAAAAATATGCTAGCCGCCGCAGGATGGGTAGCGCCCGATTCCAATATAATCACTCCAAACAGTTCAGGCAATTTTGACTTTTACATTCCTTTAAGATTACTTTTATGCTTTGCCGAAGATTACCGAAAAATAATAATAAACGTAAAACAAGAATTAGTTTTGTTAAGATCATCAAACGACAAAGATATTATTATGGCACCTGATGGAACAACGGAAGCTACTTTAGAATGGAAAATGCAATTAGACAAGATTGTTTGGAGAGTACCGCATGTACGGTTAAACGATCAGAATAGAATTTCATTATTAAGAACTTTAAAATCAGATCGTGATATCGTAATACCATTTAGAAGTTGGGAGTTTCATGAATATCCGGTTTTACCGGAAACACGTCATACATGGACTGTAAAAACTTCTACTCATTTGGAAAAGGCAAGATATGTAATATTTGGATTACAAACAAAAAGAAGAAATGAAATAACTAAACATGCTGGTGAATTTGATCATTGCAAACTCACAAATTTTAAGGTGTTTCTAAACTCTCAATTCTTTCCATACGACAACTTCAACATAAACTTTACAAAAGACAGGTTTAGCGTTTTGTACGATATGTACGCAAGATTCCAAAATTCATATTATGGAAAAACAAACACACCTTTATTAACGCCAAACCAATTTAAATCTAACTATCCGATTGTTGTAGTTGATTGTTCAAAACAAAACGAATCTGTAAAATCTTCCAGTGTAGATATAAAAATAGAAATGGAATTTGAACAAAATGTACCCAAAGATACATCTGCTTATTGTTTAATTTTACATGATAAAATTGTTACATATACACCTTTAACAGGAATTGTAAAAGCAGTTTTGTAAAATGAAAAGGAAAAAAAATACCCCCACCACTCGGTTATAAAAGCAGGAGCGGGAACGAAAATTGTTTAGTTTACTGTCTACAGTTGTATGGGTAACATCGTCTACAGCATTATAAACAAAATGAGTTCTTTATCAGTTGTACAAGACGTTTCCAAAACAGCACCTTTATCGGAAAATGATGATAAACATTTTGAAGAAAATATTGTAAAGGAAATTGATGACTTTTTAAAGTTTGGAAAACAAAATAAAAAGTTGGAAAATAATAAAACAAACGTAAGAAAGAAAAGAAAACTTGAAGAAAATATTCCACCAAACATTTTAACTGAAGTTTTCCTTCGCATCTTTTATCCTATTTCATCTTGCATGAGTAAAAGTGTGTCGATAGGATTGGTAAAATCATTAGACTACTCTCCCGCAGTAATACTAAGCCATGGAACAAAGATGGTTTTATTTTCAGAAAATGCTTGGCATTCCTTTTTAAACATCTACATCTTATTGAATGTTATTTAGCCAACAGTTTCTTTGGAAGAAAAACTAACATTCGACTTTTGGATTGTGACAATGAAATTGACATTATTAAACATCGTGGTCAACAACAAGTAAGAATTAGAGACTCGACACAATTTGAAAATAAAATTCTTCTAACACGTGAAGAATTTTACATTTTAAACTATGCAACATCACCTATTACCAGGTATATGAAACAATTAGTATTTTCAAGCTCTGTTATTAAGGAATATCTGGTAGATGCATGCGAAAAACAACCAGAAAGCACTTTACAATACGGACCAATAGATACATCCATCTTTAATAGAATACCTCACGAAGTGGAAATGTGGAGGCAGTTAAGAAACTTTGAACCTTTTACTGAAGTTGCAACGGAGGCTACAGAAGAAGAAACCAACAACAACAGTACAGAAGAAGAAACCAACAACAACAATAATACAGAAGAAGAAACTTTGCTAGGTTAAAACTACAATGTAATTTAACAAAAGAATAAACCGTGGGGTAGGCCTACTGGGGATGGTGCCCACGTTAAACATACACCAACGCGCCTACAACTGTACGGCCTGGTTTATATATATCTAACCTACCGTGGTGTGGAAAACAGTTGATCAGCAGACACCGTGATGAGCAGACAGGATGAAGAAATGGCAGCAAAACCTTGTGTAATTGAATTTCAAGCATTTCGCGGAAACGATGATAGATTTATCATAAAAGAATTGGTAATTTTGGATTTGCTTACACAAGTAGCATACCCGTTTTTATTTGAAGCACCGTGTTCTGTCCATGAACTAAAGTCAAAAGCTAAAATAACAAACAGATGGCTAACAAATAATGTTCATCATATCCATTGGTATGAAGGTTTCCTACCGTACAACAATGTACACAAAATTATGTTTCATTTTTGCAAACAATTTACACACATATATACCAGAGGATTGGAAAAAAAGAATTGGATACGACAGTACACAAACAAAGAAGTTTTAAACATAAAAGTGGACAAAACATTTCACTTTGATGCTAGAAATATTTGTGTTTCTACAATAAATCCGAAACACAACCAATCTCAATGCGCATTACAAAACGCGTATCACTTGGCTGCTTACTTACAACAACAAACGGAAGAATGTAGTGGGGGTTCCGAAGGTTATATAAACGAAGAGGCAACACACCCCGAGTATCAGTCTAACTCCATACTCCGAACAGACAACATCTCCTGTGAAGGATGGCATCACAACAGTTTCTCCAATGTTTAGTTGAACAATTCAACTTGCATTCAAAATCAAATACTCTAATTATCAAGAAATGTTCAGAATTAAAAGAACAGAAACATTATATTGTTCATGAAATGAAGAAAATTGATACAACGCATGGAGACGCAGTCGTCGCATCTTTATCCGATGCACCATATACACCGGGTGATGAACCAAAGTTTCAAGTATATCTTCCAAAACGATTCGTCCAGTTGCTGCAAAATGAAGATCTGCGGGAAATTCAACCAGGATCATTATATTTGGTGTCACACGGAATGAGCGGAAACAACTCTACGGAACTAACTCTGCACATCGCACAAAAATAACATTGTAAAAAAAATGTTTTAAATAAAAAGATAAAAAACAACATATCAGTATATGTTTTTATATACTGATATGTTGTATTTTTTAAAACCTCAAACGGATGACCTTGAACTTTTAATCGATAGTATTATTCGATTATTTTATTCGATAGTATTATTCGATTATTTTATTCGATAGTTTTATTCGAATACTTTACATAAATACGAAACTTTAACGTTGAGAGGCTCAGTTCTGTTTAAGACAAGCTACAACCAACATGTCATCCAAAAGAAATAATCTAACACTTATAACTTATTGTTGCAAAGAAAAATTTTTTAGAATACCTGAAGATCAAGTTGACGGAAAAGCTTGTACAAAATGTAATTCTTTCTGCTATTGTAAATGTAGTTGCAAAACATATCAAAAGAACCGGTTGGATAAACTAGAAGAATTGCAACATCGACTCGGTCTATTGTGGCAACGATTAAATTCAAAGTGATTAAACAAACACCTGCCATTACCCCCACCACTACCCCCACTACCATCGGAGGTACCTGCAGCACCGGCTTTGCAATAGTCATTCCTGCTACACCTCTCGTCGAGTAAACAACTCTAGTCATGTCTCTCAACATTCGCGGGATTCACTACAACACTATCAATCTTACAACCTACAAGGATTTGGAAATTTTTAGTGAAGAACTAAAACAACTTATAACCACTGGGTTTGGTTTATCTTTAGAACTTTATGCAACAAACAATCAAAACGAAAAAAATGTGTTTTTGCCAACTTACAACAACAAGAAGAATGAAAATAAACAAGAAATTTCAGCACCGACAACAAATTACTTTTCAAATTTGGGAGCAAACTTTACTAACTTGTAAAATAATACTTTTGTAAAAAAACAAATAAATAAAAAAAGAAAATATCTTGCATTTTCGGATTTTCCGGAAATGCAAGATCTTTTTTAAAAACATCCCCAAACGACCTTCACACACTTCCAACCATTTAAAATTTAAATACCCAGCACAGCAGGGCATTTAAACTTTAAATACCCACCACCAACACGTCACAGCTACGTCACAGCTGATGACGTCACTTCCGGTCACGTGACCGGAAGTAGCTGTCAAAAAATTGACTGGCTGTCAAAGTTTGATTGGGCCAGAAACGCCACCTCGCCACTACTCTTGTATGTAAACGATTTTTCATCTCACAATATAGAATATTGTTAGTAATAGGATACATATATGAAATAGATAAAAGTTTAAATAGTTGGTTGAATTATACAGGAACAGTCAGGCAGGAGGGTCAATTAATTCATCAAAAATGTTCCAGAGATCTGAAAAAAATGTTGTAATACAATTATTATATCGGCCTTAGTCAGTAACAAGACTACAAGATCGCACCACAGTCATCTTCATTAACCTGTCATTCATACTTGGCTTGAAATACCTACCAGGTTAGGTCGCCATTTCAAATAATGTATCTAATGTATTATAACTAGGGAATGATATATAGAATAGGCTATTAGTGGTTTTAGAGAGCAAAACTCATCAAAGAATATAACATGACATTTTATTACTTGGTTTCTTGTGTTTCGAAATTGCTTGAACAACAAATGCTTTGTTAATATATGTAAAGATCTGTTAGCAAGTTTTGTCATAACATCACAAATTAGGACCAAATTATAATGAGTTAACAAGAGAGGCACTGTCATTATATCAACTAATTTGTTTTCTTGATCAAATTTCTTACTGTGATTTCCTTAACCTCCATATTTTTAATGATTCCAAAACCAACGGCTGCAAAATTAAACTAAATATGTTGAATAATTTATCCCTTACCTAATATGCAGCAGATATTCTTTGAACATGTGTGAAGAAACATTCCGATGAAAGAGAATTATTGAATTATAAAATAATAAAAAATTCAATGCATTGGAAACATTCTGTTGAGATGGAAATATTAAAGAAATAATGATATATTAAAGGAATGTCAATAAATTCATCAAAAGTACTCCAGCGACCTGAAAATAATTAACAATCTTATAACACAAATTGTAATAACTTCATAAGCCTATTGTACAAAGGCAATAATTTGTGCGTTAAAATTTCTTAGCCAGCTGATTTCCAATATCAAATTATATAAAGGATCAGCTGTTTAAGTTTTTTGAACTACCAATTCTATGTCGCCTGCATGCATCTCTAAACTATGCATAGTTTAGAGATCGATACTACGTTCCGACGAAGCTATAATAGGTATAATAGGAATTAATTTCAGTTCCTTAAGTTGTATGTCATCTAGTTAAGTTATAAAAAATAAATAATCTACATTTATCATAGTAAAACATAAAACGGATTTTGTTGGTCATTAGATGAACCATATGTTGAGGTCTTGCCTAAATAAGCAGATTTCTGTCATTGAGCATTAGCATCACATGTTTCATTGTAAACACAGCAGACACTTAATAATCCAAATCTTTGGTGAATTGTTTATTTTTAATTTTTTTTCAATCAATAAAAAAAGCAATCAATCAATTAGCATCTTATAAGTTTTAAAAGATTCTAAATTATTTTATCACTAAATAAAATGTTTGATTCAAAAAGTGAGAGTGCTGAGAGTAACTAATATACTAAAACTACATTAACCTTACCTGAATGTGGTGGCGTAGTGGTTATTACAAGGTGAAATACATCATTCGCTATAATCTCTTTGCCTTAGTCGCTGCATCTCCTGCAAGGCTTTCTTATCATGTGGGTTTATCAAAAGTTTTCGGGAGTCTAAATCACTTATTGCGATTCCATCAACACGGCTTAGCGCCGTGGTAAGATTCTTAACACGGCTTAGCGAAACATATATTTGTCCCTTAGCGAAGTTCTTTTTTCCTAAATCAATCACTGCTCTGCTTAATGTTGTTCCTTGCAGCTTATGAACTGTCACCGCCCAACTAAGAATCAAAGGAAGCATCCTCCTTTCAACATCGCCATAACCTTTGTTGGCTTGAAAAACTACAGTTGATGGAGAAATTGGTACGAATCCTTCTTCGGTTTTCATCCTATGGCCAATTGAATTATCATCAAATTCAACGTATATTGCATCTGGCAATTCACCGACTTCCAATTGATCACGACGAAGAGCTGGCCATTTAAAATCTTTTACAACGCCCATCACACCATTCACAAGACCATCTGATAACGACAGGTTTCGCCGCAACATAACTCTTGATCCAACAGATAATTCAATAGAATGCAACAGACCACCACAATTATTAACATCAGTTGGAATTACACTGTTTGGGGGTTTTTTACCATAGGTAGCAGCTTCCCGAGATTCATCAACTGCAAGAATAGTGTAGACTCGAACAGTTCCTTTCAACAATTCAGTCATTCTAGAGTTATAACTGTTGACTTGATTTAAAGTGGGAAATATTCGGACAGCTGCTCCGTCGGAAAATTCGCCACTGAGGCTGACATATCTCTTTTCACAAAGAATTGCTAGCTGACCGTTAGTTAGTTCACCAAAACGCAGATTATTAAGGAGATCTATAAACTCTGTGTCTTCTCTTTGCCGCATATTTATTGTTAATTCGAAAAATGCGAACTCCCTCCAAAGGTGAATTTCACCCGTTAACCAAGCAGGTTGTTCAAAACACCAATGGCCCTTCACTGGAGGTAACTGCATGATATCTCCAAACAAGACAGCACTGATGCCACCAAAAAGCAAGTCATTGTTCTTGAATTCTTGCAGTCTTAGATTTATCATTCGTAAGTTTTCATAGGACACCATAGATACCTCATCGATCACCAACCAGCGAATAAAACGCCATCTCCGTCTTTCTCGTTCCAATCTTTCTCCACTCATCTTTAGGTAATTTACTGATTTACCTTTTTCTATTGGAAGAGCAAAAGCAGTATGGAGAGTGGTCCCACCAATTTGTCGAGCTGCAACTCCTGTTAGCGAAGCTACCTCCACAAATTTGGGTTTCAATAATATGTCAACTGTTGGAGCGTAACAACGTCGAATATTCTCGACAAGTAGTTTTAATAAAAACGATTTACCACTTCCAGCTCCTCCTGTCACAAATATTCGCAGAGGATCGCAATCAGTATTGCTGTTATCAGGTAATGCTGTGTCTGTCTTTATGTAATTTGTGGCCAGTCTCATAAATTTTGTTTGTTGCTGATTAAGGCTTTTCAGTCCGTTTATGAACATTTCATCAGTCATATCAGACACTAAGCTTTCAACAAAAACGTCGATTTCTACATCAGGAGGGTTTTCGTTTGGATGGTTCACGATGTGTACATCAGGAGGGTTTTCATTTGGATTGTTCACATTTACTCCATTTGGTCCAACGTTTGGTTCGTTTGGCCCTATGTTTGGTTCCTCTTCATGTATGGCACTAAACGCCGTTGCCTGAACAAGAGCTTGTTGGATTATTTTTTCTGCGTGAACAAAATCCTCAGCAGAAACCCCGAGCTTTAAGGGCCTAAGCTCGGCCTGACGTCTAAGGAAACAGGATTCTGCTGTTTCGTTTTCTTCCAACAGATCACTCTCGTTTCTAAATGGTATATGTAACACTATCAAATTGTAGAAAAATCCTTCCCTGTCACTATTTATCGTGAAGTATCTGTGTCGGAGAATGGCTGGTTTACTTCTAACTTTCATTCGGTTCCTATTTAGTAGTGTTATGAACTGGCGGATTTCTTTGTCTCTGTCTTGCAGCTCTATGTCTCCATCATCCTCAGTCCATAGTGTACTACCCACACTCTCATACCTCGTGGAAAATTCTGCCAGACTTATATTTTCCAGGTCATGTGGCCTTTGTTCATATTTGTCAAACAGATTATCAAAGACAGAAGTGTTGTCTCCTTCAAACCGCAAGAGTCTGTAACGATCTTCGGGTCGACAGCTGTTAACAAAGACCGTTTTTCTAGAGCACATCTTCAGTGGCAAGTGACATAAGCGATAAGCCGCTTCCGGCGCACTAATCAATCGCCTTTTTAGGATTGCCATGGAGACAGTGAAAAGCTGTTTGCAAAGGTCGTTACCATCTTTCTTGGCGTTGCTAACTGCTTCTCTGATAACATCACCACATTCAGGTGGTTCACACTTACTGGCGTACTTTGCTATGTAGTAAGCAACAGCCGTTACATTTCCGCATGGTTGTATATCCATATTTGCTTCCCATAACCTTAGCAGAACCGGGTTGTAATTATTTATCATTATCTCCTCAATTGATCTTTGTAATATACAGAATCGTCCGCTGTTTACCAGTACTTCATCTGGCCCCAAACATTCTGTTTTCTCGGACACCTGCCTTGGGAACCCAAAACGGCATGACTTGTTACTTCGCCCTTTGTAGCAGGTTTCGGTATGGCGATGAACCTGCAAGCGGTTCACTAGTTCTGCGCTGTCACCTCGTAGTGAACACGAAACTATTCGGTTGATTACATCGATTCCTTCTTCGGTACTGAAATCAGGAATTCCAGTACACCACAGTAACATGTGCAAGTGGGGACTTCCTCGGTTTTGGAATTCAATTCTGTACCAATAGTCTTGTACCTGCCCTCCAAAACAGTCATCGTTGGATTTAATGAATGCCATCAAAGCGTTGACTCACAGCATAAACTGACGAGCTACGACAACAGGGTACCGTTCAACCAAGCTTAATCTCTCTTCATATGATAAATCTTCGGGCTTGGTTTCCCATTGGTTGTCCGCTATCAACAGTGCCTTTATCATGTCTGGCCAGTTGAGGTCATTACATGAAAACGTTGCAAACCATGTTGGTGCACCCAGACATCTCACCATTGCCACTAACTCGGCGTAACAACGCTTCCAATATGCGGCAGATCCTCGAATGTTGCGCATCGTTAGATGGATATTATCCACGAGTCCTTGAGGCGTATCCTCCCCCTTTCTGAATCGACATGAAACTGACACACTGGATTTTGCTCTGTAATATTCTACAACAGACAATGCAAAAAACAAGTAGTCTACCCTGTGAAACCTTCGATCACTTCCCATAACACGGGCCTGGAAATAATCTAGAGGTGTTATAGGAACATTCCTGTCCTCACCAAAGCCATTTCTTCCATCTGGATATAAAAAGTACCATGCCAATTCTTCCATTCTTTTCTCTCGATCCAAACTGATTGGAGGAACAGTTTTTCGTTGTATATTGTTAATGTTTACTTGTGGATTTATTGAATTGTCACCTTGTACATTGATAACTGAATTAGCGGTTGGAATGTCCTCGTCTGAAACATGTAGCATGGATGTAGAATATATTATTTGTGTTGCAATTGTATGATTAATTGCAATTGCATTGTCTAATCTATCGTCCAAGTTTGAGGTATTGAGTTGTTCATTCGTTGAGTTGTTCGAATGATTTGAATTGTTTGAAACTGGATCTTCAGGACCAGTGCAACGAAATGGAACTGGAGTGTTTTCAATCGCATAGTCGTCACCGAACTCATTTCCCAAAGCTAGTGAGTGTAGGCCAACACTTTTGCCTTCATTTGTGTTGCTGTGTTGTTGGCAATGTGTATTGCTTAACTCATTTGAGTTGTTTGAAGTGACGTCAATATCGGTAGACCTTGCATTGTATAATCTATCGTTCAAGTTTGAGATATTGAGTTGTTCACTCGTTGAGTTGTTCGAGTGATTTGAATTGTTTGAAACTGGATCTTCAGGATCAGTGCAACTACATGGAACTGGGGTGTTTTCAATCGCATGGTCTTCACCGAACTCATTTAACAAAGCTAATGAGTGTAGGTCAACACTTTTTCCTTCATTTGTGTTGCTGGGTTGTTGGCAAGGTGTATTGCTTAACTCATTTGAGTTGATTGAAGTGGCGTCAATATTGGTAGACCTAACTGGTTCAGGAGCAGTGTAAATTGTATTGTCTACTGTCAAAACGCTTACAAAAACTGGAGTGATTGAATATAAATTTAATAGATGTTCATGGTCATTTTTCAACCTCAAGTTATTAAACAGGACCGAAGAAAGCAGTTGCGTTGTATTGAATTTCATACAACATGAAACCCCATTTGCCGTTGTTGATTTTCGCCCTTTAGGCCCCCGTGCATGTGAATCAAAAAGCCAGTAGTGATTATTTTTACGGTATATGCAAACAGAAATAGCATTAGCCGTAAGAATTCCACAAGTGAATGTTTCCAAAAAAACGTGTGATCCCATTGAAGATATTAGGGAACCCTTCTTCACTACGGTCTGCAATTAAATGACCATGGATTGCTTCATCGATCATCGGTACAATTTTTACTCGATGGTGCTGGAATGAAAATTCGCTAATCAATTCTGTTGCTGCTAAGTATTCTCGATTTACCTCTCTCTCATCAGGTGCAGACCTCTCTAAGATGCACTGCCTATAAAACCCATCACCTAATATTACAATGTAGTCAATGTCACTTGGCTCCCACAAGTCCGGTTCTGTTAAATCAAATGCTACGCATGCTACTGCTGATATAGCGGTGCATTGTTTGCCTGCTGAGTCTGACTTGAACCTACTGCTCCCTTGATTGAAGGTTCCTCTCAGTATAGATACATTTTCTCCAATTACTTTGTAGGATTCTTTTTTAGGTCTAATATTTCCTCCGTCTGCGGGAAAGTTGATGGTATCAGACACCCGTACAACCTGAGATATATAAATGTCTAGAATATCGCTAAAATTAGGTTTCACATCTTTGTACAACATGTTGTTACTCAACAGCCATTGAAGAGCAGTCTTTATTCTTCCAATATCAATTTGTAATTCTTTGTGTTGTTCAATATTGTCTTTCTTTTCTAATATAACTACTATGCCTGCTTGGGAAATGTTTAAAGGAAGCTGCTCTGCTATTTCAACGACATCTTGGGCAAACAAAACCACTTGTCCTTTACACCATTTTTGGCTCAATCTGTTTCTCATTTTGATTATCTTCATGAACGGTATTATTCTAGATAATAACCTCTGTTCTATTTCTGAGAGATTTGATAGTGCCGGTGGCTGAGGAATTATTGCCATATTGTTCCAAAATGCCTGAGGTGGTACTTTATTTCTTTTTATCATAGATGAACATCGATTACACGAAATGACTGTGTCTGACATAAACATTCCACAAGGAAAGAGATTTCTCTTTTCATTTATTTTTAAGAGTACCCTCTGTTTTGGATATAGCATTTTCTGGCAAATCTTACACGGGCAATCTGCGAACTGATTAACAGTTGACGAAAAGTTATCAGCAAGATTTCTTTTGGCGTCACTTCGTTTTTTCGCCAGTCTTTGAATTCTTTCTGTCAGGTTCTCATTATTAATTCTATTGCGCTTATAATCACTCATTTCGCCAAGTCTTGCTATGCGTTCATCGGATGATTCAGTATCTATACGCTGACGTTTAACACCCAAGCGATGGTCTCTGTCCTCTATGGATTCATCTCTCAATCTTTTTCTTATAACCCCCAAGCGGTGATCTCGGTCCTCCATAGACTCATCTCTCAGTCTTTGTCTTATAACCCCCAAGCGGTGATCTCGGTCCTCCATAGATTCATCTCTCAGTCTTTGTCTTATAACCCCCAAGCGGTGATCTCGGTCCTCTATGGATTCATCTCTCAGTCTTTGTCTTATAACCTCCAAGCGGTGCCTTTTTTCCTCTGGGGATTCGTTCTGTAATCGTAACCTAATTTTGTTAAGTCTAACTTCTTTATCTTCAGGGTTTTCTTTTTCCTTCTCATGTGGTCGCTATTTTTCAACTGTAATAATCTGTTTTCTCGAATATCTGTAGTTTCCATTTGATGAGCCTTAAATTTGCGGTCAGAATTCTTTTTTAACCGGATTATTTTCTCTTCTTGGGATTCTTTTTTCCGAATCTTTTTCATGCGTTCTGACCCTTTTGTCCGCCTCCCCATCACTTCTCATAAAGTGATGTAGAAAAGAATATAAAAATTTAAAAATGAAAATAAAGATTTAAAATAGAAATAAAAGTTTCGATGCAAGCATTAATAATAGAATGATATTCTAATAGTTTTACTTTGAAAAAAAACTTCATAACAGTGCTATCGGTAAAAAAAACTATGAAAGGTTATAAAGTTTATATTCAGATAAATTCCAAAAAAAAACATATGTTTTTACTAAATGTTTAAAAAATACAAGATAACCATTAATTATAGAACCAAAAGAAGATACATAAAATATCTCACAAAGTCTTTCAATCCTGTCCATCAACAAAATATTTTAAACATTCGTAATTAGTTTGTTTAAAAAAATGGCACTAAAAAGTATGAAATAATATATTTTTGTAAAAAAAAAACAACCGACTTCAAACGCTCTAAAAAGTATGAAATAATTTTATTTTATAAGTCAAATTTTTTAATATTCAAGCTCACGTATTTCAAGTCGGCGCGGCTCTAACAATACCTGAAATACTGAATGTACTTCTGTGAGTAGAGATTAATATTAATACATGAAAAATTGAACGTACTTCTGTCAGTAGAGATTAATATCTCAGTTTGAACTCAAACATAATGTGGGATAAAATATTAGTCGTCAACTCGAAAATTTTGCTTTAAAATACAAATTTTAAAATATCAAGGATTTACAAATAATTTCTCTAGTCTTAATTTGAAATTCTGCCTCTCTATATAATATATGAAATTAAAATACAATTTTTATTTCAATGTTACATTAATGGAATCAACATCATTTTCATAATTACATTATTCAAATTTTACCAAGACTTCGAGCATTGTTTCTATAAGATGCAACACAGGACCTAGAATTGTTCTAGTTACTGTGAGAAGCAATATTGAGCCGCGCCGACTTGAAATACGTGAGCTTGAATATTAAAAAATTGGACTTATAAAATAAAATTATTTCATACTTTTTAGAGCGTTTGAAGTCGGTTGTTCTTTTTTACAAAAATATATTATACAATAGCCTGTACCTAGATTAAAAATGAAATTCTTAAAATAAAAAATCATATACTAAAACAGCTTACAAAAATACTTATACAGGTGACATAAAATTACTAATGAGGCCAATTACGTAATACTCCTTCATGAGGAGGGGGGCTTTCAAGAGCATTATGGAACTTGTAAAAAATAGAATATTTTGATAAAAAAACTTCTTTACTAAATCTATATATATATAAGCCAAAACCCGTTGACTGACTGACTGACTGACTGACTGATCACAGTTTCTCAAGAACTATAAAAGGCTTAGAGCCATGAAACTCGGCACAGATATTCCTTACAAGCTCTAGATGCGTACTAAGAAAGGATTTTGCAATATTTTGTCTCTAAAGGCCTAAATGTGGTATATTATAAAATACAATATGGCGGCCACTTTTAGCTTTCAAAGTTTAATTTCTCTAAAACCACAGTACTTTGGGCCATGAAAGTTGGCACAATTATTCTTTATAGGCTTTAAATGCGAAAAAAGAAAGGTTTTAAAAATATTCTTTCTCAGACGGCTAAAATAGATTATTTGAAAAAATTCAAAATGGCGGCCATTTTAGCTTTAGCGAATTTCCCCTATAGGGAAGGAGCTATTACCGTAGGTCTCATGGTAAGACCTAAGCCCGTGACCATGATAACTTTTCGTTTTGGGGCCCCCAGAAGCAGAAAACACCGTTCGTTCGAATTTATATATAGGTATATATATAGATCTATATATATACTAGAAGAACCCGTGGCTTCGCTCACGATAAAAATTAAACATACACCATCAATAAAAACCATCCCTTATAAACCACTAAAATAAATTGTCATTAAACCATCAATTATATCGTTTTGCTTTCCCATTTATTTTTTTTGTTGTAAAATCTACTTATTTAAACATATCAAATATACTTCCATAAAACAAAAAAAAATTAGGAATTTGCTCTTAGTACGCATATGCTACGACGGGGGTATTCTATTCCTGCCTAAAGTGCCTGTCTATATAAAAAATGTGACCATATCCAGCGCCCCACCGACAAAGCCCCAAATGGTGTTGCTGCCCTGAGTAGGCTCATGCCCAATACCGGCGGTCCTTCCTCTTGCAAGTGCTGTTTGCTTGTATCGGCTGTCCAGTCGATCTTGCTATCAGGTGAAGAGGATTGCGCTCACACACTCAAGAAGCGAATTTACAGAGACTGGCTCACCCAAGACAAACGCCGAGAAGAATTTATGGTCGTTTCTGCTTAACGCACGGTATCTGAGCTTGCCCTGATGATGATCATGGGGCACGACATAAGGAATGGCACCCTTGGCTTTTTCGACGGCTTTGAATCTGCTCGCATATGTAGCATAGGAAGGCCACACTGTGGAGCCTTGAGCATAGTTACCCTTAATTTGAATTTATTGCACCCCCGTCGCAGCAGACCAGCGTATTAGGAATTCTATTTCTTTCCTTCATGAAGGCATACGTGTTAGAGGAACCGTAGAACATGACTTGAAATTTTTTTCACTGTAAAAGATAATTTTCTTAAGGTTTTAGGGTCTACCTTGAACAAAAAATTACAATTCCACTCCAGCAATTATTAAAAAGTGCTGTCTTACGTTTTTAGACTCTATATTGAACAAAAAGATTGAATGAGCCGTGCCGGCAATTTTTTTTAAAGTGCTGTAGATAAAATTAATACTTTACAGTAACACACTCTTCCTTTTTAAACAGTAGTTTGTTGTCATAAAAAAGAAGTCCTTTAAGTATAAGTGATCAGTGATCACAGAAGTCCTTCAGTAATATCAATTATTTATTTTATTTTATACTACATACCAGCATTTTATATAGTGTATTGCACTTAAAATATAGGCAATTCAAAAGTCTTAATTCATTAACCATCTGGCACCAAGTAACAAATGTTCATGTAAACAAATACAATTAAATAGCAGAAAGAAATACCATTAATTTACATCACCTGTTTTAAATTTTACTTTCACATGTTTTGTTAGTAAAAAAATCTAACTCAAATTCTTTCAAAATCCCTGACATGGGTACCTTTAAGACGGTCCCAGGGCTACGCCCTGAAAGTTATCATGAAATTGAAGGTGTATAAACCTACTCCATGAAATTCTACATATATCTACCAAGTTTCGTGGCCATTGGTCCAGCGGTGTCTGAGTTTATCAATGCTATATATATATACCAACATCCTCTTTTACACTTATATATATATCTATAGATATATGTGTCTGTTAGCACGATAGCGGTCGTAAAAATGGTCCGATCTTAATGAAATTTGGTACAGTCATGTAAAGTAGTAATTCCTCAGACGAGTTCGTAAACCAGCCCGATCGGACGACCAGAAGGGGGGGTAAAGGGGGATAAATCCCCCCAAAAATGGGTTTTTTAAGTTTTATACATAGGAAAATAAAATTTATCGAATTTTTGTTGGCACCATTGAATTCAGCTCAATAAAACAAACAATTTAGTACTTTGAATCACTGATCTATGTCCATTGGTTACCGAGATATTGAAAGTGTTAAACACAGTACGTTGTCCCAATGTTAACCTTATGGGAAAAAGTAAAATTCTATATATCTGTTATTTCTCAACATATCTTGATAAAACTTGGTAAATAGCTTATTCTAGTTCAGATCTACTAAATATTGAATTAAAACCACCCAGATTTAATATACCTGTAGCAGCAAACCTGCATACTCATTCCCCATGTTATTCTTATGGAGCTTACCAAAATATGTACAACTCTCGTTATGTTGGATTGAAATATGTTGTTTTGCAGTTGAAATTCGCTGAGTATGCAGGTCTGCTGCAACGGGGGTATTTCCTAACTATGGATGGGAGTCCTGTAGAATATTTTCAGGGAACAGAAAAGGTACGAGAATTAATCTACTAAAAGAATAAAATTTAACGAGAAAACTTTTGGGGAAATAGGTTTTTGGCCAAGATATTTACCTCCTACTGTTTCTTACAGTTTCCGGTTTATTTTTAAAAACGAGCTGGATTCAGATTGATGTCAAGTCGAAAATCCATCCTCAGTGTCTTCTTTGTTTTATATTACTGGTTTACCATTTGCTAATCATGAGGGAAAAATGTTTAGAGGAAGCGTTACACTTTCTCATTTTCATCTAGAGTGGAATTATCAGCTGCATCTTAAGGGTTTAATTGCACGCACATGACCCAAATAAATCAGTACATTTGTTAATTATTCCTAAAAATTGTACATGGCATAATATAATTGAATTAAAATGAGCTATTCTTTCAGCGGGCGAAGCTGCGGGTATATCTGCTAGTATTTTAAAATTTACATTTTCATGGCAGAAAGCTTGCATACTCATTTCCAATGATATGGGAAAAATTGATACCTATATAGGTATCTTATCTTTATTTCTTTTGATTACCATCGGAACCTTATTTAGGGTGAACAATAAAAGCTAAATAAGCTGCACTGCATGTCCATGGAAACTTCTGAGCCCGGCCCTTGTCTATAAAAAAATGTACTTACCACAACTGTATACATACATATCCTGATGTTATATTTTAACAAACGTTAAGAAACTAGGGGTCTAAATAAATTCCTTGCAATGTTCAACTTTTATTAGGCCTACTTGTTATTTACTTGCCATGTATAAACATAAATTGGCCAGCAAAATTAGGGCAACACTAACTCCAATTTTTAGGGGTGAACGGTCAAAATTTGAGTTTTTTGGACTGAAATGGGCAATTTAAGCCCTTTTAAACTGATATAGGCCCTATTGCTTTCTGCGTCAGTGTGCATATACTTGTTTACTTGCATACTTATAGTAGAATCCCTCGTTTTAACCGATGATCGATATAACCGCCCTTTTCTAGGAATTGTGGCATGTCTGTCTCTACACTCGGCGATGTGAATGTTACGCTCAACTCTACAGGTTGTTACGGGTTAAAATATTTTGAATTTTTATTAATTTATGAAAATGTATGCTTTGAAAACGATGCATTGACAATCAGTACCGCATTACAAAAGATTTGTTAAAAAATTATGAACACCTTATGAAAGGTGTTAACATAAGAACTTTTTTTAAACACATCTACTATTTATGTAGTATAAATAAAGGTTTTGTTTTGGGGTTATTTGTGACATTTCTGGAGTAACTGTTTTGGAATATATTGGTTGATAATTATAATTCATTTTCTAAATAATCGACGAACGGGTTTAGAATTATAGCAATAGAACCCTAAATCAATAGAGCTTTCATTTTTATAAAGGTGATTAGAGGATTACCCGTTTTAACCGACCTTTTAAGTTATCCGACCTAGTTCCGCTCCTGTGTGGGTTAGTTAAGAGGGAGTCTATACTCTATGCTGTAATTGGTTCCTGTTCCTAATGCACATTTTTTTACATTCACTTGCTAGTTAAGGTCCGCTATTAACCTCATGAGCACTATATGGGCAAATAAAACTATTGTTAACTCCCTACAACCCCCACTATGCCTTTTTCACTGTAGGCGATATCGGGCGTTGCATTTTAATACCGAGTCCTATCATTTTCATTGTTAACACACTGAATGCCGAAGTCACGGTCGTCACGTGTGAGCAATCTCAATTGAAATGTTTGAGAGTAGCATTAGGACACAATCGTGTTGTCATGGCCGGTTGCTAATGTTATACCTGTTACCTATGAAGTTCGTCCCGTAGACCATATCTTCATATCTTCTTCTATGTTATCTTCTATTTGCTATCGTTGGACTTTGTCAATCAGGGGTATTCTATAGCCTACCCCCCAGACCCCTGGTGGGTGCGCCCCCCAAATCTGTGGTTCACGCGACGCCTATGCTGATGAGCCTGTATTAGATTATTTTCCTTAACATAAATGCTTCATACATGAAAAGGCGCGGAACTATATCAAAAATTCTTTAAATTTATCTCTGCAAGAATCCCCTGATCTACTAGTAAGCTTAGAGATACATCTGATGAACTTCTTTTGGATAACGAAAATCCAATCCAAATTCTTTTTACTGGGATGTGATGGATCCTTAATTAATCTATGTTAGTTTTGGTTTGGAAGGGATTTCTTCCTGATAACCAACTTTGATGGTTGACTCTTTCTTCGATCCACTACCTATGGATCCTGCCACCCCGCCATGTCCCGGGCAACAGGAAAATACTTCAAAATATTCCCTTGCGGTACTGAATTTTTTTTAGAATCCATGGCTCCAAAGTAAAACTCTGTTGAAAATAAAATTACTCTCATTTATCACTTTCCAGTGATTTTTAATCTTGCAACCTTTTCCCTCTGTCCTGGTACCCCTGAGCAGGTGGCCAATCTGCCCAGTTATGTGGATCCGGCCTGCACTGCTAAATTATACCACTAAAGCCTTAAACCAAATTTGAACAAAAGCCTATGAATAAAATAGTTTAATTTACCCTGTACATTGGTTATCCACAACGATCATAAGCATCAAGTTTCATATGTTACATTATTCATTGGCATTATAGCTGATTCATACTTGATTTTTTATTCTAATAGGTATAGTTAAAACTGCAGTTAGGTTTGAAGAATAAATATTTTTTGAGTAATGTTGTCAAAGCCCCAAAGGCAAATTTATTATCTCAAACAATACAATCACGTTTTTATTTTATAAAAGAAAAAGAAATTTTCGTAAAAAAGATGGTAATTTAGAATTAAGATATGACTTTTTCCTCCATTTTAGTCTACACATGAATCAAATCCTGCAGGACTACAAACATTATTCTTGTGCACCAACAACTCCCCGGGCTCTTCTTTTCCCTTGTTACCAAGCGCTAGAAAAAAAGTATAATTTTTAAAAACTGGACACAAATAGTTTCTAGCATTTAGATTATTAGAACAAGTTAGATAACTTGTAATTATTGTGCTTCAGAAA